>CM076681.1:61277228-62762228 GCA_038501925.1 Xenopus petersii | reverse complement strand
GATTTATCAAGGTTTGAATTTAAATTTTTGCAACAATAAGAATTTTTTGCACAAAAACTAACACATTTGTATAATATTTTTAAAAAAATTAAATATCTAGTATTTTTAAAGCAAAAAAACCTCAAAAACTTGAATGTAAATAATCGGCATCTAAAATTTGGTCAATGACAGTTGTCGTAGGCAAAATTCAAGCCATTTTTTAAATTTGAGTTTTCAAGTTTTAGGGGCTGATTTATCAAACCTCAAATTTTTCTGGTCTGGCTAAAAATCTAAAAGCTAGAACCTTTCAAAATCATGTAGAAGTCAATGGCAGATGGTCCCTTTCACAATTCGAAGAGGTTTTTTACCTTAAGGAAAAAGTATTTCACTCGATAATCCAATAAATTCATGGTTTTCAGGCAAGACTCTACAAATTCGAGTTTTTGGAGTGACAATTCAAAACAGTCACACAATTCAAATTGACACTCGATTTTGGTGCAACTTTTTCTTGCACTGATTTTATCACGAATAATTATTTGTAAATTAAGAGCATTTGTGGTTGGGAGTTTTGTCACATTTTTTTTCATAATCTGAGAAAAAGTTTAGTTTTAGTAAATATGCCCCATAATTCGAGTTTGAAGTTGAGTTTTTTAAGCCTATAAACTTGAAAAATTAGAGGCAATCAAGTTTTTTTAACGATTATATTCAACCAAGCTTTTTACATACGCATTTTTTTACTTATTCGAAGTAGAAAAAAACTATAAACCTCACAAATTCAAATTTTCATAAACAGCCCTCTTTATGTACAACTGGGTAATCCTAAATAAAAAATTCCCATTTTAAGTACTAAGGGCCGTCCCTGGGATCCTATGATTCACGGTGCATACAAACATGTTAGGTCACATGAGTCAATTACTAGCCAATGTTCTGTCTTTTACTCACAAGCTTCTTCCAGTTACTGTTAGAGCTGCAGTATTTCTGGTCAGGTGATCTCTGAAGGAGCACACAGGCCATCACAAAATGGTGACAAAAGGGAAAAAATGTAAAAGGGCAACATTTTGTCACATATATATATTGTCGTTTTGCTGTTAAAGTATTAATTTTAGCATTATATCTTACCGTTAAATGTAACTGTAAAAGTAAGTTTATAATGACGTAGGGGCACATTTACTAAGGGTTGAATATCAAGGGTTAATAAACCCTCTAATTCGACACTCAAGGTAAAATCCTACGAATTCGAATATTGAATTCGAAGGATTTACCGCAGATCCTACGATCGAAGGAAAAATCCTTTGATCGAACAATAAAATCCTTTGAATCGAACGATTTGAAGGATTTTAATCGATCAAAGGATTTTCCTTCGATCAAAAAAACCTTACAAAACTGATGGGGAAGGTCCCATAGGCTCACATTGTAGCTCGATAGGTTTAAAGTGGCGAAGTATGTAGTCAAAGTTTTTTTCAAAGAGACAGTACTTCAACTATCGAATGGTTGAATAGTCAAATGATTTTTAGTTTGAATCTTTCGAATCGAAGTCGTAGTCCAAGGTCGTAGTAGCCTATTCGATGGTCCTACCCAAAAAAAACGTTGAAATTCGACGTTTTTTTACTTCGAATCCTTCACTCGAGCTTAGTAAATGTGCCCCTTAATGTCACATAGGAATGCATTGCAACAAACATGGTGAAGAAATATTAAGAAGTACTGAAAACACTGTTTTGAACAAGTTTCAGATATAATGGGAGAATACAAATAACATTCAAACAAGTTCTGAGTGGAAACAAAAAATGAATATTCTGAACAGTTCCATTGAGAGAATTGCACAGGTAAGAAAACATCTGCTTATGCTTTTCTCTCTGAATACTAAATATGGAAATTAGATTGAGAAGCATCAGCTGAACATTTCATATGAGGGAGGTATTGTATACAGACAAAAGGTAAACAAATGTTAAACCCAGTGTTGCCTGTGCCTTGTATTGAATATCACATTTATATTCTATTTCCCCTAAGTCTTTTTAGTTTCCAGAACTATCAACAAAAGTAGACAATGATTTTCAAAGGCAATGCTTGCTAGTGTTGGACCCTATTGGCATAACTTATTTTGCATAGGAAATCCCTATATATCCAGCAGGCAGGCTGCCAAATGAAAGAACCGTTGTCCAGTGGTTGACCAAACTGCAACTCAAATCTGCCCAACCAGCGATCAACCTGCTGGTTTTGGACAAACCCACACATCCCTAATAGGCACAATGTCTTCTGTTCAAGATTGACTAAGCTTCTACCCCTTTAGATATTGATAATCAGTGACCACAAAAAATTACAAGAGTAGTTAAAAGGTAAATTCCTACAATGCTATAAATCTAAAATGCTCCATAAATACTAGAACTCGGTGCACAAACATTTGCTTATCTCTAGAGTCAAAGAAATTGCAGCAGAAATGGCTTTGAGATCAGTTGGATTGGTACACATTGAAATGTTTATTAATGCAGAACTCTCAGATACACAGAAAGGCTTCCCGTCAGATCACTACACTGAAACAGTCCATAACAATAGTGCTGGAATAGTATCTGCAAAGGATTTTATCTAGATAGAAAGAGCAGTTAGATACTAAATAGAAAAAAAGTCAGAAGGTATTGTGTTACATTTATTTGTACGCCATAAAATGTCAGTCAACAGTCAAGTCTGAATTAAAGATCTGAGATTACTCTTGTAAATGAGGGATTTAAAATTTTTATTGACAAAAACAAAGAAAGATAGATATCATTCCCCATCCTTCCTGCCCCCAGGCTAACTACCCCCCCCCCCCCGGGAGATGCCCAATACTCTATACTTACCCCTCGCCACAGATTCTTCCATCGAAGTTCCACGCATCCATCTTCTGCGTCCTCTGTATAAGCTGACTGAGAGGTATTTCTGTGCATGTGCGGAGATTGCCGATCTCCCAGTGAGCTTACCGAGGACGCAGAAGATGGACGCCTGGAACTTCGCTGGAAGAATCACCATACCATATAGGTGTCTCCCTATAGATCAATTTGAAACGGTAAGACTGATCTACAAACACAGCAATCAATCAGATCTTTCTTTTTTTTTTATTATTATTTGTTAAAATCCAATTGCTAGCTAATGAGACCTAGAGATGTAGGTCAATATTACCTGTATGTAGAGACCCGAAGGGTAGAGTGGGGTTTCCTAGAGTTTCCAAGGGCAGAGCTCTTGGATTGGTGCGGCTTCAGGTTCCTAGGGTAGTGGGCATTTTTTATCAATGAGAATGTAAAGTTTTACTTCCCCTTTAAATTTTCATAAAAGTTATATTTGTTATATAATAAAGCATGTGATTGTTGTTCTTATGGGGGCCACGGTAGATGTATTCCCGGATCCCATTAGGTGGAGGCACTGCCAGAGAAGCATTCCCACTACCCTTTCACCTTGCAAAGGGTCTCAGGACTTGAGTTGTTAAGCAGGTACGAACTTACGAAGTGGGCATTACATGTACATATCAGGGATTTTCCATGCCTGACTCAGCAGATAGAGACCCATTATAAAGCTTTATAAAAGCAAATACATTTGATGGAGGCAAAGGACAAGGGCACAAATATATTTCTATTTACCATTTGTCCATATTGAATCAAAGAATTATGCAGTATTTTCTACATTAATCAGCTTTAGGCATGTTTGTTCTAGGTAATTTAGCACGTTAGAATGGTCATTAGCTAAGCAACAGTGAGTATCAAGATCCAGAAGTCAACTAATACAAATAATGTATTGAAACCCATAGTTTATACTTAGGCTTCCAAGTAAAATAAGAGAAATAAATAAAGGGCTGAGTCCTTCAATTCATAAAGCACTGCGTATCTTGACAGCGCTATATAAATAAATGATGATGATAAATGATGATGATAAGAGTATAGATGTTGGAGAATCAGGGTGAGGTTAGTTTTGTCAAAAGTTACAGAAAAATATGATTTGCAACTTACTGAACATCATTCTGCAAAGACCAGCTCTTTTAATCCTAGGTAACTGCAGAAGTAGACAGTTCAAAGCAGAAAGTGTAACGTCTTTAAATAATCTTATAGTCAAAAAGAAGGACATCTTAGCTGGACAAATATTTGATATTGTTATCAGAATATGGAATGCAAGTAATTGGAGAATGATCTTTTTATAATAATAAATGATTCCAGATTATTTTTTTCTTTTCTATTGTGTTAGTCAAGCAAAATAAACTTTACTTGCACTATATAAATTGTTCATATCTTGTTTCCTTCAGTCTTAGAAATCTCAACCAAAGCAATCAAAGAGGCACAATTTTGTGAACACTTTTATTAAGACAAGCTTTGCATCATCCCTAAAATCTTGTTTATATGCCAAAATGGGGGACCCAAACGCCATGTCCAAAAGTATAGACTGTGAGCAGGGAGAGGGAATGGGAGGAGTGGAGTGATATCAAGGAAATGTAGAATGAAAAGTAAAAGTAAATGTCTGCCCCACCTCTATGCATGAAGCATACAGGGCAGGCAATATATGATTGACAGTTGAGATTTTTAAATAATTTTATAACAGGTATGCATGTTTTAATAAAATAAAAAAATAAAAAATATTTGAGTTTCATGTTAAATTTAAAAAGTACTTTTATTATAGCATTTATATGACTGGGAGACATGTCCCCTTTAAGTCTAATAAAAGAAAATTTAAGGGAGCGTTTATGCCTTTCAGGAGTCAAAGGACTGTGGATCATCACTGGAGAATTCTGTAACTGGTAGATAATGGAAACAGTGCTATTATTGATTGACTGCAATTGATCAAAATTCTGCACGATCTGGATGTTTGTGAGTGGAAATGTTTAAAGTATATTTCATCCTACAATCTAAATAAAAAATAACACTTTATGGATGTCTCACAGACCTGGAGCGCTGGTCCTAAAAGAAGAAGGAAAATGGAAGTGTTTTCACCCTACATGTGTTGGCTAACAAATGTAATAATATGATAATCTGTTATTTCCCGGCATAATAAAATACAAGAAACGAACATTTTTCTAAAAGTCATAAATAATCCCATAGCCAATTTTACAAATGACTGTACATTTACATCAGTCAAACAAATACATGTTCAGATGAAATCCCCTCTAATGTGACTCTGCAGAGTAATACCTGTAATAAAAATGATAACTCTGTAATACGCAATTTTAAGTTCTGATTTATCTCATTAGTGAGATAGTTTGTTCCTAGAATAGCTACTAATTTGATCTCGTTGTAATTTATTAAATATAGCTGTCATATGCTTAATTAAATTAACATCTGTGGATGTCAGAGTGGATTCATCAGAGAGGCAGTAATGTGAGAAGTGATCACAATCATATTGTAGTACAAGTACAGGTATGAGATCTGTTATCCAGAAAGCAACAAATTACGGAAAGGACATCTCCCATAGACTCCATTATAATCAAATAATCCAAATTTTTATAAATTATTTCCTTTTTTCTCTGTAATAATAAAACAGTACCTTGTACTTGATCCAAACTAAGATATAAGTAATCCTTATTGGAAGCAAAACCATCTTACTGGGTTTACATGATTTTCTAGTTGAATTAAGGTATGAAGATCCAAATTATGGAAAGATCCATTATCCAGAAAACCCCAGGTCCCAAGCATTCTGGATAACAGGTCCAATACCGGTACAACTGGGTTGTCAATGTTTTGCTCATTTACAAAAGGCTTATGTCCATTAACTTAAATATCATCAAAAGTGAGGGCATTGCAGTCCTTGACTATGATTATTATACATTATTGAATATCTTGTGTTATATGATGTAGCCTATATTGTAACTTGTTAGCCTAGCACTAGGCTGTAGTAAAGTTTGTTTAACAGTTAAATCCTCAGAGGAGTAGGCAGTGCCTGGAACATTGGAGAGGAGGCCATAGGAAGACTGGAACCCTCACCTCACAAGGGAATAATACATAAATTAGAGATGTCTAACCTGCAGCCCCCAGCTGATGGTAAAATATAACTAACAGCACCACTGGAATCTTTCCCTGGTATATAAAAACATCAAACAATTGTATCAGAAGATAATGTCTTTGAAAATTATTTTACCTGCATCCCCCAATACCTCTCTGCTGCCAGGCCTTGTCTATGAGAAAGGTTTGACAAATGTGTTTTCAACTGGAAACATATACCACAGCAGTTTAGTTAAATAGGTAAGATAAGTAAGTATTTTCCATGCACTTTTGATGGTATCCATTCTTTTTATTCTTTCACAATTTGAAATGGCCAAAACATGCAATTTATTTGTAATATTGCACTTTTAAACTTGTAGCCAGCATGCCTGGTATGGATCCCATGGTGAGAAAATAGAATATCTCATCACATATTCTTAACACCCCATGTCACACTCAATAAAAAGGCTGAGAAAAAGGTGCTATGTACCATGAAATATCATCTGGAACGAATAAAAGCTGGAGACAAATAAATAAGACACATTTTGTCAAATGTATTGGAGTCTACAGGTTCCACTTTTATAGTTCATGATTTCAATCAAAATGTTTGCATTTTCAGTAGTCACTGCAGATAATTCCTGTTTGTCAGGCCCTGTACAGACCCTGGTATTATGTATTACTCACATACTGCTATAATTTCAGTTAGTTTTGAGTGCTAAGCTTTTATCAAATAAAGTATAGGAACTCATCCTTTGAATTAACTATGGTTGTTGTTATCCCTTAAAAAGTATTTTTAGCAAAATCTGACTTTCCCTTAAGACCAACTTTGTCTTTGCTTAACTTTGTTGGGTAAATATTATATACAGTATAACACCATTACTTTGATCCCTAGAAGCAAAGTTGGGGGTTTGTGGGGGTGTTTTGTGGGGGCACTGCATACCCCCACAAAACACCTTGGGGAAATGTAATAAAATTCACAACGAGAACAAATTTGCACACAAATAAGAAAAACAAATTGCATGTCGCAATGTAATATTTTTCATTAGATCTTTAACAGGTGGTGTACACTTTTGGAGCAAACATAACTTTTTCATTAAGAAGTTTCATTACATATACTGCGCACGCTATAACATTAGCAATCACTATCCTACTGTCGTGTCAGGGGC
Organism: Xenopus petersii; assembly: GCA_038501925.1. Classification (NCBI taxonomy): domain Eukaryota; kingdom Metazoa; phylum Chordata; class Amphibia; order Anura; family Pipidae; genus Xenopus; species Xenopus petersii. The sequence goes on along the minus strand of CM076681.1, from coordinate 62,755,156 downwards.
AAAGTGCTTGCAAAGGCAGAATTGTTCACTTTACAAACATTTATTTGCATTGCAATGATTTTTGCATTAGCAACCAATATTACATTCCCCTAATAGAGAAGTTTATCTACACCCAGCTGGTCACTTTTTTGACTATGTATTTTAATATTCTCCAATGGTTTATGTGCTGTATGTATTTGTCTTATTTATAAACTCAGCTGATCTTCAAAGTAACCTAAATGAATGGGCAAAAGAGGCACTTTTCCGGGGCCTACTAGCAGGCTTGGACTGGCCCACCAGGGCCCTAAGCCCTCTAGTTTCACCGGTGGCGTGGTGCAAGTAAATGTGTGATTAGGCAGTTTGCCCACCGCCGCATCACTCACTAGTGTACAGAGCAAGAAGAAGCAGAGAGCAGGTCCGCCGACTGCAGGACAGAGCGTACTTACTGCAGACCTACGCAACAGCAGTGTGGGTTTTACGATGGACACGGAGCAGTGTGGTGGAGGCAGAGTGGTGCTGATTAGATGCCTCCCCCTGGCTCATGGCTATGTCTGCTCTGGCATCCTCCCCAGTGCATGCAAACCAGTAAAGGTGCAGCTCTGTAAAGTGGGCTGGAAGCAGGACTGGCCAGAGATCTGAGGTCCTGAAAGCTGGCCTGGCAAAGTGGCAACTACTGATCCAAACTGGTGGCACAGGCAAACTACCGTTATTACGTTTGTCCAATGACTGCTGCAGCATCAGATACTGAGACTTAATAAATCTGTCTAGCCATTGGATTTTTATGAACTTGGACTGTCTGTCTTCATTCTTATTTCAAGACTTTTTAAAACTTTTTGCAAATTTCTTTGCTAAAAATTAAAAAATTTTTGCTAAAAAAGAAGTTTGATTTTTTTTGTTATGTAAAAAATAATAAAGTTAAAAATGTCCAATTTGTACCTGTTATTAGGGTGGGATAGGCCGATATTTTTATAGCATGGTTGTCCAATATATAGTGCCACATTGCTGAAAGGTTTAAATCTCCTAAAAATAAGTTTCATTGGTAAACTCTTGGTAAAATCAATGGAACTGTTAAGCCATGGACACACACATGGAGCATTTCCTCCTCTCAGCCGGATTTTTTTTCTGGAGGGCCTCGGATAAGCAGACCAATTTTCTGGAGAGAGGAGGAGCAAACTCTTTGTGTGCCCATGGCCTAAAGTTATTGAGGGAGATGATTAATATTGATAAGTATTGGGCATGTTTTCTCTAAAGAAGTAATATTTGGGTGTGGACATGATTGCTGATGGGGATCTTTTTTCCCATAAAAGTGAACAAAGGAAAAGAGTGCTGTGAAGCTGTGGAATATGTGTCTCAGGTTATATTGTAGTGATACAATTAAACGGGTGGTTCACCTTTAAGTTAACTTTTACGATGTTATAGAAATACCCATTCTTAGCAACATTTCAATTGGCCTTCATTGTTTATTTTTCATAGCTTTATTATTTGCCTTTTTCTGCTGACTCATTCCAGCTTTTGAAAGTGGGTCATTGACCCCATCTAAAAAAGCAAATGCTCTGTAAGGCTTACACATTTATTGTTATTGCTACTCTTCATTACTCCCATCGCTTTAATTTACAAGCAGTAGCTATGGTGTGGTCCACCTGCTGCCAGCAACAACTACCTATACCCTTACACTGGAGAGCCACCTCTTGATGTACAATAGTACAGCTGTAAAAGAACAAGAATAAGCTTCAGCCAAGTTCTTGTTCTGTAGCAGCTGACCACCTGCTCACATGGGGGAATATGCCTTTTTGTAATAATCCCATAGTACATTTGACAGTGGCCCCTTTTTTTTTTTTTTTTTGCAACCAATTTTTCCTTTCATTTGTGCTCTGTGCACATTGCATATGCAATCATAAATGCAGTTAATGGATGCACTTTCCCAGTATAAACTGAAAAACTGGTGCACTATATAAATGAACTTCACGATGCTTGAATTTTCCTATCTTGATTTGCATGGCCTTGTACCACAATAAGTAAACAGGATAGAAAAATACGTAAGCCATTTTATTTGCAATTGTACTAACACAAATATACATACATAATATGAGTTGGAAGATTTATAGGGTGTCATAATACATCATTTAGAAAGATCGTGTTGTTAATTTTGGAGTAACAATTGGAAATTTCAGTGTTTACGTGTATCATGTTTTAAAGCTGTTTTCAGTTCATCCCTAAACTTCTTACATATGTTATATTCCTTTGGCAATGACCACACTAGAGAACAGTAGTAGGCCATGTCTAAAGCTACATTAGGATGTCAAACAGATTAAAGAAAAAAGGAAATAGCCTTTCTATTTCCTATTCTCAGCATGACATAAGCACCTGTGAGTATCTAGATTATACATTTTTTAAATTAATGATTGTTCCACTCTTGTTGCCAAAGCAAAGCTTTGAAAACTTTCTGGATTATTCTGTTGGCTTCACAAAATGCTGACCCTGGCTTACAGTACAAAGCTCAAATTTACATTTAAACATTGGTATTGGTACCCTCCTCTGCGTCCGACAGAACTGTCAATAGCTCAACCTTTACAGTTTTTTGTTTGTTTTGCAAGAGCTGTAGAAATTGACTGCAAAATAACCATTCAGCAAGAAAAATAGATTTTTCGAGTATATTCATATTTAGCTCTACTAGGTTTATTATTTATTTACACATACTGTGTTTTATTTTGTTTTTAATTTATCTGCACAGTGCTGTGCTGCCATAGGCACCTGAAAGCATAAAGTTGCCACTCTAGACAAGGGCCCTTGGATTCCTATAAGGTAACTATGGCCCTGGGTGGATGGACAATAACAATATCCAGGTTTAGTTATTGTCTACTAGTGATAAAATTGCACCCGCATAACGTGTCATTTAATTGGTGTAGACAATGGCACAAAGTAGAGCCTGTGCTGTGTTAGTAAATGAGCCGTAGTGTTAATGAATTTATATTAGTTGTTATGCATGTAGATATCTGTTTTCCATATGCTAGTTTATGTAAAAAGCCTAAATATATTTAATAAATAAATATATTAACTTACAAGGATGTCTTTTAGATTCCCAAAGAGGCCCCTGTTTATATTATTTGATATATGAAGCATTTGACACCCACAAGTCTACATGCTCACCAAAACCCCAAACTACAACTTACAAAGATGTATATGTGTATGGAAGCATTGTTAGAAAAATATATCTTTTAGGAAATACAATTCAATGTATATAACAAAATTAATTAAAATGCTTCATTTAAACATAAAGCTTCTGGCAACACAGTTAGGATCACCTAATTTTGAGGCAACTTAAAACCTTGCTCTACAAAAGCAAACAATGAAATCCAATTCTATTCCAAAATCTATTCAATTAATTGTAACCTTTTCTTTACCACACTTCTTGTAGAATCAGATCACACTCTCTTAAATAGCAATTAATCCTTGGCAAGCCAGGGCCCTGAATTCTCATTGCATATGAAAGATACTGGGAACTGGGATTTACAGCACAGTGCCTCCACCTAGTGGGCAATGAGGAGCACACCTCATGGGAATTCCACTAAGAAAATAATGCAAAGTGAAGCCTTCTGAAATCAGAAGGTATTTACTTGTCTCATGCCATACACAAAATAAAACACACACTTTGCCGTAAACCAATTTAACTTTATATAAAATTGAGTGCACAAACTGTAAATACAATTAACTCTGCCCTGGAGAACCTGTGTGGACTATCAAACCCATGCCACAGTCCCACACTTCACTCTGGGTGGATAAATGCAGATTAACAGAGTTCAGTTAAATTCCTATCCCCAAGAGCTCTTATGTCCCCAGGTAGTGCTACCTGTCCCAAGGTACTTTTCCCTTTTGGATTTGGTAGCCGCTCCCACGTGGCAGGTACACGAGCAAGACCTGTCCTCACACCAGGGACACACAAGGATTTCAACAGGCATACAACAGCTGAACTGGATGCAGGGTTATCTCTCCCTTTAGACTGAAAACTCAAAGCTATCCAGCTGAGTAAACACACAGTATCTCTGTTACAGCAGCTCCTTTACTCACATGCTGCACTTTCACTTTTCCACAGATCTGGCTCTGGCTAGCTGCTGCAGCAGGGGCTCCCTTTTAACCTGCTTCTGTAACCCTGTGCATTTGGCTCCAAAGCAAGGCACTCCCCTGGGCCCTCCTCCTCTCCCAGAGATACACTGGGGCTCCCATCCAATTGGATTGGCTCTCCAACCTGTAACCGGGCTAGATGATGTCACAGACAGAAAAACAGGGGAAAGGCTGATCCCCTACATAATTGTAACATCATACCTCCCAACTGTCCCGTTTTGAGAACCGCAGTCCCACTTTTGACAGTTCAACCTGCAGTCCTACATTTGTACTGAAAAGTCCCAACTTTCTATTTGATCTCCTGCACTGAACAGCCAGAAAAAGATACAACGTTTCTAACGTAATTGGCTTTTGGCAGAGAGCCCAGAATAGATAGTTAGATTCTTTTGTAACAGTTTTAGATAAGCAGGTCTCTTGGGAGAACTAAGACTCACATCTTAAAGGGAAATTCACCTTCATTAGCAAAACTGTAATAGCACATAAAAACGTCAGAAATGTGTTCAAACTTTCATAATCTGGCAAATTTTGTAAAATGGACATGGTAATTAGAGGGTGTGGCCACAAAAATGAGTGTTGTCAAAAAATGTCACCGCGATACGTGCAGCAAATCTTTTTATCCCTTTTTCTGTTTCCAAAATGTTGGGAGGTATGTAACATGTGTCTGCTTTATAAAGTGACCAATTCTAAAAGCAAGGCCTGTAAAGTTCTGGCAAAAACACTAAAATAAAAAAAAATAAAAAATAAAATCTGATCTGCACCACCAGTTGATTTGACATGTTATAAGACCCTTTTCTTATTGTTATTGGCAATATTATTAGTCAAATAAATAAAACAGGGTCCTGTTTCTCTTAAATGTATGCCCCTGCAGAAGTGACTTTACAGAAGAGATTTTACAGATCTATTATGCAGGTTATAAAATCCCCCCAGGTGAGTCCCCATTATAGTCTGATCATTAGCACAGGGTACAGACAACTGGATCATCCTGTTTGGCCGAGTGTGTTTGTGGCCAAATCAAGTATCAGATCATTGGCCATCAATCAAATCTTATAGTGTTCGCACAGCTTCAGAGTGAGATTTAGGGTGAATGCCGTTTTGTAGTCCCAGGCCTACTTCCTTTCTGAGATATTTTAAAAGCAATCATAGGATGACTAGCAGGGTTACATAACTAGGATCAGGTGACAACATTTTCCTTTCTTACAATATCTTACCTTAAGTGGTGCTGCAGTCTGAATGGAAGATTCTTGTGCTTTCTCTTCCATTACTTCAGGTTGTCTATTGTTTTCTCCAGGGAGTGTTTTCCTTGAAAGAGTGTTCTGCTGATTGCCATTCACTTTTATCACCTTTAGCTTTGCATCCTTATAATTTTCATGACAAATTGTACTAGGGCATTTTTCATCCTTAACATTATTTTGAGACCCCAAAAGTCTGCGTGGGAAATTGGATATTGGCTCCTGCACATAATAGAAAGACATATATGTAGATTAAATGAGTAGCGTGTAGCACTTTGTTTTCTATACCCTAGAGATGTTGAAATTCTGCACCCATCATCGCCCTACAGCTTCAAACTAAATTCATCATGAGCACCATATGAATAGAATCAAATGCAGTATGCACCAGGTTTGATCACTTATTATCAAGTAAGTATGATACTGTATATTATAGAAGCTAAAACAGAAAGACCATTTGAACACTGTCTGGCACATTTTGTAAGGCAGTACTCATTTATTTTCAATCAAGCAGTACCAATTTTGTTTCGGTTTGCCCACTTAAAAGAATGATCTGTTGTGTGTTATAAATGCTCATGTAAGGGAACATTTTATAAATCTTAATAAACTTTCGAACTGATTACAAGTGAAAATCCCTGAAAACCAGTTAAAGGGATACTGTCATGGGAAAAAACATTTTTTTCAAAATGAATCTGTTAATAGTTCTGCTCCAGCAGAATTCTGCACTGAAATCCATTTCTCAAAAGAGCAAACAGATTTTTTTATATTCAATTTTGAAATCTAACATGGGGCTAGACATATTGTCAATTTCCCAGCTGCCCCAAGTCACCAAATGTGACTTGTGCTCTGATAAACTTCAATCACACTTTACTGCTGTACTGCAAGTTGGAGTGATATCATCCCCTCCCTCCCCCCCCCCCCCAGCAGCCAAACAAAAGAACAATGGGAATGTAACCAGATAACAGCTCCCTAACACAAGATAACAGCTGCCTGGTAGATCTAAGAACAGCACTCAATAGTAAAAACCCATGTCCCACTGAGACACATTCAGTTACACTGAGAAGTTAAAACAGCAGCCTGCCAGAAAGCATTTCTCTCCTAAAGTGCAGGCACATGACCAGGGGCAGCTGGGAAATTGACAAAATGTCTAGCCCCATGTCAGATTTCAAAATTGAATATAAAAAAATCTGTTTGCTCTTTTGAGTAATGGATTTCAGTGCAGAATTCTGCTGGAGTAACACTATTAACTGATGTGTTTTGAAAAAAACGTTTTCCGATGACAGGATCCCTTTAATGTTAAAGTTAATTTCTCACATTTGTTATACCTCCCATAAAATTTTGCTGGCATGAAAACATGGTTTCTTTTCATATTATTCTACATTGTCAATGGGTTCCTAACTCAACACAAGAATTCTACACTGACAGAATTCTTCCATAAAATATATGCTGGAGTGCCTTATTTGATTCAATGGTTCTTAGTACCTCTGAGATCCTGATGTAAACAAGAAACTGCTGGCAAAAAAAATGTTGCATAAACTCTTTTTTGGTCCAGATCAAGATAAGGGAGAAGGCTCGATCTTTGATCAATCTGCCCATATTAGGCATAGTTAGAATCAGTTGTTACAGACTGATGGATTCCGAAACAATTCATAATGATTAAGCCATTTATTACAACTAATAATGATATGATCAATAGGGATGCACCGTATTCACTATTTTGGATTCGGGCGAACCCCCAAATCCTTTGCAAAAGATTCGCCGAATATCGAACCGAATCCGAATCGAAGGGGAAAACATCTTTTTACTTCCTTGTTTTGTGACACAAAGTCATGCACCTTCCCTCTCCGCCCCTAATTTGCATATGCAAATTAGGATTCAGGTTCTGTTCGTCCGGGCAGAAGGATTCGGCCGAATCCGAATCTTGCTGAAAAAGGCCTAATGCTGGCCGTATCCCGAACCGAATCCTGGATTCGGTGCATCCCTAATGATCAATTGAATTAAAATCAGACTCACTCAATCTCATTATGAGAGATCATCCAGAAAAGTGCATTCAAATTCACTGGTTATGAAGAATGAAGAATTATTGTTAATTTAAGTAGAAAGTAAGGCAACATCAATAGGGCGAGCCACTTACCTGACATCCTGCTAACAGGAGCACTGTCTCCAAGGGGGTATCAGGTAAGTGAATACAATCATTGCAAGGTGCCTTACACTTGGCACAATTGTCATAATTATTCTGCAGATGAGCTTCATAATCACAATAGTCAGAGGCACAAAGCAGTGCTGCTTTGAATCGATATAAAAAAGCTCAGTAATGACATTTTCCAGGCAGAAAAGATGTACAATAGGTACATTTACTATATATATGGTATTGCAATCTTTTGCATATTGTTTTAGATCATTAATCATTGCTGTCATTTGTACTATATGAACGTGCACAACACACACATTTTTTTTCCAATGCACTTTTCTTATTTTGTAGAAAGGGTAATACAATTATTTTATCATATTTATTTTTTTATAGCTGTAATGGTTGCATCAGTAACTTTGTTATATGTTCAAAATGAATACACCATATTACTGTTTCTGTATGACTTAATTGTTTTGTCCAAATAACCAACATTCAGATTGGAATAGAAGTATGGAAGAATTGTCCCTAGCAATAACTGGTTTGCTAACCTCATAATCTCTGCCAGTATCAATATTTTCAGATCCTATTTTTTATAGTCTGATTCAACTGGATGCTAATTGTTCATAAAGACATTAACCATGGGCATACATGAAGCTATGATTGAACAATTTGGTAAAAATAAAAGACCAACCTGATTTCCAGTGTAACACTAGCTCAGCCCTTGGTTGCACTTATGTCAGATGATCTGGAAAAGCTAGCATTTGATAGATTATTTTAAATCAAACCAATTATGAATGGCACCACCAAACACTAGCTGTTCGAGAGCACCCATAAGCTGGATACCCACACAGATGCAAGTCCAGCTCCTAGATGGGAGAGCAGCTCGCTTCCTCTGGAGCGGTTGTCAGCTCAACAAAGGTTCACGCAAGCTTCTGGTCTATGGGTCTCTGCTTTTAGTGGCACAGTTCAATATATTTTTATATAGGAGGCAGTACTGGGTAAAGGGGAATGATTATGCGATTATGCAGTAACTAAGGATATTTATGAATGTCTAAATGATGTCCTTCCAGTTGCCAGCAATCTCTAAGAACCATCAACAGTATCACAGCGTTAAAGCTATTGAAATTAGACTCATATAAATATACTTGAGGTTGGACTTTGGCTCAAAATATGTATTTTAGCAGTGTTTTATGTTCAAAATTAGTTAACTATGTTGGACATATTATTCTCTCCAGATGGAAAACCTACTTCATCGTACTGATCTTTCATTTCCTCAGCTTCCTGCTCAGGGCTGACCCGTCCTTCCCTTTGACTTTCCACAGCTGAACTTGGCTTACAAAGAGGTGTGGAATTGTAACAATCCTTTCTTGGCCGTAGCTGTCTTTGGAAGTCTGCAATACTCCGATTGTGTCCTGTACCGTTCTTGGAAGACTTAAGAAACTTTTTACATTCCTATATAGGATAAAGTCATGTAAATAAATTACTTTGATAACTAGGCTTATGAAATCAGTGGTTTATCAACAGATAACAGATATCAATCTGTTTAAGAAGAGGGTACCAGTTCAGGAGAGGAAGGAAATACAAGCAAGTCAAGAAAAAGAAATCTTTTTGCAAGTTGCAACCTCAGCATAAGTAACAATAAGAAACAAGTAACATTTACTGTATCAATAGACATGTTGATTTGGTCATTGTCTGACAGGTGCCAATAGGTTGACTGTATGATGCAGAGCACGAGTGGGTAAATTGAAGAAAATTCTGTTTGTTTGTCAACCTCACCAGTCATTTTCTGTATGGTGAGCTTTAAACTAAATTAAGCAATAATACACAAATGCTTTGACAATAAAGTTGCTGGCTTATGAGAAATTTAGGACACTTCTAGAAAATCCATATTGTAATCAGTGCAGCCCAGTAACTTTCATTTATTAAGTGTTCTTGATTTTTCAGCCAATTTCATCACCTTATTTTACCATGACCTCGTTTTGGATATCAAGTTGTGCTGATTCGTTCAGTCTCTGAAGATCTCTTTCAGTCTATTCATTCAGATTCATGCTACCACTGAGCGAGTGTATTTGAAATGATTTGTCCTCTAAAGTTACTTGGTCCTAATCACAGTTCTTGTACTTCTATATAGTTTGGCTAAACAGGTTACTGCCAAACATAAAATACAGCAAACTCACTTGGAAGGAAGACTGGGAGACAAGAGACAGTGTCAATCAATGCCTGAACAGTGGTGTCCCAATGGAGGAGAGGGGGAGTAGTTTTCCTCTAGGTGTCTCTCTAGTGCAGCCAGGTAGTCAGTGCATGAGTGTTGGGGACAGGTGGTGAGGGCTCTGAGTAGGGTCATAGTATAGGATGTCGCTGTCTCCAAGACATATAGCAAACCTGGTTATTTGGGTAGATCCAAGTAGATTATGCCAGTCTAGGACTGAGCAGGGCAATGGAGACAAGGGGTCATAAAGTGGGTTGAAGACTGCCAGTTAGGGATTGAGAGTGGAAGGCAGGTTATATGAGGAAGTGGGCAAAGGAAGGTAAATCTAAGCTGTGAGGAAAGACTGGTCAAGTTGGAGTGGTTCACGCTTGAGAAGAGGAGCTTAAGGGGTGATATGATAACTATGTATAAATATATAAGGGGATCATATAATTATCTCTCTAATGCTTTTTTTACCAGTAGGTCTTTCCAGCTAACACAAGGTCACCCTTTCCGATTAGAAGAAAGGAGGTTCCGGCTAAATATTCAGAACAGGTTTTTAACAATAAGAGCTGTGAAGATGTGAAATTCTCTCCCTGAATCAGTTGTACAGGATGATACATTAGATAGCTTTAAGAAGGGGTTGGATGGCTTTTTAGCAAGTGAGGGAATACAGAGTTATGGAAGATAGCTCATAGTACAAGTTGATCCAGGGACTATTCCAATTTTGGAGTCAGGAAGGAATTTTTTCCCACTCTGAGGCAAATTGGAGAGGCTTCAAACAAGGTTTTTTTTGCCTTCCTCTGGATCAACTAGCAGGTTATATATCTATTTAAAGGGTTACACTTGATGGACATGTGTCTCTATCTAACTTACTATGTTACTATGTAGAATGGTGCCCAGCCTATACCACTCCAGTGCCTTGGATTATGTGGTTATTGATCCCAAGGAGATAGTCCTGGGAGGCAATATAATTCCTAAAATTGTGTAATGTGGGTGAATTTTTGGAACTGACCTGGTTGTATTGCCCATGTTTTTTTCCTGAACGCTAAAATATTGCACTGGTGTGCCCGTCTTTCTGGTTCGCATTGAGAATAGATTTCAGCAAATGGCTTGCAAATTAGACGGGTGTTTACGTGAGTGAGCCCACTATGCAAGGTTGTTGTGCGCAAAAATATCGTTGGCAGTTTTGCGAATATTTTCTCCGCCACCAAATTCAAATGCAGAGTGTGCACATAGTATTCGCAATTTGCGATTTTTGCCATATTTAAAAAGCTCTTATAGACATTCGCAGTGTAAAAAAAAAATTTGCAATTCTGTTTGCACACTCTTATTCAGCTTTATAAATATAACCATGTGTAGGGCAAATATATTCACTGTGCGACCCAATCTGCCCTGTGTGAAGTTTATACAATACTTTTTAACTATTGTAATATAGGTATGGGACCTGTTATCCAAATGGCACCACCGACCTGGCACTGATCATCTGATAAACTAAATAATGAATCACTGCACAGTACATTTATACATAGTGTCCACTGGGTTATCCCAGAGATAAGCAAGGGATGTGAGGCTATGTAACATATGTTACTTAGATACTATTTAATAATGAAAATGAAGTCATGCAAAAAAATTATAATTTCTGATATATTTTTACACTTCCCTTTGACCGGTAAATCTTAAATTTTTTACATAACACAGAGTTATCCTGGGATTCTACATGACTGGCTCAAGATTACAAGTACCTGTATTACGTTTATGCTTTTCATTTCCCCTCTGGATACTGAGATGTCTTGCTTTTATTCCATAATGTGGCTACAATCCATTAACTGATTACAGATAAGATGGCTCAGAAATGTTTAATTATAATTGTATCTGTCTGTGGGAATACTTTTTGCCCATCATGAGGGAAAGGCAGCAGAGGAATCATATACGTTAAGTCATATACATTGCATTAACAGATCAACATCCCTTTCAACATTTTCAATTCAAAAGCACAATATACTAAATGCTATTGTTGTCATTTAAGGATAAACATTGTAAGAGCAGCTTGCACAAGTATAGGCATTTCAATAAAATGCTACAACCCCCACCCCCCAAGAAATTGGAGGGAAGCAGTGGAGTTCAATTTCTGCAACAGCTATAATAGCACCAATTGCTTATGATACGTGTTATGGAAATGTGTCTGCATTTCTACCAAACAATAATATATGGCAAGCTGTACCATCTTTAGAACAAGAAACAAATCCTAAATATGGCTGCGATGAAAAGAACTCATAAATCAGAAGATTACGGCAGTAGAGTAGATTAGAGCAGTACTGCAGGTTCTGTGCACATCCTGTATAAATTGAATTACAGTATAAAGGGGATCTGAGGAATAATAAAGAAGTATATTTAGCTGTTTCCCTTTGAATGAACTTTATTCAGCTGAACATGACCTTACTTTGCTGTTGTTCTGAAAGTGTAATTTTAATCTTGGGACTTTTGAGCTATACGTCTACTTCAAAAGGCAACCAGGTAGCATTTGAAATGATAAACCAGCGAGCTGGACAACAAAACGTTAGAAATCATTTGAAATCCAGAAAAATTAAAAATAAAGATTGCAGCTGAAAATGATCATGTGACACTACTACTCTACTTTACATTATGCCAAATCTGCCAAATCTGAATGTCGTTCTTTCTGTCATAAAGGAGTAGTTCACCTTTAAGTCAACTTTCAGTGTGTTAGAACATGTCCTCTTATTAGCAGCTTTTCATTTGGTTGTTTTCTTCGTAGTTTTTTTCATTATTGTCACCCCGGCAGCAAAAAAAAAAAAAAAAAAACTATCGCTAAGTGTCTTTACATCATATTGTAGTAACTCGACTATCCATTTTTCAGTCTTTCATTCAACTGGTTCCTAGCAAACAGATAACTGTTCAGAGTTGCTGTAAAAAATCCTAAATTATTTAAAAACCACAAAAAATGTAATTTGAAAACTAAACGCAAATTGTGGCTGTCTACATTAGGGCACCCCAAAATGTGAGCCACATTCAAAAGTAGAAATAAGTTGTTGAGCAACACAAGCATGCAATAAATTCCAGGGGTGACAAATATGGCCTGTGATTGACTATACATAGCCCCTATGTGGACTGGCAGCCTACAGGATAGTATATTTAGCAGTATAAGTGGTTTTTATGCAACCAAAAATTGCCTCCAAGCCAGGAATTCAAAAATAAGCACTTACTTTGAGGTCACTGGGAGCAACATCCAAGGGGTTGGTGAGAAACATGTTATTATTATTTTATTATTAACATGTATTTATATAGCGCCAACATATTGCGTAGCACTGTAAAGTAAATGTGATTATACAACTAAATCACACGAATTACATACAGTACATAGAACATATGGAGTAGCAAACATCACAATTAATACAGGTACAAAAAGGTGAGGAAGGCCCTATGCATAGGCATACAGTATAAAGGGAAGGGAGTAATACACAAGGTGTGGGAGTGGGCAAGATCGAATTAAGTGGGTGAGAAATGTGGTATTGTATGTGGTGTTGCGTTTGGTAGTTAAGCAGAGTGAGGGTAGGCTTCTCGAAAGAAGTGCGTTTTCAGAGATTTCTTGAAAGCAGAAAGGTTGGGAGAAAGTTGGACAGACCGTGGGAGAGAATTCCAGAGGTGGGGTGCAGCCCTTGCAAAGTCTTGAATGCGAGCATGGGAGGAGGTAATGAGAGCAGAGTTGAGTAGCAGGTCAGTAGAGGAGCACAGTAAGCGGTTGGGTGAGTATATAGAGATAAGTTCAGAGATGTAGGGTGGGGCAGAATTATGAAGTGTTGCTCAAGAGCCACTGGTTGGGGATCACTGGTATAGAATATAAAGCTAATTTAAGGATTAACTGCCCTTTTAAATTCCTCTTTATGGTTATAAATAGTTAGATTAGAAGATATATATCTGCCAGACTTCTGCATCACAATATTGGTTTGAGAACATTATTTTGTCCATTTCAGGCAACCAGAGAACAAGGTGTGGTTTATTGCTGTTCCACTTGTACTAGGTTACATAGTTACATAGTTACATAGTTAAATTGGGTTGAAAAAAGACAAAGTCCATAAAGTTCAACCCCTCCAAATGAAAACCCATCATCCATACACACACCCCTCCCTACTTTTAATTAAAATTCTTTATACCCATACCTATACTAACTATAGAGTTTAGTATCACAATAGCCTTGGATATTATGTCTGTCCAAAAAATCATCCAAGCCATTCTTAAAGGCATTAACTGAATCAGCCATCACAACATCACCCGGCAGTGCATTCCACAACCTCACTGTCCTGACTGTGAAGAACCCTCTACGTTGCTTCAAATGAAAGTTCTTTTCTTCTAGTCTAAAGGGGTGGCCTCTGGTACGGTGATCCACTTTATGGGTAAAAAGGTCCCCTGCCATTTGTCTATAATGTCCTCTAATGTACTTGTAAAGTGTAATCATGTCCCCTCGCAAGCGCCTTTTTTCCAGAGAAAACAACCCCAACCTTGACAGTCTACCCTCATAATTTAAGTCTTCCGTCCCTCTAACCAATTTAGTTGCACGTCTCTGCACTCTCTCCAGCTCATTTATATCCCTCTTAAGGACTGGAGTCCAAAACTGAACTGCATACTCCAGATGAGGCCTCACCAAGGACCTATAAAGAGGCATAATTATGTTTTCATCCCTTGAGTTAATGCCCTTTTTTATGCAAGACAGAACTTTATTTGCTTTAGTAGCCACAGAATGACACTGCCCAGAATTAGACAACGTGTTATCTACAAAGACCCCTAGATCCTTTTCATTTAAGGAAACTCCCAACACACTGCCATTTAGTGTATAACTTGCATTTATATTATTTTTGCCAAAGTGCATAACCTTGCATTTATCAACGTTGAACCTCATTTTCCAGTTTGCTGCCCAGTTTTCCAGTTTAGACAGATCACTTTGCAAAGTGGCAGCATCCTGCATGGAACCTATAGTTCTGCACAATTTAGTATCATCTGCAAAAATAGAAACAGTACTTTCAATGCCCACCTCCAGGTCATTAATAAACAAGTTGAAAAGCAAGGGACCTAGTACAGAGCCCTGCGGTACTCCACTAACAACACTGGTCCAATTAGAAAATGTTCCATTTACCACCACTCTTTGTAGTCTATCTTTTAGCCAGTTCTCTATCCAGGTACAAATACTATGTTCCAGGCCAACATTCCTTAATTTAACCAGTAACCTTTTGTGTGGCACTGTATCAAATGCTTTAGCAAAGTCTAAGTAAATCACATCCACTGCCATCCCAGAATCGAGGTCTCTACTTACATTCTCGTAAAAAGAAATTAAGTTAGTCTGGCAAGATCTATTACGCATAAAACCATGCTGGCACAAACTCATAGTATTATGATTTGCTATGAAGTCCAGTATCTTATCCTTTATTAACCCTTCGAAAAGCTTTCCTAATACTGACGTCAGACTAACTGGCCTATAGTTTTGAGGCTGAGAACGGGATCCTTTTTTGAATAGAGGCACCACATTAGCAATTCGCCAGTCTCTCGGCACAATGCCAGATCTCAATGAATCCTGAAAAATTAAGTAAAGAGGTTTGGCAATCACAGAGCTAAGCTCGCTAATTACCCTGGGATGAATACCATCTGGCCCTGGACCTTTGTTAATCTTAACATGTTCAAGTCTCTTTTGAATTTCTTCATGTGTGAACCATGCATCATTAGTTGTATTACTAGAATTGGGAGTGTTAAGAAGGAAACCTTCACTTACTGGTTCTTCATTTGTGTACACAGATGAAAAATACGAGTTCAGAATCTGCGCTTTTATTTTGTTTTCATCAACCAGCTGACCCCCCTCTGATAGTAAGGGTCCCACCCCTTCCTGCTTCATTTTTTTACTATTGACATATTTAAAAAATAATTTTGGATTTTTTTTACTGCTTGCTGCAATATCCTTTTCTATAGCAATTTTAGCTTGCCTTATAGCTTCTTTGCATGATTTATATGGGTCTTTGATGATTAAAGGGGTCCTCCACCTAAGGAAGTTTATAGAATAGTGAAATGTAATAAGTCCAAAATGCAAAAGAGTGAGTCCCGGGATTGAGGTTCCCCCAAAGTCCACCAACTTCTTTTAGGGCCCTCCTCTGCCCACACAAAAAACTTCACAGAAACAGACGATGTTGCTGTATCCCTCAGATGGGAGGGGAAATAACAGAAAGTTTATATAGTGTAGTAATTTCAATATTAAATAAAACACACCCAGTGTCCTCCAATACTTATTAAAACACTACTTCACTGTGACACAGAGAAATATACGATTGTGAATTACAATAAATTATTCACCCTGTGTGTTCATTTATAGCCTTTTAACCCTTATTTTAAACAAGAGAAAAAAACAAAGAGAAAAACAAGAGAAAAAAACATGGGTGGGTGGATCCGTAACTAAGGAGTAGTGAGGTTAGCAACACAACTCCGGATTGCTACTCTCCGGTGGTATTATATACTCACAAGAAGTGAGTTTCAACCAATATGAAACACAAAGAGGACAATCTCTCATCCAGGCTCCTTCTTCCTGATTGTCTTGGTAGGGAGATAAAAGACAGATATCCTGTGCAGAAGCACTTTTAAAACATTTTTAATAAAAATAGTAAAAATACACTCACAAACACACTCTGGTACAGCACATTGAAATGTCCTTGTACAGTCTGTTTGGCACTTAAGTTTCCACGGCGTCCCTTGGAATTTTGTGCTTTTTTTTTTTAAAAAAATCATGAGCAACGCTTCTCGAAATGCCGTGCATAAACACGCTCGGCGCTTCTGCAAGTTGAGAGCATAATCACGCTAACGAGTAAACAGACTGTATAAGGACATTTCAATGCGCTGTACCAGAGTGTTTGTGTTTTTACACACCGGAGTTCTGTTGCTAACCTCACTACCCCTTAGTTACGGATCCACCCACCCATGTTTTTTTTCTATTGTTTTTTTCTCTTGTTTATATATATAGATATATATATATATATATATATATATACATATATATATATATATATATATTCTTGATTATATTATATTGTAACTGGTACTGTGAATTTATAAAAGTGGTGCATGGAATGACACTATGGGGGGAATTCACAAAAGTGTCGAGAACGAAAAAATGTCTTTAAAATGTCTTTAAAATGTCGTAGCAACAGCCGACACAGAGCATTTCTCCGCCAGTTTTCCGACATGTGCGACACTTTTGAATTAGTGTCATTAAAAGTGGGCGTGGTTTTTTCGGCGCCACTTTTCCCGTCATCTTTATGAATTACTCGTAAACTCATTTTTTTTACCGACAATTTTTCAGACACTTTAGGCTCTCCAAAATGAAAATGTCAGACAAATTGTCGTTTAAAAAGTCTTGGTAAATGTCGTTTGTACGATGAAAAGATATACGACATTTTAGAAAATTGTCAGACTTACGAGACATTCAGAGATGGTAACATCTGCCTTTGTGAATTTGCCGTTCGTACGACATTTTACAAATTTGTCGACCGCCACTTCTGGGTTACTTTTTTTACCGACACTTTTGTGAATTCCCCCCTATATGGCATAAAAATTATGCATTGATTAAACTGTAGTGATGCTTTTGTTCATGTGACTCTTTTCATGACTATTCGACTCTCTTACTCGGTGAATAACCATCATGGCCTTTTGGACCATACATAGTGACAGATTCCCTAAAGGGCGAAGTGACTAACGCTAGCGAAAATTTGTAACTACGCCGATTCCCTAACGGGAGCAGGCGTCACTTTGCTAGCGAAGGAGATAGACGCTAGCATTGCTTCGCACTCTAACACCAGACGAATTTTCGTTCTGACGAATGGACGTAACTCCGCAAATTCAGTAAGATGCAGATTTTACTGAACGTTACCTCTTGCGCCAGACTTGCCTTCGTCAGCTCAGACCAGGCAAAGTGCAATGGAGTGGATAGGAGTTATACATATACGTGCATTAAACTTTCACTTCCCGCCATATGTAAATTAGCCAACTCTAGCACAACTTTGCTTTATATGATCCAAATTGCAGAAAAAAACCTCTATGTTTCATGCATTCTAAATAACAAACCCCATACCTGTATATGATTACAGCATTATGAAAGAACATTGAGCATTAAGAAAGAAGTGTTTTCATGTTGTTTACTTGGGGTGGAAAACAAAATTTGCAATGAACTTGTTCTACCTTTAGCTGCTGTAAGTAAATACAGTACTGTACCTTCTTTACATGGTAACCAGGGTCTCACATAACTATGATTATGGGATTATTGCTTTAAGACCCAACTGCACATAAGCTTCCCTCACAGATTGATGGCCTGTCATAGTTAGTTGCATAGTTAAATCGGGTTGAAAAAAGTTCAACCCCTCCAAATGAAAACATCCATATACACACCCCTACATACTTTCACATAAATTATATATACCCATATCTATACTAACTATAGAGCTTAGTATCACAATAGCCTTTGATATTATGTCTGTCCAAAAAATCATCCAAGCCATTCTTAAAGGCATTAACAGAATCAGCCATCACAACATCACTCGGCAGTGCATTCCACAACCTCACTGTCCTCACTGTGAAGAACCCCCTATGTTGCTTCAAAGTTCTTTTCTTCTAGTCTAAAGGGGTGGCCTCTGGTACGGTGATCCTCTTTATGGGTAAAAAGGTCCCCTGCTATTTGTCTATAATGTCCTCTAATGTACTTGTAAAGTGTAATCATGTTCCCTAACGAGAAAACAACCCCAACCTTGACAGTCTACCCTCATAATTTAAGTCTTCCATCCCTCTAACCAGTTTAGTTGCATGTCTCTGCACTGTCTCCAGCTCATTGATATCTCTCCATGCTCCATTAGAACTTCCTGAAATATGAACATAAAAGACCACAGGCAAAAAGCAATTTGAGCAGATGTGGGTTTCCACATTGGGCAACAATCATATTGCGCATGGTCAGCTTTAGTCTCAGTCAGGTGAAACACCCTATTCTTGGGAACTGCAACAGCCCATAAGGTTTGTCCTTGAAAGAGAGAGCATGAAGGGTTCTAGAAAAAATAGGCTTGAAACCCCTCATGGTGCAGAATATCCAGATATTTATGTGTTCAGTAAAAAGTTCAAAAAACAGTGTGTCAGTATGGTAACCCCACTCATAAAGGTAATAAGAAACCTCTGGAGAGATACCTACTCACCAGATTTAAGAAGTATATAAATTAGTTCAATCTTCACAACCTTGGATAAAACAAAGATAGGAACGCCATATAGTGAAGTATAGCTTTTTAATCCAAAATATTAATTCTCTTCAGAAAGGTTTCTTATTACCTTTATTAGTGGGGTTACCATACTGACACAGTGGATGTGTTTGCTCTTTTTACGGAGCATATACGTATCTTGATATTCTGCACCAGGAGTTTTTATTGTTCGCTCTTCCCCACAGATTACATTTTCAAGCCTATGCTTTAGTCCTACAAGGTGGACACATTTGGTGGGAGATGCAATCAAACACTTAGGGGCAAATTCATCAAGGGTCCAATATTGAGGGTTAATTAACCCTCGATATTCGACTGGGGAATGAAAATCCTTCGACTTCGAATATTTTGCGCAAATACTTTGATCAAACGAATAATCATTCGATCGAACGATTAAATCCTTTCAATCGAACGATTCGAAGGATTTTAATCCAACGATCGAAGGATTATCTTTCGACCACAAAAAGTTAGCCAAGCCTATGGGGACCTTCCCCATACGCTAACATTGAGTTTGGTAGCTTTTAGGTGGCGAACTAGGGGGTTGAAGTTTTTTCTTAAAGAGACAGTACTTCGACTATCGAATGGTCGGATAGTCGAACGATTTTTAGTTCGAATCATTTGATTCGTAGTCGAAGGTCGAAGTAGCCCATTCGATGGTCGAAGTAGCCAAAAAAACACTTCGAAATTCGAAGCATTTTTTCTTCTATTCCTTCACTCGAACTTAATGAATGGTCCCCTTACAGTATACATCGAATACATTGCCTTTTCTGCTTTTATCTAGAAAAGTATAGTTGTTCCTATTAGGAAGGCAAAGAGTGGGCCTCATTTCCTAATTTAATATTATTTATAAGTGCAATTTAGAAAGCATTAGTGGCCTGAGTGTTAATAATCCCTGCCATAATTGTAAGAAGAAGGCTATCTTATGCCTGATGGCACTGCACTCTGCATTTTATGATGTGTTTGTAATCCAGTGTGAAGGTTCAGAACGAAGCTGGGCCATGGACCTTAAGGACTCAGTAATTGAGCATCAATTGTCGTCCCAGAGACAAAAAAAGATTAATAGGCTCTAGAAGACAATATTTGTTCTTATCAGAGAAATGAGATTGGGCTTCGCTAAGTGCAAAGCAGGTTGCAAAATATGGACACAAACTCCCATGTTCTTGAATGATTGTACTATTTTACACCAGAATAGAGTACAAAGACCTTCCCTTTTCCCAAGAATTCTGAATACATTCATCAGTACTGTATTCTTGAGGGTGGACCACATTCAGATGCAAGGGAGCATCAGAGAGTGCAAGGTGCTAAAAAAAAACCCCCTGTCCTAAGCATACAGCTGCCTTATGCCCACCGGTGCTGAGCTTTATCTTCTGAAAGAGCAGTGATCCCCAACCAGTCCCTCGAGAGCAACATGTTGCTCCCCAACCCCTTGGCCTCAAAGCTGGTGCTTATTTTTGAACTCCTGGTTTGGAGCCAAGTTTTGGTTGCATAAAAACAAGGTGTACTGCCAACAGAGCCTCTGCTATGCTTATACAGAGGCTATTGTATAGCCAATCACAGTCCTTATTTGTCACCAGCTTTTTTCATGCTTGTGTTGTTGCCAACTCTTTGTACAGTTGAATGTGGCTCATGGGTATAAAAGGTTGGGGACCCCTGTCACAGAGGATTTATAAACCAGGTTCAAGTGTTCAGTAAACTTAAGAGTTGTGATTATTCAACCATTTCTGCTCTAGAATATGCATCACCTTTGTAAATGAGAATTCACATACAGGAGTTCTACATTACACTGTTCTATAACCAGCAACTAACATTGCCCATTACTTATTTATAGAGAGAATATTAGTGTGTGCTGTGAGAGCATCTGATTCTGACACAGAATGAAGAAGCAATCTTAATTTCTTTGACAGTTAGATGCTATGAAAGCCAATCCGTCTCAATAATACAACTAAAAAGGCCCTTGAGTTGAATGAATACATCCCAACACATAATACCCAAAAGTGACGGATTGAATGATATCAGTTTTACACACATTGAAATGCAAAGAAAAGTGCCATTCCCGTAACAGAAAGAAAATTCGAGGCAAACAGAAAAGCATCTATAGCACAGAGAAATAAAACAAGTAGTGCCTTCTACAGAAAGTCATACTCTCAAACAGAAATATCCTTTTATCCTTTTGTGCTTTTGGGGAGGCATACAAACTCCCATGGAATGTAAATGTATTCAATGTACAGAAACAGTTGGAATGAATGGTGTTTGACTGAGACCAAAGAAGTTAAAGGGGAAACTATTGTGACAATAAAAATTTAATATACAGTAAGCTTTCTCATACTGAAATAATAAGCTTTCTAAATACAATCAATTAAAAATTCTGCATAATATTCTGTCTTCATTCAGGAGTTGGGTGTCAGATGAATGATCCCTTTCCTAGCAGATGAATTAGAGCTCACTCAAATAACTGATTCCAGTACAAACAAAATCTAACAAAATAACTGCCTTTTGCACAAATTCTGCATGTAGAGAGACATGATTTCTAGTGATTTTAATAGTGAGCTCTAATACATCTTCTACGCAAAAGGAGCCCCCCTATAAGATATATTGGATCATTCATCGGACACCCAACCCCTGAATGAAGACAGAATGAGGAGAAACATGCTGAGAGAGGAATAGTGAAGATAAACAGTACATACTTTTTAATTGATTGTATTTAGAAAGTTTTTCATTTCAGTATGCTGAAGCTAATATTATATTTTTATTTTTGCGATAGTTCCCCTTTAAGGGGGGGTCTAAAGGGAAAGCATGTTATGTCACTGTAGGGCAAGCTAGAAGAAAGATGTCCAAAGCACAAATGGCAGTTATGAGAATCACATCCTGGCCAACATTTGTGATCTATAGGGCCAAATGTAATCTAGGAAAATAAAGAAAGGGCCATCCTTGTAATAAATAAAAAGCAAACTCACTCAGTTCAATAATGAGATAATAAATAATAAAGAACAACGGTTGCTTTTTTGCAGTGTATTGTGTTTCCATTACGTATGTTTCCTTTGTAAAAAGACAGTGTTTGGTAAACATTTCAATGACCAAAAAAAAAAAAGACTAAGACAGTAGTCACCCTCCGATAAATGGCAAACCTAATTAGAAAATAAATGATTCATCGTAATCAATTGAAGCATTACAGATTGCCAGCACATTTTAATTAATGGCACACTGCTCAGTGGTTTCTTTTTTCCATTTTTTATTATTAGGACACAAAACCATTTTGTTAAATATAATTTTCTGTGCAACACATCAATCATTCTGTTGGCCCCATTTATACACAGTATATTCACATTAAAGAAAGCAAAGCATGAGCTGCCAATGAACAGAACCTATTATTGCATTAGAAGGTATATGTTCTACTCAACCCAGTTAAAATGGTAGTGCGTGGGTGTAAAAATGTAATGTTTGGTCTCATGATCACTCAAAGGATAAGCTCCATACTTTGTTTTATTATTGTTTAAATAATAATCTCAAAACATTGCTAAAGGCACCACCACTTAAGGCTGATATGAATTAGTGCTTCATTAAAAGGTTTAAATATCAAGGGAATCCTTAAATCACATTAGAGAGTTCACAAGCCTCAAACTCTTTCTGAATGGATTACATATATCTGTAGCTTTCTCTTAAGCTGCCATACATAGACCCAACAGTGCATCACATTGGTTTTAGAATTGGAAAACAGCAGCTTTTAACATGTAACCAACATTTTAGCCCTTCCTATATGACACACCTTGAAACTCCCCACATATATCTGCCTTGATACTTCTCTTAAAAAGTCTTCTATAACCTTTATTATGTTAGAGATGGAACTATTTCAAGCACTTTTTTCAACAGTTCATTTCTATTTCTTATAAGGTTGCCTACCTTTCCAATCTGCAGATGAAAAAGATATATGGTTGGTCCAGGATTCTCAAGCCAGCAACCAAAAAAACCTGTTAAATTATGATGCTTCACATTTATTGTTTTATTTAATAAATTGCTTTTCTTTCTCTTCAGACCCTCACCTATGCTTCTTTTCACTGGCCTTGCAAATGTATGCCTCATTGACAGGGTAATTAAGCACTAGCAACCAGATAACAGTTTATATTCCCGAAAAAGTTTAAAAAAAACTAAGAAAAACAAAGAAAAAAAAAAGGCTTATAATATCATGTTCTATACAAAAAATTTTTAAAGTGAACTACAGCTTCAAGGCACAACTGAGGGGTGCACATAAAATAAACATACTTCTTGAATCAGTGCCATAAACAAATTACAACTAATGAAATATGTACCATCCATTATGCTCTATTCAAAAAACAAACCACATTTTCAAGCTCCTATACAGTTATAATTATATTGTACACCAGTTAGGGTCTGGCCACATGAGCAGATTCGGGGAGATTAGTCGCCCCAGCGACAAATCTCGTCTTCTTCGGGGTGACAATCTCCCCAAACTGCCTTCCCCCTGCTCTCCACTGGCTAAAATGAAAATCGCCTGCGGCAATGCACTCGCAGCGCTTAGATATCCGAAAGTTGCCCAAAGTTTCCTCGTGAGGCAACTTCAGAAAACAAAGCGCTGCGTGTGCCTTCCCCCAGGTGATTTTCATTTTAGCCAGTGGAGGGCAGGAGAAAGGCAGTTTGGGGAGATTGTCGCCCTGAAGAAGAGGAGATTTGTCGCCCCAAATCTGCTCGTGTGGCCAGACCCTTAAGCTGCCAAAAAGTAATAAAAAAAAATATAATTTTCACATAAAACTATATCATTTTAACCAGTGTGTTGAAAAAGTAACTGGTCACAAAATATCCCAGCATTTAAAAAATAAAAGATATATTCACCAAGTAAAAGAATTAAAAATATGCAGTAGTGTGTACCACTTATTAAAAACACGATTGGTAAAATATAAAATTCCAGCATTAATTTAGAGATCACAGGTGCAAGCATCTGACTGAAATAAGGCACTTCTGTCCAGCAGCACCTCAACAAGGTAACAAGGAAAAGGTGATGAATCATGTTCTGGTAAAAACAAAGGGATGGATGTGATCCTGGAAGTAGAGGGACATTTCAACAGCAGGGAAGACACAGGAGGTAAGATATGGAAGTGGAACTCTACACAGACGTGGTCACTCTGTCAGTGGCATTATTGACCTCATTTTTGTTAGAATCCAGTCCTTTAGCAGCATTCAGGTTCAAACGTATGTTCTCCACAGTCTTTTTCATGTTTTTAAGTTCCCCGGGGTGAGGAGTGGCCTTTCTCAACAGAGTTGCCTAAAATATACAACAAGTAAACGAAAAGTTCAACACTATGGCCTGTTTAACATTTCTGCAGTCGTCTCTGAACATGTATTTTGGCTATACAGTGAAATCAAGTATATGAACAACAACCATTAATACAGTGGTTAAAATATGGCTACCACTGCCGTGACAATGGAATGTATTACAGAAAAGATGTAATGGTGACTAAGGAGGAATGATTGTAGTGAGAATAGGAAATTGCTGGAGCAGGTGGAAACAAACAATATACTAAAATCTTATTATATGTACTGCTTATTGAAAAACATGAAACTGTATGTACTGCTAGGCAGTGCTCCAGATATGCCAACAACAGGAATTAAATAGGATTCCTCACTTTTAATTTAAAGGGAATGTCAAACCATATAATAATTGTTTGCTAAACATAATTCTAAGCAACTTTGCAATATACATTCATTACCCTTTTTCTTTGGGTTTTAAGATATTTGTGTATGTGTTGCTATTGAAAGCAGTGTTAGTCTGTCCCTTTCTATTCTCTACCCTGATGGCTCAGACTGCTGATAAATTACGAGACCTCCCTTTGCTAGGGAACTAAAACTTTTGCAGCTTTGTTTAAAAAGTAACAACCAGGAGTTAAGCAAATGCTTCTTTCAATAGAAACTGTTTTTAAAATAACTTTAAAAGCACTGGAAATTGTTAATCAATGTATGTTGGAAAGTTACTTAGAATAATGTGCTCTTTTATTAGGAAAATGTATATTGTGTGATTGACTTGCCCTTTAAGAGGGTTATAAATACAGGTAAAGGATCTACTATCTGGAATGCTTGAGAACTGAAGGTTTCTGGGATATTCCTGTGATTTGGATCACCATACTTTAAGTGCTAAAAACTATTTAAAGATTAAGTAAACCCAATAAGATCGTTTTGCCTCCAATATGAATTTGCTTGAAATGGACTTATAGGAAGCCTTCTGGATAATGGTTTCCAGATCCCATATCGCTACACAGACGTGCACAGGCATTTTGCCCCAGTTCAGTCTTACTGCTGGACCATCTGTACATATATAATAGGGATGCACCGAATACAGGATTCGCCCTTTTTCAGCAGGATTCCGATTCGGCTGAAACCTTCTGCCTGGCCGAACCTGAATCCTAATTTGCATATGCATAAGCAAGGGATTCGGGGGTTCGGCCGAATCCATAATAGTGGATTCGGTGCATCCCTAATATATAAGCACATGTGGGGAAAGTCAGTGTCTGGACTGATTGAACAGATGAAGCATTAACAGAAAATAAGTGACTGACTCTTCTAGTTGGTATCCATGTCAGACAACATCCCGCTGCTAAATATGCCCTCCAAATCATCAAATAATACTCCGGTCAGTCAATGTACTGCTTAATTTCTGTCTGATTTTATGACAGATTTGTACCTCTCAAAAATACATGGTGCTGCATCTTAATAAGCAATGTTTACCTGTTACTGGTGAGGACCTGCTGTATAACTCAAGATTCCTATTTACTTTGAATGGGGGGGGGCATTTTTCCCCTCCCAAGAAGAGAGCGAGAACTCAAGCAGCAAAAACACTATGGGGGCCATTTACTAATAATCAAATTTTAAAATTGTCCACAAATGACAAAAAATGTGTTGTTTTCTAAAAAGTGTAAGATTTAGCAAGTGAAAAAAATAAGAAAGCCTTTCATGCCAAGCTTTGTTGCCAAGTTAAAGTGGTTGAGGTGCCGTAGAAGTCAATGAGAGGTGCACTAATCCAATTGGGCCATTTTTTGATCAGAATGTTACAGGCTTTCGGGATTTATTTTTCTGCTATGGAGACAAACTCACATTTTTGAAGCTTTTTGTGGAATTTTGTTGTTTGTTTGTTTTTTGGTTCATTCAGAACTTTTTATCGTTTATACTTTTTTTAATTGGAAATTTTAATAAATTCAATGGCAATTGTGGTTTTAGAGTTTGTGAGTTTATTTGTGCGTAATACAGCCTTTAATATATAAGCAACGTTTAAGCTCAATTTTCTTGCGGCTTTATTTGGCACATCTAGTGAACTTCTGGCAGTGGGTTGGTGAGGAAACCTACACGTTTCGTGCCTTCTCTCCCAGCACAACGTCAGGTCTGACCCTGACGTAGTGCCGGGAGAGAAGGCACGAAACGCGTAGGTTTCCTCACCAACCCACTGCCAGAAGTTCACTAGATGTGCCAAATACAGCTGCAAGAAAATTGAGCTTAAACGTCTCTTGTGATTCCTTCGATCAGCGCCGTATAACGGGGTAAATCTGTGCACTATAGTTACCTCCTTAACGAGGTGAGGAGGATCCCGCAAGAGCTGCTACCGAGGGGAGAGACGCTGCGCTATCAAGAAGGGTGAGCTCTGATACATTCTCTATACCTATTTTTTGTGCTTTTTAATAAATAAGCCCCCACAAATTGTTCAGTCCTGTTATGTTTAAATGAAGAGCTTTAATTAAAGCTATGGCTGGAAATGCTTACTTTATATAATGAATATACTGTACTAGTCCAAGGGTTCAGCAGCCATTTAACAGTAATAATGATTATAGTAACCAGCAGCTGCCCATCTTCTGATCTTTTAGGGTCAATGCCGCTGTTAACAAATTAAGCTTAGGGTATAAGAAATTATCAAACCATTAAAAGAAAGTCAGGTAACATCTGTCAAAAATGGAGCTACGGGGAGTTTTATTAATCAATTCCCATGCAGAATGTTCCTAGTACACTGTGAGCTGGTCCATAAGCTTGGGTACCTGACAGCAAAACAACAACTACACTAAAAAACATGGGATCTATATTATTATTTTTACCATTTTCTGCAGCAGTTATTAAATAAAGGTATAAAACATATAGCATATCACACAAGAATTTTTACCATTTCATCATCATCTTCTTCCTTTGTGTCATCTAAAAATCGTATGGCACTTATTCTGTTCATGGCTCTGTCATTCCAGGTGTCATCTGACATGTCATTTGTCAAACTTTCAAAGGCCCCACATCTTGGTAAATTGTCTACAGGAAAATAATAGTAATAAAAAAAAAGGATTAAAAAAAAACCCTCACATATCTCCAAATAATGCGAGGATTTTGGTCTGTAGTACGATTACATTTTCTTTAATACAGACAGTTGACAGATGCAAGATACTCCACTGTACTCAAAGTACCTTCTACCTTTTAAGTCTCATTTAGAAAGCAAACAGTAATAATGATATTCATCTGTACCCTGAGACATAATGAAAAAGCTCTGCAGTGATTCATTTTAGGCACAGGTTCATTATTTGATCACATTTGCTGTGGGACAGATCATTCAGCATAGTCCCTCGACCTTCCTTTCCACTCATGTTCTAGAACATATATGGCATGCAATGTTTACTACAACTTTAACAATCCACAGAAACCAATATGCAAGTAGTATTTACTGGTCTGCTGTTCTAAAGTAAACAGTGTATTAGCTTGAAATTTTAGAAACCCAATATGAACCAAAAACATCTATGTTGTGTGTTTTCAGGAAAGCAGAACAGCTTCAAGCCAACCTGAAAAACTTGGTTTTAGCAGCAGGAAGTTGATCAGATGAACTGGGAAGTCATTATGGACCCCCAAGCAAGCTCCTTGCAATTTGGTGGAAATAGATACAAAAATATATACATTTGCAAATGGTCTCATGACCATCGCTACTTAGAAATGCTCACGCTGTAAAAGAAACAGGTCATTGCATTACCTTGGCCACTGGGCTCAGAAGGCATCTGTGGTAATAGTACACACGTCAAGATTTTCTCACCAGTCTCAGGCTCGACATCAGTTTGAAAAGTGAGCAGAGGCTGAGACTGGTTGTCGGACAACCATAATGCTTTTAACTTCAGTGAGGTCAGTGATAATGGTAAATGAGTCAATCTAAAAACAAAGTAAAACAAATTATTGGCAGTTACAATACCACTTTTACCCAAAAAGTGAAACATTAAATTAATATATATAATTTCAAAATGCGCCCCAGCACTCTCGACAGTGTAGTCAGTGTAGAACTCGGTGCACGCTCCTGTGGGGGACCCCGTCATGTCCCCACTAGATATACATACATGAAGGAATGAAGCAGCACATGATTCTTTGCAAAAGTGTATATTACATATCAAACATCAGTACAGCGACGTTTCGGGCAAGCTATATGCCCTTTATCAAGCCATATTAAAAGTGAGCATTATACACATGAACTTTAAAAGCAACAAACAGGAAATGACTCCATAATTTGCATAATGATTGGTACACATCCATCACTACACTGGTTTAACCTTATATATGCAATTAATGGATTAGAGAAATAGAAATAGATCATAGTCTTTGTTAAAGAGATACTGACACCTGAAATTAAACTTTTTTTTACATCTATTATAATATTGGCTTTGCAAGCTACTTCTAACTTTGCCATAAAGTATTTGCATGATGCTTTTACATTACCTGTCTGGTCCCCCATGTTCCTGTATGAGGGGGCTGCCATGTTTGTGCAGCAGGAGTCCGTTAGCATTAGAAACTGTAACTAACAGGCTGAGATGGGACAGTCAGGTTGGCAAAGTCAGAGTGTCAGAGAGTCAGGCTTAGGAATTTCAACTAACAATTATATACAAAAACAAACCTCTCAGCAAAAAATGATCAACATGACCTATAGGTAACATTTAATGTGCATTCATATGCTAAAATTCATTTTTTAGTGTCAGTGTCACTTTAAGACCTGAGGGATATAATGATCCAAGTTTTTTGATTCACCACACCTCTCTCTGTTTTAATTTTAATTCTCTATCTCCCCCTCTTTTCAAGGGAGGTATCGTTTCCAACACCATAAATTTCAGTTGGTCTGCAGTATGTCCTTTTTCCAAGAATTGCTTGGATACGGGCAAGGTCATGTTACCTAGATTGATGCTGGATCGGTGTTGGGAGATACGTGATTTGACCATCTGTGTCATCTCACCTATATAGATGAGACCACACGGACATAACACATATATCACAAATTTAGATATGCATGTGAAATAACCCCGTAATTGTACTGTATAACCAGTGTGGGGATGTATAAACTCCTTACTTTTCAAAACAGAAGGACATTGTGTGCATCCTAAACAAGCAAACATACCCTTAGATCTACATCCCAAAAACATTCTATCAATAGTTTTAGTTTTCATCTGGGTTGAAGTCATCTGTGCTCCTATGGTTCTTCCCTTCCGGTAAGATATAAGTGGCATTGTTTTGAATTCTTGCATCATAGGATATGCATTTTGTAATAATTACCAATGCCTACGTAATACTTTACCTACAGCTTCAATGTCTGCATGAAATTGGGTAACAAACGGTATCCTATTCGACTGTTTTTTCTTAGTACGAGGGTATTCCACCCTATGTTGAGCCTGTTGTATTGTCTTTTCTGGATAACCCCTATATTACAAACCTTTGTTATATGATACACTTTTGAGTGTTATACGCAAGACTAAGGGGCATGTTTACTAACATTGGAGATAAATATCTGGAGAGATTTCTGGAGATGTTGCCCATAGCAACCAATCAGATCTTTGCTTTTGTTTTCTAACTTGGCTGTGGCTGTTTAAATCTAATTGCTGATTGGTTGCCATGGGCAACATCTCCAGAAATCTCTCCAGATATTTATCTCCAATGTTAGTAAACATGCCCCTAAAACTGTATTTGATAATATGGTGGATGAGGGAGCGATTACAGAGAAATTGAGACAATTTTTGATAGTAAAAAATCCTGTGACACCAACACTGTATTGCTTGCCGAAAATACACAAAAACCCGGTCTGTCCTCCGGGCCGACCGATAGTGGCAGGTATCGGCTCAGTCTTTTGCCCATTAGTTGTAATGCTGGACAAAATTTTGAGCCCACTGATACAAGTGGTAACCTCATATATTAGGGATACGGGACGTTTCCTACAAAAGCTAAGTGCACTGGGTGATGTGGGGGGTGAGGATGTGATACTGGCCACATTAGATGTGGCCAGTTAATATACATCTATCCCACACAAGGACGGACTGCTAGCATGTGAGTGGATACTTAAAGAAAGAGCTCAGTATTCTGAACAGCAAATGGCATTCTTTCTACAATTGTTGGAGATCATATTGAGCTGTAACTATTTCACTTTTAGGGATGACTTCTATCTTCAGCTGCGGGGAACCGCGATGGGATCCAACGTCACCCCGGCATATGCCAATGCCTTCATGGCTAGGCTTGAGGAACTGCATATATGCATATATATCTGCATATATATCTTGCCAGGCACTGTTTGGCCTGGTGGAGATATATCGACAATGTCTTTGTAGTTTGGCGGGGTGACGTTGATTCCCTACAGCAATTTCACTAATATTTGATCTTCATAAAATCAATTTCCTCGATGTTCTGATATACAGGGACCAAGGTGGCCACCTACATACTTCCCTATTTACTAAGCCTACAGACAGGAATCAGATCCTACATTATAAGAGCTATAATCCACCACATATAAAAAAAATCGATCCCAATCAGCCAGATGTCCAGGGTACAGAGGCTAGTTAGTGATACTGAAGAAAGAGATATTCAGACACAAACTATGTGCCAAAAGTTTAGGGAAAGGGGTTATCCAGAAAAGACAATACAACAGGCTCAACATAGGGTGGAATACCCTCGTACTAAGAAAAAACAGTCGAATAGGATACCGTTCGTTACCCAATTTCATGCAGACATTGAAGCTGTAGGTAAAGTATTACGTAGGCATTGGTATTAATTACAAAATGCATATCCTATGATACAAGAATTCAAGACAATGCCACTTATATCTTACCGGAAGGGAAGAACCATAGGAGCACAGGTGACTTCAACCCAGATGAAAACTAAAACTATTGATAGAACATTTTTGGGATGTAGATCTAAGGATATGTTTCCTTGTTTAGGATGCACACAATGTCCTTTTGTTTTGAAAAGTAAGGAGTTTATACATCCCCACACTGGTTATACAGTACAATTATGGGGTTATTTCACATGCATATCTAAATTTGCGATATATGTGTTGATATGTCCGTGTGGTCTCATCTATATAGGTGAGACGACACACATGGTCAAATCACGTATCTCCCAACACCGATCCAGCATCAATCTAGGTAACATGACCTTGCCTGTATCGAAGCAATTCTTGGAAAAAGGACATACTGCAGACCAACTGAAATTTATGGTGTTGGAAACGATACCTCCCTTGAAAAGAGGGGGAGGTAGAGAATTAAAATTAAATTAAAAAAGAGGTGTGGTGGATCAAAAAACTTCCATCATTATATCCCTCAGGTCCTAACAAAGACTATGATCTATTTCTCTGATCCATTAAATGCATATATAGGGTTAAACCAGTGTAGTGATGGATGTGGACCAATCATTATGCAAATTATAAAGTCATTTCCTGTTTGTTGCTTTTAAAGTTCATGTGTATAATGCTCACTTTTAATATGGCTTGATAAAGGGCATATAGCTTGCCCGAAACGTCGCTGTACTGATGTTTGATATGTAATATACACTTTTGCAAAGAATTGTGTGCTGCTTCATTCATTCATGTATGTATGTATGTATGTATGTATGTATGTATGTATGTATGTATGTATGTATATATATATATATATATATATATATATATATATATATATATATATTTGCTTTTTGGTGGAATAATGCTGATGAGACTCAAAAGCAAGCCCATCCATGTTTAAGAAATTTCTACCTGAGACTCCGTAAAATAGTGGAGCAATATTGTATTAGTGATGATGTGACTGGAGAAAAGGAAGCTTAAGGCCTTAGGTTCCTTCAGTGGGATGTAATGATCATTATAATAATACAGACGAAGAATGTTGGCACATTGTTTTAACAATGTCAATCAAAAGTATTTTGGAGTTTGATTTAAAAATGATATTTAGTCACAAGACAAGGCATGTGTCCCTGTTATTTTCCATCCATGTATTGTGAATTGTTGCTTCCCCAGGTATGGTTTTTTATTCCAGAAAGATCTTCTTTAATGTATGGCTACTTTATGCCATTCTTTAGCAAACATGTTCTTTGCAGTGTCAGCACTTTTTGGTTACATCTGCTTTGATGTGCTTGCACAACAGTCTTTAAAATGATTCATATTATAAGAAAGCTATTTTACAAATCAAATTTGCAAAGCAAAATATATATCTAAAAAAACTTGAATCTGACACATATCTCAGGGACACATTAATAGCTTGAAAATATCATTTTTACACAAACAAGTTTCTTGGGATAAAATCCTTGAAAGTGACAGTCCCACTCATAAAAATGGAACAGCTAGATTCTTTATGACACAAGTCTTCTATACAAAATAGAAAAATCCAATTTAAAAACGACAGTACTTTACCTGTTTCCAGCAACATCCAAGACATGTAGTTCAGTAGCCTGTGCAATTTCAGAGGGAAGTCTAGACAATCTGTTTTCACGCACACAAAATACATTAAGACTGCAGCAACCACCGATCTGTGAAACAACATGGGCAAAATGTAACACAGATAATACACAGATGCATAAACCCCAACAGTTAAAAAGAACAACTTAATAAAATCAAAGCAAATGTAAACAAAAGCCCAAACTGCTGAGGTTTTCAATAGAAAGTTATGGATTCTATTCAAAATTTAGGGTTAGTTCACGCGAGGAGATTTGGGGAGATTTTGTCCTGGCGACTAATCGCCTCGTCTTCTGATCGACAATCACCCCGAACTGCCTCAGCGTGTCTTCCAATAGGCTATTTTGAAAAATCGCCTGTGCTAACGCACACACGGCGATGCATTTCGGAAGTCGCCCTAAGTTTCCTCGGCAACTTCGGGCGACTATGGAAAATGCAGCATGTGCTTTAGCTTTAAAAAGCTTGAATTTTTATAATTAAAAAAATTGTTAGTATATATCGCAAAAAAAACACTAAGAAAGTTTATACTTTAAAATTGCAAGACTTTATTAAGAAACTCCACATGCGCTCCTCTTCAGAAAGAGATCGTGTGATCCATCACACTGTTTCTCCTCCTTGCCTTTCTTGAAGGAGATAGCCAGGGAGGAGAAATTGAGCGTTGCACGATGGATCGTCACCATGTCACCTTTTCTGAGTAGGAGCGCAAACAGAGTTTTGTTAAGTTGCTTCTTAATAAAGACTTTGCGATTTTATAGTTCAATTTGTGTTGGGTTTTTTCAATGTATTCTTACGATTTTTTTTTTTTTTTATGTAACTGGTCTTTTAACCCCCTAGAAAAATGCTTTCTTGTGCAGGAACATGCATTTATTTACACTACTCTATTTCCAATACAACTTGGAGTAGGGTGGAGAAATTAAAATATACCCTAGGAATAGCTTCCTAAAGAAATGCTATGTTTTTATGAAAACAGCATGAACATAAAAAATCAATTGTAGAATCTATTTGTGTACAGTTGTTTGTGAATGAAAAAATAAGCCTGGCCTTGCATTGCCAGCAGCCAACTCAGACCCTCCAGCTTATTGGCACAGATGAACATCATAGGTTTAGAAATGCCATTGGGCTTTATGATCCCCTGTGCCAATGATCGGACCAGCCCAATTTGGTCCAGTATGTGGGTGGCTAAATCTGGGCAGAGAGCAAATCTGAAAGTTTATAGCCAGTTTAAGAACTGGCAAAGCATAAGTGATTTGTCTGCAGTGAAATAATACAAGGTTCATTTTTATAAAGATCTTTCCCCATTACAACATAAAAACTCACCTGCCTCATAATAAAAGATTTTGTAGGAAAATATACTATGGATGCACCGAATTCACTATTTTGGATTCAGCCGAACCCCCGAACCTTTCGCAAGAGATTCGGCCTTATACCGAACCCGAATTTGCATATCCAAATTAAGGGTGGGAAGAGGACATTTTTTTTACTTTCTTGTTTTGTGACAAAAAGTCACATGATTTCCCTCCCGCCCCCTAATTTGCATATGCAAAAATCCCATAGGAATGAATAGAAAGTGAGTGAGTTTTTCTGTGGTTAGTTCCATTCTCACATTTTGATAAATCTGCCCCTTAGTGTTCCAAGGCCCTAAATACATATGCAAATTAGGATTCAGATTTGGTTTGGCTGGGCAAAAGGATTAGGCCAAGTCCAAATCCTGCTGAAAAAGGCTGAATCCTGGATTCGGTGCATCCCTAAAATATACATCTTAACAATAGTTTTGCTACTTTATCTGTCATATAAAATCATTCTGATAAAATTTAAACTCATTCATGCTCCTGCTAGTCACTACATTTTTTCACCAGACTCCCTGTATATTCCTGGCAAAATCTTCTGTACTAGACAGAAGTCACACAAGCACACCCGGGCCTCTATATTGTAATTCCGCCTGTTCCACAGGTGCCAGGGGGAGACAGCACTTCCCTAACAAGCACCAGCTCTCAAGCCAATGAAAACAGGGCACAAACAAAAAGCAACAATGTTTTGTTATTACATGATGAAGGGCCACAAGAGGCCCTCTTTGCATTGCTTTGAGTGCTGGTGCCTAATTGCTTGTACTCTCAGAGCCTTGTCTTTTCACACCATCCACAACCAAAGTCATCTCCATTCTGAAACCTTTCTATCTAGCTACTCCTTACTTTTGAAATTCAATCCCTGAATTCCTCTGTAAGGAAAAATAATCTAAACCTCTTCAAAAAGCTCAGATCTTACCTTTTGGAGCACTATATCATTATCCAGCATCAGAATGGGTTGGCAGGGCACGAGGAGAAAACCTTTTGGGCCCCACCAGCCCAGACACAGTTGTGGTAAGCACAAGCAACATAGCTATTCTGAGCTTTCTATAGATTTCTATGACAAATATGCAGAGAGTGGAGTAGCTATTTGCCTAACCAGTAAGTGCTGATATCATAGTGTGCCCATAAAACAACCTGAATTTAGGGCCATGGAACACTAAGGGGCAGATTTATCAAGATGTGAACTCACCACAGAAAAACTCCCTCACTTTCTATTCATTCCTATGGGACTTTTAGAATCGTATTCATCAATGGAGCTTTCCGTTTGATAAATATGCTTTGAAAATTCCCAATATCACATTTTGATAAATCTACCCCCAAGAGATATTAGAGAAATAAGAAGAAAAACATTTGCCACAGGTAAAAAAATATTTTACTCAAAATAATTTCTTATTTCTTTTGTATTTATCTGACCAGTATTGTATTATTATGGGTTTTTTTTATAAATGTGTGCATTTACTCACCTCATTTGGCAATGACATTAATTTATTCCTATCTATGTTTAAATTGCAGAGCTTCTTTAATTTCCCAATGCTTCTTGGTAATACCTGGTAATAAAAACACATTTATTTCATAATTAATAAGGTGGAGGACAGAGAAAATAGTATGAAAAGCCAGTCCCCGAACTACCACAGGACTAGCCATTTAGTCTGCTAAGGAGAGATTAGACCAATTCAAAAACAAGCCCTCAATTAATTGCAGATAAATGTAATAAATGTCTGCTTTCTGCTGTTAGTCACGCACCAGCTGACAATACACTTAGAAGTTAGAAATTAGATGAATGCTCCTGACATTAAGGTGACTGGCTGAAAAATGCACTAAAAATTCTAAGCCAAAATTGTAAAAATCCATTGAAAGAACAACTTACCCCTTTATAGGCTAAAAATTTAGCTTTAATTTTTAATTGAATTCTTCCTAGCCAAAAGACCAAGGAAGGAACAAGCATAATAATAATTTATACGGATGAACACTTCTGCTGGCAGAGGCATATCTCTGTACAGTTAGGTGTTTTTTCTTGCAATGCAGACATGTTTTGCTTTACAAGACTTTCTGGTTTGGTCATATCCCCAGTGACAGGCTACAATCCGTTACCTA
This sequence comes from Xenopus petersii, assembly GCA_038501925.1. Classification (NCBI taxonomy): domain Eukaryota; kingdom Metazoa; phylum Chordata; class Amphibia; order Anura; family Pipidae; genus Xenopus; species Xenopus petersii. Next base: position 62,719,090 of record CM076681.1, on the reverse strand, counting down.
CTAGGACGAGACCAATGTTGTATTTTGCATCTGCATAACAAGACATCAAGAGGCAGATTTATCAAACCCTGAGTTCAGATTTTAATAAGCAAAATCTCGCCCACTTTCTATTCATTCCAATGGGATATTTGAAGCGTATTTAATGCTGAATTATAATTTTCACCCATTGATAAACATCCTAAAAATCAGGAATGAACAGAACGTGGGTGAGTTTTTATTTATTAAAATCTGAACTCACATTTTGATAAATCTGCCCCCAAGAGTGCTGTTGCAAAAGATAAGCAAAGTCATGGATAGACAGAATATAATTGAAGCAAGGCTGCAACTGTAAGTACAACGAGTAACAGCTTTAAAGAACGCATTCATAAATCACCGACAGATTGCCCAGTGCTGTACAACAAATAGGTATACACACTGAAAATAGTAAAGAAGGTTCTTCAAAAGCACTTACAGCACTTTGTTTTTTATATATATTTCTTGATTCTTGATAGTTTCAGACTGTTTGATGTCTGTCATCGTTTTAAAATCCAATAAATTTGGGTTGTCAAGGCGACAATTTGATGAAGTTGAGTTTTCCGGGCGACGATTTGAAAAAGTCACATGATTTTGTCTCACACCGACTTTTTTGAACAGATTTATTGGTAATTAATGGGATTTGAGTTTGTGAGTTTGGTCGAGTAAGAAAAAGTCGAGTTTTAGTAAACATCCCCCATAGTTTACACTGAAGCTATACTAGGCTAGATGAGGTTAAGCTTTTCTAAAAAAATATGTTTCAAGGGATTATTTAAAGGCAGAGAGTTGGAAAGAAATTTGGATGAAACATGGGAGGGAATCTCAGAGCAGTGAAGCCCTAGCCAAGTCTTGAATTTGAATACATGCAGAGGCAATTAGGGAGGTGTTGAGGAGTAGCCCAGAAGAGTAACGAGCAATTTCCAAAAATATACGGTTTTGTGGGGTTAACTTAATGTTAAGGAATGAAGTGCCTGCCATGGCAATTTGTTCACTCCCTGCAAACATGGCATCAAACTATTAGGAATGAATGTTGCATTTATATATATATATATATATATATATATATATATATATATATATAAAAATATATATAGTTTATTTATCCCTGAGCAGATTGAAGAAGTCCACCGAAAAATGTCTCTATAAAATTATATTGCACAAGATCCGGGGCCAGATGGTAATCATCCCAGGGTACTTAGCGAGCTTAGCTCTGTGATTGCCAAACCTCTTTATTTAATTTCTCAGGATTCATCGAGGTCTGGCATGGTGCCGAGAGACTGGAGAATTGCTAATGTGGTGCTGCTATTCAAAAATGGATCCCATTCTCAGCCTCAAAACTATAGGCCAGTTAGTCTGACGTGTTTGGTAGAAAAGCTTTTTGAAAGATTAATAAAGGATAAGATACTGGAATTAATAGTAAATCATAGTACTATGAGTCTGTGCCAGCATGATTTTATGCGTAATAGATCTTCCCAGACTAACAATTTATTTTTATGCGAATGTGAGCAGGGACTTTGATTCTGGGATAGCAGTGTATGTGATTTACTTGGACTTTGCTAAAGCATTCACATTTGATACAGTGCCACACAGAAGGTTACTGGTTAAATTAAGGAATGTTGGCCTGGAACATATTATTTGTACCTGGATAGAGAACTGGCTAAAAGATAGACTACAAAGATTGGTGGTAAATGGAACATTTTCTAATTGGACCAGTGTTGTTAAAGGAGTACCGCAGGGCTCTGTACTAGGTCCTTTTCTTTTCAACTAGTTTATTCATGACCTGGAGGTAGTCATTGAAAGTACGATTTCTATTTTTGCATATGATACTAAAACTAAATTGTGCAGAACTATAGGTTCCATGCAGGATGCTGCCACTTTGCAGAGTGATTTGACTAAGTTTGGACTAAATTTTTACTAAATGCAAGGTTATGCACGTTGGCAAAAATAATATAAATGCAAGTTATACACTAAATTGCAGTGTGTTGGGCATTTCCTTAACTGAGAAGGATCTAGGGGTTTTTGAAGATTACAAGTTGTCTAACTCTGGGCAATGTTATTCTGTGGCCACTAAAGCAAATAAAGTTCTGTCTTGCTTTAAAATGGACATTAACTCAAGGGATGAAAACAAAATTATGCCTCTTAATAGGTCCCTGGTAAGGCCTTATTTAGAGTATGCAGTGCAGTTTTGGACTTGTGTCCTTAAGAAGGATTTAAATAAGTTGGAAAGAGTGCAGAGACGTGCAACTAAACTGGTAAGAGGGATGGAAGGGGGGGACATGATTAGAGGACATTATAGACAAATGGCAGGGGACTTTTTTTGCCCATAAAGAGAATCACCACAACAGAAGCCACCCCTTCAGACTAGAAGAAAAGAACTTTCATTTGAAGTAACATAGGTGGTTCTTCACAGTGAGGACAATGAGGTTGTGGAATGCACTGCCGGGTGATGTTGTGATGGTGGATTCTCTTAACGTTTTTAAGAGTGGCTTGAATGATTTATTGGACAGACAGAATATCAAAGGCTAAACTAATGTGATACTAAACTCTATAGTTAGTATAGATATGGGTATATATAATTTATTTGAAGGTATGGAGGGTGTGTGTATGGATGCTGGGTTTTTATTTGGAGAGGTTGAACTTGATGGCCTTTTTTTTGGCAGGCTGCTGTTTTTCCTTCTGAATGTAACTGAATGTTTCTCAGTGGGACATGGGTTTTTACTATTAAGTGCCAATTTCCCAGCTGCCCCTGGTCATGTGACTTCAATCACTCTTTACTGCTGTACTGCAAGTTGGAGTGATATCACCCTCCTTCCTTTTCCCGCCCAGCAGCCAAACAAAAGAACAATGGGAAGGTAACAAGATAACAGCTGCATGGTAGATCGAAGAACAACACTCAATAGTAAAAACCCATGTCCCACTGAGACACATCATCAGTTACATTGGAAAATTACATTACAAGGAAAAACAGCAGCCTGCCAGAAAGCATTGACCAGGGGCAGCTGGGAAATTGACAAAATGTCTAGCCTCATGTCAAATTTCAAAACTGAATATAAAAAAAATCTGTTTGCTCTTTTGAGAAATGGATTTCAGTGCAGAAATCTGCTGGAGCAGCAAAATTAACGGATTAATTTTGAAAAAAATTTTTTTCCCATGACAGTATCCCATTTATGTAACTATGTAATACAGCTCAAAAACATTCATGTAAATAACCAATATTCATAATAATATACTTGCTTGGCCTGGGTGCAAAACAATCAGATCATACGTATACATATCTGCCTTTTCTGTAAGGTCTGCTACCTGCGTCGTTTGTCCTGTTTGTGCCCTGATAAAGACTATTTTGCCAGTACCAGTCTTATCTGTCTGGTCAATATTAGCTTCCTCCTTGGTCCTCAACAACCACTGGCCATTGGCCCTGATCAGTCAGATTATTGTGTGCACCTTAATTATCAAAATGTGTCACATATTTAAGATTGGATTTAGATATGGGCTTTAAAATGGTAATGGTACAGCATTCCCATAGGTCCCATTCAACTGTCATCCAAAAAAAAACATGAAGACGTTGGTGTCACAAAAAGTGTCTCTAAACATATTAAAGTGTGCACTTGTGCAAGTGACAAATTTCAATATGTTACATGTTAAAAAGATATATATGTTTAATGTAAGCTTTTTATTAATAAGAAATAACCTTTGGAGCAGGCACTCAAAGAAGGCAAACTTCCACCAGGCAGATAAATTCAAAGTGATGAGTTTATTGTGTCCACAGCCTTACGCGTTTCATATCATAAACACTTTATTATAGACTAAGTGTTTATGACACTATAGTCTTTGATTAAGTGTTTATGAGATGAAACGCATAAGGCTGTGGACACATTAAACTCTTCACTTTTAATTTATCTGCCAAGAAGTTTGCCTTCTTTGAGTGCCTGCTCCAAAGGTTATTTCGGTTTGTCTGCTCCCTGTGCTAAGGGTTCAGGGCGGCGCACCTGGGCCTCTTCATATAAGTGGTGAGTGATCACTTTCTACTTGGAGACCCTAAACTCCAGATTTATCAATGTTTTTATTAATAAGGTCATGTGTACTGTAGTAATTAAAGGTGCCCAGTGTGGAAGTCCATGCTCCAGAATTGATTCTTCAGGCATGTAACTGAATGTAGTTAACTGTTGGCTAAAAGCCAGAATACTTGAAATGATTACAACTGTGTTGAACAGTGAGCTTGCAAGTAATGTTGGGCGAAAGAACATTGTTCTGGCATGAGTAATCCCCAAGCTATAAAAACAAGCCTCAGAAACAGGAAAAGCACTGCCCAATTATCTATCTATGCCCTGAAAGGACACTGAATCGAAGATAGCTTTTAGCAAGCACTATTTCTGTCAGAACAAATGATTATGTGATGACACACAAAGCAATTGGCAATGACACAGTTATGTTACCTCATTATCTATTAGCTACAACTACAACACATACATATTTTCTACATACTGTACTTACCAAGAGTTGGTTTTCTGTAAGGATTACTTCTGTGAGGCTTTCACATTCTCCTATGCAATCGGTTAACTGCATTAGACGATTCTGATCGACTTTAAGGATAGACAGATTTTTTAATTTCCCTAAAAATTATAAACAGATCTGCATTTCAGAAACAGTAATCGAAGTAGTAACAAGACAAAGATGTAAATAAGCTCTATTTTTAAGCATATAAATTGTATAAAGCATTTTGATGAAGCATTCTTGCAATTTTCAACTAGTAATATTGTGTTGGCTAGCAGAACACATAGCTCATTCATCCATTCATCGACAAATGCAAATTTTTAATACAATACATGCCTGCCTGCCTATCAGAAAATAAGGACATAGTATTATCTTGCAGTAAAAACTGCATCCAGGATACAAACTGCAATATATATTTATCACATAGGAAACGGATAGTCTTTCTTTACATCACAAAAACAAGTCAAGAAAAATATATGGATTCTAATTACTGACATTTGCAATCAATCTACTGAGAAATTTCTGTATGTCATCCTATGCCATAAATTGAATATCTTTAACTTGTGCCCCTGGTATGATTAAAGCTCCAGTGAAAGGAATGAAGGGGCATTATTAAAATCAATTATAATTCCAGTAGTAGGAACAAATCTGTGTTTTCCTTTGTTGTGGTAGTATGTATTTAAATGGAAAAACTGTGCCTTCTTCAGTTTTAGAAAAAGTAAGATCTACAGCAAAGTGGGTAAATAAAAAAACTGGAGCAAAAGTTCTTAACCTCTGGTTTATGATCACAAATGGGTTGTTTTAGTTTTAATGGTTGATCCTCATGATAGTTTTTAATATAGCTACATTTTATTCTAAACACCAGAAAGATATATAACACATGACAACAAATGTTGACCAAACTGTCCCAGTATTGGTCAAAGTGGACCAGATTTACAGAATATGTATAGAACAGCTCCACATTTATACTGATTTGATAAATCAGTAATTTCATTTCATCACTATTAAGGTAATTAATAAAGTTATAGCATACTTATGCTTTCATTCTTTCTAAAACACATAGGTGCAATTTCTTTCTGTCTAGATGTCTTACCAGAGTCAGTGGGCTTATGTTTATTATTTTATTTAATATCCTTATTATTCACTAAGTTCAATATATAATATATGGTATTTCTGGCAATATTCATTTTTAGGGTTTAGTTCTCCTTCAATTAAGTGTCTTGAATAAAATACAAATGCATGTCTACAAGTACTAACTGATTTACAAAAATCTATCACTTTAATGGTGTATGCAAAATTAATCAAGGTGGCTAAAAATGAAAACGTACGCAATATTTCAAGTGATTTGTAAAACAATCTTTATGATTTATATATGTACTACAAATCTAACCTAGTTTTCTGCTATAAAGACAGCTAGAATCCTAGAAATTTGAAAAATTTTCATTCTCTAAAAGGATCTATGGTTCTGGTTGCTGATCTACAAGATTCAGTTTGCGGAAGTGACGTGGCTGAAAAAGTGTTCACTAGCACCACTGCAAAGCTCAGTAGTTCTAGACCCAGTATGGGTGGAAGAACAGTAAATTGGGAAATTGGGTTTAATGCAGTAGGGGAGGGCATGTTCGCATTGCCAGGGTAAGCGTACATCCCCTTTAATCAGAAGCAAACTTACCAATGCCATCAGGCAAAACCTCAATAGAATTATGTGACACTAAAAGATCTGTGAGTGACTTCAATCCACTGATCTCTTCAGGAAGCCTTTCCAGTTTATTTTCAGACAGATCCAAACAAAGAAGATTTTTGAGATTTCCTATTTCCTGCGCCATAGAAAACAGAATACAAATTAACTTAGAATTCATATTATTTAGAAAATGACAAGATGCCACCATCTATTTCAAAAAGGTATAGTATTAGTCTATGCCCTTTAGAAAAATTTGATTTTTGAGAACTCAACCCAATGCCATTGTACGGATTACTCTAGAAAAGCCCAGGAGTATAAATCAAATTAGACAGTCCCACTGCACTATATGATCCCAAGAGAGCATCAAACTATACAAATATAATAGATTGACACACCATTATATAATACAAGTGATGGGCCTGCATTAGTTACCACAGACAGAAGAGCATACATTGTACGTTTTAAAAAATTGAGATGGTATTGGTCCAGCTTTGACCCAGAAACACCAGTACACATACAAGAGATGGACTCAATATAGATATCAAGATCTGGGCTGTTAATTTCAGTTGGGCATACACTATAGGGCTATCTAATTTACATTTGTATTTTGTTTGTTTCCCCCAATCTTATTTTTAGTGCAAAAAATAATAGTAGATTATGCTAATTACTTAAACCACAAAACTGTAATTCATTAAACATAAAAACCATGAAAAACACTAATATAAAATGTTCATGTAGATGTAGATGTCAATGTGAGTTTACCCTTTTCCAATTGTAAAACCTTTCTATAATTTGACGTCATTATTATTATCGCTGCTTCAAACCTTGTGTATTAATGTCAATGGGGAAAATTCAAGTGGCAAGCAAGTTCCGGCAGATGTTGCTCTAAAAAAAAAACAATGTAATGGACGATCGCAATATCTTCCCTGATTTGTCCATGGAACTATGCAGTTGCCTATGTCTGGTGAATTGGAATTTTTTTTTAAATATATGGCATACCGGAGGTAAATCTGCAAGTTGATTTCCATCGAGCCAAAGGTCCTTCAGTTTATATAATGATCCAATTGTCTCTGGCTGCAATGAAAAACATGAAGTCAGATTACATAAAGTATATTATACAGAGGCTGATTTTGAAAATACACAAGACTAAGGTCATAGAACATGTGAGGTAATACCTAGTGGTTTCAAAATACATTGAACAGTATAACAGTTTTCAAGGAGTCCTTATACTACTATTTCTTGGCAACAAGAAAAATACATATATAATTCCAGACAATGGGTTTTGCAAGCACAACTGTATGTAATCTAGGGTTAACTCTGCATCTTAAGTAAGGTTATCAGGTATTTAAAGTTCAGCAGGCTTAAATAAAAAAAAAAAGAAAACAAAATATGCTATTCTTTGCAACTGCTGTCACATTGCTGCGGCTTTCACAGTATTGTTGATTACAATGCAAAACATGCAAAACATCTCCCCCAATGCTGAATTGTGGGGTGAGTTAAAATTCTTGAGGAAATAGGTGCACATGGGAACTGCCTCTACGACAAGTTCCTGAAATGGAACCTGTCCCCCAAAACTAGGGACATATGGAAACCCTGAGCTAATAGGGGAAACAAGAATATGAGAATACAAGTTTAAAATAAAAACTGCATTACATATTTACGTGAAAAAAAAAAAAAAAAAAAAAAAAAAAAAAGCATTTGGCCAAACACCTGATAGTTTTCTCACCAAACAAACCTAGTAAGTGGTAGAAAAAATATTCTTATTAATTAAGATTCAAAGTCATCTTTTGCACCATTATAAATGGAATGCGGATTCTTTAAGAAAAAAAAAAAATAAAAAAAGCCTGTTTTTGTCTGTTTCAGTGAAACAATGTGCACAAAGAAATCATCTATAATATTGCAAAAGTTTGCAGATCGTAGCTAAGAAGAAAGCACAAAGCTCCTTATTAGTATTAATACTGTTTTCATGCATGGACTAACATTTATAAAAACAAAGTATACTGTATACAGTTTTCACACATCTGTGAATGAGAAATCATCCTATATAACTACAGGTTCATTCCATAAAAATAATATCTATTACACATGCTCTACAGAGGAGCTGCCCAACCCCTCGTCTAATGAAGGACTTCACAGACTCCATAAACTTCTTGTATGAAATTGTAATTTTATTTAATTGATAATTACTTGCATAGTTCTGCTCTAGAGGTATAGTACTAAAAATACTAAAAAGGTTTTTTTTATTAATAAACCCACAGGGTTTTTGTATCTGCCCTGTCACAATCCTCTCTACTACTGTGTGCATTGCAAGGTAGGACTATTAAAGATTATGATATTGCTCACCCCTTCCCTCAGTGTATATTGTAATGATATGTCCTGTATATTTAATGCTTTCCGACTACCAACGGCAACCCAACATAACAAGAAGTCATACAAAAGTACAATGTCGGTCTAAATACCAGCAAGCCACAGGTTAGGACCATATGGATGTCATGGGTGGTTCCAGAGAGTGCCTGAGTCAGAGCCCACATTTTAATAAAGGCTTCTAAAAGAAGATTACTTGCTGGTGCTGTCTGTTAGCAGTATACTAGTTCCAGAAATGGGCAGGAAAGGCAAGTTCCATCACATCTTTCCTCATGTTGCAAGAGGGTCATCAGTGCAGTAAAGAGAGTGTTGTACAGGTATGGGATCAGTTTTCCGGAAACCCATTATCCACATAGCTCAGAAATTTGCAAAGGCTGTCTCCCATAGACTCCATTTTATCCACATAATCCAGATTTTTAAAAATGATTAAAATGTTTGCTGTATTAACAAAACAGTACCTTGTACTTGATCCAAACTAAGATATAATTAACCCTTATTGGAGGCAAAACCAGCCTATTGGGTTTATTTAATGTTTACATGATTTTCTAGTAGACTTAAGCTGGCCATACGTGCAAAGATCTGATCGTACGAATCTCCATTTCGTACGATTTTCGGGCCGTGTGTTGAGTGTGTCGGTCGTTCAGTTGATTGGACAGGTTAGAAAATTTCTGTTGGCTGCCGATAATATCTCTGTATGTATTGCCGATCTGACGATATCAGTGGGAAACTGTTACCAGCTTTGGTCAGACATAACTTTCGTACGATTGCTGTCAGGGGCAGAACATTGTCTGATCTGTTCTTTTACTATTTTATTTGATATGACTAGTTAGTGGCTGGTCAGGAGATGCCATTGTTCGTCCAATGTGAAGGTAAATCTGCACATCTATGGCCACCTTTAAGGTATGAAGATCCAAAATATGGAAAGATCTGTTATCCAGAAAACCCCAGGTCCCAAGCATTCTGGATAACAGGTCCCATACCTGTACATTCAACGAGAAGACACTTTAAGATGTGGCATAAGTTACCAGTGCCAGTACCAACAAAAAACAAGCATCTCATAGAGAAAGCCACCAGAAGCAGAATTAACGTGAAAGAAAATGGTAAACTTCAAAGGCTTTTACATTTGGTTCACTGCACTGAATTACATAGGAAGTGACACTAAAGTCCTATACGATGTCAAAGAAAATGCTATAATGCTTTACTCAGTCCAGAAACATCAACGCCAGAATGACAGAGCAGAATGACAGATACAAAACATACACACATATTGCTTACCAAATCATAAAGTTCATTGTTTCCTACATCAAGCTCTTCTAATCTATGCAGTTGTGCAAGAGATCTGATGCAATAAAAAAATACAGTCATCGTTAAGAATGAACTATTACTGCTACTTATATAGCACAATCACCTCCCACAGCATGTTACAGAGTATGAGTATACAAGCACAAGACAGAACAACTCATTAAGCAGACACACTTTATTCCAAGTGCATAGGGGCAGATTTATTAAGGTTCGAATGGTAAATTCAAATCCTCAAAATTTTATTTTCCTCAAAACATACAAATTCGAATTTTAATTCTCCAACTCGAATTTGAGATTTATCACACCTCAACCTTGGAAACAGTTCTAATTTAAATATTCGCCACTTAAATCTGACGAATTTATTTACAAATCAATGGCAGAGGTTCTCTTCAGGAGATTTTTGGGTTGTTCGTATTCGATCAAATATTAGACATTCAAGTTCTTTCGTAAATAACCTCCCAATGGAGTTGTGAACCTCCCAATGGAGTTGTGAGTAAATTCAAATTTATTAGAGTTAAAATAATTCACATAACTTTGAAATTTGACCTTTAATAAATCTATCCCACTGCGGGGGGGGGGGGGAGCAGGTAGGGGAGACTATGGAGGGCAGGTGTTTTTATAAGCAAGGGGGTTTAGTTCTCCTTTCATGCATAATAAGACTTTCAAGTAATGGTTTTTGTAATGCATGAATTATCAGAAATCAATTTAGAAATGATATTACCTCTAGCTATGGAGTTTTAATCAACTTCACATTGTACTTAAACAATTTAAAAAAATGAGGATGCATTTCTAGTGTTTTGTGGCCCTTTCTAATATTGCTAACTTGTTCTGACATGCAGATTCACAGTAGGTGGTGCTAGTAAATCCTCAAAATGTCATATGCATAGCTGATCCCTTTTATATCTCAGGAAATCATATTACAGTGGAAACCGTCTTGGACTGACCTCATTAGTAAGAAATAATGCAGTGTAATAAATATGAACTTACTCTGGTAAAAATGTTAACAAGTTTTCTCTTAGCTCGAGAGACACCAGGTTGGATAAACTGAAATAAGAACACAAAATTAAGCCAGTAAAGTCAATAGATGCTAGAATGTTATTTACATACAAAGCAAAATCATTATTCTGAATAATATGACATAAAACAATAAAATGCATTTTATTTTCAAGAAATAGTGCATTCAGGTTGGAGAATCACAAATGAGAATTTGCTTCTCAACTGCACTACCTTTATATCCAGATATAGTGGCTTAAATCAGAGTTAGGACATATCTGTTTTGAGGAAAGGAGGATTTATACATGCAGCCATCTCAGGTCATTTTGCCTGGTCGTGTGCTTTCAGAAAGAGCCAGCACTTCAGGATAGAACTGCTTTCTGGCAGGCTGTTGTTTCTCCTACTCAATGTAACTGAATTTGTCTCAGTGGGACCTGGATTTTTAGGGTAAGGACTAGGGATGCACCAAATCCACTATTTTGCAGTACAGCAGTAAAGAGTGACTGAAGTTTATCAGAGCACAAGTCACATGACTGGGTAAAGCTGGGAAACTGACAATATGTCTAGCTCCATGTCAGATTTCAAAATTAAATATGAAAAAATATGTTTCCTCTTTTCCAAAATGGATTTCAGTGCAGAATTCTGCTGAAGCCGCACTATAACTGAAAAAGACAGGTTTTCCCATGTTGTTGTTTCTTGAGATAAACAGGGCAAACAGGGACATTTAGATTCTTCATGATACAGGCACCTTCTTCATTAAAAAAACAATGGAATACACTGCCCTTTTACCTTTTTACCTGCCCTTTAAGCCCAATTCTAAAAGACAAGTGCACTGCTGGTTTCAGACAGCAACAGCTCCTACCGGTCTGAACTAATGCCCTGATCTTAGGCTGTGCACAATATTAAGAAGCATTCCATAGCAAGCCCTAGAGAAAAGAAGAAAAAAAGCCTAAGAGAAAAAAAAGGTTAGGTTTGTGTTGACCTAAAATGTTTGTTTTCTATACAAAATATATAAAATATAATTTGAGACCCACATAAAAAACTGTGAAATTATGGTGCACATAGTCTTAGTGCACCAAAGTGGGCAAAAATGCACTTGTGTTTCGATGCACTGTACATTCATTGGTTGCAAATCTGTTGTGCCTGTTGCCATGTTCAGGGTTGCAATAGCAACAGGGTTCCCAAAATCAATTGTCACTGTTAATCAGAAGATACTGGATACCAATCATATGTGCAAGAGTGTATATTAATATGTGCTATCCATTGCATCCATTTTAGCTTTTGTAATGACCCTTATAGCTTTTGTTTTTTTTCTAACCAGAACAGCAACAAAAAGAAAGTGATATGACAAATGTATTTTAATGACAAATGTAAGTGAATTGGTATTCCTTAAAAGCAGGCTACTTGTTTTAAGTTCAAAGGTGATTTTTAAAACATAAGATAACCTTTTGTAAGTCTGGTGATATGGACAAAAAAAAATCAGATGAATAAATCCAATATAAAGGGTAAAAAATATTTACAAGTGAAAACGTTATATTCCAAAATCCTCGTTATCATAGAATAATCATATGAAGCTCTCTGTTCCTTTCTATGCTAAGCTTTCATCGGTCTCCATAGTAACAGTCAGATTTTAAAAGGCTTTATTTGTGGCTAAATGGAGCACCAACAGTAAAACATTATCCAATACTGTATAATCTGCTTTAATCTTTTATAACCTCATATTTTAGGGCAAGCAAAAAAAAAACACTATCATCATTTATTTATATAGCGCTGTCAAGATACGCAGTGCTATAAAAGGCTTCCATTTATGGAACAATGGTATATTTATGGGACAATCACTACACATTACTTTGCAAAGTATAAAAATATTGTAAAGATACTACTTGACCAGACAAGTGCTTTCTTCCTCGAATGTAGAAGACATGTCGTCAATAAAAACAGCAATGTATAATTCAGTAGACATGCTGCCTATGGCGGATACTTGCCCAAATAAGCAGAAAAGCTCAAGAATGCTAATCTTCCTGTATAAAGGGATACAATGCTTACTTGTACAAATGTTTGGCTTAGGCAGAATGTTTAAAAAAAGATGAAGTGGGGAAATGTGGAAGGGAGCTCCAAACCTTTAATTATCTTGGGTGATACTTAAGCTGGCCATAGATACAAAGATACAGTTGAACGAAATACACTTTCTGTGCACTATATAGCAGCTATGGTTATTGGGCTGGATACATTTCCAATGTTTTAAACATGTTGAGTTGAGTGTTCGCTAATACACTATCGCTTTAATATATCAGCACTATTTTCAAAGCTATTGGACCCATGGCTATCAGTTTAATTGCTTGTGATGCAATCTGGAAGCAACCAATTATTTTGAGCAGCTAGGTCACTTAGATCTACATCACTTAAATGGCTATTACATGCATATATAGCTCATTGACTTCGCCCAGACAGCATTTCTGATACACGAGTGATGCGATTTTTAAGAATAAAGTGAATGCCTAATATGTTATCCAACAGCGAAATGCAAAAAGAAAAATCAACTACAGCTTTAAAAACAAATAGAACAATGTCTAAAATAGAGAAGCTATGAGATTAACCAGTCAACTGAAAACTGACAGAAAACATAAGGACAGGTAAATCATTTCAATTTTATCAATAATGGTCAAAGATGTAGCTATTTTCCTTTACCATAGGAAAAAAATGACTTTTTACCCTTTGGCTTTTAATCTAACACATTGTAAACTCATTTGTCTTCCACTGCACAACATTTCTGATATTTAATGGCACTTCAAAGTTGAGCATTATTATACTATGTATATATTTTAGTTCATTCCTGACTTACCGTATATACCCGCGTATAAGCCGAGTTTTTCAGCATCCAAAATGTGCTGAACAAGTCTACCTCGGCTTATACGCGGGTCAGCGGTACCCGACCCTAGTAGCTGAGATTGCAGTCACTTTTAATCATTCCTATACCAACAGTTCACTTGGGGAGAGACCGCAATATCCCACAATGCCCTCTGTTGGTTATATGAAAGAATAACAGTGCGACCTCTGTTGGTTATATGAAAGATTAAATGTGACTGCAATATCACACAGCGCCATCTGTTGGTTGTATGAAAGAATAACAGGGACTGCAATATCACACAGCGCCATCTGTTGGTTGTATGAAAGAATAACAGAGACTGCAATATCACACAGCACCATCTGTTGGTTGTATGAAAGAATAACAGGGACTGCAATATCACACAGTGCCATCTGTTGGTTGTATAAAAGAATAACCGGGACTGCAATATCACACAGCGCCCTCTGTTGGTTATATGAAAGATTAACAGTGACTGCAATATCACACAGCGCCATCTGTTGGTTGTATGAAAGAATAACAGTGACTGCAATATCACACAGCACCCTCTGTTGGTTATATGAAAGATTAACAGTGACTGCAATATCACACAGCGCCATCTGTTGGTTGTATGAAAGAATAACAGTGACTGCAATATCACACAGCACCCTCTGTTGGTTATATGAAAGATTAACAGTGACTGCAATATCACACAGCGCCATCTGTTGGTTGTATGAAAGAATAACAGTGACTGCAATATCACACAGCACCCTCTGTTGGTTATATGAAAGATTAACAGTGACTGCAATATCACACAGTGCCCTCTGTTGGTTATATGAAAGAATAACAGTGACTGCAATATCACACAGCGCCCTCTGTTGGTTATACAAAAGATTAACAGTGATGGCAATATCAAACAGCACCCTCTGCACATGGTAGTGGGACAGTGGGACAATGCACACAGTAATCCGTTTGGCAATTCTCTGTCACCATCAGCTTTGCAAAGAAGTCCGGTTGATTGCTGGGGGGGTCGCTTTGGCAGAATGTGTGCTGCTGGGAGACAGGGCTGTAGTTGTGTCTAGGCTTATACGCGAGTCAATAAGTTTTCCCAGTTTTTGTAGGTAAAATTAGGTACCTCGGCTTATACACGGGTCGGCTTATACTAAGGATGCACCGAATCCACTATTTTGGATTCGGCCGAACCCCCGAATCCTAAGCAAAGGATTCGGCCGAATACCGAACCCGAATTTGCATATGCAAATTAGGGGTGGGAAGGGGACATTTTTTTTTACTTCCTTGTTTTGTGACAAAAAGTCACGCGATTTCCCTCTCCACCCCTAATTTGCATATGCAAATTAGGATTCGGATTCGGTTCGGCCAGGCACAAGGATTCGGCCGAATCCGAATCCTGTTGAAAAAGGCCGAATCCTGGCCGAATCCCGAACCGAATCCTGGATTCGGTGCATCCCTAGCTTATACACGAGTATATATGGTATATTGAATAATACATAACTTGTTTTCTAAGACAGACCAATAATATCCAAACTGCAGCCCTTTAGCTAATTGTGAACTATACATTTAAATAAAAAGGGAAATCAAAAACATTCTAAACAGCTCTTTCACCCACAAACAACATTTTATTAATCAGTCTAGAACAAGTTAATTCTTAACTTCTACACAATGATACATTATTTTCCCAGAGTAACAGGTATAAGTCGATATCAGCTCATTCGAGGTGAGACGTCATAAGAACAAATACTCACAGCAAACAAGCCTCTGCAAGATTGTGGGAATGGTGGATAATCTACTCACTTGTAAAACTTGAACTGTAATCGTATTATTCTACCGCATGGGTTTATTGAAAGGAATATGGGCTATATTAGAAACACTGATTAATAACATTTGCAAACTTTAAAAAGGTTGATTCTCGTGAGCAATTGTGGGAACAGAAAGAGTTTAATCGGATAACCAGAATACAGATATATGCCCTGAGTAACTCTTTCACTGGCACAAGAATTTTGCAACTCATTTATATTTAGAGGCAGAAAATGTAGGGGTATCCTGCAGAAGGGGGGGGGGGTATTTACCTAGTTAAATGTATAGGGTTTTTTTTTTCAAGACAAGCAAATCTTTTATAATCTGTTAGAATTTTTGTACAATTCCACTTCTGTAACAGGATACAGAAACATTTAAAAATGGAAAATAAAAAAAATTCAGAAGACAGTGCCATATATAAGAAACATTGGCGAGCCCCATGCCAACATCAAATATGTAAAATTTTAGGGAGATTTCAAAAACTTAATGTAGCAAATTCCAAAGAACTGCTCCAGAAATATTATATTGTAAAAATAAATATTAATATTTACAATTTTAAGAAAAAATGTGGTTTACTTGACAACACAAATTTTTGTTGAAAACACATTCTTACAAACTCAAAATGGGTACATATGTATTTTAACTACCAACTGCAATGCTTTCCTAAATAAGTGTTTTTTTAAAGATTTGTGACAAATGACTTTAAAGATTTCCATATGATCTTTTCACCAACATGTCAATAGGTACCGAGCTAAAACATCCTGAATATGAATGCCAGCAGACTACTGAACAGGTTGATGCTCAATGTGTATAGATCTATATAAGTTTCTGGGATGTAAGGGCCCCATAATGAAAATAATGCATATAATAATTCAAGGCTGTCATTTCAACTACTACAAAACCAACATTTATTGCATTTATTTAAGTTAAAGGCAAAAAAAAAAAACAAATTCACCCCAGAAATCCATATAATTTGTGGAAAATACATATATTAACCATTTGGGTTTGTGAGAATGCCTTTCTACTCAAAACTATCAAACTGCAAAGCTTTTGATTTCGATCAAAGGGTTTGCAGCATTATTTATTGTACAGCACTGCAGAAAATCTCTGCGCTTTATAAATACATATTATTATGTTTAACAAAGTGCTCAATAAATGCTTATGAAAACTGTCTCACGGCAAAATGCTGACCACCATATTTCACTGCAGGTGTGGATCAATCATAAAGCTCTGAATAACATGGACCTGTTTGACCAACATTGTTAAAAACAAAATATGAAAGCATGTGTTTATTTTGTCAAAAAGCTCAAAAAAGTGCTCAGGCACAACAAAGGAACTTAAAACACCCCTAATTGCCAGGTTTCTATGTTTTTAAGTTATGTAAGGCTATTGGACAGGTTTCTTAAATAAACTGTAATTAATTTGTTCCAAGTTGTTCTCTACAAAAGTCCAAAATGTGTTCCCACACCTACAAGTAGACATTACATGAAATTCAAAACTCTGTTATACTTATTATAAGTAATTAACTTTCACCGGCATGTTTTTTTAAACAAAAATCTGCATATCATCACACATAACATTTGCAGCATCACACAAACCACAATCTCTTGAACATAAAGTCAAAATTATAGAAATTAAAAGATAGGGAAATTGATACCACATATATCCTGCAACTTATTTACTAAATGAGTAAGGGGTGCAAAATTATCCACCTGCATCAGACAAAACCAAGTTTTGCTTACACAACTTTGTCAGGTAACAACACCATAATTACTGGGCTGGTGAGTAGTTTATGGTTCTGCAAAGCCTGTATTAAATAGCTGCAAAAGAAAATGTACTTAGGGTTACATGGTTACATAGGGTTGAAAAATGACCAAAGTCCATCAAGTTCAAACCCTCCAAATGAAACCCAGCATCCATACATACACACACTTACTCACATAAACTATATATATATATATATACTCATACACTAACTATATAATTAATTATCACAATATGTTTTCATCCCTTTAGTTTATGCCCTTTTTATGCAAGACAGAACTTTATTTGCTTTAGTGGCCACAGAATGGCACTGACCAGAATTAGACAACTAATCACAAAACTACAAAAACCCCTAGATCCTTCCAACACATTGCCATGTAGTGTATAACTTGCATTTATATTATTTTTGCCAAAGTGCACAACCTTGCATTTATCAACATTGAACCTCATTTTCCAGTTTGCTGCCCTGTTTTCCAACTTCAAATCACTCTGCAAAGTGGCAGCATCCTGCATGGAACCAATAAGTCTGCACAATTTAGTATCATCTGCAAAAATAGAAACAGTTCTTTCAATGCCCACCTTCAGGCCATTAATAAACAGGTTGAAAAGCAAAGGACAAAATACAGAGCCGTGCGGTACTCCACTAACAACACTGGTCCAATTAGAAATGTTTAGTAGTCTTTGTAGTATATCTTTTAGCCAGTTCTCTATCCAGGTACAAATACTATGTTCCAGGCCAATATTCCTTAAAGGAAAACTATACCCTCAAAACGAATACTAGTTTATATCAAATTGAATGACATATTAAAGAATCTTACCAAACGAATATATATTTACATAAATATGGCCCTTTTACATCTCTTGCCTTGAACCACCATTTCATGACTCTATCTGTGCTGCCTCAGAGATCACCTGACCAGAAATACTACAACACTAACTGTAACAGGAAGAAGTGAGGAAGCAAAAGGCAGAACTCTGTCTGTTAATTGGCTCATGTGACCTTACATGTGGTTTGTATGTGTGCACAGTGAATCTTACGATCTCAGGGGGCGGCCCTTATTTTTTAAAATGGCAATTTTCTATTTATGATTACCCAATGGCACATACTACTAAAAAAGTATATTATTATGATAATGGTTCATTTACATGAAGCAGGGTTTTACACATGAGCTGTTTTACTCAGTATCTATTAATAGAGACCTACATTGTTTGGGGGGTATAGTTTTCCTTTCATTTAACCAGTAACCTTCTGTGTGGCACTGTACCAAATGCTTTATCAAAGTCTCAGTAGATCACATCTATGCCTTACCAGAATCAAGGTCCCTGCTCACCTTTTCATAAAAGGAAATTCAATTAGTCTGGCAAGATCTATTACTCATAAAACCATGCTGGCACAAACTCATAGTATTATGATTTGCAATGAAGTCAAGTATCTTATACCTTAATACCCCTTTGAAAAGCTTTCCTATCACTGATGTCAGACTAACTGGCCTCTAGTTTTGAGGCTGAGTGCGGAATCCCTTTTTTAATAGCGGCACCACATTAGCCATACGCCAGTCTCTCAGCATAATGCTAGACCTCAATGAATCTTGAAAAATTAACTAAAGTGGTTTGGCAATCATAGAGCTGAGCTCTCTAAGTACCTGGGATGAATACCATCAGATCCCAGTGCTTTGTTTATATTAACATTTTCTAGTCTCTTTTGAATCACCTTATGCGTAACCATACCGTAACTTAATTAACTGGTTCCTCATTTGTGTAGACAGATGAAAACAGTTTCAGATGAAACAGTTCAGAATCTCTGCGTTTTTTCTGTCCATCAACCAGCTGACCCCTCTCTGATATTAAGGGGCACGCCTCTTCCTGCTTCATTTTTTTTTTACTATTTATATTTAAAAACATGATTTTGGATTATTTTTTACTGCTTTCTGCAATACCATTTTCCATATCAATTTTAGATTGTCAGATAGCTTTTTGCATAATTTATTGGCCTCCTTATAACTGATAAATGTTTCGGCTGTCCCAACTAACTTTAAAGCCTTAAAAGCACGTCTTTTCTTACCCACCTCAACACCAACACTTCGATTGAACCACAACGACTTTGCTGCCTGTACCGGACATCCCATAAGAGGTTTCTTGCTAATCTAGCAATTTGGGCTAGACAGCACATGAGAAATAAAGATTTAAAAGTAGTGCCAAACTGCTAAACCTGTGAGATTCTGAGACTTGTAATAAAACTGATCCCTGATGTAACTGCTGCCATTATGACCCACAATTAAAAATTCTATATAGTTTCTGAAATAATAAAGTTAGTCTTCACTATTCCACACTCAGCATCTATTTTTTTTTCTCATTCTTTTCTTGCAGGAGTAGGGTGTCAAGATTTTCACAGATGGAATATACTGTTTTTTTTGGGGGGGGTGCTTTCCAAGCATCTTACTAGAGCTAACTAAAAAAAAATCTAACAAAATAACTGACTTTGGCACAAATCCTAATGTGAAGAGTAGAATGGGCTTTAAAATGTCTTCTAAGCAAAATGAGCTCCCCCTCTGGCTTTTTCATATCTACTTGTAAAATTAGACTCCCGACTTCTGAATGATAACAGAATGAAGAAACTATAGAGAATTTTTAATTGACTATTATATTATATATGACTAATTATATTTGACTATATTTAAAAAAAAAAAAAAAAATGTATTTCAGTATGATGAAGCTTATAGTAAATGTTCATTTTCACAATAGTTCTCCTTTAATGAAATAAATGTAATTATAAGCAAGTTTTTGAAAATGCATTCATTAAACATGTATAGCAGATGTCAGCCTTGCATACTTGTAAGCAAGTTTTTGAAAATGCATTCATTAAACATGTATAGCAGATGTCAGTCTTGCATACTTCTTCAAAGGTCTTAGCTGGCTTCTGTTAAATTATTTCAACATTTAGGAGCCACCAGGGCAAGGATATAAAGAAACAGACAGCTTCAGCCTTCAAAAGCAGGTGTATTTACAATTAACTTAAAACTCAATTTAATGAATTAATTAATATCGGATAGTTGCTTAGAATAAAAGTTTCTTTCATTACACAATATTCTATTGTTTAAATTTACACCCTTTAAACAAATTAAACCATAAACCATGCATCTTGAAATCCTTAGATTTTAGCAGTACACTATAGTGATGTGCGGTCTGAGAATTTCAAATCCCTTCCGAACCGCACTGGCCCGGGCCCCGCTGCTGGGGCAGGCAGAAGTCTATAAATTCCGGCGCGGGAAGCCGACAGTACTAGGTCGCGTGGGGGGAGAGCAGGAGAAGAGTTCAACCCGGACCCGTGACCTAAAGATTTTGTGCAGGAGTCGGCAAACATACCACCAAGGCTAGCTTCAAACAAATGGCAAATAACTGATCTTACTACTATGCCATACTCACTTTCCTATATTTTCTGGGAGCACCTGAAGTGAGATGTCATTAATTGAAAGGCAAGTAAGGCTTGAAAGGTCAGGAAAACTTTCAGGCAACCTGGAGAGAAAAAATAAGAAAAAACAGCCATTGGTATTTTTCAAAATGTTAGTTTCTCTTAGTAAATAATGGTAGCAAATAAAGAGGAGAATTGATTCTTTACTGTTTAAGACAAGGATACCAGAAGTCAAAGAAAAATTCCATTATCATTTAAAGCCAGGAGGATGCAAAATACTTTCTTTTAAACAGTAAATTGATCTTACTAAATTCTTATATTCTAATAAAGAAGGTGTGATTTTATTTATAATAAATACATCAACTTAAAGTAAAACTTTACCCCCAAATAGTTTATATCAAATGAAGTGGTATATTTAAGAATCTTATCAAACTGGAATATATATTTAAGTAAATATTGCCCTTTGACATCTCTTGCCTTGAACCACCATTTCATAAAGGTGTCTGTGCTGCCTCAGATCACCTGACCAGAAATAATGCAACTCTAATTGTAACAGGAAGAATTGTGGAAGCAAAAACAGAACTCAGTCTTTTAATTGGCTCATGTGACCTAGCATGTATGGTTTATTTGTGTGCACAGTGAATCCTATGATCACGGACGAAGGCCCTTATTTTTTAAAATCACAATTTTCTATTTAGGATTACCCAATGGCACATACTACTAAAAAAGTATATTATTATGAAAATGGTTTATTCGGAGAATGCCATTTTATCATACTGTCCTATTTAAACAAACAAGCCTTAATTTTTAAACCAATTTACTTTTCTCTCTATTAAAAGGGCAATTGAAAGTACGGTAACTTACAGATAGATAGCATAAATAAACAGTGTTTACATTTCTTTAGTAGCTTTAAGGCAGTAATCCCCAACCAGTAGCTCGTGAGCAACATGTTGCCCTCCAACCCCTTGGATGTTGCTCCCTGTGGCCTCAAAGCAGGTGCTTATTTTTGAATTTGATGTTTGGAGGCAAGTTCTGGTTGTATAAAAACCAGGTGCACTGCCAAACAGAGTCTCAATGTAGGTTGACAAGCCACATAGGGGCTACTAAATGGCCAATCACAGCACTTATTTGGCAGCCCAAGAACATTTTTCATGCTTGTGTTGCTCCCCAACTCCTTTTACTTCTGAATGTTGCTCACGGTTGAAAAAGGTTGGGGATCCCTGCTTTAAGGCATGGTGCTCCAGATTCTGATATCTCCCTTATCAGACCTTTAAATCAATGTAAATTATATAGGTGATTATAAACATGTCTTGAGGCAGTGAGTGACAGTTATATTTATCACAGAGGATTCACCAACCTTCTGCAGGTTCACTGTCTCACTAGGCAAAGCAGGAAGAAATACAGTGGGGGTTAGCGCAGCGCATTTTTATTCGCAAATGGTTGTATTGCCCATGTTTTTTTCTGAACACTAAAATATTGCACTGATGTGCACATTTGTCCAGTTTTTGCGAATTCGCATTGAGAATACATTTCTCGCAAATGAGATAGGTGTTTGTGCGAGTGCGCCCACGTTTTAATTTCCGCAATAGTTACCCTTTAACTAAAAAAGTAGGCTAGAAATGTTCTCCATTATGTTGTGGGTTTTGTACCAGCCCAAGGCAACCAAAGCCCTTAACAGTAAAGATCCCTGCCTCTGAATATGGCCCAGTAGCTCCCCATCTTCTTTTCTGCTGATTCACTGCACATGCTCTGTGCTGCTGTCACTTACTGAGCTTAGGGTCCCACTCAAAATACACATATAATATAAATGTCACAATATAAGGCTGATTGGTAATTAATACAGATAATTACTACATGGTAGCACAGAAACCACTGCAATTAGCATCAGAATTTAATAATCAGCCCTGTAGCATCAGTTTATATTACAGGCCAACCTTGTTTTCTGCTTGATAATTTGTGATGACCCCTAAGCTTAGTTTCTCAACAGCTGCTCAGAGCCCACTGAGCATGCGAGTGTCATAGACACTTTCCAAGATGGTGACCCCCTGTGACAATATTGAAGTCCTGGATCATTGCTAATATTGAGAAGCTGAAGGCTTGTGCAATAAATGTAGTATATAAAATATGGCATTTTGTAGCCATATTCATTTTCATGGTTTAGTTCACAAATTCACTTTGTTATGACTATTGAATCAAACATTTCCCAGAAGTGCCAAATGCCTTTTTTATTCAGCTGGAAATAAAAAAAAACAGCATACCTATTCTGTGAAAAAATATTTCTCAAACAATCCAATAAAAGCTTTTTAAACAAATTTAACCCACATATGACATCAAATTAAAAATGGTATGTAATGCAAGTTATTGGCATGCTAGAACAAAGTATTGAAAAGGTGTTACCTGGTAAGTGGATTTCCACTAAAATCAGCTACTTGGAGTGCTTTGCAAAATGAGATGCTTTCAGGAATTTCAGGAATTTCTATAAAACAACATTGTTTTTAAATAAAAAAACAAATGTACAAACATTGTAATATGCATCCTACAAAAGAAATAGGCATGTACAATGATTTACTTCTATTCCTTTAAAGGCACAGTTCACTGGGTTCCTTTAAAGGGCTCTTAGAATTTATCTAAGGAAGATATCAAATCTGAATATGTAATTATATACCTCATGCTTCTTGCTCTAACCTCAATGAAGATGTTACTGGCTTCATCTGCACATTCAGTTTCTATCAGTATACATTGTGGTTAGACCACAACTTTGCTCAAGTGCCACCAGAGTTTACCCAATCATTTTGTTATGTTGTTAGGCCGCCTCCTTCTGGGTGACACAATAACACAATACAGAGAACAAGGGTCTGATGAGTAATTAGATTGAGATTTTGGGGTGCTTGGTTTGATTCCAATCAGAGCACCATATGGAAGTGAATTGTATGGGCAGCAGGAACAGCACAAGTTTGCAAAGGAAAGCTGCACACAATAATGACATAAAACTTATCCCAACGTAGTTACTGCATTGTACCGTAAAACAGCACACACATTTTTACATATCACTTTTTATTCTTATATTCTTTAGACAAAGTCCATGCCATAACACCAATGATCCAAAGCTTAAACTTCAAAAAAGTAAAAAGTACAGCAGTGGACTATAAAGGTTTTTGACATGCAAAGATTATGAATTACTTTAATAATAGTAAAATAAATAAATAAATAAAAAGTATACAAAATGTATGCACATGAAAAAGCAAATCACCTGGCCTAAATATTTTAGGACATGCTACATAAATGACTGCAAACCCCCAAAAATCTAATCCTAACTGGTTTATGTCTTAAATGCATGATGAAACAATAAAGACACCCTATAGTCTATATATCAGCTGTATATACTGATTCTGGGTATAGGGATTCTTTCCCTGTTCTTGATTAAATTTCCTTTTCGACACTAATGAAACAAAGACACGAACTAGAGTTCTGTGCAGAACCAATTTCTAAGACCCAGAAACCGACCTGAACCCGCAGCCCGAACCGTTATCCACATATTTACTCACTTTGAACCGCTACCCAACCTGCAACTGCCTTATCCGCAACCTGCTGACCACCATCCAAGTCCATGTTGCTGCAAACCGGAAGTGACATCATCAGACATGCCCGATAGTCGAGAGGGACAGAAGCGTGCCGCGTGATGTAAGAGTGCAGGAAGAGACCTGCAACCCGACCCCACATCTATGCCCGCACCTGAAAAGCCCACCCACTTTTTTGCGGGTAACCCGCGGGTACCTGACCCGCTGCAGGACTCTAACACAAACTACTGTCACATAGCATAGTGTCTTCCTTTTAATTAAATACACAGTAAAAGTAAAGCCATAATAAGGTCATACTTCAACTTAATAATATGCAGATGGACAAATACAGGCATGTAGCTTGATTTTTCTGGATTTATTCTGTTCCATTCAGCTGTAAACATAACCATTTCTTAGAATTTGCCCTCACCTAGTCATCAACATATACTCAAATTTTTCATACCACTAGCCAATCAGACTCTTGTCAAACACTCACAAAACTAGACATGATCCTGCCCTCCTGGCCTGCTTGTCCTCCACATCTAACATTTAAAAATTCCTGATTGTCCTGTATAACAAAATCCATACATTAATTACAGTTTTATTAAAACAGTAGGCAAAAATTATGTTCAGTGCAAGGCCTTTTCAATGAACTGAAGTTGAACAAGGGGGTACACTGTCCCTTTAAGCAACTAAAGCTGACATGATTGAGCCGATTCCTGGCATCTTCCATTTAGAGACTCGTGTCAGCAACCATGTATGGCTTGATTATCTGCCCAAGGTTAAAGAAAATGTCATTATTTACAATGTTTCAGTACGGAATTTTAGTTATACCCGGAGTAGCGAATAGTGTTTCTATCCGTTTTTTAGCTTGAATGAAGACATGAGGTTGTTAATTAATATCAATAATATCAATGCTTCAGACTCACCATTTCGAGATAAATCTAGCTCTACCAACTGCATAAAGTTTGCTATCTCTGGAGGAAGCCGTTGTATTTCATTGTCGCTAAGGCCCAATTTTCTTAACTGCACAAGTTGGAAAAATTGCTAGGGAGAAAAAAAAAAGCACATATATTTTTTAATGAATACATAGCTTTGTATGCAGCAGTTCAAAGAAACAAATGGCTTTAACTAAAGCAAACACTGCAGGCTGAAGTCTTTATACATTTGTCACCCATTTATTAAACAGTATTGTGAAATTTGCAGTCACTTTATAAATGTGCGTTAATAATAACAATAATAATGTGTCAGATGCTGAAGCTTTTAAAAAGGATCACACATAACACAAGTGCTTTTGTCAGTACAGTTATGGAATCCATTATCCAGAAACCCGTTATCCAGAAATCTCTCAATTACGGGAAGGCAATCTCCCACAGATAATCCCAATTTTTCCAAATTATTTCCTTTTCCTCTGTAATCATAAAACAGTACCTTGTACTTAAAGGAACAGTAACACCAAAAAATGTGTTTAAAAGGAAAGACAATACAATGTAGTATTGCACTGGCAAAACTGGCGTTTGCTTTGGAAAAACAACTATAGTTTATATAAACAAGCTGCTGTGTAGCCATTGGGACAGCGATTCAAGCACAAGACACATAGCAGATAACTGTTAAGAGGTAACTGAAAAGAATCCTATTGAAGGGTAAAGAGCTTATCTGTTATTTGCGGTGTATCCTTTGCCTTTGTTCCTTTTTCAGCTTTGAATGGCTGCCCCTATGGCTGCATAGAAGCTTCTTTTTATAAACTATAGTTGTGTTTCTGAAGCAAACACACCAGTTTTACAGTGCAGCAAAAGTACATTATATTTTCATTACTTTAGGACACACTCATTTTGTCGGTGTTACTGTTCCTGTAAAGGGATTCTTTCATGATTTTTATGGTTTACTTTTTATTTCTAAATAACACAATTTAAATTGCAAATAATTCACTCTTCACTATGTATTTTTTTAGCTGTGAGATTGGTGTGGAGGCAGCCATCTCAGTGCACACATCACTAATTAGTACTTTTGACCTTCCTACATAACACACTTGACTTTCCAGTGATGAATAAACACTGAGGAAAGTCCCAAAACAGTAATACGCCCAAGCATGAGTATGGGCATTTACACTCTGGCTTTTTGCCCTGTTCCTTTTTAATCTGTTCAACCGCAGGGGAGCGCAGGACTAAACACAGTCAGTTCTCCCTTATAGACAAGTAATCATAGCGATGCACGTATACGCTGAATGCAGGTGTTACGCAGCATGTTGGATCATGTTAGGCAATCTTTTAAAGGAGAAGGAAAGCTACTGAAGGAGTTTAATAGATTAGCCAATAGATTAGCCACAATAGTTAAAGCTATAACACTATATTTATTCTGTAGAATGCTTCTGGCAGATATTATTTGACTTGTGCTATTTTGAGACCAGGCAGGGGGTGGGGCGTGATGTCACAGGGTCGGACCGTGAGGTAGATGGGTGTGTCAGTGACATCAGGGGGTGGGGCTATGATGTAGCGATCAGCGATTTCCCGATCGCCGTGTCAATCAAGGGAATCCTGCCCGGTTTTCCTAATTTGGAAAACCCGGACAGGTGGTAACCCTATTTTGAAGCAAACAGATCAGTTTTACCAATGCAGGACAAGTGTAAATGATATTTTCATTACTTTAAAACACCTTCATTATTTGGTCTTACTGTTCCTTTACAACGCTCAGCATAACATACCTTTCTCCCTGCATTCAGTCTTTTGTGGTTTCTAAATCACAAGCTGGAAACTGCAGCTCATTTCAGTTACTTCTGGTCTAATATGAAACTCTGCCTCTTTTTGTTTTGATGCTCTAGTTTTCTTTTTGACTGAATGCAAGAGGAAAGGTATGTCCGTCTGAGCACTAAATAGAGTAATTTTAAAGCTATAAAAATGTTTTACTTATTCTAGAACGATTTAAAAGAAAATAAAGTGAAAGACAACATACACTGACAGTATAATTCCCATTTGTCTGAATATGAAGAGATGGCAAAGAGCACATACTTTATTTTGAAGTACTTGTGAATAATGATGCATTCAAACTAAGATAGATTGCGGAAAGGATTAGTGCTTTGGAAGTTGTTTAACCAAATAACAGCAGCCTCCTGAACAGGATTTGACAGTAATTAGTGATAGAAGAGTCAAACCAGCAAAAGGCATTTACAATCAAGGTCATACAGTATACATAAGGATAGGTAGTGCATAATACATCTGTCAACGTTGCTTACACACATTTACATAAACAGCAGTTCCATAAAGTCAGCACCTGAGCTTCACCAATGTCTGTGTAACATTAGTTGCTATGAAATATTTTCATGTATTCATTCATATTGAAAAGCAAGATGCCATTTGCTCCCATTATAGTACACTACATTAACTGTTATGAAAGCTTAAGGTGATGATGATGGTCAACTTACAACAGAGCAGGAAAAGTGAAGAGATTGTGTGTAAGAGAATGGGAGATGAGAAAAGAAAACACTGGCACTACTGGAGGCCAGATTCACTGGAGTCAATAGATTACAGTTAGAACTGGCTTGTTATTTGTAGACTCCAAGGAAAACAATGCAAAACTTCTACTGAACTTTACAAATATATAAAATTAATTAGTGGCAGAACTACTTGGGGAGAAGAGAGGATTCACACCAATTTCTAGATTGCCGCTGGATTTTTTTGCTTGTATCAAGTGTACATAAATATCACACAAAATTACTCTGCCCCATGTATGTGGTACTGCACTCACTGTTGCCAGCTTTTTAAAGCCTAAACTCCAATTCCTGTCATGCCTTGGATGCTTCTTAAAGGGCACCTATCACAGCCAAAATCAAACACATATTAACAATATGACCTGTACAACCTAAACACGTTTAATCAAACAGCAGTTTTTTTTAAAAAATCCCTTACGTTGTCAAATGGGTTCTTTCACAGAGGGAGTCCATACTGTGACAATAACATGCAAATGAGTTCACGAGCATGCTCAGATTGTAGCATTGCCTAGTTTTAGTAAACTCCTCCACTAGAATTATCACAAGATTTACCTATCTTGTCCTCTGCTGGTGATGCCATTATGCTAATTAAGATCACACATTAACTTCCAGACAGGAGGCAGTACTACTGAACAGCATCTAACACAGAAGTTTGGCTGATTTGAAAATAGCTTAGAAGGGTTGCTAGGCAACCAAGGAATTTCAACTAAGCATGGGCAAGATTTCAGAGCTGCAGTTGGCTGTGAAGCTATAGGTAGGAGGAGGCAGTGAAATCCAAGATGCCTGCCTCAGCTTTAACTGCAGTGGCGATAGGGGAGATTTTGCACAAGGTATAGTGAGCTGATGATTTACATTATACAAACAATTCTAACGGTTTTAAAAATCGGATTTCTTGAACTATTACATTGTGTCTTTACTTAGTAAATAATTTTAGTTATGATTGGTGCCCTTTAAATGGATGGCTTCTATTACATTGTTTTAAGAGCCATCAGTTCTTAAAACAGGGAAGATGAACACTGTTTTAAACAGCAAATAAATTCACAATTTGCATATATTTGTACAGTATGTATGTATGTATGTATGTATGTATGTATGTATGTATGTATAACTATTTACAAACCGCTACATAAATATAAAACCCTGAACAATTTTACAGAGTAGAAATGTATACCCAGGATGGAAAAGCATAATAATAACATATACTGAATTTAGGTTTACAGAGTTGTACACAGGGGGTCGTCACAAATCATCAAGCATAAAATTAGATTTATCGTTACCTAAGCTGATGTTACAGTGCTAATTATTAAAATGTGGTACAAATTACACTGGTTTCTGAGTTGCCATATCACGAGAATCTGAATTAACTACCAATCAGCCTTTTATCATGATATTTATATTTTATAAAAACTGTATACTGTAAATGGTTCCCTAAGTTCAGGTAAATGCCAGCAACACAGATCATGTGCTGTGAAGTAGCAAAAAAAAAGATTTAGCGCTTCTGGAGGGCATCTCCAGAAGCAGAGATTTTCCTTGCTAAAGGCTGTGATTGCCTTGGGCTGGTACAGAACCTAAAACATGAAGAAGCAGCCTAGAAACACTGTACATTTCCAGGCCTAAACAGATTGTGGTTGTAGGGGATTCAATTATCAGGCAAGTAGACAGGGTAATCTATTGTCCAGATCGCTACAACCGTGCAGTTTGCCGTCTTCCTGGTGCCAGGGTTCGGCTAGGGGTTGATCGAGTAGATAAATTATTGGGTGGGGCTGGGCTTCTACTAACAACAAAATGAATGGTAGTTGGAAGACCTTAAAGGGATACTGTCATGGAAAAACATGTTTTTTACAAAATGTATCAGTCAATAGTGCTACTACAGCAGAATCCTGCATTGAAATCCGTTTTTCAAAACAAGAAATTGATTTTTTTATATCTAATTTTAAAATTTGCTATGGGGCTAGACATTTTGACATTTCCCAGCTGCCCTCAGGTCATGTGACTTGTGCTCTGATAAACTTCAGTCACACTTTACTGCTGCACTGCAAGTTGGAGTGATGTCATTACCCCTCCCTCCTACAAGCTGCTGTAATGTAAATAGAGCCTTGTCTGCTGAGCCTGTCAATTGAACAATAGGCAGGAATCAAGATAAGCTCCCACTGACACCACTTCAGAAGGACTGAAATAAGATAGTCCTGTGATCACTGCCCCCACTTACGTTTAAAAAAAAAAATATATATATAAATATTATTGCAGACAGGAAGGAGCAAGGTCTGTGTGAGGTGGATAGCAGAGGGAACTCACAGCTCCTTTACCACATCTAGTAACCAGTAAAACAAACTAGGAAGGCAGCAAGGAGAGAAAGTTCCCCTCACCAAAGGAATGCAGAGAACAAACTTACAGAACAGCAATAGCTTTGATAGTGTCTGTGGGAGATGGGGCTGCTAGTGCAGCTGTAGAGCAGGACGTTGGAAAGTGAAAGTAATTGTTTCCCTGCAAACCATGTGACCTCTCTCCTCCAAACATCACACGCATGGTCAGAGAGGGGAGGGGGAGTGTACAGCTAGATTCTCATGTTGTAGTGCGACCTGGCTTTTCATTACAGAGTGGCTGCCTCCAAGCACACAGGTAATGCTGTGCCTGCTGTTAGAGCAGCACAGGATGAATGTGTAATGAGCAGAAATGGAAGCCCCCATGACAGTGGAAGGGTCCACTGTGCTAGGGGAAAGAATGGCTAAGAGGTTTGAGGAGTGTTTAAACTAAGCAAAGGGGAGTGAGCTAAAGAATTAATGGGAAGCTAGGGTATATGGGGGCAATGGGATTAGTAAGGGGTCTTTGGAGAGGAGTGAGGGGGGCATATAGTTTACTAGCTAAGGGGGTCCCTTTGTTACAAGAAAAACAGGCTAATACTAACTTAAGATACAATTCTCCATTAAGTAATGTAAATTCCAAAGGAAAAAGTAGTAACCTCTGCTGTATGCTGGCAAATGTAAGGAGTTTGTCAGGTAAAATGGGAGAGCTAGAGTTAATTGCGTGCTCTAATTGGGATCACTGAGACTTGGTGGGATGAAACGTGACTGGACTATGAATTTCAATGGTTACACCCTTTTTAGGAGGGGCAGAGGGATTAAAAGGGTGGAGTAGTGTGTGTGTAAAGCCTGAATTAAAGCCATGGAATAACTTTGGGTAGAGATTTCAACTGGGCAAAAGGTTACAAAGAAAATAAAAATTGGTGTAGGTTACAAACCACCTCGTATAAGTGACAGCTATGAAGCCCTGCTACTTTTACAAATAGAAGCTGCTTCGCAACTAGGTCAAGTTATTATTATGGGTCACTTCAATTATCCAGACATTGACTGGGGTAATGGTTTTACAAAGACAGAAAAAGCTAGCAGCTTTGTAAATATGCTGAATGACAACTTTTTATTTCAGCTCATTCAAGAACCTACTAGGAATCAGTCTCTTTTGGATCTTGTACTAACTAATAATACCGAATGTATCTCTAACATTTTTGTGGGTGAGCATTTAGGGAATAGTGATCATAACATGGTCTTCCTTTGAGATTATGTTGCAGAAAGGGAGTAACTAAAACACAAAACTTTGACAGTATAAGGGCACCTCTGCAACATATTACGTGGGAAATGCTTTTCACAGGGTTAAAAACAGAACAAATATGGGATGTCTTTAAAATGCTGCTTAATAAATTAAAGTAACATTCACAATTTCATAACTTTTATCTATATGCTGTTCCAGAAGAAAGAGGGCTTCATTATTTCCCAAAACAGTGGTGTAACACCAATCTTTTAGCCAAACCCTATAGGTACCATGCACAATATCATAACTTTTAACAATTAACTTTATAATTACTGTATGTAGTAATAATATTGCACAGGTACCCCAATAATATGTCACAGTGTATCCAGCATGTCTGCAGAAGAAATATTCCATGTGCTAATGACAGTGCTTGCCTACTGTTAGCAATAAGTACTATGACCTCCTTCACACTCAAAAGCTTTTACATATTAAGGAGAATTAATACTTTGCAGAGAATATAACAACATAATACATTGCAGAGAAGTAAAACATGCTTGCCCACTGCTAATCAATTCTATGACCTTCTCTGGAGCAATTAAATCTTCCTGCACTGAACCACCCAAGAACTGGAATGCTGACACAAAGTTCAATATCTCTCCCTCTGCATTTCCAGTTCCCCCCACAGCTTAGTTCAGAAAGATTTAAAATGATCATAGAAATAATTGTTAGCGCAGGGCAAGCATGTTTTCCTGCTCTGCAAAGTATTAATTCTCCTTAAAGGGGACCTGTCACCCAAAAAAATTATTCCAAATTCTATTTTATCATGTTAGTCATGCAAAATGAACTTTAATTACACTATACAAATTATTTGAATCTTGTTTCCTTCAGTCTGGGAATACATAATTATAGCAAGCAGGCAGAAGCCATTTTGTGGACACTGTTATTAAGACAAGACAAATCTTGTTTGTGCACCTGAATGGGGGACCCAATGTGCATCCCCATGCCCTGGCTACACAAGTAAGAAAAGGGGGCTTTATATATGGAGAGCAGTGACATCTAGTAAGTGCTGAATGGAAAGTGAAAGTAATTGTATGCCTGCCTCTACACCCATGGCATAGAGAAGGGGCAGACGATATTTGATTGACAGCAGAGATTTTTAAATGAGCTTACAACAGCTATGAATGCTTTAATAAAAAAAAGAAATTGCATTTCATGTTTAATTTTAAAAGGACTTTTATTATACAGAATTTTGTGTCTGGGTGACAGGTCCAGGACCCGTCACCCAAAAAAAATATTCCAAATCCCATTTTATCATGTTAGTCAAGCAAAATTCAATTTAATTACACTGTAAACATTATTTGAATCTTGTTTTCTTGCATCTGGGAATTCATAATTACAGCAAGCAGGCAGGAGCCATTTTGTGGACACTGTTAAAAAGGCAAGCCTTGTAACATCTCAAAGTCTTGTTTGTGCACCAGAATGGGGGACCTGAGGTTCATCACCCATGCACTGGTTACACAATTAAATGGTTAGGAGAACAGGGGGAATGTAGGGAGACACAATGACACCCGTAGTTCCCAACACAGTAACAATATATGTTGCTTGACTTTCATAAAACAGAAGTGCCAGAAATATGTCACAGTGAGCCCAGCATTTCATAACACTGGGGCCCAGCAATATTTCATGTTTAATTTGAAAAGGGCTTTTATTATACAGATTTTTATGTCTGGGTGGCAGGTCCACTTTAAGATACAACAGCTCTCGACTGCGCACCTTACTGGGGGTAAGGGGGGAAACTGCCTTTGTGATATGATATATCCTAATTGCCACTAAAAAGTAGCAGTGGTCAAAAAGCTCAGTATTCTTTATGAGTTATTTTCCAGTGATATTCATACACTCTCTTCCCACAAGTGTCAATTTACACATTTGAGGTTTTGAATTTAACAATTTTTTATGTGTAGCACCTATCATAAGTCATGGTATAACAGCATTGAGAATATACACTCAGAAATCTAGCTCTTTGCCTTGTCCTATGTTATTTTGCTTAAAGTGATACAAACACTAAAAAAGTATTTTACAATATGAATGTACATTAAAAGTTACCTATAGGTCATGTTGATCATTTCTTGCTAAGAAGTGTTTTTTTAAGTAATTGTTAGTTGAAGTTTCTAAAGGTGGCCATACACGGGCCGATAAAAGCTGCCGACAGACCGTGTCGGCAGCTTATTGGCCCGTGTATGGGGGCCCCCGACGGGCTTCCCCGATCGAGATCTGGCCGAAAGTCGGCCAGATCTCGATCGGATGGGGTTAAAAATCCCGTCGGATCGCGGCCGCATCTGTTCGTTGATGCGGTCCCGCGATCCGACCGCCCGTTTTTGAGAGCTAGGATCCGATCGTTGGGCCCTAGGGCCCACGATCGGATCTGCCCGATATTGCCCACCTTGAAGGTGGGCATATCGGAGGGAGATCCGCTCGTTTGGCGACATCGCCAAACGAGCGGATCTATCCGTGTATGGCCACCTTAAACCTGTTTTTCCAACCTGACTGTCCCATCTCAGCCTGTCAGTTAGAGATTCTAATGCTAACGGACTCCTGCTGCACACATATGGCAGCCCCCTCATACAGGAACATGGGGCATCAGACAGGTAATGTAAAAGCGTTGTGCAAATACTGTATGACAAAGTTACTGTATATGTTTCTTTCAAAGCCAATGTTATGATAGATGTAAAAGAAGGAGTTAAATTTCTGGTGTCCATATCTCTGGCTCACTATAGCACTAGCACTAAAGATGCCTTATCAAGAACTGTGCTGGATGGGAATGTAGGCAAGAAATTTTACATTGTGTCTCAGCAGCCTGTGTTAACCCTTAGGACATTAAACAGGTCTCTGCTAAAATGCAGGACTGCAAGAAGCTATATAGTGCCTATGGGTTTACATGACTTTCTACTCCAAAAGAACAAAAAAAAAAAAACGAGCAAAACTATCAACTATCTGTGTCAATAAGGGAACATAACATTTTTTTAACAACAAACTTCAGAAGACATAATCCTTACAGAATGTGCAAAAGAACCTGGCAGGACAAGGAAAGATGATGTTAAAGAATCAGTTGTATACATGTGTTGGCCATTCTTGTGAGATTCCACAGGAATGAGTCTACTAAAGTATTCTGCTTCTTTCTAACTGACCCCATTAGAAGAAAATGCTATGTGAATCTACAATTGTATTATTGTTACACTATATTATGTATCTTTTTATTCAGGCCTCTCCTATTTAAAGGAACAGTAACACTAAAAAATTAAGAAATTACAAAATAATGTACTGTTGCCCTGCACTGGTACAACTGGTGTGTTTGCTTCAGAAACTCTACTATAGATTATATATAGATATATATAGATTATATATATGTGTAGCCATGGGGACAGCCATTCAAGCACAGGATACACAGTAGAGAACAGATAAGCTCTGAAGAATCCCATTGTATACTACAGAGTTTATCTGTTAACTGCTGTGTATCCTGTCTTTTCTCCTTTTTCAGCTTTGAATGGCTGCCCCCATGGCTACACAGCAGCTTGTTTATGTAAATTATTGTAGAGTTTCAGAAGCAAACACGCCAGTTGTACCAGTGCGGCAAAAAAGTGCACTTTAATTTTTGGTGTTACTATTCCTTTAATTTCCAGTCTCTTGTTCAAACCACTGCTTGGCTGGTACAAAATACTGGACTCGAGAAATCAGATAGCTGTTGAACTCCCAAACTAGAAAGCTGATGATTAAAAGGCAAAATAAGTCAAAAAACACATAAAAGCTTTTTTATTTGCAAACTCTCTACAGCAAAACATTGTCTTCACCGTCACAAGCAAAAAGTAAAACAGGCGACATAATTAAAGCACCGTATAGTCACAGGCCTGATTATATGAATAGGATATACAAATAACTCAGTGAAGCTTCCCCAACTTGAGCTATATACACTGCAACGATGTTGCACACTGATAAAAAAATTGCATAAGATTTTAAAAAATGTAGATGAAGCACAAAGAATGGACCACATTCTATACTTGCTTCAGTATCTCATTAGAAACAAGTTCCCCCTAAGACATGGTACAACTAGAGGCACACAGGCCAGAAGTGTCCTTCCATGAAATTGTTACAGCCTCGAGCATGCACAAGATCTCCTTAAACATTTTTATATAGCATTACTATTTTATAATAATGCAAGCCATAATAGATAATTGGCAAACAGTATGAAAAATCTCTGGCAGCACTGCCCTATCACTAGTTCTAGGCACAAGTTATTAAAAGATAATAAAAAGAGATTATGTACCCCCTGCAAGAAAACAGTAAAAAGTGGCATAATAAATTAAAACTGCAATTTTTAAATGTTCTTGGGGATGAGGCATTAAAGGCAAAGCTAATATACTTTCTGTGGGCTTTGTTAACAGGCACGTGAAACTATGCATACTTCAGAACCAGATTCAAAAGCCAGGACCGAGGAGGGATCACTTGAATGGACGCCAATGACTCCATTTTGATTTGTCTGCAGTTGAACGGATTCAGTGGGCACTGTCCATAAGTCCAGAACTGGCCTTCTGATCCAGAAAGAGCTAAGAGTAAAACCCCAAATCTCGCTGTAACCTTGAAACAAATTTCACTGCTCCTGAACTCGGGAGTGGATCCACATACTCCTGAAAAACCTGCTCTGAACCTGGAATCTTAGGAGCTGAAGACATTCTGAAGATGTTGCGAGACATCAGAAGCAGAGTCTGGCCAACCATAGTCTTAACCACAAGGCACTCCTAAAGACCACTGGCATGCCATTGTTCTTGAAGCCAGATGCACAAGATCCAAACAGGTATCTGCCATAAAATCCACAGCCAACTTCAATTCAGACAGCATCTCACATAGAACAGACCTCTTAAGATTCAATGAAATTGCTAACTCCAGATTACTAAATCGCCGGTTTTTCTAGGTCACCTGAAGTTTCCTTGTGAGGCAACTTCAGGCGTCTTCGAACAAAGAAGCGCTCTGAGTGCCATCCCACTTGTGATTTAAATTCTAGCCAGAGGGAAGGCTGTTCGGGGAGATTAGTTGCCCAAAGAAGCGATTTGTCACTAGGCGACTTAATCTCCCCCGAATCTTCGTGTGTGTCACTAGCCTGAAATGTCAGAATGAATATGTCCTGAAGAATTCAATTCTTCATCATTCTGGGAGAAGGAACAACCTTGTTAAATTTGTCACCTGGTTGTCTGGTCGAAACAATGGGAGTCTTCTCTAATTTAGAAGACAAAGGGTACTGGCCCCGGATCAGTCTTGTCACACCTATGGCC
Source organism: Xenopus petersii (assembly GCA_038501925.1). Classification (NCBI taxonomy): domain Eukaryota; kingdom Metazoa; phylum Chordata; class Amphibia; order Anura; family Pipidae; genus Xenopus; species Xenopus petersii. Next base: position 62,682,533 of record CM076681.1, on the reverse strand, counting down.
TAATTAACATTAACATAGGTCTGGCTCTCTAAAACTAGCATTGAATAGGTCTATATAAATAGGTGTAATCAGGAAGGGCCAAGGACTACAGTTCCTGGACAGAGACATGGAATCATGTATATCCCTAATGGTGGATGGTTAACTTCCAGTAACTAATTAGTATACAGTATGCTAGCGTAATTCAATTGTACCAATCAGGGGAGACTTCAAGAAACTTATAGAAGTCCACGTTTACTGGAAAAAGGAAGCCTGGAGGGGGAAGCAGTCTGGGGAGCAGCTTGGCAGAAGACAGAGGAGGTCTTTTTCCATGTGAAGAGAGCTGGAGCTGGCCAGAACAGCGTGAAGACAGGAGCAGCAGCTAGCTGATGACTCAGAGAGATACAATAATGGACTTGATAGTAACAATGTAGACTTATATAATCATTTTTAACTGTATTTAATTAGTGTAACAAGCCAATGATTTATTATATAATATACACTTTATGATACACTTGTTGGTGTGAATTATTTGTCTGCTTGCTCAAAAGAACCATAAGCCCTAGTAAGGGGGGATACAATATTACTATTAATATATTATAATATTACAGCGATTCGTCAGCACTTGCTAGTTGCTTAATGTACACGCAACCACGCAGAGCCAGCAACTGCCCACACTTCCGCATCTAAAGGAGGAAGTTGTGTCCCCAAACATCCACCCTGTGTCCTCTGCATTTGCCTTCACTATCACGTCACTTCTGGAGAGTGTGCTTCCATTCTGCCCGCGAGCGTCACTTCCACCCGCAAAAGCCCCATTTTGTATGTACACAACAAGCAACACTGCATCCACCAAAGGATATCGACTACCTCCACTGGCCAGCACCGTCCTCCTCTTCCCACAAGCAGGAGGGAAAATTGCCTGCAGGAACCAGTTACCTGATGCTGTCCAACAGGTCCTTCTCACGGCAAACCCTTAGAAGGTGCACACAAAGGCATCAGAGAGAAGAGAGAAACCCTTTCTGTAAAATTGGATGCTACCAGACTGCAGTGGCCTGCACAGGAAAACAAAAAGAAAAGACAGGGAATGTTCAGGGGGGGGGGGGGGTGTGTGATTGTAAACCTGTTAACTCTTTCCAGTCCAGTGACCTGATGGGCAGGATTAACTCATGTTGGTGAATTGTCTGCAATGGGTGACTTGGAAATTCAGCTAAAAACAATGGTAACATTAACCCCTACATTAACATTAATGGTAACATTAACCCCTACATTTAACAGAAAAATGTATAATCCCTTTTGGGCTCATTATGGAGGGTTTCTTTGCACCTCTTGTCCCATTTCCCCAAAATGAATTGAGTGCAACAAATCATAGATTCTACAATCTGAAGCACTTCCTGGTGTAGACTTTTACATCTGCTCATCCCCTTCTGCTCCATCTCCCTGCTGTCCCAAGACAATGAGCAGGTAGACTCCAATCTTTCTGCCTCACAGCCATACGCATTTCAGTCTTTCCCATGATTAAAGCTGGCCATAGATGTGCAGATTTAACCTTTTGCCCGACTAACAAATGTTTGGTCCAATCTTTCGACCTACCGCTAACCATTCAGATGAAATAAATTAGTACAAACAACATTTATATTGAGGGATATAAATGAGCTGGCGAGAGTGCAGAGACGTGCAACTAAACTGGTTAGAGGGATGGAAGACTTAAATTATGAGAGTACACTGTCAAGGTTGGGAATGTTTTGTTTGTAATAAAAAAAAAGATGCTTGACAGGGGACATGATTACACTTACCTGTATATCAGAGGACATTATAGACAAATAGAAGGGGACCTTTTTACCCATAGAGAACCACAGCACAAGTGGCCACCCCTTCAGACTAGATGAAAATAACTTTAGTTTGAAGCAGTGTAGGGGGTTCTTCACAGTGAGGACAGTGAGGTTGTTGAATGCACTGCTGGGTGATGTTGTGATGGTGATTTTGTTAATGCTTTTAAGTGGAGCTTGGATGATTTCTTGGACAGACATAGGGGCAGATTTACTAAAGGGTGAAGTGGCTAATGCTGGGCGAAGATTCGCCAGCGTTACTGCTTTTCACTTTGCCAATTTTCTAACGCCGTAGAAGCGTTGGTGTTGAGGTGGGTAAGAAAAGACGTGCTTTTAAGGCTTTCAAGTTAGCTGGTACAGCCGAAACATTTATAAGGTACAAGGAGGCCAATAAATCATGCAAGGAAGCTATAAGGCAAGCTAAAATTGCTATAGAAAAGGATATTGCAGCTAGCAGTAAAAAAAATCCCAAATTATTTTTTAAATATGTTAATAGTAAAAAAATGAAGCAGGAAGGGGTGGGACCCTTACTATCAGAGGGGGGTCAGCTGGTTGATGAAAACAAAATAAAAGCGCAGATTCTGAACTCATATTTTTCATCTGTCTACACAAATGAGGAACCAGTAAGTGAAGGTTTCCTTTTTAACAGTCCCAATTCTAGTAATACAACTAATGATGCATGGTTCACACATGAAGAAATTCAAAAGAGACTAGAACATGTTAAGATTAACAAAGGTCCAGGGCCAGATGGTATTCATCCCAGGGTAATTAGCGAGCTTAGCTCTGTGATTGCCAAACCTCTTTACTTAATTTTTCAGGATTCATTGAGATCTGGCATAGTGCCGAGAGACTGGCGAATTGCTAATGTGGTGCCTCTATTCAAAAAAGGATCCCGTTCTCAGCCTCAAAACTATAGGCCAGTTAGTCTGACGTCAGTGGTAGGAAAGCTTTTCGAACGGTTAATAAAGGATAAGATACTGGACTTCATAGCAAATCATAATACTATGAGTTTGTGCCAGCATGGTTTTATGCGTAATAGATCTTGCCAGACTAACTTAATTTCTTTTTATAAGAATGTAAGTAGAGACCTCGATTCTGGGATGGCAGTGGATGTGATTTACTTAGACTTTGCTAAAGCATTTGATACAGTGCCACACAAAAGGTCACTCGTTAAATTAAGGAATATTGGCCTGGAACATAGTATTTGTACCTGGATAGAGAACTGGCTAAAAGATAGACTACAAAGAGTGGTGGTAAATGGAACATTTTCTAATTGGACCAGTGTTGTTAGTGGAGTACCGCAGGGCTCTGTACTAGGTCCCTTGCTTTTCAACTTGTTTATTAATGACCTGGAGGTGGGCATTGAAAGTACTGTTTCTATTTTTGCAGATGATACTAAATTGTGCAGAACTATAGGTTCCATGCAGGATGCTGCCACTTTGCAGAGTGATTTGTCTAAACTGGAAAACTGGGCAGCAAACTGGAAAATGAGGTTCAATGTTGATAAATGCAAGGTTATGCACTTTGGCAAAAATAATATAAATGCAAGTTATACACTAAATGGCAGTGTGTTGGGAGTTTCCTTAAATGAGAAGGATCTAGGGGTCTTTGTAGATAACACGTTGTCTAATTCTGGGCAGTGTCATTCTGTGGCTACTAAAGCAAATAAAGTTCTGTCTTGCATAAAAAAGGGCATTAACTCAAGGGATGAAAACATAATTATGCCTCTTTATAGGTCCCTGGTAAGGCCTCATCTGGAGTATGCAGTTCAGTTTTGGACTCAAGTCCTTAAGAGGGATATAAATGAGCTGGAGAGAGTGCAGAGACGTGCAACTAAATTGGTTAGAAGGACGGAAGACTTAAATTATGAGGGTAGACTGTCAAGGTTGGGGTTGTTTTCTCTGGAAAAAAGGCGCTTGCGAAGGGACATGATTACACTTTACAAGTACATTAGAGGACATTATAGACAAATGGCAGGGGACCTTTTTACCCATAAAGTGGATCACCGTACCAGAGGCCACCCCTTTAGACTAGAAGAAAAGAACTTTCATTTGAAGCAACGTAGTGGGTTCTTCACAGTCAGGACAGTGAGGTTGTGGAATGCACTGCCGGGTGATGTTGTGATGGCTGATTCAGTTAATGCCTTTAAGAATGGCTTGGATGATTTTTTGGACAGACATAATATCAAAGGCTATTGTGATACTAAGCTCTATAGTTAGTATAGGTATGGGTATATAGAATTTAATTAAAAGTAGGGATGGGTGTATGTATGGATGCTGGGTTTTCATTTGGAGGGGTTGAACTTGATGGACTTTGTCTTTTTTCAACCCAATTTAACTATGTAACAATTTAACTATGTAACTATGTAACTTCGCTAGCAAAAGAGACAGACGCTTGCACTCTATCGCCAGGCAAATTTTTGCTCTGGTGAATGACAGTTACTCCGCAAATTCACTAAGATGCGGATTTTACTGAATGTTACCTCTTTCGCCAGACTTGCCTTCGCCAGTTCAGACCAGGTGAAGTGCATATTTCTTCCTCAATCTTCTGTTGCTTACATCATATTTTTAGTGGAAAAAGTTCTAAGTCCCAAAAAATGCTAGCTTATTTTCCTTTTTTCAGAGTGATAGCCTACAAAAGTCCTTAAATATTTTTTTGGGTAACCGGGTTCCCCCATACATTTTCTAACATATGGAACATTCACTATATAGTGAGCTCATGTATAGGGCATTAGAACAACTTTATTTTCTTTATTAAGGTTCCCTGGACTTGTGTAATGTAATATATTTGCTGCAACATATACATCCATTAAATTTTATAATTTAGAGCTGTATGCAAATTAGCATGAGCAAAGACCTATAACGAAGTTAATATCCAAGGCTATTGTGATACAAAAATCTATAGTTAGTGTATGGAGGGGTCAGTGTGTGTATGTATGGATGGATGGATGGATGCTGGGTTTCATTTGGAGAGGTTGAACTTGATGAACCTTGGTCTTTTTTCAACCCGATCTAACTATGTAACTAACTTAAATCAGATGATGTTTTGGCCATGAATTGACAGGCAAAAATCATACAAAAGTAATGTCATTGTAGTGACAGTAATTCATTGATATACACGCAGAGCTTTAATCGATATTATCGTTATCGGACAGAAAATTTCTAGCCTGTACAATCAACTAAATGACCAATCACTAATGTCACAAAAAATGTTAGAATGATCCACATACGGCCAGAATGTCGTCCAAACCTTCCTTTCATATGACTTTATCTTTGTGTCTATGGCCAGATTTACAGTTATAGGAAAGGTAGACACAAAAGGATCATTTTATTTCTGTCAGATTCACAAAGTGTTTAATTTTCTCAGTGTGATAAGCATGACTGTAAATCAATCTACATAATATATTATAGATTTTTTTTATTCTTGGAGATGTTATTGCATAAATTAGTTCTGCTTGATTGTGACTGTAAAATGTTTGTTGCACAATGAGAGTGACTGAACTGGGACTTTGACCATCAAATATGCAATAATTAGTTTATTGCTTTGATTTGGCTCTTGTTTTGCGGTATTATTAGACCCCTGGCATTCATATACTATTATATATTTCTCCTAGGATGTGTGAGATAAGATGCTGTAACGTGTTAGGTTTGAAACTAATTTCAGACAATATACTGCTACCATCGGTGGAAAGCCCTTTCTGTGGTCAACTAAAATAAAATGCATTAAAATGCAGGCCGTGTGCAAAACAACGATCAGCAAAAGGCACGGATTACTCTCTAGTGGGTTTATATATTTGAATTTCGCCCCCTCCTGGAATGCTCCCTTTGCGTCCAGTTTGGCTCACTTCCCAGAGCAGGAGCAATGACTGATGTACCCAGGAAGTCTATAGTATATATGTTTGTAAGTTACGATCAATGAATTATAGTAAAATGCTGGACAAATCTAAAGCAGTAAACTTCGACTGCAAAGTGCTTTTATTGGAGAAAATTTGCTCCACGATTGTAATTAAACTGTATATTCCTTATATTTGTTTATTCTCCAAGATAATTATGGTGTGCCTTGTTAGCTCAGTACCATTAGGGCTAGGGCACATAAGGTGATTTTAGCATTTTGCTGCCCCTTGGTGGGCAATATCCCTTTGTGGTGCCATATCCCTTGTAATACAACTACGAAGGGTATGAGAAAACATTACAGACAATTTGTTAGATTCATTATTGAACCTGTAGTTATAGAGGGTACTAAAAGTTAATTAGCAGAAGTGATTATTTAAAGATTGAAGACACCCAAATCCATTGTAAGGCGAGTCTGTAATCAAGATAAATCCACAAGCATTTGGCAATGGCAAATTTCTGGCAAAGTTTGAGTCAAGAGGTCCCACAAGACACATGTATGCGGTTTCCCTTCAGCAAAAAATGTTGATGTATAACTAATTGAAAAAAATGACTGCCAAGTGCAATTCCAGACATTAATCATCAGCATGTAACAGCTAGACATATGCCAGTAATCACTGAAGCTGTACTGCTGCTAGAAGACGGATTAAAGAACAAATTTGTAAGTTTATTGGATTTTCAGATGACGAATTGTGCATTTGATCTCGTTTAATCATGAATATTTAATCTGGAAAGAGTTAATGTACTTAAAGTATACAAATATTTAACTGCAGACGTTAAGGGCAGCGACAAATCTCCTCTTCTTCGGGGCAACTAATCTCCCCGTACTGCCTCCCCTGCCTTCCCACCAGCTAGAATGAAATTGCCAGTGGCGACTTCGGAAAACAAAGTGCTCCGAGTGCCATCCCGCTGGTGATTTTTTACGAGGCAGGAGAGGCAGTTCAGGGACATTAGCCACCCCGAAGAAGAGGAGATTTGTCGCTGGGCGACAAATCTCCCCGAATCGCAAAATAACCAGTATGTCAATGTAAATATGACCAGAATGTACATGTAAATGAGTCCTTTTCATATTCTGGGGTTACTGACTTTTCAATAAAAAATTGGAATTGGACGAAAGATTCAGCCGAATACCGAACTGAAGCTGAACCCTAACTTGCATATGTTCCTGTGACTAAAAGTCACATGATTTTAAGGATTCGAATCCGGCTGAAAATGGCTAAATCCTGAACAGAATACTGGATTCTGTGCCTCCCTAGTTTTATAAGAACAACAGGCAGAATACTGCCTTTTAACCACTTGCCTGTCTGGTATTAACACTGCCTCATTAAGTATTAACATGGCATAGATCAAAATGTAAACTACATGGCAGCAGAATTCAAATTCCCAGAAAGTCGAAAGCTGGTCATACACATACATGTCTTATGGCTATTGGTACATTTATGGTGGCCCGTTGAGCCTATTCAATATCCAAGTACAATGTATATATGTAATTCCTGAAATCTGGCTGGTTAGAAAATGTTATTTGCAATGTATCATGACAGCATTTGAGAAGGTTAATATGAGCCATAGGTCCTTAGCTATCTATAGTCTGCCTCTGACTTGCAGATCACTTCCTCATCTCTAATGCTTTATTTACCATTTTGTCTTACCACCTGAAACAGGGTCACCCATTCTGATTAGAACAGGAGTGCCCATACTTTACTAATGTGAAGTCTACTATAGGTGATGATGTCCTATTATGATCTGCATCCATAAAAACATTGTTAAAATTATGTTTCATGGAAAAAATCACTTAAATATTGATTTATGAGAATATGTATATTGCTATATTTAACAAACAACCATTTCTTATGTAACCTTAACATAATAAATATCTGAATTGAAACCATGAAACAGGAGAGTGATTTAGACAAGCTGTTTGTTGACATTGTCTTCAGATCTACTGATCACCAGGTCTTCTAGTAGATCCCGATCTACCTTTTGGGCACCCCTGGATTAGAAGAAAGTAGGTTCCGGCTAAATATTCGGAAGGGGTTTTTACAGAGAGAGCTGTGATGATGTGGAATTCTCTCCCTGAATCAGTTGTACTGGCTGATACATTACTAACTTACTATGTAACTTAAGTTTGCCGGAGATTAAGAGGTTAAATAGTGCTGCCAAACTAAATGGGGGTAAGAGGCAATAAGTGGCAATAAAAGAAGTGTCTATGGACAGCACCCCTTTCCAATAAAGCTACCAAGTAGCTGCCTTGTGCAATTTAAAGGAGAACTACACCCTAAAAATGAATAGGGCTAAAGATGCCATGTTTTATATACTGCACTTATTGCACCAGTCTAAAGTTTCAGCATCTCAATTGCAGCAATGATCCAGGACTTCAAACTTGTCACAGGGGGTCAACATCTTGGAAAGTGTCTGCAACACTCACATGCTCAGTGGGCTCTGAGCAGCTGTTGAGAAGCTAAGCTTAGGGGTCGTCACAAATGATCAAGCAGAAAATGAGGCCTGTAATATAAGCTGATGCTACAGGGCTGGTTATTAAATTATATTCTATGTGTACTGTTTAATTTGAGTCGGTCCCTAAGCTCAGTAACTGACAGCACCATAGAGCATGTGCAGTGAATTAGCAGAAAAGAAGATGGAGAGCTACTGGGGCATCTTTGGAGACACAGATCTGCTAAATGGCTGTGGTTGCCTGGGGCTGGTACAGAAGCACAAAACATAATATACAACATTTCTAGCTTACTTCTTTAGTTTAACTTTCCTTGTCCGTTAATGTTAGAAGTGAAGTTAGCTTTTCATCAGAAAAATGTTAAACGATCTACCCACTGTCTTCTACTGGCTTGCTCCGATACTACAATACTATTGCTCTGATACTACCAACTGCTTTATGTTCATTTAACCTAGTATCGCCGAGAACTGTCAAGCTTCATTTATTTTAGAAATTAAAATGATCTCTTGGTTTAAAAGCTATATTTCAGCTCTATTTTGTTTTTCAACAGGTTGTCTTTTATTTTCTAACAAAAATGAGAGCCAGCTTCTACAATAAAAAATAAGGAGAGAGCTTAGCTATAATCAGATGGGAGTATGCTTGAAGCACTGTATAATTATTTTTGCCTTAATGATTCCAAATGCTTGGTTCATGATAATGCAACATGACAGAAGACATAATAGCATTATTTCCTCCACAGCTGTCAGACATACTACTGAACTAATTCAGTGAAGTCCAAAAATACCTTATATTATTATCAAATGAACATCAACTTCCTTTGTGGCACAAATCACAAAAAAAAAAAAAAAAAAACTTACACTGGAATAAAAAAAAAAAAAAATGTAAAAACCATTCCCTGTAAAAACTTTAAAGGGCTAGTAACAACAAAAAATATAAGATACTGTTATCCCATCACTGGAACAAACTGCAAGGCTGTAGGCTTGTTACATTGCACATAATCAAACTGTGAATCTGGGCAACAGTCGCTCCATTTGGATTGAAGCAACTCTGTTTTCTTTCTACAGCTGTCATAATGCATTCAGTAGCTAAAAGAACAAGCCTGAGCAAATACAAAATCACATTAATCCAGTCTGTTTTCATTGTATCCATTCCAAATGTAGCGTGCAGCTCAGTTTCGATTTTTTTTCCACCGTGTGTATAACCTGGATGTTTAGCCTGATTGGCTGACAATACAAGGGCATGTCTGAGCAGAGGAATTCCTGATCATAGCTGGAACTGCCCACATGCAAGGTTACAGGATCCCAGGTAGTTTTTTTTTCAACTACCTTTAATTTCTTGTAAATGTTTATACTACAAAGGGCAAGGCCTACGCCTGACAGCTTCCACTTATACTGAAGACTTGTCAACAAGTGCAGAGGTAAAACCCCAAGCGTTCATTCCACTAGCAGTAAGTTCTATCTAGAGCTAATGTAAACTGCTGCAGAATATGTTAGCACTATACAAAGTATATTTATAATACCACTCATAGGAAAGGTTGACAGAAAAGCATAATTTTGCTATACAGGTATTGGATCAGTTATCCGGAAGCCAGTTATCCAGAAACCCCCGAATTAGGAAAAGGCTGTCTCCCATAGACTCCATTATAATAAAATAATCCAAATTTTTCAAAATGATTTCCTTTTTCTCTGTAATAATAAAACGGTACCTTCTACTTGATCCCAGCTAAAATATAATTAATCCTAATTGGAAGCAGAACCAGCCTATTGGTTTTATTTAATGTTTACATGATTTTCTAATAGGCTTAAGGTATGAAGATTCAAATTACAGAAAGATCTATTATCTGGAAAACCACAGGATTCTGGATAACAAGTCCCAAACCTGTATTAGAATCTTATAGGCTGAAAAACAAGGTTTTGATTCAGTGCTGTATGGAAAGATAAGATTGTTTGTAATCAAAGTGAAGAACTTGCCTTTTCCACTATAGAACTTATTATATGTACAATGACAGCTACAGAAAAAAAAAATATTTTCTGTATAGAATGTGAACAGCCTGACCTGTGTAACCAGCGAAACAGATGGAAAGGGGAAAAATACCACGAAGAGCACATTGGAAATACAAGATTATCACATCATTCGGTTTGAGGGATTAAAGAGAGGCCTCAATAAAACCCTGACTCCAGATGCACATTTTTTAACAACAGAGAAAAACCGGATAAAATGATTGACCTCTTGAATCTCAAAGCACAACTCAAAGTAAAGGGGCTGTGGGCAGACGTGAGCTCATAAAGTTTCACATAGGTTGGAGTCCTCCATGAATAAAGTGCACATTAGTTATAAAATCCTCTGGATGACCCAATAACATGTATGCTACATCTAACTTAATCCAGTGGCTGTGCATTGGCTCACCCACATAATGACATGAATAGCCTTAAAGAGGTGGTTCCCCTTCAAGTTAACTTTAAGTATGTCATAGAATGTCCAATTCTAATAAACTTTTCAGTTGGTCTTCAATATTTATTTCATATCATTATTGAATTTTGCCTTCTTCTTCTTACTCTTTCCAGCTTTCAAATGGGGGTATTGCTATTGCTACTTTTTATTACTCATCTTTCTATTAAGACTCTCTCCTATTCACATTCCAGTCTCTTATGCAAATCAGTGCATGGTTACTAGGGTAATTTGGACCGTAGCAACCAGACGCTGAATTTGCAAACTGGAGAGCTGATAAATAAAAAGCTAAATAACTCAAAAGCCACAAATAATAAAAAAGGAAAACCATTTGCAAATTGTCTCAGAATAGCACTCTCTACATCATAAAAAAAGTTTATTGAAAAGGTGAACAACCCCTTTAATGATATGAGAACAAAGGATCTTCAATAAGGCAGATTAAAATGTTTATTATATAGTTGCTAGAGATGTGATTTTAAAGCATACAGAGGCCAGCAATAGAATACAATGTGACTGCAGCTGCTCAATAACTTGCTTGGATTACAGGAAGAAAAGTACAAGGCTTCAATAAACTAAACTTACATTCCAGAAGAAAAACAATTAATTCACTGATAAGAGAAATGTAATATCACAGGAAGAGCACCTGAACGGCTCCCATGATGCCACTGTAGCTGTCATGGGATGCTGGGAGTTGTGGTTTAAGGACATATAACACGCTACAGGTCGCCTCCAATCAAAAGCTCCCCAGTGAGTGACAGAAAGACGGAAGGAATGCCGGATCTCGCGCCCTTACCTTGGGGAGTTCCCTGAGCTGGTTGGCGTCCAGGAGCAGCTCCTCCAGACTCCGGCTGTACCTATAGATCTCCTCCGGGACCGCGAGCAGCGAGCAGTGTGTCTTATCCACGGACTCCACATGACGGTTACACCGCCACAGCGGGATGCAATGAAACATCCCCGAGGAAAAGTCCGAACAGCTGGCACCCCCCGTGCCTTCTAGTCAGCCCGCCCCAGCTGCGAGCGAGCAAATCAGCCACTAGTAGAAGTGAAGTCAATCCGCCGCCGGCCCCGACCTCACACTCGGCATCCAAATTGTTAGTCTCCTCAGGTCACACACACACAATGAACCCACAAGTGCTCAGACTGGCCGCCCCTCCAGGGAGGGGGTCACAATACCCCTTTGTCTGACTTCACAAGAGTTTCTCTCTTTCACTCACTCCCTGTAGGTCAATATCCTCCTCCACGGCCCCTAATCACTCGCCGCACTCCGTCTCTCCCGGAACTTCTTACAGCGTACGCTGAACAAGTAGCCAACTGTCTGAACCTGACTGTAATCTACCCCCAGCTCCCCGGAACCAGTATAGAAAAACATCTGCTGGAAAGGAGTGCCACTCACTGGCTCTGCTACTCTCAGGTACCCCCGCCCTCATGGACTAATTAACGGGCGGTGATTGGTCATTGGGAGCGGCTCTTGGGCCGCGTTAAGTGGCGCGCTGGGTGTGAGTCCTTTCCTGTATGGGACAAGCCTTCCCAGTCCTTCCAGCCCATCGCTCTCTTATTGGTCCCTTCGCTCTCTGGTGGCATTGGTTCTCTTGTCGCTGCTACTGGCGCGCCTCCGGGCTCGTACACCTGTGCGTCTGGTCAGTCAGCGGCTTGTCTCAGTCGCTCCAGGATACTTTCTTCCACTATATCGTCGCAGCACGTAGCTCCTATACGCTGGCACTAAAGGCCCCCAGGGAAAATGGAGTCGCAGTAAAGTTTATAAAGAGTAATAAAAATGGCATTTACTCAACTCCAGGACAGGTCATAAAGGGATACTGTCATGGGAAAACATTAAGGGGCCAATTCATTAACTTCGAGTAAAGGATTTGAAGTAAAAAAACTTTGAATTTCGAAGTGTTTTTTGGGCTACTACGACTTCGAATCAAAGGATTCAAATTAAAACTTGTTCGACTATTCGATAGTCAAAGTACTGTTTCTTTAAGAAAAAACTTCAACCCCCTAGTTCGCCATCTAAAACCTACCGAACTCAATGTTAGCCTATGGGGAAGGTCCCCATAGGCTTGCCCAAGTTTTTTTGGTCGAAGGATAATCCTTCGATCGTTGGATTAAAATCCTTCGATCAAAGGATTTTAATTCCCAGTCGAATATCGAGGGTTAATTAACCCTCGATATTCGACCCTTGATGAATTTGCCCCCTTAACCTCAGTTAATAGTACTGCTCCAGCAACATTCTACACTGAAATCCATTTCACAAAAGAGCAATCATATTTTTTTTTATTTCATTTTGAAATCTGACAGGGGGCTAGACATATTTCCCAGCTGCCCCCAGTCATGTGACTTGTGCTCTGATAAACTTCACTCACTCTTTACTGCTGTACTGCAAGTTGGAGTGATACCACCCTCCCCCCCCCCGTCAGCCTAAACAAAATAACAATGGGAAGGTAACCAGATAACAGCCCCCTAACACAAGATGTATATCTAAGAACAGTACTCAATAGTAAAAAAGCCAAGACCCACTGAGACACATTCAGTTACATTGAGTTGGAGACACAAAAGCCTGCCAGAAAGCAGTTCCATCTTAAAGTGCTTGATCTTTCTGAAAACACATGACCAGGCAAAATGACATGAGATGGCTGCCTACATAACAATATTATACATTTAAAAAAAAGGCACTTGCTTTTTCAGGAATTCAATTTTACATGATAGAGTGAAATATTTGCAGTGTAAACAGTGTAATTTAGAAATAAAAACTACACCATAAAAATCATGACAGAATCCCTTTAAAGAGTGACCCTGGGGTTGTCTTCCATTGCCTTATTGGTATTCCAGGCCTCAGGGTCAGTGAGCAGCTGTGAGACACACTGTATTAGTGTTTATGGGACACATCATATTTACCCTCGTCACCTAAAGATACACGGGTGCTTTTGAAAAGGAAGAGGGTGGCATTTAAAACAAAAATCACAGTTAATGTTTTATCAGCCAATAGAAAAAGTACAAAATTGTTGTTTTACTGACCATTTAATTTACCATTTTAGAAAGAAGGCAGTGGGTGCAATATGGAGGTGTTTTTCCGCCTTACGCTTTTATGATGTCTGAACTAGACAGGTGTTACACAGTTATTGGGTTGAAGGAAAAAAATACATTTGTCCAACAGCAGGGTTGCTACCTAAACAGTAATAATGGTACTCACTGCCAATGTTAATAAGGAAGAGCAGTAATTAAGTTAAGAAGGCCAGAATTTGTTTCTGTAAAGCTTACATTGCTTATTTACCAAATGTAAAGGTATGTAAACCCAAAACGAAACATTTACTGAATGAAAGGAATTCTAATTCTAAGCAGCTTTCCTATATACATTCATTAAAAGACAAGGAAAATTGCTTTCCTGATATCTCAGACAGGTGCTCCTGTCAGCTGATAACTGCTCTAGCCTGGGGTACTTCATTTTTGACGCTTTGCTATCTTCTCGGCTTCTTTCTTCTTGACTGGTGGGCATGCACATTAGAGTGAAACGAATGTAAATTGCTTTTCCACTTGGGTTTTTTTCACAAAAGTTTGATAAAACTCTTCCGAGCAAAATTGTGGGGATCGAGAAAAAACAGCATATTGGGAAAAGTAAACTACAGGCTGAAAAATGCGCATTATAATGTGCATGTGGTTCCATTGGCGTATTTACACTTGACTGCACGTTTTTAAAAACGCCAAGTAAAAACGCCCAGTGTGACTTCGCCCTTACTGTGAAGCCCATGACTTAGCTACTGCCGCTAAGGTGCTGTCCCATTAACTGCCTGTTTGGCTGGTGAGCCCATGTCATTGAATTCATAGTATTTGATTCTTAATATTGTCTGGGACAGTGTTGGCCTGGGACACCAGGGGCCCACCAAAATACCTTAGATCAGGGGCCCACTCTCAGTACTATTATAATTCCTCTCCTCACTAAACCTCTATTCTGCTAGTCTCTTTTCTTTACATTCTATAATCTATTATTCAATCTATTTAGTCTCTTTGCTCTTATAGAAATAGGTGATGGCCATGAAATATGCCAAATGTTTTGAAGCAGGAGGGCCCACTGACACTTGGGCCCAACGGGAGTTTTCCTGGTATCCCTGTGGGCCAGATCGACACTGGTCTGGGAAGTCCACTATAGACTTCTAAGCAGGGCTAATCTGATTTTGTAGGATCCCACAAACTCATGCTATTGCTTTACAAGATTTTGTATGCCAGATAAAGTCTGACCATCAAAATCTGATCAAACATACATTTTACAAGTGCAGTTGCCAGTAGTGATCTATCAGGTTTCACTGTAAAAAAAGATGCCCATAGACTCAAATGGGTGAAAAAAAGTATATCAAATAATTTGTCGCATTTGGCAAATTTTTCACGAATTTTCGGCAAATCGAAATGGCCAGATTTGCCCATCACTAATCAGGTGTTTTAATTTGTTTTCCAACTCAGGTAAGAGTTTATCAGACAGCTTCCCTTAAGTTTTAGAGTCTTCAAAATTGGCACTTTTGAAAGCTAGGATCAGGGGCATTCTAATGATACATCATGTGTCAAGCATAAGGGGAGTCCCCACACAACAAATTATTGGTATGTCTGACCTTGCACCAACATTAAGGGGCTGATTCACTAACTTCGAGTGAAGGATTCGAACTAAAAAAACTTCGAATTTCAAAGTGTTTTTTGGGCTACTTCGACTTAGAATCGAAGGATTCGAACTAAAAATTGTTCGACTATTCGACCATTCGATAATCGAAGTACTGTCTCTTTAAAAAAAACTTCGACCCCCTAGTTCGCCATCTAAAACCTGCCAAACTCAATGTTAGCCTATGGGGAAGGTCCCCATAGGCTTTCCTAAGTTTTTTGATCGAAGGATACTCCTTCGATCGTTGGATTAAAATCCTTCGAATCGAAGGATTCGAAGGATTTAATCGTTCGATCGAAGGAATAATCCTTCGATCGTTCGATCGTACTATCTGAGCTAAATCCTTCGACTTTGATATTCGAAGTCGAAGGATTTTAATTCCCAGTCGAATATTGAGGGTTAATTAACCCTCGATATTCGATCCTTAGTGAAGCGGCCCCTAAGAGTTCTAGACTTTGAAAATTCTAATGTATTTGATTCAAATTTTAATTAAGTTAAATCAAATATGAAAAACCTATATTGTCTGACTATTGGAAAAGATTGACCATTAGATCCCATCATGTAGAAATGGGTCTCCACACAGAGCTTTTAATGAGAGATCTCTTTTTTTTACATAAGAAAGAAAGTTTTAATTCTAAGCAAATTTCCAATATATATATGAACTGAAGCTTTGCTACAGTTTACCAAGGGAGTATCTGTTTATCCCTCATTGTTCTCTGGTTATGACTTTTGAAACAAAATAGAAGTAATTTATACGTCAGGTCTGTTAATTAGGTGACATGCTGCATTGTTTCAGCAGTCAAAAAATATAAACAGACATACTGCTTTCAAATATCATTTACATGTTCAAATAACTTCATGCAAATTACATGTTTAAATCACTCAAAATATTTAATATATCTTAGAAAGTAACTTAAAGAATTAAAAGTTATTAAATGATGCAAAAAATGTTTTTTGGAGAGATCTTCATTTGGCCAAAGTGTGCTGCAAAAATTACAGGAAAAGAGTTGCTGCTGACCACAATATGTATATCTTCTCATTCACAATAGCTACCGTTTTCCAAATTATAACATCCAACAAATGGGTTCTAGTTATTACAAGGGAATTATATCTTTCACTAAAATTCTTCTCCTATTCAGATTAAAAAACAGCTTCAGAAGCACAAGTACATGCAGTTTTAAATGATGCCAATGAAAAGCTTTGTTAGATGTACAGTTATAGCTATAATTTCTGGCAGGTCATCCATCCCTTTCCAATATCAGATTGTTCTGTCAGACCAAAATAAAATGATAAATCTTTAAACTGATTGAAAGATGAATTGTTTTGGAAAAGAAGGTATAGCAGGTCTCATACATCTTAAAGGTAAATGCTACTGCTATCAGCAACAACTCACCTCAGATGGCAGCACCCCTCAGGTTAGCAGAGGTGGCAAAAAGCTGCTCCTGGTAACTTAAAGAGACACATTTCCATTTTTTAAACCAGAAATTCAGTTCTTCTAGTGCGAGAGAGCAAAATAATGATCTCTGCACAAGCGATGCTTCCCCCCCTGGACCCACCTCCGGTGCAGGAAAAGTAAGCGTTGGGGGACCAGGGGTGGGGCATTGAAGGAACCGCCTCAGGCAGCTCCTTATCTATAAATGGACCTGATTGCTATGGAATTTTGAGGTCCTGGGAAAAAAAACGTGAGGATTGGGGGAAGAGTAACACTGAGGTATACTACATTTTAAAAATGTCAGGGGACAATCTTGTTAAAATTGCTGTTTTTTTTTTATTCCATTTTTGTTGTTGTTAAAGCTAAATTCACAAAAACTATCTTTATTTCACCAAAACCGTAAAAGGGGAGTCTGAATTTTGCAGATTTATTTTTGAAAATTCTACTTTTACTCCAAAAAAAATTGCTATCTCCACTTTTGTGATTTCCCCCCTCGGCATCATCCTCAAAACTAATGCTTGTCTTACAGGCTACATAGCCTTTTCAATGGAGCAGTCAGAGAGGCATGGCCAAACCTAGAATAAATATTTGGTAGAGAAGAAGCTTGGTGGTAAAGAAGCTTTAACCACCCTTATCATTGTTTCCACTGTTAACATCCTCATTCCCAATAAATCAAGTACCTCTGGGCTCACACAGGACTATTTTCCAATGCACAATTTCTTTGGAAACTGCCAACAAAGTATTAAAAATACATATACAAATTCCAGTCTCAAAGAAAAAATGCGTTTTCAGTGCATTCAACCTCAGGAGAACACAGGAAGAAAGTTGGTCTGTGCGTTTCAATGAGGTTGTCTGGGCAAGCACAATACAAAGGTGGAGCGTATCAAGTTGCATTTCATCTGCATACAGGGGTTGCCTGCACCATAATGAGTACAGCCTAATATAAAATACAGGCTTGAGTTTCTTCCTTCATTCCCCTGTGGTGGAACACACACAAGATCCACTGCAAAGGAACACAGTAAAAAACATGATCTATTTAATTTACCTTCAATGGCATATATATGAAAACTTTAGGAATTGTTTATATATAATGTTTTTTTCCTGTCTGCTTTAGGTGTGTGGTCAGGTTATGACTTGCATTCCACTGTTACAGAAGTCAAGCTTTGTTTAAAACATGTTTTTCTTGATTTCCTTTCTGGTATGTGCAAAGAAAATATACTGCAGTTGAATTTAAGTACTGCTAGAGTACAGATATAAGAAGCAAGTGACTGTGTAAGATGTAGTCCGAGTCTGTAAACTTGCTCCTAAAAAGTACAAAAGGTAAAATGTTGCAGCTGCTAATTGATTTTTTGGTGCATTGCCCTTTAAACGAATCTCTTTTTCCCCTCTGTGTCTAAACAGTATGTTACTTCTTATACCTTTTTCTTTATGAACTATTTATGTAATGCTATAATAGAAATAGAAATAAGGGAATGGGCTATTTTTTTTTTTTTTTACAAAAAAACAAAACACATGAAAATTGCATAGACTTAGAACTAAGGAACTGAAAAATATCACATAAACAACAAAATTCAGATATAAAATTAAAGCATTGCAATTATCTTCCAGCAGGATGCATATTCCTTTTCTGGTACCTATATCAATGACTATTCTAATTTATGCTAAATTCTTAGTAGTAGTGATGAGAGAATTTTTTTGATAAGTTTCGCCATGAAAATGTCACCCATAAACTCTAATGGATGAACAAAAATTATTGTGAGTCAAAAATTTGTTGCACGTCAAAAAATATTTTGTCATCCATAGACTTCAGTGCATTTTGGCGAATTCTATGTGTTTGTGTATCTTTGGAGAATCGAAATGGGTCAAATTCGGCCATCACTACTTACAAGATAATTGTATCGTTTTTGAAATATATACGCTTTATCGGTTGGTTTCTTAACCCAATATTGTTCTTGCCAATTGCTGACTTGTGCTTAAATCTGCCAGTCAGAGCAGGTAAGAAATGGTTGCAGAACTTAATACGTGGGTATATTCCTGTAAGGTTTCATTATTTCTAATTAATTATGCATGTGTTGTACCTTTTTTAGCAGCACGCTATGTCATTTTGCTGTCATAATCAATGTGACATTTCAATGGATGCGTTTCCCATTTGTTATCACTACAATTTATCTGTCACACATTTAGCTCTGCATTCCCAAAAACTAGTGTGGGCACTATGTTAACGGAGAAGGAAAGCTACGGAGGCATTTTATTGTCAATAGATTAGCTGCAATAGTGCAAGCTAGAATGCTATATTTATTCTGTAGAATGTTTTACCATACCTGAATAAAAAGCTCTAGAAGCTCTCTGTTTGTTTAGGCTAGCAGCTGCAGTATTAGTTTGGTGTGACATCACTTCCTGCCTGAGTCTCTCCCTGCTCACTTATAGCTCTGGGCTCAGATTACAGCAGAGAAGGGAGGGGGGAGAGAAGCAAACTGAGCATGCTCACGCTTGGTGCAAGTAGGTTTAAGCTGAAGGCAGGAAGTCTGATACAGAAGCCCATGTGTACACAATAGAAGGAAAGAAATGCAGTGTTTTTTTTGACAGATGACTCGGAGAGAGCACTACTTTGAGGGTTTACTGGTATATTTAGGTGGACCTTTCTGATAAGGCTTACTTAGTTTTAACCTTTCCTTCTCCTTTAAACAAATAACTGTGTACTAGTAATTTTGCTAGATAGACCAGCCCTGTCCTTACCAACAAGGCCATATTTACCATATAAGGACCAAAGGACCCATGCCTATGGCAGCAGCCCTAAAGGGGGGCCCATATGGTAAATAGAATTGATTCCAAAAAAACCTCCCCAGCTCCTAAATACATAGGTGGAGCTGAGGAGAAAGGGGTTGCACCATCACCCTCTATGCTATTTGCAGTACAACAGGCTTGTCTGTGCATGCGCCAATTGCAGAATGAGGGGGTGGTGCTCAAGTCCAATGCCTACATCAGAATTTGTCCTTAATACAGCCCACTTATAACCTGTCCACTATTTACCTGCTATAGGGCAGCTGGTAAAGATAGGGCTAGTGTATATATATATATATATATATACATTTTTTTTTTTTAAATTGAAAAAATGTTGCTCATCATCTATATTTATATGACAGAAACTGCTAAAACAGCCATTTGATAACCAGTTAGTATTATGTCACTTCTAGGGGTATAGGGGTATGCCTAGCTAAGTGACACTGACAAAAATGTAATTAAAAAAAATTAAGTTCTAAGAAACTTTGTAATATTCATTAAGTACTGGTTTAAAATGATTTGTAATTACTATTGAAAGCAATGTCTGTCTTCTGTTTTCTTCAATGTGCACTGCAATGAAACAATGTAGCAGAAGCCATTTGATTTGCAGACCTGTGAAGAGGCATGCAAAGCATTGTGGGAAAGGATATCTTGCCTGGGGGAGAGCAGTCTCCTGTGCCAAGAAAAGTCAGAATCATGGAGTACATGAAATAAAAAAGTGATAGATAACTATAGGGTTATTTATGAATATGACTGCAAGATCAGTGACGCTAAAATAATGGTAAATGCTATAACGTTGGAAAAAATTTATGTAATTCAATAAACCAGAGCACTTATTAATCTCCTATTGGTGTTTGTAAGTTACCCTCTCACTTATATTGTAGGATATACAGGGCAGTGACCTCCTTCCTCTTGTATTTTTTAATACTCAGCACTTAAACTTGAATGCAACTAGATTTTATATACGCTGCTTGCATTTCTGTCTAGCTGTCTAAATTACCATTATTTCCATAATTGTACTGACTAGTGTGCAAGTGATATTATTGCCAATGGGGGAATTCTGGTCTATTTCCTCTTTAGCTAATGTAGAAAAGAGTGTATGATGGTGACTTATTGTCTAGGGAGCATGGATTAGATAGAAGATAACGCCTATTCCTGCCGAGGCAACACCCCAATGCAAGCTTGATCCTGTGCCAGAAACCTGCTCTGTAGGAAGAGTATCTATGTAAAAAAAGCACTGTACATCAGTATAAGAAAAGTAAGCAGAAGAGAGCTACAGTATGTGGCCTGGGAATCTTTGTACTGCTTATTATTTATGATACTAGGAACTGTGTTTTTGGCCTCTAGTTGAATCTGTTCTAAGTGTTTTCCCTAAAGAATTGATCGGAGTGTAGACGAAAACCAGAATACCTGTAGTAAATCCATAAACACAGGGTATTTACATATTTCTGATCCACTTATTCTGCCTTTGTGCTTTCATGTGGGTTTTGTTATGTGTGAGAGGAAATCTTGTACAAGGAACAAACTTAACCAAACCCTTACAGATGACGCAAACCATTGAGCCATTACATTACATTTTGGCTTACTATTTTAGAAACATGTTTTATTTTGCCTATCTATTTACCTAGTTTTTATTTTTACACTGAACAATTCCTTTGAAATACCAGCAGCCTGAGAGACCATGTGAAGAGATAAGCTATATTAATGATTTATGCATTTATTATTGATACTGTAGTTCTGCCAGACCATTTCATTCAGTTTTTTGGGTCTGGCTCACACCGGGATTTTTATATGAATACAATAATTTGCATCACAGATCAGTTCTCTTCCGGCTTCTTCTTTCTTCAAATTTCAACGAACAGAATAGCCGACTTTTTAGTTAAAGTTTGGCTTTACGTTCTACTGAAGGAAAGAGGAAAGAGGAAGACTAAAGAGGATCGATTTGTGGTGCTCACTGGTATAATCCCAGGACGTTGCAGTTTTCTGCTGATAGGAGCACCGACCAAGGGTTTCAGGTAAGTCAATGCAATCCCTTTGGGGTACCTAACATTTGGCACCCCCAAGTGTACAATGCCTTTCCTTCTCCTTTAAGGCAGATTTTATATTTGAGGCCTCAGCAGGTTTTATTTAATGTACACTAATGGGTGCTAGAAAGAAAGGTTTCTTGGACCATAACATAGTTAATGTAGTTTCTTGGTATAAGATTAAGTGAATCAAGCCCATAGGCCACTGGCACATGGGAGCTTTAGGCTAAGGCCACACTAGGCGATAGCGCCGCGATTTGACTCGCGGTGACTTTTCGCCGCGACTTTTAAGCCGCAATCGCTGGGGAAACTTTTGCGCTGGCGTCTATGGGGAATCGCGAAAAATCGCCAGCGTAAAAACACACACGGCGATCTTTTTTCTACTGTCGCTCGAAATTGCCTCGCTAGGCGATTTCGAGCGACAATAG
Organism: Xenopus petersii; assembly: GCA_038501925.1. Lineage (NCBI taxonomy): Eukaryota > Metazoa > Chordata > Amphibia > Anura > Pipidae > Xenopus > Xenopus petersii. Next base: position 62,660,637 of record CM076681.1, on the reverse strand, counting down.
AAATAAGATCGTCGCGTGTGTTTTTACGCTGGCGATTTTTCGCGATTCCCCATAGACGCCAGCGCAAAAGTTTCCCCAGCGATTGCGGCTTAAAAGTCGCGGCGAAAAGTCGCCGCGAGTCAAATCGCGGCGCTATCGCCTACTGTGGCCTTAGCCTTATCCACCTCTGCCTCAGGCCAAAAGAGCAGTAGATAAAACTCCCCTCTCTGTCTGTCATTGATTCTAATACTACTGCATAACAAAAGCCCGAATGAATACATAAGCAGGCTTTGGTGCCACAACATTTAAGAGAATGTTTTGGTAACAAGGTTAGTCTGTCACTGCTCTCTGTGCATCAGATGGAGGACCTTCCTTCCATTCTGTAGAATAAGGGGTGGAGAAGGGCATTTCAACCATTGTTCACCATCTGAGGGCTGCAATAGACAAAACATGTATTATGGACCCTTTGTATAATTTATAGAAAGAGGAAGAGCTTGATCACTAATTATTGTGGCTACCACAGAATACTGTGTATGGAATATATTCTATGTATTCCAATACAATTCCAATACATGGAAATAATTATGGGACTGAGACAGAATGCTAGTTCTAGGATTGAAAAAGAGGGGCATTTGCAGGTACATTAACTCATGACAATGAGATTGACGTGGCACAGGTGTGTCTTAGTCCAAATAACAAAGCAGAGAGATGGGCTACTGCAAATGTTAATGCTAAGGTAGAGAGGGGCTACTGTGCCAATAAATGAATTCAGTATGTAATCGCTGACTAACCTAGCTGCTAAGAACAACCCTTATTTTACCCTCAGTGGTGCATTGATTTTGAAACCAAACCAATACTGTGCTAATGTGAAGAAAATCTGATTCCACTCCATAAATGTATGTGTTGCCTTTAACAGAAGCTTTTCTCTGGGTAAAAATCAACCTGTATGCCAATAGCTGAATCCGCTTTTCTCAGCCTGCAAAAATACCAAAAACTATGAAGGCTGACAGCAGCAGAACTCCTTGTGCCCGTAGCCTAAGGAGCAGATTTACTAGAGAGCAAAGTGGGCGTCGCTAGCGAAAAATTAGCTAGAAATCCAATCCGCACAGACATTGGCAATTTACAGGTGTAGAGGACAATTCGCTATGCGAAAAAGTACATGTTTCGCTCCCTTTCGCCAGGTGAATTTTTGTTAAAATTCGTTTAAGTGTGAATTTTCCATAACATTACCCCTTTCGCCAGAGTTTTGTTTGCCAGCCTAGACCTGGCAAACTGAATATTTAGTTTATTTGATGTCAGTGACATCATATCCTGAGTGCCGTAGAGATATAAAAATGATAAAAAAAAGCTGGTGTTTTTTAATATTTTAAGGTGAGATTGTATTTAAAACTGTTGATTTTTTGTTATAATATTTTTTTAACCACTTGAGGGGCATGCCACATTTACTTTAGGGTGGGCTCAAGTCTAGGGCAATAGAGGATCTATTTTGCCTTTATTTTGCTTCCTTGGATATTTTTAATAATAAGTGGCCACTTCAAGCATTTGCACCAACATCTCTAATAACGACATATAGAAGACCTATATGTACCCACCCTATTCAAATTGACCTAAGCGTAATTGTACTAAAAAAGTTTTGCTAGGCAGAAACAAAAGTTCACTTTGAAATGCTCTCACTGACGGATTAACGCTAGCAAAACTTCGCCAGCGTTTGGCTGCCGAGACGCAACTTTGCATTTTAATGAATTAGCATAGTGGTAGTAAATTAACGGCTGGCAAAGTGGCAAAAGTGTGCGAAGCCTTCCCAGGCGAAAATTTGCCATTTAGTAAACTTACTCCTAAGAGTTTCCCCTTAACTGTGATACAGTACTTGCCTCTTTTTTCCAGTAACTGAGAAAACATGACAAAGTATATTACTCTTATCTAGTATCATTGTTAGTTATCCATGCAACACCTCTTGCTAGTAACTATTGTTTTGGGACATAAAACTCCAGCTCCTAATTTCACAATGTCCAAAGTACTGCATATGAAACAAAACCACTCTGTTGTACTGCCAGAGGCTGGACACACACTTGCAGAACAGGTTATCTTTGTCTGGTAAACTGTATTATTCAACTTCTATGGATTTCACCAAGAGATAGCTTAATGTTTGTGTTTAGTCAACATGAATATAAGGGTAGATTGTCTTCCTGCTTCTAGCAGAGCTCTCTATGAGAGCCATATCTAGTCTATAAGAATGATGTAGATCAGATAAGAACAGAATGGAAAATGTTGGACAGCACTGTCATAAAGCATTTGACTTTTCCGAATCTACATTATATGGAGGGGTTGAACTTGATGCACTTTGTCTTTTTTCAACCCAATTTAACTATGATTTAACTATGGGCAGGGCCGTCATTAGAAATCACGGGACCCTGTACAAAAACATTTTTGCCACTCTCCCACTCAACACCACAGTTAAAAGACCACACAGACATCAGCGCTAAAAAAGGTAACCCTCCCCACACACACAAGTTATAAAAAGCTATTAATGGTCAGGGCCCCCTTATAAGTTAAAAGAAAACTGTGGCACCAGGGCCCCCATAAAAAAAATTTTTAAAAAAAATTGGTGGTCAGGCCCCCTGTACAAGTTAAAAAAAATTGGTGACCAGGGCCCCCCTATAAGTTAAAGGAAAACTATACCCCCAAAATGAATACTTAAGCAACAGATAGTTTATATCAAATTGAATGACATATTAAAGAATCTTACCAAACTGGAATATATATTTACATAAATATTGCCCTTTTACATCTCTTGCCTTGAACCACCATTTCGTGACTCTATCTGTGCTGCCTCAGAGATCACCTGACCAGAAATACTACAACACTAACTGTAACAGGAAGAAGTGAGGAAGCAAAAGGCAGAACTCTGTCTGTTAATTGGCTCATGTGACCTTACATGTGGTTTGTATGTGTGCACAGTGAATCTTACGATCTCAGGGGACGGCCGTTATTTTTTAAAATGGCAATTTTCTATTTATGATTACCCAATGGCAAATACTACTAAAAAAGTATATTACTATGATAATGGTTCATTTACATGAAGCAGGGTTTTACACATGAACTGTTTTACTCAGTATCTTTTAATAGAGACCTACATTGTTTGGGGGGTATAGTTTTCCTTTAAAAAAAAACATTGGCACCAGGGCCCCCCATAAAAGTTTTTTTTAAAAAAACATTGGTGCCAGGGCCCCCCTTACAAGTTGAAAAAATTGGGTCCCCAGAGAATATTCTTTAAAATATCATTGGCGCCAGGGCCCCCTTTACAAGTTAAAAAAAAATTGGGGGCCCTAAAGACTTTTTTTTAAAAAAAAAAACATTGGTGACATAAATTTCTACTGTATTCTATCTCATACTTGTAGCTTTACTTCAGCATCTACAGTAGTTATGGCTCTCTTTAGACAGGAGCACAAATCCCATCCCCCTTAAATTCCACTTCAAAAACGTGAGCATGGTTAAGTGTCTCTTGCTTCAAAACATGAAATGCTTACTATAATCACCTGTTATTGTTTCTGTGGTGTGTTTCAAGAAACTGGCATTCAAATAAGAATAATATAGAGACTCCATCTCAAACCAGTTCCTACACTACTGCAGAGTCAGCCTTCCTAATGCCACCAGTAGAACCTAAATATAACAAATTCACAGGATCCCTGTATCCTGGTAAGAAATTTAGAAGTAAATTTTCCTCTCCCATTGTTTTTTTCTTAAAATCTGTGACGGTGCTACTGTGAGTAGATTCAACATTTGATGAGATGGCATTATTCTAAAACCTTTATTATCACCTCCCACCGCCCTGCTACAGCCCTTTCAGACATGTGGGGTGGGGAGGGCGGACCTGTAGGTGAGGCTTGTGGTGGGCGCAGCCCAGGGGGCCCAGGAAATTTTTTTGTATGGGGCCCTGCGATTTCTGATGGCGGCCCTCCCTGTGCAAATCTGAGTAAAAAATTCTTGAAGTGCAAATATCTTTCACCTAAAGTTAAATTCATTCATTTTTTTATCTTTATGCTAAAATGTCTTTTTGCAGATACTACTGTGTGAATTTATATTCATGTATGCACGGGATAGGATTGTCTCGCCTACCTGACTTGTCCTGGGTGACTCCCTTTTAATTATACCTGTTACACAAATAAATACATTAATTAAAGAAAACATATAGGGGTCAGTGTGTGGCACTGTGAATTTGCTAACAACATACTCTTACATAAAGTAGAATTTGCTAACAACATACTCTTACATAAAGTTAGAGTCTGCGAATCTGATATTCCAGTCTTGTGCAAGAAGCAGTTAAAATCCTGCTTTGGCATCGGATTAGGGTTTGTCAGAATATTCATTTACATGAACATGGAGGCCACTACTTTGTCAGATCAGGCTGCTGGGCCAGTAGGGATACATTACAGGAGATCAAAACTGTGTTGTCAGATTTCAAAGTCCTACAGTGTACTATATATATATAAATTATTTAGTAAAACACTATAATGCTTATATAGTACTGAGGGTTTCCAGAGTCTTCTAACAAAAGAATACATATAAGGAACATGGTACACAGGGTGGTTGAGATTCCTGCAGTCCTATAATAAACAAAACAAAATGGTCATACAAACTGGCTATTCTCATTAAAGTAGAACTAAAGCTTAACTAATGACTTCGTTTTGAAATGTTGTACATTTTGTTTTGGGCTTCTATCATTCCAGTCCAAGGCAACCACAGCCAGGGAAGATCTGTGCCTCGAAAGATGTCCCAGTAGCTCCCATCTTCTTTTCTACTGATTCACTGCACATGCTCTGTGTTGCTGTCACTTACTGAGCTTAGGGATCGACACACAATATACAGGACACATAGAAAATAAATATCACAGTAAGTATAATACTGATTAGTAATTAATACAGATAATTACTACATGGCAGCACAGGAACCATTGCAACTAGCAATCAGTCCTGTAGCATAAGCTTATATTACAGTCCAAACTCATTTTCTGATGGATAATTTGTGATGACCCTTAAACTTAGCTTCTGAACAGCTGCTCAGAGCCCACTGAGCACGTGGGTGTCGCAGACACTTTCCAAGATGGTGACCCCCTGGCCCTGTGCAAGTTTTCATTCCTGGATCATTGCTGCTATTGAGAAGCTGAAACTAGGCTCAAATAATAAGTTCAGTATATAAAACATGGAATTTTAGCCATTTATATGTATATACATATACACTTCTGTAGCTGTTTTGCGTCTATGTCTCCAGTGTCTCTGCCTACTTCTTAAATTAATTCTGTGGATTTACTGTTCCCAGCTTTTGCCTGTATGTAGTCTATGCTTGTGTCTGCACCTCTCCTTGATCTCTGTTCTATGTATTAGACTTTGCTTGTGTCTGCCCTCCACCTTGACCTCTGCCCATGTATATTAGACTTTGCCGCTGCCTGTTTCTTAGGCACAGCATTAGTCTGCGCTCTGTTTAACAGAAAAGGTTTCCATTCTAGACAACTGTCTGCATCAATCATTTGTCATCAATCTGCAGCAAGACTTTCCTCCATTAAGAAGTATGAGCGAGAAAGGGCAATAGAAAGAACAGATTTATTATTCTATTCCTAATGGAGGAAAAGAGAAACAAGTGGCTTGAGGGATGAACTGACAAAGAAGCCCACTATTGACCATTTTTTCCGATTTGTCTTTTCACCTCTAAATACATCTGTATCTGTTGACACTGAGTAATTTACCCCTCTAATTTCAAGGTATGCTTGGCTTTATGCTATGCAAAAACCTCTGTGCTTGTGGATATCTTCTATGGCAAGCATAAATAGGTAGACCATATTCAGAGTATATGACTAGTGAGTTTATGGCTCTCACTCCTTGATCTCCAGTCTCAGTTACCCATCATCCATCTGCTCCTGTGATGGCTCATAAGATTCCAGCTTATATCCCATTTTTATCTGTTCCTGTACCAACCATACAGAATCACGTTCCTTTATCAGTTCTATAGCCTCCAGTTTCTTTGTTAGCTGTTCAGATTTCAAGATCCTGTTTCAGCTTCTTTGCCAGTTGCCTTGCCTCCAGTTCCTTTGCTGGCCTTTCGAGCCCCTGACAGATTCATCTAACCAGCCTCTGCCTGCTACCAATTGGTAGAAAAAAATGAGCCTTTAGTACCAAACTTTGGCCAAAATATGTGTAAAAATAATGGCTTTTTTTTATTTAACAGTTTGTTTCAAATTGTTGATCAGTGCTTGTATGTCATTGTCTAAATACTAATAATATCTGAATACTATTATAAAAATACTTTCCCTTTTCAAAAAGGAGTTGTTATTGACAATTGATCTTGCTGAATTTTTATTGGCAACATGATCAGAGGAATCTGCAAATAAACTGATGGGTTCTGAGCTACTGCTGAACGACTTCCTGTACTAAGCTCAGTTCAGATCAGGTCAGTTTATGTGTGACAACTCTGTACTGTTTACATTCTGCAATATTCCCATAACAAAAACACCATACCAGATAAAAAGCCAAATTCATATCAAAGCAAAAACGTTATTTCCTGGTTCATTTCATGAAAACTTATAGGAGAGATTCAATTTGAAGTGAAAAAAACATTTCTTATGGTTCAGTTCCATTACTTTCCCATAGACGTTCACGTGATAAACATTGACATGAGTTCTCATTAAATTGCATCTGGCTCTATGGGAAAAACTGGAATTGAATTAGGAATCTGCCCAGAATCTGCCATGCAGACCCACACTGACAATCTGTGGGCTGCTATAAGGTCCCATAGAAAGTCAGTATTTAGTGGGCTGGTGGGAGCTGTTTGGGCCTCTATGTGGGCTGATTGGGATGATATCACCCCCTCCCCCCCCAGCAGCCCAGCAACAGAACAATGGGAAGGAAACCAGATAGTAGATCCCTGACACAAGATAACAGCTCCCTGGTAGAACAGCACTCAGTTAGTAAAATCCAGGTCCCACTGAGACACATTCCATTACATGGAGTAGAAGAAATAACAGCCTGCCAGAAAGCAGGTCCATCTTAAAGTCCTGGCTCTTTCTGAAAGCACATGACCAGACAAAATTACCTGAGATGGCTGTCTACACACCAATATTACAACTAAAAAAAATGCACTTGGTTCAGGAATTACATTTTATATGGTAAAGTGAAGTATTTGAAGTATAAACAATGTAATTTAGAAATACAAAATACATCATAAAAATCATGACAGAATCACAAGAAATTCTACAAAGTAAGAATATAGGCGAGGCATAGTTTCTGAACCTAGTATAAAGGGAATTGACAATATTTACTTAAAATATAATAGATTCAATGTGATATACATACCAAGCACAATCAATTTTAACCAGGTCTTTCACGCTCTCTGTTGAGTTTAAATCTCAGATGTCATTTTTCCAAATCTATCTCACTTCTCAAATTGCTTACCTATTGCCTCTTCATTCATGAGTACACAGGGTATTATTGAGCCGCATTCTTTTGTAGTTCTTTAAAATAACATAATTTACATTCTTGCGAATGCACTTTTGACATACTGATAAATATGTTCTCTCTAGATTACCCAAACAACAGTGAAAACCCATGGCTCCAAAGTTGTGCCCTGCTGCTTCTTATGTTTTGCTATCTTGGTTGTCTAAAGTACAATATGAAAAGTGATTTATTTAAAGAAAATATAATAGCCTATTTTTACATCTGCAGCTAATTTTTTCTGCATGGGAAATGATCCTACTTAAATCTCAGTTCTGTTTATACATATGAATGTTGAATGGTAGCTTTCACACAAATTAAAAAATTGACATCAAGGGTAATATTTATAAAGGTGAATTGCCCTTAAGTTGCATAATATGCTATTTAAAATTCAGAAATTAAAGTGTTGAAAGAGTAAAAGGCTTGAAAAAAACTATGTAAAAAAAATCGACCATGTTGTACACAGCATTTTTGTAACATACCGTGGTGGTCTAGTGGGGGGACGGCAGGGACACCCGCCACATGTCTACGTCCTCTTCCTCTTGCGCCGGTCAACGAAGGGCACACTCGGAGCACCTCTGCTGTTTATATAGGCGCAAAAACAACAGTGCGAAAATGAAAATATTTAAAGGGCCATCATACTGGTTCTCATTGCCCGTTATAGGAGTTTGTTCCTGGTGCTTCTGAGCTTTGAGCTAAATCTGTCTGAACCTGTTTTGATACCTGTTGTGACCTTTGTCTGGCTTTTGACTATTCTGGATCCTGACCCTTGCCTTCTGATTGATATCCCGGTTTGACCCTTGCCTGTCTGACTACGCTTATTCTCTGTCTGCCTCGACCCAGCCTGACCTGACTACTCTTTTGCCTAATGCCTTGTACTACGACCTTCTGCCCAAAGGCTCTCGCTAACAGTCATGCCCCTCTGCCTATCCAGAACCTCTAGCCTTGCACCTCTCGTTTAAGTCCTGGTGGCATCCAAGTAGCTGAGGGCTCCTCCCGAGGCCAAAGGCAGTCACACTACAGGTGAAGCACGAGCCGAGACCAGGGTGCTTGGCATTTGTTTCTGGTGTTGGGTGCCGACCGTGACAATTTTACAGTTCCCGTTCCAAACATTCTATGCTGCCTGAATTTGTCCCTTTGACTTCATTGGGTCATGCTAGTCTCCTCTAGTGTAGAATAGCTGTATAATTGTTGGTGTAACAAATGAAAGCAATGTTTATAAATATGCTGATTTATTTGTAAGGATTCATTCTCTCATAAAATTACAATGGCATAAAGACAACAACCCAGCTTTATAAAGACAAACTGTAATTTCAATGATTTTTACGTCTATGTTTGACATACATTACTCAACTTTATGAATAAATTGCTAAATTAAAAAAAAGTCGATGCAAAAACTACTGCTGTATATTTCCCTAATTAACTCCAGTAACTAGGCCATAGTCACTGACATCCAGAGGAGCCTCAGAAATTTCATCATTGAGCACCACCAAATATTATGACAATTTGATGAAGGCGCATTAACCAGCATCCTTGTAAATAATGATATCAACCAATCTAATGCTCAAGACAATAGGTCATCCAGACATAGACTTGATGGTGACAAACCAACATGAACATAGAAAAGCAATTGCCTTTTGAGAAAGCTGATAATGAAACGTGCTTCAGGGCAAAGATTGGCTCTAATTGTTTTTAGACATTTATCCACCAGAGGGTGTTTGGCAACTGTGGAAACAAATTTTTATACAACTTTTCCTTGACTCTTTTACTATTTCTATTTTATCTTCCAAGAACTGTTGGGTTCGCGGTTTTTCCGGTTATACTAGCTTCCTTCCAGATAGAAGTAGGAAAGGTAAAGATCAAGACTGCAACCCTACAGTTTCTGCTTTCTCCAACTTTCTCCAGCTTTCTCCAGTCTTGGGAGAAACTCCACCTACTATATATTTTCACTTTTCTATGCCCCCAATTAAGGAGTAATCTTGGGGTATTTTGTCAAAGGATACCGTACTCCTATTGCAGTAATCTATTAGAATAATTTTAATAGCACTAGTCACCTTATATTGGATGTATTGAATGTGATTAAACAACAAACTATATAGAAGCGGTTTGAAAGCACTTGTCACTTTATAATTAATTCATTAATGTGACTGAGTAAATTTCAATTCATTGAAGATAATTAATTCATTGGGTGTATATAATTGATTAAGGCGTTGAATTGATGGTATTTTTGTTAATTGAATTAATGAATTAATGGGAGATATGGAGTGTGATTAAGTTGAAACTACACAGGGGTTGTGAAAGCATGTGGCACTTTATAATTAATTGCACACAAGCACAGTTGTTGTTTTTTTAATAAAAAAATAATGGAATGGATTAATTGAGTGCATATAATGTATTAATGCAATTAATTATTTCTTAAAAAAAATTGAATCCTGTGATTTAAAAACACGTTGAACACAATCAATCGACTGGATATATATAGTTCATAAGGTGTTAATAGGAGGGTTCTTAATAATTTATAATTCATTATTCATTATATATAACTGTAAAGGAGAAAACTAAGAGACATAACAAAACTGGAGTAATTTTCGGCCTCAAACTTTGAGAGGAAATCCTCAAGTTGTTTTTTAGTGTGCATAGAAGTCAAGGAGAAATTTATACAGCCACAAACAAGGTTTCTTTTCTATACCTTCTTTTATTTTAAAATTGTGTGTTAAAATTCCTTGAGTGTCTGAAGAGTCCAGGGTATTATGATTGTGAAGTGTTAATTTATCCTTACTAATACAAATTTAATCAATAAATTCAGATTTTTAAAATTTGATTTCTCTGTAATAAAGAAACAGTACCTTGTACTTGATCCAAACAAAGATATAATTAATCAGTGTTAGAGGCAAAACTATCCTATTAGGTTTTTTTAATGTTTAAATTAATTTTAAGAAAATTTTTTTGTATGAAGATCTAAATTAGGGAAATATCCCTTATCCAGAAACCCCGAGATCCAAAGCATTCTAGATAATTGGTCCCATACCTGTGCATTTAATACCAACCTCTGAAAATGTAAGCTATTATAGCCAGCATTCAAGTAGGCAGTAGGAAAGAGACCACTTTATGTTGTCGATTGGTGGCCATTGCACTTTTTGCACAGGGCACTATTTACCCTAAGTAACATATCTCTCAGTCAGCTGAAGAAGATAAGTTACACAAAAGACTATGTGCCATGATAACTTCTATCGGGATGGATTCTTTTTTTTTTTTAAGTATATGGTTTATACAGTTGAATAATTGTAGGGAAAAGATATGATTGGTAGCTGTAGTGTTTGTAAATTAGTGATGTTAGACAGTCTGGCATCATACACATACATTCTAGAAAGGAAAACAAGATAGAATGCCTTCAGAACGCTCTGCATTGCAAGTTTACCTTTTCCCTGCAGAGAGAGTTCAGTGGCCTTTATTACTTGTTAATGAAGCTTGTTCTGGATGCACAGCTTGAGATCATTAAAACAAATGTTTCTAGTGCTTCTGTGGGTTTTTTTTTTTGCAACACAATGTGTTATTCAATTTGATATAGTTACATTGTTAATTGTGAATTTGGCTTGAAACAAGATTGAAAGACACTTGGCTTGAAACCAGATTGAAAGACACTGTGAGGGTCTCAAGAAACTTTAATTTAGATTAAAAATATATATACAGGTATTGTATAAAATAATAATACTGTATTATAAAATAATATTCCTCATATGTGGAGCTGGCTTGCTGATATCTCTGCTAAAGGAGTCTACTGCAGTTTTAGGACATCTACTGCCGTTTACCAAAGTTACTAAATGATGTTAGTACTATGGTTACCAGGAGGATGCAGGTGGGAATGAAATGCAACAACACAACTATTTTGTTTTTTATTTTGAGTGAGAAATATACAAAAGGGCCTCCTCCCCAACCAGCCAGATCCCCTAAAGGGGTCCCTGATCCCCATACCTGTGCCTGAAATGCTGGGTTGCAAAGCTGGGCTGGTGGCTGACATGTTTGACTATGCCACATCTACTGCTGTGGTCTCCAACCAGGACCATGTCTGAAGGCTTTGCAGTCCCCTGTAGTTCTGTCCCAGAACACGTTTAGACCTAAAAGGATGCTAAAAGAATATTTGCGTTTAACATGGCGCTATTGTTATGCACTTGTGCCATACTGACATTCATAGCAAACCTTTCATTAAACTGCTCAGAAAACAAACAGTAGTTGAAAGGACCATTATGTTGTGTTTGCTGACATGTAATAATAATGTAATAATACATAGTGTTCAGAAAGCATGTAATTATTTTCTGAAAGTTAAACTGTATTCCCTAAAGAGATTTGTACAATCTTACAGCATGATTAAAATAGGGCTCATTGCCTACAGTTTCACCATACGGAATCAGGGGTTAAAAAATCTACTAACTCTTCTGATTACAATGACTACTTAGTGCCAGGCCAAACTCACCGCTAATAACAGGTGACAAGGCAGTCTCTATAAATGCTGTATAATATCCACTTAAATGCTCTTCTAACATCCTTCCTGAGCAGAGCAACAACACAACAATTCTCTATTTTCCTTCTTCCTTCTACAATTACAGGTAATAACTGACCAGCAGGTGGTACCATTGTTACATGAATACTATTGGCAGTTCATAAAAACTTAAAGAGAAACTGACACCAGAAAATAAACATGAGTTATAGGTAAAGTGAATCTCGAGAGAATTTTCGAAGTACAAAAAGTTCGGAATTCAAAGTAATTTTTTACCATTGAATAGGATACTACGACTTGGAATTTACTTCGACTTCGATTCGAAGTAAAAATCTTTTGAATATTCGACCATTCGATAATCGAAGTACTCTCTCTTTAAAAAAACTTCGACTTCAATACTTCGCCAAATTAAACCTGCCAAATTGCATATTAGCCTATGGGGACCTTCAGCAAACCTTACACATTGAATAAAAATCCTTCAATCGTACGCTAAAATCGTTCTAATCGTTCGATTTGAAAGAGTTAATATTCGATCGTAGGATTGCCAAATTTGACGTTTTTCAATTCGATGGTCGAATTTCGAAGGTTTTAGTACTTTGAAATTCGACCCTTAATAAATCTGCCCCTAAAACAAAAAAATAAATAATGTAAATTGCAAAAGTGCTAAAAAGCACCCCATTTTATTATAAGGTTACTTTAAAACATCCACAATCTCCAAACTGTTGCTGAACTGCAACTACAAGGTGATCTATGTTTTCAGCAGCATCTCCAATTGCTGTCCTGGATTTTTAGAGAAATCACACGCAGTTAGTTGTATGAGAACGAAGCTGTGTGTCTTTTGGTTCCATGAACCTACAGCCTGACTCTGCCTTTTGTCCCATGATAAAAAACGACAAGGTTATGCTTTGTAGTTGATTTGATTACTGAGCCAGACTCAATAATGAGTAGTGACAGAAATCCTGTTGTATTGACAGTATCTGTTACGGATGAGTGAACTGTTTCCCATGCACACAGTGTGACTGGCCATTGCAGCTGTTGATTTCGGGCACAAGAACTCTTTGCTTTGGCAGAGATTTACATTTTTAATGAACTGTTAGAAACTGTAACTTATTTTTTTTTCCCAGCTAAATGACTAATTCAAATTATCAGTCCACAGATCGGTCCATTCGGTTCCAGTTTTCACCAAGGATGTGTATCCTGAGTAATCACCTGCCCTTTATGTTTAATGGAACAGTTCAATGTGAAAATAAAAACTATGTAAATAGATAGCCTGTGCAAAATAAAACATGTTTCTAATAAAGCTCGTTAGCCAAAAATGTGATGGAAGTAGTGACCTGACTATTATGTTAGATATCCAGTTACTCCAGCCTCTATATATTACATTTTTTCCTAACTAACTGTATTTGAAACATTTTTTATTTTGCACAGCCTAATTACCCAGTTTTTATTTTTACAATACCTTTAATACAGAGCACAGTTTCCAAGAAAAAAGGTGCTTAATGAATTAAAGCACTCCAGCTCTAGTAACTTGCTAAAGTTGTTAAGCACGTCCGTCCTAATTGCACTAGTGGATTGCTCTGTACTGCCCTCCAATTATGGTTTCACAGGTGCAATTGTGTGAGTATACCCATGTACTAAGGCCCGGCTCATGGTTCAGAAACCTGTAGTTATCAGAATGGAAAGCATTCATGTATATTACTAAGAAGATTTTCATTTAACCAGGTCATGGTATATCTAGTATAGGTAAATCTAAAAACAACTGGACTTGCTGAGTAATCAATGAAGACGTTTCACTACTCATCTGAGCAGCATCTTCAGTTCAACTGACTGGTGTGGGAAGTTCTCAGCATATAAACTCTTCCACTAATCCAATCACAATGGCACATTGTAACTCTTCAAATAGGTATAAAATCACCATAATTATAAAAAAAAAAAAAATTGCTAAATATATGTATGTGGCAACATTCTCATTAGCCTCGCCCATTGGTTAAGTCAAGAATTAAAATAGAAGTTGCAATAGGAGAGGTCGCCATCTGTTGGCTATAAAGTAGATTGGTTATAGACTATAGACTATAGTTAGAGAAAGCGCATATCTTGGCTAAAGTGTGTTGTATAGATGTAAAGATCGCCATCTGTTGGATGTGTCATAGATTACAACAGAAACGATTGCCCTCTGTTGGATCTACTAAAAAAATTACAAGTACATTATTACCATATATTGGTTGCAAAAAGAAAAAAACAATTAAAAATGTAAATACAGAAAAAAATCGTAGTTTGGAGTAAACAATATATATGTAAATATCCATAAGTAGAGATTGCAAAATATGTAACTGAAACAGTTTACAAAAGTACAACAAAATCTGATAATTCGTTAAGACAATGTGGAGCAAGGGTTTGTAATTTATAAATCCAATAACGTTCCTTTTGATATAGAGAGTTACTAACATTATTCATATCTAACATATAAGGATCTATGCCAGGTCACTGTGATTGGCTCTTTAGAGATAGAACAGCATCCTCATATCTATCAGTGCAGACAGAAAAAACAATGGACACTTTTGTTGTGTTCTGCCTGATAGGGCCACTATACTTCCAATAAGGTACATTGCAAAAGTGTTTAAATATGTTTGCAGCTGCTTTATTTTACAATATCTCAATCCATGTATTTTTATTTTTCCCATATATTTCAGGTCTTTACATCCTAACTGCTTCCCTGCTCTGTTCTATTAACACTACCCCCAAGGAATGCAAGGGACATGCTCTATAAACCTGAGCTGTGTAGTTGGCTTTCTTCTTACCTTTCTGACGGATCATTCACTGTCTCCTATGCTAACAAAACCTCATCGCCAGTTTCACTTAAAGGAGAAATCAACTGGTTGATTTCTCCTTTAATGAATGGCAAGGCACTGTACTTGGTCCGTTGTTGTTCTCTGTTCACTACACTTTGGGAGATCTCCTCCGTTCATTTGGCTTTACTTATCACCTGTATGCTGATGATACCCAAATATATTTATCCACCCCTTCATTAACAGCTGAAACTGAGGCTCAAATCTAGCTATCTCCAGCTGGATGAACCAGCGCCACCTCAACAAAACCTGAACTAATCATCCATTCACCTAAGCCTGGTCCTACTGCCCTTTTTACTATCTCTAGTGATGGCATGCTCATTAACCCTGTCAACTCAGCACTGTCTGGAGGTAATCTTTGACTCCTTCTATCCTTCTCTGATCATATTAACACCACTGTCAAAACCTGTCACTTTTTCTTACACAATACTGCCAGAATCTGTCCTTTCTTTTCTCCTGCTATGGCCAAAAATTTCATATATGCTCTCATCCTATCCTGACTAGATTACTATAACCTTCTATTAACTGGCCTCCCTAACTTCCATCTCTCAACTCTACAGTCTGTATTAAATACGTCTGCCAGAATTAATTCCTCTGCACCTAACTACATCTCATCTCTTGTCTCTCTATATGTTCCTGGCTGAAACCTCCACTCACACAACTGCTTGGTTGCACCCCCACTTGGTTGCTCCTTATATTTGGAATGCCATTCCTGAATCTCTCCGGGGAGAATCCTGCTTCAATGTTTTTAAAACAAAACTCAAAGATTACCTCTGGGAGCACCTAGATAACACCTGAACTGGGAACTGGCACTTACAGTATATGACAGTGTCACCCACTGTAACCTACAGCCCTTTAATACCTCTCCGAATTGTGTACATAAGTTACCCTCCCATTGACTGTAAGCCCCATGGGGTAGGGTCCTTCATCCTTTTGTCTCCTTGACACTGAGCACTTAATCTGTATTTTAATTATATTTTATATTTATGTGAGTTGTGTTTCTAAAAATTCACTTATTGTGACTTATTAATGCAGCAACTTATTGTTTGTTACTACTAATTTATTGTTTTGCTGTACAATGCTTTGCCCTCAAGGAGCTCTATACAAATAAAAATATACATACATGTTAGCCTAGACACATACAGACACACTCACACCTGAATCAGACGTCATAATAATATAATATGATATACCAGAAAACAGAGCATAATACCTTCTTGTAAGCTAACTTCAAACATGAACATTTCGAACATTGCTCCCCAGCATAAACAGTACTTTTAGGCTATACTTTACAACTGTTCACAGCACCCTAATGGAAACCAATTCAGAAGCAATAAATTTGGTGCCTCGATAACTTGAAATTAGAGTTATTTAGTATGGACAAAGAATAAAACATTAAGAACATCAAAAATATTTAACTTTCTAGAAACATGGCAAAGGGCACTTTTACAATTTCCTGCTACCTATGCTTTTACGGTGTTGTGGTAGATCTCTAAACAAGTTTTGATTGACTTGGAATGGTTTCTGCTTATGTTATGCATGGAGTGTTAACACTGCCTCACACTTTTGGTTGGTGGTTCCCCTATTTATACAGGCTATGGTGCTCTGGCATTAAACCATGCCCAATGCTGACTTTTTATTGTGAAACAGCACAGTATTGGTGTAGAAGACCATTTACAGACAAAAACAATGGACATTTATGAAACCCATAGCTAGGTAAAAAAATAGTTTTATATGAGCCATGGAGAGAATACTATAGTCTAGCCCAATGAAAAGAAGGTTGTTCTTTTGTCATTTCCCCCCAGGGTTGGGTGTTACTGTCAGCTTGCATCTATTAACCCATGGCACATGTTCTGCTGTCCTTGAGCTCTCTATAGCAGAAATAATCCTTTAGGGTTAGTCCACACGAGGAGATACGGGGAGATTTAATCACCTCTTCTTCTAGGCCTTCGCGTGTTTTCCCATCCGCTATATGCCTCACAAAGAAACTTCAGGCGACTTCCGAAAATGAAGCGCCGTGTGTGCTTTAGCGCAGGCAACTTTTCATTATAGCGGATGGGAAGACACACGGAGGCAGTTCGGGGAGTTTGTCGCCCAGAAGAAGAGGTGTTTAGTTGTCTCATCCTTTTGAGACAAGGGTCCCCAAGATTTCTACTGATCGTGATAAGGACCAAAATACTGTTTCGGCACATTTACATCCCCCCACCCCCCTGGTCCTTGTAAAAATTGTCTGGCTTGAAACTGGTCCATGGTGCAAAAAAGGTTGGGGATCGCTGCTTTGATAAATATTCTTCTAAATATGTCAGTATCACTTTAACCCAGACCAAGTTATCATCAGGCTGTGACTGCCTTTTTTTAAGAGGGGGTAGAATTAAAACACATGATTGGTTGCTATGAGACACTGTCCTAGCACAAATATTAAACCTATGCATTTGAATTGAATGAGGGCCAATATCTTGTTTTGTACTAAAGCAGACTAAAATCAGTCATTGCCTGTGATTTTGGAGAACAAATGACTATTTTAGCATTACAAGGCCATTGCTTGCTGGTCAGATTGGTGCATTGTGACATCTAGGGGCTAGAATGCATATACAAGGTATTTTAAAATGAAAACAAATGGAGGAGAGAAAATTGTAAATTATTAAAAAACGGCATCACAATGATTTGCAGTTTGGCTACAGTTTAGTCATAGTCACATAGTCACAGAATTATGACTGCTAGAAGATTAATAAGTGCAGGAAATAGCATATATTACTTTGTGCGGTACAGAGAGTTCATGTATTTGTCCTCAAACGTGTATTCCAAGCAAAAGAGACATCAAAGAACTGTGATTTACTATGTCTTTCTCATCTATCTTATTAAACTTTCTAGATGATCTGTTAATAACTTGGCTGAAACGGGGAAAACAAACAAAATAACATCATAAATAACATTGGGCTGAACATAAAATACAGGCAAAGAATGCATTCAAATGCAGATCCCTATCTGTCAATTCTGAAAGGTAAATGTAAAAAATTAGTCTTGCAATTTACATTTTCTTAACATTTATATGAAACACCTCCTAGTAACTGGGGACCCCTAATTCTAATCAGCATAGGTTCTTCGGTAAAGTCACAAATAAGATCTTATCCAACCCCTTTAATTAACAGTAAATTCATACCTTCCACTCATCCTGACATTAGTAAGGCCAGCCCCCAAAAAGCCCAAAAGGTGGGGCTTATAGTGGGCAGGGCTTGAAGCAGTGCTTTCCAATTTCTGTGGCACCAAGGGCTGGACTTTTTCTGACCTACGTGGTAGAGGGCCAATAATGGAAGCCAGAGTTGACCACTCCCCATTTTTAAACCACACACACTTTAAACTACACCCATGTTATTACAAGAATTGTTAAGATGATACTCACATTAATGGAGGTGGAAAACAAAAAAAACGGCATTTAAGCATTTCCAAATGCTAACAAGCCCCCGCAAGGCAGGCAAAGTATGACACACACAGGCAGAGTATGGCAGGGTAGGAGACCTATCAGGACCACTCCACTCTAATGTACTATGTACAGTAGCACAATGCCAGTGCTGGTCACCTATAGATTACAGGACCCCAAAGTCTGATGGCTGCCCTGCCTATGTACACAATGTTATTAACAATATGCTCATTGATATGGCCTAAGAGGGAAACAACACTTATTTACTTTATTCAAGATTAGTGCTGTCCAGCTTTGTAGAGGTGAAGTTCCATATTTTACAGCATTTAGTTGTTTGAATAGTTAATTACAAGGGCAGTTTTTTGCATTTGGCCATTCTTCCATTATCAAACCCCATCTGCTTTTTAAACCACACCCACCACAGGTAATAATAAAATTTATATTTCTGAAGAGGATCTATTGCGAAAATGAAAATGTAATATAAGCTTAATCATACTGAAATACTTCTAAATACAATCAATGAAAAATTCTGTACCTGTTCTGAAATAATCAAGTTAATGGTCACTATTCCTCTCTCAGTGTCCATTGCTCTTCATTCTGTCTTCATGCAGCAGTTGGCTGTTTTTGTTTTGTTAGTGGAAGTGAGCAGAGAGTTGAGGGGTTGCTTAGCTGATGGAGCTTGGACTATGGGTGGTCAATAATAATAATTAAAACAAAGTACCAGCCCCTAGAACCCTCGCCCCCCACTGGGTGGCCCCTAGGCATGTGCCTCATCTGCTTAACCCTAGTTCATGTCCTGTTAGTTGTTCCAGTGTTATAGATAGACACTGAAGTCTAGGGAAACATGTTAAACATACATATATAACAGCAATGGTGTGGTTGCTTCTAAAAAGACACCTCCAGGACTAATTCTATGTCAGCAACTCTGCAATCCTTTGTGTTCTTTTTGTTGCATTATTGCTAGTACAAACTACAAAGCATTAATGACTGAAGTGGGCACCTGGCCCTAAAGAGATAGGCCTTATTCTCCCAAAATTCTATTCCTACAGACTAGCATGCCCAAAACAATGTATGCAACATACAGTAATTCTGCAGCCAAGATGAAAAGGCAATATTTATGGTTAGGATTATTGCATCTTTCATCCACTTGCAATCTGATACAAGTATGGTTAGTAACAAAAGATATCAATTGAGAACATTAATGTGTACGTTACTGGAAATATTATGCAGAATTCTTAGGACCTAGGGTTTTCTGAAAAAGGGATTTTTCCATAATTTGGATCACCATACCTTTAGTCTGCTAAAAATCATTTACACCAAATAGGATTGTTTTGCCATAGATACGGATTCATACAGCTTAGTATGATATGACTATAGCTTAGTTACCATCAATTAGAATGTACTGTTTTATTAATTTATTACAGAGAAAAAACTATTTTTGAAAAATTTGAATAATTTGTTTAAAATGATGGCCTTCCCATCAGAGCTTTATGGATAACCTGTTTCCTGATAAGGGATCCTGTATAAAAGAAATATTAATAAGATGTGCACTACATTTTATGTACTGTAACCACTAGATGGTGCTGCATACACAATACTAATTGAGCAAGACACGCATCAAGACGAGCATGCAAAATAACCAGGGCCTATGATTTTCTTTTGGTCAGTCCCTACAGATATTAGAACTATTCGGGTAATCACAAATCAACAACCCCCAGCTACAATGCTAATTGTTTTTTGTCGAAGAAACACAGGTCACAGATATTTTTATAACTACTATGACATACTTTCCAACTGTCCTGTTTTTCATAGGACAGTCCCGATTTTGACAGCTCAATCCGCAGACCCAGATTGTTACTGAAATGTCCCAACTTTCTCTTTGATCTCCTGCACTGAACAGCCAGAAAAAGATTCCATTTCTAAAACTTAATTGACTTAATGGCAGGTGCACTTTGTAACAATCTAAGATAAGCAGGTCTCTTGGAGAAACTGTGACTAGCAGCTTAAAGGGGTTGTTCACCATTGAGTTAAAGGAGAAATCAACCTGTTCGTTAAAAAAAAAAACGTTCCCCCCACCCCAGGTAGACACCCTCCCCCCCCCAGGCTAACTACACCCCTGGGGAGATGCCCCATACTCCATAGTTACCCCTCTAACGAAGGTCTTGCCATCTGTCCACCTTTGCGGTGTTTTAATTGTTTGTGTTTTATGGACACGGTCCAGCACTGTGTTCTTAAACGCAGTGAATTTGTCAGTTTAGTTGTGGGGTGTTACACGGGTCACGCTTGATGCGTTTATATTTTTAAAATGAATTAATTAAAAGTTAAATTTTAGTTAGCACACTTGTTCTGAACTGGGTTGCTGGGGGGCGGGGCGTTATACACTTGGCTAGCTGGGTGTTCTGCTCCAACCCCAATGTTCTATTTCAAATTGTTAGTATATTTACAACCTTGCAGAATAGCCTAGCTCTTATACATTGGTTTCATCGTGGATGCTTATTATTCTACTGTTCCTTTAAGTAGGCATAAGGACCTTTATCCCATTACCTTATGGAAACTTTTGATTTTTGGACTTACAATACCTATTAACTACACTTTCCCAGAAATCATTTATGTTAATTAGATAACTTCTCTCATACTTATTTTATAGTTATATGACAGGCCAAGAAGATGGACTCATTGGGAACTTACTCTTTACAGTCTTCTTTGGATCTTGGCTTGAATAGATATTGTTATTAGTAATAACCATGCTAGCTGGTGTGCTCTGCTTCGGGGTTGTAACATATCTGTCTTTATTTTTCTTCTTCTGCTGCCTAGGAATTCATGGAAAGTTTACAAGTTGGATTGGCAATGTGTTATGCATACATCAATACCTTGCTTTCTCCATTGCATGCCGATTTCAAAACACTAACATAGAATTATTGCATAATTTCTCATTTAGAGGTGTTCAGCTCATGTTCAAGATCATTCATGTGGTTCTACCCAGTTCAGTATATAGTCATTAGAACTTCCAAACTGTAATCCCTGACTAGTACAACTGCATGGCAGCTGGAAGTAAAAGGGTCACAAAAGGTGCACATTGGCACCTGAAAGATCTATTGAAATCTACCTATCTTGCATATTCCACAGATCAGCAAAAACACAAATCTAGGGTCCCCAGTTTGGCTTGCAGGAGAGGAAAGACATCACAGCATATTATTTATGTCCCACGCATTTTGTAAATGCTGACCTATATTACTACTTTAATTTTTGCATTATAATAAGTTTAAAAGGGTTATTTACTTAACACTCCACAGGCAGAAGGTACTTCTGAACAAAATGTATTTTGAGCCTATTATTAAGGGATCTAATCCCGAAACGCGTTAGGCGGTTTGCAGCAGTTCGCTGCAGCAGTGTTGTCTGCCTGTGGAGTGTTTTGATGTATTTACAGTGGGGACACTGTTGACATTGGCCAAGAGGAAGAGCGGTGAGTTGGAGCGATCGTTTTTAGTTTCTTTACCGAGAGTTATTTACTTATCTCCCAATTCTTTCTGGTTGGAGTTTTAAAGGGGAAAAACTGTTTTTTTTGTAGAAAAAAAAAACCTCAAATTTTTTATGATTTAATAAAACCCGATGCTGTTAAGAGTCCGAATAAAAAAGTACTCCATCTCAAACCTGCCGAGGTCATTGAAGTCTTTGACAGCAAAATTCACCACAGAGCATAATAAATAGGCCACTAAGAGTGCATCAAGGAAAATAAAATGCATCTAAGTACACACCACCATTTTATTTTGAAAATTGAAGGGCAACTGTCATCTGCAAAGAAACTGAAGTCCAGCCTTTTTTTTAAAAAATCACGCTTCCTAAAACTATTTATTTAATATTTTATATATATATATATATATATATATATATATATATATATATATATATATATAGGTTGTGGGATCACTCTAAAGGCTTTAAAGTATATATATATATATATAATAATAAATGCTATTGCATATGTACCCAAAACAGGGGTTATTTTGTTACAAAGTTATGATCATAAAATTGATAAGCCACCATACCACGTCAAGGTAAACCCCGAATGGCGGTCCCTAACTTGTTTTATTTTTTATGTGCATTTTAGCATTACCTGTAATCAATGTCCGTTGAACGCTGTTTTTTCACTGAGGGCTAAATCCTCCCCAGCCAGCAATCAGGCTTTTAAAGGAGAGATATTCCCAAAACAAACGCCCAATTTTAAAAGCATAGGATCACCACTAGTGAAAAAACAGCGTTCAATGGACGGTTAGTGAATTTGCCCCTAGCCCTTTATGTGGGATTTTTAGTAATACAATTTCCAAGACATCTAATTAAAGTAGAGGCACCAATTTGATTGAAATAGAATGTTCCTTGAATTAACCATTGCTGCACAGCAGTGTTCGGCGTTCTAGGAAGATGAAATATGGTTGTGGAGTGGCAACAGCTGCTCTACCTTTTCTGTTCTTCCGCACTTGCACAGAAGCATCATTCCATCACACAGGATTATAATTAGACTATACAACACATGGGTCTCCCTTTACAAGGCCTATCTAAATCAATACTTCCACTCCTTCCTGAAAAAAACTACCAGGAGGGTAAGGCTGCTGTATTTAACTACAAGTCTCCATTTACAGTATGGAGTGCCACATTTTCACTCCATCTGGAAAGTTTCTAACCAAGCTAAAATTTTCAAGACTATCAATCCTGAAAAATAGCAAATGGGAAGTGTCCCATAGACCCGCACATTCGGGAAAAAAAATCTACTGGTTTCCAAGTTGTGCTACTTCTGTGTAATTGGATTTTTTTTTTTTGTTTTTTTTTAAATCCGTGACGTTTATACATGGTTGTTACCAGGACTATTAGCAATTTCAATATTTTTAATAAAATAGTAGTAAATCCATTAAAAATATAAAAAATAATAAAATATTTGTCTTTTATTTGGTTTTTGCTAGGACAATGCATTAAGTATTGGGAAAGTTTGGAAAATATGAATAAGAATTGCGGCCTTCTCTATTTCTTTGAAGCTAAAGTTGCCTATATACACATAAAACAGCCTACCTGAGAAATATTCTAGAAAGTTTACCAGCTACAATTCCCGTATTAAACTCTATTCGTGTTTCATTCAAAATAATCCAGAGGTTTTAACAAGATAAAATAAAAATTGAAACTGCAGGAGTAAAAGAAAACAGGAAGAAACAATTAAAAGCTAAAGTGCGTCAGCAGATTGACTGGCAGGAACAGGCAGTTCATGAATTCACTGAGATTTCCAGATCAGGTTTCAGACTTTGGTTACAAAACTAAAATAGTTTCTAGTGGCCTAGCAGCACGCGGCACATTGCTTTAGATTAGATTCCGTTAGAAATACAGAGGGACATTTAAACAAATAGCTGGGTGACAATGTGATACTCTGGGGCATACTGGATAGCGTAAAAACATTTGAAAAACTATGATTTATACCAGGAGTGCCCAGACTTTACTAATGCGGGGTCTACTTTTCATGATGTGTGTCCCATTATGATCTACGTGCATAAAAGAATCTGTTTCATGGAAAATATTACTTAAACATTATATTGATTGACAAGAAAATGGATATTGCTCTATTTTACAAACAACTATTTGTTATGTAACCTTAACACAAATATCTGATTGAAAAGCATGAAACAGGAGGGTGATTTAGACAAGCTGTTTGTTGACAGTGTCTTGAGATCTACTGATCACCAGCCAAAGGTCTACTGGTAGATCCCGATCTACTTTTAAGGCACCCCTGATTTATACCGTAGTGTAGTTACTAAGGTAGGGCGGCAAAAACACAATAATACAATGACAGAAAACTGTACACATTTCTTGCATTTTACATGTGTAGACTTGCTGTAGCATACGGAATAGTCTGTGCACAATAATGAATACAAATACATACATATATACAGATATTGAAACCATAAAGGGCGATGCATAATTGACGATTTTGTTATCTAAAAAGAATTAGAAGCAACTATGATTAAAGGTTTCATTGAAGAATAAGAACGAATTACTTCAGTTTGAAGCACTTCAGTTTTGTCTTGAAATAGGAAACTGTTATATGTCTCTAAACGGCATAAACTACAATCACTACAGTGTATCTAATTACCCCCTTTAAGTGTGTAAAAGCAAAGAGGAGAAAGAAAATGAGTTGAGTTTGTCTATTGGATGAGGCTGTACAATTGGTCCAGCTGTCCCAAGGATCTCCTGTCATTGTCGAATATCGCGTGGAGGTTTGGCTGCACCGTTTATATAAGCTAATTTTACCCGACAGCCTGGAAAAGTTAGGAAATGCCACAAAGACAAGATCTAGATAAAACTGGGTCTTTTGGCACCTTTTTCCGTATTTCTATTTTTTATCTGGAGTTGTCAAAGTCACAGCAAGGTATTCGGATCACAACATTCTTCCTATGGATAGTTTCAAATAAAGGAATGTCGTAACATACAAATGTACCCGTTTCAGTTCTGAAATCAGTATTTCAAAGTGACAGTTAATTTCATAATCACTACAAAATAGGAGGCTTAGAAGTTACAAAAGGCACTTTTATTGCCAGTGCTTAATATCCTCCAGTGCATATTATAAAACATCCTAAGAGGGAGAAAACATATGTAATCTGTAATGGTGAGGAAACATTGGATTTATACACAATGTATATATTCTCCCACCTACAATTTACATTAATTTCATGGGAAGGGAAAGTAGAATGTTTGGTCCAATGACCTTACAGTTTAAAAAGTAGGGAAACCCAAAATGCTTTTGCAACGTGCTTGGAAATGTAATTCTAAGCAATTTTCCAACTTGAATTAAACACTTTTTTTTAAATGATATGCTAGTAAATGCAATTGAAAGTCATTTCTCCTAGGTATATTCTAATGACAGTCAGCTCTGTTCCAGCCAAGACATCGATACCTTGCATATTTTGTATTTGAACAGTCCCATAAAGTAAGATAACGTTGTACAATTGCGAGAAACTGGTATCTTTGCTGAAGGAGATGCAATTTCTGAGAGTTATTAACAAAGAGCAAAAAATCTGTCTCCAATTCTACTTTTTGGAAAGTGTCTTTGTATACATTTTCTTTCTATGCAGAAGTTTTTGGATGAACATCCTATTAAAGGAGAAGGGTTCTATGTTATACCCCAATATGTGAAAAGAGCATCCTTGCCTGTACCTGATTGCTACCTGATTTGTTTTTTATTTAAATAGCGATTCTGTCTCCCGCAGTCCTCTCGCGACCAATTTCTGTTATGTTCACATCATAAAGATGGCACCGTGTTAGTAAATGCACAAAACTTCCATGTTTTGGTCTGTTATGTGAAAGAGTGCTCACAAGTACTTTCTACAGTGCATGCATTTCTCAACTCTTGCTGC
Organism: Xenopus petersii; assembly: GCA_038501925.1. Classification (NCBI taxonomy): domain Eukaryota; kingdom Metazoa; phylum Chordata; class Amphibia; order Anura; family Pipidae; genus Xenopus; species Xenopus petersii. Next base: position 62,635,027 of record CM076681.1, on the reverse strand, counting down.
AGCGTTTTTTTTCTAAGAAATTTCAGATCAAGAAAACAAGTTGCGTCTAGGGAGACTTCAGGGCACCGATGACATCCCTGGAGTTATGCCTCTAAGTGGGGATTCACTCTTTAGTTATCTTTCCTTGTCCTTTAAGAAATGCTCCTAACACTATTAAAAGAGGAAAATTCAAAAACATATAAATGTACTGTAAATACAGTACATTGATCACACAGGAGGTATAGAGCAAGGCAATTTTTCTGTGGTAAACTCACATTTTGATAAATCTGCCCCCTTAATTTCATATTATACAGTTGCACATACAAAAAGTTCCCCATGTAAAATCCAACAGTCACAAGAGGTCTGTCAGTCATACATAAATAGCCTCAGTTCTAATAGGAGGTGTCTGAATATTTTGTATGCTCGCTCATGGTGTATTTTTAGTTTAACACCTGCACCAGGCCTGCTTTAACTGCTACAGTGCATATTTATTATTTCCCCACATTTTTTCTCAACCCAGAATGAATATGTACTTTTTTTACCATTTGATTTACACAACATATGTTGTGTAATTTTGTATCAAAGTGGTAGCACTTTGGCTAGAACTGTTTGCTATACCTCAACAAAGTATGGAATCCCAGTGGAGGCGACTACTATAAGGCACTGTGTGCCAAAACAGTTCATTTGCATGGGCAAATATACTTAACTCTGCAAAAACTACAGAACTGAATACAACTAAATGCAAATACTAACACAAATACGAACAAAAAACAAAAACAATTAACATGTATATACTACTTAAAAAATATATATATAAGTTATATATAATATACACACACGTAGACACACACACAAGTTGTAGGACTGTTACACACACCCCAGAGGTAGGTGCTAACAGAAGGTATACCTGTACACAAATTACAAAAAGGGGGTTATTTATCAAAATCCATTTGTTTCTGATTATATTTTATTTAAAAAAAACTCAGAGCAAACTAGAATCCACAATTTCATTTATTATTAAAAAAAAGCATGATTTAATCAGAGAGGGTAAAAACTCGATAAAATTGAGTGAAAATCCAAATCATATGATTTTTTTCTGATTTTTTTCTCTCGAATCGCTCGATGTAAGGGATGTGCCCAATGTCGATATGTTCATGTTGGGTCAGAGTTCAACAACCTTAATACTAATAGAATGATTTGCAATTTGATATATGTGGGGGAGACTACTCAGAAAGTGAGAGACAGGTCCTCCCAACATAGATCAACCATTAATACTGGCAATACAACTCTCCTAGTATCAATACATTGTAGAGAAATGAGACATACTGTACATCAGATGACCTGAGATTTGGAGTCATTCAATATGTCCCACCCTTGAAGAGAGGTGTTAATTGTGTTTTGGCACTTAAAAAAGCTGAAGTACAGTGGATAGATAGGTTAGATACCTTGGCCCCAAAAGGGTTAAATAGAGGTTTTGATTTACATCTGCTTTTATAAAGTGAGAGGGCAATTTAATATGCTGCTGCAGTTTATTGTTGATTGATTGTAATTTTCATACTATGATGTATATATCACTGAAGATTATATACAGTATATATATATATATATATATATATATACACACAGTATATAAGTCCTGTGAGTGCGATCTCTACTTAATCTAATATAATCTATATATATATATATATATATATATTACATGCATACGTGGGGGCACATTTACTTAGCTTGAGTGAAGTATTAGAATGAAAAATACTTCAAAGTTCGAAGTTTTTTTTTGGCTACTTCGACCATCGAATTGGCTACTTCGACCTTCGACTACGACTTCGAATCGAACGATTCAAACTAAAAATTGTTCGACTATTCCACCATTTGATAGTCGAAGTACTGTCTCTTTAAAAAAAACTTTGACTACCTAATTCGCCACCTAAAACCTACCAAGCACCAATGTTAGCCTATGGGGACCTTCCCCATAAGCTTTCTTAGCTTTTTTTGATCGAAGGAAAATCCTTCGAACGATGGATTAAAATCCTTCGAATCGTTCAATTCGAAGGATTTCATTGTGCGATCGAACGAAGCATTTGCGGTAAATATTTGAAGTCGAAGGATTTTACTTCAAGGGTCGAATATCGAGGGTTAATTAACCCTCGATATTCAACCAATAGTAAATGTGCCCCAGAGTGTTCAGAATAAAAGCCGTGTGTTTAAAAAAGTGAATAAAGCTCAAAATCCTTGTAACAGCTTTTATTTTCATGAACACAAAGTAAAGACAAAAAATAAGCCTGTTTAAAAAAAAATAGCAGTGTCTGCATTCTTCTTTACAAACGCAAACATTCACTGTATAAACTTTTTTTTAAAAAATATTTTTTTGTTTTTAATGTTTTAAGATTTTGCTTTCCTTTGAACCACTGAACTAATATTTAGTTGTATAATCAGTGTTTCTGAGAACTGCTGCACATCTGTGTTGTAAGGAGTCCACCAACTTCTGGCACCTGTTACACCCCACAATTCTTCTGCATTTCTTGGTTTTTCTCAGAAACCGCATTTTTGTGGCTCCCCACAAGTTTTCTATTGGATCTGGGGATTGGGTTGGCCACTCCATAACATCAATCTTGTTGGTCTGGAACCAAAATGTTGCTCGTTTACTGGTGTGTTTGGAATCGTCTTGTTGAAACTCCCATTTCTATGGCATAAGGCAACATAGCCTCTTCAAGTATTTTAATGTATTGAAACTGATCCATGATCCCTGGTATATGATAAATAGGCCCAACACCATAGTATGAGAAACATCCCCATAACATGATGCTTGTGTCACCATGCTTCACTGTCTTCACACTGTACTGTGACTTGAATTCAGTGTTCGGGGGGTCATCTGACAAACTGTCCTAGACCCAAAAAGAACAATCTTGCTTTATCAGTCCACAAAAAGTTAAGGCATTTCTCTTTAGGACAGTCAGTGTGTTCATTGGCAAATTGTAACCTCTTCAGCACACCTTTTTTTTGTGACTTTCGGGGGGGTTCTTGCTGATAACTTGGCTTCACATAGGTGTCTTCTAATTGTAACAGTACTCACAGGTAATTCTAGATCTTCTTTGATCTTCCTGGAGCTGATCATTGCCATTTTGGCTTTTCTTCTATCAATTTGAATAGTAGTTTTCATTTTATTCCGCGTCTTGTAGGTTTAAATTGCCATTTTGATGCATTTGAGATCATTTTAACTGAACAGCCTATCATTTTCTGCACTTTTTTATATGTTTTCCCTTTTCCCATCAACTTTCTAATCATAGTACACTGTTCATCTGAACAATGTCTGGAATGAGCTATTTTATTTTAGAGAGAAATGCACTATAACCAGCGTACACAACATTTGCTGCCTTCCTATCTTAAATAAGAAATCACTTGATAAAGGGTATTGTACCCGAAACATGTTGTGTTTACCACTGCCTGGAATAAAAAGTTGTTTGCAGTAATACTGCTGGAGTTCCTCTTCCTTCTCCTATACTTGGATCATTTGCAGCAGTTGCAGCACAAAGCAACTATTAAGGAATTGGACGCTGTAATGGAAGATGGTGAACTTACCCCACGTGGTGTCCAAGATGGCGACCTCCTGCTCCACCATGCGGTTCTTCCTGGTCGCAATGTGACTGCATCAGAAATGAGTCGCTCCCGGATTGGTCGCCGGCGACGGAATGGACGCCGGCGTCAGAATGTGCGTCGGCGTCAGGACGATAACGTGAGGATTCCGGCGTCAGCGTCATGACGTCATTGTGTCAAGATTTGGCGCCAACTTTGGACTATTTATTCCTGATTGACCCTTACCTCCTTGCCCAATTATAGGTCTATCGTGCATAGTTCCTGGGTGTGATTTACTGCTTTTGATTATCTGTGTACCGACTTCTTGCCTGTTTACGACTCTGATCCTTGCTGCCTGTATTTTGACCATTTGCCTGTTTTCGACCATCCTCTTGATAAATCCTTTTGTACCGCGAACTTGGTGTTATTGTCTCCTCCTTGGTCCGCACTACATCGGAGCCTTCGGGCCCTGACAGTATAATTGGGCCATGGACCCCTAGGAGGAGCCTCAAGTTCCAACCGATGTCGGCAGAGCCGTTCGTGGATTGGCTTCTCGCATGCACTCCTATGAAGCCCAGCAAACCCACTTCGGCCAGGCACTAGAAGCAATCTTGGAGAAGCTGTCTGCCTTATCTCCTGTGGCTCCAGTTCCTATGCCAGTTCATGCAACCCCACTCCAGGTTTCCGAGCCTCGCATCCCTGCACCTCCTCTCTACAGCGGTGATCCGGAATCATGCCGGGGTTTCATCAACCAGTGTGAAATCCAATTCACCCTGCTTCCAGGTCAGTTCATCTCGGAGCGAGCAAAGGTGGGCTATATTATCACCCGCCTGCAAGGGAAAGCTCTGGAGTGGGCTTCTCCTCTTTGGGAGAAGGAGGATCCGGTAATCGATGATGCCAGGGCCTTCATCCGAGACCTTCGCACAGTATTCGATGCTCCTGGTCGGGCTACTTCTGCCTCTGCCCATTTATTCCAGCTGCAGCAAGGGACTCGTTCAGTTCCTGAATATGCCATTGAGTTCCGAACTCTCGTGGCAGAAACCTCGTGGAATAACGATGGATACCATGCTGCCTTTTACAATGGTCTGGCGATGCGCATCAAGAGCGATCTCGTTTCCCGTGAGATTCCTCCTCGATGGGAGGACCTTGTTGCATTGGCTGTAAAGGTTGACACCCGACAGAGGGAGTTCCAAGTCGAACTTGACAGGGATCGTGCTAGGAAGTTTTCCAGGTTTCAACCCACCCTGGCTCCACGATTCCAAAGACCCCTACTCCCCAGTCCGGCTTCTAATCTTCTTCCTCCTCCTCCTGTGAATCCTGCTACTTCTTCTTTGCCATCTGAAGAACCAATGCAGATCGGTCGGGCACGCCTTTCCGAACAGGAGAAGCTACGGAGAAGGGCTGCTGGGTTATGCCTCTACTGTGGGGGAAAAGCTCACTTCGCCCAAGAATGCCCAGTGAAGCCGGGAAACTCCAAGCTTGGGGAGACTTACCTGGGTGGAATTTGTTCTTCTCCCCATTCATCTTGTAACACCCGCCGCTGGTTTTGAGCGCCGGCGCATAAGCGCAGGCACACGTCAACTTGGGCGCCGGCATCGAGGTGCCCGCGCACGTCAAATCAGACACCTGCGCTCACATACTTAGGAGCTATGACCTCTAATTTAGGCGCCTGGCTTCCTATTGGTCCCTGATGTGTCTGTCTTCCTCAGCCTGCTCCTGATTGGTTCCTGTTCCCTTAAATACCTTCCTCTTCCTCCTCACATTGCCCAAGCTGGCTTCAGTTCCTACTGTTCCTGCTAAAGCCCTGGTTGTTCGAGTTTCCTGGTTTTGACCCTCTGCCTGTTTTCCTGACCTCCGAACCTTCGCTGCCTGAATTCGACCTCTGCCTGCATTTAACTACGCCTTAGCCTGACCCCTTGGTACTTCGCTTCTTTGAAACCTGTCTTCTGGAAACGACCTTTGCCTGCACTTGACTACGCCTTGCCTGATCCCTGGTTACTTCGCTCCTGGTAACTCGCCTGGCTTCTCTACCACCTCCGCAGCAGAAAGCCCGGGGCCCCAAAAGGGCGTCGGTGAATACCGGAGCCGTAGAGAGGTTCCTGTTACCATCAGTTCTCCTGGATCAGCTATCTTCCTCCGGGATCCGAGGTAAACAGATTGTTATAGTTAGCTTGGGCCAAAAAGGATGGATCCCTCCCAAGCCGCTGGTCGTTCTTCCTCATTGGAGACAGTCTTAGAGGCCCTTATGAAGCGTCTCGAGGACTCCGAGGCTTCTCAGTTGCACCTTGCCCAGAGCTTGCAGCACCTCTCAAATCGCCTTGATGCCTTGCAGGCTTCCCAGACTCCGCTGCCTCCTGTCTCTGTTGCACCACCAACCCCAGTTTTGGTTCCGGCTCCATTGTCCAGCGGGGAGAGTTTTTCCTGGAGACCCAAGATCTCAGCTCCTCTTCGCTATTCTGGTGATCCAGAGACCTGTCGGGGTTTTTTGAATCAATGCAAGATTCATTTTGAACTCTCACACTTCCCGAATGAGAAGTCCAAAGTGGCCTACGTCATGACCTTGCTTCATGGGAAAGCCTTGGCCTGGGCTTCTCCTCTTTGGGAACGGGATGATCCGTTGGTTCACAACTCCACGGCATTTCTTTCCACTTTTCGTGAGATTTTTGATGCCCCCGGCAGGAAGGAGAATGCCTCTACCCGCCTCCTGAAAATTTCACAAGGGGCACTCTCCGCAGCTGAGTACGCCATAGATTTCCGTACCATTGCCGCGGAGGTATCCTGGAACAACGAGGCCCTTGTAGCTGCCTTCTGGAATGGTCTCAATGAGTCCCTTAAAGATGAATTGGCTGCTCGAGATCTTCCTCCGCTATTTGAAGACCTGGTCTCTCTGGTGATCCGCATTGATGTGCGCCTGAAGGAGAGGCTTTCGGCCAAGTCACAAGCCCATAGATTGCTCCTCGACTCCAACATTCCAGCTGCTCCGGCTAATTCTCTTCCTGTGCCGGAGGAACCCATGCAGCTGGGGGCTACCAGACTTACACCTGAGGAAAGGTCTCGCCGCCGTACAGCAGGTCTGTGTCTTTATTGTGGCCTGAAGGGTCACTTTGTTAAGACCTGTCCTAATAAGCCTCAAACTCGGCCGCAGGGAAACTCCAAAGCCTAGGTCGGCGGGTGGAGACCGTCCTGGGCACTGCCACTTCTTCTCCATCAAGAAATTTCTCTCGTCTGTTGGTTCCCTGCTGTATTAAACGTCTCTCCAGGACCATCCCTTGTCAAGCCTTTATTGACTCAGGTGCTGCTGGGAACTTCATTGATCTCTCTTTTGTCCGAGCTTCTTCCCTGCCTCTTGTCCCTCTTCAAGTGCCTCTGGCGGCTCATGCGATTGATGGACATCCTGTCTCTCCTGGTCTTATCACCCACTCCACTTCTCCTCTGTATTTGCAAGTTGGTGACCTCCATAAAGAAGAGATCTCGTTTCTGGCCATCTCCTGTCCTTCGACCCCTATCATTTTAGGGTTACCCTGGCTCCAGTTACATAACCCTATGATTGATTGGTCTTCTGGAAAGCTGTCCTCCTGGAGTTCCTGCTGTTCCTCTAATTGTTTATCCTCCTCATCCTCTTCTCCAGTCTCCATTTGCTCCGTCTCCACGCTTGAGTCTCTTCCTTCCTGTTATAGAGACTTTTCTGACGTCTTCGAGAAGAAGAGTGCCGAGGTTCTTCCCCCCCACCGGCCCTATGACTGTCCTATTGACCTGATCCCTGGAACTGTCCCTCCTAGGGGAAGAACCTACCCTCTGTCTGTGCCTGAAACCCAAGCCATGAAGGAGTACATCCAGGAAAATTTGGCTAGGGGGTTTATTCGGAAGTCCAACTCGCCTGCTGGTGCTGGATTTTTCTTCGTCCAGAAGAAGGATGGGGGTCTTCGGCCGTGCATCGATTACCGGGGTCTAAACAAGATTACCGTTAAGAACAGGTATCCTCTTCCCCTTATCCCTGAGCTGTTCGATAAACTCAAAGACGCCAACATTTTTTCGAAGCTGGACCTGAGGGGAGCCTATAATCTGATTCGGGTTCGTCAAGGGGACGAATGGAAGACAGCGTTTAACACACGCGATGGCCATTATGAATATCTAGTTATGCCATTTGGCCTCTGCAACGCGCCCGCTGTCTTCCAGGACTTTATGAACGATATTTTTCGAGATCTCCTCTATTGTTCTGTTGTTGTCTATCTGGATGACATTTTGATTTTTTCTTCTTGTGAGTCTCTCCATGCTTCTCATGTGAGGCAAGTCCTTCAACGTCTCAGAGAGAATCATTTGTTCGCCAAGATCGACAAGTGCGAGTTCCATCAGTCGAAAATTTCTTTCCTTGGTTATGTCATTTCTCCCTCCGGCTTTGAAATGGATCCGGCCAAGGTTTCGGCAGTCCTGAATTGGGTTCCTCCCTCTAATATGAAAGCAGTCCAACGCTTCTTGGGGTTCGCCAATTTTTACAGGAAATTCATCAAGAATTTTTCCGGCATTGTCCTCCCCCTTACTGCTCTCACCCGGAAGGGAACACGATTTGTCTGGTCTCCTATGGCTCAGAGAGCGTTCGACGATCTGAAGCAAGCTTTTTGTTCTGCTCCCGTCTTAGTTCATCCAGATGTCTCTCGACCTTTTATTTTGGAGGTGGATGCTTCAGAGTCCGGTGTTGGAGCCATTCTCTCTCAGCGGCTTGATTTCCAGGGTCCCCTACACCCTTGTGCCTTCTTTTCCCGGAAATTTTCTTCTGCCGAGAGGAATTACGACGTTGGCAACAGGGAACTTTTGGCGGTTAAGCTGGCTCTGGAGGAATGGCGTCATCTTTTGGAAGGTTCGGTTGAACCCATTACCATTCTTACGGACCATAAGAACCTGGAATACATCTCTGCCGCCAAGAGACTGAATCCTCGTCAAGCACGTTGGGCCCTCTTCTTTTCCAGGTTTAACTTCATTATCTCCTATCGTCCTGGTTCAAAGAACTCCAAGGCTGATGCTTTGTCCAGATCATTTTCTACTGATGAAGTTTTGGTTCTTCCTCCCATTCCAATTATCCCTCCTGAATGCATAGTTGCTCCTGTATCCGTTATTCCTCCAGAGTGTCCTCCTGGGAAAACCTTTGTGCCTGCTTCCTCTGTTCCTCAAGTCCTGGGCTGGGCTCATTCTTCAAAATTGGCAGGGCATCCTGGTGTCGGTAAGACCTTTGACCTGGTGTCCAGATATTTTTGGTGGCCCTCCTTGAAACAAGATGTCTCTTTGTTTGTATCTTCCTGTGTTATCTGTGCCCAACAGAAGATTCCAAGATCTCTTCCTTGTGGCCTTCTTCAACCTCTACCTACTCCCTCCCGACCCTGGGTTGACATTGCTATGGACTTTGTGGTCGACCTACCCAAGTCTTCGGGGATGACTACCATCTGGGTTGTCGTGGATAGGTTCTCGAAGATGGCACATTTTGTCCCCTTGAAGAAGTTGCCTACCGCCTCCACTCTTGCTCAACTTTTTGTCAAGGAGATCTTTCGTCTGCATGGCATTCCTTCCTCCATTGTCTCTGATCGTGGCGTTCAGTTTGTTTCAAAATTCTGGAGGGCTTTTTGTAAACTTTTGGACATTCACTTGAACTTTTCCACGGCTTACCATCCTCAGAGTAATGGCCAGACTGAAAGGACGAATCAGTCTTTGGAGCAGTTTCTCCGATGTTTCATCTCGCAAAATCAGGACAATTGGTCGGATCTACTTCCTTGGGCTGAGTTTGCACATAATAACCTTAAGCATTGCTCCTTAAACTGCTCTCCCTTTTTCTGTGTCTATGGTCTCTCTCCTTCAGCTCTTCCTCCAACTGCTGTCAAGGTGGATGTTCCTGCGGCTGACTCCCTGTTTCGGGACTTTCAGAAGATCTGGACAGATGCTCGTTCCGCCCTTACTAAGGCTTCTTCGCGCCAGAAGGTGGCTGCCGATAAGCATCGTCGCCCTGCTCCCAGGTTCAAGGTAGGGGACTCTGTCTGGCTCTCTTCCAGAAATATCAAGGTCAGGCAGTCCTGCCCTAAGCTGGGTCCCCGCTTCCTCGGTCCTTTCAAGGTTAAGGAAATCATTAACCCAGTGTCAGTGAGGTTGGACCTCCCTCCCAGCATGAACATTTCAAGCTCATTCCATGTTTCTTTGCTCAAGCCTTTCGTCCAGAACGCATTTTCTTCTATGGAAGCACCTCCTCCTCCTGTTCTCTTGAATGGTCATCAAGAATTTGAGGTGCAAGACATCATCGATTCCCGTAAGTCTAGAAGGGGAGTCCAGTACCTGGTCCACTGGAGAGGTTTTGGTCCTGAGGAGAGATCTTGGGTGAAGGCTGCTGATACACATGCCCCCCGATTATTGAGGTCCTTCCACAGGAAGTTTCCCGACAAACCCTGGGAGCCCCCGGAGGGGTCTCCTGAAAGGGGGGGTACTGTAACACCCGCCGCTGGTTTTGAGCGCCGGCGCATAAGCGCAGGCACACGTCAACTTGGGCGCCGGCATCGAGGTGCCCGCGCACGTCAAATCAGACACCTGCGCTCACATACTTAGGAGCTATGACCTCTAATTTAGGCGCCTGGCTTCCTATTGGTCCCTGATGTGTCTGTCTTCCTCAGCCTGCTCCTGATTGGTTCCTGTTCCCTTAAATACCTTCCTCTTCCTCCTCACATTGCCCAAGCTGGCTTCAGTTCCTACTGTTCCTGCTAAAGCCCTGGTTGTTCGAGTTTCCTGGTTTTGACCCTCTGCCTGTTTTCCTGACCTCCGAACCTTCGCTGCCTGAATTCGACCTCTGCCTGCATTTAACTACGCCTTAGCCTGACCCCTTGGTACTTCGCTTCTTTGAAACCTGTCTTCTGGAAACGACCTTTGCCTGCACTTGACTACGCCTTGCCTGATCCCTGGTTACTTCGCTCCTGGTAACTCGCCTGGCTTCTCTACCACCTCCGCAGCAGAAAGCCCGGGGCCCCAAAAGGGCGTCGGTGAATACCGGAGCCGTAGAGAGGTTCCTGTTACCATCAGTTCTCCTGGATCAGCTATCTTCCTCCGGGATCCGAGGTAAACAGATTGTTATACATCTGCTCAACGTTTCCTTCTTCCTGTTCTAATCCAGTTCGGCTCCAAGAAGATTTCTTCTCAGGCATTCCTTGATTCTGGTGCTGCAGGCAACTTCATGGATCGTGCCTTTGCTGACAACCATGTCATTCCGCTTCAACCTTTGGCAACGCCTCTTCGTGTCCTGGCGATTGATGATCGTCCCCTTTCTTCTGCCATCATCTCGCAGTTTACTCAGGAACTTTCCTTCAAGGTGGGCACTATGCATTTGGAGAGACTGTCTTTTCTTCTTATTGATTGCCCTTCAACTCCTGTGGTCCTGGGATTGCCTTGGCTGTGTGTTCACAATCCAGTTATTGATTGGTCCATCTCACAAATATCTCGTTGGAGTCCATTCTGTGTACACAATTGTTTGCCTGCTACCCCTGTCATCAAAGTTTCTTCTGTGTCTTCGAATTCTTCTCTTCCTCCTGTGTACCAAGCCTTTTCCGATGTCTTTGATAAAAGATCCGCTGAAACTCTCCCACCTCATCGCCCCTATGATTGTCCTATCGAACTTTTACCCGGCTCAATGCCTCCTCGAGGCCGCACTTACCCGCTTTCTCCCTCCGAAACTTCTGCTATGAAGTCCTATATCCAGGAGAATCTACAAAGAGGTTTCATTCGTCCTTCCACCTCCCCTGCTGGAGCAGGATTCTTCTTTGTTGAAAAGAAAGACGGAAGTTTGCGGCCCTGCATTGACTACAGGGGGTTAAATAAAATCACTATAAAGAACGGATATCCCCTTCCTCTCATCTCTGAACTTTTTGATCAGCTCAAGGGGGCTAGTTTCTTTACCAAGTTGGATCTACGTGGGGCCTACAATCTCATCCGGATTCGTGAGGGAGATGAATGGAAGACCGCTTTTAATACACGTGATGGCCATTACGAGTATCTCGTCATGCCTTTCGGCCTTTGCAATGCTCCTGCGGTCTTCCAAGAATTAGTTAATGACATTTTTCGTGATCTTTTGGGACAGTGTGTGGTCGTGTACTTAGACGACATTCTTATTTTTTCTCGAAACCTTTTCGATCATCGTTGTCAAGTACGTGAAGTTCTTTCCAGATTGAGGAAAAACAATCTCTTCGCCAAGCTGGAAAAGTGCACCTTTGAAGTTTCTTCTATTCCTTTTCTTGGCTATATCATTTCTCCTCAAGGTTTTAAGATGGATCCCTCCAAAGTTTCTGCAATTTTGGATTGGCCCCTTCCCACGAGCGTTAAGGCAGTCCAGAGGTTTATCGGCTTCGCCAACTATTATAGACAATTTATCAAAAACTTCTCTTCCAAGATCCATCCAATTCTGGCCTTGATCCGTAAAGGGAGTAAACCTCAAATCTGGCCTCCTCTAGCTCTCGAAGCCTTCAAGACCCTCAAAGAAGCCTTTTCTTCTGCTCCTATTCTTCGACATCCTGAACCCTTACAACCCTTCTTCATTGAAGTCGATGCCTCCGATGTGGGTGCCGGTGCTGTTCTGTCCCAAAGATCTTCCTCGGACGGGAAGCTCCATCCGTGTGCTTTTTTCTCTAAAAAATTTTCTTCCCCTGAGCAGAACTACGATGTAGGCAATCGGGAGTTACTTGCCGTTAAGTTGGCCTTGGAAGAATGGAGGCATTTGCTTGAGGGTTCTTCTATTCCTGTGACTATCTTCACCGACCACAAGAACCTTGAGTTTATTCAATCCCTCAAGCGCCTCAATCCCCGGCAAGCCAGGTGGGCACTTTTCTTCTCCCGTTTTAATTTTATTATCACTTTTCGTCCTGGCTCCAGAAACAGGAAGGCTGACGCTCTGTCCAGAAGCTTTGCCCCTGAAGATTCCTGTCCTGAAGATCCTGTACCCATTGTACCTTCTACCAAAATTATCGCCGCCATATTTCCTTCCTGTGCCTCTCAGTTACTTTCTGCTCAGTCTTCGGCTCCTGCAGAGACCCCTCCTGGTGTCGCCTTTGTCCCTCCGGAATTTCGTCATGACATCTTATCCCAAGCTCACAGTTCCAAACAGGCTGGTCATCCTGGGATTAAGAAGACAACTGAACTTTTGTCCCGTTTGCTCTGGTGGCCGTCCCTAAGGAGGGATGTCAAAGACTTTGTTTTGTCCTGTTCCACCTGTGCTGTTTCCAAGTCTGGACATTCTCCTCCCAAGGGTTTACTCTTGCCTCTTCCCATTCCATCTCGACCTTGGACTCATTTGGCGATGGATTTCATTGTCGATCTTCCTGTTTCTTCTGGCCACACTGTCATCTGGGTGGTGATCGACAGATTCAGCAAAATGGCTCACTTCACGCCCCTCCGGAAACTGCCTTCTGCTCCCGAACTCTCTGAACTTTTCATCAAACATATATTCTGTCTTCATGGTTTTCCTACCGAGATTGTGTCCGATCGAGGGTCCCAGTTTATTTCCAAGTTTTGGAGGTCTCTTTGCAAAGCCCTTAACATTTCTCTTCAATTTTCTTCCGCCTACCACCCACAGTCGAATGGAGCCACTGAAAGGGTTAATCAGGCCTTGGAACAGTTTCTTCGTTGTCATGTGTCCTTGTGCCAGGATGATTGGTCGGATCTCCTTCCCTGGGCTGAATTTGCCCACAACAACGCCCTGCATTCTTCTTCCCAGAACTCTCCTTTCTTCTGTGTTTATGGTCTCAATCCTTTGGCGTTTTCTCAGGATCTTCTTCTTACCAATGAACCTGCGGCCAATGACCAAGCTGCTCACATGTTGGCTATTTGGCATGCCACTGCGGCAAACTTGGAGAAGAGTTCCCTGGTGCAGAAAAAGTTTGCTGACAAGAGAAGGATTTCTTCCCCTCCATACATTCCTGGTGATAAAGTTTTTCTTTCCACACGCAACATTCGTCTCAAGATTCCTACACCCAAGCTTGGTCCTAAATTCATCGGTCCCTTCCCTATCATCGAAATCATCAACCCTGTGGCTGTTCGTCTTCAACTCCCTCCTGAACTGCGGATACCCAATGTTTTCCATGTGTCCCTGCTTAAACCTGCCATGTCTTGTTCTTGTTCTTCTTCTTCCCCAGCTCCTGTTTTGGTTGACGATCACATGGAATTCGAAGTCAAAAGAATCCTGGACTCTCGTATTTCCCGGGGCATTCTTCAATATCTTATTGAGTGGAAGGGGTTCGGTCCCGAGGAGTGTTCTTGGGTGAGAAGTTCCGACGTACATGCACCTGTCCTGGTTCGTAAGTTCCACAGACTCTTTCCTTCCTCCCCTAGACTCGGTGGTCCTGAGGCCCCCCCTAAGGAGGGGGGTACTGTAATGGAAGATGGTGAACTTACCCCACGTGGTGTCCAAGATGGCGACCTCCTGCTCCACCATGCGGTTCTTCCTGGTCGCAATGTGAAACGAGTCGCTCCCGGATTGGTCGCCGGCGACGGAATGGACGCCGGCGTCAGAATGCTAACGTGAGGACGCCGGCGTCAGCGTCATGACGTCATCGCGTCAAGATTTGGCGCCAACTTTGGACTATTTATTCCTGATTGCCCCTTACCTCCTTGCCCAATTATAGGTCTATCGTGCATAGTTCCTGGGTGTGATTTACTGCTTTTGATTATCTGTGTACCGACTTCTTGCCTGTTTACGACTCTGATCCTTGCTGCCTGTATTTTGACCATTTGCCTGTTTTCGACCATCCTCTTGATAAATCCTTTTGTACCGCGAACTTGGTGTTATTGTCTCCTCCTTGGTCCGCACTACATCGGAGCCTTCGGGCCCTGACAGACGCATACCATTTGGAAAAGCTGTGCTAACCACCATCCCCCTCTTCTATTTGGATATCTTAAATAAGAGTTATAATGGGCGCCTGTATTTTCATGAATGAATGAACGACTTCACTATTAGAATGACATACTGCTATTATTTAGAACAAGCCTCAATGAATGAGTCAGTTACACAGAATCAGCAGGATGCATGTCATGATTGTTGGGATTTTTTACTGGTTTACTGGTTTATTACTCTACTACACCTACTAGTAAATTTGCCATGTAGAAATATAATTTCAACCAAAAACAGTGATTGATCAGGTTAGTGATGTTGGACTGGTATTATTTTGAACACAATCATATATACACACATACACACAGCCAGACTGATACGTTAACAAATCCTAAAGCAATAGCAGCAAAACACAAAATATATGAATATTATGGTCAGACAGTTCAAACAGTATGCCAAACAAAATCCTGACCAACGCCCTTCAAAATGAAGGGTGAGATATCAGACAACAATAAAAAGGGGAGGTTTTGAGAAGTGTGCTTTGTAATTCAATGTGTTAACCCTTTACAGTAAAGTATCTTGAGGAGCTGGGAATTACCCATGTTGGCAAAAGGCTGCTATGGGTGACTTAGGGAATTAAAGGGTATGCATTTGTACTTTAAATAGCTTATCCCCTTAATGGAGCTAAATTAATCAAAGGTGGCACTCCAGTTTAAAAGAAAGGTGGTTTATTGCAACAAGTTACAGACCAACAGCACCTGACGTGTTTCGGGAGCAACTCCCTTAATCATAGGCCTATAAACCACCTTTCCTCTTAACTGGAGTGCCGCCTTTCTATTTTCCTGAGAATATCTTACTACTTAAATGGAGCTGCACTAAGAAGAACATGCAGGAGGTGAGTTTGGAGCGGCCTAAACCTTTTTTCTAAATTAATCAAACACTTCTTGGACAAGATTTCAGTGTGGCATGTAAAGAATAAAGTTAGATATACCAAGCAATGTCAATATGTGGATACTTGAGACAACCAAATTGTAAAATATTTGTATGCATTGAACATACTGATCACATACAAAAAAAATACAAAAGGTAAAGAGGGCCCTACTCAGCATATGATTAAAAAAAACACACAACAGCCTCAGAATCATTTCAGCTAATGGCATAGAATTGACTCTCTGTCTAAACGTTCTCTGTAGGCAGAGAGAAGACAATCCATCCATTCCTCTGTACAAAGTTAAGCCATTGGTAAATGTCAGCATACGTTTTTGACTTACCTTTATTGGTTGTGGTTTGTGGTGGTGACAGCATTATGGAATAGTCTGGTAAAAAACTAGGCAGTAGGATATTAAGCAAATGAGATAACCCAAGTCTTGGCATGAAAACACTGAGAAAGTGATTCTCTTTCAGTCTTGAATGTTGATTAGCATTATTAAAACTACAACTTAATGCTGAAGGACACAATTAAAAATAAACCCATTTAGTTTATGTATTAAGTGGCAATGACAGCCATCTAAAACAGTGACCAGAATTTAAGGAGACACCCAGTTTGAATAAAGAAAGTTTTGATTTACTAAAGTGGCATGTTTGAGGAGAGTTCAGTAAGACCTTTGAAAACCCATGTATCAGGTCACTGGTTGACTCAGAATTCTATGAGCCTATATATTTTATTTAATAGTTACCATTTCTGTCAACCTACTCATCGAAACATTAAAGGGATATTGTCATGGGAAAACATGTTGTTTTTTCAAAACACATCAGTTAATAGTGCTACTCCAGCAGACTTCTTCAATGAAATCCAATTCTCAAAAGAGCAAATTTATATTCAATTTGGAAATCTGACATGGGGATAGACATATTGTCAGTTTTACCAGCTGCCCCAGTCATGTGACTTGTGCCTGCACTTTAGGATGGAACTACTTTCTGGCTTGGCTTTTACTATTGAGTGTTCTTTTTAGATCTACCAGGGAGCTGTTATCTTGTGTTAGGGAGCTGCTATCTGGTTATCTTCCCATTGTTCTGTTGTTAAGCTGCTGAGGAGGAAAGGGAGGGGGTTATATCACTCCATCAGCGCACAAGTCACATGACTGGGGGCAGCTGGGAAAATAACAATATGTCTAGATCCATGTCAGATTTCAAAATTGAATATAAAAAAATCTGTTTGCTCTTTTGAAAAATGGATTTTCAGTGCAGAATTTTGCTGAAACAGCACTATTAACTGATGCGTTTTTTAAAAAATACATGTTTTCCCATGACAGTATCCCTTTAAGATGTGATGCAGTATACATGAAAGTAGGTGAACGAAAATGAAGGAACAGAACTTTCCTCATCTGTATGACGTCCACTTTATTTTTGTGTTTATCGCTATTTTTCAGCGAGATTGCTGGTGTTGATTCAGTCTTGACCAACTGTGTACTGCAGAACTGTTTGCACACCTATTTTGGGGGCTCATTTTATTGACATGATATTTTTTTCCTTTAAATTAGTATTTGGTCATAATTAAGGTATGATTTGGAGGACATGGTGGGGGGATCATATTCATCATCAGAAAATGTAGGATTTGATTTCCTTTCAAGGATCTCTATTTTATTATGTTTATGTAAATCTCATTTAAAGGCCTGTAGATAGTTTATTTTGACCATTTCATTTTTTGGAGAGCTCTTTTTGTCACTGAAGCAACGTAGGGGTTTCTTCACAGTCAGGACAGTGAGGTTGTGGAATGCACTGCCGGGTGATGTTGTGATGGCTGATTCAGTTAATGCCTTTAAGAATGGCTTGGATGATTTTTTGGACAGACATAATATCAAAGGCTATTGTGATACTAAGCTCTATAGTTAGTATAGGTATGGGTAGATAGAATTTAATTAAAAGTAGAGAGGGGTGTGTGTATGGATGCTGGGTTTTCATTTGGAAGGGTTGAACTTGATGCACTTTTGCTTTTTTCAACCCAATTTAACTATGTAACTATGTAACTATGTAACTGGACAAGGAAGATTTGTGCTTCTCCTGCATATCCTGCAAAATTACCAGTATCAAGGCTGTGCTCTTTGTTACTGTTTAGGATTCTCAGTCTTTTGTTACTTAGGCAGCTTCTTGCTAACACAACTAGCAGCGGTTTTACTAGACTCAAGGGGGCAAATTCACTAAGCACCGAAGCGCCGAACGCTAGCGTTACTTCGCTAGCGTTTGGCATTTTCGTTACTGCGCAAATTCACTAACGACCGCTGGCGTAGATTCGCTAGTGTTACTTCGCACCCTTAAGCCTGGCGAAGTTTCACTAGCGACGTAACTACGCAAATTCACTAACGCGCGCAGTGTACTGAACGCTACCTTTTACGCTAGACTTCCTTCGCCACCTCAGACCAGGCGAAGAGCAATAGAGTAGATAGGGATTGCACATGTGTAGGGCAAAATAAAATTTTTATTTGATGTTTTGAAGCTTTTCTAGCCATTTATAGTGCTGATACGTATTCCTCCATTGAAATTTGAATTTGGCGCCGTATGCAAATTAGCCTTCGCTAGCGTAACTTCGCTTTACTTAGCGAATCAACGCTAGTGCAACTTCGCAACCTTACGCTACCCCTGAGCGCAACTTCGGATTTTAGTGAATTTGCGAAGCGCTGGCGAAACTACGCCTGGCGAAGTGTGGCGAAGTGCGGCGAAGTTACGCCTGGCGCAACTACGAATCTTAGTGAATTTGCCCCAAGATATTTTGTTGTAACAGTTGTACAAGTCTTTTCCTTAAACTGTGTCTTCTCTCTTGAAACTGTTTCTAACAGCTTCTCCCTTATGAGGCCATTCTCATTCTTGATTTTTGGTTTATCTTTGCTGGAACTATAATGTGTTAAGCAAAACAGGTACCACATACAAGCAAACATTTAACCTTAAAATAAAATGACAAACACTGGAGAAGGTTTTGCCTAAATTATGCCGTAGAGGACTTTACAAGCCTACTTATATGACATATACATGAAATGGCTAACAATAAAAGAGGTTCTGGAATATATACAAAATATATCTTTATTGCTAAGTTATATTTGCCATACAATGTACACTATATGTTAAAATAACTTACTGTTCTTCTTTCTATTTTTTTCCGGCGAACAACAATTGATTTAGCAACTCACAACTTCAGTGTGTTTCCGTAAATCATTCACGGTTTTTCCAATTCAAGTTTCCCATAGAAATCAAAAAAAAAACATCAGGAGAAAACTGGGGTGGGGAATGAAGAAGCATAGAGAACATGATTTTGGAGAGTGAGCCCTCCACAACCCAGTTTAACACCTCTACAGATTGAAGGTTCTTTTGTGATATTCAAATTCAGCATTACTTTTCATTTTAATAAGGGTGCACCAACTCTGAATAAAAATATACATGGTCTATGCTTTGGGATTCTCGTGGAAACAAATGTCACATGTCACTAATGTAATGGGTACACTGGGTTTATGAGTAGTAGTGAGTAGTATAGGCCTGCAGGAGGGAGGGGCGGTGATGTCACAGAGGTGTGAATGTGAAGGTCAATGATTTAAAAGGCTAAATAAGGCAGTGTAAAAGATCTGGGAGGGGCAGAATTCACTATACCACACTTAAAGAAAAAGTCCCAATGTAAAAACCTAAAAAGGTTATTGTCTCACAGGCCATGGTGCTCACACCCCAGACCTACAGCTTGAGGTGGAGGTATCCAACCAAAGGATTAAACGGCAGGCACTCACAGATCCCACAAACAGGCTTATAAAAGAACAGAGAACTTTTTTTAGGCCACAAGTAGATTAACACATAACCTAGTACAAATATACCGGCAAGTACATTGCTAGTAAATTTGTAATACTGGTCCTGGTCATACGTACGATTGGATTTCACCATCTCCCGACTTGCCACTAACCATTCCAATCAAATAAAGTACAAAAGAACAGATCAGCCGATGTTCTGCCCCTGACAGCAATCGTACGAAATTTATTTCCGACAAAAGAAGGTGACAGTCTCCCTCTGAAAATCGTACGATCGGCAATACACGCAGAGATATTATCGGCAGCCGACAGAAATCTTTAAACCTGTCCGATCGACCGATCTCTGCCGGACGAAAAATGTCGGGACTCGCCACACATGGTCCGAAAATCGTACGAATCCTCTATTCGAACGATCAGATCTTTGCGTCTATGGCCAGCTTTATACATCAAGGTGTATTCTAACACTGAATGGATACAAAAATGTATATTGAGGGTCCAGTGTAGTACTGTTGTTAACTGGCATAATTCCTTTACAGAACACATGTTCCTTTTCCTATTATACAATATTTACCCAAACATTTTTAGGTAAGCCACAGCATACCTCACAAAAGATTCAGATAAATAGACTGCAAGTAGTAGTAGGAGGAGGAGGAGTAGTTATTAGTTTACTGAGCCCCAGAATATTGCAATTTCTGTTCACAAATTATGCTTTTTTAAATCCCAAAACCTGACAGGTGGACATACCAAATTACCATGAACTAAAACATTTATGGTATTTAACCATTAAATTATCTGCCAAAACTAGGATACCTTCCTGAAAATGTTGAAGTCAGAAAAGTTAAAAAAAAAAAAAAGAGCTTGTTTCCTTTATTATCATTGTGTATAAAATCGGTACCTAAAATGTGGCCCCCAAAGGGAGGCTTATCTGAAGGATGAGTGAGAAAACACTCCCAGATATATCTATAAGCCCAGCTTTAAGGTCAAATAGGGTGAGATTTGGGGAGAACATATAGATATACAGTATTTGCTGCTATATAGAGCCTTGACCAGAGGTCCCAAGTAGAGGTTTGCTGGCAACATGTTGGATATTCAACTGAGGCTTAAAAAGTGTCTCAACAATTGGTTATATTATACTAAGGGATGTCCTAAAAGCATAGATAAAATAAAATTGAATACTCACAATAAGCAATACTTCAGTCGACATAGCAAGAAAAATGTTATATTTTTGTTAAGTGTGTTAAAATGAGGGTTTATAGGTTGTGTAACACATTCTGACATGTTTCCAATTCCCTGCACATTGGTACATTTAGATGAGTATAGTAAATTAGAGAGGATAGTAAGTAACTAGAAAGGTAATTTACTGGGCAAGCCAGTTTGTTATCTTCCTTCAAATAATGAAAAAAGCTAATCAACCAAAGCTACTTAATTAAAGTTTAACTCTTGCTTACGTGATATTTTCATTAGAACCTTAGCTTTGGGGAGTAGCTTTTCAAGATGGATTCCTTTTAGCTTAAAGTAAATTAAATTAACTAGTGAAAAATACATTCCCACAAATGTAGTTGAGCAGATAATAGATTAGCAATGCTCATTTATTGGCAGAAGGAAATTAACAGCTGTTTATCAGTCCATATGTACAGTATCTTTAGTATGAAAAAAAGGTTTATTTTAAATGATGTCATTATTTACTATAATAGCAATGGTAAGTTACAAACAGCTAAGTTTGTTTTCGTAAATGGAGAGGACTATTGAATATTATCCTGCGGAGTAGTATGAAATGTTAGATTAGCGGTTTATGGTGTAGTAGCCAACTAAACACAAACTACACCAAGATAGTAAAGTTATTTCATAAAATTATAATGTGATACATTAATGGCTAAAACCTTGCCTAGGAGGTAAAGCAGTGACAGCCATTTATGGGAAGGGCCTTCTGTTATCTAGGAAGCTTAGAATGGCTGAGTGTGCAGTGAGCTCAGGAGCTATGTATGGGAATAGAAAGCTCAGTTTACCACAGACTATAAATGGGAAATGAAAATGCCTTCAAGTCCATGGGTAAAAACAAGCTGACCTCACAACCTGAAACAGTAGTGAATGGGGGAAGCTAAACAGTAGAGTAGCAGGTGTCCTCTGCCAGTGAATTTGTAAGGTTTTCATTTAATAAATCATCTGCTAAAAATGTTCTTGATTCTATAGTGATCCTGTAAGCTCCAGTGTTGGATCTTCACAAACATCAGCTTCAACTGTCCCAAACACAAGCAAGCAACAAGTTTGTTTTGTAAATATCGCTTTATTGTACACATTTCGTTTTACTCTGTAACGTCTGAAGATTGTAATAATGTAGCAAAACCCATTTTTAGCACAGAACACATTTTCTGGAAAAATTAAGCTCCTGTTAAGTCACATTTAGTCTGGGAATTACTGGAAATCCTTCAGCGTGGCTCAAAAATAACTTGATAAAAGTCAGCAATTTGCCATTTTGTTTGATTCAACAGGCAATACTGTAATACCTGTATATTAGTTTGGTACCTCACATGGGGCAAATTTACTAAAGGGCAAAGTGGCTAACGCTAGCGGAAAATCGCCAGCATGACTTAATTTCGTTACTTCGCCAATTTACTAACAGGTGCTGGTGTAAATTCGCTAGCGAAGTGGACGTACTCTAGCGCTACTTCGCACCCTTACACCAGGCGAAGTTGCGCTATGGTGAAGGGACGTAACTACACTAATTCACTAACTTGCGCATTTTACCAAGCGTTACCTCTTGCGCCAGACTTGCCTTTGCCACCTCAGAGCAGGCGAAGTGCAATAGAGTAGATAGGGCTTGCTTCAAAAATAGTTGACATTTTTTCTAAGTCCCAAAAAGCGCTGGCGTCTTTTACTTTTTTAATGGTGATAGGCTGAAAAAGATTGTACATTTTTTTTGGGGTACCTTCTGTCCCCCCTACATTTCCTAACATATAAACTATACAGTGGGCACATGTATAGTGCAAAATAACAACTCTATTTTATTTTATGAAGCTTTCCCAGGCTTGTGTAGTGTAATGTATTTGCTGCTACATATACGTCCATTGTACTTTAACTTGGCGCCATATGCAAATTAGGCATCGCTATCGTAACTTCGCTTTGCTTGAGAATTAACGCTAGCGCAAATTCGCTACCTTTCACCTCCCTGAGCGCAACTTCGGATTTTAGTGAAATAGCAGCGCCCTGGCAAAACTTCGCCTGGATAGATGATTGATAGTTATATAATAGATAGATAGATAGATAATATATAGATGATTGATAGATAGATAGATAGATAGATAGATGATAGATAGATAGATAGATAGATAGATAGATAGATAGATAGATAGATAGATAGATAGACAAATAGGGGCAAATTCACTAAGATGCGAAGTTGCGACAGGCGCAACTTTGCCGCACTTCGCCACACTTCGCAAGGCGCATTTTTGCCAGCGCTCCGCAAATTCACTAAAATCCGAAGTTGCGCACAGGGGTAGCGTAAGGTTGCGAAGTTGCGCTAGCGTCGATTCGCTATATAAAGCGTAGTTACGCTATCGAAGGCTAATTTGCATACGGCAGGAAATTCAAATTTCAATGGAGGAATACGTATCAGCACTACAAATGCCTAGAAAACCTTCAAATCTGCAAATATAAATTTTATTTTGCCCTACACATGTGCCCACTGTCTAGGTAAGTTGCCATGAGTCAGGAAATGTAGGGGGGAAGGAGGGGAGCCCCAAAAAATATTTCGATCTTTTTCAGCCTATCACCCATCATGTAGAAAACACGCCAGCGTTTTTTGGGACTTAGAAAAAAATTTGACTTTTTTGGAAACAATCCCTATCTACTCTATTGCGCTTCGCCAGGTCTGAGGTGGCGAAGGAAGTCTAGCGTAAAAGGTAGCATTCGTTACACTGCGCAAGTTAGTGAATTTGCGTAGTTATATCGCTAGCGAAAATTCGCCTGGCGTAAGGATGCGAAGTAACACTAGCGAAACTACGCCAGCGTTCGTTAGTGAATTTGCGCAGTAGCGAAAATGCCCAACGCTAGCAAATTAACGCTAGCGTTCGGCGCTTCGGCGCTTAGTGAATTTGCGCCATAGACAGATGATAGATAGATCGATAGATAGATCAATAGATAGATGATAGATAGATAGATAGATAGATAGATAGATAATATATAGATGATAGAAATATGATAGACAGACAGATATATGATAGATTGATGATTGATAGTTAGATGATAGATAGATAGATAGATAGATAGATAGATAGATAGATAGATAGATAGATAGATAGATAGATAGATAGATAGATAGATAGATCAATGTGAAATACTGAAATGTACAGTTGGCTTCTACGGTGTGTGACTGTGAGGAAGTTGAGCCTGAATACATTAACAACTGGGGTGTGCCAAAAACAGTATTATTTATAGTTGTCTAATGAAGAATGTTACATTGCAAAATGTAACATTGTATTGTTCTTATCCAAATGTCATATGTAAGTTTCTGTCGTACAGTACTGCACATGTGCTATTTGGTTACAAGGCTAAAGGGCTCCTCTATGACAGCTGCTCTAGGCTGTGACAGTGACCTCCAATAAATCTGCATCTTTAACCAGTGCACCTCCTCCCCACACTATTCCAACCAAATCACAACAAAGCTGAGACAACAACAGGTCCAGATTTTCGCAATATCACCTCTCCTATAGAGAACATGTCACTTCTCCCAGTGTCAGACCTGTTGAATAATGTTAATTCTTATATCTGAAGACAACAATTTAAGAAAGGCTAGTTTTTGCTATGGGTTTCTGGAACTATGCTGGCAACATTTAGGTTCACCATGAAAAAAAGCAATACGCAACTTTTGATTTACTAATTACAAAAGGGTAACCTAAAGTATAATTGCCAGTGGGATCAAGTACCGTCTGTGATACTGTGTGGTATTCTTATTATCCTTAAAGGTGATATAAAGGCAAAAATATATCAAATTTTTACTTTCTTTAATAAAAAAGTATGCTATCTCCAATGTACTTTAATTAAAAAATGTCTACCATTTTTATAATAAACCTGAATGTATGCTGTGATATTCCCCCTTCATTTTACTTGCTCTGACAGCTACAGATAGGAAACTTTAGACGGTCCCTAACTGCTCTGCAGGGAAACTGATCATACTTTCAAACACCTTACTTCCCAGAAATCAAGCAGCTTTGTTTGTTTCACTGTAAAGCAGCCATCAAATGTGTAGAGATTTGTATCCGCAGATCCAGTGCTGTATAGGCTTCTATGGCAGAAATTATTTGACTTAAGCTGTTTTGATCATTTATGACGATCCCTAAACTTAACCTCCGAACAGACGCCCAGACCACACTGAGCATGTGCATAGTCTTGGTCTTGCAAAGATGTATAACAAAGTTACAAGATGGTGACCCCCTGTGGCCAACTTTGAAAACATAAATCATTTGTTTAATTAGGCTTGTAGTGCAGTAAGTTCATGTTTATAGTAAAAGAGTGCCTCAGGGATGACAGCATCATCATCTTGCAAAACAAAGAAGATACTTCAATACTATGATTCTTTAAACTGATCAGAATGTAGAATGGTCTCTGCTGCTTTCATTTATTGTGCCTTCATACACAGCATGGTTCGGGTTGTCCACCTTTCGCCACTTGAGAGAGGGGGGAAACTCTGAAACAAGTTGTGTATGAAGGCACAATAAATGAAAACAGCAGAGACAATTCTGCATTGTTCATCTGTTTATTCTCTACTACGTCCATGGCATAGTGATACCATTCCTCTGGGCTATTATTTATAATAACGGAATCCCTAAGCATACTAAGCCAGGGATTTAGAGGTCAGCTCCTTGTGTGGCCAAAAAACTACCAGCCCCCAAACAATCTGGTATTAAAAGTCAATTTCAGATTCAGTTTCCTCACTTTCTACACAAGCATCCATCACTTTCCTGAAACTGAAAAGTGGCCAGTACTGCCACTTCAAGGAGAAAATCCCTCAAGCACCATTCTCATGGCAAAACAATGCATCTTAGATGAAACCTTCTCTAATTTTAAGGGATGCCCTTATCTTGATTGCAAAGATCTACTGGTTATTAATGAATCAAAGAGGGCTAAGTAACTGAAATTGTTAATGGAAAAACTGTGCATAATGACAACTTTGTACAAGCAATTTTACCTTTGCATGGGTTTAATATAGTTTCTCAATCTGGTGGTATGAAGGGCAAGCAGAGACTGCTCTCATAGCCACAAATCATTTCCTTTTTTAAACTTGTGTTGATCCATAGGCAGCAGTGCGCAGTACTTTGGCCATTTAAGCAAGTGACAAACACTTTAAAGGGAGTATTTATCAAAATCTGAGAATTTCTGATAATTTTTGGAAAAATAGTCTGACCAAATCCGCAGATTTTTTTCCCCCCTTATTTATCAATACAATTCCTGTGCAGGAAAAAAAACTCAATAGAACTGTGAAAAAATTCAAACTGTACAAGTTTTTATGATTATTGCTCATATCAGGATATCTTCTGGACTTCCCTCCCATTGACTTCTACATGAACTCGGCAGGTCTGAGTTGGACTACTTTCTTATTCCGACTTAACACTAAATTAGAAGTTTTTTTCCACTAAAAATTTGCAGTTTTTATGGTTAAAAGAAAGCTTGTATTTTTGGAGTTTTTGGCATTCAGACTTTAATAAATAACCCCTTAAGGTGGCCATAGACACAAAAATCCGCTCGTTTGGCGACATCGCCAAACGAGCGGATTTTTCCCCGATATGCCATTAACAAGCATGGCTATATCGGGTCCGATTACGATGTGCAATGGGCTCCGGCGGGATCGGTCAGGTCAAAATCAAACCTGTCCGATCAACCAAACAACCGGTCTCCGCCAGACGAAAGATGTCGGCACTCTCCACACGCGATCAGGAAATCGTACGATTCATACGATAGGATCTTTGCGTCTATGGCCAGCTTTACAATGCACCTGTTGGCTGCACACAAAATGCTGTGCCTGATCCCACCATAAAACTGCATGTAATCATCACCCACACTACTGAAATGAAGGCAGACACCAGGCTATCCATTATTAAGTACTAATCTAGTTCTGGCATTTGGGCAATGGCTTGGTTTCACACTGCAAGGTAACATGAAATCAGATCTGGATTGGGATTCAAAATAGGCCCTGGCATTCAAGTACACGGAGACCCAAACAGCCCCCCCCCCACTAGTGCAACAGTGACTGACTATTGCGTCTCATATTAGACCCTCTGGCATCTGCAGTCCAGGCCTGCGTGAAATAAATATCTTTTTGAAAACAGCAATACTGGAACCTTTCAGATGATTTGTGTTGGCATCTCTGGATCCAGCCATATTATAGCATGGCTAGTACATTATGATGTGGATAAAGTGAGCTATTAACATGCATTAGACTTCAAATAAAACCAGACCAAACACCAATACAAATGAACGTTTCGTTAAATAGTAATACTGTGTAGAGCAGGGGTGCCCAGGACGTCGATCGCGGTCTACCAGTAGATCCCCGTCATGTTCCTAGTAGACCGCGACCTGGGGCCTGGCGTGGGAAGTGCACTGGCTGGGCTGACAGCAGAGGGGAAAAGAGAGCGGAGCTGACAGCAGAGGAGCATCACCATGGTTACAAGTAGTGCTGATGCCTCAATCGCGCGTGATGAGATTTGTGACGTCGGGCTTGGCTGTCAGACTGGAGGCAAGGAGCTGGATAATAACGGCGTTGCGGTACTGCGGTAAGTAGCGCTCCGGGACTGCGGGCTGTGTGAGTAAAAACAGGACAGCTTACGGATAGCGGGACTGTTGGGCAGCGGGACAATTGCTGGGCAGTGACACAATTGCTGGGAACATGGCAGAGAGCTTGGAATGTGAGAAGAAAGGAGGGAGCTGAACCACAGTTATACAGGGACTGCTTTTGTTGAGCTCCTGTATTTCACGGCACTCACAGCAGCAACTGCCTCACCTTTACTTTCCCCCTTTCTGGCGAGTGAGTGACTGAATAAGTGAGCGAATGAGTGAGTGACTGAATGAGTGACTGAGTGACTTACTGAGTGAGTGACTGAGTGAGTGAATGAGTGACTGAATGAGTGACTCAGTGACTGAGTGAGTGACTGACTGAGTGAATGAGTGAGTGAATGAGTGAGTGAGTGATTGAATGAGTGAGTGAATGAGTGACTGAAAAAGTGAGTGAATGAATAAGTGACTGAGTGAGTGAATGAGTGACTGAATGAGTGAGTTAATGAGTGACTGAGTGAGTGAATGAGTGGCTGAGTGAGTAAATGACTGAATGAGTGAATGAATGAGTGAATGAGAGCTGGGCTGACAGCAGAGGGGAAGGGAGGAAGGGCGGGCTCACAGCAACAAGCATGGGCACAGGAGGGAAGTTGGGCTAACAGCATGGTCTCTGCAAGTATGGACACAGAGGGGAAGGGAGGGCTGAGAGCAGCAAGCACGGAGGGGAAGGGAGTGTGTTGAAACTTTTATGACCTGCCAAATTTTGTAAAATGAACATGGTAATTAGGGGGTGTGGCCATAAATATGGGCATGGTCAAAAAATGTTGCGCAGCGTTATCAAGGTAGATCTCCTGATGGGGGCCAGGTGTCGAGAGTAGATCCCAGTGTAACAAAGTCTGGGCACCCCTTTCGCACAAAGCAAAATTTGTTCGCGCAAAGGCATAACTTTTCGCATTGCGAATAGTTTTTCCGTTATCGATTTTTAGTACATTCCCCCGTTAGTGCACAATTGCAAGTGAAACAACACCCTTTCACCTCTTTTTTATGTGGAACCCACCCCACAGATTCATTTGCTTATGAACTGGGTATTGGCCGTCAGAAGGTGCCCTGAGACTGGTACCATGTGGAACAGTGTCTGCCAGTGGCATAACTAGATGTTACTGGGCCCTACTGAAAAATATTTTGAGGGGCCCCCCAAATTCTACAAAGGTTGTCCTTTTTTACTAATATTTATAAAAATTACTCATTAATTCGGGCTTCATGGGGACTCTATACTTCTTGGGCCCCTCTGCAGCCGCAGGATCTGCTTCCTCTTTAGTTACGCCGCGGTTGTCTGCACTATCGCTTTTTGTGGCGAGTGCCAACAAGGGGGACGCAGGGAAAACAGCTGAAGGCAAGACAGGGCTGCAAACTGATATGCCCTGTTGTACCGAGATGTGCCCCTCTGCCCCACACACCAGTTCCACTCCTGCTCTCCTGGCCTGTAGCCTCCCTGTTAGGGTTTCTATCTGAGTTTCCAGCACTGACTGGGAAACTGCAGCTGTATGAAAATAAGCAGGGTGCCTTTATAGCGAAATGAGGCCAGTAAGTTTAGGAGTATAAGTGGCTGCTGTACGTTCCATGTATCTTGTGCATGGCCGAGTCGCTCTTTGAGCTGCTGGACCCTCTGCACGATACTCTCCATCTCGGCAGCAGAACCGGTTCCCTTCTGGGAAATCACTCTGCGTCCAACCGGCAATATTGCTGCTGGAGCGGTGCCCATGAAGTGCATAAGCTTCTGCCTATAAACATTAGGGGTACCAAACGAGATAGCACTGTAAATGTCATATAATCAAGGGTGCAGTGTCCCAACATCTTCAGTATATGTGTCTCACAGAGGCAGGTGCTTTAATAGAGCTGATGCCCTTGTGATCATTTAGGCCTAATGGACACTAGTCAAGGGTATAGAAAAAAAATTGTGGCCAGCCCCCCCCCCATCCTTAGAAGTTAAAACAAGCGGCTTTGGGTCTTCGGTGCTTCGGCACCTTTGGGACTCAGGTTCAGCTTGCACGCTGTTAAGGGGCTAATTCAGAAAATGCAGCACAGCCAGTGCCCCCTTTAGGCCTAGGCCCCCTGAGCAGGATTAACTGGGGCAGGCTGAACAGTTAAGTCTGTAGCATTCTGATCATGACAGACAAAAGGGCAAGGTCAGTCAAGCATAAGGTTAAGTTTATCCAATCAATAAGCAAATGAGTGCATCTTGTACACAGTGAAATACAGCAGTAGTGTCCTTTGATGGGTATCTATTCAACCACATACAATTCTATCTGCTTTATTACATGAATGTGTCTCCAGTAATCCTCAGTTTACAGATGTGAGGGGGTATCCACCACTAATGGAGTTCTGTGCCTCAATCCACTCTTCTTCTTTCCAATTTTAGGGTGTAATCCTTGATATACCCATTATACATTTCTACCCCTTTTGTCAGGTCAGGATGTTAGAGGTTAGCTGCTTGCATGGTCAGAGAACTCCCAGTCCCCAATATTTGATATATGGATGGGATCCATTATCTGGAAACCCATTATCCAGAAAGCTCCCAATTACAGAAAGACCAGCTCCCATAGACTCCATTTTATCCAAATTTTGAAATATTATTTTTTCAAACATTACTTTTTCTCTGTAATACTAAAACAGTACCTTGTATTTGATCAAAACTAAGACATAATTGAGCCTTGTTGGAAGAAAAACAAGCCTTTTGGTTTATTTAATGTTTGCATGATTTTTATTTAGACTTTAGGTATGAAGATCCAAATTACAGAAAGTTCCATTATCCAGAAGACCCCAGGTCTGGATAACAGGTCCCATACCTGTACTAAAAGATCATTTCAGAATCACTGTATGCCTCTCTTCCTACAAAAACATCCAACCCGTTCCTGAAACGAATGTATCTGTCAGCCCTGCTACTTTAGGGCCAAAATTCGACAAATCCACAATTCCCATGGCCAAAAATGCACCTTGTATTAAACCTTCTCTAATCTTAAGGGATCTACTGCCGAATTCTACATCAGAGAGGGTAATGCAAGCAGTTTTACACCACCACATGGATTTAATATAGTGGCCTTGTATATGATCTGTGTATATATTTACCAGGTGGTTGAGGTAGCCCCCTACCCCACAGCTCATTAAAGTCCAGATAGGGGAATTGGGTAGAGGCTCTGGCCTAGCTAGGGGTCACACTGGTTTTGCTTATAAAAGTTGTACAATCTCTTATGCTAATTGTCACTGAGGAAGGGCCATGCGGTCCCGAAACATTTGAACATTGAAGTGTTGTGAGCATCATGGAATAAAGTTTGGGATTCACCCGTTTGTAGCAGACAAGTTATTGGCTTTCCATTTATTTATGACCCTACCCTACAGCGTCATTCAGGCATGTAAGTTGTGGAGCGGGAGAGGCCACAGAATTCAACAATGTCCTGTCCTTATCACCTGCCCTATTAGCACAGCCATTCCCATGGGCAGAAGTAGTGGTTGAATGAACACTAAGTGGAGTGCTTTTGGACTTCTGCCCAGAAGAACTGTAAATGCCCTCTACAGTGTAGTAGAAGGAGGGTGTTAGTGGATGCATTATATCAGAGGCAGTTTTTTAGTGCTGATAGTATACCTATTGGTATAGGTGCATAACATTACTTAATACATGTGGTCAGTTGCTATTGCTGCACAAAACTCTTAATATTCAGTCTTCTTTGATTAAATCTACAGGCAAAGGCGTGCTTTCCCCAGGCTAGGGCAAAATTGTCTAAATGTAAAATTGTCTTGATGTATACAAACAATATTCCTTTAAATCTGTTTTATATAAAACACATGGGCAAGGTCTCTGTTTCCATAAATGTGTTTGTCTGCACTGCAGTTAATAAGGAACTCAGTCCCTGGTGGTTTGAAGGCTCCAGAGAGCTATAGACTGATGCTTTTGATGACATACTATTGTTCCATAGCTGAAAGCCATGTTTGTTTGTTTGTTTATTATTTTATGATCTGCACGCTGGAGAGAACAAGCTGACTCAGAAAAAGTATAGAACTATGGAGCTTGTTGTAATGTTAAATCAGCAAAACTAAACTACTCTGCACCATCATTTTATATAATACTGAATTTACTAGAGGCAAGTTATTTCTGTTTGTACCAGTATCAAATTCAACTGCATTATTCTTTTTGTAGCTTTGTCTACAAACAGACCTAGCCACACTGACTTTTCTCTGTTGCACTAGTTAAATACCCCTGGTAACTGACACAGCTTCACTATGTGTCCTCTGTTCTATACCAAGCTTTATTCCCAATGATTCACCAGTTTTAGGCCCTTTTTGTGTACCCTGCCCCACTGCACCTTGTACAGGTATGGGACCTGTTATCCAGAATGTTTGGGACCTGGGGTTTTCCAGATAACGGATCTTTCCGTAATTTGGGTCTTCATGCCTTAAGTCTACTAGAAATTCATTTAAACATTAAATAAACCCAATCGGCTGGTTTTGCTTCCAATAAGGATTAATTATATCTTAGTTGGAATCAAGTACAAGTACTGTTTTATTATTACAGAGAAAAAGGAAATCATTTTTAAAAATTTGGATTATTTGGATGAAATGGAGTCTATGGGAGACATTATATATATATATATATATATATATATATATATATATATATATATATATATATATATATATATATATATATATATATATATATATATATCTTTAAAGCATGTTTAACAACTAAGTGCATATTTGTCCATTCTAAAAGCAACCCTCTAGTCTACTGATGGCTGAACACGTATCAAGTAGTGATGGGTGAATTTCTCCCATTTCACTTTGCCGAAATGACAACGAAAACTCGAGATACTCGAATATTGACGCCCGCATCAATTTTAATGCTTGGCGTTAAAGTCAGTGGGTGTCCAAATAGTGTTGACGCACAACGGTTTTGACACAATCAAACCAAATTTTTGTTGGAGTTTTGCGGATTTAGTTTTGCGGAAATTCGCCGCTAATTCGCACCTGCCGAATTTATTTGCCCATCACTAGTGTCAAGCGCAAGAGAATGCAGCATGCTGCATCTAAACAAATGTACTGAAACGCAAATGGAGTAAAACACAACTCAGAATGCTCATGCATACAGCCAGGTAGAATATAATGGAACCAGTTATTGAATATGTTTATTTGTGCTCAAACTAGCGTTAAATAAAAAAAAACGCCCGTGTGTAAGAGCCCTTATGCCGTCAGACCCCATTTAGATCCACTGTAACCTCCACTCCATGTACAATACGAATTGATTTTAGTGGACAGATGAGTTTTAAACAGCAACTTGCTTTTAGAGGGGAGATAGTTTAGCCACTTTATGATACTGTATACATATTACTATGATGTCACAAGGTTAGGATTCTGAGCTTCAAATAAACACAATGACCCACATCCTTATTGGCATCAAAAATATCTGAAGAGTTGGGTTTAAAGGAGAAGGAAAGCTCCAAGACAGTTTATTGCCAATAGAATAGCCACAATAGTGCAAACTAGAACGCTATATTTATTCTGCAGAATGCTTTACCATACCTGAGTAAACAGCTCTAGACACTGTCTCTGTTTGTTTAGGATAGAAGCTGCCATATATGCTTGGTGTGACATCACTTCCTGCCTGAGTCTCTCCCTGCTTACTAACAGCTCTGAGCTCAGATTACAGTAGGGATGGGAGGAGGGAGGGGGAGAGGAGCAAACTGAGCATGCTCAAGGCCGTGCCCTGGAGGTTTAAGCTGAAAACAGGAAGTCTGATACAGAAGCCCATGTATACACAATAAAAGCAAAGAAATGTGTGTTTCTTTTGACAGAGGACTCAGAGCAGCATTACTTTGAGGGTTTACTGGTGTATTTATAGAGACCTTTCTGATAAAGCTTACTTAATTTTAGCCTTCTCCTTTAAAGGCATCTAATACAGCAAAGAGTTTGATAATCAGTTATTTAGCCAGCCAGGCTGCTGAAAGGAAAGACCAACAATTTCTGAACTGAAATTAAGGGACATCTCAGTACCATGTAGCCTACTCAATTAAAAAAAAATATAACAGGTCACCTTGGGGTTCTGCGTCATTTATATGGTCGCATATCTTTTTGGTGATTTCTCTTACCTTTATCCACTCTTTATTTTACTGAATATTAATATGCAATATAGATATATTTCTCACATAAAGGGTAATATTACAAACAGTATTTGACATAATGCAGTAGCGCCACCAAGTTTCAATGGTTAGCTTATCCTATTCAGAATAAGAAAAGAAAATATAATTGGACAATATGATCATTTTGATTTCCTTTAACCAACACATCCACCATCACAAAGGAGATGCACACAAATTTTTACTGTTTTGTTTTTATAATAAAGGTATTGGACTGGTTATTCAGAATACTTGGGTCCTGGGGCTTTCCTAATGATGGATCTTTCCCGTAATTTAGATTGTCATGCCCTGAGTCTACTAGAAAATCATGTAAACATTAAATAACCCCAATAGGCTGGTTTTGCTTCAAATAAGGATTAATTATATCTCAATTTGGATCAAGTTCAAACTACTGTTTTAATATTACAGAGAAAAGGAAAATCATTTTCAAAAATTTGGATTATTTGGATAAAATGGAGTCAGTGGGAGACAACCTTTCCGTAATTCGGAGCTTTCTGGATAACGGGTTTCCAGATAACAGATCCTATACCTGTGTCACACAAATACAATGTCTTACCCTGATAATAAAAACATACAACGCACTAGCAATGGCACCTCCCAGGAGGTGGTGTTGCGGGAGCAAAAGGTGGAGTCACACATAAGGTTCAGTTCACCCAAAACCTTGATCTCTTTGTAATGTGCAAGGGAAGGCTGAAGGAAGTAAGCTGTAGTGATCGGTGCTGAGAAGTGACTATAACTCCGGTGTGTCCTGTTGCATGAAGATTTGACTACATTTGGAAGTAGTTCTGCTCCTGTGCATCAAGACTATAGACTAGGACAGTAACTGACATCAAAGGGTAAGTTAAATAAGCCCTTTCAGTGGTTCCCAGTTATGAACTGAAATTGCTACTTTGGGGCAGAGTTCTTTAATGAGATTACTAGCAGTAAAACAAATGATTTATTGATGATTTCATTAATTTCTTGTTCATAACTACATACAGCATATTCTATTCAGTTATTACAGCCTCAAGCATAAATATGTATCTTTATGATACACAAAACTATTAAGCATATTCCCTTCCCCATTCTGGAGAGCATGGTATCCATAAACAGTTTGCCAACTACTGCCATGGCTGTTGGAAACAAAATCTGTACCCTTTGTTAGTCTGTAAAAGAATTTATCAACATTGGAGTCTGGAATTGTAATGTTAAAACAAATGTGTTTATTATCCTACATAAAGTAGCATGCATATGGGAATCTATGCAATAAAGCTAATTTTACTTAGCGTCTTATGGTATAAAATACGTTTAATTCACTTGTACAGTCTAAGAACGCAAGGAGAAATATTTCTATAAATCATATCTATTTTAAACCCATCAGCAAGCTGCACTGAAGTCGGTTCCCAGCTACATGTAAAATACCATGTGCATTCTCACCCATCTCAAATTCAGTTCATGGTATTATATCAAGTGTAGTACAAAAAAGGTTTGACAGAAGGATTTTTATTGTTTTCTAGCACAAACACAATGTATTTGGGAGACTAACAGTTATTTGTGAGCTTTTTTTTGCTGCTTGCAGTATTCCAGACACCAACAAAACGTTTTGATAGGGACCATACGAGTGTAGGGATAATAAACTCAAGAGGATTCAGTGGAATGTATCCGAGCTGAGGGCATTGAGATGACCACTATCTTTGGATGTTCTCCCTGTGAGCAGCACTTTGTGTTACTATTTGTGGACCTGACTATGATTCCTTGTAACAGATGCAGCCTCGGGTATGTGAAATAGGGAGGGGAGATGGTTGGGGTAGAGCTGGGGAGGCTGGGCAGACAAGCAGTGAACAGCTGATTCCTAGTTTTGTCCTAGTGAAGTTGATAGCTTAAGCACAAGTGGGCCTCTCAAACGGATTCCTTGTAGGTGCTGGATGTGGCAAAAGCAGATCCTAAAGAGCAACATTGCATTTTAGAACTTACAATATACAGGTATTGTTATGCATGCTTTTAACAACTGAACTAAATAGTACTAACTAAAGTACTTTAGTACTGAACTAAAAATGTACTTCTACTAAGAACTCTCACCTGGAGTGATTTCCAATCAAGTTACCTCTCAAGGTCACTGTTTAATATCCAGTTTACCCATATTTTATAATATTTCTCCTCTTATACTTCCTTCTATATAAACATACCTCTTTTGCTGTTTTGGGAGATATATACAACTTTTCAGATTTTCATCATACACTGTGGAAGTGAAGTTTACATTTTTCTGCTCTTAAGCACCTTAAAGCATACAGAATTCACCTTCTTCAGTACTTCTATGCTTTTATAATTCTGCTCCGAATTTCCCCAAGCTTAAATAATCATTCTGTCAAGCATTACATAGCCTGAATTATTCTTACTTGTCAGCACTTCATTTTGTTGAGTTTTGTTGTCTTATTCTCCTCAAAAGCACCCATAGCCCACATATTCTCCTCTTAAACATCCTTATATTATTTCACTTCCAAACAACAATACATTATCACTATTGTTCACCCACATCATCTCAAAGTCCATATTGTTTGCCTTCTACAGCACCGGAAGGGCTATAAGATTCTCATTCTTAGCAACCCTAAGGCCTAAATTTCTCATCCTTCAGCACCACTAAACCTCCATTATTCTCTTCTCTAAGTAAAATTCTGCTTTTACAGCACCCCAAGTCTTCATTAATATGCTCCTACAACACCTCCAGCTCTTATTATTATTCTCCTACTTCTGCACCCATAAGCCTTCATTGTTCTCCAACTAAGCACCCCATTCCTTACGTTATTCTCTTATGCTCTGTTCATAGGTGCTAACTATGTATAGCATTAATTTAGTTAAACGTTTCCATATATTATAATTAGGTGGGTTGAGAAGAAGTCAGATATTTTATTGGAGGGGGCATTGCCTGCCCCCTCCCCAAGTGCCAATGTAGGGCTTTTAGCTAGACAGAAGCTTTGCAAAAAGTAAAACCAAAAGAATTTACTTTTTTCAGCATTATTTAATATCTGTTGAATATTTTTAAAATTAATATCTGGGATATCAAACCTATACCCTTGCAGCTGTTGCTGAATTCTTAGGGACTCTTAGCATCCCAAAAACTGCAAGGCAGTTGAAGGGGTTGCAGGTTCTACATCTTGATTTACACTTTTCCCACCTGCTTTGATTGGGTCTGGGATGTTTTCTACCTACATTACTTCTTACAAAACCTCCCTTCTGTGGCAAAATTAGTAAGGATACAGTACGTGTAATTTTCACACAATTCTTGTTTAAAAAAACACACACACAAGTATGTTTTCAAGAAGGACTTTGTGGAAACTACACATGCCTGTGATTTCATCCATGTTTTCTTAATACAGGTATATCAAACTCATTATCCTGCTGTTGTTAACTCCCGCATCCTAGCCTGAGCCACACTGCAATACTAAATCAACTGGTATGTAATGGTGTTATTAAAGCTCTGACATGCATTTTATTCTTCTTTAACTAAAGTAAAAACATCAGCATCGGGCAATGTGCATGGTGCCCAATTTTCAGAAATTATAGATGAAGCAGGCCCCGTGGCTGCAGGGGGGGGTTGAGGAGTTATAGGGGGCTCAGATATTAGATACCTTTATTTACAGTATATGTCTGTTTTATTTATGTTAAAATCTATAATGAATCAATAATGAATTAGGATATTTTGTATAATAATGCAATGTACTGATCCAAGCTCCATCATGGAACTTTTTATATTCAACAAAAATGATAGCCGATAATTGGTAATGCAAAGTTAGCATTTGGTCCATTTGTATGGAATACAAATGCAGGTTTAGACATTTAAGGGATGAACCTTATGGCAATCTGCGATGGGATGGATTTGTTTGTCCTACAAAACTGTATTCAACATTTTATAACATACTTTGTTAGATGCTGCAATACCTCATTCTACATGTCAGCAAGTAATATAACATTTTGCAGAAGTGGTTTTAGTAAAATATCTGCAAACACGATAAATTGCTATTGTGCGTACATCAGTGTATTGGATTGATACACTCCCATCTGATTTTAGCTTGTATGGAAAAGATACTGCATGCTGCCTTTGGTACAGATGAAGATGTTGCATCTAGCATTTGGCCCAGCCAGTCATGTTGTGTCAGATAGTAAAAATTCCATTTTAGCAGCAAAGCTTTTTTTTCTTTTTTTTTCTTTAGTCACATTATTTTATGTACTGTATACCTATATTCCACTTTTGAGATTTGATTAGTTGATCTGAGAAAAACTCATTGGCAAGTAGATTTGAGAAATAGCAGTTACTGGCAGTCTCGATGGCCCTGTGGCAATATTACCAGAACACTTTGGCATCATTTACCAAGACCCTGAACAGAAGTACAACAAAAGTAAGGGTCAGTCAAGCAAAAAGCATTTCTGTTTGGAGTCTTGGGGTTATGTAAAAAAAAGGCACTAAGTTTGCCCAGGAGCAGTAACCCATAGCAACCAATCAGAGGTTAGCATTTACTGGTCACCTGTATAAAAGCAAACATCCTATTGGTTGGGTTACTGCTCCTGGACAAACGTAGGGCCTTTTATTACAAAACCCCTGCATAAGACAAACAGTAAGTACAGGGCTTCAATGTAGCCTGTGTCCACCAGAGCACCTTTCAGCTTTTGTATCTAAACAGAGCTGGTCAATGGCGACCGTGTGCCCTAGGCAACCACCTCACCCCCCTCCACAGTGTGAGAACGAGTGACACATGCGCAGTGATGACACAAGGTGGGGGGAGGGGACATGCGCGGTGACAAGCAGCCAAGGGGGGACTTATGGCCTGGACTAGGGGTAGATAGACAGTAGAGGTATGTGCCTAGTGCCCACCCATCATTGCACCCTAGGCACATAACTTCTTCTGGCAATATTCAAAACCCTACCATACACTGCCACGTGTTGTCCGGCACACACTATTAGAGCTGGAATAAGTAAGTAAGAACAGTGTTTTTTTGGAGTACTAATCACTGGTATAAGGCATCCAAAATGCCATAACCTTTAGAGCTGACCAAATAATAGCTAAGGCCAGAATGTAAATTTCTTTACAGCATTTCATTTACCTGTGGCTTATCTAGAGTTAAACTAATAGCCTGGTATGGGAGCAGGCCTACTGTAACTGTCTGTGACTGTCTGAACTGGCTAAACCCTAATCTGCACATGGGAGAACCAAAATTCTGCATCTTGCCAACTACCCAAATACAGAAATCTACAATGCTTACGTTGCTACTCACTAGCAATCCATATTGACATATTCGCAATGGACTGGTACAGAGACAGTTTGGTGATATTGGAAATACTGGGTCTTGTGAGGGTAAGGTTAAATTAAGAACTATTTCTTAGGAAGGTGGTATTATTACAGTGATTGAATATAATGGTGGAAAAGCAGGGACAGTAACATCTGATAAGCATGTTATTTCATTACTTGACTTAAAGGAGAATTCAACCCTTTAGCAAAAAAAACCCTACCGGCCACTCCCCCCAGCTTAACTGCCCCCTGGGGAAATGCCCCTAACTTTTTACTTACCCCTCGGCGCAGATTCAGGCATTGGAGTTCACCGCAGCAATTTCCGTCCAACTCGCGCATGCGCAGTTCTTGCAAACAGGTAAATTGCTAGAATTGCGCATGCGCCACTTCGCCGGTCTCAGCTTACCGAAGACTCAGAAGATCGCTGTGTGGAACTCTGATGCCTGAATCTGCGCTGAGGGATAAGTAAAAAGTTAGGGGCATTTCCCCAGGGGGGCAGTTAGGCTGGGGGAGGAGGGAGGGGGGTCTATGTGGGGTGGGGGGTAGGTTTTTATTGCAAAACGGTTGAATTCTCCTTTGTTAGCTAATTATTTCATCGGGGGGATATCACTAATCATCACTAAGCACCAGTTATAACTGATGACTACGCCCCATTTATATAGTGAATAAAGAACCTGCTATTGTAAAATACAGTATAGGGATGTAGCGAACGTCGGAAAAAAAGTTCGCGAACATATTCGCGAACTTGCGCAAAAATGCGAGCGGTTCGCGAACGGTTCGCGAACCCCATAGACTTCAATGGGAAGGCAAACTTTAACATCTAAAAAAGACATTTCTGGCCAGAAAAATGATTTTAAAGTTGTTTAAAGGGTGCAACGACCTGGACAGTGGCATGCCAGAGGGGGATCAAGGGCAAAAATGTATCTGAAAAATCTGCCTGTGTGTGCTTGGAAGAGATAGTGTAGGGGGAGAGCTGTTAGTGATTTCAGGGACAGATGATAGTAAGTTTGCTGGCTAGTAATCTGCTTGATACTGCTCTGTATTGGAACAAAAAAATAAATAAAAGCAGTCCTTACAAGGACTACTGTTATTGCAGCAGTCAGCAGATGAGATCAGAAGCAGGACAGCTGCCCACTGCAGCTACATACAGAGCACTGCAGTAGAAGGTAGATTACTAGCCAGCAAAGCTACCTAAGCTTAAATGTCCCTCAAACCCCTGCAGACTTCTGTCCCTCCAATAACAGAGCAGTATCAACACGATTACTAGCCAGCAAACTTTCAACTGTCCCTGAAATCACTAACAGGCAGCAGCTCTCTCCCTACACTATCTCTTCAGCACACACAGGCAGAGTGAAAAAACGCTGCAGGGCTTCGGTTTTTATAGGGAAGGGGAGTGGTCCAGGGGAGAGCTTCCTGATTGGCTGCCATGTACCTGCTGGTCTGGGGTGAGAGGGCAAAAAAAAGCGCCAACAATGGCGAACGTCGCGCGACGTTCGCGAACTTCCGGCGAGCGCGAACACCCGATGTTCGCGCGAACAAGTTCGCCGGCGAACAGTTCGCGCCATCTCTAATACAGTATAAGGAGATGAAGAAAATATAAGGAGTCACAAACGACTTCCATGACCATATAAAATCACAAGGCCAAAGGTCGAGTGTTTTTACACAGGTAATGGACTCCAACAGGTGGTGCAT
This sequence comes from Xenopus petersii, assembly GCA_038501925.1. Taxonomy (NCBI): domain Eukaryota; kingdom Metazoa; phylum Chordata; class Amphibia; order Anura; family Pipidae; genus Xenopus; species Xenopus petersii. The sequence continues at coordinate 62,595,009 of CM076681.1, read as the reverse complement.
AATTTGTGAGTAACACAAGTTACATCTCTAAGCACCAGTTAAAAATATAATTTATAGGATATTTATTGCTCTTGAGTATTATATATTGAATAAAATATTGTAAAATATAAGGATATTAAGTATATGACTTCTAATATCCTCATATTTTACAACAGGAGGCACTTTATTATAATACACATGGGACTCAGATGACAGAAAGTATAGCACTATGCACTATTTAGAACTAAGTACCATTTATAAGGATTTAATTCACAGGATATTCTTGTATCTCTTTCTTGTATCTTGTGTAATTGCGTATATATACATACAATGAATGTTAAGAATTATTAAAGTACTATGTATATATACACAAATATACACACACACATACTTGTGAGTCCCACATGTACTGTCATAAACTGTTTTGGAATAACAGATGTCAGATGTTAGTTTGCTGCATTTGACTTTGATTTAAATATAGTAAGTAATATGAGACCTGGTGAAACAAGCTGGTGAAGATATCCAAGGATTGACCTTTCCATTCTCCATTTATGACAAACTTTTACTCATATAGTTACATATTTAATACTACGTAGAAATGCTGAAAAAAATATGTGGCAGCACTCACCAAATTAGTTTGTAGACAGGAGAAAGGATTGGTGTATCTTTAATGAATTACTTACTAAATCACTTTTACAAAATACTCACGTGCTTTCTTATGCCATTCCATTATAACTTAGTTCTAAAACACAAACCTAAAATACACTTAAAACAAATGAAAGGATCTATACTGGAAGGCAGATAGAATATGACATTAACATTAGATATATTCAGAATCTACATTTATTGTCAACCAATAACAACCTTGATTATGTGCCAAACTGCTATTTGTATTGCTGCTGATGTAGATGCCAGTATGGACCACAGCACAACATTGTGATGTGAATGGGAACATGTATGGTAATGATAAATTCAGAATAAGGGGATTTTTTTTTTCTCAGAAGACTAAGGTTTGCAGTTTTACAGGCTTTACAATGATATATTAGAACAGTAATTACTTAATAATAATATTAAAAAATATTACAAACAGAGACATAAACACACAGTATGGGGGTACAGGAAATGTTTCTTGTAGCTGTTTAACCTTTTACCAGGTTTGGCACAGTTAGAATAGTGAAAACAATTAGAATAGTGAAAACAATCTTCTTATTTATATGTGACAAGACTATGGTAATGTTTTTGCATAAAACAATTCTTTTCAATTATATAACTGTATTTAATAACGTGATTTTTTTTCCAGGAAGGTCTTGGCTGTGATTCCACATTGCAGTCATGGCACCAAAGAAGAAGAACGTTAAGAAGAATAAGGCAGACATCAATGAGATGACCATCATTGTAGAGGACTGCCCTCTAAGCAAACTTAATGGCTTGAGTGGTCTAATTGATGGTGGGAATGGCTTCAGTTACATCTCAACAGAAGTTACCGATTCCAACTATGGCACTTCCCTTATGGAAGGGATGAGCAGAATGAGACAGGACAGTTTCCTTTGTGATCTAACCATTGGTACCAAAACAAAATCTTTTATGGTTCACAAAGTTGTTATGGCCTCCTGCAGTGAATACTTCAATGGCATCCTCAAGAAGGATCCCTCAACTCAGAGAGTTGATCTGAATGATATATCTCCATTAGGCTTAGCCACTGTAATAACATATGCATACACTGGAAAGATCACCCTTTCTTTATATACTATTGGCAGCACCATATCTTCAGCAATTTATCTGCAGATAAATGCCCTTGTAAACATGTGCTGTGATTTTCTAATGCAAGAAATGAATGTTGAAAACTGCATGTATGTTGCTAATATTGCAGAAACCTATGGACTTAAAAGTACAAAAGAAGCAGCACAGAAATTTATCAGAGACAACTTCATTGAGTTTTCTGAAACAGACCAGTTTCTGAAATTAACCTTTGATCAAATCAATGAACTGCTAATAGATGACTATTTACAGCTTCCTTCTGAAATTGTGGCTTTCCAGATTGCAATGAAATGGTTAGACTTTGATGAAAAGAGAATAAAATATGCCTCTGGCCTCCTCAGCAATATCCGCTTTGGTACCATCTCAGCCCAAGACCTTGTCAACTATGTTCAGTCAGTGCCTCGTATGATGCAAGATACAGATTGCCACAGGCTTTTAGTAGAAGCCATGAATTATCATCTCCTTCCATTTCATCAGAACACATTGCAGTCTAGAAGAACAAAAATACGTGGTGGTTCCAGGGTCCTGGTTACTGTGGGAGGTCGCCCAGCTCTAGCAGAAAAGTCCCTAAGCAGGGAAATTCTATACAGAGATCCTGAGGGTGGATGGAAAAGACTGTCAGAGCTTCCAGCTAAGAGTTTTAATCAGTGTGTCATTGTAATGGATGGATTTCTTTATATTGCTGGTGGTGAAGACCAGAATGATGCCAGAAACCAAGCCAAACATGCCGTCAGCAATTTTTGCAGGTAATGCAAAACTGTACCATTGTTGATCTGTAGCAATATCTAAGCCTCTAAAGAACATATATTATAGTACACTAACCCGTATAGTATAGTATAGTATAGTATAGTATAGTATAGTATACTAAGTAAATTGTCCTTAACTCTGACTTTTAGCAATAAAACAATTCAAACACTGGAGGCTGCAATATCTTCCACCAAAAATTCATTGAACTTTTATAGCCATTCATTCTGAATATCAGATGGCACACTGTCTGCAAATGAAAGTTTCAGTTACACATGCCATGCAAAATCTGATAGGTCTGCCCATAAAGGTCACTCATGTTTGTTCAAGGAGATCACCTATGGTAGGCAAAAGTATGAACTAAATGGTACATATTATATTTAGCAAGTAATTTTATGTTTTCGTGCTTGTAGAAATATTTGCAGCTATAAGTTTTAACATTGTTTTCTTTTTCACTGCAACTATTTTTAGATATGACCCTCGTTTCAACACTTGGATTCATCTGGCAAACATGAATCAGAAACGCACTCATTTCAGCCTCAATGTGTTTAACGGGCTTATCTTTGCAATTGGAGGCCGTAATTCTGAAGGGGGTCTGGCATCATTTGAGTGCTATGTGCCTTCAACTAATCAGTGGCAAATGAAAGCACCACTAGAAGTAGCTAGGTGCTGTCATTCCAGCTCCGTAATAGATGGTAAAATCCTGGTCGTAGGTGGATATATAAATAATGCATACTCCCGATCTGTGTGTATGTATGACCCATCTATGGATAGCTGGCAAGATAAAGCAAGCCTCAGTACCCCTAGAGGATGGCATTGCTCTGTTTCACTTGGTGACAGGGTGTATGTCATGGGTGGCAGTCAACTTGGTGGTCGTGGTGAGAGAGTTGATGTCCTACCTGTAGAGTGTTACAATCCCCACACAGGTCAGTGGAGCTATGTTGCTCCTCTTCAAAATGGAGTTAGTACAGCCGGTGCTTCAACTCTCAATGGAAAAATCTATCTAGTTGGTGGCTGGAATGAAGTGGAAAAGAAATATAAGAAATGCATCCAGAGCTACAATCCTGATCTCAATGAATGGACAGAGGAAGATGAGTTACCTGAAGCAACAGTTGGAGTGTCATGCTGCTCCATTAACATGCCCAATTTTAAAACACGAGAATCTAGGGCAAGTTCAGTGTCTTCTGTACCAATCAGTATATAAATACCACCTGACACTATGTTAGTGCCACTGTTCGGTTTTTTTTTACACAGATCAACTTCAACCCCTTCTGCCCATTATTTTGAAGTTTTTAATTATATTACTTAAAAAATGTCTTAGGAAAGGAATTATATTAAAGAAATGCACTGTAAATTATACAATTATTTGACAGAGAACTTTTTAGTAATATCCCTAAGAAGCAAAAGTGGCCACTGAAGTTTAAAACATAACTTAGAAAGTGCAGGTCTTTTACATTTAAATATAGTATACTGTGCACAAAGCGGTGTATGATGTCTTTTATTTGCAGTGGAGAAAGACCTGTGAGTATGGTAGGACTTTTGGAAGGTAAATTAGTAACTAGTCCAATTGAAGCATAATATTTGTATATTTATCTGAAATCAAGAAGCTACAAATAGGATACCTTATTGTCTATGTCCCATGATTTGTAATGCTTTAAAAACCTGTATCCTGCATATTGCTTCCAATAGTAAATCCTGCCCCAAAACTGTGAATTTGCTGGATTTTGTGAAGTTGTTGGCTGTTTTCCCCTTTACCACATCACTTATAATTGGTACTGAAAGAGGAACTAGCAGAGGAGGCAAAACAGATATAATAATATTTAAACTCTTAAACTCATTAAACGCATTAATGTAGATTTTGGTTCCAAGGATTCCAGATAATGGGTTTCCCACCTGTATACATACACATAAGCACACATATAAATATACGTCCATGAAATCAAGGGCTAAAAAAGTTGATTCTTAATAATAATTTGCATACTCAGGGAAGGCATTTAGAGTGCAATGGCCTTGAAAAGCGTTCTTTAAGAAATGTGAGCCCTCAGGCCCTACACACTTTCATGAAACAGTTGCATAACAATAAGGGGCAGATTTATCAAGGGTTTGAATTTAGAAGTAAAAAATACTTCGAAATACGACCATCTAATTAAAATACTTCGACTTCGAATATCGAAGTCGAAGGATTTTTCACTGAATTTGGCCATCGAACGATCAAAGTAAAATCGTTCGATCGAAACAATTCTAGCGATTTTAGCGCACGATCGAATGATTTTACTTCGATGTGTAAAGACTTAGAAAAATGGTCTAGAAGGTCCCCATAGGCTAACATAGCTTTAATTTGGTGAAGTATTGAAGTTGAAGTTTTTTTAAAGAGACAGTACTTCCATTATCAAATGGTCGAATATTCAAACTATTTTTACTTCGAATCAAATTCGAAGTCGTAGTATCCTATTCGATGGTCGAAGTATCCAAAAAATTACCTCGAATTCACTTCAACCCTTGATAAATCTGCCCCCAAGTAAATATTATAAAGTATATCTGATTAAAAGGAACACTGTTATTATTTAGTCCTGTAACATTACTTGAAAGATACAGCAATGACTATACAAGGATGTCAGTTCATTTAGAGCTCAGTCATTTGCGATTACATATTTGTTTAATTAGAACTGTGAAAAAAAAACTATGGCTATTTAATCCTGTGGATCAATCAATAGGCAACATTAAGCCTATATTTAAAATTCTGTTTGTTTAAACTGTTCAAGAAAAAATAAACATTATTTGCACGAATCAATGTTAAATGCAGCCTTTTTATGAAGGCAGTCTTTCTGTTTGTTAAAGCAACAGTTCCATAAATGACAATATGTGCCCAAAATGTCAACATGTGCCATTGCTGTAGAGTGGTGAGTAGGCAAGTGAAATAAAGTATTACACATAGGAGTGCTCTATACCCTTCTCTCCCACATATATAATAAAAGTCTCCCCAAGGTGCAATGTACAGGTGACCAGTACATACTAAATGCTGGTTGGTTGCTATAGGTGACAGGACTTGGAGCAAACTTTGCACCTTTTATTACAAAAACCTGTGTGCGCACTAGATTACTGGGATATAACTGACCTGTTGCATCCTATTTTTTCATGTACATGCTTTGTACAGTACATAACAATCTAAGATACTCTAAGGATACAGATGTGGTAGCTGAATCATTACACTGGCACCAGGCTCTCCTGTTATTATTGTATTTTGCCACTGTTAGAACTCAGAAACCACTGGGGTAGATTAGAAAAGGGTAGGGGATATGTGGCATATTTTGAGATTCATTTCAGTTTTTGTTATCACTGTAATGCCTGTTGTAGTGTCATCTGTGTTTATATAGATTTATTGTGTCTTTGTAGGAGTCCATCCCACATAAATGTGAAGGGTATTCTGTTTTCAACTATGTTCCCTTTGCCATAGATGTGTATAAATCGAATGATTTAATCGTATGATCGTACGATTTCACTTCGACTTCTAAAAACTTAGGTTCTAGGAGGTCCCCATAGGCTAACATAGCAATTCGGCAGGTTTAAGGTGGCGAAGTGTCAAAGCCAAAGTTTTTGTTAAAGAGACAGTACTTCGATTATTGAATGGTTGAATATTCGAAGTATTTTCACTTCGAATCGAAGTCAAAGTCGAATTTAGACCTATTCGATGGTTGAAGTACCCAAAAATAGTTCGAAATTCGAAGTTTTTAACTTCGAAAATTCACTTCGACCCTTAGGGGCAGATTTATCAAGGGTTGAAGTGAATTTGAGGGAATTTTCAAAGTACAAAAATTTGAAATTCAAAGTAATTTTTTGGATACTTTGACCATCGAATAGGATACTTTGACTTTGAATTCTATTCGAAGTAAAAGAGTTTGAATATTCGACCATTCGATAATCGAAGTACTGTCTCTTTAAAAAAAACTTTGACTTCAATACTTCGCCAAATTAAACCTGCCGAAGTGCTATGTTAGCCTATGGGGACCATCTAGAGCAGTTTTCTAAGTTTTTTGAAGTCGAAGAAAAATCGTTTGATCGATGGATGAAATACTTTCGAATTATTCGATTAGAAGGATTTCACCGTTCGATCGAACAATTTTACTTTGACCGCAAAACGGTCAAATTTGATGAAAAAAACTTCGACTTCGTTATTTGAAGTCGAAGTAAAGCCATTCGATGGTCGAATTTCGAAGTATTTATCACTTCGAAATTCGACCCTTGATAAATCTGCCCCCAACAGTTGTTATGACCACTTTTGGCTATCCCTATTGCTGAGTATTTTATATATTTTCTTGAATGTTAGATCAGAAGGTTTTTACTCATTACCCAAACTGTATGTGTTCATCAGTTGGTCACTGACGGCTATTAAGATTCCCTTTAAATTGAATTAAACTGCATGCAGTTGGCTATGGAAGATGTCATGAAAAATGCACAGTAAAAGTTATGTATTTAAAATGTCACGTTTAAAAGTATATTGACTTGAGGACAGCACAATGTAGGTTAACATATGAGTGGACTTTGTTACTGCACACGTGCTAGCACATGCATTGCAAATAAATGTTGTCACTCTTGTGTTTCTTATGAACCCTGACTTCACACTTAAACATGGAGCCAGATCTGAGCATATGCAACATCACCAATGCTGCTCCAGCAGCAGAATCAGCAGCAATGTAAGTCTCTGAAGGTCAGTTTTGGGGGTATTATAAGTGAAATATGTTCTGGTTTCTTGAATACAAAGAAATAGAAGATGGATCAAACACTGTGAATCTGCCACTATTGCTGGACTATAACTCTCAGTTTATGGTTATTTATGTAGTTCAGCAATATTTGGATTGTCACATGTTTAATATGGATACACCTAGGCCATGTGGTATAAAACATTCAATAACTGTTCATATCATAGTAAAAGAGCAAGTACATTTCATAAAAAAAAACTACACTGGCAACACCCAGATGTAACATTTTAGAACATGTTTCATTTTCAATTTATTCTCAGTTCTATCGAAATCCTAGCTAACTGAAATTAAATAGACGTAGCAATATGCAGTGCAACAGTATGTCACTTTACTATAGACCTGCCATGTTTTTGAAGTTTTTTTAAGTTCATAATCACTGAAAATTACCACAAGGGAACACGCAGCTTTTTGTTCTGTATAAAAAGTAAAAATATTTTTAAAAAAAAGTAGTTTGTGTAATGTATAGCTTTATGTAGCCTACAATTATTTAATAAATGGAGCTTACTGGAAATAAAGGTTAGAAGACCCATTGTCGTGTTTCCATTATTAAATGAGCCCTTCGATTTCTAATTTGAATATTGTATCTCAACAAACAGGCCACTTTGCAAAAATAATAACAGTTCCGCATCGCAAAAACGTAACATTTTCAAATAGTATACCAAAAATAATCAGGGCCGGATTTACATAGCGGATGCCCCTAGGCCCATTGCCATTTGTCGCCCCTGTCCCCCCCTTTATTCGTGCAAATTTTCATGGAGATTATATCTCCTGTGCATCCCCAGTGTTTTTGAACCAATGTGGGTGTGGTTGGGCAGCATGCCGCCCCCCTAAAATCCTGCCGCCCTAGGCCCGGGCCTAGGTGGCCTTCCCACAAATCCGGGCCTGAAAATAATGACTTAAAAAAATGTTTTTTCTCAAAAACTGCTTAGCGTAACAGTTACCATTTCATGCGTGAAGTTACTGCTGAGAAATATATAGGAAATATATAAATGTTTTGCTAATGGGAAACATGAGAAAGGCATAATGCAATGTTTTTTAAATGTTTATATTAGAAAAACTGTAAGAATAGAGTAAAAGGGTCATTATTGGTAGTTTTCTATATGAAAACAAAAGGTTTTGTGAAAGTGAACTGCCTCCTTAAAGTAGACTTGTCACCCAGACATAAAAACTGTATAATAAAAGTCCTTTTCAAATTAAACATGAAATCCAAATTCTTTTTTTTTATTAAAGTATTTATAGCTGTTGTAAGCTCATAAAAATCTCAACTGTCAATCAAATATTGTCTGCCACTCCTCTATGCCTTAGGCATAGAGGCGGGGTAGGCAATTACTTTCACTTTCCATTCAGCACTTCCTAGATGTCACTGCTCTCCACACATTTCCCCCATTATTTTAACCATGTAATTGTGTAACCAGTGCATGGGGATGGACATCAGGTTCCCTGTTCTGGTGCAGAAACAAGATTCTGAGCTGATGCAAGGCTTTTCTTAATAACAATGTCCACAAAATGGCTCCTTCCTACTTGCTATAATTAGGACATCCCAGACTGAAACAAACAAAATTCAAATATTTTATATAGTGTAATTAGAGTTAATTTTGCTTGACCAATGTGATAAAATAGGATATTGAATATTTTTTTTGGGTGGCGGGTCCCCTTTAATATCATTGGTGACTGCTCACATTATGAAATGATTACAAAATTTATGAAAAAGATAAGACTTTATTCACATATTCTGAAAAGTTGCCAAAATGATTATTCTTGGGGTGGGGTGTCTAGTGTTATTGAAAATATATCCCAGAAAATTACATTTAAAGTACATTTAAAAAAAAAAACTGTTAACAATGTATTATTGACAAGATAGATGTAAGCTATTCTATAAAACATGGAAATTAATTGTGAAAATAAAATATTTGGATAAAGTATGTGGATTTGTTTAGTTATCTGTTTTGAGAAAATATAAACATGATTGACAACATGTAATTGATTAATATATTTGTGTTTTATTCACACTTCTTTCTGTGCAAAACTGTGTTTTTCTTTGAATTAATAATGTTAGAAGAATTATGCTCTAAGGGGCAGATTTATCAAGGGTCGAATTGTGAGGTGATGGGAGTTTTTTTTAAACTCCCAGCAAATCAAAATTCGAATAAAAGAAGACCAATCAAAATTTATTTTAAAAAAATCGACGTTTTTGTATTTGAATCGTTCGAATCGAAGTTTTAGTGCATTTGATCGAATTTGAATCGAAGGATTTGGCCCAAAAAACTTCGATTTTTCAAAGTCCACCAAATGACTAGTTTCTAGGAGGTCCCCCATAGGCTAAAACAGCAATTCGATAGGTTTTAGATGGCGATTGGCCAAAGTCGTCATTTTAAAGAGACAGTACATGATAAATTTCGATATTCGAATAGTCACATTTTTTTCAAATTCAAATTGAATTTTGGACTATCCGATAGTGGAAATACACTAAAAATAGCTCTAAAATCTAATTTTAAAATTAGATTTTACAATTCGCCCCTTGATAAATCTGCCCCTATGTGTTAATAGGTGGCTGTCACTGTACTGTCCCTATAGAATATAATGGGTGTGTTAACTCCTGCATGTGACTGCAAGAAAAATGACCTCTCGCACATTACTGTATGAGTAGCTGTGTACAATGTCGCATGAAGGTGGGGATGGCAAAGGGTTTTTGTAGGTGTTCAGAGCAACGTGAATATACATTTACAATGTACAGGTGTTATTCTAATGAAGAATAATTCTATAATGTAAAAAAAAAAAAAAAAACCCTAACTAAAATTGGTCAAAGTATCAAGTTAAATGGAGTTTTTTTCTTATAAATACAAAACTGCATGTGTCCGGATAAAAGCCATCTGACATCTTGCTGCTTGTTATTTAAAAGTAGCATCACGGGTCAGTTTTGCTCTTAATGGTTTTCACATCAGGACAGAAGGGCAGAGCAGCACATATACAGCTTGCAGTGTCGGACTGGCCCACCGGGATACCAGGAAAACTCCCGCTGGGCCCAGGTGTCAGTGGGCCCTCATGCTGCTAAACATTTGGCCTATTTCATGGTCATTGCCTATTTCTATGAGAACAAAAAGGCTAAATAGATGGAATAATTGATTATAGTATGTAAAGAAAACAGACTAGGAGAATAGAAGTTGATTGAGCAGATGAAGAATATTGCTACTGAGAGTGGGCCCCTGGTCTAAGGTTTTAGAGTGGGCCCCTGGTCTAGGGTTTTTGGGTGGGCCCAACAGCTTGTCTCATGAGATATGAAACAGGCAAGAAAGATTATACACACTCACAAGGCCTGCATGTAAAGGGCTCTGACTGCAATATGAGTTCACTGAATAAGGCCCCACTTTTAGGGCTCCTCCACATGTGACCAGTGTGTAATTGCCAATGTACCCCCATGTGGACCCATGCACAATATATGTAAATTCCTTAATACAGTGACATACTAGATACTTTACTATAGTACCATGCTTTGGCCTGAATCAAATAGCGGGACTGCAATAGCCAATTGTCACTGATGGCGTTTTTTTTCTTCCACTGTGTGTAATACTCACCATGAGCTGTTCCAATGATTTAAAATTGCAAAACAAACAATAATTGCAAGATTAAAGTGAAAGTAAACCCTCAGAATTTTTTCCTTTGCTGATCTTTTTATTATCAGGAAAGGCTCCACCTCTGAAGATGCTGTCCTCAGTGAAACCATTTGGGTGTGACATTAGTACTGTTTGCAGCAGTGAGTGGATGCACAGGTGAAACCCACGGGAGTGGGAGACACTGGCATAATCCATTTCTTTGTATTGCAAAGGTTCACCTCCATGATTTGCACCATGGCATGCACCATTACACTATGGACCTGTCCCTGCTTTTTAATGTCTTTACAGAAAAAGAAATACCCTGGAATTGATAGTGATAAGCGGTTTTGAAATCAAGAATCTTGTAAATTGCTAATCCCACCAGAGAGTGGAGAAGTTTTATTGTTTGAAGAAAACACCACTGTACCATGCTTTAATTCATTCAACCTTTTAAAAAAAAAGCACTATTTATTAATAATTTTATTCTGGAGATAGCACTTTAAAAAATCACCATAGCACTTTAGAACACTCAAGACAATTCTGTGCATAGACTTTCTATGGTTCAAGACACACACAGATTTGTGTTGTAACACACTGGTGACTGCACTGAATATTAACAACATTGCGCTAGTTTCTGTTTTTGGTTTTTTTTTCCATAGCCTGTGGTGCTGATTTTATCTTGATTTTCTGTTCCAATGATCTTGCACATGTCTAGACACACTATAACCTCTGTGAAATACCCATTTTCTAGAGGTCTGATCTCCAATCTATATCCTATATCCCAAATCCACTGTTCACTAAACACTTCTACAAAGTCCTTTTTATAAGGAATATGGTTCCTACAAGCTTATAAAAAAATAAATCACCAACTGGATTGGGACTGATTTAGACAATATTTTAGGAAGATACAGTGATTCACATATTAAGCAAATGCCCCCAAGTGAAAAATATTTTGACCAAAACTTTATATGATAATTCATATTGATCGATTTGACACTGTTAAGTAAAATGATCCCTAATATTAATCCTTACAGGTAAACACAGATTTGAACAACATTTTCCAGGTTGCCAAGATCACTAACCCCAAACATTAAAAAACATTGCTGTTTTTATTAGTAAATGAGGCCATATTAGTTTTTATGCATGCACTAAAGTAAAATATATTGCACCACTGCCATCTTGTGGAAAAATTTGAAAAAGGAGAAAAGGCACAGGTTACATGGCATATAACAGATAAGCTCTGCAGTATAGAACTCAGGGCCAGGACAAGATAGTTTGGCAACCTAGCCAAGGGCTTCAATCAGCGCCCCCTGCCCCCATTCTGTATGACCATTTCCCACCTAATCACATTTTTTTTAATAAAGAAACCATACAACACATTAATGAATAAAATTGTACCTGTGCCAGCCAGTAGCACCCAAAATATTGCCCCTAATCTGTACCTGTGCAAGACAGCAGCCAAAATATTACCCCCAAATCTGTACATGTGTCAGACAACAGCCAAAATATTGCCCTCAGATCTATACCTGTGCCAACAATACCCAAAATATTGGCCCCAAGCTGTACCTGTGCCAGACAGCAGCCAAAATATTACCCCCAAATATGTACCTGTGTCAGACAACAGGCAAAATATTGCCCCCAGATCTATACCTGTGCCAGCAATACCCAAAATATTGCCCCCAAATCTGTGTTGTGCCAGCCATATTGCCCCCCAAATCTTTAACTGTTGTGCCAGCAATACTGCCCCCAAATCTGTACCCGTTGTGCAGCTGTATTGCCCCCAAATGCAACTTCTCCAACAACAGCCAGCCCAGTCAGAAGAATCAGGCACTGCTTGGCTCTCTTCAATATGCTGCACACCAACGCACCAGGCCAGCACAGCTCTCTGCCTCACTATGCAGAGTGACATCACAACTCGCCGCTTACTACAGCGCATGCGCATCCACTTCCACATCGCATTAGAAGAAATCTGTACTACTGGAGAGAGGGCAGTCAGTAGTCAGATGCCGGCAAAGGGCAAGTAAGAGGGAGGTGGGGAATAGAGCAGAATGCCGCTGGAGCCTGGGGCAAACCTTAAAACTTAAAGACATTTAAAAAAAAATTCTTTCCCTTCAAAAGTGTACCCCCCTATGACTGCACCCTAGATGGGCGCCTACTGTGACTACCCCTAGTTCCAGCCTTGATGCCCAAGATGTCAGCAGTGGGTAAAGTGTGCACTTTGTGTTAAGTCAGTGGCTGAACTTTCATAGGTTCAATTGTGCCCTTAAGGCCACACACAAGGGCCAAAATCTATCTGTCTCCACTCCCTTCTTGCTCAATAGTAATAAGGGACACACTTAAGGCCTTGTTACTATTCTATATGCTATGCAGCAACAGGATGTGCATAGAGATAACCTAGAAAGACTATGGAAATATTGGAAGGAATACCTGGGCAGGGTTCTAGATGAGGAGTGGCATGAGGCACAAGAATCCCCCAGTCAGCATCCTCTAATTACAAGGCACTAGTGATGGGCGAATTTATTCGGCAGGCGCAAATTCGCGGCAAATTTGTACCTTTCACTGCGGCCGAATAAATTTGTAAAATCGGCCCGAAAATTCTCCGGCGTCAATTAAACGGACGCCCATTGACTTCAATGTGCATCATAAGTCGCCGGCATCTGAATTGTTTTGCAAATTTTTTGCCCGTTTCGCAAATTTTGCAGGAAATTCGCAAATTTCATGGTGAAGCAAAACGGGACAAATTTGTCCATCACTACAAGGCACACCTAATTCAATTGTACACTATCCATAGGGCTTACTATACTCCTGTCAGCCTCCACCATATTAATGCTAATAATCCGTATGACTGCACCAGATGTGCCTTACCTAAAGGGACCTTGATAAACATGTTGTGGAGTTGCAATAAGAACACTCCCTACTGGGGAGAAATGTTAGACACCCTGGAGGCAGTGTTACAGGTTACAATTGCTTGAACACCCAAATTCTGTATTTTGGCCATAATACAAGACCTTAACTGAATCAATACTACTCACTTTTTCTTGTTGAGGCATTACTATTGGCAAAGAGGCAAACTGATCAAAATTGGAGAAATATTGCTCCTCCTACCTTTTACTGGAAGCAGGTGATGCAGGACACTTGTAGTGTTGAGTAATTAGTGTACACTAAAAGGGGATCTAAATTTCCTAGAATTTGCGGGCTCTTGGATGACATACACCCCCTACACCCACACCCTAATAGAATAAGACAGATGTGTAGGGAATGTGCTTACGGTAGATGTCGTTTTTACTATGTCACTACTCTTTCCAGTTTTATTATTGTAAAGGTGACCTTTCCCACTACTTTTATTTGCTGTATAAAACACAGTATTCATTGTTACTGGCATTGTGAAATTTATTGTGCTTTTTTCTTGTACTCTTGTAAAAAGTGTGCACCACTTTGTGTGCTGGGCTCTGGGGAAGATGACCGACAAGCGCCATACCACACCAACATGTCCATGGCACTAGAAAAATCATCTCTGTCCTTTCAGCAACCTGCGAAGTGTGTAACCACTGTTTCAGTCTCGTAGTTTGAGTGGCAGCAGAGCTTTTTTCAAATGCGGCTGAACATTAGGCCTGCCTTCCTGAAGTCCCTCCCCCTTCTATCCACCGCAGTTCCCTCAACAGTGCCTCCCCTTCCATCCAAAATATGGATTAATACACAGGAGCACCCTTATGACACTTCTGTTCCAATCAGAGGAGAGGAGTCAGAGGAAAGCAGAAGCCAGGGTCTGAATGCTGCCTGGGGGTCTAATGAAATGTAAGCAAATGCAGCATTCACTTTGCAGTAGCTCTCAGAGTCTGGAGGGGGGGCCTGAGGCAGAAGCCCCAGGAAGAAATCCAGGTAGAGCCCACTAGAGCCGGGGGCCCACTGGGTTTTTTTCCCGGCACCCCGCAGGCTAAGTTCGACCATGTCCTCACTCTCCAGCCCCTAGCCTAAAAGATTGAATGTTAAAATGCACAATACAATATTCATAGGACAGATGAGAAGATGCCTGTTTTGTATGTATCAATTTTTTTTAAATATATGGATCCTTTTGTCCTGCCTGTGCCATATAAACTATTTGTTGGTGAATGAGGTCCAGGGTTGCCATCATGGCAGGAGGTGAACTGTTTTCCCAGACCCAGTGAAATCTTGATCTGAAGAGGTAGGAAGAGGTAGGTTAGCTAAAGCTATGTAAATTGTGTAAAGCCTTAGATTTCATAAAAATGGAAAGAGTTGATAAGATGAGGAGAAAAAAGTAAATAGGGGAGGTAAAGTAAAAAAGTAAGGAAGAAAGAGGGAAGGGATAACTTTATAGCCAGATACTAGAAGTTATAAGGAAGAGGAATAGCTGAAGAGGAAAGGTGCCGAGTAATGTGAGAGAGAGAGAAAAATAAAAGCGGGAAGAGTAAAAACAAGGTACATAATAAAAGGAAAATGTGTCTTTAAATGAGAAGTGAAAAACAAAAAGGAAGAGCAGAATCAGAAGAACATAAGAATTATTGCTCCATACACTGGCACATTCAGGGTTTGTATATTATGCAAAATAGAAGTTACTTGACATTTCGGTCCTAAACCAGTACCTTCGTCAGGAACAGCAAACAAAAAATGGTAGGTTGAGGAGCTGTTCCTGACAAAGGTTCTGGTTTAGAACTGTAACGTTGAAAACATACATACCAGTAGGGATGTAGCGAACGTCGGAAAAAAAGTTCGCGAACATATTCGCGAACTTGCGCAAAAATGCGAGCGGTTCGCGAACGGTTCGCGAACCCCATAGACTTCAATGGGAAGGCGAACTTTAACATCTAAAAAAGACATTTCTGGCCAGAAAAATGATTTTAAAGTTGTTTAAAGGGTGCAACGACCTGGACAGTGGCATGCCAGAGGGGGATCAAGGGCAAAAATTTATCTGAAAAATCTGCCTGTGTGTGCTTGGAAGAGATAGTGTAGGGGGAGAGCTGTTAGTGATTTCAGGGACAGATGATAGTAAGTTTGCTGGCTAGTAATCTGCTTGATACTGCTCTGTATTGGAGGGACAGAAGTCTGCAGGGATTTGAGGGACATTTTAGCTTAGGTAGCTTTGCTGGCTAGTAATCTACTGTTCTCTTTAAACAACTGCCATACATTGACCTTGTAGGCATTGTTTGCCCAGTTTTTTTGGACGCAGCCACTGAAGCACAGTTGCCAGAAAAAATATGCCATATAAATGCTGAAAATAGTCATTTTTCGCCATACGTTGACCTTGTAGACATTGTTTGCCCAGTTTTTTTGGACGCAGCCACTGAAGCACAGTTGCCAGAAAAAATATGCCATATAAATGCTGAAAATAGTAATTTTTCGCCATACGTTGACCTTGTAGACATTGTTTGCCCAGTTTTTTTGGTTGCAGCCACTGAAGCACAGTTGCCAGAAAAAATATGCCATATAAATGCTGAAAATAGTCATTTTTTGCCATATACGTTGAGTCAACGTCGTTGACCTTGTAGGCATTGTTTGCCCAGTTTTTTTGACAGCAGCCACTGAAGCACAGAGGCCAGAAAAAATATGCCATATAAATGCTGAAAATAGTCATTTTTTTGGTCGCAGCCACTGAAGCACAGTTGCCAGAAAAATTATGCCATATAAATGCTGAAAATATAAATTTTTTTGGTTGCAGCCACTGAAGCACAGAGGCCAGAAAAATTATGCCATATAAATGCAGAAAATATGCATTTTTTTGGTCGCAGCCACTGAAGCACAGTTGACAGAAAAATTATGCCATATAAATGCTGAAAATATAAATTTTTTTGGTTGCAGCCACTGAAGCACAGAGGCCAGAAAAATTATGCCATATAAATGGAGAAAATATGCATTTTTTTGGTTGCAGCCACTGAAGCACAGAGGCTAGAAAAATTATGCCATATAAATGGACAAAATATGCATTTTTTTGGTTGCAGCCACTGAAGCACAGAGGCCAGAAAAATTATGCCATATAAATGCAGAAAATATGCATTTTTTTGGTTGCAGCCACTGAAGCACAGAGGCCAGAAAAATTATGCCATATAAATGCAGAAAATATGCATTTTTTTGGTTGCAGCCACTGAAGCACAGAGGCCAGAAAAATTATGCCATATAAATGCAGAAAATATGCATTTTTTTGGACGCAGCCACTGAAGCACAGTTGCCAGAAAAAATATGCCATATAAATGCTGAAAATAGTCATTTTTCGCCATACGTTGACCTTGTAGACATTGTTTGCCCAGTTTTTTTGGTTGCAGCCACTGAAGCACAGAGGCCAGAAAAAATTAAACCAGTAGGGTTTGCACCCTAGTTTGTAACGGTGGCGGAGGGAGGAGGACGCTAAAGGACAGCTGTGTGTGGAGTCATGAGGCTTGAAGAGAAGGACAGCTGCATAGAAGTCAGAACAAGTCTTCCGGCGTGCAGTAACCCTCCGAGATCCACCCCTCATTCATTTTAATAAAGGTCAGGTAATCGACACTTTTGTGACCTAGGCGAGTTCTCTTCTCAGTTACAATCCCTCCTGCTGCACTGAAGGTCCTTTCTGAGAGCACACTTGAGGCTGGGCAAGACAAGAGGTTCATGGCAAATTGTGACAGCTCTGGCCACAGATCAAGCCTGCGCACCCAGTAGTCCAGGGGTTCATCGCTCCTCAGAGTGTCGATATCTGCAGTTAATGCCAGGTAGTCCGCTACCTGCCGGTCGAGGCGTTCTTTGAGGGTGGATCCAGAAGGGTTGTGGCGCTGCCTTGGACAGAAAAACATTTGCATGTCTGATGTTACAGACCGGCCAAAGGGCTTTGTCCTTGCAGGTGTGCTCGTGGCAGGATTACTGGCACCTCTGCCCCTGGAATGTTGATGAGTTCCTGAAGTGACATCACCCTTAAAAGCATTGTACAACATGTTTTGCAGGCTGGTTTGTAAATGCCGCATCTTTTCGGACTTGTGGTATGTTGGTAACATTTCTGCCACTTTATGCTTGTACCGAGGGTCTAGTAGCGTTGCGACCCAGTACAGGTCCTTCTCCTTAAGCCTCTTGATACGGGGGTCCTTCAACAGGCATGACAGCATGAAAGACCCCATTCTCACAAGGTTGGATGCAGAGCTATCCATCTCCGCTTCCTCATTATCAAGGACTGCATCATCCACGGTCTCCTCCCCCCAGCCACGTACAAGACCAGGGGTCCCCAAAAGGTCACCACTAGCCCCCTGGGAAGCCTGCTCCTGTTGGTCCTCCTCCTCCTCCTCCACAAAGCCACCTTCCTCCTCTGACTCCACTTCTGGCACCTCTCCCTGCGTTGCAGCAGGTGCCTGGGTTCGTTCTGGTGATTCCGACCATAAATCGTGCGCTTCCAGCTCCTCGTCACGCTGGTCTACAGCCTCATCTGTCACTCGTCGCACGGCACGCTCCAGGAAGAAAGCGAAGGGTATTAGGTCGCTGATGGTGCCTTCGGTGCGACTGACCATATTTGTCACCTCTTCAAAAGGTCGCATGAGCCTGCAGGCATCGCGCATAAGCACCCAGTAACGGGGGAAAAAAATCCCCAGCTCTGCAGATCCAGTCCTACCACCCAGTTCAAAAAGGTACTCGTTGACGGCCCTTTGTTGTTGCAGCAGACGTTCCAACATAAGGAGCGTTGAATTCCAGCGAGTCTGGCTGTCAGAAATCAAACGCCTGACTGGCATGTTGTAGCGCTGCTGAATGTCAGCAAGGCGTGCCATGGCTGTGTAGGAACGTCTGAAATGGGCCGACACCTTTCTGGACTGGGTGAGAACGTCCTGGAATCCTGGGTACTTGGAGACAAAACGTTGGACTATTAAATTTAACACATGTGCCATGCAGGGCACATGTGTTAAATTTCCCAGTCTCAACGCTGCCAACAGATTGCTTCCATTGTCACACACCACTTTTCCGATCTGCAGTTGGTGTGGGGTCAGCCACCGATCGGCCTGTGACTGCAGAGATGACAGGAGTACAGATCCGGTATGGTTTTTGCTTTCCAGGCACGTCATCCCCAAGACAGCGTGACAACGGCGTACCTGGCACGTCGAATAGCCTAGGGGGAGCTGGGGGTGCACAGGTGTGGAGGAGGAGAAGGAGGACCCAGCAGCAGAGTAAGAAGAAGAAGAGGAAGAAGACGAGGTAGAGAGCGATGGAGGAGTAGAGGTGGTGGCAGAACCGCGTGCAATCCGTGGCGGTGACACCAACTCCACTGTTGTTGTTGTTGTTGAGCTACCCATTCCCTGCTTCCCATTCCCAGCCATTACCAAGTTCACCCAGTGGGCAGTGTAGGTGACATACCTGCCCTGACCATGCTTGGAGGACCATGCGTCAGTAGTCATATGGACCTTTGGCCCAACACTAAGTGACAGAGATGCGGTAACTTGGCTCTGCACATGTTGGTACAGGTGTGGTATTCCCTTTTTAGAAAAAAAATTGCGGCTGGGTACCTTCCACTGCGGTGTCCCAATTGCTACAAATTTGCGGAAGGCCTCAGAGTCCACCAGCTGGTATGGTAAAAGCTGGCGGGCTAAGAGTGCAGACAAGCCAGCTGTCAGACGCCGGGCAAGGGGGTGACAGTCAGACATTGGCTTCTTACGCTCAAACATGGCCTTCACAGAAACTTGGCTGGTGGCAGATGACTGGGAATGGGAACAGGTGGTCAAGGTGGAAGGCGGAGTGGAGGGTGGTTCAGATGGGTCAAGGAGAGCAGAGGTAGAGCAGTAAGATGCTGGACCAGAAGGAGTGTGGCTTTTAGTTTGCCTGTTGCCTTTGAGGTGTTGCTCCCAAAGTGCTTTGTGCTTGCCGCTCATGTGCCTTCGCATAGAAGTTGTACCTATGTGGCTGTTGGGCTTACCAAGGCTCAGTTTCTGACTGCACTCATTGCAAATTACAATGCTTTTGTCAGAGGCACACACATTAAAAAAATCCCACACTGCTGACTTTTTGGAAGTGTGCGATCTGGCGGTAACAGTAGAAGTTGGCGGCATTGGCGGCAATGGCGGGTGCGTTGGCTGGCTGAACACAGGTGCCGATACATGTTGTTGCCCTACTGATCCCTGCGGGCTGTCCTCCCTGCTTCTTCTAAGTCTTATTCTCCTACTGCCTCTCTGACTCTCCGTCTCTCCATCTGAACTACCCTCCTCTTGCTCTCTTCTACTAGGCACCCACAAAACATCAATCTCCTCATCATCATTCTCCTCAGATGCATCAATTTCTTCTGACACATCACAGAAGGAAGCAGCAGCGGGGACCTCCTCCTCATCACTCATCATTATGTCCATCTCTGTCGTGTTCTCTGCCAGAATTAAATCTGGTGTAACGTCCTCATCTCCTTCATCTTCTTCTGCCAATAATGGTTGCGCATTACTCAGTTCAAGAAACTCATGGGAAAATAACTCCTCTGACTCCAGTGAAGAAGGGGCACCGGTGATGGAGGAAGTGTTACGTGGGGTGGCCATAGCAGTGGAGGATGAGGAGGATGTTGTGGTAAAGTTAGAAACGGTAGAGGATGGGGTGTGCTGTGTAAGCCAGTCAACTACCTCTTCAGCATTTTGGGAGTTCAGGGTCATTGGCTTTTTAAAACTGGGCAATTTGCTAGGGCCACAGGATTGCATAGCAGCACGGCCCCTAGCACGGCCTCTGCGTGGCGGCCTGCCTTTGCCTGGCATTATTTTTAAAAAAACAACAACAACAAAAACTCAGTTGGTTTTTCTGGAAACGATAATACACACAGCTAGATGGCGGTTTGAAGAAAACACTGTGCAAATAATGCCTACAAGGTCAACGTATACACAGCGGTGGATACGGATTACGTAAAATATAAGAATGCTGCTTGAAAAAAAGTAACTCAAGTGGTTTTTCTAGAGACGATAATATTATCAATATTTAGACAAAATGTGAACAAGCTCACACAGCTAGATGGCGGTTTGAAGAAAACACTGTGCAAATAATGCCTACAAGGTCAACGTATACACAGCGGTGGATACGGATTACGTAAAATATAAGAATGCTGCTTGAAAAAAAGTAACTCAAGTGGTTTTTCTAGAGACGATAATATTATCAATATTTAGACAAAATGTGAACAAGCTCACACAGCTAGATGGCGGTTTGAAGAAAACACTGTGCAAATAATGCCTACAAGGTCAACGTATACACAGCGGTGGATACGGATTATGTAAAATATCAGAATGCTGCTTGAAAAAAAGTAACTCAAGTGGTTTTTCTAGAGACGATAATATTATCAATATTTAGACAAAATGTGAACAAGCTCACACAGCTAGATGGCGGTTTGAAGAAAACACTGTGCAAATAATGCCTACAAGGTCAACGTATACACAGCGGTGGATACGGATTACGTAAAATATAAGAATGCTGCTTGAAAAAAAGTAACTCAAGTGGTTTTTCTAGAGACGATAATATTATCAATATTTAGACAAAATGTGAACAAGCTCACACAGCTAGATGGCGGTTTGAAGAAAACACTGTGCAAATAATGCCCACAAGATCAACGTATACACTACTACAGCGGTGGATACGGATTACGTAAAATATATTATGGCTGCTTGAAAAAAGACACTCCGGTGTTTTGTCTGGAGACGGTAATATTATGGATATTTAGACAGAATGTGAACAAGGTCACACAGCTAGATGGCTGTTGGTTGAATAACACACTGGGCAAAAAATGCCTACAGGGCAAATAATGCCTAAAAGGTCAACTTATACACTACTACAGCGATGGATACGGATTACGTAAAATTTATTATGGCTGCTTGAAAAAAGTCACTCCGGTGTTTTTTCTGGAGACGGTAATATTATGGATATTTAGACAGAATGTGAACAAGGTCACACAGCTAGATGGCTGTTGGTTGAATAACACACTGGGCAAAAAATGCCTACAGGGCAAATAATGCCTAAAAGGTCAACTTATACACTACTACAGCGATGGATACGGATTACGTAAAATTTATTATGGCTGCTTGAAAAAAGTCACTCCGGTGTTTTTTCTGGAGACGGTAATATTATGGATATTTAGACAGAATGTGAACAAGGTCACACAGCTAGATGGCTGTTGGTTGAATAACACACTGGGCAAAAAATGCCTACAGGGCAAATAATGCCTAAAAGGTCAACTTATACACTACTACAGCGATGGATACGGATTACGTAAAATTTATTATGGCTGCTTGAAAAAAGTCACTCCGGTGTTTTTTCTGGAGACGGTAATATTATGGATATTTAGACAGAATGTGAACAAGGTCACACAGCTAGATGGCTGTTGGTTGAATAACACACTGGGCAAAAAATGCCTACAGGGCAAATAATGCCTAAAAGGTCAACTTATACACTACTACAGTGGTAGTAAAATAAAAAAAAGTAAAATAAAAAAAAAATGAATATTAAAAAAAAAAAATTACAGTTGGTGCTGCTGAACTACTAGGAGCAGCAGATTAGCACACCAGTCCCACTCCCCAACACTGCTAGACTAATAGCACTGGGCTCTTATAGTAGTAGTAGTAGTAGTAGTAGTAGTAGTAGTAAAACAACAAAAAAATAAATAAAAGCAGTCCTTACAAGGACTACTGTTATTGCAGCAGATGAGATCAGAAGCAGGACAGCTGCCCACTGCAGCTAAATACAGAGCACTGCAGTAGAAGGTAGATTACTAGCCAGCAAAGCTACCTAAGCTTAAATGTCCCTCAAACCCCTGCAGACTTCTCTCCCTCCAATAACAGAGCAGTATCAAAACGATTACTAGCCAGCAAACTTTCAACTGTCCCTGAAATCACTAACAGGCAGCAGCTCTCTCCCTACACTATCTCTTCAGCACACACAGGCAGAGTGAAAAAAACGCTGCAGGGCTTCGGTTTTTATAGGGAAGGGGAGTGGTCCAGGGGAGAGCTTCCTGATTGGCTGCCATGTACCTGCTGGTCTGGGGTGAGAGGGCAAAAAAAAGCGCCAACAATGGCGAACCCAAAATGGCGAACGTCGCGCGACGTTCGCGAACTTCTGGCGAGCGCGAACACCCGATGTTCGCGCGAACAAGTTCGCCGGCGAACAGTTCGCGCCATCTCTACATACCAGCAGTGTCGGACTGGCCCACCGGGATACCAGGAAAACTCCTGGTGGGCCCAGGTGTCAGTGGGCCCTCATGCTGCTAAACATTTGGCCTATTTCATGGCCATTCCCTATTTCTATGAGAACAAAGAGACTAAATACTGTAGATGGAATAATAGATTATAGTATGTAAAGAAAAGAGACTAGGAGAATAGAGGTTGAGTGAGGAGAGGAAGAATAATAGTACTAAGAGTGGGCCTCTTGTCTAATTAATTTGTGGGTCCCTGGTCAAAGGTTTATGGATGGGACCCTGGTGTCCCAGTCCGACACTGCATAACAGTCTTTACCTTTTGAAAAAAAAAACACAAATCAAAGAAGATCTTCCAATTGTAAAAGAACTTTGTGCATAACATATAGATATATGGCCCTTCCCGTACGAAATTAGAGGAAAATTACTGAAATTCATCTACACCAGGATAAACTGATCTCTATATGCCCCAATGTTTCCGCAGAATTTGTTTGTAAGTTTGTTTCTTTAAAACAAATTTTCAAAAAACATTAATTACCATAAAAGAGTAAAAGAAGAAAACTGTTAACCTAGACTCGTATTCCATATTTCAGTACTATGCATTCCATTTAATTCAGTACAGACTTGGTAGAACATTATATATATTTAACAAAAGTGTATTAGTTCTTGTTGTGTCACGTGGGGGGCTATTTCTGGTTCAGTTATCAATTCAGTACTATTATAATCAAACTTTATTCCAGCTATGCACAACTGCACAATCAGCAATCTGGTTAATGTGAAGGAAATCCAAAGCAGAAGGCTAAAGAAAACAAGCACATCCTTTGAGTAAGGATTAGCTTTTATTTTATTAGGGCTTTTGACTGGCCTCTTGTTATTTTACAGTCAAACTACATATGTGTACTCTGCATGTTGTGTGCAATGAGAATGTTCATTAATGCCCTCCATGTAAATTAACAGTTTAAATTAAATTTTATTGATAACTGTAAAGAGCACTTGTACATTTGTTAGCTCAAATATTAATCAAGAACATTAGACCCACTCCAATACGATTGCATACAGAATAACTGTGTAGTATCAAAGAGAGACAAACCTCTGAATCTGCCCAGGGCTCCCGCGTCGGGTTCTTGCCTCTAGGGACGTCTTTAGAGGGCATCTGCGGTGGTACTTGTGAGGCTGTGCTGCTGGATTCCCAAAGGCTCCTGGGACTCTGACCTGCACTCCCGCAGTTGGTTCCTTGCTGTTAACTTCCAAAGAGGGGCATATCCTGGTGGGAACCTGGGACTCTACCCTGGGCTCCCACGGCTGTTTCCTCCCCATGGGGCTTCTGTAGAGGAGCATTTCTGGCAGTAAGCTTGAGGCTGGTCTGAAGGCTTCTTTCCCCAAGGCTCCTGAGATAATGCCTTTGGCTCCTCCCCCTGGGGACTTCACTTAGAAGCTGGTCTTAAACACAGTTTACCAGTAGGAAGTGATTTGCTGCTGTCCCCCTGTTCCAAGGCCTGTGCAGTGTGGCAGGTAACATTCCCTTATTTGCCCAGGAGGGTATGGCTTCCTGGTCTCCTACCCACACATGCCTGAAAGCCATGGGCATCCACAGAAAATTTTCCAGGGAGGGACAAGGAAGAAAACATATTACACAAATTACTTGAACCCACATTTTGGTTTACACACAAACCTAACAACAGCTTTTCTATATATAGAGTAGTAACTGTTGCACATGTATAGCATTGCCATTCTATTAGTGACACAAACTCCTTGTTTGCCAGGACAACATTTGGTATTTTCTAGTTTCTTAACAAGATGACTAGCCAGAGGTTTGTAGAATGCTATTCCCTCTAGAGTTCTAGTTACAACTAGATACATACAGTGAAGCCTCCATTTTACATACCCTCATTTTAAGTAGGAATGCACTGAATCCACTTTTTTGGATTCGTCCGAACCCACGAATCCTTCGTTAAAGATTCGGCCGAATACCGAGCCGAATCCGAACCCTAATTTGCATTTGCATATGCAAATTAGGGGTGGGAAGGGGAAAACATTTTTTACTTCCTTGTTTTGTGACAAAAAGTCATGCAATTTCCCTCCCCGCCCCTAATTTGCATATACAAATTAGGATTTGGATTTGGTTCGGCCGGGCAGAAGGATTCAGGCGAATCCGAATCCTGCGGAAAAAGCCCGAATCCTGGCCGATTCCCGAGCCGAATCTGGGATTCGGTGCATCCCTAATTTTAAGTATTTCCATATATTATACAACTTTTTGTGGTCCCACCAATATTTAATGGATAATACATTTCACTGACTTTACACCATTTTTCTGGTCCATTTTTTTTACATATGGCAAGAGAATATCCTCGATTGTGAAGTGTGTGTGTGTGTGAGAGAGAGAGTGTGTGTGAGTGTTAGGGTGCACGGCATAGGGGGAATGTTTAGGCCCTTGCTGGGTCTGCTGCACCCTACTAAAGCATATTTGTTGGGTACAGCTCTAGTCTCAGTCTCTATAGACAATAGGCTGTGGCAATAGGCTGCAAGCTTCAAGGGATACTATGCCTTTCTATGTATATGTAAGCCTCTGCCTGGTTGCTAGGGAAGGAGAACATTTAAAACAAGAAAACTATTCCAATTCAAACATAAAGAGCTGCAAAAGAGGGCAGCCCTGCCCCTTCCCAAACTACTAAAACTTGTGGGTGCCAAAGTACCCAAAATCTTCCTGTGTGCCATTGCTAAGGGGAGTGAGACAACATGAGAACTTGCTGTCACACTGACTGACACTGACCTGTGCTTATCTAGCTGTGCCTTAACTACAATTCCCAGCACCCCCTGTGGCTGACTTGTAGTAATAGAATATAGTGTGTTTGGTATTTCTTGTTTACTTGTTACAGCTTTTGAAGTGTTAGACCATTTGCTCTGCTCTTTAGCTGTTAATGTCAACTGCCATTTTCCAACTGCCATTGGCCAACTGTCCCACTCATCACTCATCCTAGTGGCCTCAGCATTAGATTAGATGATGGGTAAGGGAGGACAAGTAGCACAAACCAGAACGATAGTTACATGCCTAGAATTAGGGTGCCTTGTGGTATGGGTGCAGGGGCAATGATCAGAGCTTGACTGGTTATGAAAAGCCCCAGTGGGCCCATTACTTACCTAGGCCTCTAATGGGAACCAGTGTCTTCTGCCCCTATTTCACCCTGCAAGTAACATACAGCTTTACAGTAATGGCACAGAGGGGGATTTGGTATGTTTTGTCCCCATGTGATTTCCAGTTCAGTGTATGGCCAATCAAATGCTCACTCCCAAATGATCACTCCCGTTCATTTCTAAATTCAATTTAATTGAGCCCTAGGGAAAGCAATTGGCATAGAAATGAATGAGGTTGATTCCAAGTGTTCATTTAACTATTAGTTTGTGCATTGTGTCACCAGGACCCAACCTTGGTTAGCAGGGGTGTCTAGGGCCCTTGATTGCACCAATAAATAATAATTCAGTAGCGCAGTATTGAGCTATTAAGGGAAATCCAGTATATACAGATATATATGGCAGAGAGGGTTCAGTTCATAATCTCTTCCCTCTCTTTCTCTCCCCATAAAGTGAAATACAAGCGATTCCTAGTGATTCTCAGCGATTCCTAGTGATTCTTAGCGATTCCCAGGAGCAGAAGGAGATAAAGAAGAAACACAAAAGTCTTTTTAAAGACTATCAACTTTCATCAGGAGCAGAAGAACAACTTGCCCAAACCATTGTGGGTTATTTGGAGGAAGGTATGGGTCCTGTATTTTCCCATCCAGGGCAACCATTAGGGGGGGGACAGGGGGACAAGTGTCCCGGGCCCGGGCATGAAGGGGGGCCCAGCAGTGCTGCACTTTTGAAAGAGCCTGGCCCCCCTTGAGAGCACCCGAGCCGTGCGGCCATTTTTCAAGTCCTGAACAGCCGAAATGCAGAAGTGACGAAAAGCCGAACAGCCAAAGTCACAAAAACAGCCAAAGCCGAACTCCCGAAGTGGCAAAAAGACCCAAGGCATAAGAAAATAGCCGAAGTCCCGAAGTGCCGAAAAGACCTGAAGTCACGAAAACAGCCAAAATTGAAGTCCTGAAGCAGCGAAAAGACCCAAGTCACTAAAGGAGGCAAAGTTGAAGTCCAGAAGCCATGAGTTCAATTCTACTGAACACCAATTTGTGGGGTTTTTTTTTAATCCACTGGCCACCAATGTATTATTTTAATATTCTATAGGCCCCTGCCACCAACGGTTTTTTTTAAAATATTTTTTGGGGCCCCAATTTTTTTTAACTTGTAAGGGGGACCCTGGAGCCAATGTTTTTTTTAAAAATATTCTTTGGGGCCCCAATTTTTTTTTTACTTTTATGGGGGGCCCTGGCGCCAATGTTTTTTTTTTAACTTATAAGGGGGCCCTGACCATCTATAACTTTTTATAACTTGTGTGTGGGGGAGTTACTTTTTTAGCGCTGATGTCTGTGTGGTCTTTTAACTGTGATGTGGAGTGGGTGGGATCTGGGGTGGGGCTCTGGTGCAAGTATGGGATTTCTACTGGCGGCCCTGTTCCCATCTGTAAATGTATATGATCCAGAGGAAAGTAGGACCCTGACAGAAATAATGGGCTGATTTGTGGACCAAATAAAATGGGATGGTATTGTCTTAAAATGGGGACATGGGAAGCTGGTGGGAAGGGGCATTCTATATACATAAGTAAGCATTTGTTTCTAATTGGATCCATATTAAAACCATAGTTTCTGAATGAAAAGGGTTCTTATTAAATAAGGTGTAAATATGCTGCTGTTTTTACCTCTTTTACCTTTTTACCTCTTTATTGTGTTTATTTAGGGGTCTTACATCTTTACGTTAACTCTTACCTTCCCAAATCTCTATTTTATATTACAGGAACATCAAAGATGGGCATGAGTGCAAGTAGCAGGCTTTACTACCAGTGGCGCTATGAAAAGGTAAAGGTGCTCACAGCTAATTTCCTCATTTTATTTTCTGACTGCTGAGAAAGGTATCCAAGGGGTTAATGCAGGGGCCAACCCAATGCTAAACATGGCATATCTTCTGAGTAAATACAATGAAACAGAAATTTGACAGGGTTTAGCATAGTGTGTGCCCTGACCTCAATGTTTTCTTGCTTCTTACATTTTTCTAGCCCTCACTGTGGATCCAGCCTGATCTGGACATCTTTGAGATCAGGGATTTTGAGGATCCACTCGCGGGCCCTTATCTCGAGTGCATCAGGGACAAGATCACCTGTGACATCAGGTTTGCACTCTATGATCTGTGGATGGCCAAAGACTGTGTGGAGATTACAAAATGGTGGAAATTACACCTTAAGAATGAGTTCTGGCAGGACTACAGATACATCAAGGCCCACCTGAAACACCTCTACAAAGACCTAGAGAAGATCAACAAGGCCATACTGATTAAGAACAATGAGAGATATTCAGGTGCAGTATATAATCCATCCTTTTCTTTCCCACACTTAGTCAATCATTTAATTTTGCTTAATCACCTGATTTGTGCTTAATGTGCTCCTAAATATTACAGCTGTGGGATCTGTTATCCAGAAACCCATTATCCAAGAAGCTCCGAATTACAGAAAGTCCATCTCCTATAGACTTCATTTTATTCAACCAATCCAATTTTTTAAAAATGATTTCCTTTTTCTCTGTAATAATAAAACAGTTTAATGTACTTGATTCAAACTAAGATATGGTTATTGGAAGCAAAACCATCCTATTGGGTTTATTTAATGTTTACATGATTTTCTAGTAGACTTGATGTATGAAGATCCAAATTACAGAAAGATCCATTATCCAGAAAACCCAAGCATTCTGGATAACAGATCCCATATCCGTATAAGGATTTTACAGGGATATCACTTGCTCAGGTAAAAAAATACATAGTCTGAGTTATCTTGTTTTACAGATGGTCCTCGGAAAAACTCACAAACGGCACATGATACCAGCACCACCAGCAGTTTCCTTGGTACCAAATACAGATGCACCTCAGTCTAGGTACCACATCCTCAGGAAACAGCAGTAAGTATGGGACATCTCAATTCCACCAGTGATGCCCCCCCCAATGGCATCGCCACCGTAGTTCCACCAGTGGTTCCTTCCCCTCCCCTATCCAAAATATGGTGTCAAACACAGGAACTCCTTTAAGCCACTTGGTAGACCCTGCATTCCTTTTCATTCCATCCCTCAGACTGCAAATAATGGGGGTCTGCAGGATGCCTGGGGTCCAATGGAATGGAAAGCAATGCAGCATTCATTGTGCATCTTAAATGTGCCCATGTTTATGCTGCCATATTCCCTTCTCTTTCTCATCCTTTCACCGCAGTCCCTTACCTTACCATATTCCCCCCCCCCCTCCACTTCCCTTGATTCAATGTGGCGCATTGATCGTGGGAGCAAATCCGATTGCCTTTAAGGGGTCAGGAAGGAGTTTTTCCCTCTAGTGAAGGAAATTCGCTTTTCAGAGTTTTTTTGCCTTCCTTGCGATCAAAAAGCGCAGTTTATCTAATTATTAATAAAGCTGTGGATTACACAGATTAACCACAAAGTCATTGTGTGTATCTTTATTGTGGGTATTGGGCTAGAGATTTGGCAGGGATAACATATAGAGGGGGAAGGAGAGAAGTCAGAATAAGGCTCTTATAGAGCAGGAAATGGTTGCATTGGTTATGTTTCTCCTTGGTTCCTAACAATGAAACTGAAACAACATATAACTGCTGTGTCAGTCCTACTATCCTCCATAGGACTTATAGGAACCTATGTAATACTGAGAGCCAATAAACATCCTTCCCAAATCTCATCCTAACTGGCCTTTGGACAACTCTTCCCTTTGGGCCTTTGGAAAAGGGCCGGCCCCACAGTTTAGAAGGGCCCTGATGGTCTGTGTTGGTTTGAGGAAGCCATGGAAATTTAATATTTAGAGAGAAAACCAGTTACATGCAGATCTGCATTCAAATTCTGTTTTAGAATCATCATCTCATGCTCTTTTACCTTAGTTGTCTAACATTCCCTGTAATTAAAAAGGAATCTACTAATTAAGCCTCTTCAGTAGATGATAACAAAGACAAGTTATACTGGGTTGCAGCTGGATTAGGTGGGATATTTATATAGACTTGACACTGCCCAGCCTTTATCACACCCATTTATTAGTGTAAGAAGGAATAATCTATAGAGGTTTTATGAAACAGATGTTGAGAGTCAGC
Source organism: Xenopus petersii (assembly GCA_038501925.1). Classification (NCBI taxonomy): domain Eukaryota; kingdom Metazoa; phylum Chordata; class Amphibia; order Anura; family Pipidae; genus Xenopus; species Xenopus petersii. The sequence goes on along the minus strand of CM076681.1, from coordinate 62,564,862 downwards.
CTCCTGGAATGAACACAGGGTTGAACATAGCTAGCTGTACTGTATGGAGGAAGGTTATACAAGCTAAAAGTGCATTACACAATTCCCTCTGTAAAAAGCTGATAAAGCAACAGGGTAATACTGAGACTGTGGATGGTTAAATGACAGCAAGACCAGCAGTTTAGACATACAGTGTGAATGAGGGTATTATAGATAAAGGGATCATGCAGGCAATTGGTTGGCGGAAGTGATGTCATGTGAACAGTGTAGGGGGGCGTGTTTAGGTCAGGTGCCTAGGATGGCATCGGACTTAAATACAGCCCTAGGAGAGAAACAAATTATCTGAAATTAAATGTTAGTACCTTAAAATATTCAATATCATTAAATCTTTACGAGTAGTAAAGGGAACCAATAGCACTGCTTGTGGTATTTATTTCCAAACATTGAATAGTGCATTAGCTCTGATCTCTGTTTGCAAGTGATATCTATTGTTAATGTGGCTACACTTTTAAACAAGTTAAGCCTATTGAGTGTATGTCAGAGCACTGGAATGAGATACCTGTACTTGGATTCTTTCTGGCCTAGATAAGTACACCAAAAGGGATTCTATACACTTACATATTACAGCAGAGTTCTTGTAAGCCTAGAGGAATGCCCAAGATGGTATTATGGTATTATATGTATGGTATTTCTCTTCACCAAAATGCAGCATTTCAGGGGCCCCTAACTACTCAAAAGTGCTGCACATTATACTTCATGTTTTTTACTCAACACAATACCTTTTTTTAAAAAAGAAATATACTCATTTTTGATATACTGTCTAGGTGGTTTTTATTGTGCAGCATAGTGGGATGTCTAAGCAGTTACTGAATGAAGCAACATTGCAGTGAGTTGGGACAAAGTGTATCATTTACGTTATATAAATACTTGAAGTCATATGGTGTCTGAGCAGCACATAACATTTTCACAGACAACACAAAGACAAAGGAGTTATTTGATAATAAAAATGTTTCCACCAGGTGTAATTACCTAGAGTCAGTGTCGACTGGCCCACCGGGATACCAGGATAACTCCCGGTGGGCCCAGGTGTCGGTGGGCCCTCATGCTGCTAAACATTTGGCATATTTCATGGTCATTCTTTATTTCTATGAAAACAAAAAGACTAAGTAGATGGAATAATAGATGATAGTATTATATTATGTAAAGAGACCTGCCTCAAATCTATCAGCACTCCTGGAACTGCAACTGGGGCTGGCTATGCAAATCCATTCCACCAGTACTTTGGAAGAGGGCATCTTTTAGTGGCACCCTGGATATATAATGGTTTGGGCTGCTGGCTTCCCTACCATAGGCTCTTGGGACCCTCACCTGGGCTCCTGCTGTTGATTCCTCCCGCTGGGAACCTCCAGAGAGGTGCATAACCTGGCAGGAGCCAAGATGCCAGGCTGTTCTCTCCCTATGTCCCCTGGAACCCTGCCCTGGGCTCCCATGGCTGGTTACATTCTCTGGGGACTTCTGGATGGGTGTGACCCCTGGCAGGAACTTAAAGATCTGGCTGCTGGCTTCTCTCCCTAGGGTTCATGGGAATCTGCACTGGGCTCCAGCAGCCAGTTCCTCAACCTGGTCATATAGTGATTTGGGTAGTTGTCTTCTCTCCCCCAAGGACTATGAGACCTCGGGACTTCAAAAGAGGTGCATACTCTAGAAGGAGCCAAAAGGCCAGGCTGTCACTTCTACAAGGATCATGGAAACCTGCACTGCCCTTTGCTCTTACTTTGCCCTTCAACCCAACCAGGTATGTGGTTGTTCCCCATCTAGGGACTTAGGAAAGATTGGGGAGTATTGAGACAGGACCCGATGCTGGCGAGAGTTCTTGATAGTAAACCTTCTTTTGTTTTTAGAAAAAATAGGAACACTAAACTACAATTACTTTTCAAAGGAAACTACAGATGTGATAGGTCACGGTGCAAGTCATGCAGCTTTCTTAAGGTATCCAAAGATACCTTAATCGTAGCTACCAACACGGGGAAAAGATATGAGATCATAAAATATTATAATTGTACCTCTAGGGGGGGTCGTATATCCTGTGACCTGCTTTAGTGATGCACAATATGTTGGAAGAACAGTTAGGAAAGTGGGGACACGTTTTCTGGAGCATGTTTCGTCCCTTAGGAGAAAAGATTCTAAATTGGCTGTAGCTTTTCATATAATGGATAAACATGAGGTGGATATGAGGACACAGTTCCAGATTATTGATGAACCAAAATTTGATATAAGAAGGGGTGATCTAGACCGGAAACTTTTGATGAGAGAGGCTTATTGGATTTACCACCTTAGAACTACTGAAGTATATGGAGGCATGAATAAGGAATGGGAAGTATCGTGTTTTTTCTGAATCCTGTCATTGGGAACTGTTTTTTTTTTTTTTTTTAGGTCTTGTTTTGACCGATTGGATTTTTAGGTGTGTATGATTTTTCTTAAAGTGATGTAGCCCTGGGCTTGATGAGTCTCGGGCGAGCTATTTGGGATTGAAATATTCTAATGCTTTTCTGTTAGTTAAACACAATTTAAATTGACTCATGGGCTGCACCTTTTTAACTGTGTTAAAGGAAAACTATACCCCCAAAATGAATACTTAAGCAACAGATAGTTTATATCAAATTGAATGACATATTAAAGAATCTTACCAAACTGGAATATATATTTACATAAATATTGCCCTTTTACATCTCTTGCCTTGAACCACCATTTCGTGACTCTATCTGTGCTGCCTCAGAGATCACCTGACCAGAAATACTACACCACTAACTGTAACAGGAAGAAGTGAGGAAGCAAAAGACACAACTCTGTCTGTTAATTGGCTCATGTGACCTTACATGTGGATTGTATGTGTGCACAGTGAATCTTACGATCTCAGGGGACGGCCCTTATTTTTTAAAATGGCAATTTTCTATTTATGATTACCCAATGGCACATACTACTAAAAAAGTATATTATTATGATAATGGTTCATTTACATGAAGCAGGGTTTTACACATGAGCTGTTTTACTCAGTATCTTTTAATAGAGACCTACATTGTTTTGGGGGTATAGTTTTCCTTTAATTACCATTGCTTTGCATACCCTCAATGGGTTAATAATGTTTTTAGGGGCAGGCTAGGCACTGTGGGGGATTTAAGGATGAAGGGGGATGGTGGTCAGTAGCTCCTGATGAAGTGGCGTGAAGCCACGAAATGCGTTGAGCGCATGGCCCCTATCATGTCTGGGCACACTATATTTGGATTTTAAATATGCCTAATAAATTTCTACTTTTTGAATGAACTATATCTGGCTTCCATTGATGCTCCGTACTCTATGGATCTTATATTTACCAGATTATGTAAAATTTCCAGCTTTACTAACTCACCTTTCCCCCTTTCTGATCACAATCCGCTCACATCTCACTAACTCCCTCCAAACTCTCTGCAATTCCCCAGACATTTGCTTACCAAAATCTGCAAACAGACGTGTCACATCTATTTTTTTCCTTTGACTCTCTTCATTCTAATATCTCAACCATTTCCTGCCCTGATCTGGTAACCTCTATCTACTTCAGCACACTCACCACTGCCCTTAGTGAGCTTGCTTCTGTCAAGACAACGCATTTGACACAAACAGATTCAACCTTGGCATTCTGCTCATAAAAAAAGCTCTTCAAAGACATTCATGTACACTTGAACATCACTGGTGCAAATCTTATTTAGAATCACACTTCTGCAGCTACAAATCTGCTCTACTACAATACCAGCCTCTGTCTAGATAAACAAAATAATTTACTACAATCATTAACTCTCTTTTTTCCCCTTCCCCACTCCCTCTGTGTGCATTAGTCTCTGCTAATATTGATATTGCTGAGCACTTAAAAATATTGACACCATCAGAAGTGATATTGCACTACTAACCCCCCTTGACATTCACTGCCTGCTGCTTCACTCCCCGGTCTCTTTTGTGTTCCTTCTCCCCCTGTGACTGATAAGGAAGTCTTGGCTTCCTCTCACCTTACTACCTGCCCACTTGATCCCATTGCTTCCAAACTTCTTTGCAAACGCCACAATGCCAATCCCTGTCTAATCAAAGTCTTAACTCATCTATTTAATCTCCCTCTCAGCTGGATTCTTTCCTTCTCAATTTATGCACTTGTCACCTCCATTCTGAAGAAACCCTCTCTTGCTACCATTCATCTCTGAACTACTTGAGTGCCTAGTTTATAACCTACTAACACTTTTCCTCTCTGACAATAACCTGCTGCACCCCCTATGCAGTAAGTGACTCAGATTGCAAAAGCTGAATTGGCAAGCAAGAAAATGAATATGCACTATTTTCATTCGGGGTCCATACATACCACATACTTTGGTAAATCTATGCATATTGAGCATCAAAAGGTTCAGTAGACTGAACTGACAGATCCTCAATATAATTCATCAGGCAAAAGCTACCAAAATGCAATTAGGAACCCTTGCCATAGACATAGAAAAGGCCTTAATTAGGAATATCTTGAAACTGTATTGCACTTACTAGGGATAGGGGAACCATTCACTGAAATACCTTCTACTTACTAGTCGACTTTCTCAGATAGCCTAAAACTCCTACATCCTCACCGCAAGCCAAAGAAATACAAAAAGGCACAAGACAGGTGTAACACAGGGTATCCCCAACTCAGAACAGACCAGACCTCACTCTTACACTTCCAATAACTTCCACTTCCAATAGCAGCCGCCTTTGGTTTTGGGACTAGGCACCAGGTCTTAACGTGAGAGGCCCAAGGGGAGAGTTCTGAGCGAGCAAGGGAACCAAGCATAGGATATAGGAACAGGCAACAAGAAATGTAGTCGAAAACCAGGACAGGCAGCAAACTAGATGCAATCAGGGACAGGCAGGGTCAGCAACAGAACAGTAATACAGCAGAAAACACACCCAGGAATTATAAAATAGACCTAACATTGGGCAATGAGTAAAAGGCGCCTGCACCTTTAAAAATTTCAACGCTTCTAACGCAATGACGTCACCACTTCAAACCTGGAAGCGAGGGGTGTGGTTTCCTTTCTCAGAATGCGCATTGGCGCGCTGGAAGAAGGTCGCGGCAGGTGTCATCGATGTGGGTGCGAAGAGCGTCCCCGTCACACCCCCACTAGTCCACTAAGGTAAGTCCTTACAACAGGGGTGCCCATTGTTTCCAATATTATTTGCCTTGGCAATGGAACATCTGGCAATGTGTATGTATCATGTCTTCAAATTACATATTAAAAATAACTCTTCAACTAATTTCCTCTATCTCTACCTGTTTTCTGGACATGTCTCCCCAACTGGATTATTGCATAAAACAAAAGGAGAACTGGGAGTACCAAACCTACAAAAATATTATAAAGCAGCGAGATGTGCCCAAATCTAACCAATACATGGAAGGAACCTAGCCCTCTCTGGGCAGATGTAGAATCAAACCATGCTGTTGAACCTAATATGGAATCCGGTATAGGACATACATTTTTGCAAATTTATTTATTAAAAAAACTTGGATCTCAAAAACTTGATCTGTTAAAAGCATGAAAAGAAATCCAAAAGCATCATAATTACAATCTACTCATCATTGGCAATAAGTTTACTTTAAAATAAAGTTGAAAAAAAACTTGAATTGACATTCACACAATCTCTGCCGTTTTGGATGCTGAATATTTGCATTTAAGTTCTTTGCAGTTTCTAAATCGCAAACATTTCAGGTTCTGAAACTATAATTTGAGTTAATCGCTGTAAAAATTACAATTTGAACATTGATAAACCTGCCCCTAAATCTATTTTTCTTCTGTAACACTTCAAACAGCAATCTATTCGTAATTCTCTATTGTCTATGGAAATATAATTGTATATAATAGTTTTTATTAATCATTTATTTAAAAATATATTTTCTCTCTCACTGCCCCACTATTTTTCTGTTCCATTTTGTTGCTTTTAATACCCTTTTTAACTTAAATAAAACCCAGTTATTGAGTAATAATGAGAACTCAAAATATAAGATTTTTTAAATTAATGGTTCGAAAAAAACGAATCTAGTAGCAGAAATATATAAACACATTTCCCTGTAATTCAGCCAGAAAGCATGAGAGCACACAAGGTAATACTATATGTAATCAAATAAATTGTAAAACATATCAGCATGCCCACAATGGCAGCAACTTGCTTTAATCGGAAAAGAATGCATTAAGCCCAGAAAATAATCCATGTTTAATTAGCTAATTGCTGTTAGAATGTTGAACCCAACTGATGCCAGAAAATACATGTGTTTTAATAAGAATGCTTTCATTAAATTGGTGCCAACATTCCCACATGCAAGAAATATTGTTACAAGAGCATTAGGGACAAAGGCTATTAGGGATGTTGCAAATGACTCATGTCAAGAATAGTTCTTACAGCCAAAGTAAATAAGATCGGGCTTGACTTTTTGATGCCTTTTATAAGAAGCTTTTTTTATGTAAAGAGTCAACACGGGTCTCACTAGTGATATGTCTGGTGGTCCCTTACCGTAAGCAGGCCTGGGCTAAGCGAGGAAGATAAAATGAGGGGACAGTGAGGTTTGGTGAAGTCCAGAGGGACACACAAAATAGCAAGTTGTAGGTCATTCCAATGAAAATTAAAAATTGGAGCAAAATATACCCAGTTACTGGTCCCAAAGAAGTAGCCAGCTGCCTTTACCCTCACCATGTGTTATACATAAACGGGCTTGGCTGAGGAAAAATCAGAGCAAGTTGTGGCCAGCTGTATGGTCCCAGAAAAAAAAAGAGCCTGGATCCTTGGCCATCATATTAAAAGAAAAGGGGCCTGCATGTGCCATAGAAAAATGTCTAGAGGCATATACTGTAATCCCTATGAGAAAGGAATGGCAAGATGGACATCTGACCTGCCTTTCCTGCCGATTCACTGCCCATTTAGTGTGTCCATTGTGGATACAACCCTAGCAAGTGGTAAGCACAGGACTCACTAAATTATGGGGATTATTTACTAAAATCGGAAAATTTCTCACTATTTTCTTAAAATCACTTAGACCAAACTCCAGGGCACATTTTTACCGTATTTATCTATAAATTTACTTGAAAAAAATCTGGTGCAGGAAAAAACTAGATATGCAAATTGTACAATTTTTTCATATTATTGCCCAAAAACTAATATTACAATTCCCCACATGTGTTTTGCACTGTGTCTCTTGCTTTGTAAATTAGGCCTAGAGACTGCAATGTTTAATAAAGGTTTTGAAAGAGCTGCCAACAGTTTAAGGAGGTGTTGGGGAATCTAGTTTCAGTCAGGGGTTGGGTAAGGAGACCTTAGTTGTAAGGAAAGCCTTCTTGGCAGAGTACAACAGGAAAGCATTCTGGAATGAAGTTCACAAGTCGAGCAATGGTCAGATGACAAAGCTGGATCTGTAAGCATCAGACCCTGGGATAATGGAGTACTGGAAGATGCTTCACTTGGAGGCATGAAAAAAAGCATCTTTAAATTTGCTTTCACTCTCTCCCTCTTTATTTTTTAGATACACTATATAGTAAGTGAAAAGAAAGTTATGTCCAAAACCAGACACCTCTACACATTACCATTTTTTTACATGCCCACATAGATTCACACCTCACCATTACATCCAATAATTAACACACCCAAACAGGTAACATATACTGAGGAAAATAACACAACTTACAACTTGCCTTGCCTAGAGCTGTTACAGCCTTTTGTAATTTGATTCACTTTATATATCTACTTGCCTCTTCTTCTCCTGCCTCCATTAGTCTCATTCTCTTCTTTCCCACCAAATGATCATTCTCTCTGTCTCACTACCCCATGTCACCTCTGTCTACTTTGTTTTCGCTTCCCTACCAAACTCAGCTTCCTTTAACTTGCTTCTTCTGCAACTATTTCTTGCAAATCAGCAATCTCTTTGCACCAACCTTTACTATCTATGCTTTTGTGGTTTCTCATATTATGAGAAAACTGTTTGGTGTGCACCCACATACACGTTAATTAGCTCATCAGTAACGTAGATTCTGTGAGCACATGTGCCAAACCTAAAACCTGAGAAGGATCATGTCACAGAAAGATAACAGGCACTCAAAGATCCCACAGACATGCATAGTAAAACAATAGCAAACTTCATTTTTGCAAACATAAGTATTTTAAAAAAGTCTTGATACAGTATGTATTTTTATGCACCAGAGCACTTATTCATAGGCATATAAATAAGTGACCTGGTGTATTAAACATTTGAGGCTGTTTTTAATGCCTAATATAAAGTTTGCTGTTATTTTACTTTGCCTGTCTGTGGGACCTGAGCATGTCTGCCATCTCTCTGTGGTATGTTCCTTCTGTAGTTCCCCCAATGTTTGTATGTTTGTCTTTGTGCCTTATTGCCAAATTGAGTCAAGCAAAGTATATCAATAATTGTTGTAAACAAAGGCTATATGGATTGGAGTGTCCACAAACAAAACAATTTTATATATATATAAAAATGGGACTTAGTCCCCAACCATAAGCCTGTGAATAACACAATATTATAAATAATCAAAACATAAAAGTAAAAAGTCAATATTTATTTACAACCATGCCACAATACACTTGTTAAAACCAAATTAAAATCAAGAGGTATTGCATATGGGAGAGGGGATCCTTCTCATGAGGATGCTTAACTCTACCACCCAATTAATGTAAATCAGAAGTGAGGAAAATGCATATAAGCTAAAATGTGTAAACTGCTGTTATATCCGTATTAGCAATGCAATAATAAATGCACAATAAATTCTGCCTATATTATGTGGTATATATTATGACCACCTTAGTAATGCACGATAATGGTAAAACAGCATATATCATATTGTATCAATTATTTGTTAGCATAAAAAAAGTATGTCTCAAGAGTCCAGATGCCTTGCAATGCGCTAAATCAAATGATGACATAATGAACACAAGTTATCCAATCTAGATGTTAATCCAGCATTTGAATGTATTGAAAATGTTGGATTGTTTGGGCTGGTGGTCCCAGTAAGAATTTTTGGAGCTTGAACGAGTCCCAGCGTGCCAGGATTAAAGACCCGGTGTAGTTATTGTGTAAATGCTCTGGTAGTAGAGTCTATATGTGGTGATTTATGATCGGTTGGATTATGTACCCATAGGCAATATAGTGTGTTAGGTCCAACGACTGAATTAGCGACTTTATAGTCGCAATGTTGCGAACAACAATTCAACAATCTATGCTGAAATTGTGGATACTTCATCAAGGAGATTCCAAATGCTGGCAATGTCCCGCTCAAGCAAAATAAAAGATTTTTACAGACTGTGTGTCCAGTCGCATCACCGCCGGGCCATGTTACGTCTATTAGGTCCATTGCACCTCGGATCCTACAATATTGTTCTTTAGGCTCGTCACAAGTCCTCAGAGAGGGGCCCCGTCTCCCAGATGCAGACAGGCGTTTCGCTACCAACTATAGCTTTGTCAAATCTTTTTGCACCAGAATCCTGCAGGGCTTTTTCTGCCTTTACTGCTTATGCTTCTGTGGTTTCTCATATTATCTGAGAAAAACTGATTGCACCCACATACGCGTTAATTAGCTCATCAGTAACGTAAGGTCTGTGAGCACATGCTCCAGACCTAAAACTTGAGCAGGATCATACCACAGAAAGATAACAGGCACTCAAAGAACCCACAGACAGGCAAAGTAAAAGAATAGAAAACTTCATTTTCACAAACATATGTATTTTAAAAAAGACTTGATATATATTTTAAACATTTAAGGCTGTTTATAATGCCTAAAATAAAGTTTGCTGTTATTTTACTTTGCCTGTCTGTGGTATCTGAGAGTGTGCGCCATCTCTCTGTGGTATGTTCCTTCTGTAGTTTCTCCCCAATGTTTGTGTGTTTATCTTTGTCATGTCATCTCTCGATCCCCTACTTCAGTTCTTTGTGTTCTGTCTCTTGCCCTACAACTTTGCCCTGTCTTACCATGCGGTTGTAGGATGTTCCATTATTATTATTAATAATACATTTTGGTTAAAGGAGAAGGAAAGGCTAAAATTAAGTAAGCATTATCAGAAAGGTTTATATAAATACACCAGTAAACACTCAAAGTAATGCTGCTCTGAGTCCTCTGTCAAAAGAAACACAGCATTTCTTTCCTTGTGTATACATGGGCTTCTGTATCAGACTTCCTGTTTTCAGCATAAACCTCCAGGGCAGGATTTAAGCATGCTGTTTTCTTCTCTCATCCCTGCTGTAATCTGAGCTCAGAGCTGTAAGTGAGCAGGAGGAAACTCAGGCAGGAAGTGATGTCACACCAAGCTTATATGGCAGCTTCTATCCTAAACAAACAGAGACAGTGTCTAGAGCTGTTTACTTAGGTATGGTAAAGCATTCTGCAGAATAAATATAGCGTTCTAGCTTGCACTATTGTGGCTAATCTGTTGGCAATAAACTGTCTTGGAGATTTACTTCTCCTTTAAAACATTTTCCATTTTTATGAATCAGATTTCACACAGTAAAATGATATTTGGTCATAGTTTTTTTTCTACTCATTATACAGTAAAGGTGCTGTTGTGCAAACTACTGCTCAGATTTATATATGCACATCAAAAATGAAACAACCATAGAATCTTAGCTAATATGTGACTATATGCAACTACTGCTGTAAAATAAATCAAAAGTAAAAACCAAAAACTGATAATGGAAACAAAAATTCTACACATTTATGTCCAATGGCTTAAATGTCCAGTAATGACTAAAGACCCTGACCGATTCCAGGGCATATATAATGTCCAGACTGCATACCTCCCAACTGTCCTGTTTTTAGAGGGAAAGTCCCTCTTTTGACAGCTCAACCTGCAGTCCCTCATTTGTATTTGAAAGTCCCGGTTTTCTCTGCACTGAACAGCCAGAATAAAAAACAACATTTCTAACTTAATTGGCTTCTGGCAGAGAGCCCACAACAGCCACAGCAGAAGATAAGATACCTGCTCTTTCAGCTGCAAGCAAAACCTTCACGGCCCGTGCCGTCTCTGCTGTTCGACCCGCCCATCTCTTCTGCTGTTCCTACCAATGAAGAATGAGTAGGCAGTCTTGTTTGCAGAACGCCATTGCCACTCTCACCGTTGCTTGACTGGCTACTCGTTTTTCATTGGTAGGCCGGCAGGAAGAGATGGGTGGGTCGAACAGCAGAGACGGCCACAGTCCGTGAAGGTTTTGCTCGCAGCTGAAAGAGCAGGTATGTGGGGGAACGGACTGTGCTCAACTTTAAACTGAAGCGCAAATGAAAACCGCTAATAAAAAATAATTGATTGCAATTAGTAAAAGGCTTATATCAGTTCCCCAAGGGCAAAGGGGGATTTTAATTTTTGACAATACATCCCCTTTAAAGGGCAATTCACCTTCATTAGCAAAACTGTAATAACTACATACTTTCATAACCTGCCAAATTTTGTAAAATGAACATGGTAATTAGGAGGTGTGGCCACAAAAATGGTTGTGGTCAAAAAATTGCTGCACGTGGCATCTTTTTTGTCCCTCTTTTTATTTCAACAATGTTGGGAGGTATGGGAGTGTGTAAAGGGAAGAAGTACAACAATCAATATTGGCATAAGCCTTTACCACATTTTATTGCAGAAGTTGAAGCAAAAACTTTCAGGGACCAACCCCTTCCTAACAGATCACTAACTTCTGTCCCTTGTACAGAAGTACCACCTTTGACAATGCAATGGATCTGGGTGCAGGCAAGGTAAAGGGCTTTTTCCAGCATATGGGCTGATTCTCAGCCTCCATGTTTCAGTAGGCCCATCAGCAGGCACACACACATGATGTTGTCCATATCAACCAATCAGCAATTAGATTTCAACAGTTAGAAAACAAAAGCAAATATCTGATTGGTTGCAGTAAGCAACATCACCAGTAATGTTTCACTACACTTTTTACACAGCATAATAAATAGACCCCTAACTCTAATCGGTAGGATTCATACATTCATGTATGACTCCAAGCTGTAGTCTGAATGTCATGGCAGTATATAATCTCCATAATCTCTATATCTCCATACTCATGTTTGCTTTGATGCCCTTTAATACATCTTCAATGTTAAAAAAAAAAATTCTGTTTAAGCAGAAACGTATTTAGCAAATACCCGTACTAATCATAAACTAGTCAAATGTGGCCACCACTATTAATTTTGTCCCTTTGGATTGTATAGTGCTAGAGATGTTCATAAAGTACTAAACACACAAAAAGTACTTAGAGGCACAACATTCCAGTGTATTGTACTATTTGACTCTGCATTTGCTGTAGGCAGTCTATATATTAGAATTACAAATACTTTTAATAAATCGCAAATGTGTCTCATTAAAGGAGCACTAAAGCCTAATAAAGAATAAAGCTAGACATGCTACACATTATATTTTGGGTTTCATTAGTAGCCCTAGGAAACCACATCCTTTTAGCAGTAAAGATCTGTGACTTTGAAGATGCCCCAGTAGCTCCCCATCTCCTTTTCTGCTGATTTACAACACATGCTTTGTGCTGCTGCCACTTACTGAACTTAGGGACAGATTCACAATATACAGGATATATATATATATATATATATATATATATATATATATATATATATATATATATATAAAATATAAATCATGACAATTAATCAGTAATTCATTCAGAATCCCAGCTTTCAAACTAGTAAATGTAATAATTGCATTGTAGCATCAACTTCTGTGACAGTTGAACCTTATTTTCTGCTGTACGATTTTCCCAAACACCTTATTATAACTTTTTCAACGGCAACCCAGGTCATACTGATGTGCAGTGTCACTGACACCCAAAAATTATAGCACGTTCCTCTGAACAAATTTGATGAAATGGATCAATACTGTTACAGGTCTGCTAAACCCCTCTGCAGGCACTGTAAATTAAGCATAAAATAAAATATGTATAGCCTTATTTATTTGGAGACTTTAAATACAAAATATATAGCCATATTTATTGCTTTCCTTTAAAAACATTTTTTTCAAGCAGTAAATCTGTATTTTGTATTTAGATTACAAACTATCATTGCACGCAACCCTTTTTGTTTCCAAGACAGAAATTTGTATTTTCCTATTTAACCTTGGCTACAGAAAAATTGCTGTAATCGTCATACACGGTTTGTGGCAAAGCTAACGGTGGTAAACCATTTCTGAAATACAAAGCTTTTATCTGAATGTCTGAAAGGGCTTTCAGTGTTTAAGTCCAGTGTTTCTTTCTTAAAGTGATTCTGTCATGGTTTTTATGGTTTACTCTTTATTTCTAAATTTCACTGTTTACATTGCAAATAAGATTTATTCTTAAATAAACAAATCTATTTTTTTAGCTGTAATATTGGTGTAAACGCAGACATCTCAATGTCAATGCATTGTACCTGATTCTGAGCTTTGAGAAGGAGCCAGCACATCAGGATGGAACTGCTTTGACACCAGCTATTGTCCCCTTCCTATTGTATTTACCATGACCTAGGTCAAGCTCCCTAGGCCCATATAGTGGTAAACATGAGAATAGCACTCAAGAAGGAAAGAGCTGGGTTTAAGCACCTTTAGCAATGCAGAGAAATCATTCAGCAGGGATGTCAGGGAGCTGCTATTTGGTCTGTTGATATGCAGCTGAAGGGGGCTGCTGGGGAGTGAATGGAGGGGTGATATCACTCCAACTTGCATTATAGCAGTAAAGAGTGACTGAAATTTATCGGAGAACAAGTCACATGACCCGAGGGCACCTGGGAAACTCACAATATATCAAGCGCCGTGACAAATTTCAAAATTAAGTATTAAAAAAATCTGTTTCCTCTGTTTTCCTCTGGATTTCAGTGCAGAATTCTGCTGGAGCATTTTGAAAAAAACCTGTTTTCCCACAACAGCATCCCTTTAATTTCTAAGTGAAAAGGTGCTCATGCTGAATGGAAAGCTAGCACTTTTACAAGTAAAGCAAATGCATAGTAGTGTAGTATTTGGAATTGTATCATTGCAGTGCTGGGGTCCAATATTTAAATCTAGCAAATATACTTCACACATCCATTCATGCAACTCTCACAAGTAACACCTGTATCTAGGAGTTGCATGACACATTGGATAATCTTATCACAACTACACAGAATCAACACCTCTGTGAGTTTCTTTGAAGAGTTACAATGTGCCATTGTAAATGGATTAGTGACAGAGTTTATATGCAGAGAACTTCCCACACCAGTCAGTTGAACTGAAGAAGCTGCTCGGATGAGTAGTGAAACGTCTTCATTGATTACTCAGCAAGTCCAGTTGTTTTTAGATTGACCTATACTAGATAGCATTTAATAAATTGTCTCTTTCCACTTAATGCAAGAACTTTCCTTGGCTGCAGATTAGTATAGAAACTGTTTTTAAATCAACAGAGAGTTGAATGCTAAGGGAAAATGTACCACGTTATCACATTAGTTATGATGCCTCTCTGTGTACTACCATTCTACGGCTATGGGCACACAGGCTGTTGGCTCCAGCAATTGTTAGCCTGCATATGTTTACAGGCTGAGAAAAGCAGATCTGCTCAGTGCCCCTGCTCCATTTATTTGAATCTGACAGCTTCAGCTCTATTGTATGTGACCACACACAGGCTATAAAATATACTAGTTCTGTTCTGGGTAGAATTCTTTTGATTATATTGAAGATCATATTTCTGTTCATTTGAGCAGATTTGATTATTTTAGGCATATGTGTCTGGGTTTGATGGTCATGTCCCATTTGTACAAAGTATTTTATATGCCCAGTGCTTTCTGCAATATTTTAGACAGGTCTCTTACCTAAAGAGGGTCTGTAGGTTTGTTTTTAACTCCTACTAAATGTTTCTTATAGGTGCCTTTTGATCTGCATTGGAACTTTGCACACATGAAGTGGTGATTATGGAAGTAAGTATCTGTGCAGGGGTGTCTTCTTACCTCTTGCTTTCTGGGGGTATCAAGCTTGTATCATGCTTATTGTGCTCACGTTCCTGGGTGTTGCCTTTGGCAATATATAAAGGCCTCTCTTTTGGAACATTGTAGACTTTACAATTAATGGGGTTTGTTATACTCACGCATAGATGTTGCATAATTATGGGGTTTCTGCAATATATTTTATATAAGTATTTCAGTACCTGTTTATCAATAAAAGATAACTGGGTGCATTTCAATATAAGTTTGATATAAAAGTAATTTTGCTGTGCTTTTATTTGTCTTTACTGGGCTAGGCCTTACCTGGGAATAAAGTAAGGCTTGTACTAGGCATAATAAGAAAGGTTGAGAAATACAGTTGTATATTTCTTGGTAAATGTTTACATCATGCTCTCTGTAGGTTTATCCAAGACATAGCAGAAAGGGAGAAACCATTGGGAAAGAAGCCTATTGTTTAGGTGTAATGAATGTTTGTAGTAACAGATAATGGCTATTCAAGTGACTTTATTTATTTAAATGTAGCTTTAGCAATGAACAAATCTAGAAAATTAACTTAGGTGATTGGAAAGCTGTGAGACATATACCAAATAAAAATGTATTTGTGCTCCTTGTAAGCATCATCAAGGTCTGCTAAACACTTGCTTTATGGGTAGAGAAAAGCCAACAATCCCAGTTACAAAATACATAAAAAACAGAACACAGTAGGTTCACTAAAGTTACATGGGCCATTTGGATCAATATATAGGATACTTACCTAGGGTTACTTCCAACTGTCATCAGTGGGTAAAACTGCAAGCTCAGCCGCATGGACGATAATATATGGTATGGTTTTGGACAAAAATATTGTTTTAGTTGCAACCTGTGGGACTCCCCACTGATTCCGACTGTAAGTAGGGAGCAGGTATTGTAGAAGCATGGATGAAAATTCAATGGGACAGTTGCAGCTTTGGTGAGGACTTTCTAAGAATATCAACAAGCATAGCAACAGATGCATAGGAAACAATCCGTGGATACAGAACATTTAAAGGAGGTCCTAACCCAAAGAAATGAATTGGTGAGTTGTGCTCTGAGAAACTTTACAGTTTACATTGATTTCCTATTTAAATGGTTTCTGGAATATTATTAGTTTTAGACTTCGAACAGCATGCAGGATGAAGCCGAAGAGAAATTGTGAAAAAAATACTTATTTAACAATGACTTGCCAAAGAAATCAATGCAAAACAAATGTAAACTTACTGTGCTGGGAAATAGTGGATTTATTTTATTTGTACAGTGTATAATATCACCATATGATCAACAGCATCCGTGCATGAGTCAACAAACACAATCTGAATCAATAAAGAAAAGCAAAGAAAAAACACCTGCTGTAATACATAGTCAGCACAATTAGCACAGTCCTGAAAAAATATTTGTTATGGTACACTGTCCATTTTACACCCAATATGAAAAGCACCCACCCGTGATTTCTAATGGCAGCCCTGGTTGTTATATCTCGCTCCAATGCAATTACTATGTCACTAGTAACATATTTGTAGGGTTCAGCCTGTAGCACAATAGCAAATGTTATAGCAACAACAACAAGTAGTAAGTAATGACATTTTACGAAGCAGGCAGAACAAAGTCTGTTATGTGTTGCAGCTAATATATGCAAAATACCCAGCATCTGTAGAGGCAAGAAGGACAGGCAGTTTCTTTAGGTCTAATACAGAAAGTCTATAAGCATTCCCAAAGCTAACAGAAAAGGATGGAGTAGAAGGTGAAAATGTTTAGCAGGGTGTTACTAACTACTGCTGAAGAAGTGACCACATGCCGAATGCTCCACCGATCAAAATAGTGCTGGGGTTTCCCCCTGTGTATTAATACACCAAAAACAAGATGGTATAAAGATTATATGAGGCATCAAGTGTAGTACCTGCTTATGATCCTATGTGAGGAAGTGGAAACACTTGGTCTTTGGGCCACTAAGATCATGTGTAGTCAGATACGCTTGATCCTCTGGCATAGGCCAATAAAGTGGAAGCTTGACCAAAGCAATGCGCAGTAATACTTTATGGAGAAGTGCTTGATCCACTTTTTTTGGGCCTTGCATAATTCACGCACACGCTTAATCTTGCTTCACTTCCCATATGGCCCAGCTGCTTGGCTAGGGGGGGAAATCTTCTATCCACTACTCCTTTCCTCTTCTTTCTTTTTGCCAGCCGCCAGCAGGAGCCTTAACAAGGCAATCAATAGCATTGCACTGCACTCTCCAGCACCTTTTATGTGCCTGGTTTAAGCACCTTGGATAGGTGTCCTAGTCCCTCTGGTTGGAATCTAGGCCATGACAAGCCCTGGGCGAATATTCGTAGAAACAGTGTGAACGCACTCATTAGCCCTCCTCTGATAGATAACCTGGTGCACAGTCCATGACACGCCCTGGGGGAAGCTTTGGCAGAACCCAGGGTAGACGGGAGACTCCTCCTAGCTTCGGCGAAGGGGAGTCCAAACGACCCCAAACCCCTTTGTGGGGGCAGGGATGGTGGGCCCTCCCTAGTTTTGGCGAACCCACCCGCTCAAGCTGTCCGCGGGCGGTGCCTGGGTCACTTAGGCAACGGAGCCCATGCCTTCGGGTAGGACTCAGAAGGATGATTCAATATCATCAATCATATTAAGAATACAATGACAAAATCCAAAATGATTCAAAAAAATAAATAATAAATAGATCCTAGTAGATATGAGTTGACAAGCCAAAACGTGCTTATTGTGTGCATGCATGTGCCCCAACTTTGCTGCCTGCACTGGACGGTTTATCATTTGCACAGGGTGTTACAGCTATTGTGCCGAGGTACAACAATTTATGGCACACATGCGCAGTGGGGAAATTATGACACTGGCTAATTTAAAATAGTATACAAAAAAGGGGGGTTGTGGGAGCACTCAAAGGCTTAGTTAAAATATGTTTAAGTACAATGGAAGTGCTACTGATCTGGCCAATTAATCATTGCACATTCCCTGGTCCCGTCTCATAAGTAATTCAGTATCTATGCAGGTGCATGTGTTTACAAAAACACGGGGTTTTGTATATTTAATTTAAAATAGTGCCGCATTCAGAAATAAGAGTAGAAACTTTCTTAGAGTGATACATCTAACGGTAGGACTACATGGACGCTTTCGGAGCGATTCGATGCGCTGCAACAAAACACCGGCGTCAAATTGCATGCAACGGAAATAAGGTAAGTGAATGCATTGTCGGATGGTGTCGCAGCGATGATCGGACATGTCGGGTCGCGTTGGGTCAACGATGCGACACCATCCGACATTTCCATTACTTACCTTATTTATGCAATTTGACGCCGGCATTTTGTTGCAGTACATCGGATCGCGCCGAAAAAGTCCATGTAGTCCTACCCTTAAAGTAGTGTTTTCATTAAATACAGCAATTTGCAAGTGAGCCTAACATCAAATCTGGGAAAAAAGTAATACCCTGAAAAAGCACCCACAGGAATGCATTGAAACGGGTAGTGTTGTGTTCACTGGTCAGCCTTTCAGTGTTCTGTATGTGATACTAAGGCTCCAGAAACAGGTGGCACATTAACAGCAACTTCCTGGAAGTTTATTCCGCAATGAACATATAACTTAACACCAAACATCAGGGTGCAACCATGCTGTGCAGGGAAGAGACAGAGAGAGAGAGAGACATAGCAGAACAGTCACTGGAGAAAAACTGCTGAAGGTGCAGCACAGCGCCCTCTATATTACTCCAGTGGTAAAGTCACAGACAAATACACTACATCTCCCTTCTTTGAAAGAAAAGTAGAACAATAGAATAATTGCAAACATTAATCTTAAACAAAGTCTTTATAGCGGCTGGGTGCCCTTACTATCCGACCACTTTTTGTGACTGTGATATGATGGGGCTCAGCAGAATCTTCTGTACTGGGTTCTGAATGATCCTCTGTTGGTTCTTGCTGTGGACATGTTGCAGCTTGTTGGACCTGATCTCCCTGTGTGTCATCAGTCTCAATGTTTCCATATATCTCTGGACCAGTATCTTGCTGCACAGGTATTTTGTCTGGCCTAAGGTGTTTTCTATTTCTCCTGTAGCATTTTCCTTGAGGTGTTACTATGTCATAAGACCTGGGTTCATCTCTTATGTTTTGTACACTTGCTGGCTGCCAGCCCTGTGTTGTTTCCATTCTTACTCTGTCTCCCCTCTGAAAAGGAGTGAGAGGCCTGGCTCCGCAGTCATAGTATCTCTTTTGGTTAGCTTGGTACCTTTGTAAATGAGAGTAGGCATTCTGTGGAACTTTTGGTTTTAACACAGAAGCTGAGGCTGGCAAATTGGATCGCAACACACGACCCATTAACAACTGTGCTGGGCTATATTTCATGCCTGTCACTGGAGTGTTTCTCAAGCTCAGCAGTGCTAAGTGTGGATCAAGCCCAGTTTGAGCAGCTTTAACAAAAGTCTTTTTAACAGTCTGGACTGCCCGTTCAGCCATGCCATTAGACTGGGGATAGCCTGGGCTTGAGAACGTAAGTTTAAAGTCCCAGGTATTAGCAAAAGAAATCATTTCATGACTGGCAAATGGTACATGGTCAGAAACTAGTTCCTGTGGTATGCCATGTCTTGCAAAGATAGCTTTTAGTCGTGCAATAACTGAGTGTGCTGATTTGTCTGACAGTCTGAGTACCTCAGGATATTTTGAAAAGTAGTCAATCACAAGTAGATATGAATGCCCATAGAGGTCAAATATATCTGCAGCAAGCTTAGTCCATGGCATGCTGGGTATTTCATGGGTAAGTAGTGGTTCTTTCATATTGCTGGGCAGCATTTCTTGGCATGCATTGCAGGTGCTTACTCCTAGCTCAATATCTTTTCCCATATTTGGCCAGTACATGAGCATTCGAGCTTGCGCTTTAGATCTCTGGATCCCTTGGTGTGCTACATGCAGTCTTTCAATCATATGTGGCCGGCAGCTTTTAGGAATGATGAATTTGTCGCCTATCATGACTAAGCCATCGTCAATATGAATTTCATGTCTCAAAGGCCAATATGGTTGTACTACTATGTCAGCTGACCTTTTCCGGTTTGGCCAACCATTGCTGTGCATTTGTTTGAGTGCCGACAGCTCTACATCTGATTCAGTTGCATCTTTCAGTTTTTGGAGAAGGTGCTGCGGGAGAGCCAATGCAATATCAATGGAATATACCACTTTCTCATTGTCAAAGTCAATTTCAGTGTCCATCGCATTAGGCTGTATAGTGACAGCTCTGGATAGTGTATCTGGTATCAACATGTCCTTTCCAGGAGTATAGACTATTTGAAAGTCATATTTCTGTAGCTGGAGTAGCATGCGCTGCAGTCTTGCAGGGGCCTTACTTAAGTTTTTTGTGACAATGGCTTCTAGAGGCTTGTGATCTGATCGTACCATTACTGAAATGCCAAACACATATTGATGGAACTTTTAAAATGCAAACACGATGGCAAGGAGTTCCTTTTCAATTTGGGCATAGTTTTGTTCAGTCTTTGTCAAGGCTCTGGATGCATAGATGACAGGTTTGTTTTTTTGAATAAGACATGCTCCCAGTCCATCTTTGGAGGCATCTGCATGTAATTCAACTGGTTCTCTAGGATCAAAAAAGGAAAGCACTGGAGCGCATACTAGTGCATCTTTTAGTTTTTGAAAAGCATCCTGCTGTTCAGGGTTCCACTGCCACATAGTATCTTTCGACAGTAGGAGTCTGAGAGGTGCAGTTATACTTGCTTCATGTGGAATATACTGTGCAAGATAGCGAATCATGCCTAGCAGCCTCTGCAAACTTTTTCTGTCATGTGGGCTTGGCATCTCTGAAATTGCCTTAACTTTGTCTGGGTCAGGCATGACCCCCTCACTGGATATTATGTGCCCCATGTAGTGCACTTTGCTTACTTGGTACTGAAGCTTGTCTTTGTTGAGCTTTACCTTCAGCTTGCGTGCTCTGTCCATGACTCTTTGTAAAATGGCATCATGTTCCTCTTTAGAGTTGCTGGCAATGATCATGTCATCAGCAATAATATGGACACCTTCAATATCCCCAAAGGATTCAAAGTTCTTTTGCTGAAACACTTCACTTGCAGATCTGATGCCAAATGGAAGCCGATGGAATTTGTACCGTCCCCATGGAGTGTTAAAGGTGCACAAATCCGCTGATTCACTGTCAAGTTTAATCTGCCAGTATCCATCTTTTTCATCTAGGATAGTGAACAACTTCTTTCCAGCTAAGTTGCTTATTACATCCTCAGGTGTTGGGATAGAGAAGTGCTGTCTTAATATAGCTTTATTTAGGTCCCTGGGGTCCAAACACACCCGCAGAGATCCATTTTTCTTTTCTGTAATAACAAGACTGTTCACCCAAGCAGTAGGTTTTGTTACTTTGCTGATCACACCTTGCTGTTCAAGACTGTCAATAGTACATTTTAGTTTTTCTGTAATAGAATATGGTATTTTGCGACATCCGTGTATCACAGGGGGAATAGTGGAGTCTGTAAATATGTGGTGTGTACCAGGGAATTCTCCCAGCCCCTCAAACACATCTGAATACTGGGTTAGTAGCTGATCTTTAGTTGTAGGTGCAGGTTTGGAAAGCTCACAAACTTTTCTTAGCAGATTCAGCTGAACACAGGCTTGTTTTCCTAAGAGAGGGACATCAGACACATTTGTAATAAAAAAGGTTAACCGAGCTGTTTTGTGCG
Organism: Xenopus petersii; assembly: GCA_038501925.1. NCBI lineage: Eukaryota > Metazoa > Chordata > Amphibia > Anura > Pipidae > Xenopus > Xenopus petersii. The sequence goes on along the minus strand of CM076681.1, from coordinate 62,543,190 downwards.
GGGCTTGTGCAGTGAGTGTTACAACTCCTTCTGGTTTAATACGTTCTCCCCCATATGCAATAAGCATTGTGTTTGTAGGCTTTACTATAACACCTGACATTTGGGAAATTACTGAAGCTGGCATGGTATTTGCTTCAGCCCCAGTGTCCAGCTTAAATTCAATGACTGTGCCATGTACAGTAAGCGTTGCATACCATGAGCTGTCTCTGGCTACTCTGTGTTTTTCTAGAGCAGCAATGAATAAAGTATTCACATCTTTAAAGGGTTTTTGTGTGTTTGTATGAGGATTTCTGGCCCTGCACATTTTTCCAAAATGATTTCTCTTTTTGCATTTATTGCATTCTACTCCATATGCAGGACACTGCTGGGGAGGGTGCTGTCTGCCACATCTGCTACATGGCTTTGTCTGAGTGCTTGATTCAGGCAGTAGAGTCGCAGAGGAAGTACTTTTACTGTACTTAGGGGCTTGTTGTGTCTCTCTGGGTGTGATTTGTATAGCATGAACACTGCTGTCTATAGTGGCACTTGCCATTGCAGTTGTTTGAGCTGATATTATTTCTTTAGCTTTACATATTTCGATTGCCCGTTCTAGAGTTAACTCTCTGCATTCAAGCAACTTCCCCTTTAAACGGGGATTCGTAATACTGAAGACTATTTTGTCTCTCAAGCACTCCTCCTGATCTTTGAATTCACAGTTAGCTGCTTTTAGTTTCAGTTCAGTAACAAATTTGTCTATGCCTTGATTTTCTACAAAAGTATGGGTCCAAAACTGGTGTCTTTCAAATACAACATTCCTTTTGGGCTGAAAATAAGCTTGAAATGCTTGCATCACAGAGTCAAGGGATCTGTCTGCAGCTTGTGTCTGTGCAATCCCCATGGTGTTATACACCTCCAGTGCCTCATCCCCAATAATGTGCAGTAACAATGCAATCTTTGTGGGTTCAGGCTTTTGCTCCAGCCCTGCTGCTGTGAGATATAGTGTAAATTTCTGGGCCCATCTGCGCCAGTTTTCAGACAGATTGCCACTCATACACATGGACTGTGGGGGTTTGAAATGATCCATTGCTATGCAGTTTAACAAACAGGTTTTGTTTGCAGGATCAGTATCTGGTACTCACTTTTACTGGAGACTTCTGAGGTTCTGGTGAGTAGTTGCAGAAATGTTTAATCCAACCACTTCTTAGACAAAGCACATTTTCCTATTCCTGGTAGCTGTGCTTGTGAAAAACTTCTGACACCATGTTGTGTTCACTGGTCAGCCTTTCAGTGTTCTGTATGTGATACTAAGGCTCCAGAAACAGGTGGCACATTAACAGCAACTTTCTGGAAGTTTATTCCGCAATGAACATATAACTTAACACCAAACATCAGGGTGCAACCATGCTGTGCAGGGAAGAGACAGAGAGAGAGAGAGACATAGCAGAACAGTCACTGGAGAAAAACTGCTGAAGGTGCAGCACAGCGCCCTCTATATTACTCCAGTGGTAAAGTCACAGACAAATACACTACAGGTAGGGCTGTAAAAATAGTGTAAATTGAAGAAAACTATTAAAACTGGGAATGTAAATTTGCACTTCCGTGTTCGTGACGTCACGTCTGCCGACGTCATTTCCCTGGATATCAAATCCAGCGTCATGACCCAGTGATATAACCCTGCGTTAACCTTGGTTGATGCTCGCCTGTGTCATCACCACTCATATATGCACGCCTGCGTCTACAGCATTGGCGACTTTCATATCTTAAGGGAAACATAAAGTACTGCAGTGTAGGCAAAGGGATATAAGCCTCTCATTATGACACACATAGTAGGCAATCCAGGAAAAATGTATATACATTATATCAAGGGCCCACAACTAAGTAATAACTTCAGGGATTAGTTTACAGGGACGCATGCTACATTCTAAATATACTAACATTACATTCTAGTTGCCACAGAGCTATTTCTTACGACAAAGTTATCAATCAGGAGAAGGGTTGCCACCTGCCCAGTATAAATGATGGTTGATCCCAATGCTATTAATAGGGAAAACAGATAAATATATAGGAAGGCCGGTATTTTTTTCCAGAAAGGGTGGCAACCCTAATCAGGAGATGAATTTTTAAAGGACCAGTTAAACTTTAAAGCTGGATAGATTTTCCTTCACTGCATGTGCCAAAAATGTCCAGTTAAAAACCTAACTGGTCCAAAACCAGACAGACAAGCTGAGTAAATTGAGTGGAAAAAGCAGACGGTTCTAAAAAAAAAATCAATTTAGAAGGGCTGCACTGCTTATATTTCACTTTAAAGGCATATCCCTGAAATGACCTAGTAACCCAATTTCTATGGCAATATTAGTATTATTTGTGTCAAGCTAGCAGCTTTGGGTATTTCTGTCTCCAGCAATTCCCTTCTTGTGGGTCATATGCTAAAAAGTCACAATGTGGCTGTTACTTCAGTAAAACTTCTCAAATGATAATGTAGAAAATAAAGTGATGCAACCCTGTGAGCTATTGCCTCTTAATGTAGCCGCCGTGCTCTTGTGCTATTTCATTATATAAGGTTTCTTGGAGCTTGGACGCCTGCACTTTGATGGGCGGGTGTGGACTTCTCTCCCGAACTGGGCAGTGTGCTCGTGCACAGCTAAAGTTGCAGAGTCATGCTTTGCCAAGCGAATTTCAGTCAGCCACACAGACATTTTATTTCTGCTGGAAAACAAAACAGCCACGCTGTTAATTCAGATAGAAAGCTTTCTCCTACTCTAAGCTTCACTCTGAGATAATAGATATATTTCTGTGCCCTTAAAACTCGCAGCACACTACACGTGACGCTTCCCGGCACGCAAGCACGGGATTGTAGAAAAGTCCAGTTCAACAGCGTCTGACACTTCAACGTATAATAATAATAATAATAATAATAAAAAGCGCTAAGTGACGTAACGAGAGAAGCGACCACTCACGCGCTCATCTCGAGTTGTGTATACAGAGCTTCAGCGGGTGACAGCTAGGAGCACGTGACCCCGTTGCTGACTCACACGCTGGGGAGGAGCCTCGTGACATACCGGCTGGATACATAGGGGTGAGCTGCGCATTCTGTACAATACATTGCTTCTGGAAAGTGCTCGTAACCTCTCTGGCTCTACCTGTATGTGACTTCTGTATTAGGACAGGCAAGTGCTCAGTGACCAAGTAGCCTCTACTTACCGTGTGTTGCGCCGTGTAGCTGCCTGCCTAGTGCCTAGTGTGTCTCACTCTTCCTCCCGAGCGTAAGAAGGAAGGACAGAAGGCAGCGCAGCCGCTATGGGTCCGCTGTCACAGGGGTCCCCTCTTAACTGGGAAGAGACCAAGAAGTATGCCGACCATGTCCGGCACCATGGTATCGTCCAGTTCCTGCACATCTACCATAAGTTGAAAGAACGGCAAAAGGACGTGCTGAAATGGGGAGATGAGGTGAGTTGCTTGATGTGCATGTTCCTAGCAGTGCACTTTAGCTGCTCAACCTGCTGTCTGCCACATACTTCTGTCTCATATCATTATATGCCATCTCCTTTCTGGCAACAGCATGGGATTTTGTTTTGTACCCCCTACTGTCATTTATAAGGCTATTAAAGGTGTCTTGGAATGTCTTTAACCATAGAAAAGCAAGAGGCCCTAGGATGAATCATTTTATACATTTCATGGAAATCCAAGGTTATACTGATATCATAATTTTTAGTAGGGGTTTATAATCTACATTTATACTATGTTAGTGGCAATTTGCATTAATATGGGCACTATGTTAAAAAATCAATTTTTATTCATCATAAATATTAAAAAAGGCATACAGACCGTCTGTATGCCTTTTTTAATATTTATGATGAATAAAAAGTGATTTTTTAATTTTGAGAATTGACTGGGAATATATTTTTGAATTTTTTGATGAAGTTAGAGGTCGCCACAGTCCTCTAGAGTGAGAATTCTGCCACTCTCCATTCATTGCAATGTGATTTTGAAAGGCGTATTTATCAAATGGTGAACTTTCACCCATTGATAAATACTCTTAAAAATCCCATAGGAATGAGTGGCGGAATTTCACTCTAGTGGACTGTGGTGACCTCTTCACTCTTTGATAAATATATAGCCCTCCGTGAGTAGGACAGAGTGCACAATCAGTGCCGGGCCAAGTCGGCCGGGCGCCCAAGGCAACCTGACCGACTACATCGCCCCATTCTGAAGTGATAAATATACCCAGAGACTCGACCCACATGATGAGTTAGTCCAAGCTAGTGGTTGTTTACTGCTTGCTGAGAGGTTTTAAGTAAATGAAATTGATTTTGGCCCATTTTTCTTGTTGGGGCTGTTGAAGTGCGATCAACTTTTCAGCTGGAGAGACCTGTTGCATTGTTATCCCTACTGATAGTTATTCCTGTCGCCCCTAGCAGCAGGCAGATGGATGGTAAGAGAGTAGGGCAACACGGGGAACAATTGATGGTGAATGTAAGTCTAACTGGGACGGGGGTTTGTTGCTTTGCAACAATATACATGTTGGAGCCTGTCAACTGTGCTATGGGTGCTACTATAACAAAGTGACCTACGCAGCTTTGCGGTGGACACTGCTAACTAGATGATCATCTACATGTGCCATTTGTAAGCATATTGGTGTTTAGAAAAATATAAATTATATGAGAATAAAGATTTGGGTGGCACATGGCTACAAAAGTTGCATGTTGTTGTTCTTTGTCTTTTTCTTTTTTTTTATAGTGGTAAATTTTTCATGTATATTGCAAAGTCCTACCACTCTTGTAGGACTTTGCAAAAGGTGAACATCCCATTTATAAATCGCAAGTGGGGGTGGATTAAGCCTGTAAAAGCAGTGTTTTGCTCTTGGCAGTCTCTCTCTTATAAAAGCTAATGGTGGGGGAGGATTAAGCTTGTAAGACCCTTATCCCTAGCAATGCTACTATGCTAGGAGCTGCCAGGTAATGAAAAATAACCACAGATGAATAGTTATGCCACATTTGACATGGTATATATAGTGGCTTGTCAATTTTATGATCATAACTTAAACTAAAAACCCTGTTTCTGAAGGTATACACACGTGCACAGATAATAAATGAATTGTCACCATGGAAAGTGCATTGATCAGTACTCTCTTTTTTTATGTTTGAAATCTGCTGTGAGCATTTTCCCTGAGCCTGTCTGTGAAAACAGTTCTCTTGCCTACTGTTATTGCATTAGTAGACAGAATAGGTCAGCACTTCTACCATTTGTATGCCCTATAAGACATGAGACCGCAAAGTGGAAAGCAAATCACATGCTGCATGTAAAATTGCACAAAGATCAGATGTGGCTTGGTTTGTATGCATTCAGATGGTCACATCATCCATGCAAGTAAAGAAAATATTGTATAAAATGTTCATCCCACTGACATTTATATTTATCGATGGAGTACAATCAAATTATGTTTTGCATAAAAAAATAATTAATTTGAGGGATGAAAAATTCTTTTGCCTCTTTAAAGGCCCCACTTTAGTATGCAGAACAGTTTTGGGCCCCATTCTTAAGAAGGATATAGCTGAGCTGTAAAGAGTGCAGAATCTATTAATGCCTTTAACTGTGGCTTGGATGATTTGAACAAGCACAATATCAAAGGCTATAGTAAGCTTCAGTTAGTTTAGTATAGGTATGTGTTTTTTTTAACATATGTATATATGCTGGGCTAATTTGGAGGGTTGCAACTGATGGAATACTGTTGTTTTTCAACTCATATTTGTGTGAACTACTGTTATGGTTTGCTTCTGTTTAAAATCTAAACCGATTATATCCTGAACCTGAAAATTAAACACGGCACACTTTATATATGAAATATTTGTATGCACTGACCAACTTGATTTGCAAACACAGAAAGAATGTAAGCTGGTCATTTATAACAACACTTCTAAAAATGATCACATTCAGTTGCATATACACGTACCTGTACTAAACTGTAGATCACTATGGCTTAGGATATTGTGCTTGTTCAGATCATCCCAAGTTAAAAGAATTAAAAAGCATGTTACTATGTTAAAAGCATTAAGGAGGTTGTTAACTTTTAGTGTGATATAGAGAGTGATTCTGAGACAGTTTGCAATTATATTTTGCCGGCATATTGCCGTAATTTATTCAGTATGATTTAATATTGGATGAGGCAGTCTAACAAAAAGAGGACTGCCCCTACTATGATACAATGATTAGTTAATTCAGATTTGGCTCTAACTTGCTGGCCAGATCAGGCAAGATCATTTCTTTTGTTGACCTCACCAAATACATGGAGTTTATGGGTGTAACTAAATCAGAGGTGATTTTTTGTGATGAGGTGATGTACATAGCCTCAAACTAAGAGTGTAGCATAAGAGTATAGAAAATGAGCTGTGCAGGCCTAGGATTTTGAATTTTTTGAATGAGAAATATATGCCTTTTGTACAACTCCAGATAATTTGTGGCAAGTACCTGCAGGTAAATACACACTGCTACTTTTTAAAGGAAGGTTATGCCTGTTTTTTAATACTTTTTACACCTTTTCTTTTTTTATGCACTTTAATCCACGATGGACAGTTTTCCATTCTTTATAGAATGGTTTTTAAACTGGTTTATTCTGCCATGTAACTATTTCTGTGGCTACAAGTAGAATCTGTGTCTCTGGGAAACAGACTTTAGAGAGGTATGATGACATTGGCCCTATATAGAAATAAACTGGAACGTTATTTAAAGGATAAAAAGCTGCTGTCAATTTAATCAACCTGCAAATATCTTTAGGTTATGAAGGCCAAAGCTCTAGTCTAAACATCCAGAGTCATGTGCATTATACAATGAGTTTAGGGCAATCTATTTACTAATTTTCAAGTGGGGAAAAAAACTCAATCAAAATTGCCTCAGTTTATTTTGTTATTATGCAACCATGAAGAGCAGTTGTTTATAGGGATGAACAGAATATTTTGCCTCTTTTTGCAAAAAAAACCCAAAAAACGCCTGTGGACTATAATGGATAGTAAAAAAAATGTTGCAAGGTTTAAAAAAAATGTTGCGTGAAGAAACGCCCACTGACTTTATTGAGTTTGGTAACTTTTTTACAGGTTTGCTAGTTTTTGGCTAAGTGAAACATGTAAGATTCGCCCATCACTAGTTATGAATCCTATTGAGATGTTTGCACATACCATTATGGATCCATTACAATGCTTAGTTAGCTTGCAATAGACCTTGTGCATTGAAGGGATCATTTGACTTTCTTTTAACATAAACATGTCTGGGTGTAGGATAAAGAGTGAAAGACCGCTCATCAGACCATATTATTTTTGTATCTTTGTGCATTGGCCTGGAAAAAAAGCAGTTTCCAAACATGAGGGCTGCCACAAATAGCAGTTTGTCAAGCTTATAATATACAGTTTGTGATGAAACTGAATGACCGAGATATTGACTTCCTTTTGTATTTTTATGAACCTGAAGTCTTAATTTAAACAGCTCAAGGGACCGTTAAATTGGGTACACAGATTTAATATGTATATGTTTCGGTACGTGGATGTTTTGTTAGTTCTCCTTAACAATCTTACCAATCTGACATTGTATTGGAGAGAGGCAGCAAAAGTGTATTGGGAAATCCGGCAAGCCTGAAAAAGTATATCTACTTGATGCTGATTAAATGGAAGATACCCCATGCCAAAAAAAACAGGTAGTAAATGAATATAAGCAGGGATACATCAATTATAAAACCTGATGGAGAATTCACAGAATAGGAGGAGAGAGAGTTTGCTGTAAATGGGGAAAAGCCATATAAATTCTGAAAATACTGATTTCTTAGAAATCCATGCAATTTAAAATTTTGCTCTCTATATGATTGCAATAGCCATAAAATTGCTTACTATATCTCTAATTCATTTTTTGTATCTTTATTTGTCAATTTAAAATTAGTTTCCTCCATATATGCATATACAGGTGTGGGACCTGTATATCCAGAATGTACGGGACTTGGGGGTTTTCGTATAATGGATATTTCCCTAATTTGGATCTCCAGGTCTTATGTCTACTCGAAAAAAATGTTTATAAACTCCAATTATAATAGACTCCAATTATAATAGACTTCCAATTTTGCTTCCAGTAAGGGTTAATTTGATCTTAGTTTGGATCAAGTAAAAGGTACTATTTTATTATGACAGGCAAAAAAAAAATTGGCTTATTTATAAAATATATGGGAGACAGCCTTTCTTTAATTCATCGCTTTCTGGATAACTGATCCTACACCTGTACATCAATATATCGTAACATTGGTTGGGAATGGGAGAAGAGAATTTGTCTTAAATTATCACATTTTATGCAGTATTCCTGTAGTTATCATCAGCACCATCCAAAGCAGGTCTGACTGAAATCTGGGCATATGTGTTATTTGAATGATAAAGCTGGCCAAAGACACAAAAGTTACACGAAAACTAGTTTTGGCTACATAGCAACTTATTTATATAAACCGTATTAGTCTTTCTGAAGCAAACACACAGCTTTTACCCATGCATGCTACCTGTATATTATATGTTCATTTCTTTAAAATGCTTCCAGTTTTTGGTGTTACTGGCACCAGCTCTCTTTATTCAGCTGTTCTCCAGTTTGCAATTTCACCAATCTGGTTGCTAGGACCTAAATTACCCTAGCAACCATGCATTGATTTAAATAAGAGACTGGAATATGAATAGGTCAGGGCCTAAATAGAAAGATGAGTAATAAAAATTAGCAATATCAGAACATGTGTAGTCTTACAGAGCATTTTAGATGGGGTCAGTGACCCTCATTTTAAAGCTGAAAATAGTTGAAAGGCAAATCATTCAACTATTTAAAAAAATAATGAAGACCAATTGAAAAGTTGCTTAGAATTGAACCACCCCTTTAAATACAACCCACCCATTTCTAAGTATTCTTAGAAACAGAATTGCTTCTGCCAGATCCTTCTTCATAGAGGCTTTTAAATCTGATTTGATTATTTTCAGTGCTGGTATGCTCCAGGTTAAAATGATTTATGAATGTCTGGTTGCATAGTGGTTCAGCAGGACTTCACAATAATGAAAAGGCTACACTGGGCTTTATTCTTACAGCAAAGAAGTACTTTATTGTGGCTATTATCTGTGAAATAGGACATTGCATATTGTGTTTTTTATTGGAATTTAAAGTTATTAGGAGTCGGTACCCATCTCTTGTACATCGCTGCGATATATGTTTGCAACACAATTAAGGGTTCTTAGAATGGAAATGGTAAAACAGTTAATTTTTAGCAAAAGCATGTGAATATCAAGAGTATAGTACACTGTATAAAAAAATAAATGGGCATGGACCTTTAAAAGGAAAACAAACAAGTATATGTAGAAATGGTGCATAATCACTATCCAATCTTCTAAATTCCAGAATGAAAGGGAGCCATGTTACTAGTAAGAACCAATGCAACAGACCCTCCCCTTATTCCACTGTGAAGGGAAGGATTCTGGGACTTGAAGTCCCTCTGCTTTTCATAGTGGCTGGTGCACATATTCTGTTCACAACACAGAAACCTGAAGACTTAGAATGCATCTCTACACAATGGAGCATAGTGTGAAAACTGTTGGATCAGTCTCTGAGCCTGGGATGGTAGAATCTGGTCAGGAAGACTATCATGGTTTCTTTTAGTCTCTAAGCAAATAAGTCTGTGTAAAAAAAATGTTTTTTGGAAGTTTATGTACTGTTGATGCTCCTTTTTTTTATTACATAAGCCCAACTGATTAAAAACTATTTTAAAAAAAATCCATGAATCTTTGGGATATACATGCAGTTAGCTTTCTCTAGTGATTTGCCAGAGAATACATTAGTTTTTGTACAGTTGCTTATGATTGACTTTTCTCATATTGCTCTGAGACGCTTTGGAAAACTTTTCCCAATACAAAGCATTGTCGTTACTCATGAGCTTCATTCTGTTTATTTTAATGAATCCATCTTGGCTCCTGAATGGGACATACTGGCATTCATGTTAATACTCTGTAGTTCTGGGAGAAACCCTCTTTAAAAAGCCAGTCTAAACTTCATTGCAAAAGTTGTGATTATTATCACGGAAGTGATTTCAAAAGGGACAATTCAAGTTCAAATTCAATTCAATTCAAGGACAGTATGGTGCATTCAGTGGTAACCATACAGAATTTCATCTTTCATCATCTGCCTTTTTTCCCATTTTATTTTGGTATAATGTCAAAAATTACACAGAATCCCTACCCCAAACAAACAACTAATTTCAATGTTTATAAACCATCAAGCAGTTAGCAGTACAATAAGTGAAGTGACAATGACAGTCTGCAACCAAAATATAAGATGGTGGACCAACCTACCCCATACTGTAACTGACAGACAATACCAGACACTGTGTCAGTAGTCTTTTACCCACTGAATGTGTTGTAGAAATGTGTAGAATAGTTAGTTTGTAAACCATGTAGTTTATACATTAAGGGGGGTTATTTTTCAATATCCAAAAAGTTTTCACTACATCGGGGGTTTAATAAATCACCATAATTTTTTTTCCCCCCACGAAAAATTGTTTTTCCTCTTTAAACATACTATCAGAAAAAAAACTATTATAAATATCTGCCTTAGATTACACATGTTAAGTACAGCTGCTTTGTAAGTCACACGTTTCTGTGAATGATATACAGAGTCTTAGATGTAAATGCGGAGGCCTATCAATCTGCAAGTAAAATTATTTGGTTGTGTGTTTGATCTGTCACTGTGTAAATATATTTTTATGATATGAAAAGTTATATTTTTATGGGTTTTAATATAAAAACAAGGTAGGATGATAAAATATACAATTAAAAATATATTTTTAAAAATCCTGGAGTGTCCCTCCCCCTGGTTATTGTACCATGGCTAAGTGAGTCATTTTGGGCATACCCCAAAAATGTTGGTGGCCCATAAATCGGTACTTTATGAAAATATGTAGCTGCTTGAATCATTTGTAAGCCACTTAAAATATATCTGAGATATATACATCCTACCTTTTGATATCTATGTCTTGATTTTTTTTTTATATGCATGTTTTATTCTTGAGCTCAGTTGTGACATTCCAGTTTGTCATCACAGTTGCTGTAGTGCTATATCAGATGATGGAATTCACAATGTACTACTCTACAAAATGGGTTCCCACTGCCTTTTGCATAATCCCAGCACCCTTGCAAGAGAGCATTAGGCAGGGTTTACTTAAAAGAAAGCTCAATTTGCATGTTTTGTTTTACATGGAAATGCTGTACCTTATGAATTTTGTGGCAATTGACACCAAATTTTGAATATTGTTTTGTTCTGGTGCTTGAGACTTGATTTAAAATATAGCTCATCAACCTCCAATACATTCTTATTCTTGGTGAACTCTCTTGTAATTCCACTTTCTCACCATCTTTTTGTAGATAAATAGATTTCAATGCATTTTAACGCCTTGTTGTTTTACACAGGTGGAATACATGCTGGTATCTTTCGATCATGTTAACAAGAAAGCTCGCTTGCTTCTTAAAGCAGGAGAGATACTGGACACTCTCCAAAACAGAGGTGAAAAAATAAATCCAAAGTGAGTAACTATATTTTTTTTAACCTATACAGTGGCATCACCATATGTAGCTGTTTTTCTGCATATGTGGCTGTGTAAAGGGATACTCTCATGGGTGAAAAATGTTTTTTTCAAAGTGTATCGGTTAATAGGGTTGCTCCATCAGAATTCTGCACTGAAATCCGTTTCTCAAAAGAGCAAGCACATTTTTTTATATTTAATTTTGAAATCTGACATGAGACTAGAGATATTGTCAATTTCCCAGTTGCCTCCAGTCATGTGACTCTGAAACTTCAATCACTCTTTACTTCTGCACTGTAAATTTGAGTGATATCACCCCCTTTGTTTCCCCCCCAGCATCCCTTCAGCAGAACAATGGGAAGGTAACCAGATAGCAGCTCCCATAAGATAACCGCTCCCTGGTAGATCTGAGAACAGCACTGAATAGTAAAAATCCAGTTCTCACTGCAACTCCTTACATTGAGTAGGAGAAACAATAGGCTGCCAGAAAGCAGTGCTGGCTCTTTCTGAAAGCACATGACCAGACAAAATGACCTGAGATAGCTGCCTACACACCAATATTGCAACTAAAAAGAAATACACTTACTGGTTCAGGAATTAAATTTTATATAGTAGAGTGAATTATTTGCAGAGTAAACAGTGTAATTTAGAAATAAAAACGACATCATAAAAATCATGACAGAATCCCTTTAATTACATCACATCACATTACACTACATTAAAATTGGAGGCACATGCACATCTATTCCTTATATTGTACTCACTTTTCTTTCATATGGTGTCCTGTCGCATGCAGAAGGTAGTATCACCACAACATTCTGAAATAATATTAAATTACATTAAAAAGAAAAAGGCTATTTATAAGTTTTAAAAAAGATCAATCTATATAGGATAACAATTACTAATAATTTACAATTTGTATACACCTGCTTGTTGATGAGCATAGCTGTAATCTTTATTTCATATTTAATTATGGAAAAGTTTCCACATGTGTATATTAAATGTCTGCTTGATAAGCATAGCAAGCTTTTAAATGTTTGATCTGGTATGTCAGTAATGGTAACATTTTATGCAAATGTAGTCATCCAACACTTTGGAGGCCTGAATATGGGAGTTACATGATTGAAGGGACACCCGGACAACCGTATGGGGGAACCATGTCTGAGTTTAACACTGTGGAAGACAATATGAGAAAAAGGCGCCAAGAAGCATCATCTTTGCTGTCAGAAAATAATTCCCTCTGCAGCATCACTTCCTTCCCACGGTAATTGATGAATGCAGTTTTATGACCCTCTATAATCAGTAAATTTTGCATTTGTTATACAATGGGTGCTTATAGCTTAAATTATAAATACCTTTATTACTATATCCTGCTTTTTTATTCTAACCAATTTCTTTTAAAGGAGAAGAAAAGCTACCAAGCAGTTTCTTGCCAATAGATTAGCCACAATAGTGCAAGCTAGAATGCTATTCTGTAGAATGCTTTACCATACCCGAGTCGACAGTTCTAGAAGCTCTCTCTGTTTGTTTAGGATAACCGCTGCCATATTAGCTTGTGACATAACTTCCTGCCTGAGTCTCTCCCTGCTCATTCATAGCTCTGGGCTCAGATTACAGCAGGGAGGGAAGGAGAGAGGAACTGAAACTGAAAGAACGAAGTATGATACAGAAGCCCATGTACAATAGAGGGAAATAAATGTGGTGTTTCTTTTGATAGAAGACTCAGACCTTTCTAATAAAACTTACTTGGTTTTAACATTCCTTCTCCTTTAAATTTTATTATTAAATTATATTAGCCTGTATTTATTCTTTATTTATTTTCTAGATTGGGATGTCCAGGGTTCACTATGCCTGAGTTTCCTCCAACACCTGTGGAACAGGGTGCCTCCAAATCTCTATTCTTCCCAGATCAGGCTATCCATAAACATCCCAGGTTTAGGTAAGTCAATGCTGCCTTGCAATGACCTAATCTAGATACAATGTTCCTGTGGCATGTTTGGTATTGTGTTAGCCTAAGGTTAGTTGAACACATGTTGCAGGGGATTTCAGAAGCATGAAAAGTTCAGGCTCCTCAAAACAACTCCAATTTGAATGAAAAGTTTCACTAAAGATTCTGATGAATGGGGAACTGCAGAAGTTGTTTGTGAGGCTTTTTCAGCCAGCTGAAATCCATTTGACTTAAAAGCAGGACTTGTGCAATAGCCTTTATGACTCCTTATATTTTATTGTTTGTAATAAATCAGATTAACATATTAACTTTAATCTACAGTACATTGACCAGAAACATTCGACACAGGCGGGGTGAAAAAGTTGCCATCAATGTACCAAGTAAGTAAAACAATGCAGGCTTTGTTTCCTTTGTCTTATTTATGTCTTATTCTTTTTTTAAATTTCCCTTTAAACAGTTTTTAAAGACCAAAATACACCAACTCCATTCATTGAAAGGTTTCCCAATGCCATGGACAATGAAGCAGTTGCTGCTAAACCAGATCACATTTATATGGATGCTATGGGATTTGGCATGGGAAACTGCTGCCTTCAGGTAATAACCTTGCTCTCTAATTTTATACACTTTGATGAAAATGTTGGTTAGAATCACCCTAACAAAAATGTAAAGTCTTGTATGATACTGTTATTATTCTTAGCATGAACTTCAATCCACATACTGTAGGAACAGGTAAATTGTAGCAGATGTTAAATAACTATCTTAGTTTTGTGTGTTTATTTCAACACACAAGTGTTTGTTCTTTTGTTAAATGTGTTCCATTCCCGTGCTGTCATTATGTGTCCTGTGTTGTACTTTTGGATACCCAATGAATTTGCTTTTTTACATTATAATTATTTTTTTTTTTGGTTTATTTTGTCTTTACATTTCTTCCTTTTCATTTTGCTACTTGCTCGTGTCCTGTTTTATAGATCTCACCCCCCTTTTTATAACTTAAACCCACAGATTTAATTTATCAGCCAGGGAAACTCAGCCTAATGTTGTCTGTGCATGTGTAGACATATTTGGTGCTGTAATGTTTTAAGAAGGAAAGAGTTTACACTGTGAAATAATTTGGATAAGGAGAATGGCCATGGGTAAAGAAGGCTTCAGAGTCTGAATCTTTACAATTTGTTTTAGCAATTACAGTATTGCAATACATTAACCAGTTTGCTACTCAAAAGTACATTTCAGCAGGTAAAAAAAGGTGCATTTACTATACCTGCTTCTACTTTGAACTATTGTGGTATATGTCTTAGCATATAACCTGTTTTTCAATACAACTCTGGTATGGGGCAATCAACCAGAAAGTTTTATGTTTTTTTTTTAGTTAGCTTTAATTATTTAGTTGATAACCTTAGCCTGTGACAATGGAAAATTCTCACACTGCTGAAGAGATGACCTAAATGAACCAAAATGTGACTACACACAGGGCACTGCATGTTTATATTGGTAATGATTCATGTAATAACTTGCACCACAACATCTACAATGATTACAGAGACCTGAAGCAATGCCATTAAATAGAGGTATTGAAGTAATTCCTTAATAATGCAAAATTAAATTCTCACGTAATATCAGCAATCATTTTTAGATGTGCCAGCAATCGAGGCATATTCATTAGTGATGAGCGAATCTGTCCTATTTACCGGGAAAATTCTCAAAACTGCGTAAAAGACAAAAATTCACAAAATGCATTCAAGTCAATGGGTGTCCATTTTTTTTCGCACAACAGATATTTCTCACCCCAAATGCATTAAAGTCAATGTGTGTTTTTCTTGTGGCAACTTTTGTGTCTCTGCGATTTGCATTAAAGTCAATGAGCGTTTATTCTTATGGTGACTTTTTTTTGTTTTTTGTGTTGGGGCAGATTTTCAGTGCAGTTTCACAAGATAATTTGCAGATGGAGAAATGCAGAAATTAGCTGCAAATCTATGCCTGGCGAAAACAATTGCTCGTCACTAGTATCCATTTAGTTAGATTTTATTTTGCCTGGCATATCAGCTCCCATGAATGAAAATCACATACTGGTGTTTTTTTGGCAGATATAAGCATGTAAAACAAGTGTGTGTTTGTGTGTTATACCAAGCATACTACAGTGTTTTTGATGGTAATGTTTATTTTACTTAGTTAAGTTGTTTTGAAAAAAAGACCAAAGTTCAAGTTCAACTCCTCCAAATGAAACCCAGCACCCAAACATACATAGACTTGCACCAACCCCTCCATGCACTCATGAAAAATATATATACCTATATCTATTAATTGTAGATTTTTAGTATCACTATAGCCTTGGATATTCTGTTTTTCAAGAAATCATCCAAGCCCATTTTAAATGCACAGAATCAGCCATCACAACATCATCCAGCAGTTTGATTCTATGTAATATTTTTTGTTTAATTTGTTTAACTAGGTTTTCTTCATCTACAATTAGGACTTGTTTGAAAATCAGATGATATTTTAGGTCATATTCAAGTAAATATAGAAAATATTAAAGGATTCACAAATTTTCAACCACAACATTGCAGTGCTTGTGTGCTTCATTATAGTCTTAAGCTGCCCATAGAAGCAAAGATCCGATCGTACGAATCATTGTACTATCGAACTTCCCCATCTCCCGACCTGCCACTAACCATTCAGACCAAATAAAGTACAAAAGAACAGATCAGCCGATGTTCTGCCCCTGACAGCAATCGTACGAAAGTTATGTCTGACCAAATCTAGTGACAGTCTCCCTCTGAAAATCGTACGATCGGTAATACATGCAGAGATGATATCAGCAGCCGACAGAAATCTTTTAACCTGTCCGATCGACCAAACGAGCAATCTACACCTGACGAAAAATGACGGGACTCTCCACACACGGTCCGAAAATCGTACGAATCCTATATTCGTACAATCAGAACTTTGCATCTATGGCCAGCTTTACATAGTTTTATAGTAGCAGAGATGTAAAGACTGATTAGGTTTCAATAATATCCCTTTTAAGTACTGTAGACCACAGCCGCACTGAATAGTTTATGCAAGAAATTAAGTTGCCTTTAAATGATCTACCCTAATATCACAAATGGTTCACATTTCTCCAAATATTTAAGGGGCGCCTTTAGATTGTTGTACTAAGTTTCAGAAGGTGTTCTTGAGTTTTTTATTTTTCTTTCCCCATGATCTTAAAGGGGAACTCCGGCTTCCAAACCAAAATCTGATAAAGAGGCCCACATAACACAGAAACCCATAATATACCCATCAGAGTTACCTGTGTCCAGCTGTTTAACAGTTCTTCTCTTTCTGATTCATTTTAAATCCTGGCAGAGAAGGTGGGGACTAAACACTGATGTTTGAAATTTTAACAACTTCTCCACAGCTTACAGGCAGCATGCAGGAACCACTTAACCAACAATGCATTGCATTGTGATGTTCTTTTCCTTATTAAATTCACGTGTGCACGGAATTGTAGGTTTGGAGGATGCAGGCTGCGGACAGCTGGCTGTTGAAACAAAGTAACAGTAGTCAGCCAGCTCAGCAAAGTAGTTGGAGAAATCGGCAGGATAGCAGGGGGCTAGGCTTAAGGAACTGTCAGAAACCATTAAAAATCATGAAAAGTCTGCATATTTTTTAAATTATGTATGTTGCAAAGTTGCTTGAAATTATGTTTACTTTTCAAAAAGCTTAAGTTATGTTTTTGTGGAGTTCCCCTTTAACTTTATAAAATTACTATAAGTAACATTCATTAATAAGATCATCCTCCATGCAGAAGGTCAGTCACACTGTATGTCTTCTCTTATATCCTCCCCTTTAATATACTTGTATCCATTTAACAGGATTTTTCCTTCCAGAATACGTTATAAATGCTAAATTCTGTTTTTATATCTGTCTATGTATAGGTAACGTTCCAGGCTTGCAGTATTTCTGAAGCCAGGTATCTTTATGACCAACTAGCTACAATATGTCCTATTATGGTAAGTATTAATTGTAAGCAAATGTGGTAGTACATAAATCAGAAGACATGACATTTCTATTTATAATGTATGTAACATTGGGAGAAAAATATGATGTCCCGTTTGCAATTTCGAGTCCGTTTTATGGACACTTTGTAGAACCCGTAAAGTATTTGTAATTATTTTATACAAATACTTTTTCTTTTCACTTTCAATACATCATGAAGTATAGTTTCCAAAAATGCATGATTTTGTGAAGTTAACTTGCTGCTGACACAGTATTTATATTTATACTTCTTAATTCACCCAATTTGAACCATGGCAAACACATTTCAGAGGTTTTTTTGTGTATAACTTGCTGTTTAGGGACTTTTATCACATGTAAAACTTAGGGGCAGATTTATCGAATAGTAAATTAAAATTTTCAAGTTCAAAATTCACACATTTGAATTTTAATCCCCTTATTCGAATGTAAATTCCAATGTGAGATTTATCGGACCTCAACCATGGAAACAGTCCTAATTCGAATACTAGCCGCCTAAACCCTGGCAAATTCATGTACAAGTCAATGGCAGAGGTCAGTTGAGCCATTGGAGATGTTAATAGACTTCCTGACATTCAAGTTTTTTTTCTTTGGGAGAAAAACTCGATTTATACAAATAGAATACGATTCGGTTTTCAGGTCGGAACCATTCGATCGGATATTGGACATTCAAATTTTTTCTTAGATAACCTCCCAATCGAATTGTGAGTAAATTCACATTAATTCTAAATTTGACCTTTGATAAATGGGCCTCCCCATGTTTTCAGGGTGAGTATTGTCTGCCATGATCATTTGCATGTGCTGTGTTTATTTTGGGGTCTCTACATAGTTGGGCAATCCTATGTATAGTAGGTATAAAACTAATCAGATGACAAGTGGCATGTTTGTACCCAAGAATATGTAGCAGATGAGATGCTTAAATGAGCATGTTTTGTGTTGATCTGTGGAAAAGCTTTCAAAAAAGACTCATTTTAAACAAATATGTGCAGTTTGGTAATTTTAAATAGAAAAACATATTCACACTCTTTGAATTTTGCAGAAATCTGTGGTTTCCAAAAATATATTATTCCATAAATATCCGGGGGAACTTGTTTAGGGGGTTCAATTAACCTTATATTAGCAAAGGCTGAAAACCACATATTGATGCTCTAAAAATATTTTGTATGAGTTCACTCCGTAGTTCCCTAGCTTTAAGATTCTGGAATCTTGTTTTTGTACCCTTGAGCTTGTGGGAGATATAATGCTGTAAACTTGAAGTTTGTAATTATATGTGGATTTCTTTTTTAATGTTATATGTTGTGGGGATATAATTTTACAATTTTCCATCGGTTTTGGCAAAAAGTCTAAATGTTTTTATATGGTACAGTTTTGTAATCACTTTTTGAACAGGTGTGGGTTTTAAATCTATACAAATAAGTAATCAAAACTCGACATAAAATAAATATATTTTGCAATATATTATAACCATATAATACTATATATATGCTTACATTATATTCCTCTACATTGTAAAAAATATCTTGTCCTAAAAAAACAATTTTATATATACAGGTATGGGATCGGTTATCCAGAAAGCTCCAAATTATGGAAAGGCCATCTCTCATAGACTCCATTTTATCCAAATTTTTAAAAAAGATTTAGTTTTTCTCTGTAATAATAAAACTGTAACTTGTACTTGATCCAAACTAAGATATAATTAATCCCTCTTGGAAGCAGAACCAGCCTATTATTATTAATTTTTACATAATGTTCTAGTAGACTTATGGAATGATGATGCAAATTATGGAAATATATATATCGGGATAGCCCCAGGTCCCGAGCATTCTGGATAACAGGTCCCATACCTGTGTGTGTGATATGTGTGTATATATAATATACTATCATTACTAAATATAGTTACTAAATGCCTTAAACATTATCACTTGTGCTAACATAAGTTTTAATATGCCTGTATATTCTTTTATTTCTATGAAGATGGCTCTAAGTGCGGCAGCTCCATTTTACAGAGGATATGTGTCTGATATAGACTGCCGTTGGGGAGTGATCTCTGCATCCGTAGATGATCGTACCAAAGAAGAAAGAGGGTTGGAAGTATGTTTAAACCACAACATTAATACTTGAGCTTAAAATTTCTAAAAAAAAATATATGTAATTTGCTTGTATGGAAGCTCATCATGTGTGTTTATCTCCCTAAGCTGAATTTTTATTTATTTATTTTTGCAGCCTTTGAAAAATAGCAAATACCGAATCAGTAAATCTCGATATGATTCCATAGACAGTTATTTGTCTAAATGTGGTGAAAAATACAATGACATTGATTTGATCATTGATAAAGAAATCTACAACCAGTTAATAACAGAAGGTAAGAGTTCAGTGGATTTTGTACTGAATAATATTTTCAAATGATTCAAATGATTTTTATACAGTGTAAAGTTTGTTTTTGTTTTTTTTCACCTTCTAAAGCAGCTCTGGGAGGGCAGGGTCACCGACTCTTTAACTGTTCTAAATTGATACATTTAGTTGATACATGTTTTTATCTGCTGAGCAGAATCCCTGCGCTTTATTGAAGGCAGAATTGATAAAACAGTTGCTAATATTCCACAGATGCTGCCAATTGTATCAACTAAATGTAGCAAATTGTTACAATTCAGATGATCTTGGATCACTGAGCTGACAGACTGAAACACCAGAGACACCAACATTAAACTTTGAACTTCAATTTTGGAAAAACAATAAAAAATGGAAAGCAACTAAAAAAAATTTGTTTTTTTCTGGTGAACAATCTGAAAACAACTCAACTGAAAAAAGTGTTTGGAATTTGAACTTAAAGCGATATAATACTTAAACGCTTCCACAAACAAATCCTTACTGCCCAAGTACTTTACTTTAAAACTGTGGATGACTCCATACCGTGGGGGTATGGTACTATGCTGCAGTTTAATAAATTGTGTGTGTGTGTATATAAATGTATAAATAAGATATGTTCTTGTTTTTTTGACATTAGGGATTGATCACCTGTTAGCCCAGCACATTGCTCATCTCTTTATTAGAGATCCTTTAACATTGTTTGAGGAGAAGATACATCTAGATGATGCCAATGAATCAGACCATTTTGAGGTAAGTGAAAGAGTGCGATTATATGGAATATGGAAATTCTTACATACTGGTCTAGATATAGTTTATGGAACATGCAGTGTATTTAAGTGTTTTGCTGCCTGCAAGCTTTCCATCTCTGGCATGAGTATCAACACACTCTAATGCCAGTGCACCTGTAGATCAAGAAATGATCATTATGAAGTTTGTGCACTGGCAGGGTCAGATCGACGATAACTATTGGTTGATACAAAGCGGCTAATTTGAGAATTTTTTCCACCTGCAAATTTGGAAGTCTGTGGGTATTGCTATAGAGCCATCGCTCTGGGCCCTGTTGATACTGATTATTGTTAAGTAAACAACATTTTACTTTTTGTACTTTTTTAAAGTGTTTAGGGGCAGATTTATCAAAGGTTGAATTTAGGTTAATTTTTTTTTTTACTATAATAAATTCAAATGTACTCAAAACTCAAATATTATCTTATTTAAGGAAAAACGTGAACGTCTAAAATTCGAACGAATGCTACTAACCCGAAAACTGTAATCGAATTAGAATGAAACTCCATTCGAGTTTTTCTCCCAAAAAAAAAAAACACACGTCAGGAAGGCTATTAACAACATCTTCAAATGGGTCAACGGGACCTCAGCCATTGACTTGTAAATTAATTTGGCAGGTTTTATGTGGCAAATATTAGAATTAGAACTGTTTCCATGGTCGAGGTGTGATAAATCTCACATTAAGGGTCAGATTTATCAAGGGTTGAAGTAAATTTGAGGGAATTTTCAAAGTAAAAAAAAATTCGAAATTCAAAGTAATTTTTTGGATACTTCAACCATCGAATAGGATACTACGACTTCGAATTCGATTCTAAGTAAAATAGTTTGAATATTCAACCATTCGATCGAAGTACTGTCTCTTTTAAAAAACTTTGACTACAATACTTTGCCAAATTAAACCTGCCGAAGTGCTATGTTAACCTATGGGGACCTTTTAGAACAGTTTTTTGAAGTCGAAGAAAAATCATTCGATCGATGGATGAAATCCTTCGAATTGTTCAATTTAAAAGGATTTCATCGTTCATTCGAACGATTTTACTTCGACCACAAAACGGTCAAATTTTGGTGAAAAAAACTTTGACTTCGATATTCGAAGTAAAGCCATTCGATGGTTGAATTTTGAAGTATTTATCACTTCGAAATTCGACCCTTGATAAATCTGCCCCTAAGAATTGGACAAATTCGAATTTACCATTCAAACCTTAATAAATGTGCCCTCAAATGTACTTTCTATTAGTATGGAATACATTTCTACAGAAGTTATTTACCACAGGCACCTTGCTTATTTTATTGTTTGTAAAATACTGCATATGATTGGGATATATATACAGGTATGGCATCAATTATCAGAAAACCACTAATCCAGAAAGCTTCAAATTATGGAAAGGCCATCTCCCATAGACTTAATTTTATACAAATAATCCAAATTTTTAAATATTTCCTTTTTCTCTGCAATAATAAAATAGTACATTGTACTTGAACCCAACTAAGATATAATTAAGCCTTACTGGAAGCAAAACCAGCCTATTGGGTTGGTTTAATGTTTATATCATTTTCTAGTAGACTTAAGGTATGAAGATCCAAATTGCAGAATGATTTGTTATCTGGAAAACCTCAGGTTCCAAGCAATCAGGACATGTATATAAAATATATGAAGTGGTGAATTACAAATTACAGTCGCAAACCCTGACGTTCCGACAAACGAGTATCCCTGGTGCACAGTGAAAGTGGAATCTGCAACCTCCTAACCAACGTGGAGGAAAAGCAATTCACTGGCACACAAGGCTGTGCTAATTTATTGCGGGATGCAGCGTTTTGGGGTCGGACCCCTTTGTCAAGCAAATTCAGCACATTATATATATATATATATATATATATATATATATATATATATATATATATATATATATATATAATGATTGAGAGTCTGCAGTCTGTTAATACTCCATTTTCAATTGTCTTTTGCTGAACATTTGTGTATTATTTGTTTTTTTAAATAAAAAAAACGTCTTTTTCTCTTAAAAGAACATTCAATCAACAAACTGGCAGACTATGAGGTTTAAACCTCCCCCACCAAATTCTGACATTGGATGGAGGGTAGAATTTCGTCCAGTGGAGGTAAAAAGTTACACGTAGTTACTGAATATGTCAATAATGTTTTACTTCTTATAACTGACCCCCTTTAACTAAAATGATAGAAATCTGAAAGTCCGCTCTAGCAAAGGAGCATGGGGTTTTTATGTACATATGTTTACAGAAGGATTCCACCACAAACCAAGCACATTTCTGCCACCTCTTTAACTTCTGTTTAGGCAACCAGCTCTTCAGAGCTAATCAATGCACATAGTACTTTACATTTAAATTAGATGTGTAATTGTAAATGTTAAATTTTATGTACAAAAGTATTTATACATTAACTACTATGAATGTTAATATACAGTAAAAGAATTAAGGTTTAGATAGATGTAACAACTAATGATGGGAAGTTGATGTTGCTTCATGTTTGGCCCCTGTAAGTTAGATAATTAGATACACTGATATTCTCCCTGTATAATGAACTCCTGCTAATAAAACAGTCACGAAAAGCGTTATAAGAGGAGGCAATTTATCAGTAATCTAATGATCTACCTTTCAAGGATCACATGTATAATAGCTCCCTGTTTACCTAGCCCTATTCATTGAACCCATGTTGAACAAGGGGCATATTATCCCTTTAAATATAACCCATGGTGTGTATCTTCATACCCATCCATATGCATAATACTGAAATAAGATATCATTATTTTGTTTTATTAATATATTCCTTTTATTGAAAATGACTTGTTTTGGTGACTATTCAGAAAACAAATCTAAAATCCCTTCTTTTATGATAATCTTATTTTTAGGTCCAATTAACAGACTTTGAAAACTCTGCATATGTTGTTTTTGTGGTGCTACTTACCAGAGTAATTCTGTCCTACAAACTGGATTTTCTCATTCCTTTGTCAAAGGTAACTATCGTTTTGGAATTCTTTTCCCAAATAGTACATTTTAAGCAAATCATTATAATTTTTAGAAAGCATTTCCTTTTTCTCTGTAATAAAAAAACTGTAACTTGTATTTGATCCCAACTAAATCAGATGGATCCCCATTGGTGGCAAATCAATCCTGTTGGGTTCATTTAGAGGCACATTTATCAAGGGTCGAATTTCGATTAATTTTAGTTTTTCTAAAACTCCCCTAAACTGCTATAAATTAAACTAATCAAAATTTATTACTAAAATCAAGTTCTTAAAGGGCATGTAAAGGCAAAAACATAAAATCCCATTTTTACTTTAATGAAAAAGAAATCTATCTCCAATATACTTTAATTAAAAAATGTGTACCGCTTTTATAAGAAACCTGACTGTATGCAGTGAAATTCTCCCTTCATTTACTGCTGTGGATAGGAATTGTCAGATGGTCCCTAACTTCTGAGCAGGGAAACAATCATACTTATGAACAGCAGAGGGAGCCACCGCCTTACTTCCCAGCCATGCAGAACTCAAGCAACTTTGTTTATGGCAATCCCTAAGCAGCCCAGACCACACTGAGCATGTGCACAGTCTTAGTCTTGCAAAGATGTTTAACAAAGTTACAAGATGGTGACCCCCTGTAGCCAACATTGAAAGCATAAATTATTTGTTTGATTAGGCTTGTGGTGCAGTAAGTTCCTGTTTATATTTAGTATACAAAATACAGCATTTCTAGCCTTATACTATTTTAGACTTTACATGCCCTTTAAAGGGCCAGCGTATGATAAATCTTAAAAATCTAATTCAAAATTTTTTGAAAAACTCGAATCAAGGTTGGATAACTCCCTAGTCTAATTTGACAGTTTTGACCATAAAAAAAATCAAGAATTCGAATTTTCAATTCGACCCTTAATAAATTTGCCATCTTAAACTTAAAGTATGGTCATCCAAATTACAAAAAGACTTCTTATCCAGAAAAACTCAGGCCCCAAGCATTTTGCATAATAGATTCTATATCTGTACCAGCCTCTTCTCTTTTGGAAATGGAGCATGTGCGAGACGCTGTATTGAAAATTCTTGGATACAGGCGGTGGGAAAATACTGTATAGTATTGAAATTATGCAAACTTCTTTTTATGCTTACAGGCAAGCTTTGCATAAATATGTGCTTGGTAATGATGGTCAATATGTTTTGATTGTGCACTTTTTCATTCATTTGAGCCATAGTAATAGGACAAATAGATATAAAGTAACATGAAGATCATTTATTTGTAGGTTGATGAAAACATGAAGATGGCACAGAAGCGAGATGCAGTGCGTCAAGGAATGTTTTACTTCAGGAAGGATATCTCTAAAGGTACATTATAAAATTATAACTGCTACTGTGTAATAAAATGGAGTCTCCAAGATGAAACTTGATCACCAAGATTTTTGGTTTCCTTTATTTGTAGCTGGAATTGCTGTAGTTGATGGCTGTTGTTCTGCACAAAATGGAATGGAGAGTGACCCAGAAGAATACACATTAATGAGCATTGATACGATAATCAATGGAAAGGTAATTTACAGCCATATCAGCATTTGCCTTATAACACGGATTACATGGTAGATACTGAACATGGTAGGGGGACAGAAATGAGCCACTATTACTAAAATAAGGCATCAATTTATATATCTTCCTTCTCTAAAAGCTTAGAGAAGTTACCAATGCTAAAATTCAAAAAGTGCACATCATTTTCATTTCTGATTTAGGAATAGTACCAAAAGCACTTGGGAAAGACAGGAATGTTACATACCGTGGGGCAGATGATCATTTATCGGATACAGTATATTAACAGAACCTGCAGAAACTATAGTGTTCTTATAATGTATTTTGAAAAACAAATAATGTGGTTGAAGGGTGGGAAGATATTCTAAATTCAGGGTGAAACCATCCCAACCTGTATGTAAACAAAAATAGTTCTGTGGCAGTTGTTTTTTATATATTGTGTTCTTTTCTAAATATGGGGTTTGTATAAACCTATACATTGCATTAGGTGCTACTGATATAAAGCCCAGATGTAAAGTGCTTTGACCACCACCTTCCATCTGCGATTAACTCTTATAAACTGCATTTTTTTTTCCAAAGGAAGGTGTTTTTCCCGGTTTAATTCCAATACTTAACTCATACCTTGAAAATATGGAGGTGGATGTTGATACACGCTGCACCATCTTGAATTATCTTAAACTCATCAAAAAAAGGGCTTCAGGTATCATTTTATTATTTCTTCCTTCAAGCATTTATCTTGTGAAAAGCTGCATGCAAAGCTTGCTACCACTCTTGCAACAAAGGAATCAACCTAGCTAAGCTAAGTGTTTTCAAGTCCCCTTTTATGTTACCATCCTGTATTTGAGCAATACCTCCTCATCTTATAATAAACTAATACAAATTTAATAATACAAAAAAAGTTTCTTTATAAAGTATATAAAAACAAACACTTGGAGGCACTTTTATCAAAGGTTGAATTTTAAATTCACGTTTTTTTTAAAAACTCCCATAAATTCGAAATTCGAACAATCAAAATTTAATTGAAATCAATTTTTTTTAAACTCGAATGGAATCGAACTGAAAATTCAAATCGAATTCAATTTGAATTTTAAAAACTCGATTCGCGTTCTTTCTCCGAAACAAACTCGCATGTCAGGAAGGCTGCAAACAACTCCAAATTGATCCCTGTACCTCTCCCATTGACTTAAAGAGCAAATTGGCAGGTTTTAGGTGGCGAATAATATGATAAATCTTGAAACTTGAATTTCAAATTTGATTCGAAAAACTCAAATTAAATTTAAATAATTCCCTAGTCGAATTTGACAGTTTTGACCATAAAAAAAATTTGAATTTCGAATTTTAAATTCGAACCTTGATAAACTGCGTTTTCTACTATCAAGCACTAACATATTTAAGAAAAAACTCTGCAGCTTTACTTTGCAGATATTCTTTCTGTAATATGATAAGAAGGCCTCCTGAAATTATTTTGCAATGTAACAAACTATTTAAACAAATGATACATATTAGCCATAAAATCTTTGTTTCAATATCCCTAGTTATTACTCCATTCATATCTTGCTTCTGTACAGTTTTCACATTTTATCTACTTTGTCTTGCAAACAGTCTGGTTCATTTACAGACACTGGGCAAATTTGTACATGGCTATTAAGCCATAGCAACCAATCAGGAAGAACAGTAAAAAGCAAAATGGGAATGGTTGCCATAAATTACTATTTAGGTTTAGATGATAAGGGTATCGGCTTGCTTTTAACTGTGTTAAGGGGAAAGGGAATGCCTATTCCATAATACATAAACTCTAAGCCGGAGATTAAATTATGTTTAGCTCACAGAAGAGCACAACAGAGGTGAGTCTGACTTCCTGTAGGTGTTACAAATACAGACTTGATATAAGAATTAACTGCACAATAAAACCATATATTTTAAGTTATCCCCCACACCTATGTATAGAGTATGATTTCCTTCTCTGCTCTCAAATGTGTTATGGCTAACTAAGTATTTCTGCCCAATCAATTACTACTTGTACAAACCTCTGAATATTTGGGGTAGAGGCACTTTAGGTATGTAGTGTTTTTACAAAGGTGCAGGATCCAACGCGCTGCAACAAAACGCATGCGACAGACATGTCAGATGGAGATGCAGCGTTGACGCGACACGACTATCGGATGCAGACGCACGTCTTCATCCGACAGTCGTGTCGCGTCGGATCAACGGTGCAACTTCTTCCGACATTTGTAGCTCTTATCTTATTTCCGTCGCATGTGTTTTGTTGCAGCGCATCGGATTGCGTTGAAAACTTTTGTGTAGTCCTACCCTAATACCATGCATGCTTACAAGAGCTGAAGTAGCATGTGCTGTAGTATTTTTTTTACTGATAGCTTTGTAGATTTTGTGTTTTTTATTTATTTTTCTTTCATAAAAAACACATTCTCTAATCACTTTGTCACTTTGTACAGGTAAGAAATCATAGCGTATGAGGTGGGAAATTGGAAAGAAAGACCAGCAGCATGCTCTCTTCTTTTTTTCTTCTAACAAACAAGGGAAAGTTGTGCTCACCACTAATTTTTTTTTTTTTTATAACTCTTTATTTATAAACGTTATGTGCATATACAGGTATCAACAAATTATTAAAACATATAAAAATACAGAAAAAAAGGCAAATGAAGAATACAGAAATCATATAATTTAAAATAAAAATAAAATACCATCAAGTGAAATTAGTACACAGTTTGATCTCATTGCATTATGGAGAGTATCTTCCTTATGATAGCGAAGTAAGAAATGTATCCCATGGTGACCATATGGATGTGTGGAGATCCAGTTTGTCTTCCAGAAGGGCTGTTCAATAATGCATGGACTGGCTACATTTAAGCCTATCAATAACTTGTGCGATAGGGACAGAGGGAGCCACCCAATGAAGGGCTATAAACCAGCTGCTAGTATTTGAGATACCAGTTTACAAGGATGAGTAGCAAGTCTAGGGTAGGGTTGTGACCGTAATGCAGAATCTATAGATGTTTCAATAGTCACCTCTATTATGTGAGAAGCCACACTTCAGTCCATAAAGCTGACACAATGGGGCATTGCCACCAGGCATGAAGATAGTCACCCTCTGTCGTACATCCCCTGAAGCAGATGGATTGAAAGTTTGGATTAATGGCATGTTTACGATGACGAGTAAAGTACCAACGGAACATCACTTTGTATGCAGTTTCCTGAACCCCAACATTAGGGGAGAGCTTTCTAATTGAACATCATATTTTAGTCCAAGTCTCAAATGAGATGGGGGTTCCCAAATCTGTCTCCCATGCTGCCATGTATTTATGTGAGACTGGAGAGGGAACCTCCATTAGTTGAGAATAAAGTAATGAAATTACATTTCCGGTGCCAAGTGGGTTACGACAGCAGAACTCATGTAGTGAGCCCTCTAGCTTAGCTCGATGTGGATACTGCTACTGAAAAATGCCTTACCCTTTAAACAAAACAGGGATTGTTTGTCCATATATTGCAATATATTTAAGCTGGCCAACTACGTCAAAGTCATCCCATATCTGGCCTGTCCTACGCTCAATTTTCATCTGATTCATTAAGAATTCTATTTACTTAAGCTGTTTTATGGTAGGCTAGCCTGGATAGAGCTGAGAAGTCATATGTATCTGTTTTCTTTTATCTTGTAGGCGAAGTGATGACTTGCGCGAGATGGATGAGAGAATTTGTTGCAAGCCACCAAGAATACAAGAAGGACAGTGTCATTACTGACAGAATCAATTATGATCTAATTATGAAATGTAACCAAATTGCAAATGACCTGACTGCTTGCCCAGAGCTTCTTGGGGTTACTGTCAATAAATCCAAGCCAAGTGGCAATCAGTCTGTTCCTGTATGATGTGTAGTTCAGAGCAAATCAATGAAGCTCAAGAAAGGAAATGTTTCAGTGTGATGAACAAACTGTTTATGCTACACTAAAACAATGGGCTCCTTTGCCTTCATGCAGCAGTAGTAGTAGCATCTCCAATGAACCTGTTTCTGTTTAACGTTTATACAGTGTATCTGTGTACAGTAAAATATTTTTATGGCAAACATTGTATATGCTACCAACAGTGTATGACTTCACTGTGAAATTAATTATATATATATGTGTAGGAAAAATAATGTTCTTTGTTCTGTATGGTACCACTTTGTGTGTTTTTTATACTTTTTATTTCTTTCATTTAATTGATACCGAATGTATGCCATCATTAAATTTCAATACCTGTTAGCTGAAGTACCAGTATACTTGTTCTGGAAGAAGAGTGCAGATTCCCTGTATATTCCAGATACTTGGCATAGCATGCTATGGTTATTTGCTTACTCTATTCTCTCTATGGAGCATTCATTTTAGATGCCTGTGTGCATATTTAAAGGAGAACTAAAGCTTAACCAAAAAAGTAGGCTGCAAATGTTGTACATTATGTTTTGGGCTTTTCTACCAGCCCAAGGCAACCACAGCCTTTTAGCAGAAGCAATTATCTGTGCTTCTAAAGATGCCCCAGTAGCTCTCCATCTTCTTTTCTGCTGATATACTGCACATGCTCTGTGCTGCTGATACTTAGGGACTGACAGCTGCTCAAAGCCCACTGAGTATGTGAGTGTCGCGGACACTTTCCAAGATGGTGACCCCCTGTGACAAGTCCTGGATCATTGCTGCTATTGACAAGCTGAAACTTTAGGCTGGTGCAACAATTTAAGTATATAAAATATGGCATTTTTAGCCAAATTAATTTTTAGGGCTTAGTTCTTCTTTAAATACATTGTGCAAGAGCTTATATTGTTCAGAGGGAGCCCAATTCCAGAGCATTCCATTTATCCCATAGCATTGCATTTTTGCAGTCTGGTTTCTCAAATCACATAACCTAATATATTTTAATATATGCTGCTCCGTAACTTCAAATATGTGCAAAATTCCAAACTTAAGCAAAACCACAACTGTAAACTGTGATAGATAATATTCTAAACTGCTATGGGTAATTGTAATTTAAATATATTGTGTGCATTTCTACCTAAATTCCTGTTTTAATGGAAACCTCATTGGCCTTAAATATTTATGCAGAATGTAAAAGATCTAAAAAATATTGCTTGTAATAATGCACTTATCCCTTCCAAATGAATCCAAATGAATGCAGCTTCCAGAGCGAGACTGGATTTTACAGTTTGGGACTGATAAAATGTCCACATGTGTGATTCATGGCCTAGGAGTAGGGATGGGCAAATTTTTTTGCCTCGTTTCACCGAAAAAATGACGCCCATAGACTTGTATGGAGACGTGCGTCAAATATTTTTTGACGCCCATAGACTTTAATGGGCGTCTGCGACATTTCGTCGGCGGCGAATTTTTGGCGAAACGAAACAGGTCAAATTTGTCCATCCCCCGCCTAGGAGTGTATGAGGCAGGACCAGTCAGATCTGCCTTTAGTTTGGAGTGTTGAAATGTTTACCTTCTTCCAAATGTCATATGTTTTTGCCCCCTGAGGATGCCAAATTTGTCATTCAACACTGTTTTGATCTGGATGTACATTAAAATTGGGACTGAAATGGAATAAAATAAAATATAAATTCAAATTTTAATGTCGTTTTGCTTGATTCATTATTCAGAATGAATACTTAACCAACTAATATCACATCACCTGTTACAGAAGCATACCATATTTGCATGTATATTACTCCACTTTCAACGAAAAAGATAACAGTGGTGTCTTTCATTTCCCAGGAACATCCGAGTACTGGGGTGTTTTCTGAACAAAGATTTTTAGTGAAGCAGTATTCAGTTGTATGAAATTAAATAAAATGTGAAAAAAACTGGCTGTGCAAAAATTTGGGTAATTTTGCTCATTTGAATGCATGCAACTGCTCAATACTGAATTACTGCCAACACCAAATTGGTTCATTAAGCCTTGAACTTCATAGGAAGCTGTGTCCAATCATGAGAAAAGGTACAGTATTTAAAGGAAAATTATACCCCCCAAACAATGTAGGTCTCTATTAAAAGATACTGAGTAAAACAGCTCATGTGTAAAACCCTGCTTCATGTAAATGAACCCTTATCATAATAATATACTTTTTTAGTGGTATGTGCCATTGGGTAATCATAAATAGAAAATTGCCATTTTAAAAAATAATGGCCGCCCCCTGAGATCGTAAGATTCACTGTGCACACATACAAACCACATGTAAGGTCACATGAGCCAATTAACAGACAGAGTTGTGTCTTTTGCTTCCTCACTTCTTCCTGTTACAGTTAGTGTTGTAGTATTTCTGGTCAGGTGATTAGTGATGGGCGAATTTATACGCCAGGCGCGAATTCGCCGCTAGCGAATAAATTTGCGAAACGCCCACGAAAATTTGCAGCAAAAATTTACCGGCGTCAATTTTTTTTTTTTTTTTTGAAAAAACGGACGCCAGCGTCAAAAACGGGCGCCAGCATCAAAAATGGGCGCCGGCGTCAAAAACAAGACGCCGGCGCAGTTTCGCAAAATATTTTGCACGAAATTCGCAAATTTTTCGACGAAGTGAAACGGCGCAAATTCGCCCATCACTACAGGTGATCTCTGAGGCAGCACAGATAGAGTCACGAAATGGTGGTTCAAGGCAAGAGATGTAAAAGGGCAAAATTTATGTAAATATATATTCCAGTTTGGTAAGATTCTTTAATATGTCATTCAATTTGATATAAACTATATACTAAACTATATACTATACTATATCTGTTGCTTAAGTATTCATTTTGGGGGTATAGTTTTCCTTTAAGGTGGCCTATTGCAAGTTGTGCTTTTGTTTGACTCTACTCTGAAGAGTGACAGCATGGGATCCTTGAAGCAACTCAAAAGATCTGAAAACAAAGATTGTTCAGTATCATTAGGGGAAGGCTACAAAAAGCTGAGAGTTTTGGGGGAAGTAGCCGCTCCAGACTCTCCCCTCACGAAATTACCTCCTCCTCTCCATTCCACACTAAATCCGGATGCTCAGCCACCAGTGCCCTACCTGTAAATAGAGCAATGAAATATAGATTCAAGTGGCACTCCAAGTAAAATAAGAGAGCATTTATTGCAACATGCAATGGGTCTTTCCCAAAACGCATTAGGCAATGTGGATCCACTGCATGTTGCAACAAATGCTCTCTAATTTTACTTGGCGTGCTGCCTGAATCTACATTTTATTGCTGTCTGAGACGTTTAAACTGCCAGTTTCATCTGTAAGGAATGTTATCAGGTAAGGCCACAGGCACAGTTGCTGTAAAACCCAGGTCTGACAGGCCAAGAAAAATACAAGAGCGGCATATGCGGAGGATTGTGAGAATGGTTACAGACAACCCAAAGATCACCTCCAAAGACCTGCAAGAACATCTTGCTGCAGATGGTGTATCTGTACATCATTCTACAATTCAGCACAATTTGCACAAAGAACATCTGTATGGCAGGGTGATGAGAAAGAAGCTCTTTCTGCACTCACACCACAAACAGAAGCTTGTATGCAAGAGTTCATTTAGACAAGTCACAATCATTTTGGAACAAAGTGTTTTGGACTGATGACGAGACAAAAATGGAGTTATTTGCATGGCAGAAGAAGAACACCGCATTCCAAGAAAAACACCTGCTACCTACTGTCAAATTTGGTGGAGGTTCCATCATGCTGTGGGGCTGTTGGGCTAGTTGAGGGACTGGGGCCCTTATTAAAGTCGAGGGTTGAATGAATTCAACCCGATATCAACAAATTCTTCAGGATAATGTTTAAGCATCAGTCACAAAGTTGAAGTTACACAGGGGTTGGATATTCCAACAAGACAATGACCCTAAAAACACTTCAAAATCTACAAAGACATTTATGCAGAGGGATAAGTACAATATTCTGGAATGGCCGTCACAATCTCCCGATTTGAATATCATGGAAAATCTATGTGATGATTTGAAGCAGGCTGTCCATGCTCAGCAGCCATCAAATTTAAAAGAACTGGAGAGATTTTGTATGGCTGAATGGCCAAAAATACCGCCATCCAGAATCCAGACAATCATCAAATGCTATAGGAGGTTTCTAGAGGCTGTTACATTTGCAAAAGGAGGCTCAACTAAGTATCTCTGTTGGGGTGCCCACATTTATGCACCTGTCTAATTTTGTTATGATGCATATTTTCTATTAATCCAATAAACTTGCTGAAATACTACTGTTTCCATAAGGCATGTTATATATTAAAAGGAAGTTGCTACTTTAAAAGCTCAGTCAATGATAAACAAAACTCCAAAGAATTAAGAGGAGTTCCCAAACTTTTTCATATGACTGTATATTGAACACGGAGGAGCACCAACCAAACAAAAACTCAGCATGCCAGGGTGCAGGTAAAATGTGTACAAAATAATAAAAAAAAATACCGCCCTCAACAGGCTCAGTTAGAGTAACTGATTTTAATAAACAAACAACATTTCAATCACATCATAGTGATCTTCGTCAGGGAAGAAAACAAACTAGTGTAAGCAGCGCAAACCCTTAAAACCCCTCTCCCTGTGCCAAACATGGCACCAAAAACAGGAATCCAATTAATTACCATAGAAACCAAAATTGGGTGTAAAAAACTAAAGAAAACCAGCCTAACAAAATATAGGAAAAGTAAATAATATGAAAGCAAGTTATAACTGTAGTTGTGGAAAATCATTAAAATCAAGCTGCTGTAGTTAATACAGTTCCTTGGAGATAACCAAAGATCCAAGTGCGGCATATAGGATTAACTAGATATTGTATAGCAGGTTGAGGATTGTTGCCCAGGCACTGGGTCCAAAATTGGCAAAAATGAATAAACAAGATAAGGCAGAAGGGTCTTATCCGGAACCAAAACTGAGCGCAGTCTTAAAAGTGCTAAACTATTAAAAATACCCAGAATGGACTGAACCACCCGAACAGAAAAAAGTAACAGAACTGTGTAAGGCTCTGAGATTAGAGCTGAGGATAGTGCAAGAAACATATATCTGGGAATGAAGTAACAAACATTGTATCCACTAGGGGTCAGTCTTCCTAAACCCAACAAAAGAATAGGGATTGGTTTAAATATACTTTTGTTGTTTGTCTATTAAAATCAGTTACTCTGTATATGTGTTTTTTTGACATTTTTTTATACATACAGTAGAACCCCCATTTAACATTTTTCAGGGGATCAGGAAAAAAAATATGTAAAATCCGGAAAAAATTTAAAATCCGGGAAATGCGGATTAAGTACCAAAAGGATATACAGTAAGCACAGGAGTCCGCTTTACTTTGAGATACAATATTTACTGTGATAATAACAGGGGTTAAAGGAACAGTAACACCAAAATATTAAATATTTTAAAAGCAATGAAAATAGAATATATTGTTGTGCTGCACTGGTAAAACTAATCTGTTTGCTTCAGAAACACTACTATAGTTCATATAAACAAGCTGCTGAGTAGCAATGGCGGAAATTGAAAAAAGGCTATATGGCACAGGTTAAATAGTGGATAATATTATGTTCTACTCAGCTTATCTGCTGTGTAACCTAAGCCTTTTCTTCTTTGAATAGCTGCCCCCATTGCTATACAGCAGCTTATTTATATAAACAATAGTAGTGTTTCTGAAACAAACATGGCAGTTTTACTAGTGCAGGGCAACATTGCATTATAATTTTATTACTTTAAAACAATGACATTTTTTATGATACTGTTCTTTTAAGCATTGCAGCGTTAATGTTACAGTATGGGGGTCATGTGCAAGGCATCTCCATCAGTCACATACACAACCTAAAGCAATAAGTGATTGGTGCAGGACTGTATAAGGGGCAGACTAATTGGAATTGACCATTTACAGGCAGAACCATGGCAAAATATACATCTGGTTAGTATTTTAAATCTCTTTATTTCACAAATAATAACATTCAAAGATGGAAAAAGCAGTTTTTGGTAACATCAGAACAACATTTTGATGTAAAATCCAAGAAAACATGACTTAAATTCAGGGAAATGCACCCATTGAAATGCATTTCAAATTGGTGGGACCACAAATAAAAATTGTAAAATGGAGGAAAACTTAAAATCAGGGTACTTAAAATTGAGGTTTCACAGTATATAAAATCAGAACAGGTTATCAGTAGCCCAGTTCATCCCACAATATAACATGCTTTTCAGCAATCATATTATTTATCTATAGTATACTAGTTCTCATGAACTATATGAACAGACTGCTATAGATTGGAGCATAATGTGATATAAAGTCTAATTGTAAACTGTACTATATAAGGCTTTTGGTATGTTATAGGTGAACCTATACTAAACACCTTTTCAATTTCTTTTGATTTTCTATGTTTTTTTAATTTTCGACCTTATTTATCTTATCCTTTATTACATGATACATTTAATCTGGTTGTCACTGACTCCATCAGGCAAAAAACATGCTGATTCAAGTTTACATCTGCTCAAGTGTCTATTTTGTCACTCCCTTTATCTGCCATTAGTGAAAGTGGCAAACTAATCTGGTAATTAAGACCTAGCAACTATACAGCAGCTGAATGTCAGGTACTGCTGGGTTTCTGGCTCGATACCTCTGGCCAGGTGAGCAGCCTGTAGGGTTGCTCACTATATGTTACCTGACCTCTGCAGCCCCAGCCCAGCAGCAGTCCGATTGGTTGCAGTCAGCCAATCAGGGCTGACTCTGCCCTATTTAAGGTCAGCCCTCCAAATACTCCTTGCCAGAGCATGTGGTTCCCATCCTAGCAGTATGGCATTGTCCCTAACTACGGGTTCCTGTTCTAGCCTCCTTCCTATTCTGCCTTGCCTTGATTTGCCTTATCTTGTCTTGTCCGAACCCTTCCCTGTCTTGTCCTGCCTGGCTCTAAACCTTGTCATGTCTTGATCTGCTTTATCTTCCCCTTCCATTTCTGCTCTGGTCCTGCTTTAAACCTTGATATTTCCTTGCCCTGCCCAGCTTTCCTTGCTATTCTGAATCTTGCTCTGCTCCTCACTCCAAACCTGACCTTGCCTTAACCTTATTCTGCCTTGACCTTGACCTAACCTTGCCTTTCTGATTCCTGCTTCCTGTTCTGACCTGTACCCTGTCTATATCTTCCCTCGTCTTGCTCTGCATCTTACCCTGCCTTTTCCAGTCCTCTCCTGCTATCCGCTCCAGTGCTTTCCTCTCCTGCTATCTGCTTCAGTCCTCTCCTGCCTTCTGCTCCAGTCCTCTCACTATCCAGTCCTTTCCGGCTATCTGTTTCAGTCTCTTCCCACTATCCAGGAAGATCTCAAGTCTGCTCCTGAGCTACACCCGCACCATCCTGTCCTATACTTCTAGTCTGCTCCTGTCTCCTGATCTATGCCCACTTCATCCTGTCTAGTCCAGTCCTGATCTTCACCCTCTCCATCCTGTTCCGCTCTCTATCTGTTCCAGTCTGACTCAACGCCCTCTTCAACCTGTTCCTGTCTTCCCTTTATGTGTTCCCTGCCTCAAGGACTCACCCTTCCCTCATCAGTCTCCACAGTGCCCCCTACCTAATCCTTGACACTGAAATTCCACAAAAAAATTCAAATATTTTTAAAAAATCATAAATTGTCTTAGTATTCCAATGTCTACATCATACTAAGAGTGAATGAATCCCATTTAAAACTTTTCTCAGCCTTCAATAGTGCTGTGCTGTGATATAATTTATTTAGGCCTCTTTTTGGTCTATTGGTTTAGTATTTCAACTTGAGTAAAAGGCTATTGTAAGCCTGGAACGTTGCTATATATAACGTTGTCCGAGTAAAGCCCTTTTTAATAAAGGCTTTTTCATTGCCTGGTGCTGTCTAATTGAAAAGTGTATTAGTATTTCACACTGACAGGTGTCTTTCACATTGTTACACCTTGTTTGGATCGCTTTGTATTTTATAATGCTTGATATGGTTTTTTAGGACTCTGGATTCAATAGCCAATATTTTGTCAGGGATCTCCCTTTGCTTCTAGTGCAGTTACAGATTTATACATTAAGCAGCAACCATGTTATATTTGCAGAAATAAAATGTTCATCACTCTAATTGCCATATAGGCTGGAACCTATTGCTCTGAGCACATTCTTTGTTCTGCAATAAGCAACCACTGGAGGACACAGTTATATAGTAGATACTATTTAGAAAATAGTACATTTTTACTGGGTTTATAGTTTGCTTTGTTCATTAAGGAAAATTAAAATAATTTTTATATGTTGTATAATGTCTTGTACAAGAATGGAATTTCAGTAAGTGCTGAGTTTTTTTTTTAAATCCTTACAGTGCCATGAAAATAGGATTGGAATGCCTGGGGCTGGCATTCATGTTGTGAGTTTCATGTAGGCCACAAGGTGGAGATCATCTAACAATATGTTCCTTTTCAATCATGTTTACATAGGGAGTCAAAGGTTATGGAACGGATCAGTAATGAGGTTTTTTCTTTGTTTTTTTATTTTTTTTATATATATATATATATATATATATTTTTTTTTTTTTAATTGTATTTTTGCATTTTAAAAGTTAATAATAAAACAAAAACAATACAAAACATAGAAAAGGAATTTATGACATAATTGACACGGTTGTATGGGTGGGGAGGGTTACGAAGTGGCTATCTTATTGCTCTACAATTTTCCAGATGGTTTATATTGGATCTCTGTCAGTAGTAGTTTCTTGGTAAGAGGTCCATGCATCCCAGATTTTGATAAATTTTTCAGGACATCCTCTACCCATGTATGTTAATCTGTATATGGGAAGTGCATTATTAATTTGTTTCTTCCTTAAATTTATTGTGGGGGATTCCTGGAGCTTCCATTTAAGCGATATTGCTTTCCTTGTATAGAAAAAAAGTATGCAAAACAGTTGTCGTTTGTGTTGTTGTGGGATTAGTTGGTCATTGTGTCCCAGTAAAAATATCTTAGGCAACTTAACAGGGAGGAAGATAAGATGGGTTTGCAGCAGTGCTTGAATTGGGGCGGGATGCGGCGGGATGGCATGCCGTTACTTTTTTTAAATGACTCTTCTCCATCCCGTCGGGCGGGATGGTGCAATTGATAATACCGGAGCTATGCGAAACTGCTCCTTTTTTTTTTTTTTAACATTTCTCTGTGTTTTGGCGCTGTGTTTTAGGACTGACAGGTGATCATAGCCAATTATGTGAAGAGTGCTAAATTTTACTAAACCCTATTGGCTGGGCGGCCCTGCATGATAACAAATAGCTGCGCACTGCAGGCGCGCGCCAAATAATCAGTGTGAGGAGGACGAGGAGCTGCTGCTGGAGTGTGAGGGCTGGGCCTGCAGTAAACCTGTGGCTGCTAATTGTAAGTTAAAAAAAAAACAAATTCTTACTACTGCTGTATTGTACTACTTGCCCTCCGGATTGCAATGTCCTGTACTTTCTGGGTCGAGGGTGACTGAATTTTGTGTCTGCGACGCTGCTGTGTTCGCGCATTTTTAGTAAAAGGCAGCCGGGTGCCATTGTCCCAAACCACCACCACCACCACTTCTTTGGAGCTTTCAAAGCTCGCTCCGTATGGGGCCACAAAAACGACTGGAAGAAGTGGAGCAGTAATGATGCTGTGTGCGCAGCACTCTCAATCCGATAGGGCCTGGCCGGTGAGATCAAACTGTTCTTATTGCCTGCAACTTTTAAAGGGTATCTAAAGTAATTTTTTAAAATGCATAAATAGGTTCCTAGCACTAAATAAAACACTTTTGTAATGTATATGATGTCTGACTGTAATGTATATGATTTTGTACGTGCTTTGAGATGCATGTAATTGTGTCTGCGGCTTTCTCTTCTCTTTCTTGCTTGCGATCTCTTTCAAAGTTCAGCAGCCGCTGGCCCTCCTGCTCACTAGTGATTGATGGACTGCCCCTCTGATGCTTAACAGCTAGATAAGGTAGTTTATCCCTTACATATATACATGCTTGTTGAGAAATGACTAATCTCAGAGCGTGAGGGAGTAAGGCGGCCTGCTGAACTTTGAATTAGATCGCAATCAAGAAAGAGAAGAGAAAGCCGCAGAAACACGCTGACGCTCCAAGATTGCTGTCATTTCTCAACAAGCATGTAAATATAAGGGTTAAACCACCCTTGACCCTTATCTTTCTTTTAAGCATCGAAGGGGCAGCCCATCAATCACTAGTGAGCAGGACGGCCAGCGGCCGCTGAACTTTGAAGTAGATTTTAACAGACATACATTACAAAAGTGTTTTATTTAGGGCTACGAACGTATTTATGCATTTTAGAAATTTATTTTAGATCCCCTTTAACTCTCCCACCTCTGGCATGGTGTCACTGTACTGAGTGTCATCTGCTGCCACCAGCTCCTGTTCACTGTGCTCGCTGCCTGTTGCCATTACTGATGTCCCTGAAGTGCAGGCTCGTGCAGTCCCTAGAGCTGAGGACACTGTCTAGGGGCGCAGGGTCCTGTCCCCACAAACACGGATTTGCTCTTATCCCCAGAGTGCAGGCTGCTGTCCCCACAAGCAAGGGCTGATGATGATGCTGTCTCCATGGCTCAGACTGCTGCTCCTGTTATCTCAGCCACTTTTGGTGCCAGGTAGTTTTGTCCCTTGGTGTGATCAGGCAATTAGCAGCAGAAAAAGGAGAATCTGCCCCCTCCTCTCCATCACCCCAGAGGCAGGAGGATTTGTGTGAGGTAAGGTTCCAGCTCTTATCTCACTGATCACCCAGCCCAACACTGTCTCCTTTCTCATGAGCTATTTTAACCCTTCCTAGACTTCCTCTTAAGTTTTCCTGGTTTTCAAGTATGTCCTTATTTTATCTTTTTTTTCTATTCCCTGTCATCAGTCCTGGGAGTGTACTCCTGTGTTTCTCCTCTGTTTCATTTTTGTGTAAACAAATATAATAAACTATCTATATAAAATATTTTTTCCAGTGCCCAAAATGAATTGTGTATGTGTGTGTATATATATATATATATATATATATATTTATTTGTGAAACATAAGTGGGGGCAGTGATCACAGGACTATCTTATTTCAGTCCTTCTGAAGTGGTGTCAGTGAGATCTTATCTTGATTCCTGCCTATTGTTCAATTGACAGGCTCAGCAGACAAGGCTCTATTTACATTACAGCAGCTTGTAGGAGGGAGGGGTAATGACATCACTCCAACTTGCAGTGCAGCAGTAAAGTGTGACTGAACCAATCGGTGGAAACAAAGAGCTGAAACACTCTAGCCTTTATACATTACAACCTTGCAGACTGTAGCTAAAGGGGCATACTTATGGTTAGGCATAAAACAGAATAGTGGATTCTATATATTTCTTGCAATATTTAAAAAAATATTTTTAATAAACATGGAAATGTTGGTGGGCGAGGCTTATTAAAAAGGGGGTGTGGCCAATGCATGTGGGCGTGTCCTAAAAAATTTTGCGCCGCGCTGCGCGCGGCACATTCCCATCCCTCCACTTTTTTCAACCCAATTCAAGCACTGGTTTGCAGGGAGGTAGCAACATTGTCCCAGTAAGAATTGATCACAGTACATGACCAGAAGGCATGGGTGAAGGTGCCCAGTTCTAGTCGGCATTTATAACACAGGTTATATGGAGTTAGGCCCATATTTTGCACACACACTGGTGTGTAGTACATCCTATGTATCATCTTGTATTGTATTATCTTGTCTGCACTGCAAATCACAGTATGTACAAAAGTATCCGTTATATCGTCCCAATCATCCGAGTCTATTGTATGAATGTCTTCACAGACTTTGGAAATCATTTTTGCAGTTGGAAGTAGTTTCCTGATTAGCAAAAACAGATATCTCAGTGTTTCAGATCAAAATGTTGTAGCTAGATTATTAGCTAATTACTTTCAAACTTCAAATTCACAATTTACCAACAGTAAATGTGAAATTTGAATTTATAATTTCGTAGTTTCTTTATTTGACCCTACCTATTTTCAATACATTACTAATGGATTTAAAATTGGCTGCATTAAAGCACTTTAGTTCTGAAACTATAAAATTATAATTCAGAGGAGCGCACAATGGGTGGGTTTTTTTTTTAGTAAGGGTTCTGCCCTTTTCTGCAGGATTTTGATTCAGGTGAATCCAAACACCTGGCCAATCCGAATCCTTTATATCATGTTACTTTTTTTGTGTGCTCTGTTATTTTTAAGCCTTCCTTGTTTTAATTTCCATATGCAAATTCGGATTTGGTTCAGGATTTGCCCGAGTTCTTCATGAAAGTTTTGGGATATGGGTGAAGGCCAAAATAGTGGATTTGGTGCATCTTTGGCAATATCACCTCCAAGGAAGCTAGGTAAAAGAAAGGAAAATTGATATCATCAGAAACACATCAGACAAATGCAAAGGGGAAATTACAAATGACAAAGGGAAAATAAGAATGGAAGTCGTAGTTGTCCTTTAAGAGACCATAATATTAGTATATAATGTACTGTATGCATAGAAGAGAACATTATTTTTCAATACAATTTGTATTTACCAGTATGAATTAAGGTTTTCATATACTCAGCGCCGATTCTCCTTACAGCGCTGCCTGAGGCGGCTCCTTCAATGCCGCCCCTCCCTCGCCGGCAGGAACACTAATGCGAAGAGCGCAATTGCGCTCTCTCACAATAGTAAAGCCGAATTTCCGGTTTAAAACCCGGAAATTCGGCTCTTAAAGGTACCAGGAGCGGCTTTTTGCCGCCCCTGGAAACCTCTCCTGCGTTGCCGCCTGAGGCGAGTTTCTCAACTCGCCTCATTGGCGGCGCGCCCCTGCATATACTGTATTTTGCTTTACATTGCCATTTTCAAAATCTCCCCTCCCCCAAAACCCAATCTAATTCAATCAATTCACCTCCTTCTTGCATAAAATGTTCTCCAAGATTTCAAGCTAGACAGACTTGCTGTGATGTGCGGGTTGGTCCGAAGCCTCCAGGACCTGGGCAGGTTTGGGCCAACTTGCAAACCCTTCTATGACCTTCTACTGTCCCACTTCCATCTCCGTGTGTTTTTTTTAATATACTTGCGCCGTTGTTTCTAGCCCCTTCCATGACATTGGGGCAGAGAGGGCATGTGTATATAAATAAAGAAGCACACCAGGTTAGGGTTGGGTGCGGGCTTCACTGGGCTGTGTTAGGGTCGGGAAGCCGGGTCGAATTTTAGTTAACCTACACATCACTACAGGACTCACTTTTGTAGAAAGAAAAAGCAGGAGTAAAGTATAAAGAGTGCAGTACTTTTGCACAAACGAGGTAAATGATACAGTGCAAAGTGCTAACAAATCATTTTGTTGCTCATGAGCTTTGGAAGAAAGGGATTTTTGTAAGCAGGGTAGTAATCTTTCATCTGGAGAGATACCTATGAAGTATATTAGCAGGGAACATTGACCGTTGGATAATATCATGATTTCCTGTGAGAATATATATACCCTACACCTAATCTGAGAGAGTTGCAGTTTCCAGAACTCACTTTTGTGTTAAGAATGTTTTAGCATTCTAGCAGAAAAAAAAACATTTCACTGTTTGCCTCTTTGGATGTATTTTGCTTTAATTTTCAGTTCAAATTGTCTACATTTTGGCAACATTTTTTCTTTATCACCTCTTGTCTTAATCACCCTCTCTGATGCTGATTCAACAAGCTTTTAAATAATTTCCAAATTTCTTTATTTTTGCTTTGCTTTAGTGTCATGAATGACTGACAGTGGGGACAGCATGGAGAGGAGGAGATAGTAAGACGTTTGGGTAGTAATATAAAAAGAAATGGGGCAAACAGGGGAAGGGGGGGGTTGCTCACCAGTAAGAATACTGTCAAATTATAGGAGATGATGTCTTAATTAGTTCTGACAAAGAATTCACTATCAAAAAGGGACAATCAAGACCTAGGACAATTCTGCCACTGTCCAGCAGGTTCCATTGCCCGTATCCGTTCCCTCACACCCCTCCCTGGTCTCTGCCACTATGGAGTCAGTAGGAGAGTATGGAGTCAGTGGGAGACTAGAAATATATGCACAATGTGCATCAGAGATGGTTTGGGAGCAGTGGAGGGCAAAAGACCAAATGGTGGTATGTAACACCATAGCAAACAGGCTAATAATTAAGCTGGCCATGGGACTTTCCCATCTCCCGACCTGCCACTAACCATTCAGATCAAAGTCTTACCATTCAGATCAAATAAACTACAAAAGAACAGATCAGCCAATGTTCTGCCCCTGACAGCAATCGTACAATAGTTATGTCTGACAAAGCTAGTGACAGTCTCCCTCTGAAATCGTACGATCGGCAAAACACGCAGTGATATTATCAGCAGCCGACAGAAATTTTCTAACCTGTCCAATCGACCAAACGACCGATAACTAAAAATGTCGGGACTCTCCACACACGGTCCGAAAATCGGATCTTTGCGTCTATGGCCAGCTTCAGACAGATGGTTGGCAAGAATGGCAGGGCCCATCGGGACTGGGGTCTATTGGGATTTTTCCTTGGATCTCAGTGGTCCTGTCTGACTCTGATTGGCTCTAACAAAGATCAAGGATATCAAGAAACATCAAATCTGCATGCATGCATGCCAATTCTGACCCAAAGGAGTGACCTCTTATCTACCATAAAAACTGTAATGGGAGAAGAAGGCAAATGATGTTACAATACATATTCACTAAAAACAAATCAATAGACAGAGAACATACCAGTGCTTTATACTAACATATAGGACTCATGTAGAAACATTGGTGCTAAATTGCACCAGTACAGTTAGTAGCAACCAATCAGGCCTTTGCTCTGATTTTCTTTGCTCTCCAAAGCTGAGTGCTAATTGGTTGCTATTGAAGACTGCAATTCTATCACAGAGAGCACCCATGTTTCTAAATTAGTTCCGGTAATCAGGGCCGCCATCAGAAATCACAGAGCCCCGTACGTCAAAATTTCATGGGCCCCTTGGGCTGCACCCACCGTAAGCCCCACCCACAATTCCACCCTCCCCACCCCACAGGTCCACCCCCTACCACACAGTAAAAAAAAAAAAACATTGGTGGCTAGGGTCCCCACATGTTAATAAAAAAATATTGGTGGTCAGGGCCCCCCATTAAAAAATATTGGTGGCTAGGACCCCAAACGGTAAAAAAACTTTGGTGTTCAGGGCCCCCCCCTCATTATAAAACATTGGTGGCCAGGGCCCCCCTTAAATGTCCATGTAAAAAAAATTGCCCCCCCCAGAAGTTTTTAAAAAAAAAATGGTGCACAGGGCCCCCACACACAACAGGGACCACAAAAGGTTACCTTTAGGGGGGCCCTGCCATGTTGTACTTACTTCATTAGTGTAGCCCACCTGCTGTAAGTCAGCTGCCAACTACAGAAGGGAGGAGGGGAGCATAGGTGGCTGCATTGTCTTCCAGTGACAGCATTTTCTTCCCTTATTGGTCACAGAATTTCAAGTCCAGGTATAGCTGCATGGTGATTGGATGAGCTGGAGGGGAAGTTCAAACCTCAGCTCAACTGGGACTTAAACTCTGTGACCAATAAGGGAAAGGAATGGACAGAAGATACCCCCCCCCCTTGCTCCTGCCTTGCCTTCCCGAAGTCGGCAGCTCTCAGAAAGCAGGGGCCAATCAAGTAAGTGCGGCGGGGCCGGGGCCTCCCTTACCCTCGGGGCCCCCTACAACTCTCCCCCCTGATGGCTGCCCTGCCTGTAATAGATTCACCATTGGCAATATTAGTAGAGCTTAGGGTTGCCACCTTTTATAA
Organism: Xenopus petersii; assembly: GCA_038501925.1. Lineage (NCBI taxonomy): Eukaryota > Metazoa > Chordata > Amphibia > Anura > Pipidae > Xenopus > Xenopus petersii. The sequence continues at coordinate 62,498,296 of CM076681.1, read as the reverse complement.
AAAATTTTTACCGGCTGCTGGGGGCGGGGCCTCAAATGGGCGGGGCCTCAAATGGGCGGGGTGTGACGTCAAAAGGGGCGGGACATGCTGTCAAAAGGGGTCAGGGCCACGCGACGGAGACCCGCGGACGCTAGAAGAGGGAAAAAAAAAGGTAAGTTGCAGGGGATTGGGGCAGGCCGAGGGCTCCTTTTGATCGTATTACAAATTTACCGGCAGCTACATTGCCGGTAAATTTGTAATACCGGCCCCGGCCTTGGCAGGTATTTTACCGGCTAGGCCGGTAAAATACCGGCCGGGTGGCAACCCTAGTAGAGCTATACAATTCTCTCACTCTCTATGTGTAGTCCTATGACAAACAGGGACCTCAGACTTTGGTCTATAGCATATACTTTCCTTGGTGGAGAAGGATCAAGAAGTGACCTGGGGTGCATATAAATCTGGTTAAATGTGTTCTGAGATTGTTGAATAGGAAAGAATTATTATTATGAAGGACAATTCTAAATGCTGTCAGAAAAAAATGACTATTTTAAATAAATGTCAGCTATTTCCATAATTGTTCTACTATGATTCACGTATCAATATTACATATTATATTTAGTCATAACTAAAACCTATTTTAAGGACAGTTTATCTTTAATTAAAATATGGTAACCCCGGCAGCTATTGCACATGGTTTTCCTGATTAAAATGAGGTGACTGATCAAGAAGAGCTGGCAAGTAACATAAGGTGTCTGTGAGATAGAGGCATATCTTAATGAACTTTGTATTACACACTTATCAGTCTTCTGTTTTCAACTCTGTACCACAACACTGACTGAAAACGTCACACAAATTACATGGAGTGACCGTGCAGCCAGCCTGTCAGGTTGACTTTCTCAATCTGCTGAATTCTGGGGAGTAAATGTTGTATTCTGTTGTCAGGAACTATATGGCCTTTATGCCCTGTCTAATGTGTCCTTTCCTACCCTAAAAAAACAACCTGTATTCGAAACTGAACACCAAGGTCCGACTGACTGTGTGAAATTATATAACCTGTGCAGTATAGAGAGAAAAAGCAGACATTCAGCTTAGCTGAAATGTTACATTATCCTTGACATTGATTTTATTAAATAATATTGGTTGACAAAAGCATGGGGAGATGTACAACAGGAGGTCAGTATTTTGCACCTTGTGGCAGACTGGGCCATACTTACAATGGTCAAAAAATTAAGCTACTACGTTAAAAAAACGACCCTCACATATAGGCAGAGGTCAGGACAGGCAGCAGACAAGAAAACTTAGAAGAACATAGAATCGAACTGTGCTAATGAATAGACCTTTACGTTGGGCAAAGAAAACTGCACAGCGAGCCCTTTAAATATTCAAACTTCGCGCCACCTGATGATGTCACATTCTACGCTTACCGAATATAGCCGAAAGGAGCCAAGCTGCACAAACCCGTAAGAGATGTGCATTCAGGCGAACTCTGCCGAAGAGATTGGACGCCGCAGACGTGCCGGTCGCTCCCCCGCTAGGGGGAGTTCTCACAGATTCACAGTGCAGAGGATGGTTTGCGTATTAAAAATGTCCCCCCTTTTGTTGAGAAGTTAGTGATCTGTGATAAGAATAGCTCCAGCGAAACCTTTACATACTGTAATGAGACGAGTTTTATTATTAATGGCTCATGGTAATACTTTGAAATATAAGACAAATAATTATTATCAATGGTGACTTATTGTAATGCTTTGATAGAAATATAAGACAAAGAACTGTTCAACTGCTGTTCAACTGCTACACCCAATTTGGTAAGACAGCTTTATAACCTATAATCCTGTATAAGGAAGCTTTGTACGAGAGAAACTATTACTAACTATTACTAACTCAATTAGTCAATGACCTAATACTCGGATTTGTTCCTAATATGTTTATGACTTCTATTACTTCATAATATGTTATAGAAAGAAATCAAAGATGCTTCCATTCATTATAGCCAGGGACAATATGTACTCAAATACTAATAAACGATAAGATCACTGTTTCGGATGTGCTTGTTGGAAGCCTGGCCAGCTCCTGATGAGCGGATGGGAAGCAAGATCTGTTGTTAACCAAGTGGTTTAATGTATATAGGCTCATTGTTTTTGAGCATATAAATGGGGGTCTCCATTTTGTTCGCTTGAGACCTCTCTGCTGACTGATTCGGGATCTCCCACTCGCTTGGTGCAGCTGATGATGCTGACGCAAATGGTGATGCATTCCCTTGATTCCTGCTTGAGACCTCTCTGCCGACTGAAACAGGATCTCACAGTCACTTGGTGCAGATGATGATGCTGACTAAAATGGTGATGCATTCCCTTAATTCCAGTTTGAGACCTCGCTGCCAACTGAAACGGGACCTTCCAGTTGCTTGGTGCAGATGATGATGCTGACTAAAACGGTGATGCATTCCCCTGATTCCTGCTTGAGATCTCTCTACTGACTGAAATGGGATCTTCCAGTCGATTGGTGCAGATGATGATGCTGACTGAAATGGTGATGCATTCTTGATTATTTTGCTGATTGATGCATTCTTGATTGTTTTACTAACCTCATTGGTAATAAAGCACGATCAGTGCACTAAGTGTGGTCTGTGAATTATTTCTGAAAGACTCATAGAATCTCAAGTAAAACACATACTCTTTGAATATGGCAGATGTTAAGTTCTCCTTTGCACCTCTTAATACTGCATTATGTGCCTAACACTGGATTTGTAAGGTGGCACGAGGCACAGAATTCACCTTTGCACCAAGAAATTGCTTATGCAAGTTAAAGGGCTATAAATATATAAATAAAGGGCTTGTAAATATTTAAATACTGCTTGAGATTATTTCAGTACTTTTCTGCAAAATAGGGCTCCTTCAGTTTTCCAGCACCAGGGCTCTAATATCATATATACAACTATATATATCAAGTGCTATTTTATAACACTTGTGCCTTATGGTACTAAATTATTCCTAAAGACTCTAGTACAACATAGATTAGGAATTGTTTTATAAAGGGTTACAACTTTTAGCACTTAAGGACATGCCCTTAGTATTCATGCATGCGGATGTGCATGTTACACAAGTGAATAAAGCACAAGTTAGTGGACAAGTGGGAATGTATAAGTGCTCCCCCCTCCACCTCGTGAATACAGCACACAGGCAGCAGAGTATTCATTGGCGTAGCTACAGGGGCTGTAGCAATTCGGGGCCAGAGGAAGACAGTGTGAAAAATGGGCAATTTCTGTTGGGTTTTTTTTCCATTTGTCACATTGCCTTTCTAACAGTAAATTACCTCTTCTTCCAGTTTTCTTGATTCACCTGGACCACAAATAGATATTTGGCAGTGGCACAGTGTGCACCCCAGCCCAACAATAGAACCAAGTTTTAAGGAATGAAACACAGTACAATAGAAGGGTGTATAGTCAAACATAAAGTTTACATACAAATACTTATATGTTGTAGATACAGGAGTTAAAGAGTGTTCTGCTCATTGGAGCTGAACTATTGATAATTGATCTTGCCGTAAGCCTGACCTCATGACAGCAGGTATTACATAATGTGCAAATGCAGCTACTGGAATTGATCATGGTGTACTTTGATTCATTATTAGTCATAATCACTTTTGGCAGGTTTTTTCACAGTCAGTGCCAACATGTCATGACACCTTGATTTTTTGTATTAAGCAATAATTGAAAAACTATAGGCTATTTCAGCTGTCTTTGAGAAGCAGTCCTGCTCTTCTTAACAATGTCCTCCATGTATCTAAAATGTGAAGGGGAGTAAAGGTGGAACATCTCTATACCATGCGTCAGTGTATTCACAGGACAGGAATGAACAGGAAACCTGACTACAGCTGGGAAGGGTGGGAGCTATAATATCTTATATATATTGATAATGGGTTGAGTGCAGAGTAACTCTTGTTTATGTTTGTTTGAATTTTGTGGTCACAGCCTCGTTGTGCCCCCACTTAATGGTTTAAAAATTAATTGTGAGCACAACTTTCCCTGCCCTGGAAAATCATCTTCTGTTCACCATCCCAAAGACATAAAGGGGTGATTTATGAAAGCAGCCATTCCTTTTACCAGTCTAGCTGTGCTCTGATGAGCTTATTGACGCAATTCATTAAAGGTACAGTATATGTGTTCAAACACCATCCTTGCACTTCCTTATAGTTGCACCAAGTGCCAATTAATAATTATTATTATGGGTAAATATATATATAATGATAATTATGCATAGTGGGTGAAAACATGGGGATTAACCTCCTTTGCACACACTTGCATTCATAAATGACCCTTATAGTGATATACAGATTATAGTCATTTCAGGTCTATCCAAAGACTATAAAAATCTGAATAATGCAAACGAGTTGAATAATAACAGTGACTGTGCTGTGGACAAAACCCTGTGGGCGTGTCTACAGTAGTGATGTGCGGGGCTGGGCCACAGGTTTGGCCTGAACATTCTCCACGCCCGCAGCCTTCTTCTGCCCCACTTCTGCCCCATTATACTCATGCAGGCCCTGCCCCTTTGGTAATATCACAGCAGGCTGGGCACAGGTATATTAAAGAGGGGAGCATGCCCGATTAGGGTCGGTGTAGGCTGGGGCACATGCAGTGTTTTACAATCAACACAATGTTAAAGATTGTATAAAGATTCTGTTTTATATCATGAATTCATACAAAGCTGAATGCTTAATCTATGATAAAGGTATAGATTTTGCTATTATTGTCCTTGTTTACACTCCCAACATTCATTACATACATCTCAAATTGTGAAATGTTCTGCATTAGTTTTGTGACATAAGTCTACCTAATTAATACATTTGGATAAATATGATCAAAGCTTCCTATAGAAACAAGAGGAGAGTTAAAATCCAAGAAGCAACAAAATATATGCAAATGGAATCCTTTTACCCAAAGTACCCAGTTACATTCTAATGTCATGCAAGCAGCAGGTGTAGCACATACTTATCAGGCAGTATTATAGAGAACTTACAGCTAGGATGGGCAGATAAAGGATTAATGTGTGATATATGTACATGTAGTAATTCAGGGAGCTTTGTCAGTTGTGCCCATTGCGCTTGTTTAACCATTTGACAGGAGATTGTTGCCTGAATATGTGGCAGTTTTTAGTGGCAACATGATACCAGTACATTACATTATAAACAGTACCTTTCTTTAGCACCATGAGATATTACAATGGCTGTACACAAGGGGCTGCAGCAACCCCATGACAATGGTGGAACCCATCTGTGTAGCTTGGTTTACAGCAGTGTAAATTGTGGATTGAAGAAGTATTCCCATTAGGTTAGATGTTGCAGAATAAGGATAATTCCCTGAGGAAAATTATACAAATCCTACAGAATTGAAGAGAAGATTGTGAAATCCTGGACATCTTTTAACCTTCTTTTAATATTTGATAAATGTCTCCCAAGTGCTCAAGTTTGAGCACCCATGCCATGATCAATTTACATTTTATTGATTTTCTACCTCAAAAAATAACACAACCTCTGCAGGGAACAAACTTAAACATTACACATTTTTGCAATTTAGTATGCAGCTCCTATATTCGACAGATTGAACATATAAACAATATGTGGCATAAGCAAAAGTGTGGGCATCCTGTCAGTCAGTACAGTAACACCCACTTACAACCTGTTATCCATAATGCATTATCATACCTTAAATCTACTAGAAAATCATGTAAACATTAAATAAACCCAATAGGCTGGTGCTGCTTCCAATAAGGATTAATTAAATCTTAGTTTGGATCAAGTGCAAGGTATTGTTTTATTATTGCAGAGAAAAAGAAATACTTTTAAAAATGTTTTTAAATTAATAAAATGGAGTCTATGGGAGATGGCCTCTCCATAATTTGAAACTTTCTGGATAATTGGTTTCTGGATAACAGATCATATACCTGTAGCTAACTAAACCTCTCTGTATTCTTTCTTTGGGAACTTTTTCCTGTTTCCTCCAAACTATTCTTGCACGCAAGAATAGAGAATTACAAACATACTTTTAATTATATGCAAACCTGGCAACTGTTAATGCTGATCCAAAGCCTTTAATCGTTTGATTGATTGTCTTATTGTAATATCTAGCCTCTGTGTAACGAAGTGAGACATTAGCTTCCAGGATCTGTTGATTGTGTAAAAATCAATACATTCAAAAACTCTCACTGCTCTCAGTGCACCATAATGCCCAATCAGGTGTTGAAAGCTTTGTCAAGTCTAATCACTCCTGTCAGTCTAGTTACTAACCTAGGACTCGGTGTTGATGCATTGTGGTGTACATTTAATCTCTGTTTTTCTACACGGCTTCATAAATAGGCCTCTTAATCTAACTCTCTCTATAACATAAATTTGCATCTAAGCGGAATCACTAGCATTACATATCCTCAAATTCTTGAAAACTGACTTATCCTCACATTTAACATTAATCAGAATAAGAAGCTTATGCATTCTCCCTGTGCACATGTATTAATCATTGCTTGCAAGTCAATAAAGAAATCATCTATTGTTTATACTTAATATATAGTTTATATATTGGTTGATACCAAAGCCCTAACCTGTAATAAATGCACAGTAAATATACAGATTGTATTATTGAACTGAATAGAAGCAGTGCTGTGAATGATATTCTGGGAGACAGAATAGGAGTATGTAACGGATATATGTGGGAAAGAACTATTGGATAGAGCAGGAAGAGCCACTAGATTTCCTTAATAGGACTTGTACATGGGTGAAAGGATAATTTGCCTTAAAATTAACTTTCAACATTATGTAGAGAGCAATATCCTAAAACAATTATTCTTAGTTTTTTAGTGTTTTTTTAAAGGACAATGGAGTGCTAACTCCCTCCCGTGATCTGCCTAGAATCTAACACTGCCTGTAACAGGCAGAGCTTATTTCAAGAGAGAAAAGAGACAAACGGACAGGAATCTAAAATAAATGGAGTGGCATTCAGCCAAACAGCGATTGTCACATCATAACCACCCCCTAACGTCATGGATAAGTGTAGCGTCATGGGCACACCCCCAGACCAGCACTTGTGATATCATCTGCCTTCCCCCAACGTTAGCGGGACCGCCCCAGACATCACCTGACTCGCTCTCTGTCTGGTCTGCAACTCTGGAGAAGGTGGCAACCGTAGGCACAAGTGCTACCCAAATGAGCAAGGGGTAGCACCTCATACTACTCTTGCACTTGCACCTCCAGGGTTCTAATAAATTAACTATCATGTTCTAGAGAACAATACAATATTTCATGTCCCTAAGAACTTTGCTGCAGCTCTGGTATCTCATTAGCAGTGGCATACAGTGCACATCATCATCATTCATCACCATCGCCCAGCCAAAAAGCCTCACTCAAGGTAGGTAAGGGAAAAAAATATACTTGTGAATCAAATCAATCACACTACTAGTACTAGTGTAGGCTTGTCATGAATCATTAAATGCCATTGCTGCTGAGCAGAAGTAGGTGTACCATACTAATAAAACCACTTGGGGTACCATTTTTAATTTTCAGAGGCAGCCCCATCAAGTAATATAGTACTGTTATCCAAAGTGTTTTTGATGGAAAAGGCAGCTTGGTGGTCAGTGACAGTCTGAGGCTGAGATTTTTTTTTAATTTATCACCTGCAGGATATAGCAGCAAGTGCAGCTAATGGAAACAAAACTCAAAAATCCATTGTCTGAAAACATTTCAGTGAAAGAGGATGGTTCAACAAAAATGGAGCAAAATTGTAGAATTTGCTCTTTAAAATTATCTTGAGATGACAAGGAGGCAAAACAATATACCACATCATCAGTGTTAAAAAATCTACGTCTGAGGCATTCAGCAGAATATTAAAAATTCTATGTTTTGCTCCAGCTACTACTACTACCACCAAAAGGGTCAGACTGGGCCAGCCCACTTAGACCCAGCTCCTGCACTCTGGCGTTCCCCCCCCCCCGCTAGATAAAAACAAGCAGAAAAAAGTTACGCACTCGCGGGGGAGTAAGCAGGACAGAGGGGTATTTGCATCTTGGGTGGGACCCCCAGTACCCCCCAGTCTGACGCTGACTACCAATATCACCTCTACAATGACTGGCAGCACATCTGCAGAGGTTTCCAGTCCACCACAACTCAGCCAGAAATTAACTTGTGTCCAAACTGTCAACCTAAAGCAAGCAACAAAAAAATGTCCATTGACTTTAATGCTTTATTTGGAGTGAGAGAAAAAAGTTGCACATAATTATAAAAGTATTGCCATCAATGCATTGCACTAATTTTTGCAGCCTTACTCAACTGCTGAGGATGTGAATATCCTAGAACTAAAGTACAAAACTCCATACCTTCATTTTCTCTTACAAAGTAATACCTGGCATGTGTGATAAGGTAATAAAGCAATTTAGATCTGCAATTGACAGAGCAAATACCCTAGCTTTTACGCAAATACCCTAGCTTTTACATTTGACACATGGACCTCAGCATACACTATCCAATCATAAATTAGTTTAACAGAACATTGGATTGATGTTGATTCCATATTAGAAAAAACGAGAACATGGGACATTCCCACAAGAAAATGCCATATTATTGTTGACAAATACAATGCTGCTAACATGGTTCAAGCTATGTCTGAAGCTCTGCTTTGTAGCGCTGGATGTTTTGCTCACATGCTCCACCTCTATATCCATGACAGTGTTTTTGTTCACATAGCAGTGTGTCTGATATGATAGCAGTGTGCAATTGGTCATTTTTAACCCTCATCAGGTGCAAAAGCAAGATTTACTGATTTGCAGTCAGAGTTAGACCTTCCAAATCATAACCTTATTCAAGATCAGATATCAGATAAGCCTTTCCATGGGGGCAGGCAACAAGCAGAGGATCTACTCTTTTAATTTTTATTTAATATGCTTGCAGTAATGTACATTTCTTTTTATTGTGCTACACTGTGACTATATTACTATTTATTCTTTGTTAGAACTTTGACTAAGTACATATATATCATATGGCATATACAGTCTGTGAAATCTGGGATTTGAACGAGTTGCCATTGTCTCAAAAGACATAATTCTCAAAAAGTACCACAATAAACGTATTCCTTTTCTTTAATTTTTTAAAGGAGGAGGAAAGTGTAGTGAGGTCACTACTAGGATACCTGGTAAAGTCCAGGACGGATCTTATTTATGCCCCTGAGGAAGTATTTCTAGATACGAAAAGCGTTGGGCTATGTGAACTAATTTTTAAAAATACAAATAAAATTATTTATTTAACTATTTAATAGCAGTATTTTACTGTGGCAATAATCCCCAATGGTACCTAAGAAGGGATAGCGGAATAATACTACATCCACCAGCGTATAGAACAAGGAGGAAGCCGACCCCCGGAAGCACTCACCGACACTGTGAACCCCAACTGGCGACTGTGCTTCAGCGTCTCTTCTAGAGCAAAGAGCCAGCACCGGGAACACTACACCAGCGCAAAAAGGACATCACGCAAGGGTGATTCCACCTCCGGATCACCATCACACTGATCCCTGGTGCTTCTGAAACAAAGCCGTCCGGTAAGCATAACCTGTGGCCCTCCCCCACTCACAATTCTGCACTATCCGGATCATTTTTTAGGTACTGGGCATTAAACCACCACACTAGCGCACCATCCGTTTATTATTTATGCCCCAGGTTCCTAACAGAGTGGTTCCGGGACTGCTAGTCCAGGTCGGGTGTTTTGAGTTGTCCTGAGATATCTCAGGTGGTTAATTAAAAGGCAGCTCAAGCCAGAGTGCTCTTGGTTGGGGAAAAGACACAGGAAAGCTGCCTGTGTGGGCTGAGTGAGAGGGATTGAAATCACTACAAGGTTTGGGATTTTGTATATTCCTGTATGTTCTCTGTTTTTGAGGAGACAGGTGGTAGGCCTTCTCCTGGTTAGTTAGGAAAACTGACCTGTATTAGTTAGAAGCTGATTTAAGTGGCAAGGATTTTATTTTGAATTGTTTGTTTTGTTTATTTTGCTGCAAGAGACCATAAACTGCCAAAAAGAGAGTACACTCTCATGAGTTGTGCTTGTGCCGTGGGCTGTGTTACCCCAGGAAAACTGATCCGAGCTACCCAAACCCTTACATAAGTTACCGAAGCAGTTTATTATCAATAGATTAGCCACAATAGTGCAAGCTATGACACTATTTATTCTGTAGAATGTTTTATCATACCTGAGTAAACAGCTCTAGAACTCTCTGTTTGTTTAGGATAGCAGCTGCCATATTCACTTGGTGTGACATCACATATGGCCTGAGTTTCTCTGCTCAGTCATAACTCTGGGCTCAGATTACAGCAGGGAGGGGGAGAGAAGCAAACTGAGCATGCTCAAGCCCTAGCCCTGGAGGTTTAAGATGAAAACAGGAAGTCTGATACAGCCCATGTATACACAATAAAAGGAAAGAAACGTTGTGTTTTTTTTTTTTAACAGAGGACTCAGAGCAGCATTACTTTGAGGGTTTAAAGGAAAAGAAAAAGCTAACCCTAGAGAGTGCACCTCCCCACCATTGGATCCGATGGTTCACAGAACAAATCGAAACTTAAAACTTAACTTTTACTAATGATTTATAAAAAAACATGAGTCCAGGAAAACATTAAAAGAATTGTTAAGGTCAGGGTTTTTTTTTTTTCTTTTCCTTTACATTATTATTTTACCCTGCACACCACCTTACTGTCTCTCACATGTGATGGATGGTGCTCCCTAAAACCTGCATTTACTTTGAGGGTTTACTGTTGTATTTATATATAGCTTTCTGATAAAGCTTACTTAATTTTAGCCTTTCCTTCTCCTTTAAGTATAGCACATTAGTCACCTATACATTTCTTTTGGCAATTAAAAATTGCTTACAATCATTATATGTGCTGTATGCAAATGTTTGGTGTCTATAATACCTTAGCCCTGGTCCACATATGTTCCCAATTGCTTCTGTAGCTTTGGTAAATGTTTTACTATCTCTTCAATAGGATTCATATCCGTTAATTGCCTGAATTCTCTATGAAGGATTGGGAATGAATCAAAAAATTCAGAATTCTGTGCATCCTTATTAAAAGTTGGCAAAACTAGTTGTAGCAGTAAAACAAAGGGAGTCATGTTAGTAGGGTTGCCACCTTTTTCTTGGAATATTAGCGGCCACCACTTGGGGCCAGAGCAACATCACGTGGCAGGAAAATGGGTGGTTCAAGGTGGACCTGTCCTTATAAGGCTTAATCTGTCATCAGGGAGGGTGAAGGAAGAAAGGGATTTATATGGTATTAAAAATATATATCGGCACATAATTTCAGTCCCGGCTTCAGTTGATGATTAACAGGGCAAATGACTGCTGGGTAGGGTTGCCATCCGGTCGGTATTTCACTGGCCTAGCCGGTAAAATACCAGCCAAGGTCGGTATTGCACATTTACCAGCAATGTACTTGCTCATAAATTTGTAATTACCAATCAATCTGCCCCCAGTCTGCCTCCAATCCACCCTTTTCTAGCTCCTATACTTACCTAATCCCCAGCCGATTCCACTCTTTATGGCAGGCTCTGGCACCTTAACGTCATGACTCTGCCCATGTGTTAACACAACCCCACACCCTTGACATCACGGCTTGCCCCCTTATGGGAGCACCCCACCCAGGCTGGTATACTACGGCTAAAAAGGTTGCAACCCTACCTGTAAGTAACACCTCCTCAAGACATCTGTATGCCCTGTACTTTCTTATTTTGAAAATGTAATCAACCAGTATTTAGACACAAATCATATCTATTGAAGCACAAATATTTAGACACAAATCACATCTATTGAAGCTCATGACTTGGTTGAAGTAACGCACAGTATCACATAACTGCAATTATGCAAACATTTTCTTCTTACCTTTATAAATAAACCCTGAGGCTGCTCCTAATTTCACAAACCTTATCTGACATCAAAGGCATCCCAAAGAAAGCCCAAAAGATGACACACTGTAATAATAATTTCCTTTTGTGCCGCCAGTATTGCTAAGCAAATACTTGGCCTTCATTACAAAAGTAAAGTACTACAGTATTCATATTTTAGTTATCTATAAGCTGCATTGCTTAAGCAATCATATGACTACAATGCAACAATTCAGAAGACACAGCATTTCTATTTCTGATATTTTGTCTTTCTATCAAAGAGCATGTTGGATCTGCAAGATTTAGTACACAGATGAGTGTTTTTAAAAATGAAACCAGTAAGGGGCAGATTTATTAAGGGTCGAATTGAAAATTCTTATTCGATTTTTTTTTTTTTTTTGGTCAAAACTCAAATTTGAATTGTGAATTATCCAAACTCGATTAGAGTTTTAAAGGAGAAGTAAATTCTTCTTCCACTTTGGGGTGCCAAATGTTAGGTACCCCCGAGAGAATGTATTTACTTACCTGAAACCCCAGGCCGGTGCTCCTATTCAGCAGAAAACTGCACTGGCCCGGGGTTCTTCCAGTGAGCACCACAAAGCAATCATCTTCCGGCTTCTTCTTTCTTCTTGTGGCGTACATGAGCATTAGAATGAAAAGCCAAACTTTAACTAAAACATCGGCTATTTCGTTCTACTGTGCATGTGTCTGTCCTGGGAAGCTTGAAGTAAGAAGAAGCCGGAAGAGGATCACTCTGTGGTGCTTGCTGGAAGAACCCCAGGCCAGTGCAGTTTTCTGCTGATAGGAGCACTGGCCCGGGGTTTCAGATAAAAAAAATACAATCACTTGGGAGTGCCTAAGATTTGGCACCTCCAAGTGGAAGAAGACTCTCCTTCTCCATTAATTGAAATTTAAATTTGAGATATATCATACTCTGGCCCTTTAAGAACTCAAATTCAACTATTCACCACCTAAAACCTGCAGAGTTAGGGGCCGATTCACTAAGGGTCGAATATCGAGGGTTAATTAACCCTCGATATTTGACTAGGAATTAAAATCCTTCGACTTCGAATATTGAAGTCGATGGATTTAGCGCAGATAGTTCGATTGAACGATAATTCCTTCGATCGAACGATAAAATCCTTCGAATCGAACGATTCGAAGGATTTCAATACAACGATCGAAGGAATATCCTTTGATCAAAAAAAGTTAGGCAAGCCTATGGGGACCTTCCCCATAGGCTAACATTGACTTCGGTAGCTTTTAGATGGCGAACTAGGGCGTCGAAGTTTTTTTTAAAGAGACAGTACTTCGACTATCGAATGGTCGAATAGTCGAACGATTTTTACTACGAATCCTTCGATTCGAAGTCGTAGTCGAAGTAGCCCATTCGATGGTCGAAGTAGCCCAAAAAAAACTTCGAAATTCAAAGTTTTTTACCTTCGAATCCTTCACTCGAAGTTAGTGAATCGGCCCCTTAATGTATAAGTCAATAGTAGGGGTCCAGGGACCAGTATGTTAGTAGCCTACCTGACATTCCAATTTTTTTCAGATAAAAAAACTCGAATCGAGTTTAATCAAATTCGATTCGAATTCAAGTTTTCGAGTCTGTAAAATTGTGTGAGTTTTAGATATTCAATTTTTTTTATCCAATAACCCCCCCAATCGAATTTCGAGTAAATTCGAATTTAAAGGAGTTTAAAAAAACTCACATGAATTTGAAATTCGACCTTTAATAAATGTGCCTCCCCAATTGGCAGTATGCTGTGTTTGTCTACATAAACATCTTAACCCATTTTTGAATTTGTAAGAAACTGTACTTTCTAAAAATATATGTGCTTAATGGAAAAAAACATATAAATAGGGTATATGTAGAAATAAGTCAAATCAACTGGACTTGCTGTGTTTTTCTTGAAGACATTTCATCAGCCGCCCTACTGGCTTTCTCTATTCAGAATTGAGAAAGCCAGTCTGATGACTGTAGAAAAGTCTTTTGGCAATTAAAAAGTGTCCTTACCGTGTTTTACAACCATTATATGCGCAGTATGCCAAGGTTTGGTGTCTGTAATACCATAGCCCTGGTCTACATATGTTCCCAATTGCTTTGGTAAATGTTTTACTTTCTGTTCAATAGGATTCAAATTGGTTACTTGACTGAATTCTCCATGAAGGATTGGGAATTCTCAGAATTCAAAAATTTTGAATTTGGTGCATCCCTATTAAAAGCTGGCAACACTAGTTGCAAATCAGTTATAGTGGTAACACAAAGGGAGCCATGTAAATAGGGTTGCCACCTTTTTCTTGGAAAATCACTTAGGCATCACTTGGGAGCAGGGCGACAATATCACATAGCGGGGAAATGGGTGGACCTATCCTTATAAGGCTTAAACTGTCAGCTCTGAGGGTGAAGGAAGGGAGGGATTTTTATGTTATTACAAATCTATCAGCAAGTAATTTCAGTCCTGGCTTCAGCTGGTGATTTACCGGTCAAATGCCTGCTGGGTAGTGTTGCCACCCAACCGTTATTTCACTGGTATTAGGGTATCTAAAGAAATAAGTCAAATCAACTGGACTTGCTGTGATTTTCTTTTTCTTGAAGAAGTTTCACCAGTCATCCAACTGGTTTTCTGAATTCAGAATTGATCGTAGAAATAAGTCAAATCAATTGGACTTGACTGGTGAAACGTCTTCAAGAAAAACACAGCAATTCCAGTTGATTTGGCTTATTTCTACAGATATATCATGACCTGGATTTATATGAATCTTCACAAACATATAATTAGGGGCTTATGCCTAGTGGTGTAACTAGATGTTACTGAGCATCACAGCAAGTTATTTTTCAGGCCCCCAAAATATCTAGGGGTTGACCTGTTTTACCAATATTTATTGAAATTGTACACAAATTAAGGCCTCATGGGGGGTCCCTATACCTCCTGGGCCCCCCTGCACCACAGGGTCTGCTTCCTCTGTAGTTACACCACTGTTAATACCAACATACTGTATGTAACACCCAAGAACCATGAATATGCCATAAATGATATCTCTATAAATGGAGCTCAGTGATTTCATCAGTTAAAATCATTGATTGCTGAAATAATATGCAGCACATGACTCATTGCAACTTGTGAATTATGAAAAGTAATGTACCCCCTGTTGTAGGGGGATATTAAAAGTCACCTAAGAGTTTCATGACCTGTATATAAGCAGTCATCCTGCAGCCTCTTGTCCTTAGGCATGGTAGGTATCTTCTAATATCCTGATATTTGACAAAAGGGAACACATGTGGTCCATATATAAAGTAAGTGTGTAACTGAAGTGTTGAGATATACAGGCAGTGTGTCAGCCCTGGGTTTACTAAGGGTTTACAAAGGTGCTGCACTTCAATCTGTCATGCCTTTACCTCAAAATCATTTGTGCCCATGTGACCAACAAGAGTACAGCCAGTGGCATAACTACAAGGGTAGGGGGCTTGAAATGGGGGACTGTATTGTACTCCTCCCTCCTACATTAAACTTCACCACTGTGCACAAACTAGTAGTGATGGGCACGTGCAAGTAGGCAGGGCCGGATTTACATAGCTGGCGCGCCTAGACCCGCTGTCTTTCGTCGCCCCCCATCCCTCCCTCGCTCAAGTTTTCATTTTCAGGAGCAATGCTGATTGACGCATGGGAAATTAAAAAAACTAATATATCTCCTGCGCATCCCCAGTGTTTCTGAACCAATGTGGGTGTGGTTGGGCAACATGCTCCCCCTAAAATCCTGCCGCAAGGTCCGTACTGAGAATTAAAATAGGCCCTGGCATTTCTGGTACACAGAGGCCCAATCAGCCCCTACCAGCCCACTAAATACTGACACCTGATACTGACAACTGACTGATACTAAATTCTATGGCACCTTATAGCAGCCTTTCTGGCATTTGCCAGAACCCACGGATTGCCAGTCCGGGCCTGCCTGCTGCCCTAGGCCCGGGCCTTGATGGTCTTTCCACAAATCCAGACCTGGAGTAGGTTGTAGGCCGGAGGCTCTGTGCTGCGCGGGTTCCTTGGAAGTTTTTTTGCAGGGTGGGGCATCACTTTGTAGTTATACTAAATGGAGCATTCCACAGTTTTTTAAATAACTTGCCAGAATTTTGCAAAAAAAAAAAAAAAATATGTATCTAGGGGTTTTGAAAAGCGATGAGCTTGAATCCAATGAGATTGTTGTACAGAGAAATGTGATGTTACTACAGGGATGTACAATGAGATTTCCTGGAAAACAGATAGTATCAAGTGAAGGCGCAGGTCCGGACTGAGAATTAAAATAGGCCCTGGCATTTCAGTTACACAAAGGCCCAATCAGCCCACTAAATAGTGACTTTCTATGGCACCTTATAGCAGCCCCTGTGGCATTTGCCTGAACCCACAGATTGCCAGTCCCGGTCTGGTGAAGGGCTAAGAGTGACATTGTTGGCTACAATACAGGTATAGGCCCTAAGAAGTATTACAAAGTACACACTCCAGCCCCATGGTAGAAACATTACAAAGCAAGCCCGGGGCAAATCTCCAGTGTGTAGGTATCAGAGGGCTCGCAGAGAGGGTGTGCGAACATAAGGACAGACAGCTATAACAACACACTTTTTTCACTTGAGCCGATAGTAATGCATTAACAGCAGAAGTCAGGCAACTGTGTCCTGCATCTCACTTTGTATGGACCGTCCACTCACATCCCTCAGCTCATCCACCTTGCTTTCACCTTCCTTTAATCCAATGAGCCTCTGCCCGTTTCACCTGGTCCCAGATTTTCAGACGTATCCTGCGTGTGATAGCCGCCTCCCCGCCCCACAATACTCCAATTGCCTCAGCTCTCAAACCCTCAGTAAAGAACGTGTAAGCGGTTCATTAAACGACCCCATCTCCTGACTAGTCCCTGCTCCCCCTTCTCTCAGGCCAATCTCCCCGCCCGCTATCTGCTCTCTACACTTGATCATCATCAGGCGAGCCTCCTCACGCGTCCCCTGTCCCTGGCTGTGTGTGGCTGGGAGCGGCAGTGACTCCTCCCCTGGGCGGGGTTACACTCTCGCAGACACTTGGCAGGCAGGGTCGGGTTGGGGAGGAGAGCAAGAGACGCACGGCCAGGTCGCTGAGAGAAGTCACGCTGCTGCTGCTGCTGCTGCTGTAAGATGTAACGGTGCTCGAGCTGCAATGACATGCGGGAAAGGCTGGGAGTTGGCTTGTAACTTATGCATCATTCTCAGACGCTACTATATTTGGGGGGGGTGCTAGTTGGATACAGCATGCACGAGATGCTTCAATGTTTCTAGCCTACGGCCCTCCAGCTGATTCTGAGCTACAAGTGCCAGCAGCATCCCCGTGCAAGTCTGTGGCTTGTCTTGTTCCTCCTTCACATGGAGAGTTGCCTGTAAGGAGCCCGGCTGCAGTTGCCTTGTATCTGCGTGAGACGTGGAGAAACTCAGGATTTGTGAAACTGTCTCTCGCAGCATCCGTCCCCACACTGGCAGCTGCAACTTCTTTGTCCCGACCCCCATTTTATTAGAGAGGCCAAGAGTTTGTCCAGCTTCTTTCCTGGGGTGGGGTTCCTCCGTCCTGTTCTCTTGCCTCCCACTTGTGGCTGAGAGACATGTGTGTGCCATGATGAGATCTCTATATATGGCTACAGGCTCTGTCATTTCCTCTGCCTTTTTAGGGCCCACACCCACCTCTTTCTCTCTCCCTTTCCTTTCACTCCATCCACTCTGCTCTCACTGATTTCACCCAAGTCACTTTTTAGCTTTTAATTTGCTCAGTTTCATCATCTCCTCGTTCACTGTCACCTTCCTCCTTTTGTATCTAGAGATTCCCCTTTATCTGTTACATGTGTGTGTCTTGCATTTCTTTCATACTCTTCCTCCTCCTTCCCCACCCTTTCACTCAACTCTGGGTATCTCTGCAAAAATGACTTCCTCAATCTCTATTCACACCCACATATTTATTCCTGGTACCCATTGAATAGTTGGTACAATCCAGTGCTCTCCCATTTCACAAGCAGTCTATTATACTGGTAGACTTGCATTGTGAAGCCATAGAATACAGGAGAAAGAAATTCTCCTTTGCAATTACATTCTGATTATTTCATTTTTGCTTCTTCAATGGGCGAGGGATAAAAGTGTTGCAACTTCTGTGACTGAGATGAGCAAAGCAATATTGCACCACCGCACACAATGAAATTAGTAGTGCCAAATGATAAAGCAATTGCTGCACAGGGATTACAAGTGAATGAGCAAAAAGAAACATGTATGACACAGATTCTTAACTGAAGGACTGGTCTAGGATGAGGTACCTGCAAACCTTTATCACTCTGTTCATTGAGTTCTCCAACTGGGCTGCTTTTGTGGCCCTCTGAAGAGTTTTATTCCTCCACCCTTGAATTCCTTTTATTTCTTTGTATGCCATCTTAATTGCAATATAATCTGGGGCACCGTTTTCCATTCGGACATCCTGACCACATGCTGGTTGCTTAGACCTGACAAAAGCAACTGTATAGCAATTGCCAGTCTGGAAAGAGGCAGACAAAATGTTTATATAAAAACACCCAGGCAGAACATTAACAGATTGCTTTGTCATCACAGTTCAATTAACAACTGTTTACAAAATGGCACTGCTGTGTTGAAAATACAGTAATAAAAGAGAACCGTCCTAAAAAGAGAAAAAAAGAGATAAAGCACCACTTACTGCTTGCAGCCACTTCTGAGGCATACTGTAGTGTCTATGAGTATCACCTGAGATCAGGGTCATTGGTTATCTGTTATTTTTTTAGTTCTTCTTTGTATCAGATTGATGATGTTCCATTGTATTCTTTAGATTATACAGACTTTTCAGATGCTCCTCTGGTGATACTAAATTTGCTGTATATATGTTATGCCACGATGATATGTTAGTGTAGTCCCATCAGCAGGTTAGTGACATTGAATCAACTCATTAGGTCATTCTTCTCTCCTTAGGTTTTGAAGATGGAAGTCCTAGATAAAGCAGTAAATGGATATATTGATCACTTGCTTGGGCCAAAAGGTGAGCACCTGTAATGACTACTGTGTTTTTGTAATTCATTAGCAGTTTATTTTTGCAGCTTATTGACATTAAAGGGGTCATTTACTGTCAGTTAACTAATATTAACATAATATGATGTAGAGAGTGGCATTTTGGACAACAGAGGCCATTTAACAATAATTGTACCTTTTAGTTATATTGAAAGTGTTTACCCAGTTAATAGAATCACCACCTTCATAGTAACAGGTTACAGGAAGGGTCAGGGTAGCATGATCTTCTCCTACTTAACATGCCCCAGCTCTTCATAACTAAGTAGCCTGACATTAGTTACATTACAGGCAATACAATTAATACTCTAAATGAGGAAAATACAGGCATACACAATTAATAGAATGAAGGTGGAAAATGGAATACAGCAGAAAGTCTGTGACCTCATTCACAAGTGGTTCACAGAACCCCGTTGGCTGGGTATATGCTCTGAAAATGAATAGTTTTAAAAATGTGCCATCTTCAGGGCACACATTTGCCCTGAAGAAGAGGAAATTTGTCGCCGGGCGACTAATCTCCCCGAATCTGACCACGTGTATCTGCCCTTGATGATCTCTGTCTTTGATATGTCTTGAGCTAAACAGGGGAATTAAAGCTTCTCCATGCCTAGTTCCTGTGAGGTAGTTAATTAGATTACAAGTGCACACATAATCCCCCTGTATAAAGGATTCTTGCTTATCTGTACACTGATAATCTAATTATCTACCTAATTTATCTCAGTAAATTAAAACAGTAGGGTCAAAACTGTGTTCAGAACAATCCATGTTCATTAAACTCCAGTTGAGCCCCTTTAAAGGAACAGTAACACCATAAAAATAAAAGTGTTTTAAAGTAATGAAAATATCATGTAATGTTGCCATGCACTGGTTAAACTTATCTGTTTGTTTTAGAAACATTACTATAGTTCATATAAACAAGCTGCTGTGTAACTTGGAGGAAATTGAAAAAAGGATATATGGCACATATCTACTGTGTAACCTCAGCCTTTTCTTTTTTGAATGGCTGCCCCCATTGCTACACAGCAGCTTATCTATATAAATAATAGTAGTGTTTCTGAAGCAAACAAAGCAGGCTTACCACTGCAGGGAAACAGTACATTCTATTTTTATTACTTTAAAACACTTAATTTTTTGATGTTACTGTTCCTTTAAGGGCTAGTCCACAAAATGCCTCGCCAGGCTTTTTCAGGCGACTGTTGAAAAGCGCATCGCCTCGTGTGGTTAGCACAGGCGTTTTTACATAGGCGCCCATACAAAACTGTCGCCTGCGCCGGTCGCCGCGACCGCAAACGCGTGGCTATCTCCCCGTGTGGAATAGCCCTAAGAAATAAAATATAAGCATAAAGCTGTTCATAGACAATAAGATGTGGGCTGAACCAATTATTTGTCCCTGGGTCATAACAGAGGCCTGTCAGCAGAGGAATGCGTCAATGTGCCGATGGGGTCTGCGCCTAACAGTATTTTCAAATCTGCCAATTATCTTTTGGGAAGGGCCAGGGCTTAACTAGCAGTTGGCGGGGCGGTCCGCGGCAACCCTGCCTGTTCGCATATGTGTGTGTCTGCTTCATGTGGCGGGCGTATACATTCTGCAGTTATGAAGTGGCTGGGTAGGAGGAATTTCTATGCAGCAGACCCCGGGTCCAGGCCCCACTGCAACCTCTCTATCTGCTTCCTCTATAGTTATGTCCCTGGGGAGTCCCCATACAGAAGCTGACTTCTCAATCTGAAGGAGATCAGTTATCGGCTTCTGTGTAAGACCTATGTAAGGTCATCTTAAGTATAAAAATTAAACGTGATTGGCAATCTTGTTTTTGGTTGCTGTGGTCAGTGTCCCCGACAACCAAACAGTATCTGGTGCCAGCCAGACAAGGATGGCCAATAAATTGAACCATAAAAAGTGAAGACCAGTTAAAATGTTCCTTAGAATAGGCCCATAAGTGATACATTTAATCATCAACTTCTTTAACCTCATTAAACTAGGTGATGTGTTATCTTTAGTCTGGAACTTCTAAGATAATTTACGATTGCACCCATAATTGTGGTTGTGCAAAAAGGTAAGAAGTTTTTGCACCTATTCATGCCATTACCTGTGTTTAAATGCGATCCCTGCATTTTTGTGTATTAATTCCAAGGGCGATTGGGCCTGGCAAGTCAATCATGATAAACTTTGCACAATAATAATTGAATAAAATAGTTTTATACTTGGAAAATCAAATAGAGTACTAATAGTCGTTTGGGGGGAGAATTATGAGGCCCTGACATTGCTTGCCACTAGCTTAAAAGCTTCCATCTCATGATTATTGCATCTTGTGATTATTGCACTTGAACAAAAGAAGAGAATACTGCTAAATCTGATATTATGTTAATATATGCTAATCAATTTCAATGGTGGAAGTTGATTATTCCTCTTGTTTTTTATATCAAAATGGTAAAGGCATTGCATACCTCCCAACATTTGAAAATCGTAAAGAGGGGCAAAAACCTCAGGCGCACCAACATGTTATAGCCACACCCCTTAATTACCATGTCCATTTTACAAAATTTGGCAGGTTAAGAACACATTTCTGGGAGTTTAGGGCCATGTTTTACTGTATGTGTTGTAACAGTTTTGCTAATGAAGGTGAAATAGTCCTTTAAGCTGTGAGTCAGTTTCTCCAAGACACTTTCTTATCTTAAATTGTTACATTTGTATCTTTGCTTATCTTAAATTGTTACAAAAGTATCCAAGTGCAGCCGCTCAGTGTTCTGGGCTCTTATTTTAATTGAGTTTCAGAAACTGTATCATTTTCTGGTTAGTGCAGGAGATCAAAGAGAAACCCAGGACTATTCAGTAAGAAACCTGGACTACAAGCTGAATTTTCAAAATCGGGACTGTCCCACAAAAAATGGGACAGTTGGTAGGTATTGCATTGGCACTTGAATCAAGGATTAAACTGTATAGGGATGGGTAAAGTTACTGAAAAACACAAAGCACATATTAAAGGAAAACACATCATACCTAATCTAGCACGTCCGATATTTAGGGAATACACGACCAGCATTTAAATGATTGGTCAATGCTCCTTGGAAATTCATATCATGGTGATCAGACAACGCCATTGGAAAGCAATTAATAAATGCCTGATTAACTGATTTCAACACAAATGAGTAAATCGGGTTTAGATCCCTTTAACGCTAACCAAAAGGCAATTATGGAAGTGCCTCAACTGGGTCAGGCACTGTAATGCAATGACAAGCCACTATAGACTGCAGACCGTATCCTTCTATTTGTGTCTGTAAGTTACCCACCCACAAAGGTTGTAAGATTTACGTAACATGGATCTCCTTCCTCTTATCTTTAACACTTAATCTTTAATGCAACTGTACTTTGTATTTATTATTGCATTGACCCCTGTTTGTTATATTAATTAATGTTCTGCTGTACAGCTCTGCTTGCATAAGTAGCACTGTGCAAATATACATTATGTGTGCCCCCCATACACCAGGGAAATGTCACAGTGAGTGGTCTGTACTTACTAATGTATTTGTCAGGATAACAAGAAGGTGCTAAAGGCAGACATATTTAATCTTATCCTGAAGCATAGACGTGACAAGGATTCTCCCACAGGAACAGATAAGCATATAGTATTCACTGCTGAACAGACCAAATGGGTGTGTCAGCATCTAAAAGTGTCATTGTGTGCAACAATGAATGCTTTGTGGCTGTTTAAATCATTCATTTGAATGTGTTTAATGCAAGCTGTTACTAGGTCTTGTACTAGCATCTAAAGAAAAATCAGTGTAAATATGCCTGAGACATTTTAAAGGAGAAGGAAAGTCATCCTGCACATGTGGGTGCCAAATGTTAGGCACCCCCAAGTGATTGAATTGACTTACCTGAAACCCTAGGCCGGTGCTCCTATCAGCAGAAAATTGGAATGGGCAGGGGTTATACCAGTGAGCACCACGGATCGCTTCTCTCCCGTCTTCCGCTTTCTTCGGGTGGCTGTGCATGCGCAGTAGAACGAAAAGCCAAACTATAACTAAAAAGATGTCTATTTTGTTCAACTGCGCATACGTTTGCACAGGAAATTTGAAGAAAGAAGAAGACAGAAGAGGATCGCTCCGTGGTGCTCATTGCTATAACCCCGGGCCGGTGCAGTTTTCTGCTGATAGCACCGGCCCGGGTTTCAGGTAAGTCAATAAAATTACTTGGGGTTCCTTACATTTGGCACCCCCAAGTGCAGGATAGTTTCCTTCTCCTTTAAAGGGAATGAAATTAAACTTATTGCACCAGCCTAAAGTTTCAGCTTGTCAATAGCAGCAATGGTCCAGGACTTCAAACTTGTCACAGGGGGTCACCATCTTGGAAAGTGTCTGCAAAACTCACATGCTCCGTGGGCTCTGAGCAGCTGTTGAGAAGTTAAGCTTAGGGGTCGTTGCCAATTACCTCAGAAAATGAGATTTGTCTGTAATATAAGATGATGCTACAGGGCTGATTATTAAATTGTGATGCTCGTTGCACTGATTCCTATGCTGCCATGTAGTAATTATCTGTATTTATTACTAGCCTTATATTGTAACATGTATTTGATATATATTCAGTA
Organism: Xenopus petersii; assembly: GCA_038501925.1. NCBI lineage: Eukaryota > Metazoa > Chordata > Amphibia > Anura > Pipidae > Xenopus > Xenopus petersii. The sequence goes on along the minus strand of CM076681.1, from coordinate 62,474,758 downwards.
TATTGTGTGTTGGTCCCTAATCTCAATAACTATAACATATATATTATTTCTTATTTTCTCATTGTCTCTTTTTTCCCATTTTCTTATTTCCTTCTTAAACTAGTTTTTGGTGTTTGATGTGATTTTTATGCTCTAGTGATCAGCACAATTCGTTTTGCTTTACACTATATGTATTTTTCTCTTTGTATGTATTTCTCACACGGAAGTATTCCTTTCGATATACACGTCACTTCTTTGTTTTTTTCACTGGTTTCCCGCCACAATGTATTTTTAAACCGGTGTTTTCAGTTCTGGTTCACTTTGAGAAAGGCTGGTGTTCCAGCCGAAATGTCAGTCGTGCCAATAAAATTGACTATAGTTTCATAAGTCCTGTGAGTGCGGCTTCGTCTTTGCAACTTTAAATTTCCTTTTGGAGGACAGCACCCAGGCATCCCTTACTACGAAGAAGGGACAATGAGCTCCCACCCTTGCATAATAATGCACAGTAGCACAGTGGTTAGCATTGTTTGCTTGGTGTGATGTGGTATTCAGTTTGATTTCGATCAGGGCACTGTCTGCATGGAGCCTGAATGTTCATGTTATTGCACAGTTTTCCTCCCACAGTCCAAAACCCTACTGGTATTTCAATCAACTTCTGGCATGCTTCAGTGTTGGGGCATTGGATTGTAATTGCATTGAGGTTGGGGTATCTGTGATAGAGCAGCTCATTTAGTGAACCACCGAAATTTCAAACCTAGAAGTGACAATGATTATCACTCGGTAAAAAAAAAAAATTAAATATTGTCCATTTCTTATATAACAATTCTTTTAAGCACTGAAATAATTTGTTCCAAAATAAGAAAAGGAATTGTCAGGATCATTTGACCCAGCATTGTATTTCACATCTAGAGCAAGTATGTGGGTGGGTGATAGTGCTCAGCCCTACAGAACACAGGTTAACTTCTCAAAGCTGTGAAACATATTCTGACAAAATGACACAGGCGTTCTTTTTTTCTTTGATAAATCCTTTCCATGATAATACTAAGGGAAATTTTGTGTGCAGAGAAGGGTGGAGTTTACAAGTGTTAAAGAGCTAAACTCACAGCAATGAGCTGAGAAAAAACATGAAATCCCAAGCAAGAAGCTTTGGTTACATTTTTTGTGAAATGTAAAAATTTTTGCTGTGTTCCTTATTTCATTTTTAATATGTACCTATTTTTAAATACTTTAATACTGTAAATAGGACAAGCTATCTACTGTAGCTGTATAAAGGCAAGTGGTCAGATAAGGGACTGCCTACTTTTGAATAAGCTAATAAGGAGCCAATAACAGTGAACCTTCCTTGAATATCTGGAGTTATACATTATAACAAGTTGCTGCCCAGAAGTGGACAGTGGCTCTGGTAGAGGTTGTAGGGTGCCATCTAACCCCCAACTATCCTACATATGTTCATAGTACATTGTAAGATCTTTTGGGCAGGGACCTCATCCCAACTGTATGTTTAAACGCCTAAAGCATACATTTATCTATTTTGACTGTATAACTTCTAATAACTATACCCCTGTTTGTGTTTATGCCTTCTGGTGCTATATAAATGAATACATTCAAATACATTGTATTGTCCGAAATGTTTCAGGCAGATTGTCTAGAAATCAAATAAGTTCATTCATATGTGGAGCCAAACTGAACTGCATGGAAGTGGATACTTTTTTGTGTCTCAGTAGTAAAGAGCAAGTAAAGCGTTAATGTATGTTGAACCAATTGAGCCCTGCCCCTCCTGCCAATTATTGATGAATGTAGGAGGGGCTTAGGATCATTGCCTCATACAGGGTGTTGAGGGAATACGGTTGGAATCAAAGACCTTTAAATATGGTATCACTGTGGGTAAAAAAAAGGATCACTGTCCAGACTGTTTCTTTTTTTTTTTTACCTAAGTGGAGCAATGACTTGGAAGGAGAGGTCAACTAGAGTGACTAGGGTTGCCTACAAAATGATACCTCCTACAGTAAAATCTTTCCTTATCTCATAAGGTGAATTCCATCTGTAACTATTAATTTACCTATTTTAATGGGAGGCAACATTTACTGTTGAGATAATTAGAACTCTCTCTCTGTTTGCAACACCCTCAATCTTAATATATTATAAATGCTATATTACTTCCAGTGCCTTTTTTTTCTCTTAATTGTTTAATCCTGCTCATATATGTGTATTTTCTTTCTGCATAACTCTTCAGATCCCAGAGTAAGGGGATGGCTTCTCCTGGATAACTACGTTCCTACTATTTTCTTCACTGCCCTGTATTTATTTATTGTGTGGAGAGGACCCAAATATATGCAGAATAGACAACCAGTTTCATGCAGGAGCATTCTAGTGGTGTATAACTTGGGGCTCACCCTCCTCTCCCTCTACATGTTTTATGAGGTAAGATTGTCAGTTGTACTTTGCTTTTTAATGCCTTACTTGATGTGAATATTTGCTATGAAAACAAGAGACTAAGATAGTGCTAATGGAGACAGTCTACATGTCATCTGTGGGCACAGGGGAATCATTGGTGGGTACAATGAAATCCAATAAACTATACAAGCCAATAAATTGTTGTTCTCAGATAGGTGATCATTAATGATACCTGTTGTTTGTTATAGCTTAATAAAAGTGGTGCAGACAAAGATGACCCGATAGCCATAAAAAACGCTTTAAGGGCTACATGCAAACACATTCTAACACCTTTTTGGGGTTTATCTTAATTATAAAAAAACATGAATTAATTAAATATGAATTAACTTGAAAAACTCTACAACCCGTACACTTGCTTTTTCTCATATCATTATGGCCACCCTGCATGGCTATCTGCATTGTCCTTTTGTATTATGAGTGTCTACATATTATAATATGCTGTGGTAATCATGGAGAATACTTGACTGCGCTAAAGTCAAATAGACAAAATGTCTATTCTAACATTTTGTTTTCTAGAAAATTATTTACAGTACAAATCTTAAATTTAAAGACCTAAATGGTGATCATCGTGTTGTTTGCAGCAAAGGTTCATCTATGCAGCTTGTAACTTCATCTACTGAAGCATCTGGGTTGGTTATAATAGAAATGAATTGAGAGAGGTGGTGATCTCTAACTTCACTTTTTGATAAATATACCCAATTGACTGCAATCCAATAAGGGATGCATTGAATCCAGGATTCTGTAATAGCAGTATGTTTATTTCTTTGAAGGAAGCACTCCCTCTCTTCCATTCTCTTATATGTAAGTGGGAAAAATAAATATAATTCTTCTGCTATAATGCCTTAGTACTTTTTACAATAATTAGAAGGAAAGGTTAAAACTAAGTAAGCCTTATCAGAAAGGTCCATCTAAATATACCAGTAAACCCTCAAAAGTAGTGCTGCTCTGAGTCCTCTGTCAAAAGAAACACTGCATTTCTTTCCTTCTATTGTGTACATATGGGCATCTGTTTCCGACTTCCTGCTTTCATCTTAAACCTCCTTGCCCGGGCGTGAGCATGCTCAGTTTGCTCCTCCCCCCTTCCTTCTCTGCTGTAATCCGAGCTCAGAGCTATGAGTGAACAGGGAGAGACGTGATGTCACACCAAGCTAATACTGCTGCTGCTATCCTAAACAAACAGAGCTTCTAGAGCTTTTTACTCAGGTGTGGTAAAACATTCTACAGAATAAATATAGCATTCTAGCTTGCACTATTGCAGCTAATCTATTGGCAATAAAATGCCTCCGTAGCTTTCCTTCTCCTTTAAGAATTCCATTAAACTTCTAGTTTTTCCACATACTGCCATTTGAAGAGTTAACAAATTTGGCCCCAAATGTCACTGGTATGCACACAATCCAGCTAGAAAATGCATCTGAATTCTTCCCTTGGACAGACACTGTTCTTTGTTTGGAAACCCTGAGGAACACAACGCTTAATCAGCTTTGCAGTACACTGTGTATGCCTACTGCCAGCCTAACAGTGATATGACAAATATGCAAGGAATTCAAAAAGGATAATGCGATAGTGCAGACATTTTTGTCAAGACTGTTTATGAAGCTGTGTTAAATATATTATTAATATTGGCAGGATCGGTGTAACTACAATAGCAGGTCTGGGGTCTCTGTATCCGCCCGTGGTGTGCTGAGGTCCTCCCATCCCAGCTTCTCTTCTACATTAAACTTCACAGCCCATCACAAACTAGTGGCAGTGGGAAAGCATGAGCAAGCACTGTGTGATTGATTGGATAAAACATGTTTCCAATATAGTTAGTTAGGCAAAAATGTAATATATAAAGTCTGGAGTGACTGAATGTCTAACATAATAGTCAGAACATTACTTCCTGCTTTGAAGCTCTCTTGGTTTCCACTGATTTGTTACCAGGCAGTAACCAATGAGTGACTTGAGGGGGCTACATGGGTCATAACCGTTTGCTTTTGAATCTGAGCTGCATGCTGAGGATCAATTGTACACTCACTGAACAGTTATGTCCCATGTGGCCCCCTTCAAGTTGCTGACTAACTCAGAGTTAGAGAGCTGAAAAGCAGGAAGTAGTGTTCTGGCTATTATTTTAGACATCCGCTCACTCCAGCCATTATTACATTTTTTGCTAACTAACTATATTAGAAACATTTGGTACAGGCTGTTTACCCAGTTTTTATTTTTTTTACACCTTCAATAAAAGGAAAATATAACAGTATAATGTTGTAGAACAATGGTTGCTGAAATATGAATATGAACTGATATATGTTCCCATTGGTGTATGAATATGTATATTTACACATTACACTATATGATTGAATTAAGGATTCAAAAAAGCTGTCTCTTATTTTAAGTAGTTTATTTTGTATAATTTTAAAGAAAAACAACCTGGCATATTTTGTTCTGCACTGTTTATGAGCATGTATGTTTATTCATCACAAAGGGAGCAAATCTAGCAATGAAGCATCTTTCAGTGTCAGTCCTCTCTATATGTCAATTTATTCTGGAAAATGGTAGAATGTCTGCTTACTTTTCCAAGCAATACAGTTTAAAGTAACATTTATTAAAGGATGTACAACATAGAAAGTCTTAGCACGGCTGCAACTCTTTAATATGTGTAAAAAGGCCTTTCAGCTCTTGCTTTTGTCTCTCTGTCATGAAGTGGGTGTGGTAGTTAAAAATAGTACAGGTATGGGACCTGTTATCCAGACTGCTCGGAACCTGAGGTTTTCCAGATAAAAGATCTTTCCATAATTTGGATCTTCATACTTCATTCTGCTAGAAAATCATTTAAATATTGAATAAACCCAAAAGGCTGGTTTTGCTTCCAGTAAGGATTAATTATATTTTAGTTTGGATCAGCTACAAGGTATTATTTTATTATTACAGAGAAAAAGGAAATCATTTTTAAAATGTTGGATTATTTGGATAACACTGAGTCTATGGAAGATGGCCTTTCCATAATTCGGAGCTCTCTGGATAACAGGTTTCCGGATAACGGATCCCATACCTGTAGTCAATTTAACAATGTACCATAGTTGAAATCCTGATAAATGCCAAATTCACCAGGATTGTTGGGGATTATAGGTATTTAGCAATCTGAACATTTGTAACACAGAACAGCATATGTACCAGTTTCTCTGTGTTGTCTGTGCTTGTAAAGCAGGGTGCAGGCTTAAGGAAAAAAAAGAGAATTTGGCTATAGCTGCAGCATGATCTGAGACTAAAGTACATTTGTTAAGCATGAGTAAATATAAATATGGTCAGCCAATGCAGTCTGCCAACCATTGAATGAGGCCATTGGGCAGCCAAGCTGAACTCCTTAGTATCACAAGGTTAAACCTATCTGTTATTAGCAAATATTAGTGGGATGAGCAGGACATGTAACAGATCTATACAAAGACTCATACAGACTGGGACAGACAAATAGTAGAAAGGTATAAATGTATTAAATGTACTAAGGAACAATTCCAAAACACATAGCAAGCAAAGAACTCTTGATACATGTAGATCATTCTATGTCGCTGCTAAAATAGGGCACGGTCATTGGTCAGTGCTGCTATAAATTGTAATCGGCATCTTCTGCATTCCCTCATTTGTCCTTTATATGCCTACATTGCACAGAAAACTTGTCACTTGTGCAAATGTTTTTGGCAAGGTAATCAAAGTTTAATTAAAGGAGATGGTTATTGTACAGTAAAGGGGTGCAGGTCTGGACTGAGAATCAAAATAGGCACTGGCATTTCAAGTACCCAGAGGCCCCAACAGGCCACACAGAGGCCCAAACAGCCCCCCACCAGCCCACTAAATAGTGAGCGTCTATGGCATTTTACAGCAGCCCCTCTGGCATTTGCCAGAACTCACAGATTGCCAGTCCGGCCTTAAGGGGTGGCTCACCTTCAGAACATAGTCTAAATTTGAATAGCCTCAGTCAGAAGAAACATTTTCCCTCCCTACAGAGAAATGAGAGCACAGAAGAGAGAACTTTAACAGAGCTGATCTGTGGCTTATCAGGTCCTTTAAAACTGAACATTTAAAATAATATATATATATATATATATATATATATATATATATATATATATATATATATATATATATATATATACACAGTATATATATATATATATATATATATATATATATATATATATATATATATATATATATATATATCTTTTTTTTTTTCTCTCACAAATATTTAAATGCAAAATATGATCTAAGGTGAACATTTTTGCATTAACATTGAAGAAGTCTGGATGGTCCTTAACAAATATAGTAATACGTGGGTAGATGGGATGGATACTGGAGTAATCAGCCAACTAGTAGTGCAATATGGCCATGCATGTTCATAGCCAATTGTCAAGGCCCTCAGGGCCAGAGAATGAAGAAAATAGATGGAAGCAGAGCATAGAGTATCTGGAAGGAAGATGTCAGAAGGGTCAGGCAGAGTTATAATCTGTAATACGCAGGTCTAGACAGGCAGCAATCAGGAATGTTCAGGAACTGCTTACAAGTCAATAACTGAATCATCAGACAATTAAGAGTGCTCCCAGGAACTTGGCAGAGTAAGATCTACAATCAAGTATCAATTCTAGTCTGTAATGGTTTCTTATTTTAAATTTGGTATAAATAGCTTAATGCCAAAGTGACATTGTGGCTCAGCTATTGGTGCAAACATGAAGGCATTCTAAAGCCACTGGCAGAGATTGAGACTACCTTACATAAATACATCTTAGCATTTTTAGGCAATGTAATGACCCAATACACATGCTGCATCTGATCATCTGTTTTTTCAAAACTTATCAGTTAATAGTGCTGCTCCAGCAGAATTCTGCACTGAAATTCGTTTCTCAAAAGAGCAAACACATTTTTTTTTATATTTAATTTTGAAATCTGACATGGGGCTAGACATATTGTCAGTTTCCCAGTTGCCCCCAGTCATATGACTTGTGCTCTGATAAACTCCAGTCTTTCTTTACTGCTGTACTGTAAGTTGGAGTGATATCACCCCCTTTCCCTATCCCCCTAGCAGCCTAACAACAGAACAATGGGAAGGTAACCAGATAGCAGCTCCCTGACACAAGATAACAGCTGCCTGGTACATATAAGAACAGCACTCTATAGTAAAATCCAGGTCCCACTGCGACACCTTCAGTTACATTAAGAACGCAATTCCATCCTAAAGTGCTGGCTCTTTCTGACAGCACATGTTCAGGCAAAATGACCTGAGATGGCTGCCTACACACCAATATTACAACTAAAAAAAATACACTTGCTGGTTCAGGAATACAATTTTACATGGTACATGGCACAGCTTCCACTGCGACCCCTTCAGTTACATTAAGTTGGAGAAACAACAGCCTGCCAGAAAGCAGATCAATTCTAAAGTGCTGGCTCTTTCTGAAAGCACATATTCAGGCTGCCTACACACCAATATTACAACTAAAAAAAATAGAGTGAATTATTTGCAGTGTAAGTTAGAAATAAAAAGTACACCATAAAAACCATGACAGAATCCTTTTAAGTATTTCCTGCACAAATAAACATAAAAGTAAAAGGAATTATATGCATAATCTTTGTGTGACCAGCTTTTGTGCTTTAATACCCCACCACCTTTTTTTTCTCTGTTCATTTCATAAAAAGACCATACTGCTCTTGAAAAACACAGTCTATTACCCAATAGATTAAGTATTTTTATATCCATGGATTTAGCTTTGGATGTTTATTATGTTCAGCAGGCCGTACATGAATAAAGGCAAAGTACATTTCCAGAGCAGGTTGTTGCCTGGTGCTACAATTACACATGTAGTGGAGTAGATACAAATCACATACATTGTGGGATTACTGTGATTTGAACTGTGACAGATTAGTAATTATGGCACTAACGAGACTGTAATTAAATGCTCAGCTGCACCTGGTTGTGATCTAAAAACACACCTTTGCTGCAGCGCAGAGTGGCTGGTGGGCAAAAGGGCAGGCTATAACCATTTAGCATTTAACATTGCAAGCTTTTGTATTTTATTTTAAGGTGCACATTTTCAGGGCTTGTTTTTGATTTGTGCATTTCCAATGCCACAGAGCTTTTATTCTGTTTGTATGTACATGATTTTGTTTGTGCAGTTTGTTACTGTTACAGCTGCACATTGTACATGGTATATTTCCACTGACATTCATTTCCTGTATGTTCTATTTATGGGCATGGCAATGCAAAAATAATAGTAAAGCAGCCAGTTCTTCAGCCAGGAGAACTTAACTAAAGCCTAACTAAAGAAGTACACTAGAAATGTGCATTATATTTAGGCCTTCTATACCAGCCCAAGGCAACCACAGCCCTTTAGCAGTAAAGATCTGTGTCTCCAAAGATGCCCCAGTATCTCCCCATCTTCTTTTCTGCTGATTCACTGCACATGCTCTGTGCTGCTGTCAATTACTGAGCTTAGGGACAAACTCACAATATACTGTATATACAGAATAGAACTGTGAAAATATAAGGATGATTAGTGCCTAATACAGACAATTACCACATTAGCTCAGAAACCAGTGCATTTCACATCAGAATTTAATAATCAGCCCTGCAGCATCAGCTTGTATTTCAGACAAACCTAATTTTCTGCTTTATAAATTTGCAATGACCCCTAAGTTTAGCTTTTCAACAGCTGTTCAGAGCCCACTGAGCATGTGAGTGTCACAGACACTTTTTAAGATGGAGACTCCCTGTGACAAGTTTGGAAGCCTGGATCATTGCTGCTATTGAGATGCTGATACTTTAGGCTGGAATAATAAGTTCATTATACAAAATATGGCATTTTAAACCATATTCATTTTTACAGCTTAGTTCTCCTTTAAAATTAAGCCCCTAGCAGGAACATTATTGAGGAATTTTGGAGAGAATGTTAGAGTGTCCCAGCTGAACCCTATGTTATTCTGTGCACTCCACCTTATTAATGATAGACTTCTACTTTAAAGGTGTACCATTTGTGTATGCCCTTCTATCCTCAAGGAGAAATTTGTGCTTGTGGAATTCTATAGCATATGTAACAACTGGAAGGCCAGCTATAGTGTGTCTGCTGCAACTGGAATCAATACATAGCCGTAAGTGCCCATGTAAGCTGCCTACTGCAGGGAGAAGTAGAACATTTAGGTAAAACAAATGTCAGTAATTTATTTAAAGAGATACCATACAGTATTCACTTTCAATTCAAATGGTGCTAACTGGGTATCTTTCAGAACAATTACACTTCCTTTACAGCATATTCTATCTTTCCAAGCTGTTTGTGAGTTATACGCCTGAATACTGTATGCTATTTAAGAAGAGACTTGAACGTCTATATATATATATATATATATATATATATATATATTCTTTATATATAATCCTTATTGGAAGCAAAAAGATATAGACTTTTGCATAACAGACAGACTTTTGCATAACAGATCATATATATATATATATATATATATATATATATATATATATATATAGACATATAACTAGATAGGTGCACTCAGATAGCCATGTTAATGCCTAGGTGCTGGACAAAAATTCATATCTATAAAACAAAAAAAACTTCCCCACACATAGGTCTTGATAAGTGAAAAAAAGCTGGTAGATTTATTTCAACGTTTCGGCTTACAAACTCAAGCCGTCATCAGGAAGGGCAGAGCCTAAGGTGAACATGAAGTTATATACACACACAGGATTCAAAAATGGCGCCAAAACCATGCCAGTGACATCACAAAAAGTGGGTGTGGTTATAGTACTGAGTGCATCAGTGATAGTGTCATGGAGCTGAGCCAATCGTGTGCATTATATCAGTGGTAGTATCATAGGAGTGCACCTATCACGTATAGGTGAATATTCCAGTGACTCCCAATGCTAATTAAACACCCAGTATCAAATTACGTGATTGTTGTGACAGGGAAAAACATACCCTGTGAGTGAAATAAATAAAAACAATCAAAGGATCTCCCTACGACCTTATAATAAGGTCAGGAAGTATCCCCCTCACTTACCTCCGTGGTGGGGGCTGACAGCCAAATTGCCTTTGCCCTGTGTCGCCTCCAATGCAGGTACAGAGGAAACGTACTAAATGCAGGACCTGTTACCTGTTTCCAACATCGTTAAGCCTTGCGAGTTGCCTTGTGTGATCTGTACCAATTGTTGTACCACACATGTTACATCCCAGCACTATACTGACCTTTGCAGCATACTACAGCACAAGCGAGACTTCCTCGTGACTATTAAAGGTCGCAACCAATCAGGGTCAGTACGGACCCAACTTATGCCAGAATGTCAGACCCCTCAGCAATAGGAGAGACCTCCAATCTTTTGGCACTCCGACCTGTGCGGTGTTCACTGTGTGCGCTATGAGTGCACACTTGTCACATTCAAATCTAGTGCTGAGAAGACCAATGTGTAGTCTCTGCTGGAAGGGGGTGGAGAATTCAGGACCTCCGGTCTGATGGACAGCGCTAAAGGCAAATAGGCTTTAACCGTTCCCAGTCTTACATCATTACAGGTCCTGCCTCACGTAACCCGAAACCCTGTCTGGGGCTGGCGTTCGACTGTGGCTGAACTACACCTCACCAAGGAGCGGAAAAAATTCCTGTGAAGACGGAAAAAAGAACAATACACATAGTGTAACCATCACTAAGTATCATCTGTAACACTGTATACATTAATATGACACGCTCAATTGGCTTATCCTTCTTAGTAACTATATAGCATCAGTCTTATTTGTGGAATGAAGCATTATCTCATACTGTACTGTCATTACGAGACCATTAGTTTCATTGTTGGTGATAATTTACAACATGTCTTATGGATCATAGCACAGTGTCCTGTTCAATAAACTGTAGAAAATATGACAGGAAGCAAGCAGCCATCATGTATCTGTAAATCAATAAAATGAAACCAAAAAAAAAAAAAAAAATTATGAAAAGAACCAAAAGTAGTCAATTACATGTACTCCATCTGTTATGTCCGGCCTGGTGGTAAACCAATCCAGGTACCTAAAAGTCAGTACTTGCTGCTCAATTGGTCAAAGATAAAGTAGCAAGATCACTGTAGGTCAACAAGAATAAGTATGCAGAACACTTTGTCACACATAAGATGTGGAATACACATAGCTCATCAATAAAAATGGGACATGGGAAGAGTTTCATTTAAGCCTTTGGGAGCAAGAGTCTCCAATTTGTAAATCCACATGGATTCTTTCTGCATTAATAATAAACCTCTGTTTCCACCCCTACGTTGCACAGGGACATGGTCTATTAGCATGTGACGAAACTGGGGGAGAGTATGTTTGCACTTCAACCAGTGCTTAGATACAGGTTGGTCGGCTTTCCCCGTGGACAAAGCCAATCTGATCGCGCTTCGATGATTGTTCATTCTTTCCCTGTATGTCGTCACAGTTTTGCCAATATAATGTAACCCACAGGGGCACCATGCCATGTAGATCACGTGATCAGACATACACATTAATCTATGATTGATGCTGTACCTGTGGCCAGTTCTGGGGTGTGAGAAGTACGAACCCTGAAGCATTCCACTACAGGTTAGGCAATTGGAGCATTTAAAACATCCTTTTTTCAAAGGCTTGTTGAGCCAAGTCTGTGACCCCTTGGCTTCAGCTGTTACATCCTTCACCATCAGAAGATCACCCAAATTCTGTCCTCTACGGTAAGCTAATAATGGTCTCTTTTTATCAAGAAAAGGGAGATGTGTGTCAGTGTTGACAATTTCCCATCTGCCGCTTATTGCCCTCCTCAACTGCATGCTTGCCGTAGACCATTGGGTAGTAAAAATCAATTCCGGTTGTACTTTACTTATAGTCTGTTCCTGTAGTAGAGATTCCTGTGTCCACGCTTTGGCTCTCCGTAGTTGCTTGTCAATCAGCACATTAGAATAACCCCTGCAACGAAACTGCTCAGCAAGTTCTGAGAGTTGTAGTTCAGTGTTAGTAACATCAGAATTGTTCCTGATCGCTCTCAGGAACTGTGAATATAGGACCCCTTGGGACATATGGGGGGGGGGTGGAATGAGTTAGCCCGTATTAAGCTGTTCCTATCTGTAGGTTTTTTGTACAGTGTAGTACCCAACCCCTCTCCCTTCCTGTATATCGTCAGGTCAGGGTAATGAATCATATGCTAATCGTAAGTCATGGTGAGTCGGATGGGTGAGTCAAGGTTATTTAATTGCTCACAGAACCTAACCAGTTCATCAGAGGTGCCCGACCAAAGCAACAACAGGTCATCGATATATCGTTTATAAAAAACAATATTACTGCCCCCCATTGGGAGTAACCTCTCTGTCTCATACTGTTGCATGTAAATATTCGCAAAGGATGGAGCTACGTTTGAACCCATAGCGGTCCCTGGTATCTGTAGAAAGAAAGAATCTTGGAACATAAAGTAATTATGTGTTAACACCATGTCTAGTAATGCAATCAAAAATTCTACAGTAAGTGTTTGGTGTCTTTAATATATGACTCCATATGTTGGACTACTGGTTGTAAGAAGTAATCAAGATATTTAGCCGCTGGTTGGAAAATCGACCCAGTGGCAGAAATGATGGGCCGTCCAGGAGGTGCAGTGAGAGATTTGTGTATCTTCGGTATGGTGTAGATAGAGGGGATTCTGGGAAAATCCGTTGTCAGGTACTGGCCTGTACTTTCCGTCAACCACCCAGCATTAACTCCCATAGTAATTAAGCTGTCAAGTTTCTCCTTGTATCTGTTAGTAGGGTCATTCGTTAGGATAGCGTATGTGTTTTTGTCAGATAGCTGAGTGAGAATTTCACTCACATAATAGTCTTTGTCTAGTAAGACTATTGCCCCACCCTTGTCAGCGTGTCTGATTATAATATCTTTATTGGCCCTCAATGTAGCAATAGCTTCCTTCTCCAGTTTATTTAAATTAGAATACCCCTTCTTTATGTTGGAATGTATTCTAGTAGAGTCTTTTGACAACAAGCAAATCTACCAGCTTTTTTTCACTTATCAAGACCTATGTGTGCTTACTTTTTGGGATTGGGCCGAATGCTTCACACAAATTAAAATAAATGTTTGTTTCTTTAGCTTGTAACTGGAGTATGGGAAGGAGGTTACAACTTTTTCTGCCAAGATACCCACAGTGGAGGTGATGCTGACACAAAGGTAACATTTCTGGAGTCCCTAGTATTTTTCTGTATTTCTCTTTTTAAGCTCATGTAGTGGCCACAGCATGCTTTCGCAGGATAATCAGTTACTGTCTTGAAAATCTCAGTTCATGTATAGCCAGGATCCCAGGTAGGAATGTTAAAACCAGGGGTGCAGCAGACAGCAGCAGACACATTGCCTCACTCCCTAACATTACTGTCAGTGTACACACTGGGGCATGGTGGAGCATATTTGCCTGTGTAGAGAGCACAGTTACACTCTGTACAGAACCTCCAGTGTCTGCCCCAAAACTTCAGATCTCTCCAGACTTTAGATCTGCAAATATATTAGTCCATTTTCATGCAAGTATGTCTTTTTTATAGGGTTTCCCATAGTGGAGAAGTACACTTTTGTACAAACCTAATTGGATCTGATTAAATATAGGTTTTCATAAAGCATTGAGCTTAGGTTAATATACAAAACACTTGCACTTTTAGTATGAAATTTTGCCTTTAAATAGTTGAACAGTTTTCATAAAATAAAGTATCAGTTTCCTCCTGTGAATTCAACTACTTACCAAAAACCTTGTATAAACACATCCAAACAACCAAACCAATAGTTAGAATGAATCATCCATGGAATGACTTAAATCTTCATGTTATGACCTGCACTTCTATTCCAGATGCCTAGCTCAGTAATAAGAAAACGAAACAAGAAATATGATTATTACTAATTTAATAAGCATTTCCCTATTATTCAGTGCTTTACAGAGAATATATAATTACTCATGTCAGTCTATGTCCTAGTAGAGTACATGTAATTGAATTTGGGTAGACGGATGGATCTGGATCATAATAATTATAGTAACTTTTACTCATTTTCCACAGTCAACCAGGTAACTACAAAACGAATGAAATGATTGGGCAGTGAAACCGTGCAATACTAGATTTCAGTCATGTGACCAGTATGCTACTTGCCCAATGCTCAATGTTGGCAGACTGAGACTTTTATTACATTCCCTTTCGTGTTTGTCAGATTCTGTTCCAGTGATACAAGTATTAATACAATCAAATACATTAAGTATCATTTGTTTGCTGTTGTATCTAGGAACAAAAACATTGTGTCTCTTCAAACCTGTAAAATAATCACATTAATTAATTTTGCAGATAATTCGGGTCCTGTGGTGGTACTACTTTTCTAAACTCATTGAATTTATGGACACTTTTTTTTTCATACTGCGGAAGAACAACCACCAGATCACAGTCCTGCATGTCTACCACCATGCATCCATGCTCAACATCTGGTGGTTTGTCATGAACTGGGTACCCTGCGGGCACTGTAAGTAAATAAAGGAGAGTGGAGAAGTCACTGTTCAGTTGCTATTGCTAAACGGGAGACTGACCATGATCAGAAAGAAAGGCCCTTGGTTAAATGGACAACACTAGAAATGATGGCAATGTGTAAATACGGTACTAAGGGCCAACACTAAGGGGCACATTTGTCAAACATGCCCATTTGTCATGTCGAGAACTTGTGACTAGTCTTCATCATGACTCTTAAAAAGAATCATAGAAAATAAGAATTGAACATTTTGATTTTTGTCATTTTGTAAAAAAAAAAAACAACCAAAAAACTATTATTCACATGCCAAACATCAGAATGTACACTTAACTTTGACATCTATGGTATCTCAGAAGGTATCAGTTGGCATGGTAAAAAATTTTTTTTGCAATTAGAATGTGGTCACCATTACCATAAATATGAGATTGATGTGTTGCAATTTAACAGGCTACTTTTATGACTGGTTAGTCTTAAACACTGCAGCATGATATATTTCCTCTCTAAATAACCAGATCAGAAGCTGCTATTTTATAATTGGGTTTTTGAATTATGGGGTCTAGAACACTGCAGAGTCTGTCTCTGCCTCACTGGCAGACTTCATTCTGCATCTGTAAGGCTCAATAGAGACTCAGATGGGTTTGACCATGCAAATAACTTTGTCCAATGTGTAAGAGTGAATTAATGTATTTTCTGTGCTTTCCATTGATGTGCTGTAACTATTTATTTGTTTTCTGCTCCCCCTAGCCTTCTTTGGTGCTACTCTTAACAGCTTTATTCATGTGCTGATGTACTCCTACTATGGACTCTCGGCTATTCCCGCCATTCGCCCATATCTGTGGTGGAAGAAATACATCACACAGTGCCAGCTGGTAAGACTTCCATTTATCATTTCCCTGGCACACTGTACAAGCTGCCATTCAAGCACTATGCACAATTTTCCAGTAAACAATAAATCTTCATAAAGATGAGAATGAGTCTGGGAATCAAGTATTTGTTTTATATCAAACTGAAACCACAGAAAGGTATCGGTATTCATGAGGCCATTTGTAGCTTGCAATATAATAGCCAGTTTCATCTTTGTTTTATTCATTTTTATAGTTAGTACTACTTAGCCTTAATAGAACACAACTATATGGACTAAATATCTATATACATATTGACAGCAGGTGATTAAATCACTCACATTAGACGAATAAAAATACGTTCCTGTGCACACACACCTTTAGGGGCAAATTCACTAAGATTCGTAGTTGCCCCAGGCGCAACTTCGCCACACTTCGCCAGGCGTAGTTTTGCCAGCACTCCGCAAATTCACTAAAATCCGAAGTTGCGCACAGGGGTAGCGTAAGATTGCGAAGTTGCGCTTGCGTTGATTTGCTAAGTGAAGCGAAGTTACGCTAGCTAAGGCTAATTTGCATACGGCGCCAAATTCAAATTTCAATGGAGGAATACGTATCAGCACTACAAATGGCTAGAAAACCTTCAAAACATCAAATAAAAATTTTATTTTGCCCTACACATGTGCCCAATGTAAGTTGCCATGAGTCAGGAAATGTAGGGGGGAAGGAGGGGAGCCCCAAAAAAAATTTCGATCTTTTTCAGCCTATCACCCATAATGTAGAAAACACGCCAGTGTTTTTTGGGACTTAGAAAAATTTGTGACTTTTTTTGAAGTAATCCCTATCTACTCTATTGCGCTTCGCCTGGTCTGAGGTGGCGAAGGAAGTCTAGCGTAAAAGGTAGCGTTCAGTACACTGCGCGCGTTAGTGAATTTGCGTAGTTACGTCCGTAGCGAAAATTCGCCAGGCGTAAGGGTGCGAAGTAACACTAGCGAATCTACGCCAGCGTTCGTGAATTTGCGAAGTAACGAAAATGCCCAACGCTAGCGAATTAACGCTAGCGTTCGGCGCTTAGTGAATTTGCCCCTTAGTGTACTGACTTCTATTAAAGTTACATTTAGGACAGTGCTGTCCAGTGTTTACATGTAGAGGTCACTTATTTGACAAACAAAGAAGCTGTTGCAGCCTTTGAGCAGAGGTGGCACCAGAAATAGGGCCACAGGACTATGTCTTCTTTGCTGTAAAGGTGTTCCTGAAGTACACTTCTTCATAACTAAAGGTTTGTTCTCATTGATTTAGTTGCACAGATATTCAGAAGAGTTTAGATGGTGACTTGTGAGCATCTCACATAAATTATTCATGGTAATTAGCCATTGTAAACATGTATGCAGTTTAATTGGATAGTTGTGACAAAAGATTTGCAGTTGTGTGTAACAAATTGAGTAGAAACTTTAGGGGCTGATTTATTAAGGGCTCCTACACACAGCCGTTTTTTCCTGCGCTTCCCTGCGTTGCACTTTCTTCCGTTCAGCAGCAGGGGACCTGTGAAGGGGGCTGTACTCGCACAGATGCATGTCTGCGCCGAACGCAGGTAAAATGCAACATGCTGCTTCCCAACCTGCGTTTGGTGCTTACATGCGTCTTTGTGAGTATCACAATAATTGAGTGTGTCTACTCCTGCGCTCCCCTGCAGCTGAACAGAAAAAAACGCAGGGGAGCACAGGAAAAAACAGCTGTGTGTAAGAGCCCTAATGCTCGAGTCTCTGGGCTCAAGCATTCAGTTACTGAAACCATGCATGAGCTCCTGAACCTAAAACCTGCCAAGCTTTTTATTGTTTATTTTTTTTTTTTCAGGAACACATTTAACTAATTGCTTGAGTCCAGGGACACAAGCAATAATAAATTAGCCCCCTTTGTGTTGCTATTCAATTGTTCATAATGTTGTAAGCATTATTCTGTGATTATTCTGTTATTTCACCAAGGACAAATAAAAGATACATATTCTTAGATCAATTGACATGGTATGTGGAATGTGCTGAAGGGGTACATTTAGTAACACTTGCATTAAACAATGTTGGTGCAAAAAAAGAGAGGCAAGGAATCCTGGTGTATAAGTATTTCTTAATATATATAACCTAAGGCTTTTTGTAACAAGCGGCAGTCGGTTAGTAACATCTTGCAATAAAAAAGTAAGGCATAATTATGCCTGTAATTCAACTTTGTTGGCAGAGATCCTATGTTTATTGCACAAAGCTGTCACAACGGTGCCAGAATAATGTGGAAGTGATATAATGTGGTGGATTGAGACAAATGACTTGCTGTACATTGCTGGGGTGGGTTACAGTATGTAATAAGAACTCACTGGGCTCATTTGTAAACTTTGTGCAGAGCAGAATGATTCGCAGTGAGTATATTTGCCCTGCACTTATTTATATTTATAAAGCTGCACAAGATTGGTGTATCTAATGTACAAGCATATTTGCTCATTTTTATTCACACTGCAATTGTCTTTATGGCAAAATTGCAATCTGCAAAAATTTTGGTGGTGGAAAAAAAGATTAGCTAAACAGATTTTGCAAATTATGAATTTATGTTCTCAAAATTACAGCCAAGGCTATATTTGTGCACAACGTACATGCACAGTGGCTATGCTTATGCGAATATTTGTGTGCGATGTGAATTTTACTGTAAAAGTAAAAAAAAGAAAAGACGGGTACAACAGTGCAAACCAAAGGCATTTTAGCAAAACAACTAAACATGAATAAATACACATTGCTCAACTGTTATATATATGACCCCCACTAACAATAATAAAGAGGAATGCCCAACATTTCCCCTTGCTTGCTCTTTACTGCCTCATAGAAGTCACAGGTTACAATCCCATAAGTCTTGAGTAAATTAGAAAAGCCACGGGATGTAACAATGATTATATCATTGGCTGTGCAAGTTTGGATATATGGCTCTGAACCATTAGGCTGTATCTGTGCTATAAACTAGCGGTTCTGGATGCATAGTTTACCAAAGGGATATAAAGGAGTGATTTGAATGTCTCTGCCCATGATACCTTATGGGAGAAGGGAAATAAAACTCTTATTTTGGTATCTAGGCAGTGCTGTGTATATGGTATGAGACAAGTAAATACCTTCTGATTTCAGAAGGCTTTACTTTGTGTGTAAAGAAAAGGAATTTACTTATTATAAGGCTGAAACCCCCAACAAAGAGGGAATGACAAAGAGCTCAGTATGCCTCTTCCCACTATTAAACCTCCTACACAGTGATTCTGCAGATTTAGCTGGATTCAGAAGGACATTGCAAATAAA
Source organism: Xenopus petersii (assembly GCA_038501925.1). Classification (NCBI taxonomy): domain Eukaryota; kingdom Metazoa; phylum Chordata; class Amphibia; order Anura; family Pipidae; genus Xenopus; species Xenopus petersii. Next base: position 62,455,666 of record CM076681.1, on the reverse strand, counting down.
CCATATTCCATTTGAACAGACAATAAATATTAAAAGTAACACAAGCCTTTATTTTTTCTCTAAAATAAATTAATTAATGGTTTTAACAGCTGTGCAAATCCTCCTTGCATAAATATACAAACAATGAATTCTTTTGTATGTGTTACTGAATGATGCCTGTGCCCTTCCTATGCTCATTACGTGTGTTCTCTCCTGCAGACTCAGTTTGTCCTTACTATGACTCAGACTACCTGTGCAATGATTTGGCCCTGTAAATTTCCCATGGGTTGGCTGTACTTCCAGAACTCTTACATGATCTCCCTCATCATCCTGTTCACCAATTTCTACTTAAAGGTACATTTTATGCAAGTTTTTTATTGTTTTTATTGCCGACTTACCTTCTTCAAATCATAATGCATTCAAGACTAAAAGGCTCAGCATCACAATTATCAGTTATACCCCTGTGACCAATTTGAATGGTTTCACTTGCCAAAGTTAAAGACAATATCGCATTGCTTTCTCACATAAGTTTGTGACAGTGCTGCTATTTATTTTATTTCCTTAAATAACAGTATTTTTCCTTAAATAGCTATAATTTGCAGAACTGTTTGATGCCAGATTAATAACTAATGTTGCGCTACAGGTAATGATTTATTAGAAAGGCTAATTAGATAGAATTTCTTTCATTGTAGATATGACATCACAAATGAGTGAGCAAAGCAAACATATTTGTATGAGGCCTTGTGCTCACACACAAAGCAATGACACACACATACAGGCTTGGTTACATCAGCCAATAAATGGGCAGAGCTGCGTCTCTTACAACCACACTTCTTCCTACTACAATTACAACCTGCATGTTATCCTGCCAGGTGAAGTAATTAGAAGGGAAATATATATTCATAATCTATATATTCACAATTAAAGAGGTTGTTCACCTTTGAATTAAAGGGATTCTCTCATGATTTTTTATGGTTTATTTTTTATTTCTAAATGACACTGTTTACATTACAAATAATTCACTCTACCATTTAAAATTTTATTCTTGAACCAAAAAATGTATATTCTGTTTCTGTAATATTAGTGCGGAGGCAGCCATCTGCTTTGTGCCTAATTCTGAGCTTTGAGAAGGAGCCAGCACTTCAGGATGGAACTGCTTTGAGACAGCTATTGTTTCTCCCCTTCTCATTGTATTTAACCACTACCCAAGTCGTGGTAGGCATGAGAATAGCACCTAAGAAAGAAAAAAGCAGGGGTTTTCCTGCTTGGGTGCTATTTTCATACTGTATCTACCATTTGGGAGAATTTTTAGAAATGCAAACATATCATTCAGCAGAGTGTCAGGGAGCTGTCTATCCAGTTAGCTGCCCGTTGTTCTGTTGATAGGGTGATATCACTCCAATTTGTATTATAGCAATAGAGAGTCACATGGTTTGGGGGCACCTGGGAAATGGACATCATTTCTAGCCCCATGCCAAATTTCAAAATAAAATAGAAACAATCTGTTTGCTCTTTTAAAAAAACAGATTCCAGCAGCAGCACTATTAACGGATACGGCAGTATCCCTTTAACTTTTAGTACAGCATTAATTTATGGGCTGCCGTGGTCAGAGACCTCCATTTGAAACTTGAAAGAAAGTTGCTAAGAATTAACCATTCTTAATTGAAGGTGAACTACCCCTTTAATAGGTCGCTTATTAAGATAACTTATGTTTTTTGGTTGAGCTTCCATTCAAGGAGTATAGTTTACCTTTTATATGACTATATGCTATGTGTAAATGTTTACAGGATGATAACAGCCTTAGAGAAATTTATTCTGTAATTTACAAGTCAGTGTTTGTCAGACAAGTTTGTGGACTTTATACATATGCACTGTGGGGTGCCACAGCGAGTCAGGATAGTCCAGAGAATGGTGCATTCATAAAGGGGAGGCAAATGCCCAGGTGCTATCTACTGATTCATGTAACAGCATTCTAGTATATAGAGGCTCACTGGGACTTTGAAATAAAGTGAAAAAAATCAAAGTTTATTTCTCAACGGTTCTTTCTGTTTATCAGTCACTTAAAGTCCCAGTGTGCATCTATGTAATGTAGTCTACATGTATCTATATATAGATATATGTAGATAAATATCACAAAACATGTTTAAACAGTTCCCAGGCTAAGCGAGGTAAAGCTGTTCTACCTAAACTTGCTTTAGTTCAATCAATTTCTTTTCAACAAACACATTCATTATATTAGATGTAGGGAATCTATGTTTGTTATATGGCTCTTGAAAATTATTGTGCTTTTACAGTGTTTATTATTATTATACTTGGTTCTGTAAACTCAGGGGCATTGTAGGAAGACTGGTTACTTGGGCACATGTTGTGATAGGTGGGTTTATATCATCCACAGACTGACTGAGTTGGAATAAGAGATGAGCACAGAGATGGTAAAGAACAGGGTGGTCATCAAACACTTATAGGCAGCAGTTGCAAACTAGAATAAGTGAAAGGTAAACAGGCTTAGCTTGTGTTTTCTGATATCCTGTCTATGCAGAGATCTGCTTGCCAGGAGAAAAATGGGGCAGGTAACCAGATCCGGACTGGGTATCAAAATAGGCCCTGGCATTCCAAGTACACAGAGGCCCAATAAATAGTGACTGTCTATGGGAACTTACAGCAGCCCCTCTGGCATTTGCCAGAACCCACAGATTGCAAGTCCGGGCCTGCAGGTAACCTCTATAACAGTCTATCTAAGAAGAGTCTGTGCATGAGAGCAGTGTGTAGACGGTTTGGAAAGAGAGAGCAATTTAATATTGAAACCATGTCCTTTATATGTCTTGTAGTCATATTCGAGTGTCTTCAGTCTTCCTGACAATTTGTGTTGATTTATGGCTGCTAATCTGAGATATAACTCCGTATTCAAAGGTTAATATGTGTCATGCCACAGTAAGAAAAAAAAAAAAAACAGATGACAGGACAAGGATCAGACAGGAATAAATGTGAACTGTAAAAACCTTTGCTGGGCAGAGTTTAGTGATGGTGTGTCTGAAAGACATTGTTACACCGTTATTGCAAAAAGTAGAATAGCGAGTGAGAAGAGCAGAGAAACCCACAATAGTGTTTAAATTTAACACTATGGGGCACATTTACTATGGGTCGAATTTCGAGGGTTAATTAACCCTCGATATTCGACCGTCAAAGTAAAATCCTTTGAATATCGAAGTCGAAGGATTTTACCTCATTTCCTTCGTTCGTATGATTCGAGGGATTTTAATCCATCGATCGAACGATTTTCCTTAGATCAAAAAAAGCTAGGAAAGCCTATGGGGACCTTCCCCATAGGCTAACGTTGGTGCTCAGTAGGTTTTAGGTGGCGAAGTAGGTGGTCGAAGTTTTTTTTAAAGAGACAGTACTTTGACTATCGAATAGTCGAACGATTTTTAGCCAATTCAATGGTCGAAGTAGCCAAATTTTTTATTCTATTCCTTCACTCGAGCAAAGTAAATGTGCCCCTATGTCTTTGTTACAAAAACTACTATAATTAACAGCAATTAGATAATGTTACATTTACGAGTGTATATTTTGCACATATTTAGTCATTGCTGGTGAATAACCAATATTTGCTTCTTTCTAAAGACGTACAACAAGAAGACCTCTTCCCGAAGGAAAGAATACCAGAATGGTTCAGCCAGTGCAGTGAACGGATACACAAACAGCTTTTCTTCCTTAGAGGACAATGTGAAGCAGCGGAAACAAAGACAGAATTGAGAAACAAACTCAGTCACCACTTCAATACACCAGAGAAACAACAATTTCAAGCGCAGAAAAATCATCTGGGCACTGACGCCCACACGGCTACTGTAACTTTCCCTAATAAAAAATAATGTGATTAATGTAGGTCTTACAGTCCCTGCCATGATACAAATGAAATAGAGACAATAAAATAGGCTGTATCAAAATAGCAGCAGTTAATGTTTAGACGAATACCTCCAGTCATTTTCTGTCTCTTTACCATCAATCCAGAATAAAAAATAAATCTACATTTATGTTCACAAACAAATGTTAAACCACCAGCACAAGAGATATATATTTTGGTTTATGGCCAAAAGGCTAACGTTTTTTTTTTAATTACATTATGTGCAATGTATATTTGAAGCATACTGTTCTTGTCAGTAAGAATTAGGTTTTATTTTTGCCACCCCACTGATCACCCACAGGATATTTACTTTCTGAAAGCAGCTGATTAACTGTAATCAAGGAATGCTTGTAAATAGATATGCCCGCTGCTATATCATGTGCATGCAGAAGAGATAGTAACAACTTGTTATAAGTGGCTCTGGATCTGCCAGATCATCAACATGTTTTCTGCAGGCAGTTATATATCATTTACATCCTGCAAGAAACAGGAATATTACAGTATAGGTGATTAAACATGCATCACATACTGTATATAAAACTCATTATTTTATGGGTTTCCTAAACATTAACTGTTGCTTATTCCCCTCAGCTCAGCAACATATAGTACTGCAGCTCCTCCTGACACTGAATGGGTCAATGATCCAGTGATTTTGACTTCACGTTGCTCATGCTATAGACGATTGAAAAAAAGTATTATTGTAGTTTATAACACTGCTGTTGCCTTACTAGTTTATATTATAGGTGCTGAATAGCAATTTATGGTTTTCAAGAACTGTACTTTACTTTCTAATGCAGGGTATCCATCCATTTGTAGCTGTATACAGAAACATGCCTTAATAATTGATATGTAAATAGTAGTCGCCAAAGCTTCGTGCAGGTTGGAAGATATGATCTGATAGCTCAACCCGAGGGGCAGATTTTTATTCGTGTGTGTGGTAGAATGACTGCAGACAGTTAATGGTCCTGCATGTTTTGTAAAAATGTTGGGATTAACTTGAAACCTTTTCTTTAGCATATTTGAGTTTTCTGTATTGTCCATAGTGTGTCCAAGGACTGTAAGTGAATTGCACTCAAGTGAAGCTCATGGCCTAAAACACACAATAAGTTCATCAATGCGCACAAAGGAATAGCAACATGAGCCAAAAGATAGTCATGCCACTAAATCTGCAAGGAATGAAGGGGAGCAGAACATCTAAACCAGGCACTGCTACCCTCTCAAGTTTACTGGAGGCCCTGCATCATTCCCTGTGAAGATATTATCTAGGTTCTCATCCCCAGCTGTATATAACATCAGACATTGAATAGCGTATTTGAGCATTTTTTCAAACGATTAATATTACTTTGACTGCAGGAAAGGATGACAACATGTTTCAGAACCACATACCCCAATCCTTGCCCTGAGAGTCTAACTGAAGCCAAGGAAGTAGCAGATGTTTTTCTATTATCCTCTTGAGTTGCCTCATACTCCACTGGCAATATCATTTACATTGCACATAGAAAATGTGTCTGTTAATATATTAAAAACTAAAAAAATGACAGTATTTGTATGTGTTGGTTGTTTTTTTTTATATGGCTGTAGCATAAACGCACTGCACCCTGTGTTACTGAAGGGAAATGACTGACAGAGAGAGAGGTTGTAAATATTAAAACAAGACAGAGTTTTTCAGACTTTTTGGTTTTATAGTAAACCCCCCCTATAGTGTTAACCCATTGTTGTGACTAATGGGAGATATTTTAAAGACTGTAATGGCATAGACTGCTGTGCTGTTTCAGCCCTAGGCTACACAAGATAAGAGTGGAGTTTTGCTCTCTCACCGCACATATTCTTATATGATCTAAACTCCAGGGTTCTACACCATTGTTCCCCAGAAGAACAGGATAAAGGGCCTTCACAAAGTATTTTGTATTGTTCAAAACTAATATTAAACTGCTAAGAAAAAGAATCAGAACACAGACTAGACCTTCAAACATAAACACAGGGGACCATATCCCAACAGGCACACAATATTTTTCAAGATTTTTATGTGGTTATGAAATAAAAAGCACCAAGTAGTAAATCATAGCAACCAGCAGGTAGAATTTACTGGCCATCTGTTCAAAGGCCAACATCTTATTAGTTGCTATGGGTTATTGCTCCTGGGCAAACTTTTATGACATATGTCTTTAGAGGCAGGAGAATATGTGTGCAAAATCATGTTAAAATAAAAAAGGTGGGAAACATGACACAAGGTGGTAGCAAAAGATCTAACATAAATGCAACAATAGAATAAAAAGGCCGAAAGAAAGCATACAAACAGAGTAGAAGAGGAGGAGAAAAAAGTAAAGATAGAAAATGATCTTGTTTTTAAAAACAACTATAATGGAGCAGAGAGAAATAGTAATCAGAGAACATAACTGTAGATGGTAGAAAATAAAAATAGATCGAAGAAAAAACAGCTAAACAGAAGGAGCAGGAGAACAAAAGAAATAAAGGAATGAGAGAAGATAAATGGAAGACATGGCACAAGGTGTAGCAAAAAGGAAACAAGATAAAGAGGGAAATTATAAAACATGGAAAACAGAACTGAAAGGTGTAAACAATGGCAGGAGATAAAAAAAATATAAGAAGTTGAATAAATATTATATCAATGTATAATATTTTCCATGGTATAATATGATGTCAGAATGAAATAGAGTTGAAAGGGGTGGTATTTGTATAGAAAGGCAAATAATTGCAATATTACACAAAATAAAGACCCAATACATAGTACCGTAGATTCACCCCTTGGGCTTCTACACCTTGTTGTGTTGTGTCACAACCTGGAATTAAAATTGATTTCATTGGGGTTTCACTATATGATTCCCCGACCTTCCTAACATTTTTGAAGTTGAGATTTTTTTTTACTGTGACAAAGTTAATCAAACAAAAACCAGACATTTGTTGGCTCTATTAATATATATAACAAAATACCAAGCCCCTAAAAAGCAGCCCCTAGAGTAATCCTACTAACCCCATCATTATAGGTCAGCCTTTTCAATAGCTCTGCATAACACTCGTAAGGTAGGGTGGTCCAAAAGATGCCATTACTCAAAAAGAACCAGATAAGAAGCAGATATACAGTACATATTATTATTAACATGTAATTATATAGTGCCAACAAATTGCGTAGCACTGTAAAGTAAATGTGATTATACAACTAAATCACATGAATTATTTACATAGAACATATGGAGTTACATACATCACAATCAATACCGTTACAAAAGGTGAGGAAGGCCCTATGCAGAAAGAGTTTACACTCTAAAGGGAAGGGAGTAATACACAAGGTGTGGGAGTGGGCAAGATTGAATTAACTGGGTGAGCAATGTGGTACTGTATGTGGTGTTGCGTTTGGTAGTTAAGCAGACTGAGGGTAGGCTTCTCGAAAGAAGTGCGTTTTAAGAGATTTCTTGAAAGCAGAAAGGTTGGGAGAAAGTCGGACAGACCGTAGGAGAGGGTTCCAGAGGAGGCAGCAGCCCTTGCAAAGTCTTGAATGCGAGCATGTGAGGAGGTAATGAGAGAAGAGTTGAGTAGCAGGTCAGTAGAGGAGCGTAGTAAGCGGTTGGGTGAGTATATAGAGATGAGTTCAGAGATGTAGGGTGGGGCAGAGTTATGAAGTGCTTTGAAAATCAGTGTCATTAATTTGAATTTGATTCTGAAAGCTAACGGAAGCCAGTGCAGGGATTGACAGAATGGTGAGGCAGAGGAGGAGCGGTTGCTGAGGTGTATGAGCCTCACAGCAGTGTTCATTATGGACTGGAGAGGTGACAGTCTCTGGAGGGGAAGGCCAATTAAAAGAGAGTTACAATAGTCTAGATGTGATATGATAAGAGAGTGAATAGAATTTTGGCAGCATCTTGGGTGATAAATGATCGTATTTTGCATATGTTTGGATTGTGGAAATGACATGATTTAATAAGTGACTGGATATGAGGAGTGAATGACAGGGCAGAATCTAGGATAACCCCAAGGCACCGGGCCTGGGGAGAGGGGGTGATAGTGGAATTGTTAAATATGATGGATTCTTCCGGGATGTTACTGGTGTTAGTTGGAGGAAAGAGAACCAATTTAGTTTTGGAGAGGTTTAATTTAAGGTAGCGTTGTGACATCCAGGTAGAGATAGAGGACAGGCAGGAGGAGCTGCGAGTTAGGAGTTCTGGGTTGAGATCAGGAGATGAGAGATAGATCTGAGTATAGTCAGCATAGAGGTGGTAGTGGAAACCATACGAGTCGATTCATTTGCCGAGGGAGGAAGTATAGAGGGAGAATCGTAATGGTCCCAGGACAGAGCCTTGAGGAACTCCAACAGAAAGAGGTAGGGGAGAAGATGATACTCCGTTGTAGGTGACACTGAAGGAACGATTGGTAATGTAAGAAGAGAACCAGGACACGGCCAAGCGAATGGAGGGACTGGAGGAGGAGAGGGTGATCTACAGTGTCAAATGCGGCTGAGAAATGATTGTTGGCTTTAGCGGTTAACAGGTCATTAGTTAGTCGAGTCAGGGCAGTTTTCGTGGAGTGTTGTGGCTAACCAATGATGTTCCATGCAATGTGGATAAAATGGTCAGATGAGACAAAGACCCCATTTCTCAAAAACAAGGAAAAACCACCACATCACAAACTGGATCGGTATATGCCTTGTTTTCAATTTGCATCAAAACAATTTGTGTAATTTTAGTTTTTTTTTCTACTTTGAATAAGCTCACAATTTAAATAAACTCAAATGTTTGCTGTTGTATTTAAAAAATCCAAATTTAAAAAATGTAAATGTATAAAATCATGAGGAAAAGCTTGAATACACAGGGGCCGATTCACGAAGGGTCGAATATCGAGGGTTAATTAACCCTCGATATTCGACTGGGAACTAAAATCATTCGACTTCGAATATCGAAGTCGAACGATTTTGCGCAAATCCTGCGATCGATCGATCGAAGGATTTTTCGTTCGATCGAACGATTAAATCCTTCGAATCGAACGATTCGAAGGATTTTAATTCAACGATCGAAGGAAAATCCTTCGATCAAAAAATCACAGGCAAGCCTATGGGGACCTTCCCCATAGGCTAACATTGACTTCGGTAGCTTTTAGCTGCCGAAGTAGGGGGTCGAAGTTTTTCTTAAAGGGACAGTACTTCGACTATCGAATGGTCGAATAGTCGAACGATTTTTACTTCGAATCGTTCGAATTCGATCGAATTCGATCGAATTTAAACAATTCGATGGTCGAAGTAGCCAAAAAAAACTTCGAATATCGAAGTCGAACGATTTTGCGCAAATCCTGCGATCGATCGATCGAAGGATTTTTCGATTAAATCCTTCGAATCGAACGATTCGAAGGATTTTAATTCAACGATCGAAGGAAAATCCTTTGATCAAAAAATCACAGGCAAACCTATGGGGACCTTTTATTCGAACCCTTCACCCGAATTTCGTGAATCGGCCCCACAGTGTTCATGTTTTACGCATTTTTATTTTTTTTAAAGGTAACTTTTATTTGTTTTTATTCCCCAATTCTACAGTGAAACAATAAAAACAAAATAAAGAAGAACACAGGTAATAAAACAGTAAATAGTGTGTTATGAACAGGGTCAGACTGGGAAAAAAAACGGTGGGCTCGGCTCAAGGGGGCCTGCTGGCCCAGACCTGCTCCCTTTAAAAATGAAATCAAGGTCGAGGAAAAAAAAGGTACGCTTGCGCATGTGCATTCACGGGAAAAAACTTTTGCGCAAATTTAATATAGCGCTTGTGAACCTGGAAACTGTTTTACGACCACTTCTGACAGTAGAAGATGGTTTGCAAATTTTATTGTTTGTGCCTTGTGCAGTGAATGGAATAAAACATGATATTTGCTCCAAAAGATTACGACACCTTCAACCACTTCTGAAAAGTTTGCAATTAAAATGATCTATGAAATAACAGTTTAAGGAAGAATATTACACTGAGAAATACAAAGATATACTCTTATTTGTGCAAATTGTTTTTCTCTGCTTTTTTTTATTGCATGCCCCCTTATAGATTTGTGGGACATCTGCTTAACATTTACAGAATGGAGTTTGTAATATAATGATATCCTTATGGGGCAGATTTATCAAGGGTCGAATTTCGAAGCAGAAAAAGCTTCGAAATTCGACCATTGAATTGGAAAACTTGGACTTCGAATATCGAAGTCAAAGTTTTTTTACATTGAATTTGGCCATTTGCAGTCGAAGTAAAATCGTTCAATTGAACGATGAATTTTCGATTTTTTTTACTTCAAAAATTCCCTCGAATTCACTTCGACCCTCGATAAATCTGCCCCATATGTGTACAAACCAGGTTTTGCTCTTATTCTTTAATAGAAAGAGGTCTTTTGTATATTTTTATCTGTGTATAGGGTCACAGATCTTTATGTACCCTGAGACACATTCATTCTGTATACTAGGGATATTTTTGTATACAGAATGTATGTGGGACAAACGTCACCTTTTAGCCATTGACACTGGATGCTGAACAAAAACTGGACTTACCACCATCTTTAGGGTGGCTATAGCTTCAGAGTTCACAGCAGGTACTTTTGCACAATTTGAACCAATAATATAATATATATATATATATATATATATATATATATATATATATATATATATATATATATAATAATAATAATAATAATAATAATAAATGCCATTTTTTCAAACGACTGCACCTATGATCACTCCACTTGCAGGAAGTAAATTACTCCTATAGTTTTATATAAAGTCAAATGTTTATGTTTTATAACACCCTGAAAGTGCTTGTTGATTGTATGGGTAGTTATTTTCATCGGTCTGGTGTATTAGCTTCAAAGCTGCCTCTTTTTTCACCACTAGGGGTCAGACTTCCCACAGAATCCTATGAAAACAAAAGATAACTTAAAGGGATCCTGTCATCGGAAAACATGTCTTTTTCAAAACGCATCAGTTAATAGTGCTAATCCAGCAGAATTCTGCACTGAAATCCATTTCTCAAAAGAGCAAACAGATTTTTTTATATTCAATTTTGAATTCTGACATGGGGCTAGACATTTTGTCAATTTCCCAGCTGCCCCTGGTCATGTGACTTGTGCCTGCACTTTAGGAGAGAAATGCTTTCTGGCAGGCTGCTGTTTTTCCTTCTCAATGTAACTGAATGTGTCTCAGTGGGACATGGGTTTTTACTATTGAGTGTTGTTCTTAGATCTACCAGGCAGCTGTTATCTTGTGTTAGGGAGCTGCTATCTGGTTACCTTCCCATTGTTCTTTTGTTTGTGATTGAAGTTTATCAGAGCACAAGTCACATGACTTGGGGCAGCTGGGAAATTGACAATATGTCTAGCCCCATGTCAGACTTCAAAATTGAATATAAAAAAATCTGTTTGCTCTTTCGAGAAATGGATTTCAGAGCTAAATTCTGCTGGAGCTGCACTATTAACCGATCCATTTTGAAAAAAATGTTTTTTCCCATGACAGTATCCCTTTAATTTGAAGAAGCATTTAAAAAATGATGTGCAGTTCGAAATGCTGTCATTACAAAACAATAAAAGTTCATATACATAGTTGACTTTTAAAATAAATGTTGAGTTTACAGCTGACTTGGTTTTTGGTAGTCCTTGCCACCCCCTTTCGCACCATTTAGATCGTGGGAGCAGGTGGGGGGGGGCAGCACATCGCAATTGCGCTCTCTGCACTAGCAGAGCCAAAATTCAGATTTGAAAAATGGAATTTCGACATTAAATATTCCAGATGTTAATGATAGATGTAAAGGTGTTGTGGTACGATAAGTGCTGGACCATGATAGTGACCAGGTCTCTGGTGTTGCCAATGATAGGCACCAAAGGCAAATGCCCAGAGATGGAAGTTGACACGAAAGTTACCAAGAAAAGTCTAGGGTTTAGCATCAGCTGCTTATTATCTTAATTTTAAAATTCAGTCCCTGAATTTACACACAGTTGCTGTGAATGCTTGATATTTGGCTGCACAGATGAATCTCCTGGTGCCTATCCAAAACCTGTGTGTAACTGCACTGGCCTGGGATTCTTCCAGAGAGCACGATGGATCAAACGTCTTTGTCTTCTTCTTTTTTCTCGCGGTTGCGCATGTACAGTAGAGTGAAAAGCCAAACTTTAACAGAAAAGGCTATTTTGTTCTACTGCGCATGTTGTATGTTTGGCACCCCCAAGTTGAAAGACCTTTCCTTTGCCTTTAAATGTAGTAATATACCCCAATCATATAGCGTGTCTTAGTGGCACCACAGCAAAATAATTTTAGGGCTCTCATAAACTGTCTTTTTAACAGACATTTTATAATGAAAGTGCTTATTAGTCAGTGCCCCACTGGGTCCCGTCTTACGTGTTGGCCCCCCAAGCAGTTGCAGTATCTCCTTCGTTTCTTTCTCTATAGGTACACCACTGGTCTATATCGGGATGAATGTATACAATTGGTTTCATGATTTTGCAAGCCTCGACCTTGTGGTTTGTACTGCACAGAAGTGCACTCCGCTTCAATAAATCACTGAAAACTTCATGCAGACCTGTGTGCCGTGAGGTTCTTTCTACATTGTACTGCACAGAAGCCTGGATCCACTTGCAAATCTGTCATTTACAATTAAGTACAGTCTTAGGGTAGGGGCACATTGGGCGATTCGGGGAGATTTAGTCGCCTGTCGACTAATCGACTCGTCTTTGCAGCGACCAATCTCCCCGAACGCCTTCCCTCTTTCCTGCGCCAGTAAAAATGAAAAATTTACTGCGCTAAAGCACACATGGCACTTCGTATTCCGAAGTCACCCGAACACCCCGCAGAAGAGGCGATTAGTTGCCAGGCGACTAAATCTCCCCGAATCTGCCCGCCTGCCCGTACCCTTAGGGGGTCAACAGTATTAACAGCAACATGATACACCATTAATATATGACTGTCCAACCTTGGAGTGCCCTAAGTAGCACAACCTTAAACCAGTTTAGGTGAAATTTAATGTGAATGTTTATTTTCTTTTTTTAACATCTCTTATAACAGAAGGACTGTCACAGCCATGGTTTCACATATCTAAGATACTGGGACAACTAAGTGTTAGACTTCAAAGGGGACTTCATTTACAAAGCTGAAAATTGCTCTACAAGTCATTGCATTGTATTTTAAGCAAGCAGAACTATGGGGCAAATTCACTAAGATGCGAAGTTGCGCCAGGCTTCGCCGCACTTCGCCAGGCGTAGTTTCACCAGCGCTCCGCAAATTCACTAAAATCCGAAGTTGCGCTCAGGGGTAGCGTAAGGTTGGGAAGTTGCGCTATCGTTGATTCGCTATGTAAAGCGAAGTTACGCTAGCGAAGGCTAATTTGCATACGGCGCGAAATTCAAATTTCAATAGAGGAACACATATCAGCCCTACAAATGCCAAGAAAACCTTCAAATCTGCAAATATAAATTTTATTTTGCCCTACACATGTGCCCACTGTCTAGGTAAGTTGCCATGAGTCAGGAAATGTAGGGGGGAAGGAGGAGAGCCCCAAAAAAATTCAGCCTATCACCCATCATGTAGAAAACACGCCAGCGTTTTTTGGGACTTAGAAAAAATTTTGACTTTTTTGGAAACAATCCCTATCTACTCTATTGTGCTTCGCCAGGTCTGAGGTGGCGAAGGAAGTCTAGCGTAAAAGGTAGCGTTCAGTACACTGCGCAAGTTAGTGAATTTGCGTAGTTTCGTCGCTAGCGAAAATTCGCCTGGCGTAAGGGTGCGAAGTAACACTAGCGAAACTACACCAGCGTTCGTTAGTGAATTTGCGCAGTAGCGAAAATGCCAAACGCTAGCGATTTAACGCTAGCGTTCGGCGCTTCACGGCTTACTGAATTTGCGCCATATATCTCATACTGGGCCCTGGAAGTGAGCAATATTTAGATTTACCCTTGATGCCCCCTACTTGCTCTTGAGAAGTGAGAAATGTTGGGGGACACAAGGTAATACGGTGTCCTAAACTTAACTCCTGCTTAAGGCATACATTAAAGGACTAGCAACACCAAATAATTTACAATGGGTTGTCAAAGGGTTGTCTACACATTTAAATCAACGCACAATTTTATAAATAATATAAGCTGCTGTGTAGCCAAGGGGGCAACCACATAGCAGATAAAAGCCCCCTCCAGACCAAGTCGACAGCCTATCAGGCTATGTGTGGAAATGGACTGATGTCTGTCAGAAAATCGGAGTGATATTGTCTTTGTGCAATGGGTCTCTGTAAGCCCACTGAATGAAACCAGTGGCCTCTGCACATGCATAGCCAAATCAGGCACAGATATGTTTGTTGTAAGGCTTTGCCACATGGATCTTGCCGTGTAGGTGCAGTTTTTGGTATCGAAAAGTTTGCAGTAGCTTTAGAAACAATAGGTAAATAACTTGTTTTATTTAAATATTGAAGGTACTCATTCTGCATGATTTGCAACTGATCTAATCTCACAACTAAGAATGTGGAATGTTTATTTAGAAGTGCAATAGTTATTTCTCTCTTTCCTTAAAGATAAAGAGGTAGGAGCTGTAAAAATACTTGTATCACAGTAGTTAGATTTTTGGCATTTGTGTTTCATGACAGAGTATATACAGTAGTTACTAGCATGGCAAAAACATAACCTTCCATGACTGAATTCAAAATCAGATCTACTGCTATTCCAGGCCCTTAGGACAGAAAATAGGCCCATCAAATATAAGTTGTGTTTAATTAAGTGTAGGGATGCTTGAGTTCAGGGAACAACTGTGCCTAAGGGTTGTCTATGGTTCAGAGAGGTGAAATGTGAGGTCAACCTGTGTTTGCTGCAGTACTATTTTCATAAAATTTTTAAAATCACAAAGCAGTCTGCCTACATTCCTGGTCACAACCTGCAACCTACTGCCTAAAACTGATTCTTGTGAAGTCTTGGACCATCTCTAAGTTGACTGACGCAGAGTTAAAGGACATGGTGGGCACAGATGAGAAGTGATGGCTTTATAGTTCAATGTATATAGTTATCTTCTTCTTTCCCGCACTTGTGTCTTATCCTCCCACTAAGTATAACATCATTTAATTACAAGGTTATCCCCAGTTTGTTTTGAGTAAAATAAGTTCATCATCATTCTTTCTCCTTTAGGTCCCTTATGCCCTTTATTCAGCAAAAGAGTTGACCCGGAAGGATGATATCAGGAGGTGTAACAATATTGGAAGCAGGCTCTGTCACTTTTGAATGGACCCATGAATATTATAAGACGCGCCAGGAGATCTACTGGTGTTCTTGCCTCCCGGCACGTCTCTGCTCATCTGAAGGGGCGCAGGCGCCCGGTGCTGACATCACGCGCTTCGAACTGACACCAGCGTCACTTCGCTAGCGTACGACGCTCGCATCTTGACGCCAAGTGGCATGACATCATCAATTGGAGCAGATTTTGAATTTTGACGCCAGGTTTCCTTTAAAAAGCCAATTCTCCATTTTGAAAGCGCCCAAGCTGGCTTCTGTTTTTATATCCTGCCAAAGTGTTTACTCTGTGATTGAATTCCTGTTTTTTGAATCCTGCCTGATTTTTTACTTCGATTCCTGCCGCCTGCCTTGACCCTTTTGCCGGTACCTCGTTTTTGGACTTTTTACTATATTACGCACTACTCCTTGTAAATTTCACAGCAGAAAGCTCGGGGCACCAAAAGGGTGTTGGTGAACAGCGGAATCCACGGGGGTGCCCTGTGCATCCGAGTGTACCCACAGCTTTCAAAGGTTCCAACGAACTAACACGTTACAAATATAGAGAGCCGAGTTGGAAGTATTTAACAGGCCTGTTGTCTCTTGGAGGACAGCAGGAGAATTCTGGCAGCAAATTGCAATACAGACTGTAATCGGGAGAGATGGGTGTTAGGGAAACTAGTTAGTGGTAGGTTACATTAGTCCATGCTGCGGAATAAAATAAGAGCAGCCGCAGATCATGGATGTATGTATTTATAATTGACCATGCACCCACAACTTTGGACATTGGTTCAAGTGTAGATATGTACTGTAAATCCATATTAAAACCTCTAAATATAATAGTGTTACATTTTCCTTAAAATACTTATTTGTCCCTTATGAATATCACTGAAACACACAACAAATAAACAAATACAGTCAATAGCAACACTGCTCAGATTTCTCCCATCTACATAATATTTGAAATTATTTTTTTCAGACAAGTTTGACTTTTAATGGGTAATTCACAATCTGTGCCAAAAATCATGTTGAGCCCTTTAAGGGTTAGGCCACACTGGGCATTTTGGGGAGATTTGGTCGCCTGGTGACTAATCGCCTCGTCTTTGCGACGACCAATCTCCCCAAACGCCATCCATCACTCTGTGCTGGCTAAAATGAAAAAACACCGGTGCTAATCACATGCGGCGGTTCGTTTTTCGAAGTCGTCCGAAGCAACAAACCGCCACGTGTGATTAGTGCCGCTGTTTTTTTCATTTTAGCGGCTCAGAGTAAGGGAAGCCTTTGGGGAGATTGGTCACCTCAAAGACGAGGTGATTAGTCGCCAGGCGACCAAATCTCCCCAAAACGCCCAGTGTGACCTTACCCTAAAGAGTGGTGACTCGCTGTGGAAGTGTAAAGGGGCTGCGGTAGAAAGGAAGGCCACCACAGTTTCAAATATATATACTAATTACTATTAATCAGATTACTAAGGGCAATGCAACAATGGACAATTTTTGGATGTTCTTCCCATCTCGATCTATTCCCATTCAACACGTGTTGCCAAAACCCTGAAGCCACCTCTTATTGCCTCTGATTGCTGGCAATGGGAATTGGACAGACTGCCAACATGACATGTAATTTTAATGTGGTACTCACCAAAAAATGTACCTGACAGTTTGAAGCGATTAATGACATCTGCATTTTGAAGCCATCTTTGTCGCAGGGACAAAATGCCAAGAAAGCACTATATGGCTACTATTCAAAGGAACAGTAACACCAACAAACTAAAGTGATTTAAAGTAATGAAAATATAATGCACTGCTGCCCTTCACTGGTACAACTGGCGTGTTCGCTTCAGAAACTCTACTATAGTATATATATAAACAAGCTGCTGTGCAGCCATGGAGGCAACCATTCAAGCACAATATTCACAGCAGATAACAGAAAAGTTCTGAAGAATCCCATTGTATACTACAGAGATTATCGGTTCTGTATCCTGTGCCTTTTCTCCATTTTCAGCTTCAAATGGCTGCCCCCATGGCTACACAGCAGCTTGTTTATATAAACTATACTAGAGTTTCTGAAGCAAACACATACCTTTCGTCAGTGCAGGTAACAGGATATTATATTTTCATTACTGGTTATTTTTTCTTTAAATGGGATGGAAAGTCACCCTCAAACTCAACCCATTTTTTTTACATTATTAAGCTTTTACGGCAAATAGATGTTCTGCAAAGCTGCACGTTCGGTCATGTAACTTGAGAAGAAATAACAGGTGACAGGTATTCTGTTCAGGGACGCCATTCATGTTCTCCATCATAAATTCCCATATCCTTGCCATTACTTCAATCCATTGTACCTTAGAGCTTTTCCTAGAAAAAAATGGCTTTTTCCAGTTTGCTGTGAGGATATGAGGGTCTAATTTGCGACTTTAAGCCTTTATCAAGTGAATTTGTATCCTACCCATTTCACTGCAGCTAAAAGTCAGACTGACCTACCAAGCATATTTGAGAGACTGTAGGGAATATAGTACCACCTGTATATTAACTTGCATGCTCTTAGTGTGGTGCATACAGCAGTTTTTCCAAATTGTCCTCTAGCTGTTGCCCTTAATCAAGTCTTTATTCAATTTGCTTATGTAATGCACCTTTAAATAACAAGGAAATATGGTGATTGTCCCAGGAAAGTTCATACATAACTTTTCAAACATATATTTACTGGTTATCGCTTACCCTGTCAGACTCCAGACATGAGCATATTATAGTTAGGGGCCAGTATTGTCTGAATTCAAGGATTGCTTTCAGTTCCTGCCTCAATATTGAAAGTATAATGTAAACTAAGCACCGATTGTTTCCCATTTATTCGATTTAAAACAAACTTAAATGTAATAAAGTACTTTTTCAGAACAAGTGGATGAAACGTGTGCTTAACAAAACTGAAAAGATTTATGGTTCCATGTCACACATTTTTGCCTAGCTGTGAAAACACCATTATACTTTTAAATAGTTGTGCAAAATAAACAGTGATAATGGCTGTTTGTTCTGCATTTGTGCTCTAAGCAAAAACAGATATGTCAGCAGCCAGATCCATTTGTAGGTATTCACTGTAGAGCAAAGTATAATGACAAAAAATTTAATTGCTACTGGTCATATTAATGAATATGTTACATGTCAATGCAGAACATACTACCTGAAGGAAATGTACTCGTTTCTGTCACCACAATGTCTTCCTCAGGCAGTGTGCTTCCCATATATTATCATGGGAATAGGTGAAAGGCAAACACAAGAATTTGACAGAAGTTGATAGGAAATAATGGCAGTCCACTCTTACTTTATGGCAGGGATCCCAGATATAGCCTCAGGATGGAGCACCTGTTTTGCAAAACAAAGAGCAGGGTCATTTTCATTTTCTTTGGTAGGTATTTCTATGTATTACACTGCTGATCTTTGTCTAATCTAACTATGAGAATGGAAGACATATAACCTCCTCCCAGACGGAAAAATCAAACCACAGAACTCTTAAATAAAAACACATTTCTGAATAAAAGAGAACTCCAAAGTAGAAAAGGCAGAGCCAGTGCAGCAGATTCTTCCTAAGCATAGTTAAAGCTGTATATATGTGTAATCAAATATTATACTACTGATAAAAAAAAGTATGGGAACAGTAATATTATTATAACATATCAGAGCTTGCTTTAACTTGCACAGGTGCAGTTGCCAATAGTAAACAACAAGCAGTTTGTTTGGAGTCGTCTACCACAAGTTCGAGCAGCCAGCTTGTAACAGAGGGTATCCCAAACCCAGAACTAACCCCAAGGTTCCGGTCTTGGGCCGCCTTTGGCTTTGGGTGGAGCCCTCCGCTACTCAGATGCTGCAAGGTCTTATTGTGGGAGAACCAAGGAGAGAGTTCTGAGCGAGCAAGGGAACCAAGCTCGGTGTTGTAGAATGGGAAGCAAGGAACGTAGTCAATAGCCAGGCCGGGTCGGTAACAAACAGTCAATACGGTACAGATGCAGGAGACGTAGGAATAGTCTGGGTCACAAAACAGGTCAAACACACCAGAATCACGGTACAATATCAGAATCCAAGAGAGTAGTGAAAACAGGCAATTATCAGGACAGGCAGCAGACAGGATGAAAACCAGGGATAGGCAGGGTCAATAACATCAGGAATACACAGAAGAAAGTACCCAGGAACGTATAAAAAGACCTTTACGTTGGGCAATGACTTCCCCATAGACGGCTCTTTAAATATTTGGATTTCAAACCAGCCAGTGATGGCACTTTCTGGATAAAACCAGAACCACCCGAAGCCTTGAACCCGGAAGAGATGCGCAGTCAGCAAAACAGCGCCAAACAGGTCGCAGCGGGCGTCCCCATCGCACTCCCACTAGACCAACAGGGCGAGTTGTTAAACAGCTACTAAATTGCCCACATGCATTTGCCAGTAGCTACCAATCAGCAATACATTTTGATCTGTCTACAACATGATTAAAAATAAGAGCAAAGATCTGATTGATTGACTAATGGATTGATTGAGATAACCATATGTAATGGTACAATTGAGCACCTAGATTAGTAAACAGACCCAGAAACTGAAAGCTGAACGATTGGATTGGTTTCTATGGCTAAGTCTGCCAGTACAATTTGGCACCTATGATAGTAAATTAGCCCCATTACAGAGCACTTTTAAAAAAAAACATCAGGGATACTTCTAACAAATGAATTGCATGACATGGTCTTTTCTAGAAGGGTCTTTGATTTTTCATATAACCTACCTGTATGGTTTTGAGTGTGGGAGGAAAGCAGCTGAGGCAAATCCACCAAGAGATGAAGATAATATACAAACACCATGCCAAAGGTTCCCTGGTTAGAACTGAACTCAAGATCCCAGCACTGCAGGGCAGCAATGCTACCAAAAACAATAAATGTGGTTATTTTTTTTAAAAAATCACGTTATTTCATTTATATATATACAGTCTTACAAAAAATATTTTCCCTCAACTACAAATTAGAAAATAGTATATTTTTCTACGATTGCATTGTTTCCACAGTTTTGTATATCCCTTGAGTGAACCAAATCCAATGCACCTGGAAGCCAGGAAGCTAAGGAAAAATAACCCTATTGGGAAAGACACAGATCTGTATATAGGATTATGCCTGTAAATGTTGCCTTTAAAATTCCAGCATCAGGTTTGAAAATTGTCCTACTTTTCCTTTAAATAAATATGTCATTTTGATTGGTTATCTGTCTGTGCATCCCACCTATTATATCAACCCTGAAGACTCAATGATTAATGTCCTTGTTGTTGAACAATTCCTTCATTTCCCTGACACTTGCTTCAGTGTTGTCATTTTTTGCAGCTTTTATCTGCACATTTGCAAAACAATTTATCAAACAAGTTTTTCTGGATTTTGCCTTTAAACCTCCTTGTTTGTGTCACTTAAGTTTCGGAAGAGACTTCCTTGTCATAACTGCTTGGAGGTGGTCAGAGCTAGCTGTTGGCAAGTTTTTCTAGCCCAGAAAGAGACACATTATCACGGAATGCTAAGTCTTCCCCTAAATTCTGCTATGGAACCAGAACCCACAAGCTCAGAAAGCAAAGGCATTAATTGGGACATAAATGATATGAAGCTTCCGCAGGTACAGTAGACTGCAAATAAAAGATATGTGAGCTTTTATCTCCCAACTTCAGGGGGGTTGTGGAGGAAAATGTTGGCTAAATGTGTGGTAAGAGGTTGAAATGCTTTCTGGCAAAAGAATCATTAATTAAAGAAAACCTTCTATTGTGGGTTTTTAAAATCAAGCCTTCTTTCCACATTTTGTGTGTTCTGTTTCATCTTATTTATAGCAAATGCGTTGTTATGTTTCTATGAGTTTTATACTATGTTCATATAGTCCCAACATGTTTTACAAAAATTCTTCATCATTCCCATAATGCCCTGCTGCAGTGGAGCTTACAATCCCTAGAACTTTCAGTGAGTGTAAGGAGAGTATCTTTGAGAAGTCCATGCAGACACAAGGAGAATATACAAACTCCTGCTGATATTTAGATGCTAGGATTAGAATAAAAGCATAGATTAGAGCATAGAATGAATCAAACAGAGTAAAATCTGAGCATTGGTACCTTAGAAAAAAGTAGTACCTTGAATGTATTAACATCACAGATTCTTAAACCACAATTCCCATGATTTGTACTGCTGTTGGTTGATGGAAATGTATAATTTACATGAAATTATGGTGATAGCAATATGTTTGGGGAATTACAGTAACTATTATGACAGATCGATTTGTCACATCTAACTAAGCAACTTAACTCTAACACACAGGCATTCAAAATGCATCTCTTTATTAAATGGTACAGGTATTGGACCTGTTATCCAGAATGCTAGGGACCTGGGGTATTCCAGATAATGGATCTTTCTGTAATTTGGATCTTCATCATCCAAATATGTTGCCTCTGCTCTATCCCCTAGCTCCCTATATTCCTCAATACTTGTGGAGTGGACAATGCCTCAATGTGCAGTGTTTATTTCCCCTTCTATGGCAAAAAAACAAAATAATTTGTTTATTCCTGTGGGACCTTAGTTTGGGTAAAAGCAGAGGCCCCAGATTCACAGGACCCCCAAAGAATATTCATTGTTCTGTTGGAACATTGTTTAGAACAATGTTTTTAGTACATAAGTGATCACTAACCTGTGGCACTCTAGCTTTGATTAGAATAGCCACCAGCACCTCAACAGGCTTTTAACAACCCAAAATTGCAGTGACCCTACAATGTCCATGGCTTCCTTGTCTGTGAGGTTTTTTTAATTGTATTATTACTTTACTGTAAAATCGTATTTATTTATTTATATAGTGCTGACACATCACAGAGCCCTTTATAGAGTATTCATTATTTACTTTAGTCCCTGTCCTAGTGGAGCTTACAAAATAAGGTACATGTTATATTCATATACCATAGGCAAGAGCATATTTAGGTCTGTTGCTGCCCTAGGCACTGGACCTACAAGTGCCCCTGCATGACATCAGAGGAAGTGATGTCAAGGCGCAATGTGTAACAGGAGGAAACCCACGCGGACATGAAGAGAACGTACCAGAACTTCAAGGCAGCAATTCTGACCCCTGCCCAAAAATCTGCAGTGCTGAATAATAGTAGTGCTATATAAAGATATACATACAAACATGATTACTAAACAGTGCAATCACAAAAAAAAATTAAATTTATACACAGCCAAATTATGTATTTCACTTTAATACCTGGTGTTTTGCTTCGTTCACATTCCACTTTTCATTCATAGTCATTACGTTGGCACAAGCACAGAATCGCTTCTTTTTTGTGAAATTCCTGACTTCCAAGTACTGTCATTTCTCATGACACGGTGCAAAGTTCAAAAAGTGCAACGTTTAAATCAAAATCTGTTCCATTTTTTTTTTGTTTTCTAAAAGGTCAAATTGTATTAATTTTAACAACAACAAATATACTAGGGATGCACCGAATCCACTATTTTGGATTCGCCCGAACCCCTGAATCCTTTGTGAAAGATTCGGCCGAATATCGAACCGAATCCGAACCCTGATTTGCATATGCAAATTAGGAGTTGAAAGGGGAAAATATTTTTTACACGATTTCCCTTGCTGCCCCTAATTTGCATATGCAAGTTAGGATTTGGATTCGGTCGCCCGAATCCGAATCTTGCTGAAAAAGGCCGAATCCTGAACCGAATCCTGGATTCGGTGCATCCCTAAAATATACAAATACAAGGTCTTGTAAAATGCCATTGGATTGGTCAGGTCAGATGCAGGCATATACCGGCAGGAACCCACTACAAAATTAATAAAGTTCAAGCAATTTTGTTCATCAAACAACCTTAATAGAGGCCCCCAAGTGCCTTATGCACCAGGGATCTATTATAACAATGCTCCATTGAAATAACTCATAGGTAACCTTTGATTGAACAATTCTAACGGCTCTAATCTGATTTCTGATTTGTAGCCATGAGTAAACGACATAGCTAGAATTTACCAAGCATCAGAGCAACCTAGTTTTAAAGTTTCTAAACCTTGACCAATATATTTTACAAAGTTGTCTTGAAATTTAGTATCTCAAACACTGTTGGGAACCCCAAGGAATGGAACCACCCCACAGGTTTCATCATAATGCATTGCTTAATAAAACATCTAAAACTGTTAATGTTTTACCTTTTGGGGAGAATTTGTTGAACATTTTCCAGTGTTTGCAAGTCAAAATATTAGCACTTTTGGTGAGATTGGTGAATTCAGTCTGTACCTCCTCCTGTATTTAAGACATATATTAGAAGTCTAGTACCCCTAACGCTCTGGCCTTCTTCTTTTAGGATCCAGAACAAACTGATTGGTTCCAGGAGTGGCCTGATTCATATGTAAAGCACATTTACAGCTCCTCCAGTAGAAATGCACAGAGACATTTAAGTGGGTGGGCAATGCGGAACACCAATAATCACAACTCACGTATTCTGAAGAAGTCCTGCCTTGGTGTTCTTGTGTGTAGCAATGACTGTACAGCCCCAGATGGAAGAAAGGTATATCTGAGGCCTGCTATATGTGACAAGGCACGGCAAAAGCAGCAAAGTAAGTATTTGTGTGCTAACTGTGAAACATAATATAAACATGTCATTCTCTGCTGGAATTAAGCGGTGCATTTTACTTATATTATGTTTTCTTCATTATTAATCTATTATATAAGTGCCCATTTTCTAATGTTAGAACACTGTTGATCCTTCAATAAAGCAGGTTTCCATGCAAATAAATAGAGAGCCTATAATTCTAATTATGCATGGCTCCTTTTACTAGTTAAAGTTAGAATTTATGCAGGAATAATACTCCTAATAATCATATATTTGTATGAGTCTTCCGTTATATAAAAATAATGTTGTACCTAAATAAGTATAGATCACCAATACTGTAAAGAAAGAGGTTCATTCAGCAAAGAGGAATGATGCATTGTATTTTCAAGAAAAAGGTTTTCATTAAATTAAGTTATATATGATACATCTCCTCAAAACGTAAGGATGCACCGAATCCAGAATGAGGTTTGGGATTCTGCAAAGCCTGGCCGAACCAAATCCTTAAAATCATGTGACATTTTGTCAAAACAAGGAAGATAAAAAATGTTTACTTATACTAGTAGTGTGCGGTTCTCTTCAACCCTTCATAATCCTAAATTGCATATGCAAATTAGTGTTCTGTTTTTGTTCAGTAATAGGCAGAATCTTTTATGAAGTATTCGGCCGAATCCCAAAATAGTGGATTCGGTGCATTCATAACAATAAGGATCACTGTTTTGATCATAATATGGATCTAACATTGGTATGTCTACACTTTCTAACACAGGAATATTTTTTCAATCTCATTTATAAACTCACAAAAAGTCTGTACTCTGACTGCAAACCTAAATAATGGTGGCCATACACGGGCCGATAAAAGCTGCCGACAGACTGAGTCGGCAGCTTATTGGCCCGTGTATGGAGCCCCCCGATGGGCTTCCCCGATTGAGATCCGACCACCCGTTCCCATTCGTTAGGATCCGATCGTTGGGCGCTAGGGCCCAACGATCGGATCAGCCCGATATTGCCCACCTTGGTGGGCATATCGGAGAGAGATCCGCTCGTTTGGCGAGCGGATCTCTCGGTGTATGGCCACCTTAAGTCACATAGTAACTTACTTAAGTTGAGAAAAGACACATAGCCATCAAGTTCAGCCTTTTATGTCTATATAAAACTTGCCTAACTGCCAAAAATTCCCAGTGAAGCCAATTTGCCTCAGAATGGGAAAAATTCCTTTCTGACTACAAGATGGCAATAAGACCAGTCCCTGGATCAATTTTGTTCTAAGAGCTAATTTTAGTAACCTTTTATTTTTCTCACTTGCTAAAAACGATCCAAACCCTTATTGAAGCTATCTACTGTATCTGCCAGATCTTATGTATCTGTGTAGCCAAATATTAGTATTACGTGAGATGAAGAACCAGCACCAACTGCATAATTGATAACGTTCAAGTGATTTTATTCATCAAACATCCCAGATAAAGGTCCCCAAGAAGGACCAAAATGGTTCAGTTCCAGTTATACTACACCAGATACTACAATACAATGTGCTATACTCACATAAGAGATCTTATACAATTATATTAAAGGGATATTGTCATGGGAAAAACATTTTTCATCGGTTAATAGTGCTACTCCAGCAGAATTCTGCACTGAAATCCATTTCTCAAAAGAGCAAACAGATTTTTTTATATTCAATTTTGAAATCTGACATGGGGCTAGACATATTGTCAATTTCCCAGCTGCCCCAAGTCATGTGACTTGTGCTCTGATAAACTTCAATCACTCTTTACTGCTGTACTGCAAGTTGGAGTGACATCACCCCCTCCCTTTTCCCCCCAGCAGCCAAAAAACAGAACAATGGGAAGGTAAGATAACAGCTGCCTGGTAGATCTAAGAACAACACTCAATAGTAAAAACCCATGTCTCACTGAGACACATTCAGTTACATTGAGAAGGAAAAACAGCAGCCTGCCAGAAAGCATTTCTCTCCTAAAGTGCAGGCACAAGTCACATGACCAGGGGCAGCTGGGAAATTGACATTATGTCTATCCCCATGTCAGATTTCAAAATTGAATATAAAAAAATCTGTTTGCTCTTTTGAGAAATGGATTTCAGTGCAGAATTCTGCTGGAGTAGCACTATTAACTGATGCATTTTGAAAAAAACATGTTTTCCGATGACAGGATCCCTTTAACAACCCCATCAACTGCTCTACTGTTCTGGAAAAGATTACCTTCTACAGGACTTAAGTCACTATACCATAAGTCTTAGGTAAATTTATCAAAGAGTGAAGTTCTGCCACTAGAGTAAAATTCCGCAGCTCTCAATTCATTTCTATAGGATTTTGAAAGGCATATTTATCAATGGGTGAATGTGAAAGTTCACCCTTTGATAAATACGCCTATAAAAATCCCACAGAAATGAATGGAGAGTGGCGGAATTTCACTCTAGTGGCGGAACTTCACTATTAACTTCACTCTTTGATAAATATACCCCACAGGGTTTCCTTCATGCATGCAGCACTGTTTCTCAACTGGTAACATTCTCCAAGGCTGGGCATACATATTTAGAAAGTCTTACCTTAAAGTGATACTGACACTAAAGAACTACTTTTTAAAATATGAATGTACATTAAAAGTTACCTATAGGTCATGTTGATCATTTTTTGCTGAGAGGTTTGTTTTGGTAAGTAATTGTTAGTTGAAGTTTCTAAACCTGACTATTTTGCCAACCTACAAGATTCAAACACAAATTGGATATCTCCTTGGTGTAGTAGTGTCAATTGCTCAATCATACAGTGGTGGGGTTCGCCAGGTCCACATAAACTTCAGGGTACAAATAATGATTCCACTGGAGAGCTGGTTACAATGCAGTGTTGTGTTTTATTGAAGATGCATAAGCACTACATGTTTTGGACCTCTAGGGTCCTTCCTCTGGTGCACCAGGTTAGCCTCTTGACATCTTAAGGCTTATTTAAAATTTGAGACCAGAGTCCCGGCTACTCTGCCTTCTTCACCTTTGTGCTGTCCCAGGGATAGAATCAATCAGGCAGTATAATTTGGGACAATTCCAGCTCCTTTTATTTATTTTTCTCTTTAATTATTTCATGAATTCGAGCAGATTGATATCAATATTTAATATTTATCCGATTCTTTAATGGTCACGATAAATTAATTATACCCACAGAATCAATTTAGGATGAGAAATGAATTACTATTTAGTGGCACTGCACTTTACTCTAATTTATGTTTATTAATGAATCACTTATTCATTTCTAGTATTTATTAGTATTGCAATCAAATTAATTGACCTCTGTGAACTGATTTGAGGAACCCTGATGCATTATAATTATGATAAGGATAGAACCTTATTAGGTAATTTTTAATCACTGTTAGTATCTGTGGGATTATTTTTCTAATTAATTTATTTAGATGAAATGACTCTTAATTTATTGCAGTGCACTTTGAAATAGAAATATAATTAAGTGATTGGTCTAATTAGACTGATAAACACTGTCCATTGTGCTGCTACACAGCTATTTATTATTCTTAATTCATTTAGGTGTTGATAAAGGTATAATCATAGCCAATTTTAGTGACCTGTGGTGATAACTTGATAACTGGGTACTTTTTTTCCCCTATATTTATTAGCAAATGTCACAAATAGAGAGTGATTGAAAAAAGTCTGTAATTTCTGGGGAACAACTAAGTTGAAAACAACTTAACGGAAAAAAAGTGTTTAAAGGTGTACAACCCCTTTATGAACAGCAACTTGGCCTCCACTCCAGAAAATAACCACTGTCTAGCTGGGCACTGTTATCCACTGCTTTGACTTCACATAGGGAGTTTGGGAAACTTTCACTTATATCAACTAATGGACTTGCAGCTCTCTCTCTCTCCTCTATGATAAAGAAAACGAGATTCTGCCTCCACTAATGTATTAGCTCCTCTGACAGCCAGGGCTGCCATCAGAAATCAAGACCCAGTACTACTATCTTGGTTGGTTTTTCCCCTTTATGGGGCCAAATTATTAGCCTACTGCCCGCATGGGCCCTTTAGAAAATTGCCCTTGTTAATTAAGTATTATTCAACCTATTTTCTGTTACATCCAGGTGTCTTCTGATCAACAATAGCTGTATTGTGGAAACAGATGGGGACCAAAAGTTGGTTCATTGTATTTGTTTGCTAGTTAGAAAGCTGGTATTCTAGTTTTAATTTAGAAGACATTGATTAGTCAACATCATTTGCCAATCTGTCATAATTCAATTCTGCTAATTATGATAATGATATGCCCCTTATCTAATTTTTTGATCATAAAAGTTCACTTCTGTGAATATAGATAATAAACGGTAGCTACAGCGGGTGCTTTTTCCATAAAACTGATTTAACACTGCAGGGGAAATCAAGGCTTCAGATCTGGAATGTGCTCCAAGCTATATTTGCTGACTGTAGGCAAATGGAAGATTAAATTGTTTAATAAACTGAGGTTTATCATACCCATGTCAAAACCAGGCTCTAGTTAAACAGCTAAACCTTGAAAAGCTTTGAAAAATTGACAAAGTAGAACAAATAGCACCTGCATTACATGAATTCCTAAGTGACTAAAGGTGTATATACATTGACCTTTGATCTCCTCCAGGTAAAAATTGCCCAAATTGCAGTGGACCTTTGAAATTAATTTCTTGCCGGGGTCACGGTGGATTTCCAGTTACCAATTTCTGGAGGCATGAAGGGCCATACATATATTTTCAGGTAGGTTGGCGCTTGAGAACTGGAATGCAAGCCTGTTACTTTCAATTACATATACACTGACTACTAAACGAATAGTTTACCTTCATTTTAACTTTTATATATAACATTTCAAGAAAATTTGCATTTGCATTTGGGCTTCATTGTATTGTATTTTTTGTATTTATTTGTATTGTATTTTTTGTATTGTAGTAGTTTGGCTTTATTAATGACATTTTGCATTTGTTAATAAAGTCAGAACCAGAAGAAGGGTTTTTTTGCAAAATCAAGTTAGTATTATTTGGAGAAATATAAAAACATACAGCCAGGCATACAATACGTTTTTTCAAAAATTCATTACTGAGGCACCCAGAAAACAGTGCTATATTCATGAAAGGGAGTATGGTTCTGTTTCATGAATTCTATGAACTTTTAACAACATTTTAACACTGACATTTTCTCCTCCCACCCTGAAAGGTAGCAATTACTGAACACCTGTTTGAGAGCACTAATGAAAATAGCTGTGGGTTACAAAGGGGGTTATTTATCAAAGTCCGAATTTATCTTAGTATTTTCTGCTACAAACTCCGATCAACTCCCCTCGGGTTTTCTTTGCTTATTTATTAATACATTTTCCAGAAAATGTGCTTTGCGAAGAAAAAAATCAGATTTTCATGTTTTCTTCAAAATTTTCATCCGATTTTTGCCCGAAAACTTTGGAGTATTGCATGAAACTCAGCACACATCAAAAAATCATTGGGACTGACTTATATGCAACCTCGAAAGGTCTGAGATGCCGGATTTTCTGATTCGGACTTTTCCATCCTTTTCTAAAAAATTCATGATTTATTAAAAGTCCAATTTTATTTAAAAAAATCATGAATTTTTCATGATTTTTGCATTCGGAGTTTAGTAAATAACCCCCTAAATCTTGACAGATCTGGTGCAAACTTTGTAACTTATTTGACATTTCTGAAAATGCCTTTCCTCAGTTGAACTGTCCTGTCTTGGTTGGTTGTCTGGATTTACACAGAAAATATGGACAAAAACACTGAAATATTAATTATCTTAATGAAGTGGCAGATGATTTCTATTTATTAACATATATGAGGCCAGATTAAAATCTGAACCAATGTCTAAGGGTAGAGCTTCACAAGTGTTTTTGGTTGGATTTCCGCCCGCCGACAAAACGCTTGTGACAAGTCGGATGGAGTCGCACGTGTGAAGATATAACTGGACTGAGTGAAAAGTCGGAGTTAACAACTACACGGTTCGACTGTCGGATAAAGATGCTGCTTATTGCATCCACATCCGACAGTCGCGTCGAGTCAGATGCAAAGAAGACTTTACCTCCGACTTTTCATTCAGCCCTTAGAACGCTGTTAGAACAACTGGCACTTTAAAGTGGAACTATAGAAGTAGGGCAGAAATGTTGTACATTATGTTTTGTGCTTCTGCACCAGCCCGAGGCAACCACATCCCTTTAGCAGTAAAGATCTGTGTCTCCAAAGATGTCCCAGTAGCTCCCCATCTTCTTTTCTGCTGATTCACTGAACATGCTCTGTGCTGCTGTCACTTACTGAGCTTAGCTTTGTCATAATGTAAAGATGATTAGTACATAATTCAGATTATTGGTACACGACAGGTCAGGAACCAGCACAATTAGCCCTGTAACACCAGCTTAAATGACAGGCAAACCTCATTTTCTGCTTGAAGATTTATGACAACCCCTAAGATTAGCTTCATTGAGCATGAGCGTGTCGCATACACTCTTAACAAAATCTGTGATGAGAAACTCCTGTGACTACATCTGGATTATTTCTACTATAAAGATGCTGAACCTTTAGTCTGCTTCGGA
Organism: Xenopus petersii; assembly: GCA_038501925.1. Taxonomy (NCBI): domain Eukaryota; kingdom Metazoa; phylum Chordata; class Amphibia; order Anura; family Pipidae; genus Xenopus; species Xenopus petersii. The sequence continues at coordinate 62,425,427 of CM076681.1, read as the reverse complement.
AACTTCAGTATATAAAACATAGCATTTTTTTTCCATATTCATTTTTATGGATTAGTTCTCCTTTAAAGGAGAAGGAAAGGTTAAAACTAAGTAAACTTATCAGAAAGGTCTATATAAATATACCAGTAAACCCTCAAAAGTAGTGCTGCTCTGAGTCCTCTGTCAAAAGAAACACTGCATTTCTTTCCTTCTATTGTGTACACATGGGCTTCTGTATCAGACTTCCTTCTTTCAACTTAATCCTCCAGGGCAAGTGCGTGAGCATGCTCAGTTTGCTCCTCGTCCCCTTCCTCCTCCCTTCCCTGCTGTAATCTGAGCCCAGAGCTATGAGTGAGCAGGGAGAGACTCAGACAGGAAGTGATGTCACAACAAGCTAATATGGCAGCTGCTATCCTAAACAAACAGAGAGAGCTTTTAGAGCTGTTTACTCAGGTATGGTAAAGCATTCTGCAGAATAAATAAAGTCCTATAGCTTGCACTATTGTGGCTAATCTATTGCCAAGAAACTGCTTCGGTAGCTTTCCTTCTCCTTTAACTACATTTCTATAGAAATAGTTATGACACACAGGAGCAGATTTATGAGCATTCAAATCTAGAAATCGAAAAAATCTCAAAACACAGAAAAATGTACACAATAAAGAGGCAATGGTTGTCATTTTGCGAGAAATATATTAGTAGGTACCATACGCAAAGTTCTTTTTTTATTTAAAAATATATAAATATTGTTTAATTATTTCAAAAGTATTTTATTTACCTTGGAGCAACATTACAAACAAAGACTTTTAATAACGAATGTGATTAAAAAAAATACAATCTGTAGGGCTGTGCTGAGATCTGTAGAGCTTTGCATTACATTTCATATGCTATGGGTTAATGCAATGCACTAAATGATGTCCTGTTACTTTCATCACATACTGTAATAAACCCTTATATTACCGTACAATTTCATTTTGTTTTTCATTTTACTTTTAATCAAATCAAATCATACCTATTTGAGAATTTTGAAAATTACTTTAATTTGTTAATTTTAGTGCAAATGAGTCACAAATCCACAGATATTTCATTCAATGTATCAATGTGTAAGTAAGGGCCCTTGCACGCAGTTACACGCAGAGTGTCCTCTGTATTCAGTATTTCATACAAGGGTAAATGAGATCAATTCACATAGAAAAACCACTGCACAGTATCACAGGTATAAATGCCTGTGCGGAAGAGCCGTATGATTATTGGCGTCCATGCCCCCTTGGAAAAAAGTGGAGCTGGTAAAAATCAACTTTCTCACAATGGAATGACGGTGTACTAATTCTTCTTTGCATATATCTAGTGCCTGTCGCACTTTTGTATGTTTGCTAATTTAGTGACAGCTATTTTGTTATTTCTGTTTTAAAAGACAAAGGGAGTTCACGACCACCCAAAGCCAGAAACAAAACTTGAGTCAGAAAGTAGAAAGGCTGTGCATAAGAAGCGGACTGCAATTGTAACCACCACCCTTGGACTAAAAAGGAGCAGGAATGATGAGGTATGGTAACCTGTCAATAATATAATATAAATATACGATTTTCTTAAACTAATAGGTCATTTATAATAATAATCAGTAGAGTATTCAGGTCCGGTGCTGCCCTAGGCACAGCGTGATATTACTTTACGGTGAAACGCGCATTTGGGTGACATCACTTCCTCCGTGCGCCGCTAGATAGTAAGTCTGCCCCCCCCACCTCTGCTGCAGGATTTAATTTAACTATTGCACACTTACTGAGCCACAGTAATAACATTTCTTTGTGGGCTGCCTTTTATAGCACTTTCTAAAAGCGGCATAGCCACAGGCAAATGGCTGTGTAGACTACGGCACAAGTTAAGCAGTCCATTGTCTACATTTTATAAGTGACACATGCAGAGTCTTCCATCTTGATTGGCCAGGCTCAAGCTGCCAATAAGCAAATCTGAGCAGGCGTAAACTCCCTAGTATAGCCATGCTCCCCACGCCCACCTTGTTTATCATCAAATTGCTTTACACATATTAAAATTTGGTTAAGTTATTATTGTGCAGTAACCAATGTCAATAAGTCAAATGTTTTAATTTTACTTTGCTTTAATGGCACTTTTGGTGTCTAAAGGTGGCCATACACGGGCAGATAAAGCTGCCGATATCGGTCGTTTGGACCGATTTGACAGCTTATGTGCCCGTGTATGGGGGCTTCCGACGGGTCTTCCCGATCGATATCTGGCCACAATATCGATCGGAAATGTTTGATTTTTAACCGACCGACCCGTCGGAGCCCCTTGGCGCATCGTAATTCGATCATACGGCCGAACGTTCGAATTACCCCCGATATAGCCATGCAGTTAGTGGCATATCGGGGAAAGATCCACTCGTTTGTCGATCTTTGAGTCTATGGCCACCTTAACTCCATTTCACCTGCAGGATCCAGACAGTTACTCTATTGTGTTAAGGTGGTCATACACAGGCAGATTTAAGATGGCAATATGGGTCCTTTCATTTCATCTGCCCATGTATGGGGGCCTTCAGAGGGGTCTCCCCAACTGATATCTGCCCAAAAATAGGCCAGATATCGATCAGGCAGATTTGATTTTTCCCACAATCGAGGGCCACATGGGCTAGTTGATGTGGTCCTCATCCTGTTGGCGTCCATTCCCATTGTTTAGCTCTAGGATGGAACGATTGGATTAGTCCGATATTACCCTGCCTTTGGTGGGCATGTCAGGAGAAGATCCGCTCGTTTGGCGACACTTTAAGATTCTAATTTGCTTTGCAACCATTACAATATAATTTTAATTTGCCACCAGTTTTATAAACTAATGGGTGTTGCAGTTACTGCTTCCTCTTGCACTTTTGCCTGTATTCTTGCTGAATTGACCATGGAACACTCTATGGTACCTCCTAGTGATTGCTTGACAAAGGGGTGTGACTCCAAAACATTGCACTGATCCACTAATAAATCATGCAAGGGGTTTCCCTGCTGCAATATACCTTGTGTGCCAGTGAAATTGCTTGCACTTAATAATTGAGGGTGCTGATCCCTCTATCGTGCACCGGGTAGCACTGGGAAGGTAAGGGTGTTTGAGGGTTTGTCTAAACTCCTGGTAATGCTACATGCCATTATTATCAGGCTTTTATTCCATTAAAAGTCACCAAGAAAAAAACAACAGCCTCTGTTTTCTTATTGTAACTTTCGATTATACATGGATATACAGTAAAATCTGTTTAAATTTTTTAAACATTACATTTGGAATGAGGAGTTACAGGAGGCAGCCCACACCTTTGGAAAACATGTAAAAAAACAAAGATCTTATCAAAATACAGGTAAAATATACAAACAAAAATTTTCCCAGCAACAGTTCTGTAACAACAAAGAAATTCTTATTTCAATGAAATCGAAAGGTTTTCTGGAAACTGACTAGACACAGTGCTCTCAAGCTTTCATTACATACTCCTACTCTGTGAGAACAGAGTAATGTGAATATGTAATTAATGTGTGAGTGATAGGATAGGATGAGATTCAACAACAACATAACATTTACAGAGTGCATACACTTCCATGAAAATTCCAGTGCAACAACTTGGTGGTGAAAAACATTTCCCCTAAAATCCACAGTACTAAAGTATTACTGTGGCTGTTAATGTACCTGCTTCTAAGGCCTTTATGTCCTTCCATACTCACCCACTGTGATATAGCTCCTTTCTCTTTTAGTATATTCAAACCTTGCACTGAATTTCTGTTTTTGCAGAAGCTGAACAAATATCAAACTATATAAAGGATTAGGCAGAATCCAAAGAAACAGATGCTTTTGAGGCTCAGCTACTGTTTTTTCAGAAACTAGATCTGACCAGAAATTCTTAGGGGCAAGGGTCTGAAACTTATTTGTGACTTATAACCACATCAGATATAAGTATCTGCAATACATTCTTATTCCATCAACTGTCACCCCTAATCATAAGCAGTGAAGCAGTGGGAGTAATATACACATTATTATACAGAAATAATTCAAATATTAAAGACAACAACCCTCTTCATAAAGTATTATGATGTAGAATGACCCATGTAAACAAAGTACTGTTAACAGAACCTTGCTGTCACGGTTACCATCCTAAATTCAGAACCAATGCTAAGCACCCTGTTCTCGGCTCTTGCTTCCGCCTTTAACAGCTGCCTTTCACCTCGGGAGGAGCCCTCGGCTAATTGGATGCCGGCAGGTCTTAATAAGAGAGGTGCCAAACGAGAGGTTCTGAACAAGTAAAGGAGCACGACTGTAAAGCAAAGTCTTTTGGGCAGACAGTCATGGTACAAGGCGCAGACAGGAGGCGTAGTCAGATCAGGCCGAGTCGGGGCAGGCAGAGTACAAGTGGAGTCAGGCAGGCAAGGGTCAAAACCAGGAGATCAATCAGAAGGGAAACGGATAAAGCAGAGTCGGATACCAGGCTGGGTCAGGATTTCAGAGATTAGAATCGTCAAAACAAGCAGGGGTCACACCAGGAATCAGATTAATAGTCAGAATAATCACACAGAAGCACCAGGAATTCATTACAGATGAATATATAACGTGCAAAGAACTGCAGCCCAAGTGCGCCTTTTAAACTTTTCAAACTTTGCGCTGTTGCCGTGTGGCATCAGCGCGAATGCGCCTATAAAAGGAGCAGAGGCGCGCCGCGCGCGCCCTTAGTACAGCCACTTCAGGAGGAAGAGGACGCAGCTCGCGGCTGGCGTCCCCACCGAGGGGGAGGCAGGCAGCCTGCCGAACCCCCACTAGACCACCACAGTACGTTGTTACACTTGCTAAACGAGTGCATGGCCTTCCTCCTGATGTCGGCAGTTACAACAGAATGTAGAATATATCTTGTTGTCTTATCCCAAAGGCAATGTAAATTCACTTTACAGCATTCCTGACAGTGTTCATTTTCCTCAACAACAATCGCCCCCTTGCCTGCGTTCCAGTGAAGCTCATACATCACACTATGTTGGAAACTGATCTGGCGTCAGTTACATTCTATTAACAGGATCAGCAACATTTTAGCACTGTGTGACAGACTTGTTTGTTTTGTTTCAATGCTTATTCATTTTTAGGACCACATGAACTAATAATGAAATAAATGTCTAAACTGATTATTTTGCCTTCGGACCAAAAAATTGATTTTGTCTAGTTGGCCCCTTCCATTTTTTCTTCTTCTATTTCTGTTTGGTAATAACTGACTAAATAAAAAAATCACCATTTTAAGAACTAAGAGCCGCCTCCTGGGATCCTACGATTCACAGTACACACAAACAAATCATACATTTTAGGTCACATGAGTCAATTAACAGACAGAGTCTTCTGTGTCCATACAGTTGCTGTTACATTTAGAGCTGCAGTATTTCTGGTGAGATGATCTCTGAGACATCACAGAGAATATCATAAAATGGGGGCCACAGTAAACGATGTAAAAGGGCAGTATTTACTGATATCTATATTTCAGCTTGGTAAGATTCTTTAATATGCCACTTAATATGATATAACCATCTGCTCCTTAAGTATTCATTGTCGGGATATAGTTTTCGTTGAATAAATCAGCCTCCTTTTAATTTAACTGCTGGCATAAAATACCAGCAACAACCAAGGTTTAAAATACTTTTTTTGCAATGTCAGATTATAATGAACCATTAATAAAAAGTCCATAGTAAATTAACCTACTTAGTGTATCTTCCAACAATGTGATATCTTATCTATGGAATTTAGCATGTTTTATTATGTTTCTGCTTCAGCTAGCAAGCTTGAGCTATTTGACCTGTGTTTATTAATGTTTATTAAAGTCAAATTGTTGAACAGCTGAAGTCCAGAGATAATTGAATACGCTTCATAGGCAAAGAAATACTAAAGTATATACTATGTCCATATGTAAAGTCACAAATAAATATTTTGCTTGAAAATGTAACTAAGTAAGTGTAAGAGCTACATTTTGACTTTAGAGCTCCTCCAGTCTAATTTGGAATGCAGTTACACAGGTTCTGAAACAAGTCTAGTGACTTAATAGATGTTTCCATAAAGAACACATTTAGTTTTGCATGGTATGAAAGAGGTAGGTATGTACTCAGCACTGTATGTTCCAGAACTTATCATAAAGGTTCAGTGATGGGGGGTGGGCATAGACGGTAGTTGACTTCATCCAGTGTCAGACTGGCCCACTAGGATACCAGGAAAACTCCCGGTGGGCCCAGGTGTCAGTGGCCCTCATGCTGCTAAACATTTGGCCTATTTCATGGCCATTATCTATTTCTATGAGAACAAAGAGGCCAAATAGATGGAATAATAGATTATAGTATGTAAAGAAAAGAGACCAAGAGAGTAGAGGTTGAGGGAGAAAAGGAAGAATAATAGTACTGAGAGTGGGCCCCTGGTCTAAGGTTTGTTGGTGGGCCCCTGGTGAAGTGTGAACAAAGACACTTCTTGGAATATGGAAACACCTAAGGTTAACATTTTTATAGGTGACAGGTCACTAAAAAGCCTTTGAATCTGGACAGTATTACTATTGTATGTATATAGTAGCAAATTACTTTTAGTAAGACGGGACCTAGTTGCATGGGCCGAGGGGAAGAAACGTTTTACATGACACTCCATAGCGTCTACTCCTACTATTTCCACTCCACAGCATTAAGAATAAAATTTAACTGTCCACATTTTGTGTTTGACTCTTATAAGACAAGTAATTAATGAATTGTAGCCCTGCCATGAATATCAGAGGTGCTTAAGTTTCAGTCTTTTATTTGCTCATTTTATGGGTGAGTGTCATCTTGTGACCAGTGTTGTTCTTGCTTAGTGTATATTCTGTTCTGCCCTTGAAGCGTTTCCATTTCAGTGACATAGAAACCTGAATTAACAGCAATTGTATATAGAAGATAGAGCCTGGTGTCTCTCCTAAGCTGTCTGCATCAGGAATAATATATCAACGCTGTGTTCTACACCTTGTGCATTTATGAGATGGAAGGTGTAGATTGCAGCCAGACAGTGTATAAGAGCTTTATGCAGGGGCCACCAAGGGGCATTGTAAATGACCACTTGGTTTTTACTATTCTCTTTTCTGGGTAACCTAAAAAATATATATTTTTTGAACACTGCTCTCTCATAAATTGATAGATGTCTTAAAACTTAAACTTTTTATCTGCTATGTTGGTGAACGTTTTAGTGCTTTTTTTGACATTTGCATTTTAATTTTGGGTTTCCATTTCACTGACTGGAATTTAAATATTAAGACACTCTGAAGCCCATTTATCAAAGGTCGAATCTCAAATTCATGAGAATTTTTTGTTAACTTGTATATATATAATTTGACTGGGAGGTTATTTAAGAAAACATTTGAATGTCTAAAATTCGATCAAATGGTTCTGACCCGAAAATTCGAAACATATTTGATTTGTACGAATCGAGTTTTTTTCTGAAAAAAAACCCCTCAAATGTCAGGAAGGCTATAACATCTCCAAATGGCTCAATGGACGGCCATTCACTTGTACATGAATTTGGCGAAAATTCGAATCAAGTCTGTCATGGTCGAGGTGTGATAAATCTCAACTTCGGATTAAAATTTGAATGTGTGAATTTTGACACTCGAAAATTAAAATTTACTATTTGACCCTTGATAAATCTGTCCCTCTACTTTTCCTTCATTTTCAGCTTTTGTCTTTCTCTGTTTCCGTTTTTTCTCTTTCTATTAATGTTTTCTTTCGTTTAATGTGTTAAGGAATTACTATACTTTGTGATCCAACAATGGAACCCAATAATCCTTCCCCGGGACTATGGTTTGGTTAAAATCTTTTACTGGTGAACAAATGATTTGTAGAGGCAAATTCACTCTGTATATTCCATTCTGATATTGACCTTTTAATAGTAACCTTTTATTATGCTTCAATTAACTTCAATCTCAATCTGTTTATAGAAATGTTGTCATAGAGTAAAATATAATTGTGACTATTCCGATTACATTTATCCTTATTCCCCCTAGTTTTCATCCAGACTGTGGGTTGCCATGATATTCCAGATTGCATAATGCATGTCCATTTTTTGCCACTAAATCTGTATATTCTCAAGATCCATCATATGAATCAATCAAATCAATTTTTAGCGTTCGCATTTTGGACTAATGGTTTATAATAACTACTCTCATATATACACTATCTTTCAATATTGCACTCCATTTATACTGGAAAGTAAATAAACAGAAATTGTTGAGCATGTCATACCACAGTGCCCAATAGTTGATACAGTTTATTATACATAGTTTATCTACTAGAATGCCCTCACAACACAAGCCTATAGCACTACAAGCTGGCAAGCACTTTCATCGCTGTAGGTAGCTCTGATCATAGTTGTTTCACACTTGGTCAATTCATTTGCTACTATACACTGACTTTAAAACCAAGATTGAACTTGACGTGTGGAGGCTCAAGATGTGAAATCTGTTTGTCTCCTGTTTTTCTATTTGCCCAATAACTCAAACTGAAACCACATATTTTGGGTGGAAAGGCCACAATAACCAACCGACCAACAAACAAACATGTATATTATTAACCACCCATAATGATACTTATTGAGCTTATATATAAACATGAACACAAGCAATTGTTTGCTGCATATAACCACATAACAAAAGTTGACCTGATTTTCCTTAGGTCTCAGCCATATACCCTTGCAAACATATCTCAAACACTTGACCTACACTTCACTTTCTGTCTTCCACTATTCCCTTTTCAGCTGCCCCAATGGCAGCCCAACCACAACCGTGCTGCTACAAAATGACCAGAATGCCAACAACAGCAAGACCACAATTTACCCCTCAGCTGTCAGTTTCCTCTAACGTCAAGGTAAAATGGCTGCCCTCAATACTGCTATTATACTGCAATAAAATTACCAGCATCTCTTGCCCCACCTACTGCTCACTATTGCCAGCATCTCTTGCCCCACCCATTGCTCACCAGCCCTCCACTACAATTACAATTTCCAAAATTCCATAACCCATACCATTTGTGGGCGTGGGTCTCTATTTGTCCCACTATTCATATCCCTGTCACTCCACCTGTCAGACTGTGTTCCCATGGCCCCTGGAGCAGTGTTGGACTGGCCCACAGGGATACCAGGAAAGGTCCCGGTGGGCCAAGGTGTCAGTGGGCCCTCTTGCTGCTAGACATTTGGCCTATTTCATGGTCATTCCTTATTTCTATGAGAACAAAGTGGCTAAATAAATGGAATAATAGATGATAGTATGTAAAGAAAAGGAGAATAGATGAGTGAGGAAAGGAAGAATATTAGTACTAAGAGTGGGCCCCTGGTCTAAGATTAATTGGTGGGCCCCTAGTTAAAGGTTTTTGGGTGGGCCCCTGGTGTCCCAGTCCGACAGTGCCCTGGAGTATAGTCTGTTGTGAGTCCTGGTTGTTTCAGAAAATGTTCAACTTTGTTCAGTACGATGAACTTGTTTGTTCAGTTTTATTTCATATAGTCTTCAGCATTATTATGTGTCCACTGCTATTCACTGGTATTATATACTGTACATACAAAGAGTCCTTAGGGGAATCCTTAGTTTGATAAATCTGCCCCCGTATAGTTGCTTTAAAGATTATCAATCACAGGAAAAGTGTCATTACTGTCTATTTTTTTTTTTTATTTTGCTTTTATATTATATGTGAGGGTGCAAAAAATACTGCAAACAAGGTGAACTACCTGTATTAGGTTACGTTAAGGAAAGTGCATGGTTGCTTTAAATTTCTCCCAATCTGAAACTAAGGGGCAAATTCACTAAGATTAGTAGTTGCGGCAGGCGTAACTTCGCCGCACTTCGCCACACTTCTCCAGGCGTAGTTTCGCCAGTGCTTCGCAAATTCACTAAAATCCGAAGTTGTGCTCAGGGGTAGCGTAAGGTTGCGAAGTTGCGCCAGCGTTGATTCGCTAAGTAAAGCGAAGTTACGCTAGCGAAGGCTAATTTGCATACGGCGCCAAATTCAAATTTCAATGGAGGATTACGTATCAGCACTACAAATGGCTAGAAAAGCTTCAAAACATCAAATAAAAATGTTATTTTGCCCTACACATGTGCCCACTGTCTAGGTAAGTTGCCATGAGTCAGGAGATGTAGGGGGGAAGGAGGGGAGCCCCAAAAATGTTTTCGATCTTTTTCAGCCTATCACCCATAATGTAGAAAACACGCCAGCGTTTTTTGGGACTTAGAAAAATTTTGACTTTTTTTGAAGCAATCCCTATCTACTCTATTGCGCTTCGCCTGGTCTGAGGTGGCGAAGGAAGTCTAGCGTAAAAGGTATCGTTCAGTACACTGCGCGCGTTAGTGAATTTGCGTAGTTACGTCGCTAGCGAAACTTTGCCAGGCGTAAGGGTGCGAAGTAACACTAGCGAAACTACGCCAGCGTTCGGTAGTGAATTTGTGCAGTAACGAAAATGACAAACGCTAGTGAAGTAACGCTAGCATTCGGCGCTTCGGCGCTTAGTGAATTTGCCCCTAAGGCTCAGAGCAGGGGAGTAACTACAGAGGAAGCAGACCCTGTGGCTGCAGGGGGGCCCAGGGGATATAGGGCCCCACGAGGCCCTAATTAATATACAATTTCAATAAATATTGTCAACCTTCCAACAGGTCAACTTCTACACTTTTTCGGGGCCCCAAACATAATTTGCTGTAGGGCCCAGTAGTATCAAGTTATGCCACTGGCTCAGAGTACCTTTTGTGTGAATGGTTATTTTTAATTGTAGGGTTATAATTATTCTCCTATCTTTCAATTGTATTTCTGTCTCAGGCTCTCGCAGGTGAAAAATCTGATCAGGAGAACCAACCTGGCCAGCAGGACTCTCAAGCTCTGCTATATGATTTCAATGACATGGATATGGATCATTCGGAAACAGAGAACATGCTCAACAACTGCCTTACCAACTATCATTTTGGGAAGGATTCAAATCAGGGGGAAAATATAAGTGACCCAGTATGGAGCAAAAATCTGAGCAGAGACACCCAGAATGACAGCAATCAATGCATTGGAGGCGAGTTTATAAGTTCGGCTATGGAATTTGATTTTTACAGTGAAGATCAACAAATGTGGAGCAAAGTTTTCTTTTCCAAAAATCCACATACACAACCACTAGAATACCAATGTTGGGAGAAATCACCTTTGCATAGCTGCCATGTCTTAAATAACCAACACATTTCCAATGCGGAACCTTCAATAATGGATGGCCTTCTAAACTTTAAATCCAACGTGGATGATGTACATGAAGCAATGTTGCAAGTGAACCATAACAATAGTGTATCTTCATCAGCAGTCTACCGCCTCTGCCAGGAGGACTCCTATATACATAGATACAATCCCAATCATTTTTCTCCAATCCTATAAAGGGAACTGAGTTTAAGGAGTGAAAGAAGGTCCTCATTCATTTTTCTAATGACACCATCAGCTCATGGATTGCCTGTAGTAATGAGTAACTTTTCTGAATAGCTTCTGTTTTATTACCCATTTGTTTTTATACTGTCAGCGCATGAAAAGACTATTGCTGGAATTGTTTTGGCTTGTTTCCCCTGCAGTAATTATTAAGTAGAATGAAAAAAAAATATTATATACCTTTTCTTCATCGTACTTCATCTGTGGTGGAGAGGCACATCTCTAATGTTTCTGAAATTGTACGAATGTTCCGCCACTGAAAAACATAAATCATTTTGAGAATAGTTGAGTCACATTTGGTGCGAGGAAATCAAACCACATTTTATTTTTGTCAAAAAAACTTATGAGACTATTTTAAAAGCATTTTATACGTTTTTGTTATCACCGCTCAAAAGAATTCTTGTTTTATTTGGCATTTAGATGCAGGATAAACACCGAATAACTTCTCCTATAATCTGAAACAACAGAGTTGTTTTATGGCCACCCATTGCACAAATGAAAGGCACAGAAACAATACACATGTATTGTTATAAAAAAAAATGTGAATTGATGGGGGAGAGAGAGAGAGAGAGAGAGAGAGAGAGAGAGAGAGAGAGAGAGAGAGAGTAAGAAACATTTATATAAACATCTGTATTAGAGATGAAAAAAAAAAGGATTTTTTTCAAGATTAATCCCAGCAAGATTCAAGATTCCAATTCATATATTCGTGGGTCATCTAATTCCAATCAACCTACCTTTTGGTGACCATTAACTTAAGGGCTTTCTTTTTTATTATATATGTGTGTGTGTGTATGACTGGTTTAACTACCTATGCTTCATGAATTTAGTGGCCATGTGATGGTGACATACATTTGTGACACCACTTTTGGTAGGTGATCCAGTTCAATGCATCTCTTTATTCATTTCAGGTGTTTTGCTCTAATGGACAATAATGTGAATTTTATCCAATCCTAATTGCCTGCATTATTGCTTCTGCCCCTAAAGAAGACCCCAGTAAGTTTCAAGGGGTTGAAATGCATTGGCTTTGTCCTAAAGTAGCTATCAATAAAGTCATTAACTTGTTCCTTGTAAGTGCCCTGCTTATGATTCTTATTCTGTGTGTGCAAAGTTGGGGAATTTTCAGGTGACTTCCCGCAGTGAGCACCACTAGCCATTTTGAGATTTACAGTATATACAGTATCTGGCCACATAACTCACTTTTCTTTATGGGAACTGTAATGATGGGAGCAAACTGAAACATTCACTGACATAAGCCCTATGTAAGGGCCCTTAAAGGGGATCTATTGTGAAAATGTAATATAAGCTTAATCATACTGAAATAAGAAACTTTCTAAATACAATCAATTAAATATTCTGTACCGGTCCTTAAGTTTATGTTCACTATTCATCTCTCAGTGTCTGTTGCTCTTCATTCTGTCTTCATGCAGCAGTTGGGTGTCAGATGAATGATCCAATATATCTTATAAGGGGGCTCATTTTGCTCACTCTATTAAAATCACCAGACATGGGTGTCAGATGAATGATCCAATATATCTTATAAGAGGGCTCATTTTGCTCACTCTATTAAAATCACCAGACATCTTGTCTCTCTACATGCAGAATTTTTGCAAAAGGCAGTTATTTTGTTTGTACTGGAATCAGTTATTTGAGTGAGGGCTAATACCTTAGATAGGAAAGGAGCCCCCCTATAAGATATATTGGATTTAACGGTCAATGAATATCTGATACCCAATTGTTGCATGAAGACAGAATGAAGAGAAACAGATACTGAGAGAGGGATAGTAAACAAACTTCACTATTTCAGAAACAATGCAGAATATTTAATTGATTGTATTTAGAAAGTTTCTTATTTCAGTATGATGAAGCTTATAATCAATTTTCATTTTCGTGATAGTTCCCCTTTAATATACATCACCATATTGTTCTAGAAATGATTAAAATCATCCACCGAGACAATCAATAACGAACGAATAGTTTGAGGCATATTTATCAAGGGTCAAAGTGAATTAGAGGGAATTTTCAAAGTAAAAAAATTCAAAATTCAAAGTAATTTTTTGGATACTTTGACCATCGAATAGGCTACTACGACTTTGATTCAAAGTAAAAATACTTTGATTATTCGACCATTCGATAATTGAAGTACTTTCTCTTTAAAAACTTCGACTTTGTCAAATTAAACCTGCCAAAGTGCTATGTTAGCCTATGGGAACCGTCTAGAGCATTTTTCTAAGTTTTTTGAAGTCAAAGTAAAATCGTTCGATCCAAAGGATTTCATCGTTCAATCGAACGATTTTACTTCAACCGAAATGGCCAAATTCGATGTAAAAAAAACTTCGACTTCGATATTCGAAGTCCAAGTATTCCAATTCGATGGTCAAATGTTAAAGCTTTTTCTACTTCGAAATTAGACCCTTGAAAAATCTGCTCCTTAATGTTTTCAATTGTTTTACACACCTGGGACAGATTTACCACAAGAAGCACTGATGAATTTATGGGGACACATAAATTCATCAGCAATCACTTACAGTTTTTGAATAATAAAGATTTTTGTCACTATTCAGTTGTTCTTAATGGAGTTTCCTTTTGTTCCTATGATGTATATTTGGGATAGGAGGATCTTTTTGTCTGAACTAAATGAAAGCATTAGAGAATAAAAGCATAGTGCCAGGGATTTCTTACAACACTGTGCCTGTGTTAGTTCCAATTATAGAACAATACAAGGTGTTGGAAAATAAGGTGGTGTGTGTATTTATTTGTGCTAGTGAGATGTTACTTGTGTGTCATTTAAAGGACTGTGCTTATGTACAGCACCAGGGATTGTTAAAAAAAAATATACTAGTTGGGGTTCATAATAAACATTGCATATTTAGCAGTATCCTTAATCACTTCTATGCTACTTTTCTTTTCTAATAACTTGAGGGAAAAACTCAGCACCACATTGCCTTAGAACTATTATTCCCTTTCCTATATGCCTAAAGTAATGCCACAGGTATTTGATATTAAACCCTTGATATTAAAAAGGAAAACCATACCCCAAAATAAATATTTAAGCCCCAGATTTCATATCATATTAAGTGGCATATTAAAGAATTTTACCAAACAGGATTATAAACTTATGGGGCAGGTCCCCATAGGCTAACATTGTACCTCGGTAACTTTGAAATTCAAAGTTTTTTGTACTTCAAATTCTTCACTCGAGCTTAGTAAATGTGCCCCCTTGTGTCTTATTCCCATCCCTTTAGATTGTAAGCTCCTTTGCACAAGGCCTTCCTCACCTTTTGTACCGGTATTGGTTGTGATGTATGTAACTCCGTATGTTCTATGTATGTAATTCATGTGATTTAGTTGTATGAACACATTTACTTTACAGTGCTACGAAATATGCTGGCGCTATATAAATACATGTTAATAATAATAATAATAAAATACTGTTACTAAAAACTACTCTTTAAAATATTTATGAACATTAAAGTTACCTATAGGTCATTTTGATAATTTTTCAATGATAGGTCTGCTTTTGTAATTAATTGTCACTTGAAGTTCCTAATCCTGTATTGCCAACCTGACTGTCCCCCCTTTCTAATGCTAACAGACTACTGCTGTACACATATGGCAGCCCCCTCAGAGGAACATGGGGGGTTAGATAATGTAAAAGCAATGGGCAAATACTCTTTAGGCAAAATTATATATAGCATGTAACGACAATGTTATGATAGATTCTAGTGTCAGTACATCTTTAAAATGATTTAGAAGATGTCAATGGCAGATGTCCAATTGATATGATCTGCACTGGGTTTCGTTCAGCAATCCAGATTTGGCGGTTTCAGGTTTCAAATCCGAAAAAGTTGGAGGTTTTGGGCGTCAAACCTGAAAAAGCGGCAAATTTTGGCGTCTAATCCAAAAAAATACGTACAATTCAGATTTTTGCATGATTTCATATATTTTTTCCCACACAAGAACTTTTAGAATTTTTTTTTTTGATAAATAGGGATAAGTGTCTGTGTGGATTTGGTCAGAGTGGCTTTTCGAAAATAGTGAGTGCTTTTTGGATTTTGCGGTTTCAGGTTTCAAATCCGAAAAAATTGGAGGTTTTGGGCGTCAAATCTGAAAAAGCTGCAATTTTTGGCGAAATAGCCAAAAAATACGTGCAATTAAGATTTTTTCACGATTTCATATTTTTTTCCCGCACAAGAACTTTTAGAATTTTTTTTTGATAAATAGGGATGTGTCTGCCTGGATTTGGTCAGAGTAGCTTTTGGAAAATAGTGAGTACTTTTTGGATCTTGATAAGTAACCCCTTTAATGTTTAAATGATTTTCTAGTAGACGTAAGATCCAAATTAGGGAAAGATCCATTATCCGGAAAACCCCAGGGGGCAGATTTACTAAAGGGCGAAGTGGCCAGTGCTGGCAACAATTCGCCAGCATTACCACCCGCAGGGTGGCAGGCACCAATTCGCTAGAGAAAGAGATACTAGCGAATGGACGTTACTCTGTAAATTCGCTAAAATGCAGATTTTGCTAATCTTATTTTGACCTCTTTCGCCAGACTTGCATTGGCGCAGCAATGCTAGCGAAAATTGCCAGTGTTTGGCGCCCATGACGAAATTCCGCATTTTAGTGAATTAAAAAGCCATGGGTGCGAATCGGTCGCTGGCGACTTTTTGCCGGTTAGCGAATCTGCCCTCGGGTCCTAAGCATACCTGTGCTATTTTTATCTATATTTAAACTATCTGTGTTTTGGATCTTAGATATTGGAGCTTACTGTAACTTTGGAAGACAGTACAAATAACCCTTTTGGCTCTTCTCTTCAAAGGAGAAGGAATGGGATAATCACTTGAGAATAAAAATCAAAGTAAAAAATCTCACACAAACTTTGGACAACATTTATTTTAGATCTGATATGTCAGGCACATTAATAACAAATTAAAAATTACCTGACTGATCTGTCGATGTCTGATGAACAGATGTTGATGCCATATTTTGGTTTCTTTTAAAAAAAAAAGACATCTTGTACCAGCTCAGATCCTTTCATGTGGAACACGATATACCTGCATCAGAATGGAATGACCATAAATGGAACCAATGGAAAATTACTCGTAAACCTGTTGAAGAAAGCACGTACTGTATGTAGTTGCACAAGAGAAAGAGCCTGAATCAGCAGCTTAATAGTTTACCTTGTTTGTTGATGCAGTAATAGGAAATCACCAAAACTTTCTGGGACAGCTTTAGAATATTTTAAATGAATGTAAGTACTATGCACTTAATTTACATTTAAAACAATATATATGCAAATATGACTATAATCTGAGCAAACAATGCCGCCGAGGTAGGGAAAAGCATATTTCTTTAGACTTTTGGATCAGCAATGCTGCCTTTAGTGTCCTTTAGCAACAAATCTGGTTAGAAGATTCGAAGTGCATGGATGGCCAGCCAAAAACGTTTTTTTTGCGTAATAAAAGAGACATCCAGCATGTTTTATATTGACATTGAATAGGCATGGACAAATTTTTTTCGCCTTATTTTGCCGCGGATGACCATAGACTTGTATGGCGTTGTGCGACAAAAATTTTTTTTTTGCCACGCAACAACATTTTTTTGATGCCCGTAGACTTTAATGGGCGTCAGCGACATTTTGCGGCGGTGAATTTTTGGCGAAACGAAACGGTTCAAATTTGCCCATCCCTAACATTGAATGGTTTTTGGGCTCTTTTCAGTATTGGCTATTGAAAGCTGCCTGTCTAGATTATTCTCTACATTTCTGGATCTGACTCTGAAACAACATAGAAAGCAGCTGATAACACTCTAGAACTAGATGCAGAACCACAGAATAGAAATGGATAAACAAAGTTTGCTTTCAACAGCAAATGACAATAAAACCATCAAAAAATTCTAGTTAATGTATTTTAGAAAATTGCTTAGAATTATATTTTTAACTGTGCAAAAGAAGTTGTGTAAAATCTATGTAACAACGATAGACAACCATCATCAAAAAAAGATACATGTGATTAGAGTGACCCAACCAGTTATGAACAAGAACTTATCCTTTGCCCATGGGGGGGCACAATGACATGTTTATGGAAGAGGAGAATCTGCAATGATTCATTATTGGGTCGACACCCTCTTCAATGACTCCACAGTATTTACCAATGACCTAAAGTAGTTAATGATTATGAGAAAGTATAAAATTCTGTGTATGCAGATTCTTGAAGCAGCCCCCCCTAACATGGATAGATTCTGTTCTCAGACTAGCTTGGTCATATCACCTTGATCTTGTGGAATAACCATCTCATTGGTTATATGAGCTGTGAAGCAATATCAATATGTTCTCGTCCTTTTTATGTCTAAGTTCTTATGCCATGTGTTCCCAAGTTTCTTGTTAACTTCATTAGCTGAATTTCCTGTTTTCAAACTGGAAATTCATCTCTTCTACACAATTTTTGTGCTCTGCGCTAGCATCGTGGATCCCCATAAGTGCCAAAAAGGGGAGTGCGCATGGGGTGGGGTGTTGGCAGGCAGGAGCACCCCTGGATTAGTGTCTCCAAATATAAAAGAGAACAGTTATTAATGTAAAATTCTGTAGCAGACACATCTACCTTGCCATTTTGTGCAAGGCATTTTGTTCCCACTGCTAAAATTATTTATATGCAGATACTTTAAAGGACCAAGTTGTGTTCAGAAAAATAGCAGTCTGACATCACTAATCTGCTCAATCACTGTTTTTAGTAGAAATTATATTGCTACATGGCAAATAATAAGAATAAAATATAAAATAATAGCTTTTTCCAAATAATAGCAGTGTGGAGTTTTAGTGAAGTCATTCATTCTGTGAAAAAACAGGTGTCAATTACGCCCTTAATTTAAAGAAAAATGTTGTGCATGCTGGTTATAGTGCATTTATCTCTGAAATTCTGAGTAAAATGGGTCACTCCAGACAGAGTACTTTGATTAAAACATTGATTGGAGAGGGGAAAAATATAAAGGTGGCCATAGACGCAAAGATCCGCTCGTTTGGCGACATTGCCAAATGAGCGGATCTTTCCCTGATATGCCATTAACGAGCATGGCTATATCGGGTGTAATGTGAACGTTCGGCCGTATGGCAGTGCAATGGGCTCGATTCGTACGTGTGCGTCTATGGCCAGCTTTAAGAAGTGCAGAATTAATAGACTGCTCAGCTAAAATGATCTCAAATGTTTTAAAATGGCAGCCAAAACCTGAAAGAGGTGGAACAAAAAACGCAAAACTACCATTTGAATGGATAGAAGAACAGCCAAAATGGCAAAGACTTGGCCAATGATCAGCTCCAGGAAGATCAAAAAGTTACCTGTGAGTAGTTACAATTAGAAGACACCTAATCAGCAAGAAGCCCCCACAAAGTCCCATTGTTGGAAAACGGCCGAAGCGGTTAGTATGTGCCAAAGAACAAATTGACTGCCTAAAGAGAAATGGCACCATTTTTTGTGGACTGATAAAGATTGTTGGGTCTAGGGGCCACAGACAGTTTGTTAGACGACTCCCAAACACTGAATTCAAGCCACAATACAATACAATGTTTCTCATACTATGGTGTTGGGACTGTTTATCATATACCAGGGATCATGGATCAGTTTCAATACATCAAAATACTTGAAGAGGTCATGTTGCCTTATGCCAAAGAGGAAATGCCCTTGAAATGGGTGTTTCAACAAGATAGCGACCCCAACACACACCAGTAACTAGCAATGTCTTGGTTCCAGACCAAATAGATTGATTTTATGGAGTGGCCAGCCCAACCCCAGACCTTAATCCAATAGAAAATGTATGGGGTGACATAAAAAATGCTATCGCTGAGGCAGAAACCTAGAAATGCAGAATCGTGGAATGTAACAAATGCCAGAAGTTGGTCAGCTCCATGCATTGTAGATGTGCAGCAGTTCTCAGAAACAATGGTTATACAACTAAATATTAGTTCAGTAATTCAAAGTAAAGCAAATGCTTGAAACATTCTTTGAGTTTGTAAAGAAGAATTCAGACACTGATAATTTTTTTGAATAGCCTAATATTCCCTTTTCTTCACTTTCTGTAAAGGAATAACACAAATGTGATAGTTTTCTTCATGTTTTGGAATAGAATGTGCTGTGTTCCCAATGCATTTGCATGTATGGAAATAAAGGCTATTATAAGGACTTTGAGCCTTATTCACTTTTTTAAACAGACTGCTATTATTCTGAACACAACTGTACAATCGTAGATCAGAAAGAGGCTACTGAGTTTTGCTTTTTTTGTTGCCAACACATATTTTCCAACACACAAGTCACAAAGTATCTGAGCTTGGGTTTAGTTTATTGTATCAGAGGTGGCAGTGGATGGGGTGGAACATCATGAGGGTGAGACTTGGGGTGCCTGTTAATTTGTAAATCTAGTTACTGTTAAAACATTGTACAACTATCACATTAATTATTGAAGTCTTAGCCATGTTATAAGCTATTTAAGGCCTTCAGAAAAGGGGAGGGAGGGGAGGGACTTGGCAACAAAAAATAAACTTTCAAAGCCTGTCTTATGAAGTCACCAGTACATGTTTTTGAGATACACTCAGATGAGCACAGAATGTTAAACCAACAGTAGTACATAAAAACAGCGAGGCACTGACAGATCTTGTTGATGGATGAACTGAAAAATAAGAAGTGGAAAAAGAAGATTCTGTGAATACAGAACTGCTTATTACAGGTAGGGAAAACAGCTCTCCAGAAATACTACCTTTAATATGTGGCTTTTCTTTGATGCCAATGCCTATCTGGGCCGGAACTAGGGGTAGGCAGAGTAGGCGCCCACCTAGGGCGCAGTTTTTTTCTTTTTTATTTCTTTAATTTTGAAGGTTCTTCCATGCTCCAGCAGAGTTCCGCTCTGCTCCCCACCTCCCTCTTACTTGCCCTGGATCTGATTGCGCCGCCTCTCTCCCTCCAGTTAGTAAAGAAGACAGACAGTTCCCCTTCCCCAAGTCCAACGCAATGTGGAAGCTGTCCGGATGCGCTGTAGTGAGGAGCGCTGTGCCGTCACTCTGCATAGAGAGCTGTGCTGGCCTGGATTGTTGCTGTGCACATGAAGAGATCCAGCTCAGCCTAGGCAGTGACGGTGCAGTTCTTTGTTCTGAAACTGGCTGGTCGCTGGGGTGGCGCTGGAGAACAGTGAGCACTGAGCAACAGAAGGGTACAGTGACAGTCAAAGGCAATATTTTTGGTGGTGCTGCTGCTTAGACTTGGGGGGGCAATATGCTGGTGGCACAACAGGTACAGACTTAAGTGGGAAATGGTCCTACAAAATGGGGGGGAGGCGCTGATTAAAGCCCTTGTCTAGGGTGCCAAACCACCTTGGCCCAGCTCTGCTTATAATATTCTTATATTTTACAATAGAGGTGCTTTATTCACTATATAAACTATTATCTCTTTCATTATAAATCAATTTGTATTTTGGAAACTCTGCATAAAAGCTCAGCTTGCCTATATCCTCATGAATGGCACTTAGTGGTGTCATCAGTTATAAAAGGAGCTTAGTGATGTCATTTTTGTCAAAAACCACTTAAACTTTTGGATTATAATAAAGAATGCACCCCTTGTTGGAAAATATGAGGTTATTAGAAGCAACACCAGAATTCCATGACCTGTATAAAAGCTTTAAATGGTCATGGAACTCCTCGGACACTTATAATATTTTTATATTTTACAATATTCACAATTCACTATATAAGCTTGCTTACCGTGCTAAACATTTATGTATTCCTTGACAACAGCATTTCAGATTCATTTAAGGATTTTATTTTCATTCAAATATCCAGTTGAAGTGAAACGTACAGCTAAATGGCAGTAAAACGAATTTAACAATCTATTAGTTAAACATTCTTTTATGTTACGAGAGTTGTGCGAATATAGTACCTATAATCTTTAAACATATTTTTCAATCATAGGGCCAAAATACATTAAAAGAACATCTTATTGGCATCATCAATATAAATGAACATTCTTGCAAAATAAACACAATCTAAAAATAACCTTAGCAATAGAGAAACTGTGGTCTCCCGTCAAATAAAACGATGCGTTGCTATTTCATTCAGTTCAACACCCTGAACATCCCATATTCAATGCATTTAATATCATTATACATGCGAGAATTATATATATTTTTTTTTCCTCAAAGAGGCCTTTCTGATACAGCAGTGAAGCTCTTCACACGAGCAAAGAACAACGGTGTGTACATCTTGTCAATGTCAAATGCTGTAACTGCCGTCTCTCCAGTTGATCTGAAGGAAAAACAAAATAAAAACACTTGGGAGTATCAAGAGGAAGTAATATAATGTTACTAAACATACAATGCCTTGCAAAAGTCATTTCTCCCATTTCACTGAATTACAAACCCTACCCTGAAGTCTAATTCTATAATTTCCTATGGGTAGAATTCAGGCAGAAATTATTTATCCCACCTACCTCAGGGGTGTCCAAACTTTTTGCAACAAGGGCCAGATTTGGTAAAGTGGAACTGTGTGGGGGCTGACCATTCAATCTGACATTCTTTGAACCATTAGGTATGAAGATCCAATTTACAGAAAGATACCTTATCTGGAATCTGGTGAGAACTAGCGCCTAATCCAGTGAATCCAGTTAATATGCAATTTTGTCACTGCAAGCAGCCGGCGCGGCAAGAAGATAGACGGCACAGCTCATCAACAAACTCCTGGCTCGGGCTGCCCAGTTGCATGCCAATTTTTATCCAGTATAAAATTGCGGGCCAGTATAAAATTGAAAATGGGCCACAATTGGCCCGCGGGCCGGAGTTTGGGCATGCCTGACCCACCTAATTTGTATCTTGTCTTGCAGTGTATTTGGCACAAGCTGTTTTTCCACTTTAAAGGAATTGTTAGTTTTAGCCTTATGTAGAAAGTGCTATTTTGAGACAATAAGCAAATGATACAGGTATGGGACCTGTTATCCAGAATGCTTGGAACCTGGGGCTTTCTGGATAGTGGATCTTTCCGTAATATGGATCTTCATTCTATTAGTCTACTAGAACATTGTGTAAAAATTTAATTAACTCAATATGCTGGTTCTGCTTCCAATAAGGATTAATTATATTTTAGTTTGGATGAAGAACAAGCTACTGTTTTCTTATTACATAGGGACATTTTTTTTTA
Organism: Xenopus petersii; assembly: GCA_038501925.1. Taxonomy (NCBI): domain Eukaryota; kingdom Metazoa; phylum Chordata; class Amphibia; order Anura; family Pipidae; genus Xenopus; species Xenopus petersii. The sequence goes on along the minus strand of CM076681.1, from coordinate 62,402,847 downwards.
AAAAAAAAATTAGATTTGGATGAAATGAACGCAGCCTTTCCGTACTTTGGAGCCTTCAGGGAAAAAGGGTTTCTGGGTAACAGATCCCATACCTGTACTCAGTTTTTATTTGTAGCTTTTTAAATAATTTTAATTTTTTTAATCAGCTTAGAAATGGACAGAAGCATAAGTTATAAAAAGTGAGAATAACAAAACAATTGTAGCCTCACTTGTTTTTTGACTGCTGGGGTCAGTGATCCCCATCTGAAAGCTGGACAGTGTCCAAAGAAGGAGGCAAATAATCCAAAGAATAAAAAAAATATATATAAATATTGAAGACCAACAGATAGATAGAACATACTAAAAGTTAAATTAAAGGTGATCCACCCCTAAAAAAGCCTCTTTGTGTAAGGTGAAATCAACCTTACACAACGAGGATACCCACCCATACTGGTAACTGAATTCTTTTGGAGAGCACTGTCCATTATTTTTTTTTTTTACAAGAGAGTTTATAGAAATGACAGGAGTGAGAATGCACAGACAACATTATTAGTCCCTTTTGAAACTTACTTGTAAGTAATGTGACAAGAATGGTGGATCCAGACAAGCTTATTAAATTTGTGACGTCCGCTAGAACAAAGCTGTAGACCCATGTGAAAGCTGCGTTCTGTTTCTGGAACTTGGGGTCGACGGAAATAACGATATTTCTGATAGTCACTTGGTTTCTGCATTTGATATGGAAAATATAGTTATATTACTGTCCATTGGGACTTTCTCTTATTGTGGTATGCACATCCCCATCACAAAATAATCTGTTTTATGTATTTATTTATTTTTTTAACAGAAATGGCAAATTGAAGAATAATTGACAGACCTCCTAAAAGCTTTTACTTTAAGCTTTCCCATACTTATTTAAAGGAACAGTAACTTCAAAAAATAAAAGTGTTTTAAAGTAATAAAAATATAATGCAGTGTTGCCCTACACTGGTAAAACTGATGTGTTAGCTTCAGAAACACTACTATTGTTTATATAAATAAGCTGATGTGTAGCAATGGGGGCAGCCATTCAAAGGAGAAAAGGCTCAGGTTACACAGCAGATCGCAGGTAAGCTCTGTCTGTCTAATATTGTTACCTGTTATCCATTAGTTAACATGTGCCATATAGCCGTTTTCAATTTCCGCCATTGCTCCACAGCAGCTTGTTTATATGAACTATAGTAGTGTTTCTGAATCAAACAGATCAGTTTTACCAGTGCAGGGCAACACTACATGATATTTTCATTACTTTAAAACACTTAAATTTTTTGGTGTTACTGTTCCTTTAAATACAGCTTTGCTATTTCTTAGTAATCATTGCCACCTCCTTGCATTGCACATTCAGCATACCTCATATGTTCTCTGATCTACATATTAAGTGCTCAACACAAAATTTCCCAAAGAATGCTTGTCAGCAAAAAAGGTCTAGGAAACCAAGCAAGGATTTTTAAATCATAGGGACAGAATTTACAAAAGCAATAGCATTTTCCCATTAAATCTTTTTTGTAACATTTTGTAAATGGGTATCTGTGCAAAGCAGCCCAGTTTTGAGCAGAAAACATCAGATTTTCTGCAGATGGACAGTGGGCACCCTGCCTGAATATTCTGGTGGGGTGCAGGCTCTAGTCCAGAATTTCAGTCCTTGGTGACATTGTTGGGCAAAATTTGTCAAACTGGACCCACGCCGAATAACTGCACTACAGTGTCTAATGATCTGCCTGTCATAGTGAATAAAGCTCAAAATCCTTATAATAGCCTTTAATTTCCATACATGCAAATGCATTGGGAACACTGCACATTTTATTCTAAGTCAAAACATGAAGAAAAAAAAAGTATTTGTGTTATTCCTTTACAGAAAGTGAAGAAAATGGACAGTTCAAAAAAAATAAAAAATAGCAGTGTCTGCATTCTTCTTTACAAACAAAAAATTTTTTAAGATTTTGCTTTTCTTTGAATTACTGAACTGATATTTAGTTGCATTACCACTGTTTTAGAGAACCGCTGCACATGTGTTGCATGGAGTCAACCAACTTCTTGAACCTGTTACATTCCACAATTCTTCTGCATTTCTTGGTTTTGCCTCAGAAACAGCATGGTTTATGTCACCCCACAAGTTTTGCATCTGAGCAGGAGTGAGCATCTACCAAGCTTGACAGAGGAGACAAGCTAATATAAAGTCACCGGCTGAACAGCAGCTGCCCCAATAACTTCCGGTTGTAGAAAGAAGCCGGCCTGCAGGACATTGGAGCACACACGTAAGTGCAGGTCGCCACATCGCCTTTTTAAAACAAACCGGAAGTGAGACTTTGTTGCACTATTTATGTATTAAATATTAAAGAGAGTTAACTTTGTCCAGGATAGTATTATTGAAGGGGGGAGGAATGGATTCTTTACATTACAAAAAGCCTTGTAAACTAAAACTCTCATTCAATCGTTCAAAGAGAATCTAATCTTTTTATCCATGCTGCCTCTTTTCTTAGCAACTGTTTCCGCACATTACCCCCTCTCAGCGGATTAACCTGTTCCAATACAGTCCATCTTACCTGAGAAACAGTTTTTCTCACATTGGGTTGAAGGGTATTTAATGTTATGTGTTCACTGTGTAATGTGTAATGCACCTGAGGAAGGGGTTGTCCCCGAAAGCTTGTGCCACATCTCTGCTGCAATAAAATGCATTGAAGACGAAGTATGGTGTGCTTCTTTTTCCCCTTTTTCAAGAGTGCACTACCTCTGAATAAATTTGTGAAACAGGGAGCTCCAAGCTACCTCCCGCAAGGCTATGTGCCTGGCAAATCAGAAAGATACATGCAGCAATTTTCAGTCCCAAAGTTTAGTAACAAACATAGAGGATGTAACTAAACTTGTGTGAAATAGCTTCATTGCACTATACCACAAGGCACCTTCTTGTTCTCATTTAATGCCCCAGACAGAAACAGATGAATGAGCAGGGGGTGAACCATTTGAACGGTTTGGGGGAGGTCCTGTCCATCTAAAGAGGAACATTAAAGGGATACTGTCATGGGAAGCAGATTTTGTTTCTATATTTTATGTTTAATTTTGAAATCTGACATTGGGCTAGACACTTTCCCAGCTGCCACGAGTCATGTGACTTGTGCTCTGATAAACTTCAGTCACTCTTTACTGCAAGTTGGAGTGATATCACCCCCCCCCCAGCAGACTAACAATAGAATAATGGTAAGGTAACAAGATAGCAGCTCGCTAACACAAGCGGTCTGTTAGAACAGCACTTAATAGTAAAATTCAGGTCCCACTGCGACACATTCCGTTACATTGAGTAGGAGAAACAATAGCCTGCCAGAAAGCAGTTCCATCCTCAAGTGCTGGCTCTTTCTGAAAGCAAATGACCAGTCAAAATGACCTGAGATGGCTGCCTACACACCAATATTACAACAAAAAATACACTTGCTGGTTTAGGAATGCAATTTTACATGGTAGAGTGAATTATTTGCAATGTAAACAGTGTAATTTAGAAATAAAAACTACATTATAAAAATCATGACAGAATCCCTTTAACCTTTAAGTGAAAATCTTATTTGCATTTAAAGTTTGGCTCTGTTGACAAATATCCTATTTAAATGAGAAAGGTATTCAGTCTATGGTTTTGTATAGAACCATGAATGGAATGGCATGACCTCTGTTTATCAAACTTAAAACAAAAAATAATGAGGGCCAGAAAACCGCTTTACTGCAAATATCAAGTGACATAAGACCAATGTTTATCTCACTGATTAATGGAACAGTAAAACCAAAAAATATGAAAAGTTATAATGTAGGGCTACACTGAACTGGTAAAGTGGTACATATTTACATGGCTGATAACAAATATGCTTTATAGAATACAATGGTACAGGAAGATAAAGGGGGATCAAATGGCTTTCATGGCTTTCTACAGAAAATGAAAACAAATGAATCAAATGAAAACTTCTCAGAATGAAATAGGACATTTGTTGACAATAAATATTTTTTGTAGGTGCAACATATAAAAACGTTAAATGTAAAAAATATTTTACTGGTCCTTTAAGTACTAAAATGTGTCCCACTGACCTATTTCCTCTTCATTGGCTGCCCCCTTAGCTATACAGCACTTTTTATATAAACTATATTTGAACTTCTGAAACAAACAAAAGTTTGTCTCAGTGAAAGATAACTGAATTATATTTAAATACATGTGAACAGTTTTTTTTTTCTGTTGCTAGTCTTTTAACCCTGATATCAATGATGTAAATAATGGGCACTGCGAAACTGAGAATAAGACATTTTTAATAAACATATTTTGTGCATATAAATATGCACACAGCTTAGGGTCATCATAGGGTCTGCATGTTTTTAGTTGTTACTCCATTATACCAACCTCCTCTTTCTTGTTGGTTATTACAGCAAATACTTTGGTTTGGTTGTCTGTATCTTGAGAAAAGCGGTAGTGGCCAAGCAGCATTGCATCAGTTCTGCAGATTGGGAAACATGTAATATCAGATATTATGTATAGACTTGATTTTATTTAACAATACTTGAATGTGAAACTGAAAAATAGAATGAAATAAATGAATAACTTTGCTTTACATAAGAGTCAAATCAACTGGACTGTGTTTTTTTTCCTTGAAGACGTTTCACCAGTCATCCAACTGGCTTTCTCAATTCAGAATAATATCCTATTTATTATGAATTGAGAAAGTCAGTTGGATGACTGGTGAAACGTCTTCAAGGAAAAAACACAGCAAGTCCAGTTGATTTGACTTATTCCTACAGATAAAGCATGACCTGGATGAATGAGAATCTTCACAAACATTTTACAAAAAAGATTTCACAAGTGACTTCAGTAAGCAAATTTACAAATGTAAACCTCGATTTTTGCATTTCTCCAGATGTGGCATCCTTTTGCTTTTAAAAACTTATCAGAGCCCATCAACAGAACGTAAACATTGTATGTAATTAGCCATATAGTTGAAGGTAAACTGGCTATTCGTGTTATTGTCTGTTTTGACAAACAGTGGGATTTCAGATCCGTTTTGAAAATCCTTTAGAGCTAAGAACTACCGTGAACAGATCAGAGGCCTGAAATGAAGTAAAAAGGGCCAATTAACTTTGCAAAGATTTAGGACAATGGCACATAGGGATTTTGTAGCCTATGTGAATTTGCAGCTAACAAAACAGGCCAAAATAGGCTTCCATAGTAGCACACAAATCACTGAGGGCATGTCAGCAAAAGCACGGAATGCATACAATGGCGTTTCTTTACGGACATAACTGCTACCATTAAAATGCACTTGAGGCAGAATATAATTTCAAATTCTATTTATTTAGCAATGTTTACATAGCTTTATATTTTCCCTTAAGTTGTTTCTGTTCTAGAGGGACAGGGACAGCATAACACAACATTTTTCCACAATTAGGTATTACAGTATGAAATCTAAAAAGCATTGTTTGCTTAAATAGTAGATCTACAACGGAAGGATGGTGGAGCTGTGCTCTTTCTTCATAATACAGTGTTAATTTATAATGCCTGCTTGAATCACAAGACTGTTCTTAAACAAATGTATTTCAGCATGTGATAAATTTTATTTAGATATTAGTCAGCATTTCGAGAAACACCTGCAGATAGCGGATGTCTCCAGGTGATTATCTGTATAAACTAAATTTATATTTATAAAAACTAAATTGTGTGCATTGCATATTTTAACATGGAATCACAGCCTCAGACTGCCCTTCCGTAGTGTATAAAAAGAGATGGGGTTGACAATAAAACAAAGGTGTTTTTTTAAGATAACATTTTATAACCCGATATCGGTTAGGTACGTTGTGAAGTAAAGGCAGATGTGTAAAGAGACAGAACAGTACCCAGTTAGAGAGCCTACAATGCAATTTAAAAAAACTCTACCCAAAGTATCTTGCATTCAAGACATTAATAACAGATTATTATAAAAATAAAACCTTGCATTTCTTGTCCGTAAACGAGGAACAATTGTTTGGGGGTCTTCAGGTGTAGTCAGCATAATGACATGTCCATCGGGGAAAAATCTCAAATACCTAAAAGTAAACAATCAATAGAAATAGTTGTTTATTGTGTAAACACCTGTGGTTTTTGCAGCAGTGGAAACATGTTTCCTGAAGTGATTAAATCACACTCCACCATCTAGAAATTCTAGAAGTCTGGGTTTGGAGGATTCTAGAAGGAAGCTACTGTATATACTCGAGTATAAGCCGACCCGAGTATAAGCCGAGGTACCTAATTTTACCTACGAAAACTGGGAAAACGTATTGACTCTAGTATAAGCCTAGACACAACTACAGCCCTGTCTCCCAGCAGCGCACATTCTGCCAAAGCGACCCCCCCAGAGATCAACCGGACTTCTTTGCAAAGTTGATGGTGACAGAGAATTGCCAAACGGATTACTGTGTGCATTGTCCCACTGTCCCACTACCATGTGCAGAGGGTGCTGTTTGATATTGCCATCACTGTTAATCTTTCGTATAACCAACAGAGGCCGCTGTGTGATATTGCAGTCACTGTTATTCTTTCATATAACCAACAGAGGGCGCTGTGTGATATTGCAGTCACTGTTATTCTTCCATATAACCAACAGATGGCGCTGTGTGATATTGCAGTCACTGTTATTCTTTCATATAACCAACAGAGGGTGCTGTGTGATATTGCAGTCACTGTTATTCTTTAATATAACCAACAGAGGGCGCACTGTTATTCTTTCATACAACCAACAGATGGCGCTGTGTGATATTGCAGTCACTGTTAATCTTTCATATAACGAACAGAGGGCGCACTGTTATTCTTTCATTCAACCAACAGATGGCGCTGTGTGATATTGCAGTCACTGTTATTCTTTCATATAAAAAACAGATGGCGCTGTGTGATATTGCAGTCACTGTTATTCTTTCATATAACCAACAGAGGGCGCACTGTTATTCTTTCATATAACCAACAGAGGGCATTGTGGGATATTGCAGTCTCTCCCCAAGTGTACTGTTGGTATAGGAATGATTAAAAGTAACTGCAATCTCAGCTACTCTGGGTACCGATGACCCGAGTATAAGCCGAGGTAGACTTTTTCAGCACATTTTGGATGCTGAAAAACTAGGCTTATACTCGGGTATATATGGTACTTTCTAAATATGTAATGCTAACGGAAAGTCAAGTGGAAGATAAACAATGGTCTGTTTATATGTTAGGCACCCCCTGCAGCAGGAATGCAAATCTCTACTTTTTTTTTTTTTAGTAATACCTTGCTGCCATATTTCTTACCTTTCCCATGGCCCCTGTGCATTCAAGAGTGTAAGCCTAGCGATAGAATTCACAGAAAAAGTGAAATATTGGCACCCCAGTAAATCAGGCTTCTTTTTTGCCCTGGTCATCCATGTTCAACATTGTGAGAGGGGTGAAAATCTCTTTTGAAAACTTATATTTGTAGTGATAAGCATTTAAGTCAGTCAAGTCAAAGTAAACTTTATTGTAATCTCAGCAGTATACGAATATAATCTCAAGCATACTTCCAGTGATTATTATCTTAAAGCTTGTGTAATGACAAGAAATGACAGATAGTTCTTATAGGACACACACATCTTTTAATTTAAATGGTAATTATACCCACCTATAATATTCCACTTGATGCCATGCACGATAAAATCCATCCAAAGACTGCTCTCCCTGACGTATATATGTGGTCTTACTGATGTATACCCCTACAACAAGCAAGTTAACAAATCACTTATTAAGAAAACATGTATGGTTTTACAGGTATGGGATCCATTAGCCGGAAACCCGTTATCCAGACAGAATTGAATTATGGAGAGGCTGTCTCTCATAGACTCCATTTTATCCAAATAATCCACATTTTTAAAAATGATTTCCTTTCTCTCTGTAATAATTAAACAGTTGCTTCTACTTGAGCCAAACTAATATATAATTAATCCTTATTGGAAGCAAAACCAGCCTAATGAGTGTATTTAATGTTTACATGATTTTCTAGTAGAATAACGGTATGAAGATCCAACTTACAGAAAGATCCCTTATAGGGAAAACCCCAGGTCCCAAGCATTCTGGATAACAGGTCCCATACCTGTAGTAGCATATTGTACTAGCATATGTGCCCACATCATATTTACCTTACTTACATACAGTGCTAACCACTACACTTAAATAACCCTCACTTTATTTGGTGTGCTATAAGCTGCATCCATAATACAGTATACAGGACATTGAGTTAATAAATTTATAGAAAGACAGTTAGGCCCGTAAAATCATATGATCATAACATATTATATTATTCATTCTTAGATTGATTTTGTACCACTAATTCTGTAATTCTAGTGCCTGCCTAGAACTATCATACAGTTCTAGCTCTATATAAGCCAGAAAAAAAGTGCAATATTTATTGTTTCTAGGAGAATATATATATTATATTATCTATCTATATATACAGAAGAATGAAACCGCACTCCTAGGATTTTGATGAAAAAACGTGGTAAGTTTTATTTCAAAATTATTTTTGAAATAAAACTTACCACATTTTTTCATCAAAATCCTAGGAGTGCGGTTTCATTCTTCTGTTTGTATGCTGTTTATAACCAGCACCCAGGTAATTGTTTGGTTGTCCAGTGCACCAGCTCTGAACTATATATATATATAAAATATATATAAAATATATATAAAATATATATATATATATATATATATATATATATATATATATATATACACATATACATTCATATATATTCAATGACCCTTCAAATAAAAAATAAATAAATAAAATAAATATTTTGTTTTAACAACATACCATCAAATCGAACTCGTGGTCTTTCCAGGAACATCTGCCTCCAGGTGATATAGGGGACCATTTTTACACAGTTTCGGCCCCATACTTTCAGGCATGCCAGACGCCAGATCTCTGGGTCTCTGAAGTATTAAGAAAAATATATTTCCAATAAACCAAAACATGAATTGCCAAAAATAGAGACCTATTACAATATTTATAGAATATGATTCCAGGTTAAAATGTTCTCTTAACATAATCTGCATAAGCAATATACAGCATCTCTTATACAATACCCTTATGAATTATATCCTTATAAATGGTGCTTAATGATGTCAGCAGTTGTAATTGGTGTTTATTAATGAAATTTGTGTTTCATGACTAACTGTACCCACTGTATAAGTCCCATAATCTGCATAAAAACACAGAACATGCAGCCTTATGCTTTTATAAGGTCATGCAACCCCAAGGTAACTTCTAATGGCCTCATATTATACAGCAGGTACATTTGTAGAATGTATGCCTCTTTAAAGCATAAGCAGCACAAAGGGTTGGTTTAATATACATGACACGACAGTTCTCTGGGTTATTATTCAATGGCAACATTTATCAGGCACCCCCCAGCAATTTGAATCGTTAACCTGGTCACCAGTTTAAGTGCAGAGAGTGCAGGCCATTTTTGCTATCTTCCCAATGATCCCCTGCATCGAATGAAGGTGTGTCCATTATCTGTACAGAAATGGTCAGTACAGATGTTTATAGGGAGAGACAACCAAATCTCGGCCGAGATTTGCGGCAAGAAACCCGTAAGCCCAGGACACCCACCACATTTTATTTGTACCACTGTGTGTGCATTAATAAAGCCGATTTTTGAAGATACAGTCTATGCCCTCTAATGGATTTCCAGAACAGCGCCTACACAAGCGGGATTCTCTAGTGCTAAAGAGACAACCAAAATTGCTGAACGCGCTGTGCCCGAAAACAGCCGATTCTTTAATAAAATAAGAACTTGTTTCATGGAAATAAGTAAACTTAGGAATAATCAACACAAACCAGTTTCTGAGATAGTGTAGTTACTCTTCAGTACTCCCCTCTCAACAGTCTGTCTTTCCTGATGCAAGTTTTGTAGTCATATATTGACACAGTTGGTCAAATACATAGTGAATAAAGCACTCCCTCTTGTACAATATATGGATATTATAAACTTACCGAGGAGTTTCATGACCATATAAAAACATGAGGCCAAAAGCCGAGTGTTTTTATACAGGTCATGGAACTCTGAGGTAACTTCTAATATCCTTCTAATAATTTGCAACAGGGGGTAATTTACTTATTATAAAAACACAAGTTTCAGTGAGTCATGTGACAGAAACTACATCACTACTAACTGTTTATAACTGATAACATCAGTACTCACCGTTTATGAGGATATCATTTACAAGATATTCATGGCTTTTGTGTATTATATTTTTATATACTCTTTATGCCTAGACAATTTATGAAAATAAGTGCTTCCCATTAAAAAGCTGCATAAAAAGTGACATGGAGATACTTACTTTAGAAATAATACAGTATTTTTAAATGATTTAAAATGTTGCTTCTCTCCATTAATGATGCTTATATTAAATTTTCATTTTTACAACTCTCTACGAAGTTGAAAGCTATTTTTTACTACAGGGTGTTAGTGCTCAGTGGTACCTGTACGGTTTGGAAAAAAAAAAGAATTTTCAAAAAATTTTTATTGTCAAAGCCGTCAAATTAGACTAGGGAGTTATCCAAATTCGATTAGAGCTTTTTAAAAAAAAATTCGGATTATATTTTCGAGATTTATCATACTCTGGCCCTTTAAGAATTCGAATTACTGTTTAAGTCAATGGGAGAGGTCCAGGGTTCAATTTAGTGATGTTTGCAGCCTTCCTGACATTCCTACATTTAGAGAAAAAACTTGCATCGATAAATGTGCCTCTAAATGTTGTATTATGGAAACACCAATTATGTGAAAAACTGCAGATCTGAAGCATTAAACATAACAGATCTTAAATCTATCCAATAACTGAAATCTATTCATAAATTGCTTTTATGGTTTTCATTGGCATTATGGCAACTAAATACTCACCAAATGCAATAAATAAAAATTACTGTGTCCAAAAGGGATGTGAGGGTCTCCAAAAATAAGAAAACAAATGTAAAAAGTAGAAAAAAGTATTAGGACATGAAACCTAACGAGGTTTCATGTCCTAATACATTTTTCTACTTTTTACATTTGTTTTCTTATTTTTGGAGACCCTCACATCCCTTTTGGACACAGTCATTTTGATTTTGCACCTTGGGACTGAGGTGAACTGTGAGTGTTTTCTCCTTTATTCTTTACTTCATTTTTTATTTTTGATCTAATATTTATTGAGTGGTAACATAGTTATTTACTATGATATGGTAGTAGCACAAACCTTGTTTCTAAATGCAATAAATACTTAACTTACAATAATTTATATACTACAATGTGCACAGATAATTCTTAATAAAAATTAATAACTTATGAAATATTACAAACACCATTCATAATACATTTGTAAAACATTTTGACAAATTTCTGGTTACAATTTTTATTTGACAAATAAAACACATTTATTGTTCACAATTTTGATTTGAAAAGTGGTATATATTCCTCTTAAGTGGAATACCTTGCACAAATATAAAAGCCCTTGCAGACCAAGGAAAGTTGCTCCAGTGCTCGGAGATCAAGGTCACTGGATACCACCCAGCGAAAAATATACATCAGCACCTCCATTGGGAGCACTAGGGAAAGAACAATATTGCAAATAAAATGCTACATATTCACAATTTTCAAGGATATAAATGCTGCTATGATGAATACATGATTAAAAGCTTGCATGCACAAGGATTCAGCCGAATCCTGCTCAAAAAGGCCGAATACCGAACTGAATCCTGGATTCGGTGCATCCCTAAAATAAAGCCACTGTTTGCTTTATATGTAAATGCAAATGGCAGGAATAAATATATATATAGAAAACAAAATATCTAAATATGACTAGAACTAGCAAACAGCAAGCCTCTGCCAAGCAATATTTCACTGGCAATATGGTACTATAACTAGCAAGAATGTGTCATGCCTTAAGGTTTGTTTCTAGCAATGTTCCATTTTCTTAGGTCCATTGAACTTTTTTTATAAGCGTTCTATGTATGATCACCAAACTCTGGTAATGTCTTGAAATAGTGACAGGAATCTAGGGCATCTGGGTCATAAATAGTACACTCTGGTGCTTCTAGGTATCTCCAATGTAGGATCCGTGTTGTTAACTTTTTTTTTTCTGCCAACACTTGGGTCCATCTTAGCAGTTAAGCAATTAGATTACTTTCACTTACACAAGGACAAAAAAGTGGTGCAGTAATTAGAATTGCTGTCTTGCAATGCTGGGGTACTAGGTTAGATACTAAACAAAGAATGGTTGCATGTGGTGTATATGTTCTCTCTGTGCTTGGGAGTAGGGACTTTATATACTGTAAGCTCTACAGGGGACAGGCAGATGAGAATGATTATCACGGTAAAAGACTTTTTAAATAAAGGAATACAATAATACTTTCTTTTTACCTGAAATATGAGTTTGGGTGACATCAATGTCTGGCTGGCAAAGTTTAGACTGTTGAAATGTTAGTTGCTGCTGGAAGTAAGCTAACAGATCAGCCATTTTGCTGTCAATATTGGCATCATCCATGCTGTGAAAAAAAAAAATCGGGTTATATGAACTTTTTATACACAGTTGCAGTAATAAATAAAGTAAATGCAAATAATTACATGTACCTTGTAAATTCCTCCCATGTAAATTCATTGTCTTCCTCAAGTGCAATGTAATTTTCTTACTATTACATTTACTGGTAGGAAGGGTATGCATTAAAAGACATCTTAGTTTGACAGCATGTTACTTACAATTCGCTTACATTGCAGAACTTAAATATATACAGTGATGTTCAGAATAATAGCAGTCCAATATCACAAACCTGATCAATCACTGTTTTTAGTAGAAATTATATTTCTACATGGCAAATAATTTACTAGTAGGTGTAGTAGAGTAATAAAAAGCCAACAGACCCAACAGTCATGACATGCATGCTACCGATTCTGTGTAACTGAATCATTAATAGTGATGGGCGAATTTGCGGCGTTTCGCTTCGCCGAAACATTCGCCGGCGCCCGTTTTTGACGCCAGCGTCAGTTTTTCAACGCCGGCGCCCGTTTTTGACGCCGGCGAATTTTTACTGCAAATTTTTGCGGGCGTTTCGCGAATTTATTCGCTGGGCGCGAATCGCGCAAATTCGCCGCGAATTCGCGCCTGGCGAATTAATTCGCACATCACTAATCATTAATTGACACCTGTTCAAAATAATAGCAGTGTTAAAAATAATAACAGCTTGTTCAAAATAATAGCCGTGTGGGGTTTCAATTAGTGGGGCGGTTAATTCTGTGAAAAAACAGGTGTCAATGATGGCCCTTATTTAAGGAAGGAAGGCAGCAAATATCGTGCATGCTGGTAATAGTTCCTTTCCTTTTTGAAAATCTGAGCAAAATGGGTCGTTCCAGACATTGTTCAGAACAGCACACTGATTAAAAAGTTGGAGGGGAAAATATATAAAGATGTGCAGAAAATGATAGACTGCTCAGCTAAAATGATCTCAAATAAAATGACAACCAAAACCTGAAAGAGGTGGAAAAAAATAGAATTTTATACTTACCACTAAAGCCTTTTCTCTTGTCCTACATTAGGGGACACACGTACCATGGGGATAAGGATCCTGTTGCTGGAGGATGGACACTAAACAGTTAATGAAGTTCCTCCTCCGGCACTGGGCTTTATGCCCTGACTACTTCCTGCCACCCTCAATTTTTGGGCCGAAGAAGGAAGGACCACCCGGGTATGTCAAACTTTCAAACAGAGGAGAATCCTCACTTCCTTAAAACTTGAACTATGGAATTATTTAAACTTCTGATATACGGGGAGGGAAGGCCTGTGTCCCCAATGTAGGACAAGAGAAAAGAATTTAATGGTAAGAAAAAAAAATCTATTTTTCTCTTGACTAGATTGGGGGGACACAGGCACCAAGGGAACGTCCCAAAGATACCCATGAGGCCGGGACTGAAACCCCAATGCTCAGATAACAACAGCCAAAAGCACCTTTCTCCAAAAGCTTGCTTCTGCTGAAGCGAAGGAATGTATCTTATAGAATTTGGAGAAAGTGTGAGTTGAGGACCACACTGCCACTCTGCAAACCTGTTCAGCGGAAGCTTGGTGGTGAACTGCCCATGAAGTGCTGAGGGATCTGGTGGAGTGAGCCCGGATTCCGGCGGGCGGAGTTCTACTCTTAGCTGCGTAGGCTCTGATGATGGCTGTCCTGATCCATCTTGAGATTGTAGCCTTAGAAGGGCGGAGGCCCTTTCGAGGTCCCTCCGGAATGATGAACAGACTATCTACTCTCCTGACACTCTTGGTTGCTGAAATGTAAGCATTCAAGGTGCGTACTAAATCCAGTGTGTGAAGCTTCTTCTCAATTGCTGACTTGGGATGTGGACAAAAGGACAGCATATCCTGATTAATATGGAAGGCAGATACAACCTTTGGAAGGAATTCCGGTGTTGGTCGCAGTACTACCTTATCCTCATGGAATATAGTGAAGGGGGGCTTGCATGATAGGGCTGCAAGTTCAGAAACCCGTCTGGCTGAGGTGATCGCTAGTAGAAATACAGTCTTGATCGATAAGGTAGGTAGAGGAATCTCCCTGAGAGGTTCATATGGAGGATCTTGCATAGTGGATAGCACCAGATTGAGATCCCATGGAGAGACAAGATGACAATATGGAGGAGATTGCCTAAGGGAGCCCTGTAGGAAAATCCTAATGTTAGGTCGCATCTCCAACTGATGTTGGAATAAAATGGAGAGGGCCGACACCTGAACCTTCAGTGAACTAAGGGCCAGACCCTTGTTCAACCCCTCCTGTAGAAACCGTAATATGTTTCCCTCATCTAGGACCTGCGGATTTTCAGTGCTGCTCTCGCACCAAGTAATGAAGGTCCTCCACACCCTGTGGTAGATGCGTGCTGACACCAGCTTTCTGGCCTTCATTAATGTAGGTATAGCCTCCTTGGGAACTCCAGAGTTGGAAAGGATCAAGGCTTCAAGAGCCATGCCGTTAAAACCAGCCGTGGAGAATTCGGATGGAACAGCAGTCCCTGTGACAACAGGTCTTCTTTGCATGGGAGTCGGAATGGAGCCTCTGCTGCTAGCGTCATGAGTTCTGCAAAACAAGACCGTCAGGGCCAGAAGGGAGCTACAAGGATTGCATCTACTGCTTGTTCCTTTATTCTTCTGATGACTCCTCCTGCTCCTGTGAGAGATCTAGTGGCAGTCCCTTCATGAAGAGGCTGAGCTGCACCTATAACCCGAGAGTTGCCCTTGTATAGCGCCGTACTGCTGTGGGGAGCAGACACGCTGGGAGAAGGTATACAAGGGGGACGGGAAAATGTTACTTACCCCCTCCATGCCAGCCGAATAGTGCCCAATGCTGGTGCCGTGACCCTGTCCTGACCGATAGGACGACCTCCGTAGAGTGGGATCCAGTAGTCACAGGGTAATGAGGGGAGCCTCAGCCTGCGGACCTCCGTGGAGCAGGAAGGCTCTAAAGGGCACAAAAATAAAAAGCCCCCCCCCCAAAAGATTAGGACAATGTTGGCTGGGGGGGGTTCTGGAAAAGTAATCCTGACCCCCTTTGCTGGCATGGTACATGAATGAATCTGTACTACTGCTCCCTGCCAAAGGAACCATCCTCCTTCTGAGGACACTAAAGAAAAACTGAGGGTGGCAGGAAGTAGGCAGGGGATAAAGCCCAGTACCAGAGGAGGAACTTCGTTAACGGTTTAGTGTCCATCCTCCAGCAACAGGATCCTTATTCCCATGGTGTCTGTGTCCCCCAATCGAGGCAAGAGAAATGGAAAACTACCATTCGAATGGATAGAATGCCTAAAATGGCAAAGACTCAGCCAATGAGGAATATCAAAGAAGCTTACCTGTGAGTACTGTTAAAATTAGAAGAGGCTTTTGTGAAGCCAAGCTATTAGCAAGAAGTTCCTGCAAACTTCCATTGTTAAAAAAAAAAAAAAAAAAAGACATGCTGAAGAGGCTACAATTCTCAAAAAAACACATTGACTGGCCTGAAGAGAAATGGCACAACATTTTGTGGACTGATGAAAGCAAAACTGTTTTTTTTTTTGGGTTTAGGGGCCACCGATCTGTTGTCAGACGACCCCCAAATACTAAATTCAAGTCACAGTACACTGTGAAGCATGGTGGCACTAGCATCATGATATGGGGATGTTTTTCATACTATGGTCTTTATCACATACCAGGGATCGTGGATCAGTTTCAATACATCAAAATACTTGAAGAGGTCCTGTTGCCTTATGCTGAAGAGGAAATGTCCTTGGAATGGGAGTTTCAACAAGAAAAACAACCCCAAACACACCAGTAAACAAGCAACATCTTGGTTCTAGACCAACAAGATAGTTGTTATGAAGTGGCCAGCCCAATCTCTGGAACTTAATCCAATAGAAAACTTGTGTGCGACATCAAAAATGCTGTTTCTGAGGCAAAACCAAGAAATGCAGAATAATTGTGGAATGTAACAGGTGTCAGAAGTTGGTCGACTTCATCAGACCCGGATTTGTGGAAAGGCCATCTAGGCCTGGGCATAGGGCAGCAGGATTTTAGGGGGCGTTACACTGCCCAACCACTGGGGATGCGCTGGAGATACAATCATTTTCGGTCCAGATGATGAAAATTTGCACGAATAAAGGGGAGGGGACAGGGGTGACGAACGGCAGTGGGCTTAGGGGCGTCCACTATGTAAATCCGGCCCTGGACTTCATGCAACAAAGATGTTCAGCAGTTCTCAGAAACAGTGGTTATACATATAAATATCAGTTCAGTGATTCCAAGGAAAGCAAAATAGTGAAACAATATTCATTCATTCATACAGTGAATGTTTGAGTTTGTAAAGGAGAATGCAGACACTGCTTTTTTTTTTTTTTTTTTTTTTAACAGCCTAATATTCCATTTTCTTCACTTTCTGTAAAGAAATAACACAAATGTGATGATTTTTTCATGTTTTGATTTGGAATAGAATGTGCAGTGTTTCCAGTGCATTTGTGTATATGGAAATAAAAGCTATTATAAGGATTTTGAACTTTACACACTGCTATTATTCTGAACACTGTATAAGTTTAACTATTTAAAGTAAAATTATACACAAAACAAAGAATTGTCAGCTCTGAGTCTAACCCTCGTTGTAGTATTGACCAGCTACTATATTTTACAGAGCTTGGACCAACCTACAATTGGAAGTTGACTGGCTGCTACAGACAATATACAGCCATTATTTGCACATACAATAGAGGAAAAAGCTTCCAGTGCTCAAATTCAGCCTGTGTAAATCTCTTAAGATACATTTTACAAAAATTGGTAAAAAAAAGTGAGGTACTATCACCTCAACTTTAGTAAAATTGAAAGTATTTACACAGGATGATTTCAAGCTGGAAGTTATTTCCCTTTAAAGTAAAATTAAAGTAATATTATATTGGCTTTTAAAATAAAATTATATTTGCAAAAGCAAAATGAAATGAAAATGCACAATATTTTTGAGAGAGTGATTGACAGTTTGTGTGAATTATGAGTAGAAGCCTTTTTCGGAGGCAAGCCAGAAAGTCAGGACTTGTATATCATGCTCTGAAAAATACAGATTAAATAGTGCTGTAACTTGGAGATCCATCATAGTCAGGTTATATTCCCTTAGATTTTATGTATTGTAACAGTAACACAGAACTGAAAGATACAAATCTGTAATGTTTTATTCAGCCCTGGTACATACAAGTTTTTCCCGTCACCATCAGGAGACCAGGTGTAGTTAATTTTGAATTCAATGTCTGGCACAAGCTGCATTGCTTGACGGTAAAACTTGATAGCTGTAAAAATACCAAAAAGGGTAAAGGTTTTAGGTGTTGCACAGAAAGAAGTCTCAATCGTTATCAACTAAAAATACAGTTAGCTAATTAACTAAGCATACATCATGCTGCTTGCCTAGCCTGTAGGAGACTTCTGTAGTTCTGCTGCTGCCCACATACTTCATTCCATCTGCCTTTGTTCATATATGGCTGCATGAAAGATTGGCAGTTAGTTAATTGCCAGTGTCTGAATGTAATATTTTGATGGCAACTCCACAGAGATAAGGAAATAAAATTGTTGCTAGTCAAGAGATACACATGTTTTGATGGGAGTTAGGAAAATTAGTTGCCATAACAATAAATGGAAGCTCTCTCTGGAAGCTAAGATACACTGTGCTAAATCAGTCCCCGATAAATACGGCAATAATTCCCGACAACCCAGACCCCCTTACCCTTCCAAAAAGCAGGTTTCACCTACAGCATTGTAGAGATCAAAAATAAGTCAGAAATGGTTTGCACTGCTAGTTTTAGACATGAGAAGAGAACCCAAGCAGGAGAAACTCTGTTTAACTATTACATAAATTGGGTTCTATTGAAGTAAATTGCACAGAATCAGGCAAAATGACCTGAGATGGCTGCCTCCACACCAATATTACAGCTAAAAATATATTTGTTATATCAGAATTAAAATAATTGTAGAGTGAATTACTTGGAATGTAAACCATGTAATTTAGAAATAAGACGTAAACCATAATTCATGATTGAATCCCCTTTTAAGCTTCTAAGCCTTTAGACATTATAATCATACATTAAGTAAAACCAATTGGCTGGTTTTGCTTCCAATAAGGATTAATTATATCTTAGTTTGGATCAACTGAAACCAAATTATTGACTTTGCACATATCAGTTTGCAGTGACCCAAAAGGCTAATGCTAGATAGGCAACAGGTTTCTGTTTCTATTACAGACAGAATTATTAAAAAGATTTTAAATATACTTGGAGGGTATAAAACTGAAGACGTTGGTTGTGGTTGTTGGTTGTAGCCATGGGGGCAGCCATTCAAGCACAGGTTACACAGTAGATAACAGATAGGGTCTGAAGGATCCCTTTGTATACTGCAGAACTTATCTGTTATCAGTTGTGTATCCTGTGCCTTTTTTCAGCTTTGAATGGCAGCCCCCATGGCTACACAGAAGCTTGTTTATATAAACTAATTTAGAGTTTCTGAAGAAATAACACCAGTTTTACCAGTGTGGTACGACAGTGCATTTTATTTTCATTACTTTAAAGTAAAAAATTTTTGGTGCTACTGTTTCTTTAAAGCAGGGTTCCCCAACCTTTAGAACCTGTGAGCAACATTCAGAAGTAAAAGGAGTTGGGGAGCAACACTTGCATGAAGAATGTTCCTGGGGTGCAAAATAAGGGTTGTCACTGGTTATTTAGTAGCCCTTATGTGGACTGTCAACCTACATTATAGGAGAACTAAAGTTAAAATACAAATACAGCTCAAAGTATTAGCCAGTATGTTAAGATCTGCTTACCAGAAGCTTTTCTACAAGTGTGTTTCCTTGGGAAATTATTCTAAAATCAAATTCCAAATTATTGGCAAGTAGATAGAAAGTATATCACATCAGTCTCTTAATAAAAAGCCCCATCTCAGGGCATGCACATGCGCACAACCATTCCCCTGTGCCCTGGGCATGCGCAATTGAATGCTTTCCCTGTGCAGCGAAGACATTCAAGTCACATGACACCCATCGTCATAATTATCAATGCTTGGTCCGTTCTAACTTTGTGATTAAATCGTTGGTTAAACACATGAACAAATGGAATACTGACCTCAGTCAGACAAAACACGCAGCCTTTTCTCCCCTGTTCGCAAATCGCAACACTATCTTGTAAGCGGAGCGTAAGAGTTTCTGTTACCATAGCGATGCAATGCTGTTCTAAACTCCCGCTCCGCTTACAAGATAGTGTTGCGAACAGGGGAGGAAAGGCTGCGTGTGTTGTCTGACTGAGGTCTGTAATCAGTATTGCATTTTTTTTATGTGTTTAACCAACGATTTTTCAACCACAGGAAAGTCAGTGGAGATAATGGGGGAAGTGACATATAGACTTACAAACATGGTGCCCGCTAAATTATTGAAATATAGATAAGTTTGGAACGTGAGTAGAGCTTTTAAAAGGCTCAGAGAGAAAATCTAACCCAGCGTTTCAGGACAGGGGTAATGGCCAACATTTTGGAATAGTTTTGTAATTTTGCCTTTCCTTCTCCTTTAAGAGACTGTTTGGCAGTGCATCTGGTTTTTATACAACCAAAACTTGCCTCCAAGCTTGGAATTTAAAAAATAAGCAACTGCTTTGAGACCACTGGGAGCAACATCCAAGGGATTGGAGAACAACATGTTGTTCACGAGCTACTGGTTGGGGATCACTGTTTAAAGGAAAAGTAACACAAAAAAAGTGTTGTAAATGAATGACAACATATTGTAGTAGTGCCCTGTATTGGTAAAACTAGTGTGTTTGCTTTAGAAACACAGCTATAGTTGATATAAACAAGCTGCTGTGTATCCATGGGGCAGCCATGGCTACACAACAGCTTTTTCATATTAACTATATTAGAGTTTCTGAAGCAAACACACAAGTTGTACCAGTGCAGGGCAACAGTATTTTATATTTTCATTACTTTAAACGCTTTCATTTTTTGGTGTTACTGTTCCTTTAACAACCTTGGCAGGATATCAGGATTATCTATTTCCTAATAAGAGGCAGCGTGACAATGGACATCTTGGGTTGGTGGAAGACCCTTTTTTAGACTGAACGATCCAAATTACAGAAAAGTCCTATATCTGGAAAAACTCCAGGTCCAAAGCATTTCGTATCTTAGATCCCATACCTTTAATGACAAAACTGAAGCCTTAAAGTTGCTCAATTTTTTTTGGTTATAGGGGTCAGTGACCCTAATAATTGGATATAATTTTTATTTGCAGGTTGAAAAGGGGCAGAATACGAGGGCCAATAATTAAGACAACATTAAGGGGCAAATTTATCAAAATGTGAGATTAGAACTCACCACAGAAAAAAAAACACTTTCTATTCATTCCTGTGGGATTTTTAAAAGCATATTAATCAAATGAACTTCATTGATAAATACGATTTTAAAAATCCCATAGGAATGAATAGAAAGTGAGTATGTTTTTCTCTGATGAGTTCAAATCTCACATTTTGATAAACCTGCCTCTAAAAATTGAGAATAAGTGTCCCAGTATGGTTCCTTCTATAACATACTGAAAGTTTATTAAAAGGGGAACTACCGTTTAAGCACCAAAATGTAAAAAAAAAAAAAAAAAGAAAAAGTAGCCAATACCTTCGTAAAGAGCACCATTTTCTTCCTCCTCTGCCGCCTTAAGAAAAAGTTCTCTCGCCTGAATAGGTTAAGAAAGGAAAAAATATTTTAATTTAAAAGCCAAATATCACGAAAATAAAACTAATTTGCAGAATACCATTGCACAGTGTAATAAAATTTTAGAGTACACAAATGTCAGTTCATAAATGCAAAGGTGCAGCTAATAGACACTGATGTGACTAAGCAGAAGTTCAGGTATGGGACCTGTTAGCTAGAATGTTCAGGACTTGGGTTTTCCAGATAACAGATGTTTCTGTAATTTGAATCTACTAGAAAATCATGTAAACATTAAGTAAAACCAATAGGCTGGTTTTGCTTCCAATAAGGATTAATTACATCTTAGTTTGGATCAAGTACAAGCCACTGTTTTATTATTACAGAGAAAAGGGAAATCACTTTTAAAAATATGGATTAATTGCATTAAATGGAGTCTATGGGAGATGGCATTTCTGGATAACGGCTTTCCGCATAACAGAACCTATACCTGTACTGCATTTTTACAGGGCAATATTTTCATTACTTTTTGCTGCTAGCACTAAAGTTTTACAAATTAGGCCATATCTGTGCAATACCCGTAATTGGTAATTCTAAATCTACCCCATGGGAGTCATTTATCAACACTGTGCAGTAACCCATCAAATTACTACATTCATTGTTGTACCTGCAGCTGGATTTAAAAAACTAATCACTGATTGGTTGCTATAGGTAACTACCCACTGGCAAATTTGCCCAGTGTTGATAAATGAGCCCCCATATGTATTTAACACTTAATAACACTATAATTATAGCTTTTCTGGCAAAAAGTTTAAACCTATCTGTGAGCATAATTTGTATAGTTACCTTCTCCTCTTTTGCCAATTCTTGCTTTGCTTTGGTTTCTGATACTTTTCCTACTGGCCCTCTAGCTGCTGCATAAATAGGTCGATTTGCAAGCCCTCCAGAGCTCAATCCTGGTGTAAGTTCAGACATCCAACGAGCTCTGAACATCTGCAGCTCTTCCTGAAAGACAGTATATTCAGTATGAATTACCTGGAAAATCACGTAACTCGCTGTGAGTAACAAATAATGAACACATTTTAACTTAGCCGTTAGCAACAAGCCCACTGGCATTTCAGTTGTAGAGCTGCTCTGTGCATTTATTAGGCCTTCAAACTTTTTTATATTGTTAATAGAAAGGGAGTGCTGAAAATTAATTTACAAATGATTTCGTTTTATTGGTCCAGATCTGGGGGTTTTCTTATCTACTCCAGTCTACCCAAATGCTTTACAGACTTAATTGAATATTATTTTATTACAGGATAAGCTCCACAATATTGGCTTCAATCTGAACTTTTTGTGAAGTATGTCGATCACCACTTAGTGCAAAGTAGCGGTGTATCTTCCTATGACTGATATGTCTTTTTTGGTCATCACCACCTGTTACTTTATATAAGCATGGGCATTCACCCAAAGAGAAGAAAACTATTTTTAAAGGAGAACTAAACCCTAAAAAAAGAAAAATGACTAAAAATGCAATTTTATATACTGAACTTATTGCAACAGCCTAAAGTTTCAGCCTCTCAATAGTAGCAATGATCCAGGACTTCAAACTTGTCACAAGGGGTCACCATCTTGGAAAGTGTCTACAACACTCACATGCTCAGTGGGCTCTGAGCAGCTATATTGAGAAGTTAAGCTTAGGGGTCATCGCAAAGTTCCAAGCACAAAATGAGGCTTATCTGTAATTGTAGGGATGCTACAGGGCTGCTTATTAAATTCTGAAGCTAGTTGCACTGGTTTATGTGCTGCCATGTAGTAATTATGTGTATACATTACTAATCAGCCTAATATTGTGATATTTATATTCTATGTGTACTGTATATTGTGAGTCTGTCCCTAAGCTCAGTAATTGACAGCAGCACAGAGCATGTGCAGTGAATCAGCAGAAAAGAAGATGGGGGACTACTGTGGGCACAGTTGGAGGCACAGATCTTGTGCAAAAAGGCTGTGGTTGCCTCTGGCTTGTATAGAAACCCAAAACTTAATGCACAACATTTCTACTACTTTTTTAGTTAAGCTTTACTTTACCTTTAATAATAATTGATGGCTCTTGTGCAATAACAATTGCTTACTAGCAACCACATCAAAGGAGGACAGGTACAGTGGTGGAGGCCTAATCATGGCGAACAAATTTAAATTGGTAAAAAAATTTTATTTTTATTTTTTTCTCCTGGTTTTCTCCCAACCAAAGTTTGGGGGCCTGAATAGTGTGTAGTAGTTTTAAAGGCAGTTTCTCCATTGTTTTATGATGTGTATGCAATGTACAGTACAGTTTACTGAGATAACTACACAAACACAAGAACACTTTCTGCCATACTCACAAACAATACCTAGTCACTATTAACAGACATGATCTGCACTAGTTCTTTCTTTTGTTGCCAAAACCTTTCCTCATAAAATGCTCACAAACCACCATGCGTAACATCACCCTTGTATATAATGTAGAATGTATTTACTTTATTGCTTAACCTGACCTGACCCAAACAACCACACTAAAGAGTCTTATCAACATCAAAGTCTTATCAAGCAAACTACACAGGGTGATGCAGTTTCTATCAAAATTAAAAGACAACATTAAGGGTTGGGGCAGACGGGCAGATTTAGTCGCCTGGTGACTAATCGCCTCTTCTGCGGGGCGACAATCTCCCCGAACTTCCGTCTGCTTGAATGAAAAATCGCCTGTGCTAATACAGTCGCGGAGCTTCGATTTCCGAAGTCGCCTTACGAGGAAACTTCGGGCGACTTCGGAAAATGAAGCGCCGCGAATGTATTAGCACAGGCGATTCTTCATTCAAGCAGACGGAAGGCAGTTTGGGGAGATTGTCACCCCACAGAAGAGTCAATTAGTCACCAGGCAACTAAATTTCCCCGAATCTGCCCCAAACCTAAAAGAACAGTAACACCAAAAATTAAAGTGTTTTAAAATATTGTAGCACTGGTGTGTTTGCTTCAGAAACAGTTTGTATAACAAACTGCTGTGCAGCCATTGGGGCAGACAAAGTTGAAAAAAAGGATAAAAGGCACAGGATACACAGCAGATAATAGATAAGCTCCACAGTATATAATGGGATTCTTCATAACTTATCTGCAGTTGTGTCCTGCGCTTAAATGGCTGCTCCCATAGCTACACAGCAGCTCGTTTATATAAACTATAGTTGTGTTTCTGAAGCAAACACACCAGTTGTACCAGTGCAGGGTAACTGAAGTAATGCAGGCCAAGAATTCACTTCTGCTATGTGGATTGATGTTCCTGCACCTGGAAACATTGCCTGCATTTGGGTGTGAAATGCAAAATCTCACTTTTCTGTGCTGAAATCCACCGCATCTGCCTGCACCCAAGAGAAGGCAATGTTTTCAGGTGCAGGCACATTGATCAGCAGCAGAGGAGTGGATTCTTCAGCTGTATTTCTCCACAGGCCGTAAGACGCACGGTGTTGAACTAGCTTGTGTCAAATAGAACACAAGTTTTTTCTAAGCAGACGTTCTACCCTGTATGTGTGTGCAAGACAGCATTACCCTTCTCTCTTAGCACCCCCTCCAAAAAAAAAAAAAAAAAAGAAGCAAAGAATCAATTAACATGAGCTTGTAATTTTTTGAATACCGTATTAAATGTGAACATAATACACAATGCATACAGATTACATACTCTACATCTACAATTTAAAAATGTGTAAATGCAAAGCAGAATAGTAAAAACTGGAATACAGTATTTACCAAATCCAATATCATTTACCTGAAGATTTGTTTCTCCAGGTCTCCCATTTTCATTAGACATCAGGCTGTCCGTATAAGAATCCTCATCACCTTCCGCCTAAAAAAAAAAAATGTAAGGATTTTTTTTTTTTCGATAAAAGAAGCAAAACACATGTCTAGTCTTGATTCATCCACAGTATAATATTTAAACCACTCTGTTTGCCGGACATCTCAGAAAACATTTGTTTGGATTGACTGATACAAACTAAATGCTACAGACATAATTTTACATTGAAAAATTAGTTTAATTTTATGGAAATCTCATAACTACAAGAAAATTTACATAACTAAATCTAACATGCTACTGGAAACAAATATGGCAGGCATTAAGTCAAATAAGTAATTAGTAAACCAAAATTATTTTTTTGTAATCTGCAAAACTCAGGTCAAGACTCAAAGCCTGATCCAAGATTAATTTTACAGAAGCTTTTGGAAATTCAGCACACGCTGTAGTTGCAGAAGCACACGCTGTAGTTGCAGAAGTACACAGTTCTGCCGGAGCTGCTGTAAAAGTGTTGTATTGTAGCGGCAAGATTGGAACAGGGTTTTGAAGGACAATACCTCTGTTACACCCAGTTACATTTTCATCCCACCCATGATTACAGTTGTTCTCTGTGGAGAATCCAGTTCTACTGAGCACTTGTGCAATTTACATTATTTTTATTCACTTCTGAGATATTATTTAGCTCCTAAGCACAACCCAGGTACATACCAGTATGACTGGAGAGCTTGATGCCTTTAGTATGGAGTGTAATGCAGACTCCCACAAATAAAGAAAATTGTTGGCAACAAAAAAGTTGTGGAGATCACAAGCATGAAAGCATTTTTAATGCAAGTCCACATTGTCAATTACTCTCAGTTTGCTTTACCTTTAAATTAACAGGGCCTGGTGCAAGGCAAGAAAATATTACCCTGGTGTTTTAAAGCGGAGAAATGTTCTGTGACACTTGGGTAAGATGTGCCTGCTCGTGGTTGAATTGAAGCAAATTCTACTAATACTATTTCTGCATAGTATTAAATGCACACAATTTGAAACTACCAAAATAAATATTTAAGATTAAAGCACAGATTCTGGTTTATTTTGCAGTATGTGAGCTCAGCATAATTGTCTGCAGACATTCAGGAGCCTATTTACAAACATTCAAACTGCTTTTTTTCCCCCCATGAATCTCAAAAAATGTCTGGTTTTCCTGGATTTCTTTAAAACTCTAAAAATTCAATATTTATTAAAATAAAAAGCACAAAAAAACTCTAATTAAAAAAATTCACCAGGTAAAAGTTGTTGAGGTCCTATAAAAATCAATTGGAGTTGGCTGATCCTATTTAACCTTTTTTTAATCAATTTGGACTTTTAGAGGTTTCATCATTTTTTTCTACTATGAATTGTCTGAAAAACCAGAGGTCCCATTTGTCTTAAGGAAACTTAAGGCTATATATAAAAAAACAAACTATGATAGAGAATTACAAATATTAACACTTAAAAGTTACTACAGCTTTAAAAAGTGCATTAAAGGAACAGTAACACAAGAAAATTGAAGTCTTTAAGAAATGATAATATTATCGACTGTTGTGCCACACTTATAATACTGGTGTGTTTGCTTTAGAAACGCTACAATAGTTTATATAAACAAGCTGCTGTGTAGCCATAGAGGCATTCATTCAAGGCTGAAAACAGAGAAAGGGTACAGGTTACACAGCTGATAACAGATAAGATCTGTAGTACACAATGGGATTCTTTCAAACATATCTGTTATCTACTGTGTATCCTGTGCTTGAATGGCTGCCCCATGGCTACACAGCAGCTTGTTTATATGAACTATAGTTGTGTTTGTGAAGTACACAACAGTTTTACCAGTGCAGGGCAACACTACATTATATTGCCATTCCTTTAAACAATTTCATTGTTTGGTGTTACTGTTCATTTAATAAACTTTTCAATTATCTGCTTGTTTTAACTGTTGGACTCTGCAGAGGGTCAAAACACTGAGCAAAATAAATCTTTGCAAAACACACAGACAACCAGTTGAAAGAAAGTCTGGGCACCCTTTGCCGAATTAGGTATTTAATTAATGTAGCATAAAAACAGTAAACTACTACAGGTATGGGCCCTGTTATCCAGAATGCTCGGGACCTGGGGTTTTCCGGATAACGGATCTTTCTGTAATTTGGGTCTTCATGCCTTAAGCCTACTAGAAATTAATTTAAACATTAAATAAACCCAATAGGCTGGTTTTGCTTCCAATAAGGATTAATTATATCTTAGCTGGGAACAAGAACAAGCTACTGTTTTATTATTACAGAGAAAAAGGAAATCATTTTTAAAAATTTGGATTGTTTGGATAAAATGGAGTCTATGGGAGATAGCCATTCCGTAATTCGGAGCTTTCTGGATAGTGTTTCCGGATAAGGGATCCTACACCTGTACTGTACAAATTTTAAACAAAGTATAATTTTAACTGCCATTCCCCTAGGACATTACAGACAAGGAAAACGGAGGACTGGAAGTGTTTTATCTTTTTCTTTGGTATTTCCCTGGTTTGTATGCATCATTTAGTTTTATTTTCAGATACTCAGTTGCTTAGAGGAGCCAATGGTTGTTGAGTGACAGCCCAAAGTTTGGGGCATCGGATTTTATTAAGCTCTACAATTGGCTAATGGCTATTGAAACCTTTTGCCACATTCCAAGTTTTTTCGTTATATCGATGATGTGTTCGCTATTTGGACGGGGGCCCCATGGACCCTAGGTGCCTTTCATAATGACATTAACACTGCACTCCCCTTTATTAAATTTACTATTCACTGATTTTGACCAGATTGCCTTTTTGGACACTCTGGTGATAAAGAGAGAAAGAAGACTTGTTACGGACCTCTTTGTCAAACCTATCAATAAAAATACTCCAATTCTAATTCTTTCCACCCAATCCAAACGTCTCAATTTTTCCAGGTGAAACCAATTGTTTCAGATGAGAATGTCATAACTAAACGCATGGATGAGATGGAAATGGAATTTCTCCAGAGAGGGTATTCTGAATCCCTTCTGAGACAGCAACGGATGGTACAGTGTTTCCCAGTACCAACCAAGTAGTAGTGGGAAAAGAATTCCTTTTGTTTCCACATATAGTACGATTATTCAGGATGTGGCTAAAATCATACGCAAACATTGGGGATTGCTTAGGGATGGGATAACAGACGTAGAGTCCTTTCAAAATTTTCCACTAATGTCCTATAAAAGAAATAGGACTATTGGGTCCCTAGTAGTTAAATCAGATCTGGGGGGTGGCACAGGACAGGAGCGGGTATTACGAGCAAAAAAATTATGGTACCTTCCTGTGCCTGTCGTGTAATAAAGGGGATGTTATTTACCACCCACGCAAGGGCACTGCCATTAGGATCAAAGATTACTATACATGCAATTCTACATGTTATATATGTTACCTGCCCTTGCAGACTACTATATGTGGGACACACCATTTAGACAATTAAGGAGAGGGTGCAGGAACACAAATCTGCTGTGAAATTAAAAAAAATAGATCAAGCAGTTTCTTTCCACTTTGCTGAAAAAGGCCATGGGGTTCAACAGTTTAAATTCCTGGTGGTTGACAGTGTGTCGAAGTTTCACATAGGATAATGTGAGAATATGGACAAAATATACAGGACAAGCAAAAGTTCTTAAATCCTATTTTTATTGGCTTTACAGATACTGTGTTAGGATATTAAAGGGTTGGTTCACCTTCAAACAACTAGTTGTTTTCAGATAGATCACCAGAAATAACGACTTTTTCCAATGACTTTCTATTTTCTATGTGTGACCATAAGTTAATATTGAAGTATTCTCCTTCTGAAGCAGCTCTGGGAGGGGGGGGTCGCCCTGTAAACTGTTAATACATTTCTTATCTTTGTCCCTGCTGAGCAGAATCTCTGGGTTTTCGTTACAGGCAGCTGTCAGAATTGATACAATAGTTACTAAAACGACAGAGATGCTGCTGAGAAATGTATCAACTCAATGTTGAAAAATTGTAACAGTTTAGGGTCTGCACCTGAATTACTGAGCTGCCAGACTGAAACACCATAGACAGGAACATTCAACTTTAAACTTAGATTTTGGAAAAACAGTAAAAAAAAAAAATAATGGAAATTAATTGGAAAAAAAATCTTTATTTCTGGGGAACAATCTAAAAACAACTGAATTGAAAGTGTTTGGAAGGTGAACAAACCCTTTAACGATTACAACTGGTGCAACGAGAAAGGATATGGACATTCTGTTTATACCACATTGTATCTATTGTTGGGGTTTGTTACATTTTTGCTACATAGCATCATTTTTGATCTGGCCTTTATTTGTCAGACAGTATTCTCTCTACTGACCTGTAGAGGGCGTTTTGTAAAATAGTATAAAACTGTATGACCTAAAGTGATCAGTAACTTGAGAAAGGGCTGTGTTTGGGCCAACGTTGTTGCTTGTTGGGCTTTTTAAATTGATCCAACGGCTGGTGCTGTGATATCTATTAATGCTGTATCAGTGGGTTGAAGTGAACAGCTCTACACGTTCACCCTATTAATTTTCTTCCATGAATGTTTGGGGAGTGTTGACCATTTGAAATTTTTAAACCTAATGAGGTAGAGCCATATCGGGGGGGGGGGGGGGGACTTAAATAGGTCATATTTATCCAACATTTTGGTCCCTTTTGGGACCTTTTCAAGGATGATGAAAAAGGTCCCAAAAGGACCGAAACGTTGGATAAAGATGCAATAAAAGATTGTTTGTCTTACATTAAAGGGAGTGCTGGTCTGTGAAACATTGGTGTATACAAGATTTACTGTGCACCCCTGCCTTTATCAAGATTGATTTTGGAGTGCGGATACTCATCTGGAAGATATATAGATAGATAGATAGATAGATATATATATATATAATGCACCGATTCCAGGATTCGGTTCGGGATTCGACAGAATCCTTCTGCCTGGTCCAACCAAATCCTAATTTGCAAATGCAAATTAGGGTTGGGAGGGAAATCGTGTGACTTTTTGTCACAAAACAAGGAAGTAATAAAGGTTTTCCTCTTCCCACCCTTAATTTGCATAGGCAAATTTGGACTTGGTTCGGTATTTGGCTGAATCTTTCGCAAAGGATTCAGGGGTTCGGCCGAATCCAAAATAGTGGATTCGGTGCATCCCTAAAAAAAAAAAAAAATATTTATATATATATATATATATATATATATATATATATATATATATATATATATATATATATATATATATATATATATATATATGCAATCAGGAGCACTCACGGTTGTAGTGAAAAAGGTATATCTTTTATTGGAGTATTACAAACTACCCCACATCAACGCGTTTCGGTTCTCTCAGAACCGTCGTTTCTGAGAGAACCGAAACGCGTTGATGTGGGGTAGTTTGTAATACTCCAATAAAAGATATACCTTTTTCACTACAACCGTGAGTGCTCCTGATTGCATCTATTTGTTCTCCTCTGAGGAGCACCCGGGACTTGATCTATTGAGGGTGAGTGCCGGTGAAGCATTTGTTTGTTTTATATATATATATATATATATATATATATATATATATATATATATATATATATATAGAGAATACATATATAATATATATTTCTGTTAATAAATTATTTTATTTTAAGTCCTGAGAGTGCGGATCCTTCCTCACAGATCTTATCCAAGGTGACAAAATGGTGTTTATAAGATAGGCTAGAGGGCTAGCCGAAACGTTAGCAGTTTTTTGCTGAATAAACACCATTGCGTTGACTTTCTTTCCTGATACGATTTAGCCACTGAAAACAATATTAAGCCCCTGGCCCAACCAATAGGTGGGTGCGAAATGCGTAGGGTGGATGGAGATGCAAATATACATTTTTAACTTTGTATAAATAAAAGATATTTTTTAACAAATTTTCACTGGTATAAATAAAAGATATTTTTTAACAAATTTTTACTGGTCCTGTGGATCCGTTGAGTGCCAGTCGGCCCTGCTTCTTCTTCAAATCCTATGTCGTACCGCTCCCTGAAGATGGGGGTCTGGGGCTGGTGAACCCAGACCACATTTACTACTTGGTGAGTCATTTACAATATATTCTGGGGCACCTTGTTTTTCCCAAACTACTCCAACAATACAACACCCACCCATAAACTGCAAAAAAAAAAAAAAAATAAGAAAACCCCATGACATAGTAAACACAGCTGTCGAATAGAGTGGCAGATTCTGGGAAATGCAGGAAGACTTTATAGGTGCGCCAACAGGTTGTACGTAACACGTGAGCATGTTTCCGCTGAGGCGATTGGAGGGTCAGGCTCACGTGACCTTATTTTTATACACATATAGTTTCCTTTGGCCACCAGCATAATAACAAATTGCAGAATATTACGAGCTAAAACTTCCATGCACATACAACACACACGTACTCTCTGACAATAATGGGAGGGGTTACCATTATGGGCGGGTCACGTCTTCTCGGGGCTCAGTACAGTTCTCGGTCGGAGAAACGCAGGACACAACGGGAGTCAGAGCGGGACCTGCGAACGGCGGCCATTTCTGAGCGGCGAGACACGGGCTCCAAACTGGAGGAGCCGCCAAGAACTGCACAGGTCACCGCACCACAAGCAAAAATGGGAGAGATACCGGAACCACAGAGAGGAGAATAGATGTTGAAGAGTGGCGCAGGTATCTAGAAGACTATTGCATGCTGGGGCAGCGGAAGGAGGCGGGGAGGCGAGAATTGTAACCAGAGTAATTGAACACAGGAAGAAAAGTGAAACACCGGAACAAGAGAGACTGATGCTGAAGGAAAACTCTATTAGAGACTAGACTCAACTGAGAGAGATGGTGGCCTTGACTTCTCCTGGCCATTAGAAAGAGTCTGTTGCTTTCCATATCCCATACCTCCCAACATTTTGGATGTAAAAAGAGGGACAAAAACGTTTTCTGCATGTAGTTCGGCAATTTTTTTGCCCACACCCATTTTTGTGGCCACACCCCATGATTATCATGTTCATTATAAAAAAATTTAAAATATTTCTCCTTATCTAAACTGTTAAAATTACTTATTTTCTTATCTCAAAATTGTTACGAAGTATCTTAATTGCACCTGTTAGCTGTACTGGCCTCTCTGCCAAAAGCCAATTAAGTTATAAACTTTGTTTCTTTTTCTGGCTGTTCAGTGCAAAAAAAAGGGACTTTCAAGTACAAATGAGGGACCTCAGGTTGAGCTGTCAAAAGAGGGACCGTCCCTCTGAAAAAGGGACAGTTGGGAGGTATGCATATCCCACAGTTATAAATAAAACCTGCTTTTTATTCTGCTGAACCCCAATCCCCCATTGGCTTCACAAGATTTTAAGGGGTTGTAGTCATTTTCCCTGGATCCCATCGTCTATTATTCCTGACTAGTATTTAAGTCTTCACAACTTTAATGGGATTGGTAGAAAACTTCTTTAGTTTCTACTTAGCAGTTATATGGCAGTGTCTTTAGTGTACCATTTAAAGGAGAAGGAAAGCTACAGAAGCATTTAATTGCCAATAGATTAGCTGCAATAGTGCAAGCTGGAATGCTATATTTATTCTGTAGAATGTTTTACCATACCTGAACAAAAAACTCTAGAAGCTCTCTTTTTGTTTAGGATAGCAGCTGCAGTATTAGCTTGGTGTGACATCAGTTCCGGCCTGAGTCTCTCCCTGCTCACTTATAGCTCTGGGCTCAGATTACAGTAGAGAAGGGGGGGGAGAGGAGCAAACCGAGCATGCTCACACTTGGGGCAAGTAGGTTTAAGATGAAGGCAGGAAGTCTGATACAAAAGCCCATGTGTACACAATAGAAGGAAAGAAATAATGTGTTTTTATTTTAAAAGAGGACTCCGAGCAGCACTACTTTGAGGGTTTACTGGTATATTTAGGTGGACCTTTCTGATAAGGCTTACTTAGTTTTAATGTTTCCTTCTCCTTTCAGATACATATTCTTGGATCTAGTGACAAATGTTAAGGTTTGTGCATTAGAGGCCATGATTATAATTTAAATTTAACATATTTAAATCTATATAAATATGATTTTTCTGCAGTGGCCATGCATTTTAATTTGCATGGTTTGTGTTGAATTTTAATATATCTAATATTACAGTAGGACCCCCCCCCCCCCATTTTACATTTTTCAGGTGACTAAGTATAAAATAGAATCAGGAAAAAGGAAAATCAGGGAAATTTGATAAAGTAAGATATTTTTCAAGTACTGAAAGCATATAAGCACAGGAGTCTTTAACTTCACAATCTTTACTGTCTTAATAGCAAGGGTTAATTAGTCTTACACTATGGGGGGTCATGTGCAAGATCTCTCTGACTGTCATATGTACAACCTAAAGCAATAAGTTATATGTGCATGACACCTATTTGATGTGCAGACTGATTGCACTTGGCTATTTACAGGCACAGCCATGGCACAGTATACATTTGGTTAGTATTTTAACCTCTTTGTTTCACTAATAATAACATTCAATCAGCCATTTTTGGGACCATCAGGACAATATTTTCATTTAAAATCAGGGAAATGCACCTATTGAAATGCATTATAAATTGATGGGATTCCTTTTCAAATTAAACATGAAACCCAATTTTTATTTATTAAAACATTCATAACCATTACAAAGGTATTTTAAAATTGTCACTGTCAATCATATTCTGCCTGGCACTTTCCATTCAGCACTCCCAAGATGTCACTGCTCTTCTCTCATTCTCTCTCCCTTCTCACCATCTAATTGTGTAGCCAGTGCATGGGTAACAGGTCCCCCATTCTGATGCATAAACAAGATTCTGACTTGATGCAAATCTTGCCTAATAACGGTGCTGATAAAATGGCACCCGCCTGCTTGTTGTGATTGTCTAAATCAAGACTTAAGGTTACAAGATTTTAATTTATATAGTGTACACTGATTTTATTTTGCTTGAGAAACACAATAGAAAAAGGTTTAGGATTATTTTTAGGGGTGACCTGTCCCCTGTTAACAGTGAAGTTAGGGTTATACCCTATATGAAGGAAGGCTGCACTTTTGTCTTGCCATTGGGAGTGCTGTGGCATTGTACCACCAATGTGAAGGCATTTTACAAAGAGGCAAAAGTCCCTGTGAATGTGCTGTCTTCCACCTATAGACTTCCCTTTAATCTGGTGTGCTTTTATAACAGGAATTGTACAGTGTAAAAAGAAAAAGGAAAAAAAACTGGGTAAATAGGCTGTGTAAAATAAAATGTTTCTAATATAGTTAGTTAGCCAAAAATGTAATGTATAAAGGCTGAAGTGACTGGATGTGTAACATAATAGCCAGAACACTACTTCCTGCTTTGACTATGAAGATTTTCATTCATCCAGGTCATGTTATATCTAGTATAGGTAAATCTAAAAACAACTGGACTTGCTAAGTAATCAATGAAGATGTTTCACTACTCATCCTTCGAGTTAGAGAGCTGAAATGCAGGAAGTTGTGTTCTGTTCTGTTAGATATCCAGTCACTCCAGCCTTTATAGATTACATTTCTAACTATATTACAAACATTTTTTATTTTGCACAGCCTATCCATCTACCCAGTTTTACACTGAACTGTTCCTTTTAGATAATTACACAGATGTGCTCATCTGGAGAGGGCTTATGTGCTGTTCCAAATCAGTCAATTGTTTGTCTCCTGGCCAATGATCAACTCATAATGGAGTCCTATGTCAACTGGTTAGGAACATGCTACATCAATAAGCCAATTCAGTTATTGCCCAGTGCAGGTTTTTCAACCGCATGGTAGATAGCTGGCTGATTTTCCGGCATAAAGCAGATAGGCAAGCTGTATTAATAGGCCAATAAACTGCATTCAGTCTGGAGGGGTCTGATTGGCAGCTTATGTCTGCCCATGTATAGAATACAAATGATTCAGTACTTACAGATTAATTCGGTCTAATTCCATTCATGGCCCTTTTGCTTGCATAAAAATGAAAATCTTTCCTGAAGGTATAATGTCATTGGCATACAAAATGTTTCTTTTTTTTCCCTCATTAATTTCTATAGTTTTGCAGGATACACAGCACTTTGCATTATTACATTAATAAACCCCTATTTAACAGGATTCTTATATTAAATTAAAAAAGGGTCACAAAATGATACAGTGAGATTTCAGGGTCCTAATTGTAAGGGCATACAACATTTTCCTAATGTGTTGTTTTGGAAAAAATGTTTTTCTTTTTTGCAAAATCTTATTAGCACTTTGTTGCGTTTGCATTAGAGGAATTCATTTTCTGGTACCTATGTGACTGCCAGTTTGTTTTCTTTTTAAAAACACAATTAGAACCTGTCTTACTAGTGTTGTGCCAGTTTTACGTCCAGCAGCCTGTTAGCTTTGCTGTAATGTTTGTGTAATGTTTGTGTTTGGCAGATTTACTCTGTTCTTTTGGTTTTGGCCAATCACTTTTATGGATTGTAAATAATATTGTAAATCCAATTTTGTTTCTTAGTGAGAATGTGCATAATAAACAGTTTTAATCAGGGGAGTTTTGCCGCACAAGGAGACTGTACAAATAAAGTGACCCAGTAGCATTAGTCCTTAAACATCAAAAATGAGTGTTTTTAAGTAATGAATAATGGATAAATTGTTGCCCTACACTTGTAAAAATTGAGAGCTTGCTTCAGAAAGATTATTATAGTTTATATAAACAAGCTGCTGTGCAGCCATGGAGGCAGCCATTCAAGCACAAGACAAATAATAGTTAACAGAAAAGTTGTGTAGAATCACATTGAATTTTCCACAGGACATATCGGTTATCAGCTGTGCATCTCCTTTTTTAGCTTTGAATGGCTGCTTTTCATGGCTACACAGCAACTTGTGTGTTTCTGAAGCATAAGAACCAGTTTTGCCTAGTGCAGGCCACCATTTGTGGATGTTACTGTTCTAAAGCTTTTATGCATTGTGGTTTTGTCCCACCTCAATTCAACCACAGCCATTTAGCAGTGAAGACCTGTGAATATGGCCCAGTAGCTCCCTGTCTTCTTTTCACAACATGCGCTCTGTGCAGCTGTTTGTTACCTGAGCTTAGGGACTATCTCACAATACACAGCATATCTAGAATATAAATGTCACAGTACATGGCTGATTAGTACACACACACAATATGAATTTCAAACAAGTCCTAAGAGTAGGTGAAGAAAACATAGTTAAGCAAAAAATGTAATGGGAAAAAAAAAATAATGATCCAATAACATCTGCGTGTGGCAAAAGTAAGTGAATCATGCTCTCAGTATTTGGTAGACCCCCTTGTGCGGCAATAACTGCAAATAAAAGTTGGCGGTAACTGTTGATCAGTCCTTCACATCGACTTTTAGCTCATGCCTCCATACAGAACAGCTTCAGCTCTTGGATATTGGTTTCTTCATATGAACCACTCGTTTAAGGTAATTCCACAACATTTCAATTAGGTTAAGGTCAAGACTTTGACTTGGCCATTGCAGAACATTCACTATTCTTCAGATGTTTTTATATTCCATTTTGAAATCTGACATGGGGCTAGACATTTTGTCAATTTCCCAGCTGCCCCCAGTCATGTGACTTGTGCCTGCACTTTAGTAGAGAAATGCTTTCTGGCAGGCTGCTGTTTTTCCTTCTCAATGTAACTGAATGTGTCTCAGTGGGACATGGGTTTTTACTATTGAGTGCTGTTCTTAGATCTACCAGGGAGCTGTTATCTTGTAGGTAGAAAGCAAGATCCCAAGGTTCTGCAGTTCACTCCCTTTGCCGGTATAAGACCTGTTCTCCCTCAGATCGACCACAATGTAAACAACCTTTTCTTCAAATGAAGATATACCAGCGCTAAAAGCTCAGGGGTAGACACAAAAAAAAAAAAGAGATACAAACACAATATAGTGTAGTAGTTTCAAATTAGATGAAATATGTGACCCTTTGTGCAGTTGCTATACGGTGTGGTTTGGGGTCTTCCACCAAGGGGTTAAAAAGCCATTCTTCCGTGCTTTTTATAAATAATATAGCCACCTCCTGTGTGGGGTAATGGGTACTTACAGACGTTTATAATTATCACCAGCATGTAATAAAAAATCCTTTGTCCCACTCTTGATAAGCTCCAGGTTTCTAAAAACATATGCTAAAATCGTGTAAAACCTTCTTTAATAGATTAAAAAGATAAAAATACAGATTGCACTCACATGTGTGTGCTTAAAATAAGCATGAAAAACAGTTCGCATTGGGGTTCTCAAGTCCTGCGGTCCATTATAAGATGTTACACTTTGCCTGGCGTTTTGTTGGTAAGACACGCGTTCTTGGTCCCCCTCTGATGACGTCACTGCTTAGCCGACGCATTTATCTTGTGTTAGGGAGCTGTTATCTGGTTACCTTCCCATTGTTCTTTTGTTTGGCTGCTGGGGGGAAAAAGGGAGGGGGTGATATCAGTCTAACTTGCAGTACAGCAGTAAAGAGTGATTGAAGTTTATCAGAGCACAAGTCACATGACTTTGGGCAGCTGGGAAATTGACAATATGTCTAGCCCCATGTCAGATTTCAAAATTGAATATAAAAAAATCTGTCTGCTCTTTTGAGAAATGGATTTCAGTGCAGAATTCTGCTGGAGTAGCACTATTAAATGATTCATTTTGAAAAATATTTTTTTCCCGTGACAGTATCCCTTTAAAAACATTAGCAAGTAGGGGGATACCCACACAGCATGTTGTCCTGTTTTAGTGCTTGATTATACTCACAGACGTTCACAATAAAAGCTTGCACATCAAAGTTGGACTTTTTTCTCCCAGATCCTTCTGGGTGACGTGCGGAAAACGTTTTTAAAACAGCTTTAATAAATATATTGCACTTACAAATTTTCTCTTTAAAAACGCCTTCTTAAAACCAAAACGCACAGCGTCTTTTCTCTTGTGGACCAGTATTTGGAGTGTGCGTGATTTCTCAGCGGCGTGATTTCGCCTGTGCGTGGATCACCGTAGCGTTCCCTCAGTCCAACTGCGCATGTGCAGGTTTATTAAAGCTGTTTTAAAAATGTTTTCTGCACATGCCACTCTTATTGTTTGTCCACAAGGAAGGATCTGGGAGAAAAAAAGTCCAACTTTTGCAAGCTTTTATTGTGAACGTCTGTGAGTATAATCAAGCACTAAAACAGGAACACAAGCTGTGTGGGTATCCCCCTACTTGCTAATGTTTTTAAAGTCTTTAAAGCCTCTATCTCATATCTAACATATGTGCACTTTAAATTTGATGATGATTGAAGTTTGTATCACTCACACTAAACTTTTTTGTATTTAACAATGAGCTACTCACTGATAGTGTGTGGATGTAATCACTCTAGGGTGTAATTATACCTAAGAACGCTACACTATAAGCGTCTTCTTGTTTTTTTTTCTCCATATCCTCGTTTGAGATAGGATCGGCAACTTTCTTCTGGAACTTTTGATTGTTTTTTTGGGGTTTGAGAGGACCTTCGCTGTTGCTGAACTGGAGAAAACATTTGGTTTGAAACTTTTAATTGCATTTTTGTACATTCACAATGTGGCACCACTAATTAAATTTTATATGTAAGACAAAGAGACGCTGTATCACCATCATTTCCTTTTTTTGTGAAAGAAGTGAAAATTCAGACCAGATTTTTACTCTTGAAATTGCAAAATACATCAATGTTCAACATGATCCAAATAAATAGGGCTTTTATTGAAAAAATGTTCTGACATTTCCATTAGTAGTGTTTTTTTACACTTACTACTCCCCTTACTATCCCTGGAAGGGCCATATGGAGTATTGTAGACCTGCAACAATTTAAAAAAATATACTGTCAATACACAATTACCTCTTGAATGTCTTACTCATAAAACTGCTTTTTATATTTGCCTACAAACACTTAACAGCTTCTTATTTACCAAGTGTTCAACACATACTGTACTATGTGCCACTAGATTATTCAGTTTATTAATACAACATAAAAAAGTTTACATTTTTTGTGTGATATGCTAATGCTAGAACACGGCCGTTATAAACATATTTAATCTGTACATCTCCAGCATGTTATCCGCTGTTAGCAACACATGCATTTGCTTTTCTGTCTAAGGTCAGAAAGGAAAGAACCTTCTTTCACTTCACCTTCCAAAGCAACACCGAGGCTGCCATCCAAACCAGCTCCTCCTGTGCTTGCTGTTCATGGAAGAACAGACTGGCTGTCCAAATATGGAGGGCACAGATAGTGAAACAGCACTTTTTTGCACATTCAGTGCCAACCATGCATTTCATTAACGCTATGGCAGTGAAGCTGACTACATTTCTATGGAGCCAGAGAAAGATAATTTGGCTAGTTTTCTATCTTATGGCTTTCTCTTTAATCAAATTGAAAAATGTGTTCAGACTCTATTTTATTATTTCCGTTAAGGCGTTTAGCAGCTGTCTTTACATTTCATGCATTGTCTGAGCTGTTTCCACTAAAATAGCAAATTGCCTTAGAAGTCTTAAAAGAATAATTGAAGTATTATATTCAAACTGATTTGTTGCAGTAGGAAAATACTTTGATCAGGGTAATTTTCCTTTTGAGTTTCTGCTCTATATCGGTGGCCTAGATCAGAAATGCAGATCTATCTATATACCTTATAGACAACATGTCACACTGCTGTGATTGAGCCCTTGCATCATGTCTTTCCCTCTCCCATCATTCAGCCACTACAACAACACTTTATTGTAGCTTGCTCTTTACTAGAGGGCTACATACTTGTGCCTTAAAGTACTAAAATACAACATTATAAACCAAGCTAGGCTCGTCTTGTGTAAAATAAATACAAATTTGTCTAAATGATAAGTAAGGCTATGATTTAGTTTTTGTATTATTTATACATGCATTTTTCTAAAGAAAATGGTAAGACAACTATTGAAGCATATAATCCCTGCTTTGCTTTGTTAGGTTTTTGACAGTTTAAGTATTACTTATGTATAGAAAAGACAAGCGAATCCATATAATAGATATTCATTTATATTAAAGGTGCTTAGAAAAAGACTGTAGCAGCCAGTTTCAGGATTATTTGTTTTGCTATGTGACTTTTTGGTAGAGCTACAGTGGTGTGCAAAACTATTTGCCCCCTTCCTGATTTCTTATTCTTTTGCATGTTTGTCACACTTAAATGTTTCTGCTCATCAAAAACCGTTAACTATTAGTCAAAGATAACATAATTGAACACAAAATGCAGTTTTTAAATGAAGGTTAACGTTATTAAGGGAGAAAAAAAACTCCAAATCTACATGGGCCTGTGTGAAAAAGTGATTGCCCCCCTTGTTAAAAAATAACTTAACTGTGGTTTATCACACCTGAGTTCAATTTCAAAGGTTATAAAGCCATTTCTAAAGCTTTGGGACTCCATCGAACCACAGTGAGAGCCATTATCCGCAAATGGCAAAAACATGGAACAATGGTGAACCTTCCCAGGAGTGGCCGGCCGACCAAAATTACCCCAAGAGCGCAGAGACAACTCATCCGAGAGGCCACAAAAGACCCCAGGACAACATCTAAAGAACTGCAGGCCTCACTTGCCTCAATTAAGGTCAGTGTTCACGACCATAAGAAAGAGACTGGGCAAAAACGGCCTGCATGGCAGATTTCCAAGGCGCAAACCACTTTTAAGCAAAAAGAACATTAAGGCTTGTCTCAATTTTGCTAAAAAACATCTCAATGATTGCCAAGCCTTTTGGGAAAATACCTTGTGGACCGACAAGACAAAAGTTGAACTTTTTGGAAGGTGCGCGTCCCGTTACATCTGGCGTAAAAGTAACACAGCATTTCAGAAAAAGAACATCATACCAACAGTAAAATATGGTGGTGGTAGTGTGATGGTCTGGGGTTGTTTTGCTGCTTCAGGACCTGGAAGACTTGCTGTGATAGATGGAACCATGAATTCTACTGTATACCAAAAAATCCTGAAGGAGAATGTCCGGCCATCTGTTCGTTAACTCAAGCTGAAGCGATCTTGGGTGCTGCAGCAGGACAATGACCCAAAACACACCAGCAAATCTACCTCTGAATGGCTGAAGAAAAACAAAATGAAGACTTTGGAGTGGCCTAGTCAAAGTCCTGACCTGAATCCTATTGAGATGTTGTGGCATGACCTTAAAAAGGCGGTTCATGCTAGAAAACCCTCAAATAAAGCTGAATTACAACAATTCTGCAAAGATGAGTGGGCCAAAATTCCTCCAGAGCGCTGTAAAAGACTCGTTGCAAGTTATCGCAAACGCTTGATTGCAGTTATTGCTGCTAAGGGTGGCCCAACCAGTTATTAGGTTCAGGGGGCAAAAAATATTATACCAAAAACGAATATTCCTTACAAAGGGTACAACTGTCTACTACTACTCTACTCCAAGTAGTGCTAGCTGATTGTTAATGGTTTGCAGTTATTTGAGTAACACAATACCTATCAACACTGATATAAAGGTTCCGATCTAAACTAAACGATAAAGAAGAGTTCATTGTAAAGGGGGGTTAAACAAATTTACAGACTACTGATGAACTTCATTTTCTTCCTCCCACAGTTGCCTTGAAGAAGCTGGAAAACAATATTTCTTTTGGTTTCACAGCTTGTCGTGTTTTCTAAAAGAGATATCAAAACCATAGATGTGAATTAAGAAATAACAGGCAATAGGTATGGTAACAATTGTTATTCATTCAGCTCCATGAAAATGGAAAAAGGTGTACTTTCCCTTTAATCATTTATGCAGCAGCTTTCTGTACACGTGTCCCGTGACATGTTTCTAAGACCATGATTTTTAGTTAATTGAATATTTACCTAATTTCTCTTTGCGGTTTAAATGATTCAGATGCTGGTTTAGGATATTCTCATGTTTTATTTTTTTACATAGCAGATTATGTTTATCTACTTATTAAAGTGACTCCCAGATACATTACCTCACGTTTAGTACAGTAGCAAAGTCTGTCATTATACTGCCATCAGGGGCGATCCTGCCCAATTTGCCGCCCGAGTCAGCCTTAGTTTTTGCCGCCCCCCCCCCGCCTCTCACCTTCAGCATCGGACGGGTCAACGTTGCTAGTGCAGAGAGCACTAGAAGAGCCAAATTTCTGGGTTGAAAACCGGAAATTCAGCTCCTAGTTACCAGGAACTGCATTTTTGACGCCCCTGGCAACCAGGGGGGGGCTGCCATCTGAGGCAAGTGCCTCAACTCGCCTCATTGGCGGAGCGCCCCTGACTGCCATTGAAATTCCACATTAATTTGTTAAAGGATAACTATATCTTGTATTAGTTTTAGGAAACTTTTTTTTTTGCAAAGTTAGTATATGTGCCACTAATAATGCTTTTAGCACCTGTAGGCATCTGAAGGCATTTTGTCTCTGGCTCTTCCAACGCATATATTGCTGAAACAAAACATCAGAAATTGTGTCTAAGATATCATTTGTAGTGTCCTTAATATAATATTTCAGTAGGCAACATGGCAAGTTACACAATATAGTGCCAAATATATATATATATTTGGCACTATATTGTGTAACTTGCCATTTGGTGTAAAGACCCGCACTCCAATTCTTTGTTTTGATAATTGATTTTATTTAGTACAAAATTCTGACG
This sequence comes from Xenopus petersii, assembly GCA_038501925.1. Taxonomy (NCBI): domain Eukaryota; kingdom Metazoa; phylum Chordata; class Amphibia; order Anura; family Pipidae; genus Xenopus; species Xenopus petersii. The sequence continues at coordinate 62,360,236 of CM076681.1, read as the reverse complement.
TTTTGGAGGTGAATGACGTCACACTTGGCGCCAAATTCAAATGTGGATAGTGGTATAAATGCACAACTGTAATGTACACGTTATCCTTGAAAAAGGACCAAATGTGAGCCGAAACGTCAGATTTATGTACTAAATAAAATCAATTATCGAAACAAAGAATTGGAGTGTGGGTCTTTACACCAAATCTGTATATGAAACTATTTGACCCACAACATGTTGATGCAAGTCCGGTTCTCAGAGTGCGGTTGCTTAACACACACACACACTCTCTCTTTAATATATATATATAGAGAGAGAGATATATATATATATATATATATATATATATATATATACCGGCACAACTCGTGTAAAATGGTACAGTGCCTGGGTGCAAAGCTGTAAAAACAGTATGCAGGCTCAATGGAAGCTCGCATACACAAGACTTATGCAGAAAAAAGGTGTTTATTGAACAAAAAAGAACTGATGTGTCTGCTAGATCCCTAGCCTTTCTGAAAGTGCCCAAGTGTAAAAGCAACAACAACCATTTTAAAACACCAGTGGTGGGAAGGGAGCATACAGTAAGTGACGTCACAAAAACAACATTGACGTGGGAACTAATTACAGAACGTGTAAACATCCATCAAAACAATTAAAAAAGGCAAAACATAAAGAAACCAATAATAAACAGAGTATCGATAGCATATTAGTGACAATCTGGAAGTGTGTATATACAATGTTGCAATAAGTACTGATAAACTGATCATATCAGCAGACCGTTTGAAATCCGGAGCACCGTGTTAAAGACAAATAAATTATGTTACCTTATAATTAATGTCATAGATCATGTCGCCCTGTAATGTCAGACAGTGGGATATGTGGTCAGAGGTTCTAAGACACCCTAAATATATATTAAACAAGACATCGTGGCTGTCAGATTCAACAATCAATAGCGACATATTTGTGTAGCGTAAGGACCATTAATTGGCGGAGCGCCCCTGACTGCCATTGAAATTCCACATTAATTTGTTAAAGGATAAATATATAGAGAAGGATATAGAGAAGTGTAGTAACGGAAAATACCCATAGGTAAGTTTCATGTAGATGTTTTTTTGTGGCCGTGTGAGTATAGAGGCGGGGGAAGCGCCATGTCAGTGCCAGAGGAATCCAGAGTCGGTGTGGTTCCCTCAATAGGTGCCAATGTTCAGGAACTGTATCGGATGTAGGGCCACTAGGTGGGTGCATTTTGGTATGTGGCAGAGAGACGGATCAGTACTGCGTCGCAAAGGGACAATGACATGGCAACGTATACCGTACACTAATGTGTTAACTACTGTATTATGGTTGTTACAAATCTTCTAACCGTTCCAAGAGATACTGTGTTGCATTTATGTTTTTTACTAGTTTATTTCACTTTTCAATAAAAAACACCTATTAAACTGTAGATTTAATGCTCATTAGACTGTACAATTCATAAAATTACTGTTTTTAGATTATAAAATTGTTTCCTTGTACCTGTCAGTGCATAATGTATGCTGCAGATTTCATTCACACCTGTACTTCCTGTTTTGTCAATGGTCAATTTTTCCCCCCACAAAATAAAAATATTTTCCAGGTGGCTGTGAATGTTCTATGGCTGTAGGTTTATTTTGTTTTTTTCAAAGTCTTTGGGGGTGTATGCACTTCTTGTTGATCAGCAAGATGGATTCTGGGAACATAAGTGATACAGCTAAAGGTGAGCAGATTTGTAGTTTTGGACACACTATGGGGGCATAGATAATGTGAGGTAAGTGTCAGTGATGCAAAAGGGCCTGTGGATTACCGCTAAAACTAAAAATGTACCCTTCTCCTTTAAGTAAAATGTATATAGTATATGTAATTAAACACAACTATTGCATCATTCAATAAGCACAAATAGCAAAATAATATATAACTGTAATAACTACAACATGCTGTAATAAATTTATGTTTCCCTAAGGGATTAATTTAGCCTGTAGAATCTTGTATTTATTCATCTGCTTTATGTCATCCAGACACTGTAGAATGCAAGTCCCACAAGACCAGGCAGCTACAGTATTTAGGTAAATATGACACTCCACCCTTTATAATGATTCAACACACTCCTACACCTTCACTTTATAACTATCATAAGTCGTATCAGGAACCGAAGAACCTTCCCAAAATTAGGTTTGATAATTTCCTTGGGGGCAATGGTGCATGGTAAGATTTGTTGCCTGTGGTTCAATCTGTGCTAGCCGAAGCAACAAATTACATTGCTCTCTGCATTTCGAAATCCAAAGGAAGGTATTTTCAAATCAAATCCCAAAAGCACATTTGCCAGTGTCACGGATACGGTACTTCCAGCCGCACGTGACTTTAGGTGTGGCTATCAGGGGTCACTCAGTCTCTTGCACACAGGTTAGACTAACACAAAAGCACCCCAAACACCAACCAACACACACAAAATTCATTTGCTGCCACCATCTATCATTAACCAGCAATAGAAACCTAATGTGAATATTCCCCTGCTCTCTCTAACAGGCAATAACTCACACAACACCAATGCATTAAACACTCTCTCACTATAGTTAGTTGCTACTGATTCATAGCATACCAAGGGTTAATCAGCATACAGACTAGTGATTCAGCATGCAGAGGGTTAAGGCTCACAGGTATACACTTTCAGGCTAGGGTTGTTTAAAGCACCAAAGACAAAGTTATAAAGTAATCTCTTTAATATTATAAGGCTAAGGCCACACGAGGCGATAGCGCCGCGATTTGACTCGCGTCGACTTTTCGCCGCGACTTTTAAGCCGCAATCGCTGGGGAAACTTTTGCGCTGGCGTCTATGGGGAATCGCGAAAAATCGCCAGCGTAAAAACACACGCGGCGATCTTTTTTCTACTGTCGCTCGAAATTGCCTCGCTAGGCGATTTCGAGCGACAATAGAAAAAAGATCGCCGCGTGTGTTTTTACGCTGGCGATTTTTCGCGATTCCCCATAGACGCCAGCGCAAAAGTTTCCCCAGCGATTGCGGCTTAAAAGTCGCGGCGAAAAGTCGACACGAGTCAAATCGCGGCGCTATCGCCTAGTGTGGCCTTAGCCTAAAAGGTATAACAGTGCAATTAACAAAAAGATTTTACAAAAAGAGACATACATTCAATAATACAATTATAAACAGTTTATAAAATAAAAGTAAACTATGGAAAACCTATACTTAACTCCAAAGGTATAGAATTCCTGGTCCTGGAGGCAAGGGGAAACAAATGGCATAACTTCCAATCGTAATTGGTCCTCCTACGTATATCCAAATCTTAGTCAGAAGAGCTGACTATCAGTGATTTCAGGGCATCAGGTAACTGCACACTCCCCCCTCCCTCAGGAATGTAAGTGGGCATGGCCTAGCAGGACACAGATTGAGTTTTTATGACCTCCTGTGAGTAGGAACTGGACCAAGAATATAATGACCATAACTCCCTATAGGAACATAGGAGAGAGATGATATTATATTCATTGGTTATTAATTCTCCTATGGATTCCATAGATACTAAACATCAATACTGTGTGACCTGCCCCTGCCCAGATATTCACATCTGATATACAGAATACCAAACCCAGTCATGTTTGGACTCATCGGAAACCTGAAATTACCTTGGACCCCTCACCTGTTTTTTATACTGTTGGTACAAAAAGTATGAGTTCTGTGAGGATAAATATGTTTTAGGATATGTTATAAGTGACCTTCACTTCACCTGTGAGGGGGCCTTGCTGTGAACTTTAAGTTCTTCCTCCTTGTGCTTTCCCCCCTCCACATGGAATGGCTCTTATCAGCCAGAGCTTGGAGAAGGGCATAATAGGTTGTGGCCTTGTTACACTCCAGACCTTAGTGAAGAGATGCCTGCTATGTGTCTAACTTACTGTAGATATTGACAGAAATGTTTTTTCATGATACCTTGGCCTGTTTTATTAACTATTACAGGCCTGTATAATGACAGCCAGTTTCTCCGATAGAGAGGAAGAGTGTCTCATTATCTGCACTCTCCACATGCAAATTACTAACTGTGTCACCTTTTCAGTGAGTTTTAAACACTTTACAACTTTACTCGTGCTCTTTACTTGTTTCCTTGCAACTCTGTTCCACGCTCTGGAGCATCCAGTCTACATCACAATGGACTTCAGCTGTAGCTTCTATGCTAATAACCCAAGCTATACACTGTCTCTGCAACATTTAAACTGCTGCTATTCTCAAAGTATATTCTCTTTTGTATAAAAGAAGTAGGCACTCCAGTGGCAGAACAAACTGGAAATTCCTGCAATTGCAGTAGAAGTTACTTGCAGTATCTGAAAAACGTTTGTATTTATTGGGCAGGGAACGCACCACATGTTTCAGACTTAATCCTTTATCAAGTCTAAAACTCCAGTTTTTTTTATTCAACAATTTGGTCAAACAGCTAGTTTGAGCAACCCCCCCCCCAAAAAAAACATCAAACATCAAGCCATTCAATTTCAAAAACTTCTATCAGGCACCCAAAATTAGATCTAGGGCCCCACCATAGGCTTCAACATGCATTGAGCATGTGTTGTCCCTTTGAGAAGATCTTCCAATAGGATCTGAGCATCTTGTTAAAACAGAAATAAGAATGGGCAGTCCAACTTTTTCCTGGAGATTATAACAGACATATTTTTCTTTAGACATTCTTTTGTCTGTTCTACAGGCTGCAGACACACATGCAGCATGTTGTGTCTAAAGAACGCAATGAAAACCTACAGGCTCACTCGTAAGACCTAAAAAAATATCCAATCAGTTAAGTTTCAAAAATAAATAAATAAATAATGACAAAGTGTACAAAGCTGTTGTGTTCAAGAAAAAGATTAAGATTTTTGTGAATTTTAAAGAATTTTAAATTTCCCTCTTTGAATGCATGTTGTTATTTTTCCTTATGAGTGTTTACAATGAGTCTTTTGGATAGACAGAGTACACCTAGACACACACACAGTCTAATTTGTCCTGTTTCTCATTTAAAACTAGCAGTATTAAGGGAATTCAAACACATGCTGAGCACAGAAAAACACATGTATTAGGCTTATATGCTTTTTTTTTTCTTCAAAACACAACTAATCGCATTTTTGTCTGTTCCAAATGCAACCCTTTATTCCATTGATAATTCGGGTCAGGTTCAAGAAAATGCAACACACCACGTCTAAACAAACACAATGAAACGCAAACGGAGTAAAGCTCAACTCAAAACGTTCATGAATAAAGCCAGGCAGAATATTATGGAATCCATTAGCAAATGTGTTTAGTTGCCTAAAATGGTGTTAAACGCAGAAAGAAATGCCCATGTGTACTGGAGGGACGCCACGAATGATTTTGTCGCGATGCAACACACTGCGACAAAAATAAGGTTAGAGATAGAACTGTTGCATGGTGTCGCAGCGTTGATCCAACACGACAAGACTGTCGGATGCAGACGCAGCTTACCTTGCGTTTTGTCGCAGCGCGTCGGATCGCAACAAAATCGTTCCTGGAGTCCTACCCTTAGAGCCTTTAATCCAAACTATTTTTTCTTTCATTTGTGAGCAATGCTGAGTTAGTTAAATGGAGTGGTGGACACCTGAAAGTCACATGCCTTGTTAAACCCATACTTGATACCTTTTTGAAATATTTTGTGTGTTTTATCATCTGCATAAAGCAACCTTTTTTTTTTTTTTTTTACTGTGCAAAATTGTCCAACGTGGTGAGAAAAGCAAGCTTTGTGTGTATGTATGTGAATGGTGTCTGTGTGACTGGCTGAGACACACCTCCTTCCTTCCTCACAGACCCAGCTCCTGTGCACTAACAAATAGCTGCTGTGCTAGATATAAAGAGGGAACTTGCAGGGCTGCCCCTCTATTGCTGCTGAGTGAGAAGAGAAGGTCTGACGTTGCTGGAATCCCAAGGTGTGTAAGTGTTTAATTCTTCTTTAACTCACAGCTGGGGTAAGGTCTTCTAAATGAACTTCTTCATATTCAAACAGATTCTATTATTATGAGCAGCTAATTACAGATGCTACATGCTCCTAGTTACTTTGCGCTATGTACATTTTGAAAAAAGCAGCTGTGTAAAAGCACTGCTGGTTCTTACTCTTGAAACAATGCAGCACAAGACAGCCTTGCATGCTGTCTGAAAATCAGTTGACTTCTGCAACACTTTTTCAAAAGCACCAAATCCACTATTTGGGATTCAGCCAAATCCCCGAATCCTTGGTGAAAGATTTGGCCGAATACCAAACCAAATCCTAATTTGCATATGTAAATTGGGGGCAGGAAAGGAAAAAGTGGAAAAAATTCTTCTTTTGTGATGAAAAGTCATGTGATTTCCCTCCCCGTCCCTAATTTGCATATGCAAATTAGGATTCGGTTCATCCAGGCACAAGGATTCGGCCGAATCCATCTGGAAAAGGCCGAATCCTGGATTCGGTGCATCCCTATTTATTTATATTAGAAAGTTAATTATTACAGTTTCATTATGTGTCATTTTGTTTTTACATACCTATTAAAATGTAACAAGAGATTTGAGCACAGGAAAAATACTTGAGCTGTAAGGAAATGAGAGGAGCTGTAGTTCTACAGCATCTGACCTGTGCAGTCAAGCATAGTTTTCCCTTCAGTTACTGCTCATCACTAAATTTATAGAAAATTGGCCAGTGCCACATAGGGGTACATATCCATTGCCATTCATTTATGTGTGAGACTTAAATTATTTTTCTATCTGTTTGGTCTGAACACATCATCAGCATCAGTCTGAATTGGTCTAATAATTGGGTGTTGAATTTTGGAAACACCAATTCATTTGGTGGCCTAGTCAGATATAATGTAGCTTCTATGTAATATTGAGGTGGTAGTATATAATGTAATAACTCCTAGACATTGTGCACAGGTTTTTTTGTGTTTTATCTGAAACTGTAAGCCATTCTCCTTTATAAACCCCACTTATTGAATCTCTTTGTATGACATATGTCTAAGTATAATACAGAAGTGGTCAGTTAATGTGTTGCAAGCTGATGATATGAAGCAGATATATCCATTTGACAAAGGGTCTTAGAATTGTTTCCAGTCTTCCTTTTACTAGAATAAAGGTGGCAGTCACAGACACTGGGCAAATGAATGAGCCATCTCATTTCCTCTAAGGGCTCTTACAGATGAGTGTTTTTAGCTGCACTCCCCTGCGTTCCAGTTTCATGCGTTCAGTCGCAGGGGAGCGCAGGAGTAGACGCACTGAATTCTTTTCAATGTGGCTGTACTCACAGACGCATGTAAGCGGCCAATGCAGGTAAAATGCAACATGCTGCGTCCCAACCTGCGTTCGCCGCTTACATGCGTCTGTGTGAGTACAGCCACATTGAAAAGAATTCAGTGCGTCTACTCCTGCTGCTGAATGCATGAAACCGGAACGCAGGGGAGCGCAGCTAAAACCACTTGTCTGTAAGAGCCCTTATTACAATGTCATATGGCATTGAATTGTGAATTGCTTATTTAATTTTTTAAATAACATTTTCCCTGCAGATAAGATGATCTGATGAGGTTGGTAACACCATGCTCTAGTTTCTCCTCTAGTGCTGCTGCTCAACTAACAGGAGTCCCACAGAGTATTGGCCCTTGGCCTATTTTGAACAGCACTTCCTTTGTTTTAAGACTCACAGGGATTAAATGAGTTTGGTTTGACATTTACCGAGAGCCCAAAGCCATCTTTTTTTAATTTATATTTCATTAAATTTTTTTCTTTTAAAAACTGTGGTAAAACAATTCAATAAGTCCTCTGACGTGAGCATAGTTTGCATTTGGTTTACTTGGTCTTTGTCCATCTGTTGTGCACATTGCTGCCCCATTTTATGCAACGCGAGAAAAAGTGCAGGGTTTTAAAAGAACTTACAGACAGAAGGGCCTGTTGTTTTTAAAACTTCCTAGCCTCAGCATGGTATCGGTAGGTCTAACTGAACAATGTATGCTCACTGTATAGTTTTGGTGCATCAGTAGCTTAGTCGGGGGAAATCAGCTTTTTAGAAATAGAATATTATTTGGATTATAGATAAAAAGGCAAACACAAGATCAGAGTTTCCAAACAAAGTTTTTTAAAGTACAATGAATAGCCCCACTGTTCCTATATCCGCTCAGATCCATGACTTGACCCCTTACTTTTTTAGGTTCATATCTCAATTATTATTAACATATATTTTTTTTAAATTAGCAGCGCTGATTTAGCACCTTTGTCCTAGAGCATGTACCTAGTGCACTATGGGGTATGGATCCTACACATTTAGAAACTGACTACAGAGCCCACATTCTATATCTTGCTTGAAACTATGTATATTGAATTATCTGTGTGCAACATTCTGTCTACATTTAAAACATGAAGAGCACTAAAAACTTTACTCTGGTTAAATGGTTAATTCTACTCCATTCTTGCAAACCAGATTATGATGGCCATTTCACATCAGATTTTCATACAGTTGTGTGAGGGCCAACTGAGTCATAGGGGGTTATTTACTAAGCTCCGAATACCCGAAATTCCCCGAAATCAGAAAAATTAGTGATTTTTTTTGTTTGTTTTGTTTTATAATAAGCTTAAAAAACAATCACAAATTTTTCCGAATTTATTAAACCCCAAGGGCTAAAATGCCCGACTATAAAAACACGGCATCTCAAACCTGTCAAGGTTGCATAAAAGTCAATGGGAACAGTCCCATTGATTTTTGGTTGTGTCAGGGGTTTTGTGCAATTTCACTATAGTTTCAGGGAAACTTCACGAAAAAAACGGGAAAATCAGAGCTTTTTCTGCAAAGGTAATTTTCGGGAAAATGTAATAATAAATAAGCGTTAAAAACCAGAGCGGGTTAGATCGGAGTTAATAGCAGCCGATATTGAGATAAATTCGGACCTTGATAAATAACCCCCATAATGTCCCTACATACTTTTCTGTTCTATTTGGCTGTGCATTTTTCCTGCTACTCTGCTTTATGTAGACGTTAGGTTGAATACAAAAAAGTGGTGCTTGTTGGCTAATATTATCCATCACATTTCCTTGTACTTTATGTGTCTGATATGCATATGTTAATAAACCTTCTATTGTCATTTAGGGCACCTAAAATATACAATATGTCTCAAAAACCCAAACTCCATTACTTTAATGGAAGAGGCAAAATGGAATCCATACGCTGGCTTCTAGCAGCTGCTGGGGTTGAGGTTAGTGCAAACACGCCATTTTTACTCCCATATTAATATTCTCAGCATTTAATTGCCTTCTAAGTATTATCTTGTTATAAAGTGTCAGCCAAGAAGACTTGTAATAAAATAGACTTCTAACATAACTATTTTTTAAATAAGTGTTTTTTTTTTGTCCCTTTGGCAGTTCGAGGAAGAGTTTTTAGAAACCAGAGAACAGTTTGAAGCATTAGTTCAAGGTACTTTATGAATGAAGCTATAATTGTTCTGTTATTCCAGACTAACTCCACCACTGTACCACTTGACTTTGTGTGGTTTCTTGTTTATATTGCTAACACAGAAATGTACACTTTTGACTTCTACTTTTCAAAAAAATAAATAACATTAATGCAGTAATTAAAGATTGAACTCCGCAAGTGATGTGTATCAGTCCAAGATGCCCATGCCCCTGACCACTCAACACAGGAAGCTGAAACCAACAGTAAATAATGCAAGCGGGATTATGTATAATTACCCTAAAGTGAGCATTAAATTCCAAAAATATTCATATTAGCAGGATACATTGAATTCACAATTCATACCATGGGGTTGTATACAGGCCCAGACTGGCAATCTGTGGGTTCTGGCAAATATCAGAAGTTGCCATGGACAGTCACTATTTCTTGGGCTGCTCTGCAGCCTATTTGGGCCTCTGTGTATCTTAAGTCTCAGTCCAGACCTGGTTGTCTACTTTTAACGCAAATATCTTCTTATAGTAATAGTTTGGTTTTTATACTGCCCCCTACCTGAGAAGTGACCTACAGATCATAAAGCTCCCTGGCTGAAGGCTTTCATCTAGTTCATGTCTTTAAGGGCATTAGAGACACACGATGCGCTTCGGGGAAATTAGTCACCCGGGGACAAATCTCCTCTTCTTGTGGGTGATTAATCTCTCGGAACTGCCTCCCCTGTGGCTAGAATGAAAATTGCTGGCGGAATGACAGAGTGCCTCGTTTTCCAAAGTCGCCCGAAGTTGCCTCACGAGTGCCATCCTGCTGGCGATTTAGATTATAGCCGGCGGGAAGGCTTTTCGGGGAGATAAGTCGCACCGAAAAAGAGACGATTTGTCGTGGGGCAACTAAATCTCCCCACAACTAATCGCGACTAATCTCCCCGAACTGTCTCTCCTGCCTTCTCGCCGTCTAGAATGTAAATCGCCAGCGGGGAGGCAGTTTTGGCAGATTAGTCGCCAGCATTCACCAGAAATAAAGACTTTCTTTCAAGTACTTTCTATTATCTATTTGTGAGGTTTTTTTTCTATTACTGAAGTTTAATTTATCACCTGCTTATGTCTTTCTAAAGCAGCTCTGGAACGGGGGTTTACCGACTCTGTAACTGTTCAGAATTATACATAATAAGTTGATTCATTTCTTATCTTTGGCCCTGCTGAGCAAATATACTGCTGAGAAATGTACAGTAGCAACTAAATGGAGCAAATTGTAACAGTTCAGAATCTGCCGCTGAATTACAGAGCTGCCAGACTGAAACGCCACACACAAGAAAAATACTCTTAAAAGAATTTTGCAAAATGGGTAAAAAAAAAAATAAAATAGAAAAATGAAAAGCAATGAAAAAAGTCTTTATTGCTGGTGATCTAAAACTGGAAAACCGTTCTTTTGTTACATTATACTAAGTCTTATAGGTTTGTAATAATATATATTTTTTTATTTTAAATCTTTTATTTGGTGTTAAGTTCTTTTATAATAAAGGCATGCATATGTATGAAACGTGTTTAAATTGCACTTCCGTAACACAATATTCTTTGTGATCATTTTTTCCTCACAGATGAAGCTTTAGTTTTTAAGCAAGTACCAGTGGTTGAAATTGATGGGATGAAGTTAGTGCAAACAAAGGCAATCTTACAGTACATTGCTGCAAAGTATAACCTTTATGGAAAGGACCTAGTGGAAAGAGTATTGTAAGTGTAAAGTTTTGTTGATTTTTTTGGACCGGATTATATTTGTTGATTTAATTTACAATGAAAACCAGTATTTATTGCGCTTGAATGTAGGAATATGGTTATACAAAAATAATCATTATTACATAACTTAATATAACTTGTCACTCACAAACCTTAGTCCTGTATCACAACTAACTATTTACATAACCAGTGTTTTCAACACAGGCATAATTCAGTGTAATTTGGTTGCAAATCTGATGCAATTGTCATGTTTTTTCCCATGATTCCAGTGTAATTTGGTTGTCAGGAGGCAATACAATGGAAACAATTGTACTTTGACATGAATAAGACACAATTAATCTTAAAAGTTTCTGTTTGGGTCATTTCTGGCATTAAAGTGACCTGTCTACTATATTTATCAATATCATTTATCAATACTAGGAAAATTTACACCTGGACAATAACTGTTAGCAGCCAGTCAATGATTATCATTGTTTTATCCTGCAACTACACGTGTAACAATAAAGTACTTGATTGGTTGCCATAGGTTGCTGCCCATTAGCAAGTTTTTCAGTGTTGCTAAATTAACCCCACTAAGAGAGATGAATAAAACATACCTCCTAACAACTGAAAAACAAAAAAAGAGACAAAAAGACCTGCTGTGCACAGTGCGGCAAAAAATGTTCTGGTCACATCTGCTTTGTGATTGCACCCATTGTGATATCATACCCATTTTTTCAAATTATAAAGAGCAGCAAATTAAAGGGATACTGTCTTGATTTTTATTGGGAAAAGGACTATGTCCAGCCCCATGTCTGTTTTTTTTAAAATGAAAATATAAAAAATATGTTTGCTCTTTTGAAAAACTGATTTCAGTGCAGATTTCTGCTGGGCCAGCACTATTAACTGATGCACTTTTAAAGGAGAAGGAAAGGCTTGCAGCACTTGGGGTGCCAAATGTTAGGCACCCCCAAGTGATTGTATTGACTTACCTGAAACCCCAGGCCGTAGCTCCTATCAGCAGAAAACTGCACCGGCCCAGGGTTATACCACTGAGCACCACAGAGTGATTCACTTCCGTCTTATTCTTTCTTCAAATTTCCCGGGGCAAACGCATGCACAGTTAAATGAAATAGCCGACTTTTTAGTTAAAGCTCAGCTTTTCATTCTACTGCGCATGCGCAGCTGCAGTAAGAAGGAGGAAGACAGAAGAGAAGCGCTCTGTGGTGCTCACTAGCATATATCTACAGGTTTAGAGTCCCCTTCTATAGGAGTATATGATTTAATTGTTCTCTGACTTCCAGGATTGATATGTATGTGGAAGGTACCACTGAATTCATGGAGGTTATAATGTCACAACCCTTCCTGCAAAATGAAGAAAAGGGAATGCAACCTGATGTTTTTATACAGAAGGCCAAAACACGCTACCTTTCAGTTTACGAAAAGGTAAAACCAGAGACTCATATCTTTTATTGATAATGAAGATGACAACACTCCTAGTTATGTTTGAGCAAGTGAGGCACACTGGAGTAAACAGGATAATGTAATCTCTGTTGCTAATATTAAGGCATTCAGCCACACATAAGCTAACAACATTAGAAGTTATGTACCTGACAGGTGTGAATCAGTGCCTCATACAACATTTAACCACATAAACGTACTATATAACAAGATCATTATCTCATTTTCAAATGTTTGAAAGTAAGAATTATCATATTGTTTATTCTGCTGCAGATATTAAAGAATCATGGCCAGGACTTTCTAGTTGGAAATCGGTTCAGCTGGGCAGATATACAGCTTCTAGAAGCTATCCTAATGATAGAAGAAAAAAGTGCTGACGTGCTCTCTGATTTCTCTTTACTGCAGGTAAATGATTAATAGTATACATTCCAATCCCGTGGTTGTGCCATACTTGTATGTGTGAAGCCAGGTTCCAGGACACTAATGCCTACACAAAGTTATGCCGAATGCACAATTGCTTATGTTTACTGAAATCACTCAGCCTTTTCAATGGGTGGCTAGAGTAGGGTCTTCTTTAGTAACACTTAGAGGGGCCCATTATTTCCATAATATTGGAGTGTTCAGGCATTGCGTGTTGGTGTGTGCAGGGTGTAGCACTTACATAACAACCAAAGGACAACAGTTTGGGACTGATATGATTCCCTCTTGCCATCTTGACCTACTCTATCTTTTATTCTCCCACTTCAGTTGCTGCTTTGCATGTGGTGCCCAGGGCAATCATTCTACTAGAACTCCTGTGTCCAGCAGGATCTAACTTCCACACTGGCTTGTTGGCTCATTGACTGTTACAGGGGGCCTTATTGGATGGAGTTGAACATTTGTCATGCATATTATAAAGGGATTTATGTAAAAGAATAAAGAACCTAGCCTTAGGCCATAATTACTCTGGGCTACTACTTTACACCTGATTGCAAAGAAATACATTCATGTGTTAATTAGAAAATCCTTTGTCGCTCATTGTCCCTGTAACTTTCTGATAAACAATTTTTTGCCAGCAGTATCATCCCTTAAAGGGAAAAACACATCAGTTAATAGTGCTGCTCCAGCATAATTCTGCACTGAAATCCATTTCTCAAAAGAGCAAACAGATATTTTTATATTCAATTTTGATATCTGACATGGGACTAGACATATTGTCAGTTTCCCAGCTGCCCCAGTCATGTGAATTGTGCCTGCAATTTAGGATGGAACTACTTTCTGGCAGGCTGTTATTTCTCCTACTTAATGTAACTGAATCAGTCTCAGTTGGATTTAGCTTTTACTTTTAAGTGCTGTTCTTAGATCTTCCAGGGAGCTGTTCTCTTGTGTTAGGGAGCTGTTATCTGGTTACCTTTGCGTTTATTCACAGAAAAAGCAACGTTTCGGGGTCTGACCCCGAAACGTTGCTTTTTCTGTGAATAAACGCAAGGGCTCGTCCCTGCTTGCACCTGCCCTTTGAGTGCCAGTGATTTCTTACCAATTGGAATTAGGAGGGTGCCGATCCCCCCCGTCACCGTGCACCGGGCAATCAACACGAAGGCCAGGGAGTGCGAGAAGAGTTGTTCTTTTGAATCTGGTTACCTTCCCATTGTTCTGTTGTTTGGCTGCTGGGGGGGGGGAGGGGTGATAACACTCCAACTTGCAGTACAGCAGTAAGAGTGACTGAAGTTTTCAAGAGCACAAGTCACACTGGAAGGAAAACACAATATATGCCATAAACATTCCTTTTGCTCAAAAAGGTGCTTATGACTCTTTACAAGTAAGTTAGAGCATAGAAAAAAACAAAATAGGTATATTATTCACTATAATATTTTACAGTGTGTCATATCTATTTATCTAGGACTTTAAGCAAAGAATAAGTGAAATTCCCACAATCAAAGCTTTCCTTTTGCCTGGGAGCCCAAGAAAACCTCAGCCAGATGACAAATATGTGGAGGCAGTGAATGCCGTACTCAAGATGTACTACAAAGTAGCTTTTAATTAAAGTGTAAAGAAATCACATAGGTGAAAATACGGTGTTGAAATTTGCTACTAGATAACTTGTTTGTATTGTATTTCAGCTTAACAGTAATTTATTAGTAGTGTTAGTAGGCTGAGGAATCAACAATGCTAGTAAATTAAAGTTGTATGCCTTCAGACTCTCATTATTTAAATTTAAAGAAATGTAATCTTTATTTTCTTTGGAAAGCCTGTGTGTATTGTTATTAAGTAGGAAATGAAAGTAAAACTAGAGGTCCCTTTTCTCTAGTTTACCAGGTTGTGCTCCAACCAAAAAAAAAGAAAAAATGAGCCTGTAAGGGCACTGACAGACAGGCCAATAAGTCAAGTTGTATAACTGCATTTATGACATCGGTGGGCATTTTTTGTGTGATTGCACAATTTGAATAACTTATCTGCAGTGATTACAATTGTAGGTAATGTCAAGGCGTTATTTATAGGATTTAGTCTGTGTGTGTATGTGTGTGTGTATGTATATGTATATGTGTGTGTATGTATGTATGTATGTGTATATATATATATATATATATATATATATATATATATATATATATATATGTATATATATATATATATATGTATGTGTATATATATATGTATGTATGTATGTATGTATGTGTGTGTGTATATATATATATATATATATATATATTATCCAGTGTCCCCAGGGCCAGATTTACATAGTGGGCACCCCTAGGCCCACTGGCATCCGTAGCCCCTGTCAATGGGAATGACACATAGGAAATTTAAAGAATGATTGTATCTCCAGCGCATCCCCAGTGTTTTGTGGGTGTGGTTGGGAAGAACGCCGCCCCCTTAAAACCTGCCGCCTTAGACCCGGGCCTAGGTAGCCTTTCCACAAATCCAGGCCTGAATGTCCCACCTTTTTGGAGAAGTGGGTTTTAAATTGAAAAGGTGTGTGGGCAAGAGGGATTTATGCATGGGTGATACTGGCCCCTCCACCGCCTGAGGCAGCAGCCCCTCCCCTGGAAATTCGCTCTTAAAGTACCAGGAGCAGCATTTTTGCTGCCCCTGGTACCTAGTGGGGCGCAGCCACCTGAGGCGACAGCCTCAACTTGCCTCATTGGCGAAGCACCCCTGGATTTATGCTTCCAATATGGTTGGTAATTCACTATTCAGACTGATGGCCTTAGAAAGAAGGTCTGTATGTGTAAACTTGGATGTGAAAGAGGGATCAAGTGGGCAGTTCTTCTTTGAGGACCTTCTACTCTGTGACTGGACCCCTCTACACAGCAAGTTCTACATAATGTTTAACCAATTATGTTCCTAAGGGCCACTGGCACTCCCATTACTGTCTGTATAAACTAGGCCTACAGCAAGCAGTGTCCATGTGGGTAAGAGGTATCAATCGAACGCCTGTTCTACTCAAAATAACAAGGGGTGGCCAAGAAAGTGTTACATTTTATTTTACATTATAAAGTGCATATAGTTTGCTAACCCTAGTATAGTAAGGCCAAACAAGCTATGCAAAACAAACTGTTTGCATAAAAAAAATAACATGAGGAACTTTTATCATTACTTCTTTTAGTGGAACTTTTTCTTTGTCTAAAAGCAGCAGCTGTAGCTACAAGACACAAGTAGATGTTGTACTAAACTAAGTAGAAACCTGCAGCTCCCCCAGTGCATTGTGCGGTCTTCAGGACAGAGGAACAGTGTAACTACAGAGGAAGCAGACCCCCAGGCCCAGACTGGCAAATTCCAGAGGGGCTGCTATAAGATGCCATAGAAAGTCAGTATTTAGTGGGCTGGTGGGAGCTGTTTGGTCCTCTTTGTGGGCTGATTTGGGCCTTAATTCTCAAGCTGAACCTGCAGACCCTGGATAGGGGAGTCCGGACTACAGGGACCTGCTTCATCTATTTAAATTTTATAAATCCCCCCCCCCTTCCCTGGCCACTCACCTACCTAGTGCAGCTCCAAGTGGTGGGGGCTAGATACCACTGCAGATGATAATAGTGCTTTCTCCACTAGCACTTTACATGGTAGAGAACCAGCATCAGACTGGGGGGATCTGCTGTGCTGCTTTCTGTCATGTCTTCATTATACATTAGTTCAGTATTCACCTGTCAATGCGCACATAAGGCAGATTTTAGTGTGTACACATGAAGGTAATTTGCATTTTTGCCCAAACATCCACCCTGTGTGTGTACTGCCAGGGGGATGCTGTGCCTGTTAGTCCATGCCCAGCCTTTTTTCTGCTGGTGGTTTTACTCCAGTGAGTCTGAGCCATCATTACTATAATCACCATATACTGAGGAAAGGCTACATTTACGGCTATAGCATAATGGGGTAACTATAAGGGGAGTAGAGGGTGTGATTTCCCCCAGAGATCTGCAGCGGAGAGGAGGACAATAGGTCTGGTGCAAATATTTCAAATTTTTTTTTTTTCCAACTTGTTTTTATTGTAAGCGAAAAAGTGAAATCACATGAAATATTTGTACAGTATTCCATAAAGCAAAGATCGCAGTGATTATGATAAGTATGAAACATTACAATAACATTTTAAACAATCAGCTCAGTTATGGTTAGTAATATGGGGGTAGGGTCTATAAAGATTGGTAGAGATAGGAGGTTAGCAATCTGTTAGCTTGGTGACTTCTGGGAGGCGCAGTATCAGGTTGTAAGTGGTTGTAAGGTTGCTAGGTATTGGGATGATTCCATGACCAGGGGATTGTTTGTAAGAGTTTCCATGTCGTACCATGCTGTATGTCTAAAGGTATAGATTGTGAGACCTCTGATTTGTTGTGGGAGGTGTGCTATATAAGATGACCCAGTATTAAAGAATTTCATTGTATCGTGTTCTTTTTTGGTAATAGTTTCCAGCCGTCCATATGGAAGATATAGTGTAGTTTTTGTCTCACCAAAATCAAAGGTGGGGGATCGGAGTAAAGCCATTGTTGCAAGATCATTTTCCTGGCTGCTGCTGCCAGTCTCCCCATAAAGTGTTTTTCAGTTTTTGTAATTTGTGTGAAGGAGGTAGGGTCGCTGAATAACGCCCACTCTATACATATGTGGAGAGGTTTCCCAATTATCTGTGCTCCAAATGAAACAACCTCCTTCCAGAAGGATTGCATCAGGGGACAGGACCATATAGTATGTATTAGATTTGCTGCGGGAGTGCGGCATTTTAAGCATTCATCTGAGGAGAGGTTACCCATCTTAAATCTTCTAACTGGGGTAAAGTATGAGTTGTGGAGAATCTGCAGTGACATTTCCTGGTATCTACTTGCCGGTAGTAATGCCATAATTTTGGTATGTTGTTTTAGTATGTCAGATTCTGTGATGTTAGGAATTTCCTTTGTCCAGTTAAAGTTGGGTTTGTCTCCATGTCAATATCTAATAAAGGTTTAATAATTTGATAGATGACTGAAGTCGTGAGTTTCTTGTCTTTGTTTTTCCATAGTTGGTTAAATGAGTTATTTTTGTCATTATTTGTTAAGAGTTTTAGTTTTGCGTTTGCAAAGTGGAGGATCTGTAGACTTCTATGTAGATGGGTGGTCGTAAATGGGAATTTTTCTGCTAACTGTTGTAAAGAGAGTATTGAACAATTATCGTCTAGTACGTTGTGTAGGTTGTGTAAGCCATTTTCACTCCAGTAATATAAGATAGGGTTTCGTATACCGGATGGGAAGTTGTTATTGTCAATCCATGTTAGGTAAGGGGAAACGTATTGCAATAAGTTTTGTTTTTTCCTGACTGAATGCCAGGCTTTACATGTATCCAAGAATAGTGGGTTGTTTTTTATGCAAGTTGGGATGTTCTGTATGGGTGTGTGTAATAGACAGTTTCATCGGTCCGATATTGGTCTAAGGATGGTGTTGTGTATAAATTTCTGTGGAGAATCCAATCCCCTGCATATCGTAAAAGAGCCGCCTCGATATAAGCTTTTATATTAGGAAAATTGAGACCTCCCAGAACTTGTTGTTGGGTTGGTTGTTGGTTGTTGGGGGTTGTTGGAGTTTGAAGAGACTAATTCGTGAGCGTTTTTTATTCCATATAAAGGTTCCAAAAATTTGGTTTAATCTTTTTAGATCAGTCGGTTTAATATAGTATGGTAGCATTTGCAGTGGGTATAAGAGTTTGGGGAAGAGGATCATTTTAATGAAGTGGATTCTACCCAGAAATGACAGATTCATGTGTTTCCATTGTGTTGTGTCTTGTTGTATGGTATCAATTATTTTTCTGATGTTCAGGGAGTACAGATCCTTGTGATGTGAAGGGATTTTGATTCCGAGATATTTAATACTTTGTTTTGTTTTTTTAAAAGGAAAGTGTGAAAGCCAATCGGTATTTACTGTATGATGTAATTGAAGGGCTTCCGATTTATCTAGATTGATTTGGAATCCCGCTATTTTGCCAAATCTCTGTATAATTTGTAACAGAGCGGGTATTTACGTTTTTGGTTGATTGACAAAAAGCAGGATATCATCAGCAAAAGCTGTTATTTTGAGATTTGTATGGCCTATTTGTATCCCTTGTAGGTTTTGGTCCTTCAGTATATGTCTTAGTAGTGGATCTATTGCCACGTTGAAGAGAAGGGGCGATAGGGAAATATTTCAATTTTAACTACCCAGAAGATACAAGAGGCCCAGTGTGGCACTGACTGATAAACAGGTTTGTGAAAAATGTCTTATTCCCTGGGGTGGACCAAAATGATTTGTTCTGTGGCAGTGGCATAATTATAGAGGTTGCAGGGGCCCTGGGCATAAGGGAACATGGAGCGTGGGCTTCATCTATATTAACCCCCCAAAATTTGCACAACCATTGCCTGCACAGGCAGATGCGCCAGGGTTGCCAGGTCTAATTTTCAAAACCAGTCAAAGTCAGCTTCAAAACCAGCCCAAAACTAGCCAAGAGGCACTTCAAAAGTAGCCCAAAAATAGCACGATATGTGCAGTGAAAAAAAAAGTCTAAAAAATAAATGAATATATGTGAAAATATACCTTTTTGAAATTTTCACTGTTTCGCCAATTTTTCCATGAAGCAAAATTGGACAGATTTGCCCAGGGGGAGCCCAGGAGATATAGGGGCATGATAAGGCCCTAATACATATGCAATTTCAATAAATATTGGATAAAACAAGTCAACGTCTAGACATTTTGGTGGCCAGCAGATTTTTGCCCCAAAATTGTCTGAAATTGAGGAAAGTAACTGGAAAATTCGAGAATGCTTAAGAGTGAAGGTAGACTGGGGTACAGACTGGGGCGATCCTGGCCCCTCCGCCGCCTGAGGCAGCAGCAGTTGCTGCTGCCCCCCCTCCCCCGGAAATTCGCTCTTAAAGTACCAGGAGCAGCATTTTTCTGCCCCTGGTACCTAGTGGGGCGCTGCTGCCTGAGGCAACAGCCTCAACTTGCCTCATTGGCGAAGCACCCCTGGGTACAGAGCCCAAAACCTGGCAACTTCTGACACACACAAGCCATGTCTGGGTATTGTAGTCTTACATTAAACTTGGCAGCTGCAGTACCGATCCTAGAGGGGGGCGGGCCCTGGTGCGTGACGCGCAGCCGGGCCCCGCCCCCTCCGTACGGCCGCATTTGGCCGCATTTTCAGCGGCGAACGGACTGCCGGGGGACCCTGGTCCGCTCACGCCCCCTGCTCCCCCGGTAGTTCCGCCACTGGGCAGCTGGCAAACTGTTAAACAAAAACTACATTACCCAACATGCCTTGGGAGACACAGGCTTGGCACATTAGGGCAAGAAACCAGCCAAAATCCGGCTGGGCTTTAAATTAGTAGCCTAATTTGGCAGGAAAACCGCCAACCCTGAGAAGCGTGGCCCAGGGCAGAGTTGTCATGTGGCGCCAGTAACTTCTATTTGCAGCACTGTTATTCTTATTATTGTGCCCATTATTGTAAAATATATAAACTAAAAATCACCCAAGCAGTATCACCACTATATAAAGGGGCATAATAAGCAACTAGATAAGGAGGAACTGCCATTATGCAGAAAAATAAAAGCCACAAAACTGTAGTAATGTGGAATATACATGTGACAGACAGCAGGGAAGAAGTATAGATTCATTATATGTAAAACTAGAGAATGAAATAATAGTCCCATCTCCCTGGAGATTATAATAGTATAATGATGATGTTTAAGTGAAAAAGGAAGGCAGACTGCCACGTGCAGCGCCACACTTGGATGTGCTTGAAGATTTGGAGCTTGACTACCCTACGTACTTGAAGCTTGTTTGGAGGTTCTAGCAGGGGAGCGCAGCTACTCGTATACTCTTGAACGGAGTTCGGTGCTTCTCTATCGGGGACAGCCATCCTCTTCGACCGAGCGCACAGCTTCGGGAGGGACGCACATGGAGCGGTGAGGGAGGAAGGGGACACCCGCCTAGCCAGCCAGATCAGCCCTAGCGATCAATGGGGTGACAGATGTCGCAGCCAGATCGCCCTCACATCCAAAGTATACACTGTTTCACTGTTGTATATATACCCCGGCCAGTGCGCTGTGTTCTACCATGAGGAGACATTTGGCAGGATTTATACACAGCACACATGGAATAAATAATACGCCGTCTTTTTCATTGTGCTGCGCTTACTTTCATAATTATTGTGATAATCATGTTTAAACACAACGTTGTCTGAAAAATGTACACACCGCATCATGGGAACCAGCTGTATGCAAAGTGCCCGCATGCAATTGGTGCACGCACTGTCCGTCCCGCCTCCTAGTGGTAAACTATACTCGGCTGCCCCTCCCCCTGTGATCTGCAAACGCTTCTGGCCCTCCCCCGCTGCCTGTCTACTTTAAAGGACCCTGTTCTTTCATTACGCGCTTCATTAGGAAGAGCCCACAACGAACGTACTTCAGTTAACCAAAAGTGCGCATGCTCGCTGGTGGCGGAATGATATGGAGTGAACCGAGTGATGCTGAAGCGACTGTGTATTGTGCAGGCAGTGGTGCAATTGAATTGTGACCTAGAATAGTTATCTGCCAGCGAAATTGTGTGTTAGCAACTATTTACATAGCGATACTCCTCTCTCCTTACGTGACTACGCTAATGCTGCATGAACTGTGTTGAATGACCTAAGGCTGTAGTGCAGTGTATGGTGTATGTGCAGAGATGGGAGCAGCGTTTGTCATGGGCAAAACGCGAGAGGATACAGGCTGGGATTGAGTGCTGCGGTCAGACAGTGAGTGAGTCGTGAATCTAGTTTATGGAAGGCACTAGAGGGTCTCCTATAAGATGTCATACACCGTCACTATTGAGCCGCTGGGGGGCCTGTGTAATGGAAAGAGCAAACCTGTAACTTGGAGGGTCTTCAGATGTTTTTAGTTCAGACCCCCGTTTTTGCAGTATAGTTGGTAGCACCCGACCGAGCGCATAAAGGTCCCCATAGATGCAAATATTTTTCTTTAACAAACGATGGTTTTTAGCGAAGTCCCACCAATCAAATTGTCGTGAAGTTAGTGGGATTCGAACGATAGTATATCTTAGATTTTTCGTCGGACATCTGTCAGAAAATTGATCGACCAAAAACATCTTTATCGGTCCCAGTGCAATCTATCTATGTCTGCAGGGACAAGCAGGCAGCAATATCTTAAATGGTCTTTTTAGTTGATGGACACGTCGTACATTTAAACGATCATTTTGAGATAATTGTGGTCTCGCGATAACGATTGGATCTTTTAAAAATCTTTACATCTATGGCCAGCTTAAGTCTTTTGAAATAGAAGTTGACTGTGTGAAAACAAAGATGTAGATGTAATTGCATTTTCTACAGTACTATATTGACGTATCAAGTGCCTAGAGCAGTGATCCCAAACAGTAGATCGTGAGTAACATGTTGCTCACCAACTCCATGGATGTTGCGCTCAGGGTCCTTAAAGCAGGTGATTATTTTTGAATTCCTGGCTTGAAAGCAAGTTTTAATTGCATAAAAACTACGTATAGTGCCAGGTAGAGCCTCTTGTGTCTGCCAGTCCACATAGGGGCTACCAAATAGCCAATCACAGTCCTTATTTGGCACATCAAGAGACTTGTGTTGCTCCCCAACTCTTTTTACATTTCAGTGTGGCTCACAGGTAAAAATAGTTGGGTCCCCTGGCCTAGAGAATGAAGGCTGTTGTGTAAATGTCATACTGCAGTGGTATTAGCTCAGGTGTGTAGGTGGCTCAACTCTGAAATGCACCTTATACCCACCCCTTAAGGACAAGGGCACATCAGTAGGGATGGGCGAATTTGACCAAAAATTCGGCGCCGGTGAAATGTCACCAGCGCCCTTTAAAGTATATGGGCGTAAAAACTTTTTTGTCGTGTGGGAATTTTTTTTGACACACGCCGCCATACAAGTCTATGGGCGTCATTTCCACGGCGAAACAAGGCGAAAAAGTTTGCCCATCACTACACATGAGGATGCCCCACTTCTCTCCGTCTGCAATATGGAGGCAGCTGAAGAGAAGCAGGTCTGTTCCTATGCGCTTCCATCTTTAGCTGCTCTGACACAGCATTGGCCTAATTCAGGAGTGCCCATACTTTACTAAAGAATTACTTTCTGTCTGTATAAACTAGGCCTACAGCAAGCAGTGTCCATGTGGGTAAGAGGTATCAATCGAACGCCTGTTCTACTGAAAATAACAAGGGGTGGCCAAGAAAGTGTTACATTTTATTTTACATTATAAAGTGCATATAGTTTGCTAACCCTAGTATAGTAAGGCCAAACAAGCTATGCAAAACAAACTGTTTGCATAAAAAAAAAAATAACATGAGGAACTTTTATCATTACTTCTTTTAGTGGAACTTTTTCTTTGTCTCAAAGCAGCAGCTGTAGCTACAAGACACAAGTAGATGTTGTACTAAACTAAGTAGAAACCTGCAGCTCCCCCAGTGCATTGTGCGGTCTTCAGGACAGAGGAACAGTGTAACTACAGAGGAAGCAGACCCCCAGGCCCAGACTGGCAAATGCCAGAGGGGCTGCTATAAGATGCCATAGAAAGTCAGTATTTAGTGGGCTGGTGGGAGCTGTTTGGTCCTCTTTGTGGGCTGATTTGGGCCTCTGTGTACCTGAAATGCCAGGGTCTATTTTAATTCTCAAGCCGAACCTGCAGACCCTGGATAGGGGAGTCCGGACTACAGGGACCTGCTTCATCTATTTAAATTTTATAAATCCCCCCTTCCCTGGCCACTCACCTACCTAGTGCAGCTCCAAGTGGTGGGGGCTAGATACCACTGCAGATGATAATAGTGCTTTCTCCACTAGCACTTTACATGGTAGAGAACCAGCATCAGACTGGGGGGATCTGCTGTGCTGCTTTCTGTCATGTCTTCATTATACATTAGTTCAGTATTCACCTGTCAATGCGCACATAAGGCAGATTTTAGTGTGTACACATGAAGGTAATTTGCATTTTTGCCCAAACATCCACCCTGTGTGTGTACTGCCAGGGGGATGCTGTGCCTGTTAGTCCATGCCCAGCCTTTTTTCTGCTGGTGGTTTTACTCCAGTGAGTCTGAGCCATCATTACTATAATCACCATATACTGAGGAAAGGCTACATTTACGGCTATAGCATAATGGGGTAACTATAAGGGGAGTAGAGGGTGTGATTTCCCCCAGAGATCTGCAGCGGAGAGGAGGACAATAGGTCTGGTGCAAATATTTCAAATTTTTTTTTTTTCCAACTTGTTTTTATTGTAAGCGAAAAAGTGAAATCACATGAAATATTTGTACAGTATTCCATAAAGCAAAGATCGCAGTGATTATGATAAGTATGAAACATTACAATAACATTTTAAACAATCAGCTTAGTTATGGTTAGTAATATGGGGGTAGGGTCTATAAAGATTGGTAGAGATAGGAGGTTAGCAATCTGTTAGCTTGGTGACTTCTGGGAGGCGCAGTATCAGGTTGTAAGTGGTTGTAAGGTTGCTAGGTATTGGGATGATTCCATGACCAGGGGATTGTTTGTAAGAGTTTCCATGTCGTACCATGCTGTATGTCTAAAGGTATAGATTGTGAGACCTCTGATTTGTTGTGGGAGGTGTGCTATATAAGATGACCCAGTATTAAAGAATTTCATTGTATCGTGTTCTTTTTTCCAGCCGTCCATATGGAAGATATAGTGTAGTTTTTGTCTCACCAAAATCAAAGGTGGGGGATCGGAGTGAAGCCATTGTTGCAAGATCGTTTTCCTGGCTGCTGCTGCCAGTCTCCCCATAAAGTGTTTTTCAGTTTTTGTAATTTGTGTGAAGGAGGTAGGGTCGCTGAATAACGCCCACTCTATACATATGTGGAGAGGTTTCCCAATTATCTGTGCTCCAAATGAAACAACCTCCTTCCAGAAGGATTGCATCAGGGGACAGGACCATATAGTATGTATTAGATTTGCTGCGGGAGTGCGGCATTTTAAGCATTCATCTGAGGAGAGGTTACCCATCTTAAATCTTCTAACTGGGGTAAGGTATGAGTTGTGGAGAATCTGCAGTGACATTTCCTGGTATCTACTTGCCGGTAGTAATGCCATAATTTTGGTATGTTGTTTTAGTATGTCAGATTCTGTGATGTTAGGAATTACCTTTGTCCAGTTAAAGTTGGGTTTGTCTCCATGTCAATATCTAATAAAGGTTTAATAATTTGATAGATGACTGAAGTCGTGAGTTTCTTGTCTTTGTTTTTCCATAGTTGGTTAAATGAGTTATTTTTGTCATTATTTGTTAAGAGTTTTAGTTTTGCGTTTGCAAAGTGGAGGATCTGTAGACTCCTATGTAGATGGGTGGTCGTAAATGGGAATTTTTCTGCTAACTGTTGTAAAGAGAGTATTGAACAATTATCGTCTAGTACGTTGTGTAGGTTGTGTAAGCCATTTTCACTCCAGTAATATAAGATATTTCGTATACCGGATGGGAAGTTGTTATTGTCAATCCATGTTAGGTAAGGGGAAACGTATTGCAATAAGTTTTGTTTTTTCCTGACTGAATGCCAGGCTTTACATGTATCCAAGAATAGTGGGTTGTTTTTTATGCAAGTTGGGATGTTCTGTATGGGTGTGTGTAATAGACAGTTTCATCGGTCCGATATTGGTCTAAGGATGGTGTTGTGTATAAATTTCTGTGGAGAATCCAATCCCCTGCATATCGTAAAAGAGCCGCCTCGTTATAAGCTTTTATATTAGGAAAATTGAGACCTCCCAGAACTTTGGGTTGTTGGAGATTGAAGA
Organism: Xenopus petersii; assembly: GCA_038501925.1. Lineage (NCBI taxonomy): Eukaryota > Metazoa > Chordata > Amphibia > Anura > Pipidae > Xenopus > Xenopus petersii. The sequence continues at coordinate 62,334,440 of CM076681.1, read as the reverse complement.
GACTAATTTGTGAGCGTTTTTTATTCCATATAAAGGTTCCAAAATTTGGTTTAATCTTTTTAGATCAGTCGGTTTAATATAGTATGGTAGCATTTGCAGTGGGTATAACAGTTTGGGTAAGAGGATCATTTTAATGAAGTGGATTCTACCCAGAAATGACAGATTAATGTGTTTCCATTGTGTTGTGTCTTGTTGTATGGTATCAATTATTTTTCTGATGTTCAGGGAGTACAGATCCTTGTGATGTGAAGGGATTTTGATTCCGAGATATTTAATACTTTGTTTTGTTTTTTTTAAAAGGAAAGTGTGAAAGCCAATCGGTATTTACTGTATGATGTAATTGAAGGGCTTCCGATTTATCTAGATTGATTTGGAATCCCGCTTTTTTGCCAAATCTCTGTATAATTTGTAACAGAGCGGGTATTTACATTTTTGGTTGATTGACAAAAAGCAGGATATCATCAGCAAAAGCTGTTACTTTGAGATTTGTGTGGCCTATTTGTATCCCTTGTAGGTTTTGGTCCTTCAGTATATGTCTTAGTAGTGGATCTATTGCCACATTGAAGAGAAGGGGTGATAGGGAAATATTTCAATTTTAACTACCCAGAAGATACAAGAGGCCCAGTGTGGCACTGACTGATAAACAGGTTTGTGAAAAATGTCTTATTCCCTGGGGTGGACCAAAATGATTTGTTCTGTGGCAGTGGCATAATTATAGAGGTTGCAGGGGCCCTGGGCATAAGGGAACATGGAGCGTGGGCTTCATCTATATTGACCCCCCAAAATTTGCACAACCATTGCCTGCACAGGCAGATGCGCCAGGGTTGCCAGGTCTAATTTTCAAAACCAGTCAAAGTCAGCTACAAAACCAGCCCAAAACTATGAATATATGTGAAAATATACCTTTTTGAAATTTTCACTGTTTCGCCAATTTTTCCATGAAGCAAAATTGGACAGATTTGCCCAGGGGGAGCCCAGGAGATATAGGGGCATGATAAGGCCCTAATACATATGCAATTTCAATAAATATTGGATAAAACAAGTCAACGTCTAGACATTTTGGTGGCCAGCAGATTTTTGCCCCAAAATTGTCTGAAATTGAGGAAAGTAACTGGAAAATTCGAGAATGCTTAAGAGTGACGGTAGACTGGGGTACAGACAGGGGCGATCCTGGCCCCTCCGCCGCCTGAGGCAGCAGCAGTTGCTGCTGCCTCCCCTCCCCCAGAAATTCGCTCTTAAAGTACCAGGAGGAGCATTTTTGCTGCCCCTGGTACCTAGTGGGGCGCTGCTGCCTGAGGCGACAGCCTCAACTTGCCTCATTGGCGAAGCACCCCTGGGTACAGAGCTCAAAATCTGGCAACTTCTGACACACACAAGCCAGTGCTATTGCATGCTGGGTATTGTAGTCTTACATTAAACTTGGCAGCTGCAGTACCGATCCTAGAGGGGGGCGGGCCCTGGTGCGTGACGTGCAGCCGGGCCCCGCCCCCTCTGTACGGCCGCATTTTCAGCGGCGAACGGACTGCCGGGGGACCCTGGCCCACTCGCGCCCCCTGCTCCCCCGGTAGTTCCGCCACTGGGCAGCTGGCAAACTGTTAAACAAAAACTACATTACCCAACATGCCTTGGGAGACACAGGCTTGGCACATTAGGGCAAGAAACCAGCCAAAATGCGGCTGGGCTTTAAATTAGTAGCCTAATTTGGCAGGAAAACCGACAACCCTGAGAAGCGTGGCCCAGGGCTGAGTTCAGGGCCGGATTTACATAGCGGGTGTCCCTAGGCCCACTGCCGTTTGTCCCCCCTGTCCCCTACCCTTTATTCATGCAAATTTTCATGGAGATTGTATCTCCTGCGCATCCCCAGTGTTTTTGAACCAATGTGGGTGTGGTTGGACAGCATGCCGCCCCCCTAAAATCCTGCCACCCTAGGCCCGGGCCTAGGTGGCCTTCCCACAAATCCGGGCCTGGCTGAGTTGTTATGTTGCTGTTCCGGGCGCCAGTAACTTCCATTTGCAGCACTGTTATTCTTATTATTGTGCCCATTATTGTAAAATATATAAAAATCACCCAAGCAGTATCACCACTATATAAAGGGGCATAATAAGCAACTAGATAAGGAGGAACTGCCATTATGCAGAAAAATAAAAGCCACAAAACTGTAGTAATGTGGAATATACATGTGACAGACAGCAGGGAAGAAGTATAGATTCATTATATGTAAAACTAGAGAATGAAATAATAGTCCTATCTCCCTGAAGATTATAATGGTATAATGATGATGTTCAAGTGAAAAAGAAAGGCAGACTACCACGTGCAGCGCCACACTTGGATGTGCTTGAAGATTTGGAGCTTGACTACCCTACGTACTTGAAGCTTGTTTGGAGGTTCTAGCAGGGGAGCGCAGCTACTCGTATACTCTTGAACGGAGTTCGGTGCTTCTCTATCGGGGACAGCCATCCTCTTCGACCGAGCGCACAGCTTCGGGAGGGACGCACATGGAGCGGTGAGGGAGGAAGGGGACACCCGCCTAGCCAGCCAGATCAGCCGAATCAACCCTAGCGATCAATGGGGTGACAGATGTCGCAGCCAGATCGCCCTCACATCCAAAGTATACACTGTTTCACTGTTGTATATATACCCCGGCCAGTGCGCTGTGTTCTACCATGAGGAGACACTTGGCAGGATTTATACACAGCACACATGGAATAAATAATACGCCGTCTTTTTCATTGTGCTGCGCTTACTTTCATAATTATTGTGATAATCATGTTTAAACACAACGTTGTCTGAAAAATGTACACACCGCATCATGGGAACCAGCTGTATGCAAAGTGCCCGCATGCAATTGGTGCACGCACTGTCCGTCCCGCCTCCTAGTGGTAAACTATACTCGGCTGCACCTCCCCCTGTGATCTGCGAACACTTCTGGCCCTCCCCCGCCCGCCTGTCTACTTTAAAGGACCCTGTTCTTTCATTACGTGCTTCATTAGGAAGAGCCCACAAAGAAACGTAATTTATTTAACCAAAAGTTAACCAAAAGTGCGCATGTTTGCTGGTGGCGGAATGATATGGAGTGAACCGAGTGATGCTGAAGCGACTGTGTATTGTGCAGGTAGTGGTGCAATTGAATTGGGACCTAGAATAGTTATCTGCCAGCGAAATTGTGTGTTAGCAACTATTTACATAGCGATACTCCTCTCTCCTTACGTGACTGCGCTAATGCTGCATGCACTGTGTTCAGGGCCGCCATCAGGGGGGTACAGGGGGTACACCTGTACTGGGCCCGGGGCTTTAGGAGGGCCCGGCTGTGCTGAAGACCCGAAGTCGCGCCGAAAATTGTATGTGGAGGAGAAGTGCAAAGTTAGGGATTATCTGCAAATTACACGATCAGTAAACTCAATTTCAAGCTGTGATACAATGCACAACTGAAGTTTTCATCAGCAGTATGAAATTGGCAGACGATCCCTAACTCTGCAATCTCGCCCTGCCCCAGTGCTTTTCAGCCAATGACAGCGTCTCCCTTCCTTATGTCCCGCCCCTGTAAGCACACGGTTCCTCTTTGGGCTCTTTTCTCTATGGCACAGAGAGAGCTGAGTGGCAGCATCCTGGAGCTTGCAGAGAAGCAGAACTTGAGAGAGACAAAGCAGTGCTGTGTATGTTGTACTTAGTATTTGCCTAACTATGACTCTTTGTAATGTGATATATTTAGCTACCACAGACCCTGTGTACAGAGTTTGCCTAGTGCTGGTATCTGTAGAAACCTGGATCCTGTTATATACAGTGTGTGCAATGCCCACTTATACAATGATTTTTTTTGTAGGGGGCCCTTGGCACTGATAGTTTTTTTTTTTTAACTTATAAGGGGGGGCCCTGACCACCAATGTTTTTTTAGAAAAACATTTACGGGGCCCCTGGTGCCAATAGTTTTTTTTAACTTATGGGGGGGTTCCTGACCACCAATGCTTTTTTAAAAAAACATTTATGGGGCCTCTGGTGCCAATAGTTTTTTTTTTTTAACTTATGGGGGAGGCCCTGACCACTAATGTTTTTTAAAAAACTTTTATGTGGGACCCCTGATGCCAATTTTTTTTGTTTTTTAAATTATAAGCGGGCCCTGACCACCAATGGCTTTTTTTTTGTGAGTGGGGGGTTTATCATTTTAAGTGGTTGTGTCTTTGTGGACATTTTACTGTGGTGTGGGCGGGATCTGCGGTGGGCCTTGGGGGTGGGCGGGGACCGGGGGGCCCCGAAAATTTTGCTGTATGGGGCCCCGTGATTTTTGATGGCAGCCCTGACCGTGTTGAATGACCTCAGGCTGTAGTGCAGTGTATGGTGTATATGCAGAGATGGGAGCAGCGTTTGTCATGGGCAAAACGCGAGAGGATACAGGCTGGGACTGAGTGCTGCGGTCAGACAGTGAGTGAGTCGGTGTCCGGAGCGCACTATCTAGTTTATGGAAGGCACTAGAGGGTCTCCTATAAGATGTCATACACTGTCACTATTGAGCCGCTGGGGGGCCTGTGTAATGGAAAGAGCAAACCTGTAACTTGGAGGGTCTTCAGACGTTTTTAGTTCAGACCCCCGTTTTTGCAGTATAGTTGGTAGCACCCGGCCGAGCGCATAAAGGTCCCCATAGGTGCAAAGATTTTTCAAATCAAACGATGGATTTTAGCGAAGTCCCACCAATCAAATTGTCGTGAGGTTAGTGTGATTGGAACGATAGTATATCTTAGATTTTTCGTCGGACATCTGTCAGAAAATTGATCGACCAAAAACATCGTTATCGGTCCCAGTGCAATCTATCTATGTCTGCAGGGACAAGCAGGCAGCAATATCTTAAATGGTCTTTTTAGTTGATGGACACGTCGTGCATTTAAACGATCATTTCGAGATAACGACTGGATCTTTTAAAAATCTTTACATCTATGGCCAGCTTAAGTCTTTTGAAATAGAAGTTGACTGTGTGAAAACAAAGATGTAGATGTAAATGCATTTTCTACAGTACTATATTGACGTATCAAGTGCCTAGAGCAGTGATCCCAAACAGTAGATCGTGAGTAACATGTTGCTCACCAACTCCATGGATGTTGCTCTCACGGTCCTTAAAGCAGGTAATTATTTTTGAATTCCTGGCTTGAAAGCAAGTTTTAATTGCATAAAAACTACGTATAGTGCCAAGTAGAGCCTCTTGTGTCTGCCAGTCCACATAGGGGCTACCAAATAGCCAATCACAGTCCTTATTTGGCACACCAAGAGACTTGTGTTGCTCCCCAACTCTTTTTACATTTCAATGTGGCTCACAGGTAAAAATAGCTGGGTCCCCTGGCCTAGAGAATGAAGGCTGTTGTGTAAATGTCATACTGCAGTGGAATTAGCTCAGGTGTGTAGGTGGCTCAACTCTGAAATGCACCTTATACCCACCCCTTAAGGACAAGGGCACATCAGTAGGGATGGGCGAATTTGACCAAAAATTCGGCGCCGGTGAAATGTCACCAGCGCCCATTAAAGTACATGGGCGTCAAAACTTTTTGTCGTGTGGGAAATTTTTTTGACGCACGCCGCCATACAAGTCTATGGGCGTCATTTCCACGGCGAAACAAGGCGAAAAAGTTCGCCCATCACTACACATGAGGATGCCCCACTTCTCTCCGTCTGCAATATGGAGGCAGCTGAAGAGAAGCAGGTCTGTTCCTATGCGCTTCCATCTTTAGCTGCTCTGACACAGCATTGGCCTAATTCAGGAGTGCCCATACTTTACTAAAGAAGGATCACTTTTAGTGCTGTTGTCCCATTATGATCTACATAATATCACAGTTAGCATTCTGCTCCATGGAAAATATTACTTAAATACTGATTTATGAGAATATATATATTGCTGTATTTAACAAACCACAATTTCTTAAATAACATTAAAGGGGTGGTTCACTTTTAAGTTAACTTTTGGTATGTTATAGAATTTCAAATTCTTAGCAACTTTTAAATTGGCCTTCATTTTTTCTTTGTTATAGTTTTTTAATTATTTGTCATCTTCTGACTCTTTCCAGCTTTCAAATGGGGGTCACCGACCCCATCTAAAAAGCAGATGCTCTATAAGACTGTAAATGTATTGTTATTGCTACTTTTTATTACTCATCTTTCTATTCAAGCCATCTCCTATCTACATTCCAGTTTATTATTCATATCAGTGCATGGTTGCTATGATAAGTTGGAACCTAGCAACCAGATTTCTGAAACTGCAAAGTGGATTAAATAAAAAAAAACACAAATAATAAAACATGAAAACCAATTAAAAATTGTCTCACAATATTACTTTCGACATCATACTTAAATTGAACTTACAGGTGATCAACCTCTTAAATATAATAAATGTCTGAATGAAAAGCATGAAACAGGAGGGTGATGCACCATTCCACTACATGCTATAACACATAATAGTACTAAAAGTTGGAGGATTTGGGCATATTTCCCTACATTTCCTACTGGAAAATAACAGAATTTTATGCCCTGTCCTATACTACTGCTAGCCTAGCTCAATTACACACAAACATGCTCTGATCAGCACTTCACTTTAGTCTCCTGTAGACAACAGTATTAGAAATCATGATGCAATTAGTCTTCGTTTTCGTTTTCTATTTTTGAGGACATAATTCAAAAACATGCACATAAATAATGAAGACTAACTGAAAATTGTTTAGAATATATAACCTGCTAAAAGTCTATATTACGTAAGTGCACATCCCCTTTAACAGTGAAGACACCGAGCTACTAGTAGCAGCTACTTAAAAATAAAAAATGCCAAAAACTACCCTGCCATAGACAAAACTAACTAACGTCATTTTGCCACTTTGCAAATTTACCAGTTTTCGCCAGGGAAGTGGATAGCCTAGCGCAACTTCGCACACGCATGCTGGCAAAGTTGCACTCTGGCGAAGGGGCGAAATGACGCAAATTTACTAAGATTTTTTTTTAACGTTAAGAGTTTACTTCGACAGGTCAGAGCAGGCGAAGTTCAATAGAGTAGATAGGAGTTTGTAAAAAAAAAAGTTGAAAAATGTTGGGTGATAGGCTGAAAAAGAGCGATTTTTTTTTAGGGTGCCCACCTTCCCCCCAAAATTTGTTAACATATGGCACCTTACATATACTGTGGGCACATGTATAGGGCATTAGAACACCTATTTAAATTTTTATAAAGTTTCCCTGGGCTTGTGTAGTGTTCTGTATGCACTGCAGCATACACGTCCATTTAAATTTGGCTCCGTATGCAAATTAGCCTTCGCCAGCACAACTTCGCTTAGCCTGACGAATTAACGCTAGCGCAACTTCGCTACCTTTCGCCTCCTGAGCGCAACTTCGGATTTTGGCAAATTAGCGGCGGCCTGGCGAAAATTCTCCAGGCGAAGTGCGGCTAAGGCTGCGCTAGCACAACTCCGAAGGTTAGTGAATTTGCCCCTAAGGGTCAGGGCACACAGGCAGATTCAGGGATATTAGTCGCCCGAGGACAAATCTCCTTTTCTTGGGGGCGAATAATCTCCCTGAACTGCCTTCCCGCCGGCTAAAATGTAAATAGCGGGCAGGATGGTGATTCGTTTCCAAAGTCGCCTGTAGTTTCCTCGTGAGGCAACTTTGGGCGACTTCGGAAAACAAACAATTTACATTTTAGTCGGCGGGGAGGCAGTTCGGGGAGATTAGCCGCCCCGAAGAAGAAGAGATTTGTTGCTGAATCTGCCTGTGTACCCTGACCCTAAACTATAGTCTTTTCAAGTCCAGGACTATAAGCCCTAAAAAGGGCAAATTTTATCCCCTGGAGGTGTTAACTTTAAGTATGCTGTAGAGAGTGATATTCTGAGACAATATGCTATTTGTTTTTATTATTTGTGGTTATTTATCTTTTTATTCAGCAGCTCTCCAGTTCACAGTTTTAGCGGTCTGATTGCTAGGGTCCAATCTACTTTAGCAACCATGCACTGATTTCAGTAAGAGACAGGAATATGAGGGCCTGAATAGAAAGATGAGTAATAAAAACTTGCAATAGCAATACATATATAGCCTTACAGAGCATTCGTTTTTACATGGGGTCAGTGACCTCCATTTGAAAGGTGGAAAAAGGCAGAAGAAGAAAGCAAATGATTAAAAAAACTATAATTACCATTAATAATGAAAACTAGTTGAAAAGTTGCTTAGAATTGGCCATTTTATAACATACAAAAAGTTAACTTAAAAGTGAACCGCCCCTTTAATATCTTAATTGCTATACTACGCCTACTACTTAATAGACAATACACATTTACAATGCCAAGCTTATTTATTGGCTTCATGTTGCGGCACATCATTACAAAGCACTTTTAGTGATTTGCAGAGTTAACCTGAATTTTCTTTTTTCTATTCTGCTGAATACAGGGATGGGTTCCTTTGGATGTCATGGATAGAGAAATGTAGTGGCCTCTGATTGGTGCATTGGGTCACGCCTTTCAGGGAGCCACTGGTTGGAAGCTGCAGCCTTTAAGTAGGAGCGTCTGCGCTGGAAACAAATTCTTGCACATTCTTCATCCTTATTTACGTTGGTAAGAACAGATTTTATCTTCGTATCTGCACTTAGTTATGTGCTATTATGCACGATTTACATGGTGTGAGTGAAACCTATCCCTGATATGCAGTGTGTTGGTGGAATTCGAGTATGTTTTTGTGTAGTTTTGGGAATATAAGGTTTATGGGCAATTTCTGTTTATGTAAACACAATACAATTTCTGCTTGCATATCAAACATTTTGTGTGTGTATTTTAATCTGTACAATGCAGACAGTGTGGCGCTGGTAAAGTCTGTTCTCATTCAGTCTGTGGGTGTGTCTATCAACTTGTTTTCTACATGTTACACTTTCATGTACATTTAAAGGGAAAGTATCACAAAGATTAAGTTCAAGTTTGTATTTTATTTATGTCTTTACATTTGTTCCACAGGAATCTTGAATATAAGTAGGTGGTTTCCATGAAAAACACATTGTTGAACAAATAGCATAAATAAATATATTTGCTAGAATATACTATATACATATACAACTTTCAAGTTGTATTTTGAATTTATAGGTGTTTCAGGTAAATAATACACAGTGCCATAATGTAGAGGCCTTCCTTTCTTGTATGCCTGTAGATGATGCTCACTTATTTACCTGGGCTAATAGCAGAAGGCAGTAAGACTCTTTTGCAGTGCCATTTTGTAGTGCAGTGTTGGGGGAAGCTTCAATGTTGTGCCCTTTACAATTGCACCTAATGTGTTAAAATATACTCAATTGTAATGGTGCATTTTGTGTGCATATTGTAAGGCTGGAGATTGCATAACTACCACCATGCATTCTTAAAACCGCCCTAGAACATGTTTTTGGTGCAGGTCTGTTTTTGGCTATTAACCCACTGTGGGAACACTAAACTTACAGCCACATTGAGGGAGGCAGTAATTCCAGGTTCTGTGCATCAATAAGCCAACTTGTGCATAATTAATCAGAACAGACCAGATGGGCACATTGACACTTAGAGCAACTACTCAGAAAGGAGGGTGCTTGAATGTTATTCAATTAATAGATGCAACATTTGCATATATTTTAGCACAGCTGCACCTGAATTCATAAATGAGACCTAGTATTCTAAACATCTCTAAAACGTGCTGAATTTGAGAATAACACAGTTTTCTAGTAGGTAATATCGTATTATACTTTCCCCCACCCAAATATAACTGTATGCACTTTTCACTATTTATACATTTACACGTATGGGATTTATTATCTGAAATAAATTCCAGCATTTCTGGCTAAGGATCTTTTCTATAGTGTGGCTCACTATGCCTAAAACTTTTTTTAAAATAGCAATACATTTATTTTGCAATAAATATGGATGTATGCTTACTTAGTTATCATTTAGTGCAAGGTACTGTCTTATAGAGCAAAGCAAACTTGTACTATTCCTAATTTCTTTCCTGTAGTTAGAACTTTCTAGATACAGTAACTGGTTACTAGATAACGGATCCTATCATATACAAAAGGCTTTTTTTTGAGTAGAGGTATAGGATTGGTTATCTGGAATTATTGAAATTCTGTCTTTTTTTTTCTTTCTAATATACTGTATTGTAATCCATGTGATTCACTCTCTTATTGCCTTACATTTTTTGTGAGATGAGTATCCAAAAAAAATAAATATATTCATTGCCATAGTATTTATCTTATTGTAAAATTGTCTTGTGTAGCACAAGAAGAGAATAAGCTTAAAATTCAGGCAAGTTTATACTGGCTTTTAGTAATAGTTTGTGGGGCTTATTTCCATACTTGTTGACCAGTGGTCGCTTAAAGGGAATGCAATGACAAAAAAATCAAATCAAATTTTTACTTTCTTTAAAAAAAAAAGAAACCTATCTCCAATATACTTTAATTAAAAACTGTCTACTGTTTTTATAAGAAATCCCTATACAGTGAAATTCTCCCTTTATTTACTTGCTCTGACTGCTGCAGAAACTTGAGACCGTCCCTAACTGCTCTGCATGGAAAGGAACTTTCAAATGGCAGATGGGAGGGATTCCCAATACTCGTGCAGCTTTGTTTCCCTGTAGAAAGCTGGTGATCAAGTAGAGATTCATATCTGCAGCAGTCGGAGCATGTTAATGAAGTGGGAATTTCACTGCATACAGTCAAGTTTCTGTACACATTTTGTTATTAAAGTATTTTGGGGATAGCTTTCTTTTTCAGTTACTAAAGTAAAAATTGTATTTTATTTTTGCCTTTAATGTTTCCAACTCCAGTTGCAGGGACAAAGACCATGGAGCCAGATTTAAACAGATAAACTGGGATTCTATTTGGAGGATTTTTTTGCTGCAGCCAATGGTTCTGTAGAGTTGGAGAAAGTTTGTATTAAACAATACAAAAACTATAAAAACCACATTAGATTACATGATGGCTTACGACCCAGTGCAGTCTGCATATTCTGATTATTAATCAGTCTTTCTGTATCTGCTTCTATGGCAGATATTAGTTACAAGATGGTGATCCCCTGTTGCCAACTTTGAAAGCATAAATCATTTGTTTAATTAGGCTTCTGGTGCAGTAAGTTTATGTTTAGTATATAAAATACAGCATTTCTAGCATTATTCTATTTTAGACTTTAGTTTCCCTTTATTGTATGCTCTTTATAGTGTAATTTATTGGGTTACCTCATCTGTGCATAGAATCAGGATCATCAAAGTTGTTGTAAGCAGTTTACTATAGAATTTTAGATTTATGTTTCTAGTTGATGTAAACTAAAGTAGTTATTCACTACAGTATGGGCTGTATTTGCTGTTTCGGGACATTTTTTTCTGTCTGGACTTAATTGTGCCACACAGTGTCTCACTTTCAAGTTCAGCCTCATCTGTATGGCAGTGGAATTTGCATGCCATTAGATATCTGTATGTATCAGATTGACAGAGGTGTCAATCAATGATAATAATCCAGTCCTGGATTTTAACAAGTCTGAATTCCTCTATGCACTATATATAATATGAAATACAGTCTCAAAAAGACCTGGAGTGGATCATGATCTCACTCATGTCATGAGCTTAGTTAACATCTTTGGATTGCATTTGTTTACCCCAAAATATTGAATCTCTATTCCTTCACATCCAGGCTTTAATAAAATGCTAAGTGATATTCTTTTGCCGCTTGGGTTGTGTATAGTTTTTGTATTTTTTTTTTTAGTTTATTGTTATACAATACTGTAATACTAAGTATCCAGAGAGCAAAGTGGAGGACTAGAATATATGTGCTGCACGATGGATATTCAAATTATTTCCATGTTTTACTTTAGACAGGAAGACCAAATCTGTCCATAGCAAGTTTCTCTCTTTTAAGGATACCGTTATATAATGTATTGGTACTAAGCAACTATGTTTCTATCTCCCTAAAATGGAAATTACATATTCTCCGAGGACCAGTTAACGTTAACAATGAGAAACTAAAGAGGGCATGAGCTATGAAGGTGTGGTGCTGCTGATTAATCATTTAGTAATTACATTGTGTAACAGCATTCTGAGTTGTTTTTTTTTTTTTTTTAGCTGATGTATTTTTTGTTACTACTTGTACTATCATCTTTTTTTTAATCTTATGGGTAAAAACAAAAAGAAGATTTGATAAAAATTAAAATCTTCATAAAAACCCTACAAAAATTAAGGTTTATATTGCACTCCATGTGACATATATAATTGGAGTTACTCCGCATTGCATCAGGAGCTATGTGGGCTTCAAACAATGAGTTGAATTTTCCCATCAGTTACATCTTAGGGCATTTTGATATGTGCATATGGGACTGTATGCTGAACACATTAAATCACTTAAATCACACACATATATTATGTTTATATACAATCTGCACATCAATTAGATCATAATACAGCATGTTTATTATACTGGAACATGGCTATGCTAAAACACATATCTAAACCAGGTAAAGGCATCGTAACATGGATTCATTTAGCACATGCCTATGGGGGAACTCAACCTACATTCCAAAACAGGCATCAAATGTGAAAATAAAAATGTATGTTAATAAGGGCACCAATAAGGGTCCTTCTTCCAAAGTACCAAGGACTCATTTCTCTGTACGACACAGAGACTAGTACTGATCATGGCAATATACTGGGATCACATCAGTTTCACCAACCTTTTGTTCTGCCTAATACTAAGAAGTCTAAAGAACGGATTGAAATAATTGTTTATTTTATTTCAGGTTTTGCTGGTAGCTTGAGAGTTACGCCCAATTTCCCTCTTCAATGCTACCCATTGAAGGGAGCCTCATTCATGTTCAGCCTGCTGTATAAATTGTGCAAAGCTGACTAAGCATGACTTGCAAAAATACACTTAACTATAGTGTCTGATATGTATATGCCCAAATCATGCCCGCAAAGACTTCTGGTAGCTAGTAAGCCACTGGATGCAGAGATATCAACCAACCCCATTTGATGGGGAAAATGGTCTAATCCTGGATTTTATTATTCTTAAATTCTTATTCACATTAAATAGTAACGAATGAAAACACAGTCTCAAAAAGACTTGGAATGAATCCTAATTTCCCTCATGACATGGGGCTAGTGATGTTTCTGGGGATGTTTATTTCAGGAATGGTGATGGACGATGTGAATTCATAAACAGAGGTTTATTCAGGTGCTTGATGCAGGTGCTCAGTATGTTCCATTCTCTTAAAATGATCATATTTGGTACTATGGACTAAGTCACCCATAAATATTTAAAATCTCTTCAAATTGACTTATTTATGATAACCGACTGTCACGCATGGACACTTACATGTAGTTGAGCAAACTTTAAGGGATTTCAATTAAGACAACCTTTGCAATCTAGGGTTAAAACATTAAACAGCAGGTATTATATTGATGATTCAGGTTTGAGTTGTGTGTTGCGGCCTGTCCTCCACTCTACAACTACTGTCCGTGGAAGTGTCCCCATGTGCATCATTTACAGGGATGGGATCTGTTGTCCGGAAACCTGTTACTCAGAATGCTTTGAAAACCGGCAGTGCAGACCCCCACAGTGTATTGTTTTATTAACAATTATTCTTTCTTTCCTGATTTTCTGCTCCTATTACTACCTGATTGATTTTAAGTAATGTAGCATAAATCTGCATTTATGGCAAAGCACTTCTTGTTTTTTCCTGTCCTTTTAATGTTAAAAAGTATTATATTAAAATGTAAGTATCTTCTTCTAATCCACCTTTTCGTGTTATTATTTTGCATTGCCTTTTTTTTTACTTTTTAAAATTTGTTAAACGGAAATTATATATGAGTAATGCCATTACATAAATGTGCACCCTACAGTCCTTTTTACTGTTTACTGCTTAGATATGATGGCTAAATCATGCATGCATTCTTTCTAGAATTTCCACCTTGAAGAGCCCTTTCTAATGCTAGTGAGAAGTTTTTAAATATCTGTCTATATCCTTGAAAATCTGTCTGCCAATGAATGGACAGATTTGTAGGGCCAAATTTTGGCCTTGGGCGCCCCAAGGCTGCAGGGTCCTAGAGCCTGTGGGTCCCTCCTGCCATGTTTTAGCAGCTCATGGGCTGGGTGACATGCCGTCCCTAAAATCTTGCCACCCTAACCCCGGGCCTCTATGTTAAGAGTGCTCTGACAGTTTGGTAGGCCTCAATGTTTTGCAGGGCACATCACTTATAACCTAATAATGACACAACCGTATCAATCAGTCAGTGTCTACTTGTAAAGGTCAAAACTTACACGCCTGCATCACACATGGTGGTTTTCTTTTCTTGTGTACATACACAACAAGGGAAATAAATTATTCCTTTATTAATTCATCTGCTTTCCAACAGCCATATTGTAGATGTATAATGTTTCACAATGACATTTCATGAAAAAAAAAAAAGCCATGACTTTATATTAAGGGAACTGCAGCGCGAATAGACATTTTTTGTGAATATACTGATTAAAAATACCAATGAAACATCTACATCATTATTCTTATGTTTATTTTTTCTTATATTTAGAAAACAAATAGCATGGCAGAAAAACCTGTTCTGCACTATTTTAATGGAAGAGGGCGCATGGAGTCGATCAGGTGGTTGTTGGCTGCAGCTGGTGTTGAGGTCAGTGAAGTTCCCCAAACTTGAATTGTTTATGCTTAGTTTCCCCCATACACAGGTGAGTAATTATTAAATGCCATTTTGGTAAGAGACGGTGCCTTCGTTTCTGTACCATGATCATACTGGAGAAGTATGGAGAAGTTTTCATATGACCAGGTGAAACATATTTTTGCTTGGTAACATATTAAGAGGATTATCTTTAGAAGCTGAACGATAGTGACAGTTTTAATGGACACTCCCGTTTGCTTACAGTAACAGTTATAATCATGATTTGCAGAATACTATTGATTTTTTTCTTCTTTCTAATATATATTCCATGTAGCATATAGCTCAGACAGTGTACCATGTACATACAGTATTTTTAGAAGAGGAAATCACTTCTATTATCTTTGTGTAACACAATATTTACCAAGCATCTTCTGGGACAGCATGTTGTTTACATTGGGCTACAGACCCTTATGTCTCTTTCACACATTTTTTCCTGCCTTCCCCTGCAGTCATTTTAATGCGGTTTACCACAGGAGATTGCAGGATGAAATGCAATCTATTCTTTTAAATTGAGCAGTACCTACAGACGCATGCAAGCGCCAATTGCAGGTGGGAAGCAACATGCTGCCCCTGTGTGAAAAAGCCCTTAGGGTAAGGACACACCTGCCGATTCGGGGAGATTTAGTCGCCTTGCGACTAATTGCCTCTTCTTTGGGGCGACTAATCTCCCCGAACGGCTTCCCCCAGCTATAATGAAAGATCGCCTGCGGCATGGCACGCAGCACTTCGTATTCCAAAGTTGCCTGAAGTTTCCTCGTGAGGCAACATCAGGCGACTTCGGCGTGTGCCATGCTTGCATGTTACAAAAAATTATTAAAAAAACAGAACTAAAAATAGGTATTAACCTTTTGCAAAAGAAAACTGCTCCTTTAAAAAGAAGTAAAGGTATGGGACCTATTATGCAGGATGCTTGGGACCTGGGGTTTTCTGGATATTTCCGTTATTTGGATCTTCATACCTTAAGTCTACTAGAAAATCATGTAAAAATGAAATAAACCCAATATGCTGGATTTGCTTCCAATAAGGACTAATTCAATTTTAGTTTGGCTCAAGTACAAGGTACTGTTTTATTATTACAGAAAAAAAGAATATTTTTAAAAAATTGGATTATTTGGATAAAATGGAGTCTATGGGAGACAGAAAGCTCTGTAATCCAGAGCTTTCTGGATAACAGGTTTTCGGATAATGGATCCCATTCCTGTACAAAGAAAATGACAGCCCCCACACAGGTATACATAAAAACATGATTTATGCATACAATAATCTGTATTCATTCTGATTAAATATTTTGCAGGCATGTAAGTGACCCATATTTTAATCTTGATTAGAGCAGCCAGGGGGCCAGCTACTTGGGCTTTGACTGAGCAAAAATGATATATGTCTGTATTAAAAATGAATATCTGGGGGCGCATGCGCAACATGACCGAGTGAAGACGCTGTTCTCCGTCGCTCCGCAGTAAGAGGCCATAAATCCCCGAATATTAGAGGCTTTTGGCACACAATCGATCGGGGAATCCCGTCTTTGCACCCTCTGGACATGGGGAAAAAGAAGCACCTGGAGCTGACGGGCACTTTGACGCCATATCTCAATAAATCTGCGGCACCTCACAGACACCGGCGGGCCCAAGATGGCGGCGCGGACTCGGATCCGGAGCACGCTAGCCCGGACAAGGTACCTAAAAGCTCCCAAAAGCGTGCAGCTTCACTCCACAGACTGGTGGCTGCCGACAAGCCACGCAAGTTAAGAGACGGGGGAGACTATTCTGATGGCTGCAATACATCGGCTTCCAAGTCGCCCCACCCTGCGTGGTCTCCCGCCAAGCCTGTGCTATCAACCACTGATCAGGTGCGTGGGGATGGGACTGATGTGGGGGATCAGACTACGAGCCGCTCCTCGGCCTCTAGCTCTCCAGGTGGGGCCCCCTTACATACATCGCCCCAGCTTCCATATGTGACTACTGGCATGCTGAACCAGGCCGACGGTGGCGATCTGGCCTTGGACCATGGGGTAGGCCCCTCTGCCCCTTCACGTCCCCACACCCCAGACAATTGGATGGAAACCTCCTCAACTAGAACAGCCGACCCCTACACTTCTCGGCCTGTTACGGCTGACATACTTGCTCTGCAGCTCTCGGCCTTACGCAACTCACTGACTGCTGCAATTGCGGGGGCAGTTAAGGACGCAGTTCATGAATTTCAGTCTGAGATTCACTCACTGGGCCAAAGAGTGGATAAGCTGGAAACTATCTCGGACAACTTGATAGTACGACATAATGCTCTGGAAGACGACCAGCTCACTATACAGGAGGAATTGGCCAGTCTCAGGTCACACTGCGAAGACCTGGAGAACAGGAACCGACGGCAGAATTTGCGTGTACGGGGTGTCCCTGAGAGCATTCTGCCTAAAGATATCAGGCAATATCTCCGAGCTCTGTTTTCCAAGCTTTGCCCAGAGTTGCCTGTTGAAGCCTGGAGATTTGACAGGGCCCACAGAGCGCTGGGGCCTAAGAAATCCGGCCAGTCAGCTCCGAGAGATGTCATCCTCTGTTGCCATTACTTTGAGAGTAAGGAGAGAGTCCTTCAGGTGACACGGAACTTGACCCACATTGACTTTCAAGGGGTGAAGTTACAAATCTACAATGATATATCCCCCATCACATTAGCCAAAAGAAGGGATTTTAAGCCTGTCACTCAGCATCTACGAGCTCACAATACCCCATATCGATGGGGGTTTCCTTTCAAATTGATTGTCTCCGTACAGGGCCAACAACACTTTCTCTCTGACCTACAGAAAAGCAATGCATTTCTGAGTGGGCTTGGCTTGCCTAATTTGCCGATGATTAAAGGTGCTACACCTCCACGTCTCCCTCGGATGTCTCCGGAATGGGAAATGACAAGCTCTGCCAAGACCCGGCTGCCATCTACTCCTCCACATGGCCCTGGCTCTCCCACTTGAGACGACTTGTGACGCTTTCGTGTTGGTTTTGACCCTATGGGTAGCTTTGCTGCTTCACGGGAGTTGCTCTATAATATTTGTTCCTAGCAAGCCTTACCTGTGGAGAGACGGACACCTTCCCTGGTTGTTTTTTGCCTAGACGCTTCTTTTGACACCGATACTCTGATGGGGTATCTCTGTGGTGTCCCAGGTTACCGGGTTCAGGTAACACCATCGTTTGTACATATTTTGTATTTTGTTTTGTTTATTGCTATTTTTGATTTGCTACCTTCCGAGCCTCCTTTTTTTTTCCTTCACTTTATGATCCCTGAATTGCCCGCCTTCCTGATCTATGATGGTTGCCTAGCTGTCTGGCCGAACATGGTGTTGGATATGCAGCCTCTTTTTCCTTTTTGGCTCGTTACAGCTGTTGGAGTAACGTTTGGTGCTTTCCGGGGGTCTGTGTTCCTGGTGGATCCTGGACTTTCCGCGATGGGGTGGAATACCGCCTATATCGCTCTAAAATGGACGGTTCTATGCTTTGTTTGGTTGCTTTTTATGATGACTGTTGCTTCATATGTTTACTTTTTCGTGCAGTACATGATTGCGTCAGCGTATGAGCCTTCTAACATAGCATTTTCTCCCATTGTTTCCCGATGGTCCGACTATTTTCGTTGAATGTGAAAGGGCTTAATAGTCCCAGGAAAAGAACGCTGGCTCTGAAGGAAATTCGGAGGTTTAAAGCAGACGTGGCGTTCCTCCAGGAAACGCACTTTAAAGCATCTGATAATTGTACCCTTACCTCCTTACAATACCCTAGGACCTATCGGGCATCTGGTCCCCATAAGAAAGCGGGGGTCATGATTCTGATTCATAAGGATTGCCCTTTAACGATAACTAGTCACATTGCTGACCCTAACGGCCACTACCTGCTGTTAAAGGGCTCATACGTTGGTACTCCTATTACTTTGCTCAATGTTTATGTTCCCAATACCAAGCAACTTCGTACGATACGCAGAGTTTTGTCTTTGGCATCCAAACATTCCTCCACGATTCTGATAATAGGGGGCGACTTTAACCTAGTACTCTCTGAATTAGTTGATAGAGATGTCTACCCTTCACGCACTTCCCCGGTTCCACGTCAGGCTAAACAATTCCGCACTGTTGTTAGATCCAATGCCTTGTTTGATTCGTGGCGTATGGACCATCCTAGGGAACGCAGATACACCTTTTACTCCTCCCCTCATCAGACCTCCATGAGACTGGATTATTTTTTTGTGTCCCAAAACTGTTTGAATTACACGGCCACCACTTCCATTCAGGCTATCTCGTGGTCAGACCATGCCCCCATTACTTTAACTGTTTCGATCCCTCCAGAGATTCCAAAGCAGCCTCATTGGAGACTGAATGAAACGATTCTCGGTGACCCCCACACTAAGGAGGTCATTGAGAATCACCTGAAAGAGTATTTTGTGCAGAATAGGGGATCTATTCAGTCCACCGCCTTAACTTGGGAAGCCCATAAAGCCGTCATTAGAGGACATCTTATCTCAATTACTACTGCTAGGAAGCTTACTAGAGGGCAGCAAATTCGCAAATTGGAATCCAAACTATATAGATTGGAGTCTGCAGTACACCATAGCCCCAACCCAGCTCTGACGCAAGAAATTTGCGCCTTACGAGCCTCTTTGAAACAACTGGCCCTGTCAGATGCAGAAAAAACACTGCTTTGGTCCAAGCGAAAATATTATCAAATGGGTAACAAGGCCCACACTTTGCTAGCTAACCAGTTAAAACGGCGAGCCAGGCAATCCCAAATATTAACGATCTGCTCCGGAAATGGGGTGGCTACCCATAGCCCCACTCAAATTTCGCAAGCCTTCCATTCCTATTACTCTACACTATATAATTTATTTCCGTCATCCTCCCAAGCCACTGATCCCAAATCGCAATATCTCAATCAGTTTCTGGAGGGATGCCGTCTACCCACACTGACCGATGATGATCTGGAGCAATTAAACAAGGAGATTACTGGGGATGAGGTTCTTGATGTTCTCAAAGCTCTCCCTTTTCACAAATCTCCTGGGCCTGATGGCTTCACTAATACTTATTACAAGGCCTTTCGAGACACTCTTGCTCCTATTCTAGCTGAGCTCTTCAACACTTTTCTGCAGGGTAGGGAGCCCATTCCTACTTCTATGCTTTCCTCATACATAACGGTGCTCCCCAAGGAGGGCAAGGATCTAACACAGTGCGGCAGTTATAGGCCCATAGCGCTTTTGAACTGTGACTTAAAAATATTTACTAAAATACTGGCGCAGCGCCTAGCCCCACTCTTGCCCAGACTGATAGATTCCGATCAAGTGGGTTTCGTGATGGGACGGCAAGCAGGCGATAACACTCGCAAGGCCATTGATCTTATTGATGTTATCCAAGCACGGGGCACTCCGTCTGTTATTTTGAGCCTGGATGCGGAGAAAGCCTTTGACAGGCTGGATTGGACGTATATGACTAGGCTACTTCAACATATGGGCTTTGGTGGACCTTTCCTCCAGGCTATCAGGTCATTGTATACGACTCCCTCTGCCTATTTGAAATTAAATGGCGATGCCGGCATGCCTATCCATATCAGAAATGGTACACGACAAGGTTGCCCGCTTTCTCCCCTGCTATACGCCCTCAGCATAGAGCCGTTAGCGGTCAGAATTCGGGATCATCCAGACATTACGGGAATCTCAGTGGGGTCTGACACATATAAGATATCGCTTTTTGCTGATGATGTCCTGCTCACCCTCAGTAATCCTCCTGTCTCCCTACCTAATCTCCACCGCACGTTGCAGGAATATAGTATAGTAGCAGGATACAAAATCAACTGGGCTAAATCAGAGGCTCTCCTGTTTCATGTTGGTGAACAGGCTAAAAGGGCGCTTCAGGAGACTTTCCATTATAAGTGGCAGACATCACATATAAACTACTTAGGAGTTAAGTTGACACCCCATTATCGCCAGCTATATAGAGCAAATTTCGCACCCCTGGTAGATCGGCTTAGGACAGATATGTTGGATTGGGGGTCTCATAGTATCTCTTGGTTTGGGCGCATAGCCGCTGTCAAAATGACAGTGCTCCCTAAACTTCTATACTTGTTTGAAACTTTACCAGTCCACCTCCCTGTTACTAAGTTGGGCCATATTCAGAAATTGTTACTTAAATTCATATGGGGAACAACGAAACCCAGACTGCCGCGTTCGGTGCTCTTAGCGGGGCGGCATCAGGGGGGCCTTGCGGTACCTGACGTAAGCAAATACTATGAGGCCTCACATCTGCGCCAAACTCTGGCCTGGTTACAACCTCAAGCGCCTACCAAGTGGGCTCGACTGGAAGCCACGTGGACCCTCCCCTACCATATCAGTAATCTGATTTTAACAAACCACCCTAGAGTCCAGTTATCTGCATTGGCCCCGAAGCCTATTGCTTTCACCCTCTCGGTCTGGAACCGTTGCTTAAAGAAATATCGAATTAGCAAACGCCCCTCTGCCCTGCTGTTGCTTTCTGCTAACCCGGACTTCCAACCTGGCCATGGGCCATCCTATCAGTTAGATTGGGCAGCCCATGCGTTTAATAGGATACATGACTTTGTCAACCCGCTGAAGAAGCAATTGTATACTTATGACGAATTGTCTAGAAAATGTAATTGGAACACAGGGAAAATGCTGGAATATCTCCAGATTAAACATTACATTGTGTCTTTGTTTGGGCATCGCCCCCAGATAGAGCTGACTCCATTTGAGCGAATATTGAGTGGCGGCTTCCCTTGCAAGGGGCTGATCTCTCAATTATATAGTCTGCTTAATACCATTCCAGGAGAGCCATTCCCTAAACACACTTATATGCAATACTGGGAAAAAGCATGGGGGAAGGAATGGTCTCCCTCCCAATGGGGGATGATGTGGGAGAATGCACGGAAAATGACGGTGTGCACCCAGCAAAAAGAGAGTATCTATAAAACAATGATGAAGTGGTATTTTACCCCGGACCGCCTTTCTAAAATGTTTGCTCAATGTAGTCCTTTATGCTGGAGGGGCTGCCTACACGAGGGCACTCTATTTCATGTTCTATGGGATTGTCCGAAACTAGCACTTTTTTGGAGGGATATTGTTCAGCTGATACTGAAGGTTTTTAAAAAACCTCTGGTTATTGAGATGCCACACTTGTTATTGGCCCTACCTGTCACTGGGGTCGGCAACGCTGGTCAAAGGTGGGTTAATCAGGTGGCGACGGTGGCACGGTTGGCGATCACCTCCAAATGGAAGTCCTCTACCCTTCCTACTATTCGGGAGGTCATCTCGCGGTTGGATAGTAATAAGAAATTTGAGGAAATGACCTCCCGAATAAGTAACACCTTACATTTATATGATAAAGTCTGGGGTGATTGGAACTACTTCCTCACGACTGCAGATGCTCACACGTACGATGTCTGTTGATTCCTTGTATCCTTTTTTTGTGTGCAAGGGACTGGATCCCTGGGCTGATTTTGCCTTATACGCTTGAAGGTATTGATTAGGGTTGGCTCTTCCTTTTTGTTAACCTCTCCCCTCCCTTGTTTGCTATTTATGATTTCTCTTTTCACGGATGTGTATTTTATGTAACTGACATTTGCTAATACTGTGCTGTTGTTATTTACCACGACTGTTGGGCATCTCTGGAAATGTATGTACTTTCTGTTTTTTTTTGTTTTCTCTGGAAAATCAATAAAGTGCAAGTTACAAAAAAAAAAAAAAATTAATATCTGAACAAATCACACATATACTTTTTGTCCTTTTTCTCTGCAGTTTGTTGAAAAATATATTGAAACAAGGGAACAATATGAACAGTTACTTAAAGGTATACTTTTATTTTTCTTCTCTCTACTGCAGTAACGTTCTTGTGACATTGCCTTATATTTAGGTAAGGGGACTGTGTTGTAGCTTACCAGTGTGAAAGCAATAATATCCAGACTGTATTTACACTCTAGGTTATATAGACCTTTCTGATAAAGCTAACTTAGTTTTAACATTTCCTTTAGGCATAGTTCAACTTTTATGTTAACTTTTACATTTGTAACTTTTTACGCTAACAAATGTCTTGTTTCAGTTGGTCTTTTTTTTTGTTTTTTTTTTTTTTTTTCTCCTCCTTCTTCTGCCTCTTGACAGCTTTCATTCCCAGCAGGCAAATAATTGTTGTTCTGGAAGGCTACAACTTTATAATTATTTTTATTGCTTATCGTTATATTCTGACCCATTTATATTTATATTATATTACCATTCAAACCACTACCTAGTTGCTAGAGTAAATTGCACCCTAGCCACCAAATAGCTGCTCAGATTCCAAACTGGAGAACTAAATAAACCAAAAAATTACACCAACTACAAATTATCTCAGATTATATATCTACATAACTTCTAAATGTTCATTTAATGATCAAATGCTCTTTTAATCTTTGATACATTCTACCTGTTCTCCTTTTATTCTGTTCCCTTAATACCATGTATGTATCCTTTTGTTAAACCTACTGATATCAGAACTTATTATTATTAGACAGGGCACACACATTTAGCCCGCTCTGTTATTAGCTCTAACCCAGTTCTCAAGAAGTGTATCAGACCTATAGAGTAACCTGGTCAAGCAAAAAAGTACATAATACAATGATCAGTCAGTATACCACTGTAACTTTGCAGGTGTCTCAGAAACTAGAGGGGAGCAGAAAGCATGTTCCCATTGAATACAATCATAAGTAAAGCATTAAATAATCGTAATATAATTATCCCAGTGAATATGTGCCCGCTATTCTTACAGTGCAACTCACCATTTGTGGATGTAAATGAGCCCTAATGCCCTAAAGGGGACCTGTCACCCAGACATAAAAAGCTGTATAACAAAGGTCTTTTTCAAATTAAACATGAGACCCAATTTCTTTTTTTTAATAAAAACATCTATATCTGTATAGATCATATTTAGCCTGCCCCTCCTCTATGTCTTAGGCATAGAGGCAGGGCAGGCAATTGCTTTAATTTTCACTAGATATCCCACACTCCCCCCCCCCCTCCATTCCCACAAACTAGTCATGCATGGGTATCAGGTGCCCCATTCTGGCGCATAAACAAGATTTTGGCATGATGCAAAGCTTGCTCTCACAACAGTGTACACAAAATAGCTCCTGCCTGCTTGATTAATTTTTATAGTGTATGTAAAGTTTATTTTGCTTGACTAACATCATAAAATAGTATTTGGGATTATTTGTTACAGGTCCCCTTTAATAATACTAGAGAGTAGCAGTGTAAGTGTCTGTTCTAGAATAAGTTTGAACACCCTGCTACCAACAATAAGGGGCAGATTTATCAAAGTGTTAATTTAGAACTCACCACAGAAAAACTCACATTCTGTTCATTCCTATAGTATTTTTAAAAGCATATTTATCAAATGGTAAACTCCACTGATACATTTTATTCTAAAAATCCCATAGGAATGAATAGAAAGTGAGTTTTTCTGTGGTGAGTTCTAAATTCACACTTATTGATAAATTTGCCCCTTACTGTTAATGCTGGAAGTTCAGCTGTTGCCTGTAAATTCTTTGGTAATGGAATTGGCTTGGAAGAACTTATGGGGGCAAATTCACTAAAGTGCAAATTTGCCAGCGTGAAGTCATTTCGTTACTTCGCCGATTTACTAACGGGTGCTGGCGTAAATTCGCTAGCGAAGTGGACCTACTCTAGCGCTACTTCGCACCCTTACGCCAGGCAAAGTTGCGCTATGGCGATGGGACGTAACTACGCTAATTCACTAACTTGCGCATTTTACTGAACGTTGCCTCTTGCGCCAGACTTGCCTTCACCACCTCAGACCAGGTGAAGTGCAATAGAGTAGATAGGGCTTGCTTCCCAAAAAACTCTGGAGTCTTTTACTTTATTTAGGGTGATAGGCTGAAAAAAAAAGGGTACCCTCCTTCCCCCCTACATTTCCTAACATATGGCACCTAAACAATACAGTGGGCACCTGTGTAGGGCAAAATAACAACTCTATTTTATCTTATGAAGCTTTCCCAGGCTTGTGTAGAGTAATGTATTTGTTGTTACATATATGTCCATTGTACTTTAACTTGGCGCCGTATGCAAATTAGGCATCACTAGCGTAACTTCGCTTTGCTTGACAAATTAACGCTAGCGCAACTTCGCTACCGTTCGCTCCCTGAGAGCAACTTCGGATTTTAGTGAATTAACTGCGCCCTGATGAAACTTCGCCTAGCTAAGTGTGGCGAAGCCTGCGCTAGCGCAACTCCGCTGGTTAGTGAATTTGCCCCTTAGGGTGTTATTAACTATTAATATGCATCTAAGGGGGGGCTTGATTTTCATTTTGCCTTTATATTTGGCATTATAATTGCTAATAGTTGCATTTTTAACGTGTTCCAGTTATGGTTTGACAACAATTGCGTTGAGAGTCTAATTATTGGGCTTGCAAAACATATGATTGGTTTCCAGCATACAGTGACAATTTATTTATACAGTATCCTGCAGCTTTCACTTGTAGGACATTTCCATTGTAACCCGTGACAGTGCCTTCTTCAGATCTAATTCTAATACAATAAAAAGGTAAAATCAGACCTGGATGCTCATTTTGTTTTCATTTGCATAGATGGAATTTTGATGTTTGGACAAGTTCCTCTGGTTGAAATGGATGGGATGAAGCTGACACAAACTAAAGCCATTTTGTCTTACCTTGCTGGAAAATACAACCTGTATGGAAATGACCAGAAGGAGAGACTTTTGTAAGGACCTTTGGTTTGTGGGGAAACTTCTGGATTATTTTTAAATGGTTTCTATTACTGCCCCATTACACACAGACAAGATTTCACTTTGTCTGCATTTATGCCTATAACTATGCTGTAATACTGTATAGGAACAATTATGTGAAATAATTCCTTATATATGGGGTATATTCCTCTGCATTTGCCCAGCCAATTGTAATGTACAGGTCTGCTGTGGCCAAATGTTACATTCTGATATGTAGACCATGATAATCAGGCAACATTTTTTTCAGCAAATTTGTGTTATTACTTTACAGAAAGTAAAGAAAAGGGAATATTAGGCTGTTCCAAAAAATAGCCGTGTCTGCATTCTTCTTGACAAACTCAAACATTCACTGTATAAACTGAAAAATGTTTCAAGGTTTTGCTTTCCTTGGAATCACTGAACTAATATTTAGTAGTATAAGCAGTGTTTCTAAGAACTGCTGCACATCTGTGTTGTATGGAGTCCACCAACTTCTGGCACCTGTTACACCCCACAGGTTTTCTATTGGATTAAGGTTCAGGGATTGGGTTGGCCACTCCATAACATCAATCTTGTTATTCTGGAACCAAGATGTTGCTCGTTTATTGGTGTGTTTGGGGTCTTTGTCTTGTCGAAAACACCCATTTTCAATTTCCTCTTTGGCATAAGGCAACATGACCTCTTCAAGTATCTTGATGTATTGAAATGGATCCATGATCCCTGGTATGAGATAAATAGGCCCAACACCATAGAATGAGAAACATCCTCATATGATGCTTGTGTCACCATGCTTCACTGTCTTCACACTGTACTGTGACTTGAATTCAGTGTTTGGTAGTCGTCTGACAAACTGTCTGCGGCCTCTAGACCCAAAAATAACAATCTTGCTTTTTTCAGTCCACAAAATGTTACGCCATTTCTTTTTAGGTCAGTCAATGTGTTCTTTGGCAAACTGTAATCTCTTCAGCATGTCTTTTTTTCAACAATGGGACTTTGTGTGGGCTTCTCACTGATAGCTTGGCTTCACGTAGGCATCTTCTAATTATAACAGTACTCATAGGTTAGTTTTAAGGAGTTTTCCTTTTTTTCCCAATTCTTCCAGGTTTTGGTTGCCATTTTAAAGCATTTGAGATCATTTTAGCTGAGCAGTCTATCATTTTCTGCACTTCTTTATATGGTTTCCCCTCTCCAATCAACTTTTTAATCAAAGTACACTGTTCTTCTGAACAATGTCTGCAATGACCCATTTTACTCAGATTTTCAGAGAGAAATACACTTTATCCAGCATTCACATTTGCTGCCTTCCTTCCTCAAATAAGGGCCATTTCACAGAATGAATGACCTCACTAATTTAACTCCCCACTACTATTACTTGGAACAAGCTATTGTTATTTTGAACAAGCCTCAATTAATGATTCAGTGACACAGAATCAGCAGTATGCACGTCATGACTTTACTTAGACTTACTCTATTACACCTACTAGTAAATTATTTGCCATGTAGAAATATCATTTCTACCAAAAACAATGATTGATCAGGTAAGCAATGTTGGACTGCAGAATCGTCAGCACATGGGAATCAGAAAAAACTGTATAGGGGGACCCAGCTAACAATGGCAATTACACTTTTATTTTCTGCCCTGGATACTCCAAGGCCTGTTACAAAATAATGTACCTTGTTTATGTGCCATACCTGCATCTGCTTTGTAAATTTGTAACAAAATACTGATGCTTTGGCCATTTTTGAAGAGTAAAAGGATATTTTATGTGAACTGAACTTCATTTCTTATTTTATTTCAGTATTGACATGTATGTAGATGGAACAAGTGACCTTTTGTCTCTGGGTTTAATGTACATCTTCCTTGATGATTCTGTCAAGGAAAAACAAAAAGAAAAAATTAAAGAGAATGCAACAAATAGATATTTTCCTGTATATGAAAAGGTAAGGATATAGTGTTTTTATCTTTTCAGTAATTCTTGTTTAACGTGGCCATTTCTGCAGTGGCTTGGGCGATGAACTCAACTGCCAAAACGAACTATGTAAATCTTTTCTGTTAAACAATATCATGTATTTATCACTAGGATAGATGCTTACTATATATCAACACCTATCTGGATTGCTAAGGAAATTTTATACTCTAGTACATATTAATTTTGCTCCCTGCTCAACTGGTCAATACAGGCAGAATTATCAGATATTATATGATTAGGCCATATGTGTGGCTGGCCAAATTGTCCTGCTTATTTGGCCAATAAATCTGATAAGCTGATATTAACAGAAGTGAATTCTGAGCAATACAGTTAGTCAGTAGATGGACAACTTTTCAATTGGTTTTCATTTAGTTTTTATAGTATTTGACTTATTTGCCTTCTTCTGACTTTCCAGCTTTTAAATGGGGTTCACCGATCCAATCTAGAAAACAAATGCTTTGTAATGCTACAAATTTATTGTTATTGCTACTTTTTATTACTCTTCTTTCTGTTCAGGACCTCTCCTATTCATATTCCAGTCTCTTATTCAAATCATTGCATGGTTGCTAGGGGGATTTGGACCATAGCAACAACAGTTTGGAAAAAGCTATAGGGTATAAATACTATATGGATAAAATGTTTGCTGTCCTCCTAAACTCCTAATGATGTGTAATAAAAACTCCTGATTTGTATATCATTAGACTTCAACACTCGTGCTGTATTTTTATGAGCAACTTTTAAAAACTGAATGCTAATATGGAAAAAGGATAAGCATAAAATTAGGGATGCACCGAATCCACTTTTTTGGATTCGGCCGAACCCCCGAATCCTTCATGAAAGATTCGGCGAATACCGAACCGAACCCTAATTTGCATATGCAAATTAGGGGCGGGAAGGGGAAAACATTTTTTACTTCCTTGTTCTCTGACAAAAAGTCACGCAATTTCCCTCCCGCCCCTAATTTGCATATGCAAATTAGGATTCGGTTCGGCCGGGTAGAAGGATTCGGCCGAATCCGAATCCTGCTGAAAAAGGCCGAATCCTGGCCGAATCCCGAACCGAATCCTGGATTCGGTGCATCCCTACATAAAATAGGGAAAGGATGAAGTCAGTAGTTGGAGAAATGACTGGAAAAGAGGTTACAAGAATGTAACCTCAAAAAAGTAAAGTATTTTAAGGTATAGGCATGTGATCTGTTATCCAGAAAGCTCAGAATTACAAAAGGCCATTTCCCAAATACTCCATTGTATATAAATAATCCAAATTTTTAAAAATGATTTCCCTTTTCTCCATAATAATAAAACAGTAACTTGTACTTGATCCAAGATATAATTAATCCTTATTGGAAGCAATACTAGCCTATTGGGTTTATTTAAAGTTTAAATAATTTTCTAGTAGACTTAAGGTATGAAGATCCAAATTATGGAAATATCCATTATCTGGAAAACCCAGACCCCAAGCATTCTGGATAACTGGTGCCACACCTGTAATGAAAATATAACTCACTGTTTTGTGTTTGCTTCAAAAACACTACTATACTTTATATAAACAATGTGCTGTATAACCTTTTAAAGTGCAGCTTTTCTGTTATCTGCTGTGTGCCTTTTCTCCTTTTTCAGCTTTGAATAGCTGCCCCTACAGTAGTGATGTGAGGGCCAGCCCGATACCCGCAGGTAGGGTGGGTTCCGGCCGACCTTGCACCTCTTGCGGGCGGGTCCAGGTTGAGCTCTTCTTCCTGCTCACCTTGCACGCCACCTTGCACTGCCGGTTTGCCGGCTTCCGTCTTCCTTTTTATCGCTCCGCCCCTTTTTGTGATGTCATCGGTGGGGGCGGGTCGCCACCATTTAAAGTAAATTATGATGGAGAACATAGTTATAGGGTAAAACTTTTTATATGAGGCCTAACAAAAGTTGTGAAAAAGTGATATGTTTATCAGCTAGCCAAGATGATAATCATAGCAAACTTTCAGAACATTTCAGTTCCTTCATCAAATAAAATCTAATTCTTACCACTTTTGTTATCTTTCATATGAAAAGTTTTACCCGGCACTTGACCTGGAGGATAACATAAAAACAGAGTGGAGCACAACTAAATGAAAATAGCTTTGGGGTTGAGGGAAGGAGAACTAAAAAGTGGGGAAATTACAGAAGAAATGGAAGAATGTGTTGTTGCAAGACAGCAGCAGTCTTCATATTGTGGGATAAAGTCCTTTAGTATTATAACCAGTGCTAGGTTATTGCTCACATATTCAAGTGCCATTGAGAGTGAGCTCAGTTGCAATATAATAAACCTCCTAATTTTACATGCACTATGGACTCCTTATCCAGTGTCCAATTATAAAAGCTTGCTCCAAAAACCAGCACTCAGAGGGGGCTGCTCCAAAATCCAGCATCAGCTATATTTAAAAAAAAATGGTTTGGAAAATAAAAAAGGATTCGGCAACCCACTACTCCACTCCAGACATCTGATCCTTTTATCAGTAAAGTCATAGCACATAAATCTTAGAAGCAGCCCATAGATAGTGCTCCGAATCATGGAAAAACCCCTTATCCGGAATAGCCCAGGTCCTGAGCATTCCTGATAATAGATCCTATTCACAGTACCACACAGGTAATTTGCATTTCTATATTTCCAAGGCAATTACATAATATATACCTGGTGCTTTGTGATGATCAGGCCCGAATTAGAGGCAGCAAGAAGCCCAGCCACGTTATAGGGAAATGTGCCGTTCAACGGCGATTACGCCGCGGGGGGAGGACGATTGGACTGTGCGGCCTAGGAGTGCCTGCCAAAGGAATCTGGCCCTGGTGATGGTAGAATCAGGGTTTTACTGTATTGTGTAATTATTAGGACAATAATATATATATATATTTTTTTTTTACCCAGGTTTTGAAAGATCAGCACTTTCTTGTTGGAAATAAATTTAGCTGGGCAGACGTGCAACTAATGGAAGCCATTTTAATGACAGAAGAGTTCCACGGTGACATACTGTCCTGCTTCCCTAACCTGCAGGTAAACAATAACGAAATAACCCATAATTACACCTGGGGGTTATTAAAGTCAGATTTTTTTATGGTCTGACTTTTTCAAAGGGAATTTTTTTTTTCTTCAAGATTTAGTAAACCCCGATGGTGTTCAAAGACTGAATAAAAAAAAGTACTCCAACTCAGACCTGCTGCGTTCATGTTGAAGTCAATGGGGTATATTTATCAAAGAGTGAAGTTAAAGATCACCACAGTCCTGGGTGTAATTCCGCCACTCTCTGTTCATTTTTATGGGATATTTAAGCGTATTTATCAATGGGTGAAGTCCATCCTTTGATAAATAAGCATTTCAAAATCCCATACAAATGAAGGAAGAGTGGTGGAATTTCACTCTAGAGGACTGCGGCGATCTCTAACTTCACTTTTTGATAAATATACCCCTATGACAGATGTCCCGTTGAAATGCTGATCTGCGCTGGATTTTGTTCAATAATACAAAGATTTTGTGGTTTCAGGCATCAAATCGAAAAAAGTCATAGTTTTCGGCCACAAATTCAAAAAACTTTTACGGTTCGGATTTTTTCACGATTTTATAGTATTTTCCCGCGCAAGAAATTTTCGTGAAAATGTATTGATAAATAGGGGGAAAAGGTCCATGCAGATTTGGTCGGAATGGTTTTCAGAAAATAGTGAGAAAACATTGGATTTTGATAACCCCCTTGGTGTGTAAATACATTATATATATATATATATATATATATATATATATATATATATATATATATATATATATATATATATATATATATATACAGTCACTCTTGCTTTTGTTGCCAGTGTCGAATGAAAGCCATCTTTAAACTTTGTGATCAAACATCTAGTTAATTTAAAGATAAGAGGTATTGTCCGTGCCACTATAAGTGAAAGAACCCAATAAATGTGCAGTTGCATTATACTCCTCTAAGGCCAAGGGCACACAAGGCACACTTAGGGCTATTCCACACGGGGAGATAGCGACGTGTTTGCGGCGACAAAGCGCCGCGACCGGCGCAGGCGACAGTTTTGTATGGGCGCCTATGTAAAAACGCCTGTGCTAACCACACGAGGCGATGCGCTTTTCAACAGTCGCCTGAAAATGCCTCGCCAGGCTTTTTCAGGCGACTGTTGAAAAGCGCATCGCCTCGTGTGGTTAGCACAGGCGTTTTTACATAGGCGCCCATACAAAACTGTCGCCTGCGCCGGTCGCGGCGCTTTGTCGCCGCAAACACGTCGCTATCTCCCCGTGTGGAATAGCCCTTATAGTGGCATGGACAATCACTTACATCTTTATATTTAAATATAAAAGGGATGTGCTTAGTTAGGAAAGTTGTGCTTTATTGAAAATTTGCCCTAGCTGCTTTCCTAGGGTTTGCAGGAGACCTGGCAACAGAATACACTTATCATTGAAACACTGACAGGGACCAGAGAGAATCTATGGAGAGTAAAGGGGCCCAAATTCAAACCAACAAAGTATAAAACTCATTATTGCCTACAAGATTAGATAGATTTTAAATTTTTCTATATGTCCCCTTTAGAACTATTGTAAATGATGTATAATAGAAAGTTCTTTGAATTACATTTTCTTTCACTATACAAAAATTGACACTTTTTATGCAGTTTAATTCTTCTTTGCCTGTATGTTTTAGGACTACAAAGAGAGAATAAAGCAGATCCCAACAATTGCAAAGTTCCTTCAGCCCGGAAGCCCAAGGAAACCTTTTCCAGATGAAAAATATTTGAAGACTGTGAAGACTGTTCTTAAACTGTAATAGCGCAGTCTACAAATTGCCTTAATGCACCAAACATACATTTTGATAAACTTGCATTTAATGCTGTTATTGTTCTGAAAACATTGCATAATAAATATAAATGTATATGTGCAATATATATTATTTTGTATATTTTTTATATGAACAAATGGAGCAGGTAATATATTTCACACCTGATGATCATTATACCTCTACAAGACACAATGGTTACACCTCAGTATTGGCCAAAAATTATTTGTGTATGATGAATCATGATACTTGGGCCCATATTTAGTAACACTGACTTGATCCAATGCAGAAAGCCACAGTAGCCAATCGATAGTTACATTGGCTCTGGCAACTACAGTAAAAATAATAAATGCAACTGGCTGGAGGAACATATGGTTGGCTGGTGTTGATAAAATCAATTATTGTCACTGCCCTAAGTTTGCTGTCACTTTCTTTCCTTCCCAAAACAAAGCCTACTTGGTCAGGGTGGATTAGTTTAGGTAGAATGTGATTTAGTCGAGATGCCAATAATTTTGTACATATTTTTAAATCGGAGTTGATATTGTGTTGGAATTGTAAATAGAATAAACTGTATGGTCCTTACCAGGCTTTGGTATAAGGGATATGTCAGCGCTAAGGACAGTATCCGGGTGTAACATACTGTATGTGAAGTTAAATGGTCCTTAAAGGAGAATTCAACCTGTACGTAAAAAAACCTGTACCCCCCACCCCAGGTAGACTCCCTCCTGGCGAACTACCTGTTCGTAAACAATCCCGTACCCCTCTCCCCCCAGGCTAACTACCCCCCAGGGAGATGCCCCATACTCACCCCTTGGCACAGATTCTTCCAGTGGAGTTGCACGCATTCGCAATCTCTGTAAACTGACTGACTGAGAGATCGCGGAAAACTGCTCCAACTGCGCATGGGCAGAAATACAGATCTCTCAGTCAGTTACAGAGATTGCGGAAGATGGATACGTGTAACTCCTCTGGAAGAATCTGCACTGAAGGGTAAGTATGGAGTATGGGGCATCTCCTGGGGGGGGGGGTAGTTTGCCTGGGGGAGGAGGGAGGGGTGTACGGGCTTTTTTTACGAACAGGTTGAATTCTCCATTAAATGTTTTGTAATACCCATATGGTAGGCCATCAGGTCCTGGTGTCTTATTGGTGGGTATATTTTTAACACCTCTATGATGTCCTTTGTTGTATTTGGCTCTTTAATAGTTGCTAGGTCCTCTGGAGTAATTTTAAGAAGCCTAGTCTTGGTGAGTAAGGTGATTTGTTTCTGGGTTAGCAAGTCAGTTTCTGTGTTAGGGAAAACATTATAAAGTTTAGAGCTGGTTAAGCCTTTGGCTGTATGTATGATTTAAGGGGCTTGGAGAGCTTGTCTGGAGCGAAGTTTGGAGGCTGATAATGTGTGGGCCTTATTGGCTTGTTCATAATAAATTTGTTTGTAGCTATTTAGCATTTTATCTGCTTCCGCTATGTGTAGGTCCCTTAGTGCATCCTAAGTGAGATAATTTTAGAAAGATTGTGTATTGTTGGGTAACTTGATAGTTGCCTGATTGCCCTCTCCAAGTCTGTCGTAAGGAGTTGCTGCTAAGCTTTGTTTCTCTTTAGAGTAGTGGCAGAGGCTATACACATGCCTCTAATAACTGCTTTGTGGGCCTCCCATAGAATATTTTGTGATAGAGGCCTTATTTGAACGAAAGTAATCTTGTGTTTGGGTAGCTAGATTGTCCTGAGTATTTGGGGACTTCAGCAGCTGTTCGTTTAACCGCCATGAGGTTTTGTGTGTGGTAGTTGTAAATGAGTGGAGTATTAGTTAGACTGGAGCTTAATCACCCCATCGGATAATTTTTGTAGTGTGACAGATGGTGGACAAGGAAGATGATAGGAAAATATAGTCAATCCTAGTGTGTACTTTGTGTCCATATGAATAGAAAGTGAACTCCCTAGAGGTCAGGTTTTGACTCCTCCAAGCATCTTGAAAGTAATCGGACTGCAGGAAGATTCTAAATTTAGTTTGCTCCCTAACAGGCTGGGGATTGGAGGTTGTGAGTGTTTGCCTGTCTTTTGTGGGGGAATAGATCATATTGAAGTCCCTAGCTAATATAATATCAAAAGGTCTTGTATGAGGTGGAAATGCGGTTTGCAGTGTTATCTCGTCTCCTTGGACTAGTTGTGTGAAAAAGTTAGAAACTTTTGTTGGGTCATAGAGGACATAATGCCTTTCATCTCAGATGAAAGGGCAAGCCCCAGCCTTAGGGAAGGTGGTTTTTCTGTAGTTTGTGGTTGGGTTTAATAAGCTCCTTTTTGTTAGTCGCTGAATATTTGTATGGTTGCCCCTTGATATGTGAGCTGTTGGCTGCGTAGTTATTGAATAACAGAGTCTTTGCTTTCAAAATACTGAAGCCTCACCACAACATCTTTAGGCAGGTCTGTAGTGATTGTCCCCAATCTATCCATTCTCCAGGCTTCTGGAGGTAGGTCAGGATTAATAAAGGAGAATAGGCCCGAAGATGAGTGCACAGTTCAGAAACTGTTACCATGTTTGGGATGCCTTTTATCCAAACAATTTGTTATGCAGCGATTGCAGTTGCACTGTAAGGTACGTGGATATAACTGTGTTGCAACTGTCATCGGGCTATGAAGTCGGGTCTGTCTCCTGCTGCAGATCTGGGGAGTCTCTGGGATAATGTGTGAAATCTCTCACCAAGGATTGAACAGATGAGTTAGAAGCACTAGGCCTGCTATCGCCTCCATCTTGGGCCTCTGTGCTGATGTGGCTTGGAAGTTTGCGGTGAAGAAATGGTGATAGGGTGCTGTTCATGTCTTTTTTCTGTTTCCGACTCATCTGTGTTGTTTCCACTTGTTGCTGTGAAGATGCTGAATTGTAGCTGTAAACAGGCTTTTTAACTGGTATTGGATGAGAGCAAATTCACTGTGCTGCCATCGAGCAAGTTTACCAAGCCACACCCCCAAAAGATGCAATTGTTTAGTTACTTTACAATGGAACATTTAGGGTTTTTGTGATGCACCTGCAATACTTTATTTTCCTCTGGGAGAATTATTTCATAATAATGTAACCCCGTTTGTAAATTACCAGAATATTAAAGGTCGCCATATGAAAGCACTAGGCTATAGGTCAGGTTATAAGTTTAAAGGGATACTGTCATGGGAAAACATGTTTTTTCAAAACGCATCAGTTAATAGTGCTGCTCCAGCAGAATTCTGTACTGAAATCCATTTTTCAAAAGAGCAAACAGATTTTTTTATAATCAATTTTGAAATCTGATATGGGGCTAGACATAGTCAGTTTCCCAGCTGCCCCAGTCATGTGACTTGTGCTCTGATAAACTTCAGTTCAGCTTTCATATGGCGACTTTTAATATTCTGGTAATTTACAATAGGGGTTACATTATTATGAAATAATTCTCCCAGAGGAAAATAAAGTATTGCAGGTGCATCACAAAAACCCTAAATGTACTGAAATCCATTTTTCAAAAGAGCAAACTGATTTTTTTATAATCAATTTTGAAATCTGACATGGGGCTAGACATATTGTCACTATCCCAGCTGCCCCCATTCATGTGACTTGTGCTCTGATAAACTTCAGTCACTCTTTACTGCAAGTTGGAGTGATATCACCCCCTCCCTCATACTGTGAGGACACAGGTTGTGAGCTCTGTGAAGTATGCTTATCCCCAGGCCCTTGCGGGTCTGGGGGGTTATTTTTGACTCCTTTTTTTATTTTTTTCCACCTTGTTTGTGGCCCTTGCAAGTGAGCAGAGAACCCGGTTGGGTTATGGGAGAAGGGCCACTGAAGCCAGCATGGCAGTATCTGAGGAGCATGCAGCAAGGAGAGCCTGCAAGTCTAAGGCAGCAAAAAGACATTTTAGGAAAGGAAGTGGTGCTTCCTCTAGCAGTGATGCAGAGGAGAACTGTGATGGCCAACTGGATCCAGGTGCTGGTACAGGAGGAGCCACGGGGAGTTGTGGCGCTATTGTGGAGGCTATGGATTTGGAAGTGAAAGCAAGTCAGACTGAGTGTGGTCACAGGGGGTCCTGTGACCTGGAAATGGCTGCTGGTGCAGAGAGTGCTGCAGGTGCTGTTGCACGCAGGGTGGCTGAATGTGCCCTACAAGGCTGTGATGATCCAAAACTCCCAATGCAAAGCTGGGGCCCAGCATGGTGGTGAGTGAGGACTTGTTTGCAGCTGAGGGGGATGTTGGGGACCTACCTCTAGGGGAGGATGTGACTGCGGGGAAACCTGCTACGTTAAAATCTGCTTTTCCCTCCTCTGATAAAGGGATTGTGGAATTGGAGGAGACTGAGACTCATATTAAATCTGTTCTGACTGTGTTGGAGCCATGAAAAGAACTGTATGATACAAAAACGGTTTGATGAGATTAAGAGGGGAGGAGGGGATGTGGGATGGGTCTCCTGCTGCTCCTAATACTGCTGCTATTTCTGTTGTGTTGGGTAAGAAGTTTACTCAGAACATTCTGATGCAGAAAGAAAAGGTTTCTGTGTATGTAAATGCTGCTCCTTTCTCTGAGCAGGTTAATCATGCTAATACTGCTGTGCAGCCCTCAGGTATGCATACTAATGACCAACCCTCCAGCATGCATGTTAATATGCAGCTTTCCACTCTCTGTGCAAATGTACAACCCACAAGTGTGAGTGCTAATGTGCAGCCTGCAAATGTGAGAAGTAAGATGCAGCCTGCTAATGTAAAGCCTACAGGTGTGAATGCAAAACCTTCAAGTGTGAATAAGATGCAGCCTGGGGGTGTGAGTGCAAATGAGAAACCTACAAATGCCAGTGCAAATGTGCAGCAAGTTGGGGCCAATGCTCAGGGCTCCAGTGAAAATGTTGGGAGGGGGCAGTGTGTGGGGAAAGAAAAAACTGTTTGATTCTGTGCAAAGTAATGAAGAGGAGGAAGAATATGGCAAAAGGCGCAATGTGGTAAAAATAAAGTGGGTTGGTGAGAAGGAGGACTTTCCGGGTAGGAGATTTGTTGCCAGAAATCTTATTAAACAAATTCTTGGTTTTATACCAGAGGATGTGTATGTGCTGCTCAACTTTACTGACACTGAGTTTGATTTAAGTTTTAAGCTGCCCCTGGGGTTGGAGGAATTTTGGAGGCGCTATAACTTGAAAAAGGGAGCTAAAGAGTGGCACAATTTAAAAAAAATACCCGTCTCCAAACCTGAATTAAAGAATGTGACAATTATAATGAAAAATTAGACATTCTGATCTGGTTACGCAGGCAGTGCACTGTGTTATCACCCCTTGTAAAAATATATGATGAAGAGGATTTTTGGGTGGGGGGTTATAAGGTGCAGGTGAAGTTAAACACAGAAGGCTACTCACAAAAACACCTGCCAACCTCTTTCTTTATTGTTAAAGATAGGGGTGTGTGCTACTATATTGGGCAGCCCAGGCTGTGTTTCAAATGTGGAGCCAGAGCTCACCTGGCAGGGAAATGCAACATGAAGAAATGTGCATTTTGTGATGAAACTGGGCATATTAGCAAAGATTGCTTCAAGCAGATTAGGTGCAATTTGTGTTTAAAAACAGGTCACGCCTACAGGAATTGCCCCGAAGCCTGGCGTAATGTTAAGAAATATTGTCCTAATTTGGAGGAGCAAATGAGGGAAGAGATGACAGAAAGTGTGCCAGTCATTCAGGAAAAGGGGGGGGTGCTCAGGTGGAAAGTGACAGACATCCCCCCCCCCCCAAGAAAATTCTGTTTCAGGTGAAGGTGGTGGCTCAGAGGAGGAAGAGGGATGGGAAACTGTGAAAGAGGGGAGCAGGAAGAAAACTGTAAAAAGAAAGAACATTGTGGGCAAAATGGTTTTCAAAGACCAAAATAGATTTAAGGTGCTGGGAGGTGGATCCTGGGGTGAGATGGTTGAAGAGACAGAGGATCTGGATAGGCTAGAGGAGGAAAGGGAAAAGAGAAAAAGCGAGGTACAAGATACCAGTAGAAAAAAAGAGTAAAAAAGATGTGGATGACTTATCTTTAGACTTTAGGTGGCCATAGACGCAAAGATCTGCTCGTTTGGTGACATCGCCAAACGAGCGGATCTTTACCTGATATGCCATTAACAAGCATGGCTATATCGGGGGTAATGTGCTGTGTGGCCGAACGATCCGATTACCATGTGCAATGGGCTCCGGCGGAATCGGTCGGGTCAAAATCAAACCTGACGGATCGACCAAACGACCGATCTCTACTGGACGAAAGCTGTCGGCACTCTTCCACAAACGATCTGAAAATAGGATCTGTGTGTTTATGGCCAGCTTTAGAGTGGGAGTCTTTAGATGAGGTGGAGTCCATGGAAACGGGAGGATTTGAATCTGGGCCGCAGGGTGCAGGTCAAGAGAACAGGTGATAAGAGTCATGTTGTCCTGGAAAAAAAACTAAAAAATGGATATGTCCCTTGATTTCCTTACAGCACCTGTAGTATCAAAAGTAGAACGTGCCGTTTTTTTGCATATGAATACTTTAAGCAATGTGCCTGTTTTTTAAAAACTTCATAGAAGAGGCAGGGTTGGTGGATTTGGCCACATTTGGTAGGAGGAAGAGTCAGTACACCTATAGATGTGGTCCCAGAGGTAGCAGGATTGACTTCATTCTTTTTAAAAAAAATTGACTTTTTCCAATTTTAAGGAGGTGGTGGTAGAATTTTAAGACCAGTTAGGTTTATCCTTTCACTATGGTGCAGTGGGAAGCTCAAGCTCTAGTAAGGTGCTTTGGAGACTAGGGAAAGAGTTGTTGGAAGAGGATGATGTGAAGGCAGGTTTTAGGGACTTTATGAGGATACAAATATCTGAGATAGAGTTTTATGACTCTGTTGTAGATTGGTGGGATGCAGCTAAGGATACTTTCCGGACCTTTTTCAGAACTGCCTCTTTTAAGAAAGGGAGGGCTAAAGAGAAAGAGAGTGTATTTCGGATGGGGAGGCGGGGAAAAAAGGTAACCGGCTTAATTACTTGTTGAGGCGGTGTCAGTATAACCGGCTTAAGTCCCTGGTTCTGGAGAGGCACTATGGAACTTCATGTTCCCCGGACCCTTACCAGAACTGTAAGGAGATGGTTAAGAGGAAGCGAGTTGGGGGTCTTTACAACCTTCAGGGTGAATTGGAAGTTTCTAGGGAGGGTATCCTTGAGTTTGTGGGGTCCTACTACACTGACCTATTTTGGATAAGGGTAAGATTCAAGCTTTCCTGGAGGTGACCCCAGTTTCAAACGCTGACAATTTGGACTTTTCCCCTTTGGTGTCCAAGATAACAGAGGGGTAAGTATTGCAAGCGATTGAGAAACAGCAGAAAAGGAGGGCCCCTGGGCCAGATGGTTTCACTCCAGAGTTTTACAGTATGTTTAAGGAGGAGTTGGTTCCAGTTCTTACTGGTCTTTAATGACTGTCTGGCAAAAGGGTGCCTTCCTACATCTATGCAGTCCTCCTCTCTGGTTCTGATATCAATGGGGAAGGATTCAAGGCACGTTGAGAATTGCCCTTCTCAACTGTGATAGGAAGATACTGGCTAGGATTCTCTCACAAAGTCTGGGTGAAGTGGCTGGGTCTCTTCTTTCTAGTTCTCAGTTCTGTTCACTGAGGGGACATTTTTGGTGTTGTTCTTTCTCTCAGGGAAGCATTGGAGAGGTGCAAAGCTTGGCAGTGGGGCAAATACTTTCTCTCTTTAGACCAAGCGAAAGCCTTTGATAAAGTCAATCACGAGTATCTATGGGCTGCTTTGCAAAGATACTGCATTCTGGATAAATTCATTCGATGGCTTAGAATTTTGTACAGCGGGGCAAAGAGCTTCCCATTGATTAATGGTTTGAAAGGTGAGGACTTTTTGGTGAGAGCTGATGTGAGGCAGGGATGTCCACTTCTGTATGTTTTCTCGTTAGACCTATTCTTGAGGAGACTGCAGGACTGTGGACTTGGGGGTGTTTTGTTGCCGTTGGGTCGATCCTTTAAGTCCATAGCCTACGCAGATGATGTCACTCTGGTAATATCAAAATCTGAGGAGGAGGGAAAGGTTTTGGAGTGCATCGGAAGTTACTCTGAGGCCTCAGGGTCTCAGATCAACCAGGAAAAGTTGGAAGCTTATTGGACTCTAGATGTTGAACCAAGCTTTAGGCTTGAGAAATTCCCAGTGGCCCCAGGTTTAGTTAGAATTCTGGGCATTAAATTTGGTAAGGGAAAGGCAAATTGGGAAGACAAACTGAATTCTGGTCTACCAAAAGTTTAGCGGTGGAATTCATGGAATCTGACCTATAGAGAAAGGATTGACATTATTTTTCTCTTTGTTTCTTGTCTTTTTGTTGCCAGAATCTCTCTCTGCCCGGATCCAGAGCTTGTTCTTCCAAATGCTTTGGGGGAATAGGCTCAACCCGTAAAAAGGGGGATCACTTTCCTGCAGAAGAAAAGGGGAGGCTTGGACATGCCATGTCCAGTGGTTTTCTTCTGCACCATCTTTCTGAAGTTTAACTTTGGAGGGGTGATGCAGAGGAGAGAGTCTCTGTGGGAAATCAGTTGTTAGAGATTGGCTACTCAGTTGCAGGGTGAAAGAGGTTCGGATAAGAGAAGGCTGCACCCCATCTTATCTACGGCAAGCTGTTAAAATCTTTAAGAAATTGAATATTTGTGCAGGAGACATGCAGTCCCTTCACAGAAAAATCATTTATTGGAAAGTGCTGGTCTTTCACCTATTTGTGTCAAAGACTGCCCAGAGTAAATACTAGAGGAAAGTATTCGATTCCTCACAAGTAAAAGGTTCCCCAGAAAGTTCTGGGACATTTCTTGGCTGTCCCTACAAGGCAAACTCTTTGTGAGAGGTAATCTCAGATATCTCAGTATTGTTGATAGAGAGTGCCCATGGGGGTGTGGGGTGGAGGAGACACAGCAGCACTTTCTCATAGAATGCCCAACATCATCCTCTTTAAGGGAAAGTGTGGCAAGGTGTTTGGATCTGACTGTGTTACTTGAGTTTTCTGAGTTTTCGTATGGAGTGGTGGAGGGAAACAGGGCGGCAGGGAAAGACAGGTTCACATTGTACATAATAATTGCAGTATTTAGGTACCATCTGTGGCACATGAGATGCCGACTGACCACCAGTCAACTCCACCCGTCAGTAGCAAATGTTACAAATGCAATCTGTCGGGACATTGTATATATCAAAACCAAAGAAATTGCTTTTACTGATATAAACAAAAGAATGTAGGATGGTATTCATTTTTCTTTTTGTTGAAAATTAATGTTTGATATTTGATTTGAATTGTAAATATCTGTGTTGAAATTTGATTTATCATTGTATTCTTTGAATATTTTAAACAAAATTCCTTAACACAAGATAACAGCTCCCTGGTAGATCTAAGAACAGCATACAATAGTAAACGCCAAGCCACTGATGACTGATTCAGTTACATTAGGTAGAAAAAATAACAGCCTGCCAGAAAGTAGTTCCATCCTAAAGTGCTGGCACAAGTCACATCACTGGGGCAGCTGGGAAACTGACAAAATGTCTAGCCCCATGTCAGATTTCAAAATTGAATAAAAAAAAATCTGTTTGTTCTTTTGAGAATTGGATTTCGGTGCAGAAGTCTGCTGCAGTAGCACTATTAACAGATGCGTTTTGAAAAAAACTTTTCCCATGACAGTACCCCTTTAAGTGAGACATGTTAAAAAAATCATTACTGACTTTTTCAAACTGTCACACAACAAACTTGAATTTGTCAAGTTTTTGAGTAAAACCAGCATCAAACACCACATAACACCCGAAAATTGTGAAGGCAAAAAAACATCTTCAAATGGTTAAAGGGACCTCTAGCATTGACTTTTACATGAATTTGACAGGTTTTAGCTGGAGTATTTTCAGATTTGGATTTTTTGCTGCTCTGGGGCATAATACAGCTCTAAAAATGTGAGGTTTTTTTCCACTAAAAAACTTGACCTAATAAATAGACCCTTAAGCACCAATCGTAACTCATGATATCACAAAGCACAATTTAGAACCATGAATTTTGTGAAAGTTATAATATAACAATTATACACATACACATTGCTACTTGATCCTTTATTAATTCAACATAAATAGAGTAGTCTATGAGCAGCTCCATTGTGCTAGCACACTGATCCTAAAATTGTTCAGAGGATCATAAGCTCAACTCTTTAGAAACTCAATACTGGGCAAGAGTCTGTCAATAAAAAATATACAACCTAAACCCTGAACCCTGAAGAAGGTACAAAAAAGTTGTAAGAACCAAGTGCACACAGATGTATTTTTAAATCAGATATGTATTTAGACTATCAGATAGATAGAATATTATACTATATATATATATATATATATATATATATATATATATATATATATATATATATATATATATATATATATATATATATAAGTGCAGCATGACTGGATATAAATAATGCACCATAGGGCTGTTCCAAACAGTGTGAACCAAGAACAATTTAAGAATAAAGCAAGTATAAATCTGTGGAATCACTCACCACAATGGAGACGTGGCCCAGGTGCTCCAGGCCCAGAGCTCAGGGGAGCGGACAATACGTATATAAAGGCCTAAGATTAAGTGTCCCAGTGACACAAAACGCATCAGGCGAGAGATGACAATATAATAAAGCTTCAATTTTTTAATCTACTATTTTTCTGGTCTGATCAATACATGAGTTTACCAGTGTGCCCTGCACCAACATTTATACTTCATATACGGACTGTTCCAAACAGTGGGCGGGGACATCCATCCTGGAGGTCAGTTAGGATAGCATTTTTGAAGCCTGCTTCTTTGCTCTACTACAACATTCTGGAAACCTTGCTTTAAAGACAGGGGAGTTAAAGGTAAATACTAAAAATAACTGTTTTTGATAATCCTTAAACAATAAGAGGGTGGTGTATACAACAATATTTATAATATCTGTAGCCGTGTTAATGGGCCGTGACCAAATGTTGAAATACAAAGCAGATATTGCCAGAAAAAATCTGAAAGTCACATAAAATTACAGTATCTTTAAAGAACAACACATCACTCTATAAATCGCATGGTGCTTGTAATTTATTTAAGTTGCTGAAAATTTAATGAATTGTACAAAATAGTAAAAAAATTAGTTACAAAAAGGAACAGTTTACTTAAAAAGGATTTGTAAGTTTAAATTACTAAATGATCCCTTAAACCTGATTAAATGCTTATCTTAAGTGCATCAGACTGTAAAAATAAATTGCATAGAACACTGAAACCGAATGAAATTAGCAGTTAGACAAAAATGCAGATATTGACACTATTAATAACATGAAGAGAAAGGGTGTCATTTATGTAACACTTTCCCATATGGCACATGCTGACATGTAAACACATGGAGTAGATCAGTCACCAGAGTCCAGGGCTGAAGTCTTTTTGATTCCATGTTCTATGGCATTAAAGGGGTTAAAGGACCAGTAATGCCAAACCATATTTGGATTTGGTCTAAGGACGCAGGATTAGTATGTACCCTTCAACTGGACAAGTGAGGGTTATGGCACATAGCGCACTAGAGAGCTTTAAGCTCCATGTAATGCTGGGACAAAGCTTGTCAAACAATAGCTGCCTGGAAAAACGTAGTGATGCATTTCCAGGCAAGTCTACAGGGGCCAGTTGTGGTCAGTTTGGCACAATGTTTTAACCAATTTAAACTCCCAAAAAAGCCTTACATGCCATTGCTCTGGGGTGATGATGGCAGTTGAAGAAAGGGATGAATAACTGCCCAAAAACCACTGCTAAAATGTTCTT
This sequence comes from Xenopus petersii, assembly GCA_038501925.1. Taxonomy (NCBI): domain Eukaryota; kingdom Metazoa; phylum Chordata; class Amphibia; order Anura; family Pipidae; genus Xenopus; species Xenopus petersii. The sequence goes on along the minus strand of CM076681.1, from coordinate 62,290,479 downwards.
TTCTTTTGTTTGTGCCACAGCTGTAATTTTGCAAGAATGAAAGTAGAGCATTTTAAAACAACCTCAATTGTATTTCTCTGAAATTTGGAACCCTGGAACTATTTCCTACAATAAACAAGATCAGTGAGATTCCCATTTGTAAAGAGATACAGGGTAAAAGTCAGAATACAGCTCGCCATACATGTGAAGATCTGCAAAGCTTTGCCAGCCGTGTGGTGGGATAATGCAAGATCATCCAATTTTTTTGGCGCCCCTGTACCATCTATCATAGTTATAATTGAAACTCATGCAGACCAATAGGAGGGCCCCATCAAAACCCCAAAGTCGTCCTTGTCAAATGGAATATTTAAAACAGTTTGAAAGATATTTGGGTAGTTAAGGGGTAGCTGTTTTGGGCCCACACACGGGCCAACTTGGTCTGTAGTAACTGAATTGTCAACTAATTTAGGCTTGTGTTTAGCCAGCTTATCAAATACATATTTTAGACATGAGGGGTTGGATGCATTTAATAAACATTTATACTTTGCTAAGAAAGAACCAAAAAGAGAGAGAATAGAAAATGATGTACACAATCATTGAACATCTGGCAGAAGAACAATCAGTGCAAATTCAGTGTTAGCATTTATAGGAATTCTAGTAGCCATACAGTTTCATTGGAGCCAACTGATGTGAAGAAAGTTCCCCGGCAGACTCTGAACTTTATAGAACATTCAGTATCAGTCGCAAGATCATGAATAAGCTGCATAAAAAATAAAACAAGTCAGTCACCACATTGTGCACTCATCGCTCCTATGTAATTAAACTGTGATTTTGCATTTGCCCATTCTTGCCATGAAGCTGTCTAGCCTGTTTTTGCTGGCAAAGGTTTAGTGTGTGAAAAACACACTAATACAGACTAGGCAAAGAAGTGTCTCTATTAGCTTTCAAATGGCTCGGTTAATGTACATTATTCCAGGAGATTGGTCTCCTTAACAGTAGTTCTATTGATATATTAGATCATTTTTACAAGTAGCCAGACCTTCAATCCTGACCTTGTGAAGTTTGTGTTTTTAGCATAAAATATAAAAAAAACGTTAACGGAATTACAAGCCAGTCTCAAAAGAGAATGGAATGGAAGCATGGAGAAGGAGGGTGTCGTTTTTTTCTCCCTATAGGCTCCTAGATACAAATACTAATATGAATTCATAACATACAAATCAGCAGCAGTTATATTGTCATGAATATTTATACACGATATACATACACAAATCTAAATAATAATATAATTCAGCATTGGGCTTGTGTAAATACAATTTGTGTTAAAACTGCATAATTAATTAGCAATTATTTTGCCAAAGTTTGTCAACATTTCCAGTAAGAAAAGTGCCAGCAATTTGGGGTCTACTTTTCAGAATTTTATTTGAATTACTGATTTTTTAGGCAATGTGTGATTTAGGGTTAAAAATCTAGTTTTTCTAGTTTGACATTACTTATGAAAAAAAAAGTCAGGCTTATTGTCTCAATGGAAAGATATGTATGGCATTTTGGCTTAGTGACTTGCATTAAAGGAACAGTAACACCAAAAAATTAAAGTGTTCTAACGTAATGAAAATAGTATGTACTGTTGCCCTGCACTGGTAATTAAACTGATCCGTTTTCTTCGGAAACACTGCTATAGTTCATATAAACAAGCTGCTGTGTAGCAATAGTGGAAATTGAAAAAAAAAAGGCTATATGGCGCAGGTTAAATAGTGGATATATCACCATTATGATCTACAGAGCTTATCTGCTGTGTAACCTGAGCCTTTTCTCCTTTGAATGGTTGACCCCATTGCTACACAGCAGCTTATTTATATGAACTATAGTAGTGTTTCTGATGCAAACACAGCAGTTTTACCAGTGCAGGGCAACAATGCACTATATTTTTTATTACTTTAAAACACTTTTTTATGTTACTGTTCCTTTCAGGAGGCCATAAATGAATAGTGGTGAAGTCACTGATCTAAACGATGGAATGATATGGCAGGTCCATGGAAACCTAGAATCTAGAGAGGGCTGCATGCATGTTCTAATGTAGTCATGGACCAACTGGCTGTTGCTTTAGTTACGAATGACAGGGTTGGCAAATACATCTACCCATGTATGGGCACCTCATATTGCCAGAAATACCTACTGATGAACTAGGCCTTACGGTAGCCCAATGCATTTGGCAAATTTATTGCCATTTCTCAGATTTGCAATGAAGAGAAACGGGTATGATTCGCCCATTACTATTTATGGTTGCTTATCAGAAGTAATGGGATTTCTTTGAAGCTGTCACTCTTAAAGGAGAACTAAAACCTAACTAAAGATGTAGCTAGACATTTTGTACATTATGTTTTGGGCTTCTGTACCAGCCCAAGGCAACCACAGCCCTTTAGCAGTAAAGACGTGTGCCTCCAAAGATGCCCCAGTAGCTCCCCATCTTCTTTTCTGCTGATTCACTGCACATGCTCTGTGCTGCTATCACATACTGAGCTTGGGGACCCACTCACAATATACAGTTTACATAGAATAGAAATGTCACAATATAAGGCTGATACAGATAATTACTACATGGCAAATAGCATCAGAATTTAATAATCAGCACTGTAGCATCGGCTTATATTACAGGCCTTTTTCTAATTGATACAGTACTTTGTGACAACCCCTAAGTTTAGCTTCTCAACAGCTGCTCAGAGCCCACTGAGCATGTGAGTGTCGCATACATTTTCCAAGATGGTGACCCCCTGTGACAAGTTTCAAGTCCTGGATCATTGCTGCTATTGAGAAGCTGAAACTTTAGGCTGGTTCAATCAGTGTGGCCTTTTTACACACATTATTTTTTAGGGTTTAGTTCTCCTTTAAGATGAATGCCACATATAAGGTTAAAAGCCAAGTCTATTATGTTGACTGGCCATAGCAAATCTTTTCTGCTGCACTCCACTTACTTGACTTATAGGGTACATTCATTTCCCTGACTGCTTCCAGGTCAAATATAACATCAAGGCTTTGTATAGGAAAGAAGCACACCAATTTATACCAGCATAAGTTGTAGCACAAGCTTTCGGTGACCAACCCCATCCTCAAGTGAAATATACATTAGTGAACACAAACGTCTTTAAATACACAAATCATGTGATACAGACATTTTAAATTGTCACAGTCTGACTCATAAGGGAAGGAAATACTACTATGAATTTGACTTTTATTCAATTTGAATTGTCTGAAGCCATTTGGGATGGGCTGGGATGGGGTTAAATGGATCACATATCTTATGATTTGTAAGGTATTTAAATACTAGTGTGTATTGCACCTGAGGAAAGGGTTGGTCCCTGCAAGCTTGTGCTACAACTTCTGCAATAAAATGTGATAAAGGCTTATGCTGGTAGAAGTTGGTGTTCTTCTTCACTTTACACAGTCTGGACTGGTAATAGCCAACAAATGCCATTGATCTTATTCAGCTGGTCACTGGAGTTTTACACTTTTCTCATAATACCTTTGTGCACTGGAACAAAAATATACCACATAGATCTAGAACTTAGTTATGTGGGCACCTCACCTGATACCTGCAACAAGCCCAGCAGGCATTATTTTCCTAGAACGATTGTATCTCAGACCCATCACTACAGCCAGAGTAAAAGCTGCAACTGCAAATGTACAGAAGAAAATGTGAGTTGGCAAAAATACAGTCAGCTGGTAACAACTAATAAACAGAACTTTAGCAACTGCTAGTATGATGGACTGAAAATGTAAAAACAGGAAGCTAGATAAATGTCCCGTGATGGCAAACAGTGTGAAAGTGCTAAGATAATTTCATTATTATTAACATTTTGTGACTTGCCAACTAAATTAATAAACAACTCTTGTACCGGTCATTATTTTGTTAGGGTTTACTCAGCCGATAATTCTGCTTCTATTTGAACTGTAGTTTAAGGTGATTACTATGCCAGCTGCCTGAAGGGATACTATTACAGGCAAAGGACAAACAGACCTATACCACCAAAAGCTTCTCCTAATATTTAAATTCTATCTTCTCATTACTAAATGCTAAGTTTCTAACATTTACAGTAACTTTAATGCAGCTTGTAATATCAGCCTTTACAGTTATTTAACTAAGATCTTTATGTAAGATCTGTAGTGTAATTGGTTTCTCTCCTTGCCTAGAACCAGGCCCAGACTGGAAATTTGTATATTCTGGCAGGGGCTGCTGTAAGGTGCCATAGAGAGTCACTGTTTATTGGGCTGGTGGGGGGCTGTTTGGGCCTCTGTGTACTTGAGTACCAGGGCCTGTTTTGAATCCCAGTTCCCTGGGTCTGCCTAGAATTACTGTGCATGACAGCATGCAGCTTCAATGTAAAAGTGCCAGCAAATACTCTGCTGTTGAGCTATAATCACTGCCATATCCACCACAGCATTTGTCTTTGTGTTTAGAGATGTATGAATATATTTTTAAACAAATCATTGTTCTACATTTCACACAAGTACAGGTATGGGATCCGTTATCCTGAAAACCGGTATATAGAAAGCTCCAAATTACAGAAAGGCCATCTACCATAGACTCGGTTTTATCCAAATAATCAGAATTATAAAACAGTACATTGTACATGAGCCAAACTAGGATATCATTAATCCTTATTGGAAGCAGAACCAGCCTATTGGGTTTATTTCAAGTTTAAATGATTTTCTGCTATACTTAAGGTATGAAGATCTAAAAAGGCCCAGAGCATTCTGGTCCCATACCTGTACTTACAGGGGTTCATTTAATTGTAAAAATTATATAAAATATATAATGTATTATTACTATGATAATAATCTTTTGTTTACTGCAGGAATATCTATGAATAACCTCTAAATATAGCTGGAACAGTACTTATTTTTGACATTTGTGTCACAGGATTCACTGAATTTTCTACAATATAAGAAACAATGCACCAACTGCTCTATAAGTCACCTTGAATTTGTCATGGGCTGAACTTGCAGCCTCAACTGTTTACATGGATATGGAAATCCTAGTTGACTATCAATATCTACATTTATCCTTTTTATTACTGCATGGAAGGGACAATATATACCTATATTTATAAGCACAATGAATAGAACTTGTGTTGTAAAATGCATTCTTTTAATTTGAAAAAAATCTATATTTTCACCATAATAGAGAACAATTTGGAAACTAGTTCACTGAATATCCCTCCACCCATAAGCAGAGCAATTTGTTCAGAGCTCCATATCTGCCTTTGAACATACAAACCCTTCCCTTCCCTAAAAGCCAGCTTTTGATCAGCTCGTTTAGAGAGGGCTCATTATCGTAGGGCATGTTGAAAAGGGGTGTTTACTGTCAACAATGAAGCTAACAAGCAAGTAAAAGCAGACCACAAACATGTGACATTCAGTATAATGTTGTTCAACCAGGAGCGTAACTACAGAGGAACAGGAAGTTTTTAGGTCCCATGAGGCAATAATTACTGAGTAATTGTAATATATATTGCATAACCTCTGGATATTTTGAGGGCCCTAAAATAATTTTGCTGTGGGGCCCAGTACCAACTAGTTACACTACTGTGTTCAACTCATTAATGCATTGGCTTGGGTGCCATGCATCTAAAGACCTTGTACCTGGATTTGACATACTTTCATTATATTCTTTACTTACTAAATGATATCTTGATATCTGTTGGATCACTTGACACACGGTATGCACCATAACCAGCAAGCAAACCAAAGGTAAGGCCTGCAGCCAAAGATACTATGCTTCCTGCAAACAAAAATCAGAAACCATGATCCCTGAACATAAACAGCATCTACATTATACAGGCCACCACAATTTAGATTGCCAGAAATTACTAACACCTGTATTTGGTGTACTCATCTTCATTATCCTGTCAGTACCTTGAGTGATTTTCAGTACAAAGCATCTTCCTAAATCAAGAAAAGCTGTACCAGTACATAAAGGGGATTATTTATTAAAGTCTGAATCCAAAAAACAAAATCATTTTTTATTTTTTTTACTATTAAATCTGAATTTTTAATGGAAAAAAAACCTCACATTTTTCATTTTATTATACGAGGAAGGAAAAAGTCCAATTCAGAAAATCTTCCATCTCAGACCTGCTAAGGTTGTATATAAGTCAATAGGAGGTGTCCCTATCCTATTTGGAAGTTTCTGTGGCCTGCACTGGAATTAGCTCGAAAAACCGACTATTATGGGCTTTTCAGGGCTATAATACGAAAAATTCGGACTTTTCTGGAACAAAGCAAGAAAAAAAAAATCTAGTTTTTACCCGATCTGATTAAATTGTGCTTTTTAAATAATATATAAGGTCAAATCGTGGATTCTAGTTTATCAGCCTTTTTTTTTTTTTAGTAAAAAAATCAGAAAAATTCAGATTTTGATAAATAACCCCCAAAATGTATTCCCATAATACTGGTTTCCACCATTCACATAATAGAGGGAGGCATAAAATACAACTTACACAGAGCTAAGCTCTATCATATATCTTTATCAGTGATTTACATTTCCCATAAACTTGAAAGTTGGAAAGAATATACCTCTAATGTGGGCAATCCTGTATTGGTCATTTTTCCTAAGGCTGAGGTCAGATGAGCTTCTCTCTACCTAATGAATATTAATGAGGCGGAGAAAAGCAAATGCGCTGAAATCAGTAGCTGCATTTAAAAGTACAGTTTCTGCCTGTGTGTGGCTACACAGAGCTGAGCGAGGTGGAGATTGACTTCAAAATGTCCGATCCACTTTGCAAACTCTGATTTCAACATATTCACTTCTCTCCACCGCCTTCATTTTCATTAGGCATAGAGAAGCAGGCAATATGCTTGTCCGGCTTAAGCGTACCCATAGAAAGCAATGCTTTAGAGATTTAATAAAAATACCTAAATAAAGGGGAATGTTGGAAAGACTGAGGCTAATGTGGGACAACCAAGAAAATTCACCTATATAAACAGGAATGCTGGAAAGTGTAAATCCAAATTCAGAGCTGCAGGAATGTTATCACTGTTGCTAGTTAGTTTACTTCCCATTGATTGTGCTGCCTAACATGTTTCAACAGTTTATTTTCATAATCCTTTCTCCTTTATAGGATAATAATATTAAAGGATAATGTTGGGTGTGTGCTCACCTGCCCAAAGATTATATCCATGGAGTAGCATCTACCATAATATGCCACACCTAAACCTACTCATGCTGCTCTCGGTTGCCCCATCACTGTGCGCATTGCATTGCAGTTTGCATTGTTACTCTGGCATATGGAGTCCTGCATGTTTACCTAACCCCTAATTTGTTACTCAATGACAGCAAAGCAACATATTAGGTTGTAAATGACACACTGCAAGGTGCGCTGAAATCTGCAGCCCTGCATCAATTCTTTTGTACAGCTCTCTGTTTATAGCTGAATGAATGCTCATGGTGTTGGGCTTAGCTAATATTTTGTCTTTTGTATTTTTTTTAATACTACTTTCCACTAAGCACAATGCAAAGAATGATCACCTTATTGTACTTTAACACTTTGATTAATGATTAATAATGATTTCTAAAAGCGGAGAATAAAAAGTGGCAGAATATTTTTGCTGAAATAAATGCTCTTGCTCCAATGACAACAAAAATATTCAGCAAAACAGAGAAAATGTGTTTCTTTCTATGTGTGTTGGATTTTCATTAAAGGAAAACTATACCCCCAAAATTAATATAAGACCTAACATTTATGGTTTGTTTGTGTGCACCGTGAATCCTAGGATCCCAGGGGGCCCTTATTTCTTAAAATGGAAATATTCTATTTAGGATTACCTAATGACACATACTACTAAAAAAAGTATATAACTATGAAAGTTGTTTATTTACAGGAAGCAGGGTTATATGAAATATATTTTTATAGAGACCTACATTGTTCGGGGGTATCGTTTTCCTTTAACACTGTTTCTTAAACGACAAAGCGCACTTGAAACTCTACATGAAAAAAGTTTTAACTTTTTTTAACCCTTTTTTGTATGAAAGCTAGGGATGGAAACCCAGTTTTGCTCATATCTTTTTCATTTCATATATAACCAGGGCAGTTGAGGGAGGAAACTCACACAGAGACAAAGAAAACATACAAAGACCTTGCAGATAGTGTCTAGGTCACAATCAAGCTCATTTGTCCCAGAGCAAACAGCATCTTGGTGTATCTGGACTGAAGTACAGCTTCTGCCTGACAAAATGGAGCAGAGATTGGCCTGAAAAATGCAAAAGCAGCCATTCTCAGGCGGGTCTCCACTCTGTGCACCTGCAATCAGGAGGAAGCTGTACTTTTCAGTGCAGGCATGACGAAATGCAGAAGGAAACGGATCTACTTCTTTGGACAAAGCACAGTCTGAGAGCAGAGGAAGCCAACACTCTGTGTGCCCTTGCCCTAACAAGAGTTTCTATTGCAATCTGAAGGGGGGGGTCATGTATTAAAGGGGTGGTTCACCTTCAAGTTGACTTTTAATATGTTATAGAAGGACCAGTTCTAAGCAACTTTTAAATTGGTCTTCATTATTTATTTTGTATAGTTTTTTCATTATTTGCCTGCGTCTTCTGACTCTTTCCAGCTTTCAAATGGGGGTAACTGACCCCATCCAAAAACAATTGCTCTGTAAAGCTACACATTAATTGTTATTGCTATTTTTTATTACTCATCTTTCTATTCAGGCCCTCTCCTATTCATATTCCAGTCTCCTCTTTATTTCAATGCATGGTTGCTAGGGTAATTGGGACCCTAGCAAACAGATTGCTGAAATTGCAAACTGGAGAGCTGATGAATAAAAAGCTCAAAATAATAAAAAATGAAAACCAATTGCAAATTGTCTCTGAATATCACTCTCTACACCATAATAATAATTAACTCAAAGGTGAATAACCCTATTAAAGGTGCACAACCTGCTTTGCTGGCTATACATTCTGGGAATTGTAGTGGTTGTGACAACAAAATTCCTGCAAAATTCATCCATATTTACCTTTGCGAGAATATCCCATGTAGCCTCCAACAGCTAAGAGGGCAGCATAGCCAAAACCAATCCAGTCTATAGCCATCTTTCTACAGAGTTAAAAAAAGAGGAAAAACTGATTATTTTATAAATCTGTGCCCACTGCATACCTATCAATACATCTACCACCATGAGGGATTTCTCTCCGAGACCCTTCCTTTGAATACAGCTCTTATATCCTTATTATAGATGCAATGAAACTAAGGTTACAAATTATGTAGAGGTCAGTTTAGGGATGTTTGCCTATAAAGCACTGTTGCATGTATTTTAAGTGGAAGAGGTTAAATTGTAAATTGCTCAGAGCACTGGATACATTCTTCCAATCAGCTACAACTGCTCTGAAAGTTTTCTAAATCCGGTAGATGTCCCTTGACATGAGAGTGACATGCACCAAGTCCTATTGGTGCATCGGTGTTGTGCCTACTAGTGTCTCCATTCTGAGAGTATAGATCAGGCATGTAGAAAGTGCGGTCTGGGGGCCAATTGCGGCCCATTTTCAAATTTACACCGGCCCTCAGCTTCCGTCATAAAATTAATAATAAAGCGGCCTTCCTAGCAGTAATAATTGGGCACATTAGTGAAATGATCTGCCACTTGGTCTATACTGCTGCCTGTGTGCTGAAGGTGTTAGCAATAGACACGTACTGGCACATAGTGACGCGCCGCCCTCGCATACGTGTCTATTGCCAACAGCTTCAGCACACAGGCAGCAGTATAGACCAAGTGGCAGATCATTTCACAAATGTGCCCAAATATTACTGCTAAGGCTACGTGATTCCTTGTTAAAATGAGTTAAATGATGTTAATGGTTCAAAGAATGTCAGGCTGAATGGTCGGCCCAAAGCTCTACTCACGGAACGTCAATGGCGGAGCTCATCCGGACCAAAGTGCCATCCTGCTCGATCGCTGCTCTCGTGATAAGCCGGTCACTCCTCGACGGCTACTACATCAAAACCACAGACCGCTGTCAAGGCGCTGATCAAGAATATCAGGAATCCGGCATAATTAACATCAAGATTCGGCTTTATTCACACATAGGAAGGATAACAGAGGAGGATGTACAATTCTAACGCGTTTCATGCCCCATAGCTGGGCACTTCATCAAGTGATCACTCTGATGAAGTGCTCAGCTATGGGGCATGAAACGCGTTAGAATTGTACATCCTCCACTGTTACCTTTCCTATCTGTGAATAAAGCCGAATCTTGATGTTAATTGTGCCGGATTCCTGATATTCTTGATCAGCGCCTTGACAGTGGTCTGTGGTTTTGATGAATGGTCAGCCCTCACACATTTTCACCTCACTAAATCTGGCCCTCGTTGCAAAAAGTTTGGACACCCCTGATATAGATCAATAAAAGCAGCAGCACTCCGATATTATTTGTAAAAAGTGAAAAACTTTACTTAATGTGCCTTAAGACAACATTTTGGGCTACTATGGCCCTTTTTGACAGTGGCAGAACTACCAGTGGTTTGGGGCGTGAGATTGCACCCGGGCCTGCTGTAGACGTGATAATAGTTATTGTGGGCAGGTGGGCTAGGGGGAGATTTTACAGCGCGCATGCCAGCAGCATCATTCATAGGGGAGAGGGCTCAACAGGGGGGCCTGGGTGACCATCATGTACCTGGGCCCACTGGTGAGTAGTTACACCACAGCCTATGTATAGATAGGAAATCTGTGCTCCGTTACCAATGTTGTGGTTTAATGTGCACTGGAGAGCAAATAAAAGCAGGAGGGGAAGTTTATTATTCCTCAGGGTGCAAGTACTAGAGCAATAAGGGGAGCAAGAGCCTGACCCCCCCCCCCCCCCTTAGTGCTCACTTGCCTAGTACTGGCACCCTGGGAAATGCTGCTCTCTGCACCAAGTGTCAGATGTAAACTCAGGTGGAGGGGACAGTGACAGGAGGCACAACCATTAAGGATCATAATGTGGGGTGCAACTGCCGACACTCTCATCTGAATGAGGAGCTAAATGTCGGTGGGCGCATACATCATGCAGGATACAAGGCGCACACTAATGGCTGATTGAGACTTTTTCTTGGACTTTGCACACTGAGTTCTGCATTAGAAATGACCATAGGGCGGGGCCTATACGTGCAACACTATTACATACACCGGCACAGCCATAAGAACTGTGTGCAGTCGCCCAGCCATATAAACGGCATAACAATTAGAATATGAAGAGAAGATTTTGTGCCACATTTAGCCCCAGCCTCAAGCCTGCAGCTATTCTACTGCGCCACTGCAACTCCCACGTATCCCACACAAAGACCGCTGAAAGCTGTAGCTCAATGACAAAAAGACGCAGCTGCAACTTTAACATTGCGACTTTGATCGCTACACATTGTATAAACAATTATAATAAGCGGAGCTGTCCGTGAGCCCAAGCGTACCTGTTCTTGGCCCCGCCTCCAGCTTCTAACCTTTCAACCACGACCTGTGCTGCGATTGGACAAAAAAAGTTCAGCTGCTTTCTAAGCGACTACTTTCAGATGTGAGACACATACACGTCTTACTGTAAATACCCAGACTCCATTCAAGTCTATAAGGCTTATTTTTAAAAGAGCTTTAACTTTCCAATTGCGGAAGGGCCGCCTCCTCAAATAGGCATCCCTTTTTTCTACGTTGGGAATCAAAATGGGGGATTACTTCTTTCCCTAAAGCTGTGTCTGCCATCTACTGGTCACTGGGAGTACTGCACAATTCCTCTTTATTGAAGCAGAAGTAAGTCTCACTGGGTTATAATACCGGTACTAGGAGGGCTGGGGTTAATTTGGGGCCTGGTTTTAGATATTCCTCTGAGGGGCCCCATTGTCTTGGATTTGCTGATTATTTAGGTTCCAGGTTGAACATCTCTGAGTTGCAATATCTTGGACTGGAGCCAGGTCTGGACTGAGATTCAAAATAGGCCCTGGCATTTCAGCAACACAGAGGCCCAAACAGCACCTCACCAGCCCAATAAATAGTGCCTATCTATGGCAACTTACAGCAGCCCCTCTGGCATTTGCCAGAACCCACAGATTGCCAGTCCGGGCCTGACTGGAGCCTTTAGAATTGATTCAACTACTTCTGTGCCCAAAAAAAATATGACGCCCGTGAGTTCAAGGGCGTCATCTTCTTCTCTTCGGTAAGCTTCAGGAAAGCGCATGCGCAGTTGGAGCATTCTTTCAGATTTGCGACAAATGCGCATGCGCCTAAAGTGACGGAAATTGCCAAAGCACTGAAAGAAGACCCGAAGATTACTGAAGAGAAGAAGATGGCGCCTGGGAACTGCGCTGCACAAAATCTACACCGAGGGGTAAGTAAACAGCTAGGGGCATTTACTGAGGCTGGGGGGGAGCAGGGATGGGGGTCTATGTAGGGTAGGGGATTTTATAATGAAAGGTTTGGTTCTCCTTTAAATGTCCTTACATTTTCAAAAAAGTAGTGATCAGCTGGCAGTGAAAGGGTTAAAGAATGCTTCAGAAAAATGTACAGCTAATATCAACTGTATACACTGAAAAATAATGAAATCTTTAGAATTACCATAATTTTAAATAGACATAAAATGTTCATTCTTTTGCTCTACTCCAACTTCACACATTTCCAATTGATTAATAACTAGATGATGGTTCCAAAGATTAGCTTTTATTATGTCTATAGGGCATAGGAAGGCCATTCAGCTTTAATTATAATATAACTGGGTGACAGACATTAATAGACTCTGCTTTGCATATCCCTATCGTTTTCATTGATCACCATTTTGTAATAGACTTCTTGCCTTTCATGTCCTCTGTGTCATTTTTAAATGTGATGAAATGAGAGATTGTTAATCACAGTCTAGTCACAGTCTAATGATGGATATGTATATTAGTGTTCCTGTAACACTATGTAATGCTATTTGAACATTTTGGAAAATTTCTATAATGCCTGAAGCTTTATAAATACAAATATGGGACCTGTTATCGAGAATCGTCAGGACCTGGGGGTTTATGGATAACAGATCTTTCCGTAATTTGGATCTTCATACATCAAATAATCCAATTTTTTTTAAATTATTTCCTTTCTCTCTGTAATAATAAAATAGTACCTTGTACTTGATCCAAACAAATATAACCAGCCTATTGGGTTTATTTAATGTTTACAGGATTTTCCAGTAGACTTAATAGAGTCTATGGGAGACAGATGTTCCGTTATTCGGAGCTTTCTAGGTAATGGGTTTCAGGATAATGAATCCCATACCTGTACTGGTAGTTTATTTTCTAAAGCTTAGGGGGGCAGATCATGAAGGAAACAATTTCACATAGAAATGTATTTTGTCATTTCAAATGAGTAATTTATATTATTTGGTGTTAATAAATGGGATGGGCGAATTTGAGCCGTTTTATTTCGGCAAAAATTTGCCGCCGGCGAAATGTTGCTGACGCCCTTTAAAGTCTATGGGCAGCAAAAAAAAATATGTGGCGCGGTGAATTTTTTTTTTTTTGGACGCGCGTCTTTTTTTTTTTTGTCGCACAACGCCATACTAGTCTATGGGCGTCAATACTGCGGCGAAACAAGGCGAAAAAATTCGCCTATCCCTATTAATAAATTTAAATGCATTTTCACTAATGGCGCATGGAAATTGTATGCAGTGAATGTAGAATTGACATTTATGATATCTGTTCTAGACAGCACAATAAGAGGAGTGGAATAATTATAAAAGATGGCTGTGCCCTCTACATTACCAAATTTGGCCCCTTTTATTCAGGGGTAAATCATGAATTCATTCAATAAAATGATATAAAAATATTGAACAGGAAATCCATTATATGATGGCTGAAGTTTGAATCTACTTTCCACATGGCATTTTCTGTTACCACCAGGGTCGCCATTAGAAATCAGGGGGCCCTGTACAACAACATTTTCAGGGCCCCCTGGACCCCAAGCCCTACCCCCGACCCCACACCCCACACCACAGTTACAAGACAACACAGACATCAGTGCTAAAACCGTAACCCCCCCCACACACACAAGTTATAAAAAGCCATTGATGATCAGGGCCCCCTATAAGTTAAAAAAAACTGTGGTGCCAGGGCCCCCCATAAAAAATTAAACAATTGGTGGTCAGGGCCCCCTACAAGTTAAAAAAATAATTGGTGACCAGGTCCCCTTGATAAGTTAAACAAAAATACATTGGCGCCAGGGCCCCCCATTACACTCTTATTGGGTAAAGAATGTAATACATTTATTTGTGGATCACATTATATTGGACTATTTATTGGGACTCTGAGCTCCAAGCCTCACTATGAACTCTGTGTGCCAAATCTCCTTTTGGACTTACACTGAACTTTGGGGAAATAAGCAGGTAATAAATACTAGTTTTCAGATGTCGAAGTCTTCCTATTGAAAATATTATATTCTGAAAAATATGCCCAAAATCATGATACAGAGATATGACCATTTTGTTTCATACAATCTGATGTTTATTTGCTCAAGCTTAACAAACAGTTTAATATAAAAACATATGCAAATTCTGCTCTGCATCTTCTAAACATGTGATTGGTTGCTGTAGTAAACCAACCACCCACCCTCTTCTTTGAATATTTCATTCTTCTGAAGTTTTCCTTTTGCTCACTTCATGTTTTCTCTCTTCAATAAAGTTCACATTGCAATCGCAGTTGCACTGCAAAAATCACAACGAAAAGAGTTAGGCGGTTATACAGACCATGTGCCTGGGCCCAGAGAATTAAATCGAAATATCTGGGTGTTTCAAGCTTACCTTCAGATGTCCAAAAAAAGGTAATCCTTGCGACTTTTCCAATTTATCAAATCTCTAAATTCTTTTTTTCTTTTTAGAATTTATGTGCTTGGAGTTCATTTTCTCCTAAACAGAAAACAAAAGCAAAAGTGAGATACACAAGGAGAACGAATCACTTCTATAATTTGAAAGGGACTCTAACCCACAGCACTGTGTATTTATACTCATACTCATTGTGTATTAAATATAGTTTTATATATTCTAGCTGTCTGTGGTAAAAATTTCCCCTCCTGAAAACTCTTTAGTCTCTTCCAATCATGTCTTTTCAAAATACAGATTTTTCTTAGTTTTTTTTAAGAAGTCCTTACCTTTTTTTGGCCATTTCCTCCTGGCCTTCTCTTCTTTGGTTTTGCCTTTTTCTTGATGTAGATGCTATAAAAGCCATTAGTGACATAATTAAGTAACATATGTCCTGTATGTACACGCGGCACATTATGTATCTACCTACATCATTTTTGCATTGAGGCTCAACATGATCATGCAACAACATGATCCCACTATACTTAATCTTTCTTGTATCTATACCACCATATGGGTATCAGAATGATACTGATTTAATAACTATGACAAGACTAGTAGAAAAGTCCATTTAATATGACACATAACTAGTCACCTATATGTTGCTGCTCAATGTCACACTCACTTATAAGCAGGATATTTCTCACACACCCTAATAACATACACTATAACTCAGATTTTGTCACATACACACAAATATGCAGATCGGTCCCCATACCTCTGTTCTCTGCTGGACTTTCATTATCCCTGAAGATCAGGTTCTTCTTCTGGCTAATCTTAGCATGTTTTTTATTATTATAATAGAACGTAATACATTGCGCTGTGGTTTTTGTCTGGATCTGTAACAAATAAATAAATACACAACACTTACAACTTAATAAATGAATTATCACTTATAAAGCAAGCAAATATTCCATATTGTGTCCATTTTGAATGGGTTCTGTCTGTGGGACAAGGATCTAAAGCTTCACATTTTCAATTACTTAAGTTCAAAAAATGGTACAGACCATTATATCATTTGAATGATGGCTAAAAACATAAAGGGGCAAATTTACTTAAGGTCGAATATCGAGAGTTAATTAACCCTCGATATTCGACTGCCGAATTGAAATCTTCGACTTCGAATATCGGCCGATTCGAAGGATTTTAATCGATCGAACGTTTTTCCTTTAAAGAGACAGTACTTCGACTATCGAATGGTCAAATAGTCGAAGGATTTTTAGTTTGAATCAATCGATTCAAAGTCATGGTCAAAGTAGCCAAAAAAATCATTCGAAATTCGAAGTTTTTTTTCCTCTAGTCCTTCACTCGAGCTAAGTAAATGGGCCCCATAATCTGCTATTGTGTCTACTACATTAAGTTTAACAACTATTGCCTACCATTCTGTGTATTTTCCAGAAATCTTTTCCATATCTGAACATTCCTCTTGAGAAAGTGATCTTTTCCTTCATAGACCACTCATCAGATCCTACAGAAGAAATACATCATATAGATAGCTTAGTAACAATGAAGAGTGATTAAATGATAACAAAGAACATATAAGTGCTCATATACTGAAATCCATAAAAAAATTTCTATAAACACTTCTACATTTTTATCTCATCTTTACCTTTACCAACTCCTTCCTGCTCCAGTGGTTTTGACACCAATTCTGCCTCATCATGGTCATAGGCAGCTAAGGATTTTGGTCTCAGGTCTGGTAATTCTGCCTGGTACTCTGGGCCAATGCATCTGAAAAAAGGGAAAAACATAAACCAATAACATAATTGTTTGTACCTTTCTCTGCCTAATTAACAGAAAGGTGTAGGGCAAATATATAAGGTTGTGTTGATGCAATAAATTTTCCCTATCAGATATAAATAAGGGGATTCATTAATTTTGTGCACCGTAATTGTAAACCAATTTCTTAAATTTTTTCACATACATAAGTACTTTTATATGTAGAAATCTTACAATACATATGGTATTATTACTTACTTTTTTGAAGGCGGCTGCTCTATATCATCAATTTCAGGAATAGGGCAATTCCTTTTCCTGGGTGTTGCTGGAGCTACAAAATAGAAGAGAAATATACAGTAAGAGAACATGCATCCTGTGTGTGTGTGTGCCTTATTCGCTTGTCCCAAGCATTCTGCATTATAGATCCCATACTTAACTTGTATAACTAGAAGCTATTGGACAATGCAGCTATACATTTTGGTCCAATTAATGCTGCATGTAAATGTACATAAAACTATATTAAACTGCCTTAGTGCTACATGTGTATTAATGCTATGTGCAAGCACCAGTCCAAATCATAGCTCAGAATTCTTTGAACCAGCACAAAAACTGTACCTACCATTCTCATTGTCACAATTATGAAATTGTTGCCCATTTTGTCTGCGTCTAATCCTCGCAGATCTCCTCAGTGGGACGCTGGTCATGTCTGCTTGACCACTTGTTTCCTTTCCGAAAATAAAACAAGATGAAAATGAATTTATGTTTATTTTTCTTACATTTTGAAAGTTTTATTGAGATGACATATTATACATAATATAAATGCATCCCTTTTCTGCCAGGGAGGAAGTATTCTAAACTATTTTGCTAGTTATAGCATTGTTTCAAGAGGGAGGTTAAATGTAGACTTTCTAAAAAGATTTGAACATTGATAAATCACCCCCTTAGTTTTACAATTAGGAATTGGGAAACATTACCAAAAATAATTAGAAACAATCAAATCCTTCTCTTAAATATAGTATTGGCATTTAGGCCACACTATTGTTTGTCTTATCACTGTCAATTATTATTTAGTGGACTTTAAGATTAAATCCATGGTCATATTAAATATTAATTAATATCAATTATACATAGTATATGTAATATCTGCCCTTGACTTACCTCCTCTAGTGCCATAAAGGCTTTGGGAAGCTAACTTGCTTTAACTTCTTCCTGTTGCTACACTTGCTTCTTGTATTGACAAAAAATGATAATAAACTATGATAATGATACAAATGATAATAAACTAAAAAAATCTTTAAAAATCAACAAAGTAAAGTTCTCTCTCCTTCTGCTGCTGCTCTCTCGAAAGATACAGTAACAGTGGTGAGTCTGGAGTGTTACCTGGCTTCAAGGCTTGCTTTCCATTATGATGTCATCACTTCATGCAGTGTCACAATAGCAATGCTGACATGCTGGAAGTTTTACTCAGTGGTTGCCATTATGATGTCATCAACAGAAAGTTGTTCAGTGGTTGCCATTATGATGTCATCAACAGACATTTATTCAGTGAAATACCTTTAACTGTACATCAAATAGTTGATCTAAAAAAGCACAAATATTTTCCCTGCTTACTTCTAAAGTTGCACTCATATGAGTTACAGTTGCACCTTTGTGCATGTATGTTGGATACATCTGCCAGTACCTGCTGCTTTTTTCCAAACTATTCCCTGACTATACACCAATGTGCATTTTCCATGTTCTGACAAACATTTGCTGCTTTGATTCATTTTGCCTGTTTTTTTTCTCTGTTTTTCCTATTACCTCTACAATACTACTACTAAGAAATTTACTTTTGTGTGGATTGTTACTGGAGAATGGCATTAAGACTAACACTAAGAGCCTCATTTACAAACAATAGAATTTAGTTTTTTCCCATGAATCTCGAAAAATTAGTTTTTTTCTATTTTTCTAAAAAGCTCCAAAAATTTTAAATATATAAAGAGGGTTATTTATCAAAATATATATATTTTTTTAAAAAGTCTGATAGAATCCACGATTTGCCCTTTTTTATCATTAAAAAATGTTGAAAAAAATCAGATCGAGAAAAAAACGCAACCTTTTCAGATTGTCATGCAAAAAACCCACATTTTTCACGATTGATGCTCGAAAACTACGAAAAATTCAACTTTTCACTGAAAAACCAGCGTCAAACTCTAGCTATTTTATATGCCCCGCCATTGTAATAAGATGAGGTGGCCATTTTTATATTAAACAATATATTTTACAGACACTGATGGGTGAGGGAGTTAATCAGATACTTATAGGATAATGCCTGTTATACAATCATACTATAAATAATATTCAAACTTATATACCATAAGCCCAGGCTGTATAGGATGTTTAGAGAATCAATTGGGAGCTGCAGAGTAGGGAGAAAATCAACAAAAAAAATATTTCAAGTGAGGAGGCCCTTCTCATTTTTATGTAAAGCAAGGTGGAGTCCATAACCTGAGAAACCCGGGTGAGGAGATAAGTGGTGTGACAATGGGTAAGGAATAATGCAGGTAACTCACGGCAAGAGAGCGGCTAAGAAATATATAAAATATACAATTTGTAAAGGCCCATGGTAATCTTTCCATTAAATATGCACTTATACAGTATATGAGCTAAGAACAAATCTAATTCCAGCATGAGTCTTATTTATCATTGTGTCTTAAATGCTTAACTAGAAATCCTGCACATAATATAATTTCCATCTTCAGAATGAATGCAGTACCTGTGAAGCTTGCTCATGGCTTTATAAGAAAAGAACAGAAACAGAAAATGCTACATCATTCAAAATAAGTGAATATGTGGGTCCATAAAAAAACTGGAAGGTTTGATAAACTTTAAAAATTTAATAAAACTCATCCAGAATCTCTATGGCTTCAGTGCATGTCAACTGCAGGATCTAAAATAGGTGAGAAATACACTTATCTTCTATTCGAACCTATCAATTATAGCCCTGAATAACTCATGATTGTCCTTCCTCATTTTCCATAAGGCTAAAGGCTTAAATCATTTTACCATCCACCCTGCTAAGCACCGTATGGGACTGAATGTCACAGAATCAAGTGGCCCAATGGTTCATATTGTCAATACCAAGGCATTAAGCAACGTTTTACTGTATATCCTATGTAGCAAGCAGGATTGTCTTTCCAATGGTAAAACATTGTACAGTATAGCAGATGCCCAAAATAAGGGCATATTCCACTTAATGATTTTTAAATCTCTTTCGAACACAACACAGTGAATAAAATCTCAAGACTGTCTTGTACTACCCACTACAGCAGCACACTAATAATCAGGCAAGTACCTGACAGGACAGGAATACAAGGAATTGAGGACATGACCATTCTTCTCCATTCACACTCGGGACCCTGTAGACCAGGGATCCCCAACATTTTGAACCTGTGAGCAACATTCAGAAGTAAAAGGAGTTGGGGAACAAGAAAAATGTTCCTGGGGTGCCACATAAGGGCTGTCACTGGCCATTTAGTAGCAGTGCACTACATTTGTTTCCATGTAAACACAGCAATAATCCTGCCTATGTTTCCCTTTTTCCTTAGGGTGCCCTAAATAGTCTCCCTGGCACCTGTAAAAACAGAGATTCTAATCCGCAAGGAATCTTATTTTCTGAGAACCTATTTCCTTTCTTTAGTGTCACACATTGGGAGCTGCTGAGGCCCCAATTCTAGGCTTTAAGAAAATCTTGACGGGGTGGAAATCTACTTAGTATCCTACTTATCCTATATTTTTTTTATAAACTACACATAACAGAAAACCACAGTAAAAGTATAGCAGCAAAACTCTTATGCTTAGCATACGCTCCGTTAAGACTGCAGGGTCGAAAGATTTCCACCATGCTACTTTAGTTTTAGCTATAGCTTTGAAAAAAATATGCATCTATGTTTTATTGCCTGTGCCCAGAAGCCAAGAAGTAATAACCTTGTGAATATTTTCATTAAAAAGTAATTCTGTCTTATGCCTTTTTATGAGTTCGTTAGGGAGTAGTTAAATATTTAAATAAGGATATAATTACAATCTGCTGATTTGTCATCTTGTGCCATTGTTCCTTTGACATAAAAAGAGTTCTGTACCACAATTCTAGTGTTTATTCACTTATTCAGTGGCAGAAAGGTTGAAAAGTACATATTATCTGCAATTACGTCTTGGTATGGGCAGTATGTTTTATAACTGCAGTTGTTCATCCATCATAGTGTGGTTTTGCATTTTCTTGAGTGAAATATCTGTGGTGACCTGCAGAGTTTCTAATAGTTTCTTGTGCTCTCAGGATTCTGACCTGTAATTACTCTTGTTCTTTTGAGGCTACAGAAGCAAAGAAGTGTATGATGTAACCCGCAGCTTTATATCCCCATAGTCATTAACACAATACTTAGCTCTGGTGTCGGGTGGATCTCATCCTGGATGCTAACGGATTTCAGTTTTATTGTTTATTGCTGGGGTAAGGTTTTGTAGCACACAGTAAGGGGCCGATTCACTATGGGTCGAATATCGAGGGTTAATTAACCCTCGATATTCGACTAGGAACTAAAATCGTTCGACTTCGAATATCGAAGTCGAACGATTTAGCGCAAATTATTCCTTCGATCAAACGATTAAATCCTTCGAATCGAACGATTCGAAGGATTTTAATCCAACGATCGAAGGAATATCCTTAGATCAAAAAATCTCAGGCAAGCCTTTGGGGACCTTCCCCATAGGCTAACATTGACTTCGGTAGCTTTTAGCTGCCGAAGTAGGGGGTTGAAGTTTTTCTTAAAGAGACAGTACTTCGACTATCGAATGGTCGAATAGTGGAACGATTTTTAGTTCGAATCGTTCGATTCAAAGTCGTAGTCGAAGGTCGAAGTAGCCCAAAAAACACTTCGAAATTCGAAGTTTTTTTAATTCGAATCCTTCACTCGAGCTTCATGAATCGGCCCCTAAATCTTAGTACAGTGTTGTAGGCTGAAAAAATTAAGGATTTTATCCAGTTTTAGCATTAATTTATGGTTTGTAGTCCTGATTGGATCTTTACATAACCTTTAAAGGGGAGTGATATTTTGAGACAATTTGTTATTGTTTTTCATTTTTATTATTTGTGGTTTTTGACTTATTTAGCTTTTTATTCAGCAGCTCTCCAGTTTGCAATTTTTAGCATTCTGGTTGCCACGGTCCAAATTACCCCAGGCAACCATGCATTGATTTAAATAAGAGACTGGAATATGAACAGGAGAGGGTGTGAAAAGAGAGATGAGTAATTGAAAGCAGCAATAGCAAATTTGTAGCGTTACAGAGCATTTGTTTTTAGATGGGGTCAGTGACCCCCCATTTGAAAGGTCAAAAGAGTTAGAAGAAGGCAAATAATTCAAAACTATAAATTATAATTCCAAAACTATATAAAAAAAAAGTAAAAATAAAGACCAGTTGAAAAGTTGCTTATAATTAGCTATTCTAAAACATACTAACAGTTTACTTAAAGGTGAACCACCCCTTTAAGCATGTTAAATTTGTGCCCGTTTATGTCACTTTTGATAGTTGTTAGACTTGCTTGCTATTCTCCCATATTCTAGCCAGATATTGAAAATGCTGTGACTAAAATTATATATTTTTTTTATTATATTTTCATTTACAATTGTTTCCCTAACACAGCATCTGGAAACACACAGTGCTAATGTCAATCAACCATTATGCACAGTATAATTTTTAAAGGAATTTATTACTGCAAAATGTCAGCTTCCAGAGAGCTGCGTGTGATTTATGGCTATGATGATCATGATATGTGGTTATCTTTCTTCTGAGCCAGTAGCAAAATTCATTGCTTACAACATCTAAAAGTGAACTTTACTATCTTAATACGCTGATAGAATGTCACCATATGCTGTGATCCCTCCATAAATATGTGTTATGTCACTTATCTATTCCTTCATTATTAATCCTTCTGAGAATGTAATTTTATATTTAACACAGTCACTTCTAAAGAGCTTTGTCAGCAACTGATCAGCTTTAATATCACTAAATCTGGTTCTGTTCAGCAGAAAATTCAACTATGCAGACTTATGCGGCAAAAATTGGGAAAAATGCTGAATTTCAGACAATATATGATGCAGCTCTTTGCACAAGTTCAAGCTTCTTTATACAATGTTTACTGTTAGTAGTACAGGTATAGGATCCCTTACCCGGAAACCGGATATCTAGAAAGCTCCGAACTACGGAATGGCTGTCTACCATAGACTCCATTTTATCCAAATAATCCAAATTTTTAAAAATGATTTCCTTTTTCTCCGTAATAATAAAACAGTAGCTCGTACTTGATCCAAACTAAGATATAATTAATCCTTATTGTCTCCCATAGACTCCATTTTATCCAAATAATCCAAATTTGAAAAAATGATTTCCTTTTTCTCCGTAATAATAAAACAGTAGCTCGTACTTGATCCAAACTAAGATATAATTAATCCTTATTGTCTCCCATAGACTCCATTTTATCCAAATTTGAAAAAATGATTTCCTTTTTCTCCGTAATAATAAAACAGTAGCTCGTACTTGATCCAAACTAAGATATAATTAATCCTTATTGTCTCCCATAGACTCCATTTTATCCAAATAATCCGAATTTGTAAAAATGATTTCCTTTTTCTCCGTAATAATAAAACAGTAGCTCGTACTTGATCCAAACTAAGATATAATTAATCCTTATTGGAAGCAAAACCAGCCTATTGGGTTTATTTAATGTTTACATGATTTTCTAGTAGACTTAAGGCATGAAGACCCAAATTACAGAAATATTCGTTATCCGGAAAACCCCAGGTCCTGAGCATTCTGGATAACAGGTCCCATACCTGTACCAAATTACCCTTGGAAAGTACCCAGAGTTTAAATATCCTCCTTCTCACTCACCATAAATATTTTCAGGCTCTGATGTCATATAACTTACATTACAGAAACACACTCATTAGATGCATACACAGGTACATACAGTACATACGCAAACATTTATGAGCTCGAACCTGCTGCAGTAAAATAATTACATCACCAAAGTAAAATGAATAATCACTGATCCAACTGATAATCAAATGGATATGAATAAGATGATAGACTGATTCATGAAGATGGGATACCATTCTGAGAACTCACTAGTATGGACACTAAAACAAGGGAAGATCTCCTTCAAAAAAAACATGTAAGAATGATCAAAATTAATTTCAACAGTAAACAGGTTGATAATATTATATGAAAACATGGGCAGATGTTGACAGTTCGCAAGAACAACCAATTCTTATGCATATAATGCATATAAGAGGGCCGCCATTGGCAGCATGAATGTTAGCAGTACAACCTTCTTACAAAATCCCACATTTAGCAAATTCTCCCGTCTACATTGTGTGTAATGTAATTCAGTCACTAAAAATAACTATTTTGTATCACCCACATTCTGGCTATCATTTTGAGATTAAACCATATTCCACCCAGGTGATTTTCACTCTCTTAATGGTTTTTTTTTCTCTTCTGAGATTTCTGAAGTCGATTTTCAAAGGGAATTCTAAGTTTGCTTATAATGTGAATCAGAAGGAATCTGTGTTCTTCACTATATAGCACTGATATGTGACCCGCCCCTCTTCTGTAGCTGTGCTCAAGCTGCTGAATGCCAAAGCCCTCATACTTAATTATACAGAATTATCTGTGACACATAGGGGCACATTTACTAAGCTTGAGTGAAGGAATCGAAGTAAAAAAAACTTCAAATTTCGAAGTATTTTTTTGGGTACTTCGACCATCAAATAGGCTACTACGACCTTCGAGTACGACTTCGACTTGATTCGAACGATTCGAACTAAAAATCATTCGATAGTCGTAGTACTGTGTCTGTAAAAAAAACTTCGACTAAATACTTCGGTAGGTTTAATACTTAAACCTACCGAGGTACAATGTTAGCCTATGGGGACCTTCCCCATTACTTTTTTTTGATCAAAGGAAAATCCTTTGATCGATGGATTAAAATCCTTTGAATTGTTCGATTCAAAGGATTTCATCGATTTTTCCTTCAATCGTTCGATCATAGGACTTGCGGTAAATCCACAAGGATTTTACTTCGAGGGTCGAATTCAAGGGTTTATTAACCTTCGATATTCGACCCTTAGTAAATGTGCCCCATACTGATGTGCTGCTTAGATGTGACACTAATGGGGAATGTATTATGCATTGTATATAAGCCTATTCACCAAGAGGAACTGCAAGTTTTAGAGGCTTAGAGTAAAGGGCCACAACAAGAATCCCATGGACAACCGCTTGCTGTATGGGTGTAAGGAAGGTTACCATGACATTTTCTTGTTATCCCAAAGCCTAGGACAAGATATGAGTTCTGACAGCCTACAGCTTGAAATGGACCAGAGGTAGTTGACAGAAGCCTGCTGTTTCCTATTTTTCATGAATATAACCCTATCTCAAAAATCTGAAGAGTTCTTCATTTCATTTTCAACACATTATAAATAGAATTTCCAGCGTAATCACACACTTTCCTAAGTGATGAAACGCACAGAACAACAATCATGTAAAATGGGGGAATAAGACCAAATGCTATTTTCACATTCAGATTGCTTGTTCTTCTAGTAACATTTTATGTCAGTTTTTATTTAAAACCCTGCAACGTCAGATTATTGGTCTGTGTGTATTTCTTATTATGTTTCAGTAATGTCATTTACAAATTGAAATAAAGTGCAATTAGCATAAGGCTATTAGCATTAGTGGTTGTCACAAGAAGGTGCATTATCAGTCAACTTCTACCTAATGGTAAAGCTCTGAGGTGTAAATCTGCAGGAGAATCTTGGCGTTAATAATAGTATTGGCAGTTGTAGGAGGGGAAGTATGGTGATTTGTTTCATGCTGCACAGAAGACAATAGTAATCTACTTCCTTATTGTAAAAATAGTAATGATATACACAGACACAAAAGAATGGACATCATAGTAAAGGATGGGACTCAATCCAAAGGGCAGAAGGCTCTCAATATGCTGCTGTGGAGAAAAAAGGATTATTCCAAGCATTAATAGTATTAATAGAAGCCTCGTGACCCCTCACTTGCTAATCTTTCCAGTAAAATGAAAATGTAGCAACTGAATGGTGGCATTTTGACTGTTGATGAACTGAAATGGATTGGAACTGGACTCGTTCATTCATTAGTGCATAAAATATAATAATCAGAAAACAACTGGCAAAGACAAATTGCAGTATTACTATAAAAGTAAAGTATCGATCGTCAAGAATGCTTGGGAATGGGGGATTTTCCAGAAGAGGAATGTTTCCATCTGTTAAATCCCAATACCTTAAAGGAGAACTAAACTCTAAAAATGAATATGGCTGCAAAAAACATTTTACATACGGAACTTATTGCACCAGCCTAAAGTTTCAGCTTCTCAATCGCAGCAATGATCCAGAACTTCAGACTTGTCACAGGGGGTCACCATCTTGGAAACACTCACATGCTCAGTGGGCTCTGAGCAGCTGTTGAGAAGCTAAGCTTAGGGGTCGTCGCAAATTATCAAGCAGAAAATGAGGTTGGCTTGTAATATAAGATGATGCTACAGGGTTGATTATTAAATTTTGATGCTGAGATCGGTAAGTGACAGCAGCGCAGAGCATGTGCAGTGAATCAGCAGAAAAGAAGATGGGGAGCTACTGGAACATATTTGTGGGCACAGATCTTCCCTGCTAAAGGGATGTGGTTACAGAAGCAAACACAATGTGCAACATTTCTAGCCAACTTCTTTAGTTAATCTTTAATTCTCCTTTAAGTTTGCTAACAAAAAATGTAACATTAGAAAAAAAATAGCATTGTTTGCTAGCATTCAGGATTCATGCAGCTTATAATCATATCAAGGTACCAGTGTTGGACTGGGGGTCCTGGGCCCACCATGGCTGCCACTTCAATGGCATGAAACATGACACTTGCTAATACCACCAAAGTGTTACCATAAGGAAATTAACAATGTTCCAGCCATTATTTCTGTAATGTTACATGCTAAAAAGGTTATGCTATGGGTTTTGTTATTTCTTGAACTAAGAAGCCAGCCTTTTAGCAGAGGAAAGGGTGAAAGGGATTTACAAATAATAGAGGTACAGGCACAGTATAAGAAGCTGTCAAGCCCTAGAAACAATATACCATCAGTGTGGCAGTTTAAATGTTTTTGAAAAAAATAGAATTGTTTTAAAGTACTACATAAAATCATGCATAATCAGAAACCATACAGCTAGGAGTTGTGAAATAAACTAGGAATATAGGGATGTGTTAAACGTACAGTGCATGTTTTTAATTTCTTTTTACCAATGACATCTAACAATATAACAGTTACAGTATGTCTGAAATGAAGGTTAGGCAAATTGTGGCAAATTGTTCACATGGGACTCTGAATTTAAACAGCCACTGAGCCAAATCTGGTCATTTGTTCTTGCTTTGTTTGTCATGGTTCCTGTGAAACATGCAGTATATGCTAATTCAATTTAGTCATAGCCTTTATATCCTCAGGTGTCTGCCCACAGCCTTCCAGCCTCCCTAAGCACCTGTCATAAGCTTTAGCATTATAATTCTGTAAAGAATATAGCAGTATTTTGTCGGCATAAGTATGTATGTATTATTATTAATAATAATAAGCACAGCTGAGCAATACATTACAGTATATATGGCCCTTTACTTGAATTCCAATGACAAAGTTAACTATTGGGCATCAGATACAATAAACTGGTAAAAACTTTAATGGACTTGTGTAATCTTAAAACATGAGGTATGGCCACTGTATTTCCTGTTCCTGTATGCTCTATTCACTCTTCAGTACCAATAATTTCACAGTTCAATGTAGGAGGCACTGCCACCTAGTGGCCAAATTAATTATACATTCAGTATTTAACAATTCACATTTTGCCTCCTTACACATGGATATCAACTTTGCATTTTGCAACCATAGAGGATACTTTCCCTAACATGTTTTTAAAAGAAACACAGAAATAGAGCAGATATTTATTTCATCTGGAGTTGGTCCAAGCTGTTCTTTTAATGGAAAGTGCCAAAGAAATTGTATTTTTATTACTCCCTAGGAGAAGTAAGGATAGGCGTTTTCCCTGTGTGAAATGTAACATTTTACTGCACTAAGAATAAATGCGTAATGTAAAACTTAAGTTGGTGACAAAAGGCACACTCCAGTGTAAAAACTATTCTAAGGACTAAGCAGTTTATTTTTATTTTACATCAGCATCAGCATTGTTCCCAAACAAAGAAGTGAAAAGCAAAAACGACTTTATACAAAGATATTAAGAACAGGAAAACATTACATAAGCAACAGCAGAGGCGCTTCTGAAGGGTCAGATGTCTCAATTAAAGACTGAAGTAAAGACATGTTGAATAGAATACTTTCCATCTTCATTCTGGTGTCAACGTGGCTTTCTGGCTGCTATGCCCACTGACCCTACCAATCAGAATGTGGACTGAATTTATTTTTTTATGCATTTTTATTGTATGTTGCAAGATTTACTTTTTGCACCTTAGGTCTAGCATTCAGAATACTATTTATTTGTTATACAATTTAATTTAGAATGAATGGATACACACTAAATAGACTAAATACAGTTTTGATGATATTCTTCTGCCTATAGTATACAAAAGTTCAGTCAGTATATAGACTACCCCTTAAAGACAGCACCTACATTTGTGTATTCTGTAAGACTTAGGGGCACATTTACTTAGCTCAAGTGAAGGAATAGAAGAAAAAATACTTTGAATTTCAAAAGTTTTTTGGCCTACTTCGACCATCGAATTGGCTACTTCGACCTTCGATTACGACTTCGATTCGAATGATTCGAACTAATAATCGTTCGACTATTCGACCATTCGATAGTTGAAGTACTGTCTCTTTAAAAAAAACTTCGACCCCCTACTTCGCCAAGTAAAACCTACCGAACCTCAGCTTTCTAAGCTTTTTTTGATCAAAGGAATTTCGTTCGATCGATGGATTAAAATCCTTTGAATCGTTCGATTCGAAGGATTTAATCGTTCGATCGAACGATTTTTCCTTCGATAGTTCGATCGAACGAATTGCGGTAAATCCTTCGATATAAGAAGGATTTAAATTCGACAGTCGAATATCGAGGGTTAATTAACCCTCGATATTCGACCCTAAGTAACTGTGCCCCTAACTGTACATGTTTAATTGATTGGTTTTTTTTTTGTGTTGGTCCAGGACAGCCTGTTGTCTGCAAAAAGGTACCAGCACTTAGGTTAAGTGGAGTTGCTAGAGGCAGCCATCAAAGCTGTCTCTAATGCATGTGTATAAATTGTGGATTATATCTCATAGAAACTTTTGGCTATTACAGTTCTATTTTCATATAACATATATTCAGTCATTAAAAATGACTTACTTGCTTCTTTTGTGGACATGAGTATTTCATGAATGCCTCCTATAAAACGACTGCTTCTTTTGTAGCTGGTCTCTACTTGCCTCGTTTTGAGCCAGTCATTCTCTAATATTTTATTTTTATTTCTTGTGGAAGAATACAATACAATACTAAAACGTTTTGAAAGTAATTACTACCCATGTTCTAGCATCTTGGACAGCTCCACATGTCCAGGGCTACTGATCCATGGACCTGAGGAAGTGAAATTGAACAAACTGCTCATCCACAATGACTTCATATTGTGCTAATCAGACTGAGCACCATACAGGACAATTGGTTAGATAACCATTACATGTAGTTTATGGATCAGATTTTTCTATCAGTCCCATTTAATTTTGACTCATGCAACATCATCCAACTCGTCGGATGTGTTTTCCGATCCAACACCATCCTACAAACGTGCTTGTGGAGTTTAGCCCTTACTCTTCCTATATTATCCTGAATCCAGGTGCACATTACATAAAGGACTTAGAGGAAGAGTTTTTGCATGTGTAACAGTAATTTATTATTTTATTATTAACATGTATTTATATAGTGCCAGCATATTGCGTAGCACTGTAAAGTAAATGTGATTGTACAACTAAATCACATGAATTCTATACATAGAACATATGGAGTTACATACATCACAGTCAATACCAGTACAAAAGGTGAGGAAGGCCCTATGCAAAAGAGCATCCACTCTAAAGGGAAGGAAGTAATACACAAGATGTGGGAGTGGGCAAGATCGAATTAAGTGGGTGAGAAATGTGGTACTGTATGTGGTGTAGCTTTTGGTAGCTAAGCAGAGTGAGGGTAGGCTTCTCGAAATAAGTGCATTTTAAGAGATTTCTTGGAAGCAGAAAAGTTGGGAGAAAGTCGGACAGACCGTGGGAGAGAGTTCCAGAGGAGGGGTGCAGCCCTTGCAAAGTCTTGAATGCGAGCATGGGAGGAGGTAATGAAAGAAGAGTTGAGTTCTTCTGGCATGATTAATAGTATATTTAATGCATGTTGCCTCGGTGAATTTCTTACATCTACATCAACATTGAACCTCATTTTCCAGTTTGCTGCCCAGTGACAGCATCCTGCATGGAACCTATAGTTCTGCACAATTTAGTATCGTCTGCAAAAATAGAAATAGTACTCTCAATGTCCACCTCCGTGTCATTAATAAACACGTTGAAAAAGACCAAAATCCTTGTGGTACTCCACTAACAGGAAATCCTCAATTTACCCCCACTCTTTGTAATCTATCCTTCAGCCAGTTCTCTATCCAGGTACAAATACTATGTTCCAGGCCAATATTAATTAATTTAACCATTAACCTGTGTGGTAATGCATCAAACGTTTTAGGAAAGTCCAAGTAGATTCCAAATAGATGCCATTGCAGAGTCGAGGTTCCTGCTCACCTTTATATAAATGTCAATTTAATTAGTCTGGCATGATCGGTTAGGCATAAAAACCATGCTGGCGCAAACTTATAGTATTATGATTTGCAATGAAGTCAAGTATGTTATTCCTTAATACTCCTTCAAATAGCTTTCCTAAGTGATGTCAAACTAATCAACCTATAGTTCTGAGGCTGAAAAAGGGATCCCTTCTTGAATAGTGGCAATAGTATAGTAGCAATTTGTCAGTCTCTCCACACCATGCCAGACCTCAGTGAATCCTGAAAGATTAAGTAAAGAGGTTTGGCAATCACAGAGCTAAGCTGTTTTAGTACCCTAGATGAATACTATCTGGCCCCGAACCTTTGTTTATCATTACATGTTCTAGTCTCTTTTGGAAGTTCGTCTTGTGTGAACCATTCATAATTTGTTGTATTACTAGAATTGGGACTATTAAATGAGGAACCAATTAATGAACGTTTCCTTCTTGTGTAAACAGATGAAAAATAACAGTTCAGAATCTCTGCTTTTTCTCTGTTCTCCTCAACCAACGGACCCACCTCTGACATCAAGGGTCCACCACATCCTGCTTCATTTTTTTTACTATTTACACATTTAAAAAATACATTTTGGATTCATTTACTCCTTGCTGCAATATTCTTTTCCATCTCAATTTCAGCTTGTCTGATTTTTTTAAATGTTTCAGCTGTCCCAGCTAACTTGAAAACCTGAAAAGCATGTTTTTTCTTACCAACTTCAGCACCTACACTTCTGTCAAAGGTTTTGCTCTGCAACAATTCTACTTGCTTACAAGGGGAATATGTATGTATGTATGTATGTATGTATATATATTTTTGTATAGTGCTCCTTGAGAGCAAAGCACTGTACAGCAGAAGAACAAATTAATATAATAAACAGGGGGTCATTATAATAATAAGTACAAATAAGTATAAAAATACAATACATATAAATATAAAGTATAGTTACAATATAAATTATTGTGAAGGAGACAAACAGATAGAGGTGACTGCCCTGTAAAGCTTACAGTTTCAATGTACATATATTGACATGTATATTTATTAAGCAGCATTTTAAAGACATCTTACTTTTCTTCTGTGTTAAACCCTATTTACAGCAGTAGTGTTTATAATCTATTCTGTTTATAAAAGTAAAACAGGAAACCATTCTAAGAATGACAATAATGTTAGTAGAGTGTTTGGGACCTGTGATTTTCAGGATAAGGGATCTTTCTGTTATTTGGATCTCCATACCTCAGGTCTACTAAAAGTCTTGAGGTATGGAATACAAGGCAGCATCCCACAAGTTATCAGGGGCGGCAAAAAAGTGCTCTCTGCACTAGCGATGCAGCCCCCCACCCGCTCCGGCGCATGATATTGTATGCTCTGGGTGCGAGGGGTGGCATCAGAAAGGCCACCTTAGGGCAGCAAAGAGTCCCAAAACACCCCTATGGGCAGGGCCCTCTTCGCCTCTTGTATTGGTTATTGGTCGCTATATATGTAATTCTGTATGTTCATTTATTTTATATCACTGTTGAATATATTGGTGCTGTAAAAATACAAGTCAATTTCTCTTTAAGCATTACTTTAAAAATTACATATTTCATGAATTGAGGGTTTTTATATGGGGTTGGAATGACACTGAAAAACATTGAAGGTAATTTACTTTGGCAAGTACAGTGTGCAAAATGCAGTTTCTGTCACAAATCACCATGTTTATTAATCCAAAATGCAGCATCATTGGGTGCAAGCATAGCATTGCATTTGGCACATTTGTTAAAACAGCCTAAGCTTGGGATTCTTTGGCCACAGGTCTATTGCAGCTATTGATGCAGTCAGCTGCAGAATTCCTAAACCACTGCAAAAGTTCTTGTGTTTATGGATGAAAGTGTTTTAGTTTTGCAAAAAGTCCAGGGACCTTCTTGAGGGCTCATGCCTGAGAATACTACAATAGAATATATTCTGAATACTACAATAGAATATATTCTGTTAATAAAATATGAAACCCATTCTGTGATTGTGTAATGTCATGAAAACTGCAATCTTATAGAAAGCTGTGCAAAGAAAATGTACAAACATAAGCATGTTTTTTTTAAATGTTCCCCAAACATTAGCTTTAAAAAATGGAATGCCTTGAAAAAGGAACATAGTTATCCACTAGATGTCAGTGTTGGTGCATGCAAAGTTATTGCCACTTGTTAGTTTCAAGAGGGAACCGAGGAGCCTCTAGTAATAATTATACATTACAGCTGTTAGAAATATAATACAAAATGTATGATGAAAGTTGGTGCATTGACATCAGAGGTAATCTGGATGAATCACGCATATGTTTCTTTTTTTATATTCAAGTTCTGTGTGAAGCTAATAATGTAAATCATAGGCTGGATTAATTGCGGTAGTTCAATGTAACCACAGTTGTTTCCAATAATATCAACTTTAAACTGTACCTACTAAAGGCTGATATATATATATATATATATATATATATATATATATATATATATATATATATATATATATATATATAGCCTTCACTTTGAATCTTTCTTCCATTAATTGATCCTGAGTATGTAAGTCCTCAGCTTCTGTTTTGCTGCCCAAAACTGGCACTGGACATGCAACATTATAGCTCTGGTTTATTTGAAATTCCTAATAAATATGACTAAAATCCCCAGTGAGGACTGTGTCTAGAAAATGAACTGCCTGGACTGCAGTGTGAATGTTGCGTTCTAATGCTTAACAACAAATCAGCTTAAAACAAATCTAGCAAAGCCAAAGAGCTTATCAGAAATAAACACTTTCAGCCCATTGAGAACACAGAAAGGCACGGAGAGTTTTACCACAAAAGGTTCCAAGAAATAAATAGGACGAGTGTTGTCTGTATTATAACAGTTCAAGACGGCTGGCTGGAAAGCCAGAGATATACAGTATTGCCATGCTAAACCAATTATCTCCATGCATTATTTTTCCTATTTATTTGAGGCTGACTGCCGCATTGGCCTTACACAAGATGTTAGCCAGGAGCAGGCCTGTGTTGCTTCATAAGAAGTCTAGAGACACAAGGATGAGCCCAGTTCCAAATAATTCTTCAACGGCACGCAGTGGAAATGGTGCAAAAGACAGCTTGTAACTACCACCTGGCCAAGGCAAGTGTCAGTTAATCATTAATACAAGAAGTGACAGATTCATTGTCGCCTGTCACTAGTATAAACCTACATGTGTTTTTTTTTTGTTGTTTTTAAATGACAAATTTTTTATTAAAAGATTTTTGGTGCACATGGATATCAAAATACAACGTATTGGCAAGGTGGTACAAAAGTAAGGATAACTGTACATATGAATCTAAACAAATCTCAATGTAGCTATTGTAAATAGAAAAACATGTAGGGGCAGATTCACTAAGGGTCGAATTTCGAAGTTAGAAATACTTCGAAATTCGACCCTCGAATTGAAATCCTTCGACTTCGAATATCGAAGTCGAAGGATTTAGCGGTAAACGTTCGATCGAACAATCGAAGGATTTTTTGTTCGATCGAACGATTAAATCCTTCGAATCGAACAATTCGAAGGATTTTAATCAAACGATCGAATGAATATCCTTCGATCAAAAAAAGCTTAGCAAGCCTATGGGGACCTTCCCCATAGGCTAACATTGACTTCGGTAGGTTTTATCTGCCGAAGTAGGGGGTCGAAGTTTTTTTTAAAGGGAAAGTACTTCGACTATCGAATGGTCGAATAGTCGAACGATTTTTAGTTCGAATCGTTCGATTCGAAGGTCGTAGTCGAAGGTCGAAGTAGCCCATTCGATGGTCGAAGTAGCCCAAAAAAACTTCGAAATTCGAAGTTTTTTTCATTCGAATCCTTCACTCGAAGTTAGTGAATCTGCCCCTAACAGTTCTGTGGATTGAGGGTCGCAAGCACATCCAAGCAAGTTAGTCATTATCACTTGGTTGCCCAATATGATAGCTGTAACACACATTTTTAATTGAAAATACGTGTGTTTTATAGTCAATTATATCTAACCTCTACCACCCAAAATATTGTGTTTTTTTTTTTTTTTTTTCATAGAATGAAGTTGTTGGGAAAAAGGGACCAGGAGAAGGAGAGGAATCTGAATATTGTCACTATATTAAGAAGGACGGCTGTGCTCCTGTCTATTTATTGCGCTCATTTTCCGCTGGCAAAGATGGGATGAGATTTCCTTGTTCTGCTTTTTCAGCAGATCCATCTTCTATTCTATGAATAAGTTGAAATGGATGTGTTTTAAAAGTAACTTTTTATTGTTGCTGTACATTAGAAACTGTTTGCAGTTTTTTCTAGTATACTCATAGGGGCAGATTTACTAAAGAGCAAAGTGCCCATCGCTAGAGTACATCCAATCCGCAGGGACATTGCCAATTTACTAACAGACATTGAGGACAATTCTCTAGCGAAAGAGACTGTCGCTAGTGCAGTTTTGCGCCCTATGGCCAGGCAAATTTTCGCTCAGGCAAATGATTGTTATCGTTACTACAGAAATTGAAAACGCTGGAGTTTTTTCACATTTTAAAGCGGTATTGTCTTTAAAAGTTGTAAGTATTACAAATTTTTATTTGAACCTTTAATTTAACCATTTGAGGGTTAAGCATTACTTTAAAAATTACATATTTCATGAATTGAGGGTTTTTATATGGGGTTGGAATGACACTGAAAAACATTGAAGGTAATTTACTTGTGTGCAAAATGCAGTTTCTGTCACAAATCACCATGTTTATTGATCCAAAATGCAGCATCACTTATTATTAAAAATGTTCAAGGAAGCAAAATAGGTGTCTGTTAGTGAATTGGAGATGTCCCTGCGGATGGGATTTCTGGTGAATTTTCACTAGCGACAGCCACTTTGCCTAAAGTAAATCTGACCCATAGTATTTTATACCTTCCAGCACTTTATCAGGTGAAAGAAATGGTGGCTTGTGCCTCTACTAACGCACTAAGCTACATTGGTAAATTAATTTTAACACTGTAAATTCCATATATTGCAATATGTTCATGCTGGCCAGTCCTACACTCTCTTTCATCTGATTCATTAAAGAGGTTGTTCACCTTCTCTAGTGTCTCAGTCTGGCAGCCATGGAGCCAGCCATTCAAGTTAAAAAGGCACAGGTTTACACTGCAGATAAGTTATGTAGAGTATAATGGATCTAGTTCTTACACAGGTAGATAAACATGAGTCAACATTTGTACATGGCTCCCTAGAGTACTATATAATGAAAACCCCTCTCATAAAATATGAATTTTTTTTTGCCAAGATATAGTTTATTTGTAAGTACTAGATCCAGGGCCACTTTAGTAAATGGGCAAAAGGAGCATCTGTCCAGGCCCAATGATTTTTTTTGGGGGGGTTACTGTATATATATATATGCCATAATGTATTATTTATTTTTTTCCCCTCCCTCCCTACTTTAATTGATACTGTAAATAAGAAAGAATATATTCTTTCTCCCTTTAACAGCCTGTACGTCCTACCAAATACATTAGCTCTTGCTCTCTCCCATTTACAATGTACAAATTCTTCCTGAGAAACTCACACTGTCAGCCCTATATAATTAACAGCCTGCTGCTTATCTGTGGTAATAAATTTGCCATCTGTCTTATTCCTGACCCCATCACAGACTCCTAAACTAACTCTTTCTTATCTTTCTTACATGGTTTCTTTCACTATTTGGCTTTCCTTAGGCACCATGTATCAAGCATTTCTTGTTAAAGTAACAAAGTGTAAAATCCAAAATGTTAGAGCCCCCCCCATCATTATAATTACTTACCTGATACCTGGGACAGTGCTCCTATTTGCTGAAAACTGCATGAGTCCAAAACAACAGAAACCCATTATCAGTATCTTCTTAGGCTTTTTCCATCGTCTCTTTGTTTTCCGGTCCAGGCAGGTGCATGTACAGTAGAGTGAATGCTGATCTTGGATGCAAAATGCTGACTTTTTTACAATGTAAATGAGCTTCTTCAGAAATACCCTGGACCTTTTCAGTTTTACACTAACAGGAACACCCCCTGGGGTACAGGGTCAGACTGGGATGGTGGGACACTGGGAATAAAACCTGGTAGGCCAAAGACTTCATTGGAGGTTGTGAGGGGCCTTAAAGGTCATTGCCCAGCGGGCCCCTGAAATCCGGTTTGATGCTACTGGCGTATCAGGTAAGCAATCATAATCACTGGCAGTGCTTAACACTTTGACACCCACCAGAGATTATACATTTAGTTCTCCTTTATTTACTTTTTTAAATAACTAGTAATACTGCTAGGAAATGAAATGAAAAAGCAAACCATACATGGAAATGTTTTTCAATGCTGTGAGCATCGGGCCCACTGGGGATTTTTCTTGGTCATTGGCATGCTAATTAGTTACTATGGGTTACTACTACTGGGCAAAGTGCATATATGGATATTGGGGCATTAAGGAAATTACAACTGAAAAATTCAGGTGATAGAAAATAATGCTAATATTGCCGAAATGAGGGCAATGGGTTCAGGTGATAAGGAAAGCACTTTTCACAGCAAGTCTTCCCTTTTTAAGAGATTTATTTTAAATGAACACAATGTTAACAAATTATTTTAGTTTTTAAAACTGTTTATGTCAGTCGTGAAGATTTTGTTTCCCTGCCCTTGCTTAAAACAAAGAAGATAAATATTCAAAAGAAATTGCTTCCCTGCTGTGCAACATCTGCTCTGTGCTGTTCAGCAGTTGCTACATCAGGTTTTAGCAACTGTAAGGGGCTTTGTACAGTTTGCAGGAGCCTTAGCCAGCAGTAATATTTATTGATTTTAAATGGGCATTCAAACTAATCACACTGAGGCATTCCCTGGACAATTTAACAATGTAATTGGCTTCCTCAGACAAGTGTAATCATCCCTAAAGGAAGGTGTTCCAAAAAGGACGGATAAATTGATCTCTCTTTAATGACCTCCTAAGAGATTTACACACAAAATGACATTTTGATAAAGTTAAAGTTAAGGGTTGAATAATTCTAATTGGAGTCATGCACTGGCCCCCGGAGATTCTTATAATCACGATAACATCAGAAAAGTTTAAAACAACTTAATTAGAGCTAGGCTGTGGTTCCAAATATATGGCAGTAGAACATATTTAGTAGAAAAGTTTTAATGTTATCAATAGATTTGCATCTCTGCACTCATTCCGATGGGATATCGATATCCGGAGATATCAACCAGCCTTATGTCATAATGGAAATAATGAGCCATTCCTGGTTTTATAGGCCTGAATTCCTGTTCACAAAAGATGTCATTACATAAAATCTCAAAAAGGCCAGGTTCAGATCTTTATTTATGACATGGGGCTGAATGATGTCTCTAGAGTCTTTGCAGGCTTATCCAAGGCCCAATACAAGATCCAATAATGCCACAAGCTTGGCTTTTATAGGCCTATGTATGTCCACCTAAACGCTTTTGTTTGACAGGAAAGTGTAGAGGAGTAGGTGATTGAGGAGTTTAAAGGCAAAACTATTTACACTTTTCCCTTCTAATAAAGAACAGAATAAATACAGGGGTGGATGATGATAAACTAGACCCAGAATTGCCTCATGTCTCAGAGGAGTTCTTTTATGAAATTGCAGTTTGCGTGGGTTGTGACGGATACAAGCTGCATACAGTTTTGTTCTAAAAGGGACCTGTCACCCAGACATAACAGCTAGTATTACAAAAGTCCTTTTCAAATTAAAGGGGTTGTTCACCTTCCAGCACTCTATATAGTTCAGCAGATATTAAGACTTTTTCCAATTACTTTCTATTTTCTATTTGTTACTGATTTTCTAATATTGAAGTCTCAAGTTTCATATTCGACTTCTTCTGTCTTTTAAAAGCAACTGTGGGGGGGGGGGGATGGCCGATTCTGTAAACTATGTATCACTAGATTCAATGCACAACCCTATAACAACTCACCAAATATACTCACAGGAATTCAACAAAGATGAATAACAATTTGAAAGCAAACTATGCACTGGTGCCATATGAGGTTAACCTTCTAATTACTCAGAATGATGAATCCAAACAAAAAATGTGCTCACAGGACTTACCGCAAAGTGTCATCAACAGTGAAGGATTTCTATTGAGGGCACCCGAAGGCTAGCATTCCCCACCAAGATCAGGTTTATCCTTCATACCTAAATCCAGAGTACAGGGGTGTGTGCGATGATTTAAACAATGGGCAAAATCTTCCACCTGCCCAGTTCCCAGTGCTCCCTGTGCAGCTTCAGGTTGGCTGGATGGTATGCCCCAATTAAATTGTGTCGCCTCCGGCCTGGGCCTGAGGATTGATGGTTTCTTTGCTGGAATTAAATTGGGTCCTAGCTGAACTGAATATAACAATAAGCCTCTTGCCATTAAGGAAACTGTGCAGTGGGAAGGAGTAAATGGGACTGAATAGTTTTATCAGCAGTTCAAGTTGGTATAATCTGTGACATGCAAATTGGTCAGCAGTTTTATTTTAACAATTTACTTTGCCTGGAGTCATGATTTAACCTGAATTTATCCTGAATTGGATAATGTAAATCAATTGGATTAGACTTGCCTATCAAAGTGCCAAATCTGCTCATCTCTATAGAGAAGCCTAAATATAGAGCATTCTTGCTTATTTCGTTCCAGGTTGTCATTATTACATTTATATTCTGTGAATGATTTCGAAATCTGCTCTTCCCCTCTTCCCAGTGGAGGCAAGGAATTCACTGGCTTAGACTATTTAGTTCTGTTCAGAAATAAGGACACACCTGGATATCAGAGCTATGTAGGACAGTACTAAAATTAACATTAGAAAAAGCTTAGTAAGGAGTTTACCCTGGCATAGCTAATGATCTCAAGTTCTCAGAGTGGAGAAATGGGAGCACAGGGATGTAAAACAATGATTTTTATCAGGGCCCTTATTAACCCATATAGCAATTTCTTATCATATGTAATGCCACTGTATTTTCCTCACTGTGTGGTTAACAACAATGATTTATTCATGAAATACATATTAGCTACAGGACATAATATAATATAATAGTTGGACTATTAGTTTGCCAAGTAACATAGGGGGAAATTTGATAATAGGCACAAAGAAAAATAGTTTGCATACTTTTAAGAAATTCTTGAAGGTATCGTAGTCTTTTGGAGCAAACATAACATCTTTTTCATATAGAAGTTTTATTACATTCACTGCCCACGGATGCAAGCGATAAAGTTAAAAAATTCTACATTACAAAAGTAGGGACCCATAGGGTTAAGTTCAGAGTCTGTCTACTTTTACTGAAAATGGGGTGATTTTATTCCATCTGGGGTTCTGGCAGCAACAGGCCCCAGGCTATGGACAGAAACCACATGGATGCCCTTGGTGGGCTCGGGGATAACGGCACCCTGATAATGGTGAGAGAGATCTACAAGAGAGAGATGCCTGGAGATGGATTCCAGTGAAAGATGTTCGGGAGAAATCACACTCTGAAAGGGTGTTGGAGTTGGCCTGAAGATTTCCGTGAGAGCTGTGGATGCCTGTGTCAGTTCTATGTGAGCCCTCAGTGAGTTTTGGCCTGAGGAAAGGGTACTGAAGGATCCCAGCATGTACCCCTGTGTGAGGACAGGTTGTGCTTGATAACCTGCTACGTGGGAGCTACTGCCTCTAACCAAAGGAGAGGAATAGGGAAAGAAAGTGTTACCTGGGGTAAAAAGCACTTGGCACTGGAACTGTGTGTCCACCAGGAGTGGAGTGTGGGACTTTGCCTTGGGAAAGACTGTAGGCAGACAAACAAATGTTGGTGTAGGGCACTCCGGAAAAAACACAAAATAGATCAGACCAGAAGATGAATAAAAAATAGAAATCTTTATTGTACAAACATCTCTTGCCTGACGCATTTCGTGTCTCTAGGACACTTAGTCATATGACTAAGTGTGAGGAAACTTAGTCATATGACTAAGTGAGTCTCTAGGACACTTAGCCATATGAGAGGAATTCCCAGTACCCTTTCATTTACCAAAGGGGATTCAGGACCTGTGTCTGGTAAGATATTGATGATGTACATCCTATAATACACGAAGGGGTTAAAATAGGGTGACACAAGAATAAGGCACCCCAGCAGATATTAATTGCTCAAAAGTGTTTATTGCCACACAACATGTTTGGAACCTGTGGGGCTCTTTGCCAAGTGTGAAACAGCACAGTGAAACAACATATTTACGGTGTTTTACAGGAAGTGACCTTCACAAGTAAGTACATTCCCCCCAGGAATAATCACCACCAGGGTTGGAATTAGGGGCAGACAGAAGAGGCAAATGTCTTGGATGCAAAGCTCGGGGGGGAGGCGCCAGGCATGTACCTTCCCTGCTGCCTACCCCTAGTCTGGTTAGACGAGTCCTGTTTTACAATTTCAAAGTGCATGAATGTGTGCCTGGACACGTCTGTTTAAAGAAATGCACCTGCGGTGGTGGGGAGCGACTCGCCTGCGTGGGTTGCCTACTGCTGGGGTTGCCACACCTCCACCGTGGAATACATATGCACCCACGGTAGAGGTGTACATAAAGAAGACAATTCAAGTCAATTTGACTCCTTTCCATTTGCAAACCTTCTTCCACTGTCAGAAGAGGTCGCAAAACAGTTTGCGGCTATTTTAAATTCACGCCACGCAAAGGAAAATTTGCTCGCGCAAAGGCATGACTTTTCGCATTACAAATATTTTTTCTGTTACTGACTTTTAGTACAATCCCCAAATAATCTGTTTATTATTATGATTCAGGCCTTTAGTTGCTTCCGTGTGCATTGCCTTAAATACAATGCATAAACTACACAAGGCTTTGTACATTAGGCACACACAGAAAATCCAGGCTTCGTCCTATAGTTAGACAGAGGGTTGAAGCACCTTAGTAAAAGAGGGTTAATTAGCTATGGGTTTCTAGGCTGATGGCACATGAGGTGTATCGTTCTGCCAGAGAAGAAGCATGAGAAACTGCCATATAAATAATGGGGGCATGAAAATACTCTACATATTCAGTCTGAAAAGGGCTAGTACTGACTATTTCCACTGTATGGGTTGCATTACAGAATAGGTCCCATATGTCATAGTCCATAGACATACAGTACAGCTTACTTTTATACTCCAATGCCCTATTAAATAATATTTTTCTGTCTTTGCTGAACGCAGTAAATGAAAAGCAAATTCAGCACAGTGGGGATAAGGTATAGGGACTGACACTGCAGAACAAGCATTTCCATTCAGGCCTCGTCACTGCCTGTGATTATAGTGATTTGTATCCACAGCTGGAGAAGTTTAGTATTTTCCTCTGCCCTGATTTCATTCTCTGAAATCATATGCCCCAGGCAATCCTTACTTATACTAACTTATAATAACTTAAATAATGCCCTATTGATTTGTTCTGTTTTTGTTTGCATTATCCATTCTTAAGTTGTTCTTTCATATTAGTTTTCATATACATTACTACTGTGACAAAGCATTTCTGTGCATCTCGTATATAATGCTGATCACAGGAGGGTATGTTGTCCCTAAGGAATATAAGAAAATAGAATAATGAAAGCTTTCTTTTGCCCTACTTGCATTTAGCCTGATTAGTTCCCTTGACTATAACATACAAAGAGGTATAGTTCAGTTTAACCACTTTTGTCTGTAGACTTACATTGAAATTAGGCAGAGTGTTCCTGGCAGTATAGATTCATGATGGTAAGTACTGTAACTTTTGGTGAGCTCATCCTTAATCTTTTTTCATGGCATAAACTTACCCTTTGCAGCTGAATTTTCTCTCCCAGGTAGGTTTATTTTTTTCCCTTTGGCTGCCATGATCTACTGGTGGTGTCTTGTTTACAGCAAACTTTTGATTTAAGAGACTGGATTTTCACATCTAACAAATAGCAACAGGGAGAGAATGTCCACTTCGATTTCCCATTATTTCACTACAGCAGCACAAGCCCACCAGGTGTGGAAGAATGGGCCTGTCTCCCCCCAAACCCAGACATGTCTCCCAGACTGATTATATGGATGTAAAAGCAAGCACAATATTACATATATGTGAAATGACACATTTCCATGATTTGGGCCAGTTGCATTACTTCAGATGACCAGCCTACCCCAGCAAAGAATTTTTAGCCTCCCCCAAAGGTCAACCACTACCCACCCTCCTGCCTATTCCCCCAGACTCCCACCCACAGTTTTGGGGTCTGCGTCACCAACAGAGTTCAGTGCAACTGCCATTTTCAGAATAGATATGGTGTCAATTCCTACAAGCCAATAGACACAACATTATAATGGCATTAGTGCATAATTATCTCACTGCTCAATGTCAGCTGCTCCCATATGCATGTCCCTTCACTGGCTCCCAATCTCCTCTAGAATCAAATTCATATTACTTACACTCACATTCAAGGCCCTTAAAAATGAAGCCCCTTCCTAAATTTTATCTCTGATCTCCAAATACTCTGCTTCATGCAACCTTCGCTCTGCTTCTGACCTTCACCTCGCTTCTCATCTCATCACTTCTGCCCATTCTCGTCTACAAGACTTCTCTCAGGGCTTCTGCTTTTCTCTGGAACACTCTGCCTCGAGCTGTCAAACTTTCTCCTTCTTTCCAAACTTTCAAGCTCTCCTTAAAGACCCACCTGTTTAAAGAAGCTTATTCAATGTACCTTAATTAATCAATCATTTCTGTATCATAAATCACAGAATTGTTTCTAAAATCCTAATGCCTTAATTGTACCGTAACCTTTAGTTTGTAAACCCTAATTTGTAGAGCCCTCTAGTCCTATTGTACTCTGTAACCCTTGTTTGTTATTCACCATTTATTCCCTGTTTGTTATAACTAAGGTAAAGCACTGCGTATCTTGTGGGCGCTATAGCA
Source organism: Xenopus petersii (assembly GCA_038501925.1). NCBI lineage: Eukaryota > Metazoa > Chordata > Amphibia > Anura > Pipidae > Xenopus > Xenopus petersii. The sequence goes on along the minus strand of CM076681.1, from coordinate 62,247,227 downwards.
ATAAATGACAATGATGATAATCAGTACTTTCTAAATATCCAACCTGCAATATATATATATATATATATATATATACAGGTATGGGATCAGTTATCCAGAATATATATATATATATATATATATATATATATATATATATATATATATATATATATATATACTGTAAATTACTGGCATGTTATTTTTTAGGTCATCTGATGTACATTTACTGTTTAATGCTGCTCATATACAGGCAGATTGTGGCAAAAAAACAACCAGATTTGAGTTTGCAGCCTGCTTGCCTTTGTTTGGGGACTGATTGCTCAATTTCCTTGTCATTCTCCGATTGGAGTTCATTCATAAGCTGAACGGGAATGTTAGAAATTCCCATCAGATGACATGGACGAGGTCTTTAGTTTATTGGTCTACACGGGCCCCTTATGTGATGTGATTATTGAGCTAAAAGAATTGGAAAGCTCAATGAAAAACAGTTTTGTATTTCATAAATCAACTCCAAGGACTTTGACTTACTTGACTTTCTTTCTCAGAGAATGATTTTTGTTACACCGGACATGGGGTTTTTTTTTTTTTTTTTAAATAGGTGAGCGTCTGTTATCTTTTCTTAGCCTGGTCTATCCTCTTACCCACTGAGTTTAAGGTCCTCACAGTGGAAACCCCAAGGGACCTCTATTTCACTCAGAATATTCGCTTGAGTACCTACACTGGCAGATGACAACTAGGGTAATCCTTCTGCTTCCTTCAGTGAATCCTCTGACTACTCTACTAAATTTCTTAAACCAGGCTATTACTCTTAAATGTTATAATTACAGGAGCTAGATCTTACTAGATTTGCCATGTCCCATTTTCCTACCTCACTGAGGTGATCCCCATTACTGAGGCCTACTTTTCCCTAGGCTTCCAACACCATCTTCCCTCATTCACCAACAGTTCAAAATGGCCTTAACCCTGTTAAGATCAGAGAACCCACCTGACAACCCTAGCCCCAAACTTCCCTGGAGAATGTCGAAACTGTAGATAGGGAACCCCCAACCCTCTAACCCAGATGAATCGTCTCTCAAATGGTATACAAAGGATTAAATAAATTGTATGTTTACAATCTGATTGTTTTTGCAACACAGATTTTATTTGGCAAGAATCTGAATATGTTTTATATTAATTGCATGGAATTTAAATAAATTATTTTTGCCATATTTGACTTCCATTATTAATCCACCTTAACCATAACTCTATAACATTTAAATATTCAAAAGCTCAAAATGATTGTTTTTCATAAACAATGATATAAGCAGAGTTGCCTAAAAGCAGTGACAAGGTATTGTCCTTTTTACAAAGAGCAAATTAAGCAAGAATGACATGGATTTACTTACACAGACTGAGTAATTGAGTAATAAATGTAATTACATTGCAGGTTTTGAGAACATTCTGATAATGTGTTTCCTGGATAATAGATCCCATGACTGTATTTGAATCTTGGACACAAACCATTTCCAAAGAAATACCGAGGGGCAGTTTTACTATGTGGTGATCTGAACTGGAGATGCCAGCGGGATTCCAAGCAATTTGATATGTTTTGTGAGTTATAAACAATCTTCAGGAAAGTGTTTTATAAATTGTTACAGCTTGGAAAAGAGTTTGGTAAATCTTAACTATTCTGTGTTTTTTTTAGCAGCAGGATCAAAGCCTTTAAGCTCAGAAAAAATACATATACAGTAAGTAAATCTGCCCCTTTAGTTTTCAGTATAAGCATGTACCCAATACTCTATGTGTATTTACAATACAAATGAAAAGCTTGGTTCCTATCACCCGCAACGTCTATGAATGGTCTGTTCCCTTTCCGTAAACCCTTGATGCATTCTCTCTCACACTCATATAAATGGAATTAGAGGGCAACATCTGGACTGTGTAAAACTGTATTTATGCATGACTGTAGCTAGCAAAGATATTTTGTTTCTGATGACTTGGCCTGAGGACTATATGTATGATGTATAGTACAGCAGGCTTCTGTCTGTCAGACTTACTGGAGAATCCAGCAATCATGTAGAAGGTGACTCACAGGCACTACCCACTAGAGATGGCGCGAACTGTTCGCCGGCGAACTTGTTCGCGCGAACATCGGGTGTTCGCGCTCGCCGGAAGTTCGCGAACGTCGCGCGACGTTCGCCATTTTGGGTTCGCCATTGTTGGCGCTTTTTTTTGCCCTCTCACCCCAGACCAGCAGGTACATGGCAGCCAATCAGGAAGCTCTCCCCTGGACCACTCCCCTTCCCTATAAAAACCGAAGCCCTGCAGCGTTTTTTCACTCTGCCTGTGTGTGCTGAAGAGATAGTGTAGGGAGAGAGCTGCTGCCTGTTAGTGATTTCAGGGACAGTTGAAAGTTTGCTGGCTAGTAATCGTTTTGATACTGCTCTGTTATTGGAGGGACAGAAGTCTGCAGGGGTTTGAGGGACATTTAAGCTTAGGTAGCTTTGCTGGCTAGTAATCTACCTTCTACTGCAGTGCTCTGTATGTAGCTGCAGTGGGCAGCTGTCCTGCTTCTGATCTCATCTGCTGACTGCTGCAATAACAGTAGTCCTTGTAAGGACTGCTTTTATTTATTTTTTTGTTCCAATACAGAGCAGTATCAAGCAGATTACTAGCCAGCAAACTTCCTATCATCTGTCCCTGAAATCACTAACAGCTCTCCCCCTACACTATCTCTTCCAAGCACACACAGGCAGATTTTTCAGATACATTTTTGCCCTTGATCCCCATTCTGGCATGCCACTGTCCAGGTCGTTGCACCCTTTAAACAACTTTAAAATCATTTTTCTGGCCAGAAATGTCTTTTTTAGATGTTAAAGTTCGCCTTCCCATTGAAGTCTATGGGGTTCGCGAACCGTTCGCGAACCGCTCGCATTTTTGCGCAAGTTCGCGAATATGTTCGCGAACTTTTTTTCCGACGTTCGCTACATCCCTACTACCCACACAATACAGAGCCCACCTGAATCGTATACAGGTGGCCAGTAAAGTGAAAAGTATGTGGTGAGACTAAGGGGGAATTTTACTAAAGGGAGTAGGCGTTACTTCATTTTGCTACTTCGCCTATTTACTAACGGGCGCTGGTGTTACTACACAAATTCACCAAGTTTTTGATTTTCCTGACCGTTAGCTCTATCGCCAGACTAGCCTTCGCCACCTCAGACCAGGCAAGTGCAATAGAGTAGATAGGAGTTCCTCAAACTTTTTCTAAGTCCCAAAAAATGCTGGCGTCTTTTCCTTTTTAAAGGGTCACCTACATTTGGTAACATATGGCACCTAAACTAAACTGTGGGCACATGTGTAGGGCAATATAACACCTCTATATAATTTTATTAAGGTTCCCTGGCCTTGTGTAGTGTAATGTATTTGCTGCAGCATATACTGTACGTCCATTGTACTTTAACTGCACCCTGCATGCAAATTAGCCAACGCTAGCGTAACTTCGAACTGCTGAGCGTATTTTCGCTAGCGCAACTTTGCCAGCGTTTGTTACTCACAACTTCGGATCTTCGTGAATTAGAGTTGTTCAGTCAAATTTACACCTGGCGAAGTGTTGCGATATGCGCGAAGCCAGCGCTGGCGAATTTTCGCCGGTTAGTAAATTTGCCCCTAAGCCGGGGCAAGTATCAATGGGTTCAGGCAGAACCTTGGTCAAAAAGGTTGGAGGCTTGCAGCACAGGCTCATTTTAGAGTTAAGACAGTGGTCTGGTCAGGCAGAAAATAGCAAAGTCCAACATCCAGGAAATGGTCACAACAGAAAATCAATCAGGAGAATATGGCTAGGCTTCTGGAAACAACCAGGCAATAAACTGGGCCTTCAGTGTCCTTTAAATAGGCAGATTTGGCACCAAAAAAAGGGGGGGGTGCATTAGGATGCATCACTCCATCACTTGCATAATGTCTGACGTCACTGTGCATGTGTCAAACTGTCCTTGAATGCTATAACATCCCTTTTCATACTCAATTTAACGTGCATGTTTAGATTTTGTGGGCTTTTATTAAATAGATTATAACAGCAAGCCTGCAGAATACTAAGGTACCTTCATATTCCATATTTGCGGACTACCTAACATTCTGAAACTTTTACTTTGTTATAGCAAGGCAACTGAATAACTTTTCCATAATTTATGGTACATGAAGAAATATCTGTATTCTCGGAACGGAACATTTTCTATTTGGCCATTTGCGAACATGATTATTGGATTCTTGCATGCCATTTCTTATTGTATTGTGTGTTCTTTTGTAATTCTGTTTTTAAATTGTGGTTGCTCCGTGTGGTTAAAGCAGACGTTAAGACTACAATTAATCACAAACTCATTCATTTTCAGACTTGCTCCTTTTCTGGGCCTATTCATTGTGAGCAGTAATAATTTCCAAAGATGAAGATCTTATACAAACACATCAGAGTTGTTGACATTATAAAAATCTCCTCCATTTACCCATTTGGTGCATATGTGTTTGCACATTTGTAGACCACACAATATTTCATTACAGGAAAATGACCAAATTACACACTATCCAGTTTATCTGCCTTAAATCTGAACTTTTTCTTTTATTATCCAATATTACAAAGACATTTCCATTGATTCTTACTAATTTCTTATTATTTCCCTAACCTAAACATGCATTGTGATTTGGTTATGTTTAAATTCCTAATCACTGCAATCAGGCAGAGGAAGCCAAAGAAATACTGTTCTTTCTGTCTCGTGTGAAATGTTTGCTTCTAATAAAAGGCCTAAAATGATATACAAAGGCATTCTGGCCTCCCAGCCAAATCTGTTGTTACATTCTCATGCATTGAAGCATCTTTATTGTAAAGATCATAAAAGCAAACCTATGCTATTTTCCTAAGCCTTTTAGTTGAGGAATCCTGAATGTGTTGGCTTTCATTTCTCTTATCTAGTCACTTAGCAATGTGCTGTACTATTTACAATTGATGCTCATCTAAGATTTTGGAATAGAATGTGCAGTGTTCCCAATGCATTTGTGTATAAGAAAATAAAAGCGAAGATTTTGAGCTTTATTCACTTTTTAAACACACTGCTTTTATTCTGAACACAACTGCATGCCTGTAATTTGTTTAAGAATTTAATTTGTTATATAAGGCTAAAACTTTTAACTGTTGGGATCCTATTAAAAAATGATAATAGCATTAATCAAAACTACAGCATGAAACATTTGAGGTTTTTTAGCACCACTTCTACTTTGCTCCACCTTTGAAAGAATGCCTGCAAAATACTCATATTGCATCAATAGAATACTTGTGTTTGCCCCTTTATTTAGGGCAGAGGAACTTATCTTTAAGTAATAAAGAGATTACACATGGAACTTTCTACAAAACCGACATGATAAGCTATGGTTGCACAAAATCCTAGCACTTTTTGCAAAATTGGATTCAACCGAATCACAAGTGCTTGTCGAACTAAACCAGAACTGATGGCACACCAGGAGATGAATCACCCGTGATAACTCTAATCTCCTGTAAATGCTTTCCCACCAGCGATAAAGTGAATCGCAGGTGGTAAAACCCCTGTGTCGTTTTGGACTGCCAAAATCACTTGCATTTGCCTCACACATGGGTTTTAGCATCAGGGATTCACTTTATCAAGGTGGAAAGCAATTATGGAGAATAGTTGCCCTCACAAGAGAAAATTTATCGCTGGTTCTCCTTGTGCCCCATTGATAAAAGTCAAGTGATAGTGACCTAACCTGTGCCCCTAGCAATATGATATTCTACACATCCAAAGCTTTACAGCAGGAGTGGAAAAGTGGTGACAAATAGAAACGAAACAGAATGGCAGAATGAATTTTGATTCATTTCTTTTTATTACAAACCACTTCGTATGTTAAGCACAATAACATATGCTTGATTACTTGAATGCTAAGATATATGTATATGTGTGCACGTCAATATTTCAAGCTTAAAAAAAAAAATGTTCTGGCACAGTGTACATAATACTATTCATCTTTGACACACGTGTAAATAGATACAAACACATTATTTCAGGATTTAACATATTCATCTTTAGCAAATTGTCTGTTTCCCAAATTATCATACAGACGCCTGAAATTATTTTGATTTTTAAAATGTACAGTAGGCAAAATAGAAAGTCAGAGACAATAATTGAATGAGACATATTATAATGCAGCCAGACTTCCACAAGGTCCATAGGACCAGATATTAATATTTATCCCATTCTCTACCCTGAGTATTCTGTGTAAATAATTAGCACCCAATTAAAAAAATGTAATGTTCCTGTTGTGCTAATCTAATTTCTCTGTGACAATCCCTGAACCATTATATATCAGGCAATTGTTGTACCATTTGCACATTATGTTTCCTTGTATGCGAATGCCAATTCCTACTCTGTCCTCCCTGGGTGAAAAATGTTCAGATAAAATGGGACATCTGCAAAAATATTAAAAATCCATATGTACTAAATATGTTGCAGCGCAGGTATCCATAGCAACCAGACAGCTTTTAATTTTAATTGTTATTTGGTGGGTTTTCATTATGGAGTTAGGAAAGCTAAAAAAAAAATACTGATAAATCTAGACATTCAAAAACACACAGCAGCAAAAAAACAAGAACCCCCCAAAACGTTATCGTCACCGTGTTTGCCAAGGTGGGTAACAGTGACATAACTTGGGCCCCATATTTCAGGAACAGTTCAGTGTAAAAATAAAAACTGGGTAAATAGATAGGCTGTGCAAAATAAAAAATGTTTCCAATTTAGTTAGTTAGCCAAACATGTAATGTGTAAAGGCTGGAGTGCCTGGATGTCTAACAGAAGATAACACTACTTCCTGCTTTTCAGGAAGTCACAGATTGGTTACTGCCTGGTAACCAATCAGTGGAAACCAAGTCAGCTGCAAAGCAGGAAGTAATGTTCTGGCTATTATGTTACACATCCAGTCACTCCAGCCTTTATACATTACATTTTTGGCTAACTAACTATATTAGAAACATTTTTTATTTTGCATCTATTTATCCAGTTTTTAGTTTTATACTGAACTGTTCCTTTAAGAAATCAATTCCAGTTGATTTTCTTGCATAACAGAATTTTCAGCTTTAAAGTTAAAATATGGAAGCGAAAACAGTTATAAATATATCTATATATACAGTATATCTATATAGTTATAAATATATCTTATAAACTGGATACTGTGCAAAGCTGATGAGCCCACCATATCTTAACAGATGAGTGCATGTATAGTCAATGAGGTTCTCACATGATTACTGTATACTATCAAGATGTTTTTGGGACAGCATAGGAACCCTGTTATACATCCTACTGATTCCAGCATTGACATGAAACTATACGAATATTAAATTATCATCAGTAAGAAACGCTCTCTTTCTTTATCAGCAGTGCATTCCACAACCTCACTCTCCTGACTGTGAAGAACCACCTATGTTGCTTCAAATGAAAATTCTAGTCTAAAGGGATGGCCTGTGGTACGGTGATCCACTTTATGGGTAAAAAGGTCCCCTGCTATTTGTCTATAATGTCCTCTAATGTACTTGTAAAGTGTAATCATGTCCTCTCGCAAGCGCCTTTTTCCAGAGAAAACAACCCCAACCTTGACAGTCTACCCTCATAATTTAAGTCTTCCATCCCTCTAACCAGTTTAGTTGCATGTCTCTGCACTCTCTCCAGCTCTTAAAGGGGAAGGAAACCTAGTCGGCGCAAAAACCCTCCCCCCCTCCCATGTGTTGCCCACCCTCCCCCCTGGCCTTCCCGTCCCGCTGGGCAAATGCCCCTAACTTGTTACTTACCCTTCTGCCCAGGTCCAGTCCAGGGAGTACACAGGCGACATCTTCTTCCACGCGATCTTCTTCCTGCTTTGACCGGCGCATGCGCAGTAGGAGCATTTCGCCGGTACGATCTACTGCGCATGCGTGTGACTTTTGGCGCATGCGCAGTAGATCCGTACCGGCGAAATGATCCTACTGCGCATGCGCCAAAACGCAGTTCACAGCAGGAAGAAGATGCAGTGGAAGAAGATGTCGTCTGTGAACTCCCTGGACTGGACCTGCGCAGAAGGGTAAGTAACAAGTTAGGGGCATTTGCCCAGCGGGACGGGTAGGGGGGTGGGGGTTTTGCATGTGATTGGCTATTTAGTAGCCCCTATGTGGATTATCAACCTACATTGAGGCTCTGTTTGGCAGTACACCTGGTTTTTATACAACCAAAACTTGCCTGGAATTCAAAAATAAGCTCCTGCTTTGAGGCCACTGGGAGCAACATCCAAGAGGTTGGAGAGCAACATGTTGCTCACGAGCTACTGGTTGGGGACCACTGCACTATCATATATATATATGTGTGTTTTTGTAAATAAATAAGTGTATCTCCACTACATAGGACAATTACACCAACTCTAGAAGTATATATAAAAGATGTATCGAAACCTCATACAGTTTAACTGAACCAGGTCCTAACAATTTCATTAATGAGCTGGGGACATTTGCATGAGAAACACAAATAAAAAGGGATGATTTATCAAAAGTTTGATCCTGATGGAACAAAAATTGTGTTTCTCCTGTAGATTGAGAATCTGAGATATTTATCAAATGTTCTCAAATGTTTTTTTTGCTTTTGCTGGCCTCTTCTTGCTGAATGGAAAGCTTTCTAGCATTAAACTCATGGATTTTTCAGATCCTTTACCTTAAATGTGTAAGAAATCTCAAGATGACTCTTACAATCAAGCAAATTTACACAACAAATTATAAATACCAGAGAATAAGAAAAACTTTTTCAAACTTCAATATATCTTCCGCTTAAAGTATTTTCCTCTTAATTACAGCTTAGAACTTCCAATACCTACTAATAATGTGCAAAAATGCTGCCAATTTCTGAACTGAACACTTAATAAAATTTGACATAGATTATTGCCTTAAATTAAGACATGTTATCTCCTTAATGAACAAACATTGTGAAAATATTTGGGTAACAGTTGTTATATGTAAACACACAGAGGGTAATTTATATGAACTGCCATCCAATAAATCTTAATTCCTCTATAAAAAATAAACAAACAGAAAAAACCTTCACATGATGTTGAAAACTCATTTATCTGGTCCATACTTTTTCTAGTAAATGGTTTCCATTTTGGTTCATCTAAAAACTCATAACTGATGTCAATGTATAAATGAAGAGTGACATTTTCACAAAGGGGCACAAGCATTTATAACTAAATCTGGATAAAAAAGGCACAGGCTTCGGTATGAATGGCAACATAACATGCTTGATCACAAATAAAAACATTTATAAAAAAAATACCAAAGGCGGCATGAAAAGTTCTAATTACAAGGACTAAAAGTGAAAACTGAAATCATATTCTATGTGAATTGCAAGTCAAAACAATTGTTAGCACAGTGTGCATCTCATTTTGGCAGGAATGTAGAACATTACTCTGTCTCATGGTTGGGTTTAAAATGAAAGTACACTATAGTTCAGAATTTTAATACAGGTATGGAATCTTTTATCCAGAAAGCTCTGAATTATGAGAAGGCCATCTCCATAGACTCTAAATGTTCCATACCTGTACCAGAAAAACAAACCAGAGCCTTTGACAAAGTCAGGCAAAGAACCCCCCTTACCACGAGACCCCATTAGATGTTCCACACACCTACTGAACAAAGATAAAGGACAGTAACTTTTTTAATAGTAATTAAAAAAAAACACTCTCAAAGCACTGGGAGTGAAAGCGGTCAGCAAAGCTCAACTTGTTTAGCAAATTTGCATCCTGTTTTTTCTAAAAAAAATTACAAAGGCTTTATGCAGAGGTACTAAATGTACAACAAAAAAAAGTTTTGGTATAATATGCAGCTGATTCAGAGGTAAACAGTTTGCTTAGGCTTTGATGCTGACCCACAGAATCCCAATAAGGGTCCCATAAATCCATGTGTTCAGATAAACTTTTCTTCCTGTTTCTGTGCAAAGCATACCGGCAGTCACTCCAGTTAAAATCAGCAACGATGGCACAGTCCTCCTTAACTCCAGTTTGGCATTATGAGCTACCCCAGGAAATGTATTGGTTTTGTCAGGGTCTGTGGATTCATAGAACTCTGTCAACACCCTGAGAAAGGAGAAATTGCATTCATTTTTGCAGGTTTTACACAGTCTGTATCAGTCAGATCCTTTGCAATTCACTTTACATCCATCATTTTAATAATATATGAGTGAATAGTGTTATTTTTCACACTATTTAGAAAATAAATGATTAAGAAAAAAATGGCCCTGCCAATGTCAGTAATATTTTCTGGATACACTCAACAGACACTGCACTCATCAAAGTAACCAAGGATCATCTCCTGGCAATGTTTAAAGATCACTATTACACCAAACTAATCCTTCTAGATCTCTCCAGAACCCTTGACAAAGTTCATCACCCACTCCTAGACATTTTGTACTTTGTTGGCTTCCGTGACACTGCTCTTGCATGGTTCAAACCTTTATCTTTCTGATCACTCTTTTAAAATGGCTTTCTCCATCTTATTCCCTTTCTCTGTTGAAGCACTTTCACGCTCTATCTTAGACACTCAGCTTTTCTCACTCTATGCTACTTCACTAGGAAAAATTATCCAAGTTTTTGGCCTCCAATACCTTTATGCTGACAATAGCATTATCTACCCGTCAAACCGTGACCTTCCTCCTTTTCTGCTATCTCCTCTTAGATGTCACAGCGACACCTGTTTACCTCTCTAATAGTGATGGGCGAATTTGCGCTGTTTCGATTCGACGAAAAATTCGCGAAACGGCGAAAAATCCGTGAATTGGCGAAAAATTTGCGACAAGGGTGCCGGCGTCTCGTTTTTGATGCCCGTTTTTGATGCCGGCGTCCGTTTTTTTGAAAAAAAATTTTTTTGACGCAAGCAAATTTTTGCCACGAATTTTCGTGGCCATTTCGCACATTAATTCGCTGGTGGCGAATCGCGCAAATTCACCGCAAATTCGCGCCTGGCGAATAAATTCGCCCATCACTACTCTCTAAAGCAGAATTCATTATATTCCTACCATGATTTTCCCTGTACCTCAGTATTCACTCACAGTCAACATAATCACCATTGGCAACAACAGTCAACTACAAAGGTGCATTACATAAGATATTCTAGACTCCATATTTTACACAACATCCATACCCTTGCTGAACCTTATTTTTAAATATGTGCAATACTGGCCATATAAGAACATACCACCTCAACTAAAACACTTATTCAGTCTCTTATTATTTGCCATCTTGATAACTCTTACTCGATGCAGGCCTTATAAATGACATCTTTAATAACTTCATCTATCTATCCTAATCTGTTTCTAGGCTCATCCATTCATCTCTCCATATCAGCCACTCTCCTATGCAAACTCCTAATTTAATCCTAAAACAAATTCACTTTACACATACGCCACATTTAAGGTCCTTAACAAAGAACAGACCATCACTTAATCAACACTCTGCTTCTGAACATTGTCTGTCTTCTCCGCTCAACACTTCACAGGAATTCAACTTATAAAGAATCAACAATTTTTCTCAAAATCCTTATGTCTCGGCTGTTTCCCTGTTCTTAAATGTGCTCCACACAAACATAACTTAAGCTTTTTGAAAAGTAAACATAATTTCAAGCAACTTTGCAATATACATCAATTAAAAAATATGCAGACTTTTCATGTTTTTTAATGGTTTGGTACAGTTCCCTAAGCCTAGCCCCCTGCTGACTACTTTGTTGAGCTGGCTGACTACTGTTACTTTGTATCAATAGCCATCTGTCTTTAGCCTGCAACCTCCAAATCCCACAATTCCCTGCACACGTGATTTCAATAAGGAATGGAACATCACAGTGCAATGCATCGTGGGTTATGTAGTTTTTGCATGCTGTCTGTAAACTGTGAAGTTGTTACAATTTGTAACATCAGTGTTTATTCCCTCCTTCCCTGCCAGGATTTCAAATGATGCAGAAAGATAAGAACTGTTAAATAGCTAGATTTCAGCACATAAAATGGCATTTATTCATAGTTTTTGAAATAACAGGTAACTTTAATGGATATATAAGGGGTTTCTGTGTGATTTGGGCCTCATTATCAAATTCGGTTTGAAAAGTTCTCCTTTTAGATTGTTAACAGGGCCCTCTAAACTCATTCATATTCCGTAAGTATGATATACATTAATTAATTAATTCAGTGCTGAGTAGCCTTTTAGTGCTATAACAAATTAGTTAAGATATGTTAGACACAGAAGAAAACAGGTCCCTGCAATGTAGAATTTACAGTCTAAGAACTCGCCCATCTTAATCTTTATTTGTTGGTGTAAAGGTGAGGTATGTATACATACATACATACATACAGGTATGGGACCTGTAATCCAGAATGCGCAGGACTTGGTGATGTCTGGATAATGGATCTTCCCGTAATTTGGATCTTCATACCTTAAGTCTACTAGAAGATCATGTAAACATTAAATAAACTAAATAGGCTGGTTTGCTTCCAGTAAGGCTTCATTTTATCTTAGTCAAGTACAAGTTACTGTTTTATTATTACAGGGAAAAATGAAATCGGTTTTAAAAATGTGGATTATCAGAGCATAGCCCCTGACAGTGTGATGTTTCTGTGCTTAGGATACTGACTAACTAGACATCCAGCATACATGTGTTTCAGTGTGAGTGGAGTGAATGACAGCCCAAGTACCAGAGCTTGTATCCAAAACAGCTGAAATCAGTTCTTGCTAGAGTAATGTAATCCCAGCAAAAATATACAAGTCACTGCTGCCTGATAACTGCATTGTGCAATCATCATACAACATGGTGTGATAGAAGGACTGTCTTTACAGACATGAGAGACAGCAATGATAACTATTGTTAGGAAAACAATCTCTCTGGCAAACCCAGCTCCAGTTTGCTCTATCTGCACAGACAACATGGCATGTAAAACATCCAGTTTCCAAGTTTATATTTTGACAAGAGCTTGAATAGAAGCTGAACAAAAGTTCCATGAATGCCAAGTCCAAGAGCTGTAGAACAAAAACAAGTGTTTCCAAAAATACAAAAGTTATTAAATGTGGGCGGGCTACTAGCAGTATATGTGGTAAACAGTAATTTTAAATACTGGGCCCCTAAATAAAATTATGCAAAATTATTTCCTAGAAAATGTAATTCCTGGAAGACATAAACATGCGGTGTATGACATTTTAAAGGAATTAACTAACTAAAGCTTAACTAAAAAAGTAGGCTAGAGATGTTGTACATTATGTTTTGGGCTTCTGTACCAGCCCAATAAAACCACAGCCCTTTAGCGGTGAAGATCTGTGTCTCCAAAGAGACAAGATAACAGCTCCCTGGTTGATATGAGAATAGCACTCAAAAGTAGAAATCCAAGTCCCTCTGCGACTCCTCCAGTTAAATTAAGTAAGAGGAACAATAACCTGCTTGAAAACAGTTTCATTGTGGAGTGTTGGCTCTTTCTGAAAGCACAGGATCAGGCAAAATGACTTGAGATGGCTGCCTACACACCAATAGTCCAAGTAAAAAATATACTTGTTGGTACAGGAATAAAATTTTATATGGTAGAATGAATTATTTGCAGTGTAAACAATGTAATTTAGAAATAAAAACTACACCATATAAATCATGAGAGTATCACTTTAATAATATGCTCCTGCATTCTGCAACAGATATATATATATAGTAACTAAGTATTGACACATAAAGACAATCTTGTCCTGAAAACAAAGACATGCATGTGAAAATACATTTACAGTATAACGGTTATATTATTGGCAAAGTTAAAAAAAATGTACATACTTATCTTTCACTTCAAAGCGCTCATGTAACCATCTTTTCATAAATATATGTTCCTTTGGAATGTCCTTTACACTAATTTGTTCCAGAAAAATATGAATTCTTGGACATTCCTTACACAAAAATTCTGTGAAAACATAAAATACAGATACTCCTTAAAATACATCAATTGTAGCAAAATAAAACAATGGATATGTAACAACGTATACAGTAGGGATGCACCGAATCCAGGATTCGGTTCGGGATTCGGCCAGGATTCGGCCTTTTTCAGCAGGATTCGGATTCGGCCGGATCCTTCTGCCCGGCCGAATCGAATCCGAATCCTAATTTGCATATGCAAATTAGGGGCAGGGAGGGAAATTGTGTGACTTTTTGTCAGAAAACAAGGAAGTAAAAAATGTACCCCCTTCCCACCCCTAATTTGCATATGCAAATTAGGGTTCGGATTCGGTTTGGTATTCGGCCGAATCCTTCGTGAAGGATTCGGGGGTTTGGCCGAATCCAAAAAAGTGGATTCGGTGCATCCCTAGTATACAGCACTATACAAATACAGGTATGAGACTTGTTATACATGGGACCTGACATTTAATCTCTGTATATTTATTTATTATGAAGTATAGTGTGAGAGAGAGGTTTCACATTCGGCATGTCCTAAAAAGATACAGGAACTATTGCATTTTAAACTTGGTATTTACTAGACATTATAGTTTTCTATTAAATGGGTTCCTTTAATATCACTCCATATTTGCTAACGTTTGTTAGATTTGTTTGGACAGCCCCTAATTAAGTAGGTTTAAGGCCCATCCAGCAAAGAACAGGAACAGGTATGGAATCCATTATCCATACACCCACTATCCAGAAAGCTGCGAATTACAGAAAGGCAATCTCCTACAAACTTTTAAAAATGGTTTCTCAGATACAAACTAAGATATAACTAATCCTTATTGGACACAGAACCAGCCTATTGGGTTTATTTTCTACATGATTTTCTAACAGATTTAAGGTATGAAGATCCAAATTACGGAAAGATCCATTATGCGGAAAACCCCAGGTCCTGAGGATTCTGGATAACAAGTCCCATATCTGTACAATACAATTTTAGTCACAGCAAAGCAAAATAGACTGGGCACACAGAAAATGCAGTCATATATTTGCCAGAAGCATTGCATGCTCCTCTTTTTCTCACTGGCTGTGGTCAGTAATCTTTCACAATAAAATGCATAAATCCTTATCGGTGCCAAAACAATCCTACTGTTTTTTTTAATGTTTAAATGGCTGGCTGTGGTCAGTAATCTCTCACAATAGGCAAACAATAATAGCCTAATTTGCTTGGAGGACAGAAAGTCACACATTGGACTCATCCAAACCAATTTTTTATTGAACTGCTATGAGAAGAGAGATTTTGGCTGCAAAGAATACAACATTACAACCCTTGTTCAGAACTTTGTTATCCAGAAAACTTCACAAATTATCTGTCAGTATTTTAAACAAATTATTTTAAAAATAATTTCCTTTTTTTGCAATAAAGCAGTAGTTGTACTTGAGGGTAGATGCGATACATGGATCCACATCAGTGCCACACATATCAGTACTGTTTTTTTTAATGTTTAAGGGGCACATTTACCTAGGGTCGAATATCGAGTGTTGATTAACCCTCGATATTCGACCGCCGAAGTAAAATCCTTCGACTTCGAATATCGAAGTCAAAGGATTTTGCGCTATTACTACGATCGAACGATCAAAGGAATAATCATTCGATCGAACGATTAAATCCTTCGAATCAAACGATTCGAAGGATTTTAATCCATCGATCGAAGGATATTCCTTCAATCAGGAAATTGTTAGGAAGCCTATGGGGACCTTCCCCATAGGCTAATATTGGCCTCGGTAGGTTTTAGGTGGCGAACTAGGGGGTCGAATAATTTTTTAAAGAGAGAGTACTTTGATTATCGAATGTTGGAATAGTCGAACGATTTTTAGTTCGAATCGTTCGATTCGAAGTCGAAGTTCGTAGTCGAAGGTTGAAAGTAGCCCATTCGATGGTCGAAGTAGCCATATTCGACCATTCAAAATTCGAACTTTTTTTCCTCTATTCCTTCACTTGAACTAAGTAAATGGGCCCCTAAATGTTTTTTTAGTAGCAGTATGCAGATCCAAATGATAGAAAGATCCCTTATCTGAAATCCCAAGTCCCTAGCATTCCAGACAATAGATCCTAGCTATGCCTGCATGGTTATTTTTTCTGAAAATACAGTGTCTGCTAGATCAAGCATCTGCTGGATACACTGACCAAAGCTGACACAACAAAAAGGGAGGTTTATAAGGAGGTACAATACACAAAAATACTTTTTTAATTTAGAGAAAGTCAGAGAAGAAGAAATAAGCTAATAAAGGAGTTGGAAGGGTAATGAAGAAGAGGCAATAGAATGAGCCACACAACTGTAAAATGACTACCAATAACATTACATCTGAAAGTATTTGTTGCATTTCACAATAGCTTTGTAATGTTAAGCTGGCCATAGATGTAAAGATTTCTTAAAGATCCGATCGTCATTGTGACACCACGATTATCTCGAAACGATCGTACGAATTGTCCATCAACTAATAAGACCATTTCAGGCGATATTGCCAGGAAAACAAAGGGTAGCTGCCTGCTTGTCCCTGCAAACATAGATAGATTGCACTATAAAGATTGTTTAACCTGGCCGATCAGATGTCGGACGAAAAATCGTAAGATGTACGATCGTTCGAATCCCACTAACTTCATGATAATTTCGAAGGATTTGTTGGTCTTCGCTAAAATCGGTTGTTCAGCAAGAAAAATCTTTGCGTCTATGGGGACCTTAAGTCTTTTATCTTCACACACACACACACGTTACCAGAGATATGCTGAAGGTGGCAGGTTAATTTGTCATTTTGTTAGGAGTCAGATTACAGATGCATTTATTTCCAGTGTCTTTGAGGACTATGAGGAGAGGTTCACATCATTAAAGGAGAAGGAAAGATACTGAGGCAGTTCATTGCCAACAGATTAGCCACAATAGTGCAAGCTAGGATGCTATATTTATTCTGTAGAATACTTAACCATACCCGAGTTAATCACTCTAGATTAAAGCTCCCGTTTGTCTAGGATAGTAGCTGCTATATTAGCTTGGTGTGACATCACTTCCTGCCTGAGTCTCTCCCTGTTCCCTCATAGCTCTGGGTTCAGATTACAGCAGGGAGGGGGAGAGGGTTGAGAAGCAAACTGAGCATGCTCAAGCCCATGCCCTGGAGGTTTAAGCTGAAAAAAGGAAGTCTGATACAGAAGCCCATGTGTACACAAAAGAAGGAAAGAAATGCTGTGTTTCTTTTGAGGACTCAGAGCAGCATTCCTTTGAGGGTATACTGATGTATTGATATAGACCTTTCTGATAAACCTTACATAGTTTTAACCTTTTCTTCTCCTTTAAAGGACAAATGTAGCCAAAAAACATTATCCCCAACCAGAGTTGCGGGCTAATACAGCCTGCACTCTGGTTGGGGGTAACAGTAGTTTTTTTTTTTTTTTAAATCGCCTTCTGGCAGTACTACACCTCCCGCACCGGGTGCAATTCAAAACACTATTTGATTTATAGAATAAACTTTTGTTGAATCTATTATCAGTCTCTTCTGTTTTGTATTGCCATTTCTAATGCCTTGAATGTAGTCTTTGCCTTATTTTTCACTCTTTCAAGCTTACAGCACACATGCAAGTTTCTATAGCCCTCAGCTTTGTCACCTCACTACTTGCTTGGGGAACTCTGTATTGCACGTTGCTCATCAACAACATAATTTTATCGGATCTACCAGAAGTAACAGTCAAAACTTGTTCCAGAGAAATGACTCCCTGTATACTTTCACATGATCATAGAGGCTCTGTTCCGATAGGCCAGCCAATTTAACAGCAAATACACACTGGGATTCCTTTGTTTTTTCATGCTATTTAAAAAGTGTTTGCTGGCCAATATTATATACCAAAGCAGCTGCTTTGTAAATGATGGAACCTGCAGGAGGCATTGTGCAGGGCTGCCTTCAACTCGCTTGTTAGACACTTTGGTATGGACCATAACACATTGACATTTAGGTAGCACAAACGTTCAAATAAATCCTATCTGATGCTGCAATCCTTGAGGATTTTAACCAAGAAAAACAAAGTACTGTAACTGTACTCTAGAATTGTCTTAATTCTTAGAGACTACTGTAATTCTGAAGAGACTACATAGGTCCTAATTTTCTAACTATGAATTACACCACTATTACCTTTTTGGAAAATAAGCCCATATAAGAACATATATATTTTTTTGAAATATAAATGATAAATATTTGAGTGCGTTAAGAACATTATAAACCTGTAAATGATATTTATATCTGTTTAAGCTGACAGTATTTCCCATATGTACAGTATATATAATGAAATACCAAATGCCAACAAACACAAGCTGGAGCTTAACTGCAGTCCATAAATAAATGAAAAACTTGGCAGAAAAGTACACATATACATAAGAAAGACTTACAGTCAGCCAAAAAGTGTTGGTTCAACATGTTGTACAATGCAGCTTCATATAACTAATAATTCAACTGACAAGTGCAGAAGTCATGTACGATGAATTGTTTGCTCTGGGAGAAGATATCTGGCAAGCATTCATGAAGTTACATCCTAGTAGACAGCCAATTTTAAACAGTTTCAGTCTTACCCCAATTCTTGGGAAATGCGAATACAGATGGAACAGAAAGGAAAAGGTACCTATCATAGAGGGAGCTTCTTTTCTTTGTCCACCTTTGCCGATAGTCCCTTCATAAGCAACAGTTATGTCATAAACTGCATCAAGGTAATCTTGCATTACATCAATTGCAACATGAGTTGCTTTTACACGTGGAGTCAGCACATGCTTTAACACTGGAAGCCCTACAATAAGACATGTCATAGATTTAGTATTTATTTGAACATGTAGAATATGAGCATGTAAACACTGTTTACATATATGATGCAAAATCTTGAGGATATCTGAATGTACTTTTGTCAATATTTGTTGTGTCCCATTTATAAGGCAGTAAATTACAGGCAACAAATAAATCAGTATGAATAAAGGAATACAATCTGAATGACCATTATTTTAAAGGATTCTATTATTTATACATAAAATTATCATTACTAACTGGGGCTTGTTTATGAACACTGGGCACATCTGCACGTGAGCAGTAACCCATAGGTACCAATAAGTGATTGCCTTTTTTTCAGGAAGCTGCAGGTTGAACAATAAAAACAAACATTTGATTGGTTGGAAAGGGTTGCTGCCCAGGTAGAAATTTGCCCAGTGTTTATAAATGAGCCCAAACTAAATTCAACTAAATATGAAGATGTGGCTCTGCAACATTTAATTATTCATAGTATGCAATATAATTTAAAAAAAGGCTCAAAACTGAACAAAATAACACAGGATTTATTATAGTAGAGAGGAATATAATCCTCAGGAAAAAATCCACATTACCCACGTTCTACAGGTGTGAAATGTTGCTCTAAATCAGGGGTCCCCAACCTTTTTTATCCGTGAGCCACATTCAATTATAAAAAGAGTTGGGGAGCAACACAAGCATGAAAAAATCCCTTGGGGTGCCAAATAAGGTCTATAATTGGTTATTTGGTAGCCCCTATGTAGACTGGCAACCTACAGGAGACTCTACTTGGCACTATGCTTTTCCAAGCTTGGAATTCAAAAATAAGCACCTGCTTTGAGGACACTGAGAGCAACATCCATGGGTTGGAGAGCAACATGTTGCTCACGAGCTACTGGTTGGGGATCACTGCTCTAAATCTTCCCATGTATTTCACCACGCCATTTAATCAACTGATTGACATTTTTTCCGCTACTTTGTTAAAGTCATTTAACAAAGTCATTAGTTAGCATTTTTGGCCATAGCACACACACAGACCTACATATGTTTTCAGCAATTTAGGACTAGCAGATTTCACAGTCATAATGTAGTTACATACACATAAACAAATTATCCCAGTGTGCTTGGGAGCTAATATTCTTATACAAGGAAAGATAAAACTCACAGGGTCATAATAAAACTGAATTGATATGCATTTATATACACACTGTACCTTGCTCATTGTAAATTACCTTCTTTATTAGCAAATGCTTGACTGTCTGCAATAACCTTTGGGATGCTGGGATTATAACGAGTTCCTTCTGGAAATATGACAAGATACATCTGACAAGAAAAAAAAAACATTTAGTGCAGAAACAATATTTAATAGCATTTTCAGGAGAGATTCAAGAAGAGTCAACAGCCTCATCTACTTTAAAATGTTTTAACACAGACTGTACAGAGATTTTAAGGCACTTGCACTCTCTCTGTTATTATTAAAGGAGAAGGAAACGCATTTCGTACTTGGGGGTGCCAAAAGTAAGGCACCCCCAAGTTATTGTACCTTCTTGCCTCACACCCTGGGCTGGTGCTCCTATCAGAAGAAAACTGAACCGGTCCGGGGGTTCACCTAGTGAGCACAAAGGAGCGATCCTCTTCTTTCTTCAAATTTCCTGGGGCAGAAGCATGTACTGTACAACTAAATAGCCGGCTTTTTAGTTAAAGTTCAGCTTTTTGCTCTAATGTGCATGAGCAGCACCAAGAAGAAAGAAGAAGCCGATCCGTGGTGCTCACTGGAATAACCCTAAGCCGGTGCAGTTTTCTCCTGGTAGGTTCCACCGGTACGGGGTCTCAGGTAAGTGGATACAATCACTTGGGGGTGCCTAACTTTTGGCACCCCCAAGTACAACTTTCCTTCTCCTTTAAGGCAGTACCGTGTACTTGATACAAAGTTAGCATAAATCTATATTGATGGCAAAATCATGCTTGGTTTTTGAAAATATCAATATTTGTGTGGTTACAATTTAACAA
This sequence comes from Xenopus petersii, assembly GCA_038501925.1. Classification (NCBI taxonomy): domain Eukaryota; kingdom Metazoa; phylum Chordata; class Amphibia; order Anura; family Pipidae; genus Xenopus; species Xenopus petersii. The sequence goes on along the minus strand of CM076681.1, from coordinate 62,226,493 downwards.
ATTGTAACGTGTGCGATTGCCACTTTTTCTTTAATAAAATGCCATGGCCTGGTGCAACTGAATAAGCAGGTAGGAACTGGGCTGGAATAGGGTATAAGCAGGTGATCCTGTGTACAGTGGATCATGGGTGTATTTGGGTGGAAGGCGTGAAAATGGTGCTGATTAAATAAATTGTTAAATAGACAGTTATAATTATTTTGTTTGTTTAAAATACTTTGTGAAAACTAGCGTGACTAACACTAGTGTTTGGTATGTGTGAATCCATATGACTTTTATATGGAAACTGGACTGTATGATCTGCTGGGGCAGGGACTAAGTAATTGGGAAAAAAGTACTGCTTAAAGGAAAACTATACCCCCGGAATGAATAATTAACAAACATTTTATATCCTATTAAAGGAGAAGTAAAGTCGTTTACCATTTGGGGGTGCCAAATGTAAGGCACCCTCAAGTGAATGTATTTACTTACCTAAAACCCCTAAAAATCCTATCATGCCTGGGGTTATTCCAGCGAGCACCACGGAGAAATCCTCTTCCGGCTTCTTTCTTCAAATTTCCCAGGCAGACACATGTGCAGTAGAATGAAAAAGCTGACTTTTTAGTAAAAGTTCAGCTTTTCACTCTGATGAGCATGTGCACAAAGAAGAAGCCGGAAGAGAGAGGAGCACTGGAATAACCCTGGGCCGGTGCAGTTTTCTGCTGATATTCTCTTGGGGGTGCCTAACATTTGGCACCCCCAAGTGGTAAACAACTTTCCTTCTCCTTTAAGTGGCCTATTATTTAGAATCTTAAAGGAAAACTATACCCCCAAAATGAATACTTAAGCAACAGATAGTTTATATCAAATTGAATGACATATTAAAGAATCTTACCAAACTGGAATATATATTTACATAAATATTGCCCTTTTACATCTCTTGCCTTAAGCCACCATTTTGTGACTGTATCTGTGCTGCCTCAGAGATCACCTGACCAGAAATACTACAACACTAACTGTAACAGGAAGAAATGAGGAGAACTCTGTAGAACTCTGTCTGTTAATTGGCTCATGTGACCCACCATGTGGTTTGTATGTGTGCACAGTGAATCCTACGATCTCAGGGGGCGGCCCTTATTTTTTAAAATGGCAATTTTCTATTTATGATTACCCAATGGCACATACTACTAGAAAAGTATATTATAATGATAATGGTTCATTTACATGAAGCAGGGTTTTACACATGAGCTGTTTTACTCAGTATCTTTTAATAGAGACCTACATTGTTTGGGGGGTATAGTTTTCCTTTAACAAACTGAGATATAAATATTAATATATATTGTGTTTACATATTTTACCTTGAGCCCCTATTTTATTATATTCTCTGTGCTGCCTCAGAGATCACCTGACCAGAAATACTGCAGCTCTAACTGTAACAGGAAGAAGTGTGTGAGTAAACATTGTCCAATTCATTGGCTCAAGTGACCTAACATATGGTTTGCTTGGTTTCTTTGTGTGCACCATGAATCATAGGGTCCTAGAGGGTGGCTCTTAGTTCTTAAAATGGCAAATTTCTATGTAGCATTACCCAGTGGCGCATACTACTAATATTATGAAAATGGTCTGTTTAGCTAAAGCTGTGATATAAATATGAGCTATTTGGAGGTATAGTTTTCCTTTAACATGTCAGCACTAAATAATTAAAGATCTTAGTAAAAAAAAAAAAAATGTCCCATTGCTTGCTGGCCATATATCGAGGCTTTATTATAAAATACACTAAAATGTAATAATTTAGTAATGGATAATTTAATATATGGAATTCATTTACCAGGGCTTCACATTTCTGGGACACCCATAAATTCACAGAAAAGAGTAAACAACTGTAAATTATCAAACGTTCTCAAGACAAACATACAACAAGTTAACAAAGCAAACAATCAGTTATTAAAATAAGAAAAAAATACAACAATCCCAAGAATTTAGCAACAATCCATTAAGAGAGTCATGGGAAAAATGCATTGGAAAAATTGGCACCAGATATTTTTTAAATGTATACTTACTTCAAATATCTTGTTAGAAGGGAAGAAAGCTTATAGTTTGTTTATATGATTGAGGTTGTAATGTGTTTGAACTAAATGAATGTAGTAAATGTCTATGTTATGTTTAGCAATAGCTATATAACTATCGACCCTCTATAATCACACCTGCTGAGAGTCTCTGCTTATTCTAATTATTGGGTGAATATTCAGTATATTCAGTACTATGTTTTTGAAGATTCTCATTCATCCAGGTCATGGTATATCTGTAGTAAGCCAAATTAACTGGACTTGCTGAGCTGCCAAAACAGCATTGTATGTGATAGACAATAGATTTTGCACCCATTTATGTCTTCTTTAAAAACCTCTTTTGAACCAGTCTTTCTCACGTTCTAGAATCTGGACTAGGCAGTCTTCACACTTGTGCCCTTTTTCCTTTAGATGTAGGTACACAGGCAAACATGTACACATGGAAAAAGTTTGAATAGAGGGGGGGGATGCAACATCTATTGTCTGCCACATACAATGCTGTTTGGCACCTTAGCAAGTCCAGGTGATTTGACATATTATTACAGATATACCATGACTTGGATGAATGAGAATATTCACAAACATAGTACTGAATATACTGAATATTTACCCAATAATTAAATTAAGCAGAGACTCACAACAGGTGTGCACAATTCTGCCAGTTTATAAAGAAACAAGTTTAAGAAGAGGGAGAGAAACAAAACTAACATTGAGTGCTGTCTCTAAATACTAAGTGAACTATGAAAAGCTACCTTAGTATTTTGGTTTAACTTGAGATGACAATTTGTTTCTCATCTTCTTTTCATTGAATTTGGCTCTTCTTTTGACATAAATTCAACAAAAAAACTGATTAGTTTATTTTTTAAATTGCCACCCACCAGTGCTAGGACACTCAAACCAGGAGGGAGCTCCCAGTGCAAGCAACCATGTCAGTCAGAGCACATGCACAAAACAAGCAAATGCCACAACTTGCTCATTATGAGCATCCCCCCAACATGGCTGCTTGCAACCAGGAGCTCCTTCCCGGTGCAGGTGGCCAACGCTGGTACGGAAGTTTTGAGAAGAGGGAGTAAAACACAACTAACATTGAGCTTTGTCTCTAAATACGAAGTGAACTACGAAAAGTTACCTTAGTATTTGCTTTAACTTGAGACGACAATTTGTTTCTCATCTTCTCTTCATTGAATTTGGCACTTCTTTTGACATATATCCCACCATGCTGTGAAAAAATATATACATAGTTACATAGTTAAATCGGGTTGAAAAAAGACAAAGTCCGTCAAGTCCAACCCCTCCAAATGAAAACCCAGCATCCATACACACACCCCTCCCTACTTTCACACAAATTCTATATACCCATACCTATACTTACTATAGAGTTTAGTATCACAATAGCCTTTGATATTGTCTGTCCAAAAAATCATCCAAGCCATTCTTAAAGGCATTAACTGAATCAGCCATCACAACATCACCCGGAAGTGCATTCCACAACCTCACTGTCCTGACTGTGAAGAAACCCTAAGTTGCTTCAAATGAAAGTTCTTTTCTTCTAGTCTAAAGGGGTGGCCTCTGGTACGGTGATCCACTTTATGGGTAAAAAGGTCCCCTGCTATTTGTCTATAATGTCCTCTAATGTACTTGTAAAGTGTAATCATGTTCCCTCGCAAGCACCTTTTTTTTCCAGAGAAAACAACCCCAACCATGACAGTCTACCCTCATAATTTAAGTCTTCCATCCCTCTAACCAGTTTAGTTGCATGTCTTTGCACTCTCTTCAGCTCATTTATATCCCTCTTAAGGACTGGAGTCCAAAACTGCACTGCATACTCCAGATGAGGCCTTACCAGGGACCTATAAAGAGGCATAATTATGTTTTCATCCCTTGAGTTAATGCCCTTTTTTATGCAAGACAGAACTTTATTTGCTTTATTAGCTACAGAATGACACTGCCCAGAATTAGACAACTTGTTATCTACAAAAACCCCTAGATCCTTCTCATTTAAGGAAACTCCCAAAACATTGCCATTTAGTGTATAACTAGCATTTATATTATTTTTGCCAAAGTGCATAACCTTGCATTTATCAACATTGAACCTAATTTTCCAGTTTGCTGCCCAGTTTTCCAACTTAGACAAATCACTCTGCAAAGTGGCAGCATCCTGCATGGAACCTGCACAATTTAGTATCATCTGCAAAAATAGAAACAGTCTTTCAATGCCCACCTCCAGGTCATTAATAAACAAGTTGAAAAGCAAAGGACCTAGTACAGAGCCCTGTGGTACTCCACTAACAACACTGGTCCAATTAGAAAATGTTCCATTTACCACCACTCTTTGTAGTCTATCTTTTAGCCAGTTCTCTATCCAGGTACAAATACTATGTTCCAGGCCAACATTCCTTAATTTAACCAGTAACCTTTTGTGTGGCACTGTATCAAATGCTTTATCAAAGTCTACGTAAATCACACCCACTGCCATCCCAGAATCGAGGTCCCTGCTTATCTTCTCATAAAAAGAAATTAAGTTAGTCTAGCAAGATCTATTACACGTAAAACCATGCTGGCATACACTCATAGTATTATGATTTGCTATAAAGTCCAGTATCTTATCCTTTAATAACCCTTCAAAAAGCTTTCCTACTACTCACGTCAGACTAACTGGCCTATAATTTTGAGGCTGAGAACGGGATCCTTTTTTGAATAGAGGCACCACATTAGCAATTCGCCAGTCTCTCGGCACAATGCCAGACCTCAATGAATCCTGAAACATTAAGTAAAGAGGTTTGGCAATCACAGAGCTAAGCTCGCTAAGTACCCTGGGATGAATACCATCTGGCCCCGGACCTTTGTTTATCTTAACATGCTCTAGTCTCTTTTGAATTTCATCATGTGTGAACCATGCATCATTAGTTGTATTACTAGAATTGGGACTATTAAGAAGAAAACTGTCAATAACTGGTTCCTCATTTGTGTAGACAGACGAAAAATATGAATTCAGAATCTGCACTTTTATTTTGTTTTCATCAACCAGCTGACCTGACCTCTGAAACTAAAGGTCCCACCCCTTCCTGCTTCATTTTTTTTACTATTAACATATTTAAAAATAATTCTGGATTCTTTTTACTGCTTGCTGCAATATCCTATTTTATATCAATTTTAGCTTGCCTTATAGCTTCTTTGCATGATTTATTGGCCTCCTTGTACCTTATAAATTATACGGCTGTCCCGGCTGTCCCAGCTAACTTGAAAGCCTTAAAAGCACGTCTTTTCTTACCAACCTCAACACCAACGCTTCTATTGAACCAAAAAGGTTTTGCTTTGCAACGTCGTTCCTTGTTTACAAGGGGAATATACTGACATGTATATTTATTAAGCAGCATTTTTGTTCCGTGTTTAGCCCTGTGAAAAGCATTTCCCACTTAATATGTTACAGAGATGCCCTTATAGTGTCAAAGTTTGCACATCTGAAATTTAGTGTTTTAGTTACTTCCTTATAGAATTGCTTCTGCAACAGAATCTCAAAGGAGACCATGTTATGATCACTATTCCCTAAATGCTCACCCACACAAATGTTAGAGATGAGTTCAGCATTATTAGTTATTACAAGGTCCAAAAGAGAGTTATTCCTAGTAGGTTCTTGAACGAGCTGGAATAAAAAGTTGTCATTCAGCATATTTACAAACCTACTAGCTTTTTCTGTCTTAGCAACCCCATTACCCCAGTCAATGTCTGGATAATTGAAGTCACCCATAGCAACAACTTGACCCAGCTGCGAAGCCGCTTGTATTTGCAAGAGTAGCTGGGCTTCATACTCAACACTTATACGAGGTGGTTTATAGCATACACCAATGATAATTCTCTTTGTAACATTTTGCCCAGTCAAAATCTCTACCCAGAGTGATTCTACACCCTCACAAGTGCCAGCTATGGTTATTTCTTTAGTGCATGGCTTTAATTCAGGCTTTACATACAAACACACTCCTCCACCCTTTTCTATCCCTCTGTCCCTCCTAAAAAGGGTGTAACTATTTAAATTCACAGTCCAGTCACATGCACTTCTTTTGACATATATCTCACCATGCTGTGAAAAAATATATAGTTATTTATATATTTAAAATACAACCAGCAACACTATGGGGCACATTTACTATGGGTCGAATATCGAGGGTTAATTAACAAGTTCGAGAGAATGTCGAAGGATTTTAATCCATCGATCGAACGATTTTCCTTTGATCAGAAATTACTTAGAAAGCCTAAGGGGAAGGTCCCCATAGGCTAACATTGGTGCTCGGTAGGTTTTAGCTGCGAAGTAGCTAGTCGAAGTTTTTTTTAAAGAGACAGTACTTCGACTATCGAATGGTCGAATAGTGGAACGATTTTTAGCTCGATTCGAAGTCGAATGTCGAAGTAGCCAATTCGATGGTTGAAGTAGCCAAAAAAATACTTTGAAATTCAAAGTATTTTTCATTCTAATCCTTCACTTGAGCTAAGTAAATGTGCCCCTATATTTTAATATACAGTTAGGTCCATAAATATTTGGACAAAATTTTTTTTTCTAATTTTAGTTCTATACATTACCATTTTTTTTTTTAAAAAAACAATCTCTTCATTTCAGGGGCTCAAAAGTAATTGGACCAGGGGTTCAAAAGTAATTGGACAATTGACTCAAAGGCTATTTCATGGGCAGGTGTGGGCAATTCCTTTGTTATGTCTATCAATGAAGCAGATAAAAGCCCTGGAGTTGATTTGAGGGGGGGGTGCTTGTATGTGGAAGATTTTGCTGTGAACAGACAACATGCGGTCAAAGGAGCTCTCCATGCAGGTGAAATAAGCCATCCTTAAGCTGCAAAAACAGAAAAAAATCCATCTGAGAAATTGCTACAATATTAGGAGTGTCAAAATCTACAGTTTGGTACATCATGAGAAAGAAAGAAAGCACTAGTGAACTCAGCAACGAAAAAAGACCTGGACGTCCACAGAAGACAACAGTAGTAAATTATCGCAGAATAATTTCCATGGTGAAGAGAAAACCCCTTCACAACAGTCAAACAAGTGAACAACACTCTCCAGGAGGTAGGTGTATCGATATCCAAGTCTACCATAAAGAGAAGACTGCATGTAAATACAGAGGGTGCACTGCAAGGTGCAAGCCACTCATAAGCATCAAGAATAGGCTAGATTCTACTTTGCTAAAAAAACATCTAAAAAAGTCAGCACAGTTCTGGAAAAACATTCTTTGGACAGATGAAATAAAGATCAATCTCTACCAGAAAAGTATGGAGAAGGCGTGGAACAGCTCATGATCCAAAGCATACCACATTATCTGTAAAACGGCGGAGGCAGTGTGATGGCTTGGGCGTGCATAACTGCCAGTGGCACTGGGACACTCATGTTTATCCATGATGTGACACAGGACAGAAGCAGCCAAATGAATTCTGAAGTGTTCAGAGATACTGTCTGCTCAAATCAAGCTAAATGCAGTCAAATTGATTGGGAGGCGTTTCATAATGACCCAAAACATACAGCCAAAGCAACCCAGGAGTTTATTAAAGCAAAGAAGTGGAATATTCTTGAATGGCCAATTCAGTCACCTGATCTGAACCCAATTGAGCAGCATTTCACGTGTTGAAGATTAAACTTGGGACAGAAAGGCCCACAAATAGCAACTGAAAGCCGCTGCAGTAAAGGCCTGGCAGAGCATTAAAAAGGAGGAAACCCAGAATCTGGTGATGTCCATGAGTTCAAGACTTCAGGCTATCATTGCCAGCAAAGGGTTTTCTACCAAGTATTAGAAATGGACATTTTATTTTCAGTTTTATAATTTGTCCAATTACTTTTGAGCACCTGAAATGAAGTGATTGTGTTAAAAAAAGGCTTTAGTCCCTCACATTTTTATGCAATCTTTTTGTTCAACCCACTGAATTAAAGCTGAAAGCCTGCAGTTCAACTGCATCTAAGTTGTTTCATTTAAAATTCATTGTGGTAATGTACAGAACCAAAATTAGAATAAAAAGTTGTCTATCCAAATATTTATGGACCTAACTGATTCCAAAGAAAATGCAGATCTAACAAAATTATACATTTTTACACACACAAAAACACGTCAAGTGCCACATTTCAGTAGCTTCTTTGATTTTCATATTATGGGTAGGAATAATGTACAAAGCTACTTCATATGAATGTTTTATGGTTTGATTTAGTGTATTCACTAGGGATGCACCGAATCCAGGATTCGGTTCGGGATTCGGCCAGGATTCGGCCTTTTTCAGCAGGATTCGGATTCGGCCGAATCCTTCTGCCCAGCCGAACCGAATCCTAATTTGCATATGCTAATTAGGGGCGGGAGGGAAATTGCGTGACTTTTTGTCAGAAAACAAGGAAGTAAAAAAGGTTTTCCCCTTCCCACCCCTAATTTGCATATGCAAATTAGGGTTCAGATTCGGTTCGGTATTCGGCCGAATCTTTCATGAAGGATTCGGGGGTTCGGCCGAATCAAAAAAAGTGGATTCGGTGCATCCCTAGTATTCACAAAGAATACTAATGTCCAGGTATAACATTGCAGCTCCTGTTGGTTTTAGTTAGGAGCAAAACATTCTATTGTGCCATCAAATTCAGTCTCACCTAATACCTGGAAGTTTAGCTTTTAAGATAATGCCCACTGATGCTTTTTGCCACCTCAAAGTTTTGCTGCACAATTAAAGAACTTGCAATGCTAAAAAGAGTAAAGGCATTTCTGTGCATTTAAATATATGTTGCCCTGTTTAGCTGGCCATACAAGTACAGGTGAAAAATGACTGGTGGCCCACCAATCTGTATATTCCTGTACAATGGATATTGGTCGGTTTGGGGACTGGGCCTGTTTAAAAATCTTATCTTCTAGTATATGGGGCATAAACGTCTGCTGAATGACTGGAGCCATAAAAAAGCAGCTATAGTATACATGCCCCCTCTTACACTATTTAACCATGGGTCAATTGCCTAAGGATCAGAGAGTGAGCACTGGTGGCCACCTTCAACTTTCACTAATACAAATGGTGTGTACGCTTTAGAAAATCCATTATAGATTATATAAATCAGCTGCTTTGTCTCCATGGGAGTTGCCATTCAAGTTAACAGGCCTCTAGTGCACAAGTTTACATAGCAAGAAAGCTATTACACCCGCCCTTAGAGGAATGTTGTCCAGAGTGAGGCTATATACGTATATTATGGCTGCAAACCTCGTGTATTCAGGAAGCTAATTTAAAAAAAACATGAGATTAGAACTCACAACATAAGAATTCACCCACTTTCTATTCATTCTTATAATATTTATCAATGGGTGAAAGTTCACCTTTTAATAAATATACTTCTAAAAATCCCATAGAAATACATAGAAAGTGGGTGAATTGTTATGGTGTGAGTGCTAATCTCACGTTTTGATAAATCTGCTAATCTCACGTTTTGATAAATTTGACCCGTTTCTGAAATAATGAAGTTACTCTTCACTCTCTAACTCTCACCATCTGTTTATCCTCATGTTAGAATTGGAAATCTGATTCTGAATGACAGTTAAAGGAGAACTAAACCCTTGCACCCTCAAAACCCCTTCACTACTCCCTCCTCTGCCCCTCTCCAAGCTCCCTCCTTGCAGCAGATATTCTTTTCCAAAATACCCCAGTCTGCTGACCTGCTATAGATATACAGAGTTGTGCAGAGGAGTTCAAAGGGGCCATCTTCTATTTGCTTCTAATACTCTTCTGTAGAGTGGTGACACAGATATAGGGAAACTTTTAAAAGGAATAGATAATGCAGAAAAGGAGATGGGAGAGAGGGCAATGGATGGAACAATGGAGCGGGTGGAGGGGGCAAGAGTCTAGTTCTTCTTTAAAGGGCACGTGTTGGCTCCCAGTACGAGCAACCATGTCAGTCAGTGGCGACATTCGCACTGGGAGCAACCATGTCAGTCAGAGCATATGCGTAAAATGAGCAAATGCTGCAACTTGCTCATTATACTTGTTCCCCAACATGGCTGCTCCCAATCAGGAGATCCTTCCCAGTGTGGATGGCCTAGCACTGGTGGGGGCAATTAAAAAAACAAACAAAACACTACTGTTACCCTCAACTGGATATTTGGTTGGGTATAATATATTAAGTCAATGAGTGCCCTTTAAGTGTAATACAGCCTTTGGGGGGGGGGGGCTCATTTTGTGTAGAGCTCACTCTCTTAAAATCATCCAAAATTCTAGTTTTCCTTCATGCAGGATTTGTTCTAAAGTTATTTTGGTGCATGTTGTTTGTGTTGGAGTCAGTTATTTGAGTGAGCGCTAATACATCTGCTGGGAACAGGAGCCACCCCCTAAAAGATATACTGAATCTAACCATCAATGAAAATCTGACACCCAACTCCGCGATGACAGAATGAAGAGAAACAGATGCAAAGAGAGTGAAGGTAAACTTGATTATTTCAGAAATGGTACAGAATTTTTAATTGATTATATTTAGAAAATGCCTTGCAGGACCCAACATTTAATCAATACTAGCCACTACCACTATGATTTCTTTTTTTAATATCAACAAACACAAGAAGCCTATTTATTATGCAATGTAAAACGTAAAACGAAAAAACATTGTGTAAAAGGCTGTGTAAAATAAATGGCAATTTACCAAGGTGTGTTTTATTGTATGTTATGAGAACACCATTATTTTACACTGCTTCAGACCTTTGTAATTAAGTTTTGGCGAAAGTTATACAAAGAAAAAGCGTGTAAAAAAATTACTCAATTCTTACACAGCAATGCCTGACAAATTATTCTGCTGTTTTATACAAGACATACTGTAATAGGCAGGAAAACACAGTATGAACTAAAGTTAAAGGGGTTTGGCCCTAAGCAGTAAGGAAACACACTCAATATATATATATATATATATATATATATATATATATATATATATATATATATATATATATATATATATATATATATATATAAATTGGTTAGCAGAAATCTCATGATCAAATATATATATATATATATATATATATGGCTCATTACCCATTTGTTATAATCATGATGTGTTGCTTACACTTTGTATTACTGAATATTTTTAATATCAACACACATTTGGAGGTGATATTGTATGGGTATCTGATTTATCAAGGCAGATTTTCTGCTCTGGTCATAATGGAGCCAATATGACTCTCAATGAATTAACAATATACCCATATTTCCTTTTTAGAATCCATACCAAATTACCTGTGAAAAATAAAATCCATACAGAGGAAGAAATTTCAAGCCATCCTTGAGAACATACCGTACATGACCCAAGGCATTCTGCTGAACAGCCAACATATCTGCAACTATCCAATCAACTGTGAACAGGATAAAATATTATGTTAAATTAGTATTACCTCTAACAAGAATGCTAAAATAACTATAGATTTGCAATTGTCTAGGTCATTTCATACACTAAACATAAACAGAAGCAAAGAGTCCCTTAATTCAATAACCAAAGAGTCAGAGGTTTCTTATTTTAACTGTTCTAAACCAATTTTAGGTAACTTGCTATAGGTACCCAGCCAAGGATACCTGCAGATTTGCAACACTGTACTTCTTTAAATTTAGAAATACTCAGGCCGACTTTCACTTACATATGCAGATGAAATGGCTGATTTAGTATGTAGCCAGGGTGACATAGCATGAATCTTTATATCCCCCCTCACTTGCTAAAGCCTGTCTAGAGTTGCTGACATTGGTGGTAAAACAGCTGTAGGGCCAAGCTATCAAAGCTATTAAAAACAAGCTAGCCACAAGTTAGGCTAGCCATACTTATTGAGTGTACTAATCAATATATGACTCCTGAATTAATGGTCTATACCAGAAGGCAGACATTCCAGTTGTTCTGGTTACATATCTGGAAGCAATTTTGGGGACACCTAAAACTTAAATGTAATTTGGGCAGTGATGATATAAATAGGATAAAGCCTGATTAAACAATTCAAAGAACCCCACATCTAGTATTTATTTGCAGTAGAATCCTCTGGAATGTGTAAGATAAAATACATTTCCCACAAATACAGGGCACAGCCCAGATGTTTAGTAAATACACAAGCCATACCATACGATTAGGGATGAGTGAAATATTTGGCCTTGTTTCACCAAGATAAAAACACCCATAGACTATAATAGTCTAGTTTTTTTTCGCTGAAACAGCAAAAAATTCACCAAACGCATTGAAGTAAATCGGATTTGCCCATTACAATTTACTTGGCAAGTAATTTTAAATACTGCAAATGACTAAAGCCTCTATAACTAATGCCTCAGAACACCCAACTAGGGTTATGTAATAAAAGACCCAGTGGGGCTCATTTATCAACACTGGGCAAATTTGCCCATGGGCTGTTACCTATAGCAACCTATCCGTGATTAGCTTTATAAAGCCAGCTGCAAGAAGAACAATGAATGCAGCAATCTGATTGGTTGCTATAGGTAACAGCCCATGGGCAAATTTGCCCATTTGTTGATAAATGAGCCCCACTTAGTTTGCCTTGGTCAAGTAACCTATAGAAAACCACTTAGGCCAATTTTACTGGTAACCTGTTTAAAACTATACATCTTATTGGCTGCTACCAATGCACCTGGGCAAACATAGTGTCTTTTTAAGATATAGAGGAATTTATTCTAAATGAAGATAAAAACACAAAAATTTAAAACACACAAATATACGGATTTATAGCAACATAAAATATAAGTAAGCATTTCCTTAGGTTACAAATTACTTTCAGATGGGAGTAACATGTTTATTTAAACAAATAGTCTAACTTTCTTTTATCTATTCATGTCTTTGTTTTGCAATGCAAGGAAGATAGTAAATAATATCTTACAGTGAGCCAGATGGAATGTGGGGAGTGGATTCCTAGTGCAAGTAAACAAAAATGTTTTTGGTTTATCCTGAAAATGGACCTGCAGTGCTAGAAAGCTAACATATTAACATGTTCACTGGATATTAGTGATGCACTGAACTAAAAGATCCTTAAAATATAGAATATCCTACAAATCACAAGGGATGAATAGTTAACATTAAATGGATTATGGCAGTGTGCTAGCTGTGAGTAGGAACAGTGTATGTAACAAGGGAGGAAGAACTTCACAATGACAACCCTATGTATGAGAAATTTATTCAAAAGGTATGTCTTTGTAAAATGAAGCAAATACTTCTGTACTTCTATGCAGATAAGGCCTACTGTACAGAAAAGACTAAATACCAATATAATTTTGCAAACTTTTATAGAAAAGCAAAATGAACATAAATCCTACTTGTAAAGATCGATTAACAGCACCAGCTCATTCAGCTAGAGTATTGCGCTGGATATAAAAGGGTTAACAATTATAATAATGTTTCATCAAAATGCATAAGAAAGAATCCACATAAACCATATTTGTATATTTATCTTGTCTATACAGATGCCACACAAACCTGTACACTGATGATTGGAGATGTATAAGATATTCTCCTTCGTTGGCAAATCCCCATAGATGATTATCTAGGCAAAAAAAAAATCAAAAAAATCAATAGGATGAAGAATATTTTATGCAAACAAAAAATTACATTCCATGAATCTGATGGCATGTTCGGGAGTGGTTTTGGAAGCCATAGTATCTGTACTGTAAGAAACCCATACAAACTCATTGTTTCGAAACAAACTTAGTACCTTCCAATGTTTCATTGTACTTCCGGTAACATTAATTTTTTATTTATTTAAAAAAAAAAAAAAAGTTTGCAAAGTTACTCTGATGCAATACAGTATTTGCCAATACTTTAATGTCCACATTTATTGTAACAATGTGAGCATAACAGTGTCAATTTCAAAGGCCAAACATGTCAACACAAGATCAAATGGGAAAATGGTATGCATTTGTTGAAAGGTTATAGTAAGCATGAAAAGCACCCAGTTCCTCTATGATATGGAACAATAGAAGGATGGTTGTTATTATTGTATTTTCATTTCTGTAAACATCAATGATGCTGGAAAAGAAATCTGAGGCTTAACCCTGTACTGCCAGAAGGTTTGAACTTTTATTGCCAGACCGTTTTTGAGCATTTTCGCTTTAAAGGCCTTTCCTGAGGGGGGCGCTTTTAGTTAACCCAGGAAAACAATATATAGTTTTTTTTAAAGGATAACCCAAGCTTTCGAAATATGCTAGAAACTTGGTGTAATTCCACTTCTGTAACAAAATATAGGCTTCACCACAGAAAAACTCACTCACTTGAGTGCATATTTATGAAATGGTGAATTCCATTGATAAATATGATTTTCTGTGGTGAGTTCTAATCTTACATTTTGATAAATCTGCCCTTAGTGTCTAATAAATAAAAAAAAAATTAAACCTTGTTTATTATAATATAAACAAATATATCAGAAACATAATTTTTTTTATGCACGAAAACACAGCAGTTTGGAAAGTTCCATGTTTCCTGAATGCGCCATTAACAAATATATACAGGTATAGGATCCCTTATTTTTCTAAGTCCCAAAAAATGGTGGCGTTTTTTACTTTTTTAAGGGTGATAGGCTGAAAAAGATTGTACATTTTTTTGGGGTATCCTCCTTCCCCCCTACATTTCCTAACATATGGCACCTAAACTATAATGTGGGCACATGTATAGGGAAAAATAACAACTGTATTTTACTTTATGAAGCTTTCCCAGGCTTGTGTAGTGTAATGTATTTGCTGCTACATATACGTCCATTGCACTTTAACTTGGCGCCGTATGCAAATTAGGCATCGCTAGCGTAACTTTGCTTTGCTTGACCAAATAACGCTAGCGCAACTTCGCTACCTTTCGCCTCCCTGAGCGCAACTTTGGATTTTAGTGAATTAGTGGCGCTCTGGCAAAACTTCCCCTGGCGAGGCGTCGATAGCATATTTTTGGCGCTTAGTGAATTTGCCCCAAAGTACTCCAAAGTTCCAAGGTGCAAAGCTTTCCTGAATTTGGTGATTTTGGTGACTGCCAAAAATTACCTCAGAACTTCCAATTTGCAGCATCCTCTCCCACATATCATTAGTTAACCAGATAAAGCACCCTAAGTATGCAAGCCTGGGGTCCACTGAACAGTTTCCCAATGTACATACAGTAGGTTTATCGAAGTACATGGCATGTAAAGACCCAAAAATCTACCTTGTGCATACTTATTTGATAGCTCACATTTACCCTAATTTATGAACACACTGCCAGTTTTATGTGTAGTAAAAGCTACAAAAAAGTATAGTGGTTACTGGAAAAAAAAACTCTTTTTTTTGGAAAGTACACATTCTGACAAATCCAAAATGAGTAATTATGTCTTTCTACTCCAAACTACCAAACTGCAAAGCTACGCTAAAGGCAACAGTTTTTATGACATTTCTGAAAATCGGCTTAAAAATGTCCGCATTTATCTCATCCAACTTTTACATTCAATGGTAAGCCACCCTATATATATATGAATGCCACTGGTCTACTGAACAGTTTGATGCCCAATATGCATAGATATAGCAAATCACCTGGCATATACAGACTCTAAATGAAAATAGTGTACTGTATATGCATTTTCTTGGCTATTTACTTTGCCGTCAAATCGCCTTATGTGAACAAAGCCTCCTGACTGCATATTATGTGCCTTAAGACCCCTTAACAGTACAAAGACCCACTGAAAACCATATATTTTTGGAAACTACACATTCTGACGCATCTAAAATTGGTAATTATGTCTTTCTACTCCAAACTACCAAACTGCAAAGGTACACTAAAGGCAGCAGTATTTTATAACATTTCTGAAAATTGCCTAAAATTGTTGCAATTTAACAGATTTATCTCACACAATTTCTTACATACAATGGCAAATCACCCTAAATATGAACACCAGGGTCTACTGAACAGTTTGTCTCTATAAAAATATATTGCATTACACAGCTCATATGCCAACCCATGCTTCGTGTACATAATCAATTTTCATAATAATATATTTTCTTAGTAGTATGTGCCATTGGGTAATCCTAAATAGAACATTTTGCAAAATAAGGACAGTCCCTGGATCCTACAATTCACAGTTCCTATAAAAAACGATCTGTTGCTTAAAGGGAACATATACCATAGTTTTTTTTACTCTTTCTTTATCCGTTTCTTATGCAATAAAACTAAATAAAACGTGTTGTATATATCTTTTTGGTCAACTTTACTTGCAATCACTTCATATGTTATGTTGCTCCTCCCTTTCTGTACATTTCCTGTGCTCCAATCAATACAGCCTGCCAGAAGAGCCACCAGCACTCTCATTTTTTTTAAATTTCTCTTTTCCAGTGAGCCACAGCCACTGAGAAGGAACAGGCATGGAGATGTGGGAGGTGCTGTTTTCTGAAATCATTTTGGCGCCACGCCAATCACACTGGGGCCCTTCTCAGGGATGCTGTGCTCGTCCCTGCCCAGCTTCCTACACGAGGGAGCGCCTCCTGCACAGACATAGTGCGTCTCAGACTGCTGCAAGGGAGAGAGCGGCAATAAAAATAAACTAAAAGCAACTGTTGAATAAAGTCACTGAATTTTTAGGTTGCCAGTTTATTGGCAGTTAATACATTTATGTTTGTACTGCTGCCATAATAATACTCATGGCACTAGTGTATGTAAGACCTCTCAACTTATTTTTCTGTAACTCCTTCCAACCAATAAATTAGCTTTTATCTACATTAGGATTTTGTGGTCAACTTCTACTTTTTTAACAACTGCATCCAATTATATAGTGTCTGCCCATCAGTATTTAATAACAACTCACTACATCCAAACATGTAGTGTTTCTACACATAAGTATCCAGGCATAGGAATGCCACATCGGGTGCTTTTACAGTCACTGATCCTTCAGTAATACCTCCGTCCTCTACCCTCCTTTCTCAGCCGTCAGCCATAAGAACTCCGCCCTCAGCCTTCTGCCCTTCCTGCTCAGCCCTCTAACCTCTTCCCTCAGCCTTCCGCCCTCCCTGCCCAGCCCTCTACCCTCTTTCCTCAGCCCTCCACTTTACCTGTTCATCCCTCCGCCCTCAGAACTCTGTCAGTCTTCTAAGTGGTGAGCAAGCATTTTCAGTCCAAGAAAGAGGAAATGTGTTTAAAACATCTCTATAATAATACTGGTGTAGTGCGGAGGTATAAAGAGGTAAAGCGGAAGGCTGTGTGCTGAGGGTAGAGGGCTGAGCAGGGAGGGCTGAGGGAAGAGGGAGGAAGGCGGAGAACTGAGGGCAGAGTTCTTATGGCTGACGCTGAGAAGAGAGGGTAGAGGACGGAGGTACGACTGCAGATTTGGAGGATGAGTCATGGTAAAAGCACCCGATGCGGCATTCCTAAGCCATAGGACATTGCATGGAGGACAGGTATTTCGCCAGAGGATGTCCTAAAATGCGTTCCGTAAGTGTGAGAGGGGAGGGGTTCTCCGTGCTACAGCTGCGTTCAGCCTGACAGTCAGTGCTGTGACTACTTCCTGTGAGAGAATGAACAGACACCCCTCCCACTGCTCATTTCAGCCTAGACTCTCAGCAGTTAGCATCTTTCCGCAAAGAATTTGCTTTATGAAACTGAATAACATAAGTCTAGGGCCAGGCTGGCGACTTGGTTAGCCAGAGTGGCCTTATCGAACTGTCATCAGGTGATGGTGGCAGGAAAGGGAAGGCAATCCTTTAACACATTATGTGAAGGATTGTTGTGCTTCATTGTACCATAAAATATATCACAGTGTACTAAGGCTGGTATGGTCCATACTCAGTGCTATCCATAGTAAAGGCTCATGCACACTGGTAGTTATTCTTTCATTCATATAGCTTTTTATTCATTGCACTGCACAGGAAAGCAAAAGCCCATTGTTTTCTATGGTGACTTTAACAACGGGACCACATTGAAATGCTGAACACACCTGAGACGCCATGTTATGTCTCATGTGCACCAAGCTCATCACCACAGTCCTGTTGCTACAGGTCCCCAAAGGAATGAATTGGCTCTGTTGGCCCATGTGTTCCATGAGTCGGAAACCACAAAAAAGCAACCACACTGGAACAAAGGAATGGATGCCCATGTGTAAAGGCCCTAACACTAACAAAATTCTGGGAGTTATCCTGGTTCATTGTGGACCTGCTTGAATATAGATGGATGGATTTTTAGTGTAATTCCAACTTCCATAATGTGAAATTAAAATAAAATTACCAGAATAGGAACAAAAAACAAACAACATATAGTTTTCCTAAGAAATAACTAAAATAAATAAATAACAGAAGCAGTATAGTAAGCAGTGATGTTGAAAGGAAATGTTGTGGTGTAATTCAAATAAAGGAAATACTAATGTGAGAGCTGGCACATACATAAATGTTGCATTTAAAGGAGAAGGAAAGTGTTTTTCATACTTGGAGGTGACAAAAGTTAGGCACCCCCAAGTGATTGCATTTACTTACCTGACACTCCGGGCCAGTGCTCCTATCAGCAGAAAACTGCACTGGCCCAGGGATCTACCAGCGAGCACCACTGACTGATTTTCTTCCTGCTTCTTCTTTCAGCTTGAGGATGTGCATGCTCAGTAGAGTGAAATGTCAAACTTTAACGAAAAAACTATTTATTTTGTTCTATTGCGCATACCAGCAAATTTGAAAAGTGAAGAATATGATTGCTCCATGGTAGAGATGGCGCGAACTGTTCGCCGGCGAACTTGTTCGCGCGAACATCGGGTGTTCGCGCCATTGTTGGCGCTTTTTTTTGCCCTCTCACCCCAGACCAGCAGGTACATGGCAGCCAATCAGGAAGCTCTCCCCTGGACCACTCCCCTTCCCTATAAAAACCGAAGCCCTGCAGCGTTTTTTCACTCTGCCTGTGTGTGCTGAAGAGATAGTGTAGGGAGAGAGCTGCTGCCTGTTAGTGATTTCAGGGACAGTTGAAAGTTTGCTGGCTAGTAATCGTGTTGATACTGCTCTGTTATTGGAGGGACAGAAGTCTGCAGGGGTTTGAGGGACATTTAAGCTTAGGTAGCTTTGCTGGCTAGTAATCTACCTTCTACTGCAGTGCTCTGTATGTAGCTGCAGTGGGCAGCTGTCCTGCTTCTGATCTCATCTGCTGACTGCTGCAATAACAGTAGTCCTTGTAAGGACTGCTTTTATTTATTTTTTTGTTGTTTTACTACTACTACTACTACTACTACTACTACTATAAGAGCCCAGTGCTATTAGTCTAGCAGTGTTGGGGAGTGGGACTGGTGTGCTAATCTGCTGCTCCTAGTAGTTCAGCAGCACCAACTGTAATTTTTTTTTTTTAATATTCATTTTTTTTTTATTTTACTTTTTTTTTATTTTACTACCGCTGTAGTAGTGTATAAGTTGACCTTTTAGGCATTATTTGCCCTGTAGGCATTTTTTGCCCAGTGTGTTATTCAACCAACTGCCATCTAGCTGTGTGACCTTGTTCACATTCTGTCTAAATATCCATAATATTACCGTCTCCAGAAAAAACACCGGAGTGACTTTTTTCAAGCAGCCATAATAAATTTTACGTAATCCGTATCCATCGCTGTAGTAGTGTATAAGTTGACCTTTTAGGCATTATTTGCCCTGTAGGCATTTTTTGCCCAGTGTGTTATTCAACCAACTGCCATCTAGCTGTGTGACCTTGTTCACATTCTGTCTAAATATCCATAATATTACCGTCTCCAGAAAAAACACCGGAGTGACTTTTTTCAAGCAGCCATAATATATTTTACGTAATCCGTATCCATCGCTGTAGTAGTGTATAAGTTGACCTTTTAGGCATTATTTGCCCTGTAGGCATTTTTTGCCCAGTGTGTTATTCAACCAACTGCCATCTAGCTGTGTGACCTTGTTCAAATTCTGTCTAAATATCCATAATATTACCGTCTCCAGAAAAAACACCGGAGTGACTTTTTTCAAGCAGCCATAATAAATTTTACGTAATCCGTATCCATCGCTGTAGTAGTGTATAAGTTGACCTTTTAGGCATTATTTGCCCTGTAGGCATTTTTTGCCCAGTGTGTTATTCAACCAACTGCCATCTAGCTGTGTGACCTTGTTCACATTCTGTCTAAATATCCATAATATTACCGTCTCCAGAAAAAACACCGGAGTGACTTTTTTCAAGCAGCCATAATATATTTTACGTAATCCGTATCCACCGCTGTAGTAGTGTATACGTTGATCTTGTGGGCATTATTTGCACAGTGTTTTCTTCAAACCGCCATCTAGCTGTGTGAGCTTGTTCACATTTTGTCTAAATATTGATAATATTATCGTCTCTAGAAAAACCACTTGAGTTACTTTTTTTCAAGCAGCATTCTTATATTTTACGTAATCCGTATCCACCGCTGTGTATACGTTGACCTTGTAGGCATTATTTGCACAGTGTTTTCTTCAAACCGCCATCTAGCTGTGTGAGCTTGTTCACATTTTGTCTAAATATTGATAATATTATCGTCTCTAGAAAAACCACTTGAGTTACTTTTTTTCAAGCAGCATTCTTATATTTTACGTAATCCGTATCCACCGCTGTGTATACGTTGACCTTGTAGGCATTATTTGCACACTGTTTTCTTCAAACCGCCATCTAGCTGTGTGAGCTTGTTCACATTTTGTCTAAATATTGATAATATTATCGTCTCTAGAAAAACCACTTGAGTTACTTTTTTTCAAGCAGCATTCTTATATTTTACGTAATCCGTATCCACCGCTGTGTATACGTTGACCTTGTAGGCATTATTTGCACACTGTTTTCTTCAAACCGCCATCTAGCTGTGTGAGCTTGTTCACATTTTGTCTAAATATTGATAATATTATCGTCTCTAGAAAAACCACTTGAGTTACTTTTTTTCAAGCAGCATTCTTATATTTTACGTAATCCGTATCCACCGCTGTGTATACGTTGACCTTGTAGGCATTATTTGCACACTGTTTTCTTCAAACCGCCATCTAGCTGTGTGAGCTTGTTCACATTTTGTCTAAATATTGATAATATTATCGTCTCTAGAAAAACCACTTGAGTTACTTTTTTTCAAGCAGCATTCTTATATTTTACGTAATCCGTATCCACCGCTGTGTATACGTTGACCTTGTAGGCATTATTTGCACACTGTTTTCTTCAAACTGCCATCTAGCTGTGTGTATTATCGTTTCCAGAAAAACCAACTGAGTTTTTGTTGTTGTTGTTTTTTTAAAAATAATGCCAGGCAAAGGCAGGCCGCCACGCAGAGGCCGTGCTAGGGGCCGTGCTGCTATGCAATCCTGTGGCCCTAGCAAATTGCCCAGTTTTAAAAAGCCAATGACCCTGAACTCCCAAAATGCTGAAGAGGTAGTTGACTGGCTTACACAGCACACCCCATCCTCTACCGTTTCTAACTTTACCACAACATCCTCCTCATCCTCCACTGCTATGGCCACCCCACGTAACACTTCCTCCACCACCGGTGCCCCTTCTTCACTGGAGTCAGAGGAGTTATTTTCCCATGAGTTTCTTGAACTGAGTAATGCGCAACCATTATTGGCAGAAGAAGATGAAGGAGATGAGGACGTTACACCAGATTTAATTCTGGCAGAGAACACGACAGAGATGGACATAATGATGAGTGATGAGGAGGAGGTCCCCGCTGCTGCTTCCTTCTGTGATG
Organism: Xenopus petersii; assembly: GCA_038501925.1. Lineage (NCBI taxonomy): Eukaryota > Metazoa > Chordata > Amphibia > Anura > Pipidae > Xenopus > Xenopus petersii. The sequence goes on along the minus strand of CM076681.1, from coordinate 62,204,806 downwards.
TGTCAGAAGAAATTGATGCATCTGAGGAGAATGATGATGAGGAGATTGATGTTTTGTGGGTGCCTAGTAGAAGAGAGCAAGAGGAGGGTAGTTCAGATGGAGAGACGGAGAGTCAGAGAGGCAGTAGGAGAATAAGACTTAGAAGAAGCAGGGAGGACAGCCCGCAGGGATCAGTAGGGCAACAACATGTATCGGCACCTGTGTTCAGCCGGCCAACGCACCCGCCATTGCCGCCAATGCCGCCAACTTCTACTGTTACCGCCAGATCACAGACTTCCAAAAAGTCAGCAGTGTGGGATTTTTTTAATGTGTGTGCCTCTGACAAAAGCATTGTAATTTGCAATGAGTGCAGTCAGAAACTGAGCCTTGGTAAGCCCAACAGCCACATAGGTACAACTTCTATGCGAAGGCACATGAGCGGCAAGCACAAAGCACTTTGGGAGCAACACCTCAAAGGCAACAGGCAAACTAAAAGCCACACTCCTTCTGGTCCAGCATCTTACTGCTCTACCTCTGCTCTCCTTGACCCATCTGAACCACCCTCCACTCCGCCTTCCACCTTGACCACCTGTTCCCATTCCCAGTCATCTGCCACCAGCCAAGTTTCTGTGAAGGCCATGTTTGAGCGTAAGAAGCCAATGTCTGACTGTCACCCCCTTGCCCGGCGTCTGACAGCTGGCTTGTCTGCACTCTTAGCCCGCCAGCTTTTACCATACCAGCTGGTGGACTCTGAGGCCTTCCGCAAATTTGTAGCAATTGGGACACCGCAGTGGAAGGTACCCAGCCGCAATTTTTTTTCTAAAAAGGGAATACCACACCTGTACCAACATGTGCAGAGCCAAGTTACCGCATCTCTGTCACTTAGTGTTGGGCCAAAGGTCCATATGACTACTGACGCATGGTCCTCCAAGCATGGTCAGGGCAGGTATGTCACCTACACTGCCCACTGGGTGAACTTGGTAATGGCTGGGAATGGGAAGCAGGGAATGGGTAGCTCAACAACAACAACAACAGTGGAGTTGGTGTCACCGCCACGGATTGCACGCGGTTCTGCCACCACCTCTACTCCTCCATCGCTCTCTACCTCGTCTTCTTCCTCTTCTTCTTCTTACTCTGCTGCTGGGTCCTCCTTCTCCTCCTCCACACCTGTGCACCCCCAGCTCCCCCTAGGCTATTCGACGTGCCAGGTACGCCGTTGTCACGCTGTCTTGGGGATGACGTGCCTGGAAAGCAAAAACCATACCGGATCTGTACTCCTGTCATCTCTGCAGTCACAGGCCGATCGGTGGCTGACCCCACACCAACTGCAGATCGGAAAAGTGGTGTGTGACAATGGAAGCAATCTGTTGGCAGCGTTGAGACTGGGAAATTTAACACATGTGCCCTGCATGGCACATGTGTTAAATTTAATAGTCCAACGTTTTGTCTCCAAGTACCCAGGATTCCAGGACGTTCTCACCCAGTCCAGAAAGGTGTCGGCCCATTTCAGACGTTCCTACACAGCCATGGCACGCCTTGCTGACATTCAGCAGCGCTACAACATGCCAGTCAGGCGTTTGATTTCTGACAGCCAGACTCGCTGGAATTCAACGCTCCTTATGTTGGAACGTCTGCTGCAACAACAAAGGGCCGTCAACGAGTACCTTTTTGAACTGGGTGGTAGGACTGGATCTGCAGAGCTGGGGATTTTTTTCCCCCGTTACTGGGTGCTTATGCGCGATGCCTGCAGGCTCATGCGACCTTTTGAAGAGGTGACAAATATGGTCAGTCGCACCGAAGGCACCATCAGCGACCTAATACCCTTCGCTTTCTTCCTGGAGCGTGCCGTGCGACGAGTGACAGATGAGGCTGTAGACCAGCGTGACGAGGAGCTGGAAGCGCACGATTTATGGTCGGAATCACCAGAACGAACCCAGGCACCTGCTGCAACGCAGGGAGAGGTGCCAGAAGTGGAGTCAGAGGAGGAAGGTGGCTTTGTGGAGGAGGAGGAGGAGGACCAACAGGAGCAGGCTTCCCAGGGGGCTAGTGGTGACCTTTTGGGGACCCCTGGTCTTGTACGTGGCTGGGGGGAGGAGACCGTGGATGATGCAGTCCTTGATAATGAGGAAGCGGAGATGGATAGCTCTGCATCCAACCTTGTGAGAATGGGGTCTTTCATGCTGTCATGCCTGTTGAAGGACCCCCGTATCAAGAGGCTTAAGGAGAAGGACCTGTACTGGGTCGCAACGCTACTAGACCCTCGGTACAAGCATAAAGTGTCAGAAATGTTACCAACATACCACAAGTCCGAAAAGATGCGGCATTTACAAACCAGCCTGCAAAACATGTTGTACAATGCTTTTAAGGGTGATGTCACTTCAGGAACTCATCAACATTCCAGGGGCAGAGGTGCCAGTAATCCTGCCACGAGCACACCTGCAAGGACAAAGCCCTTTGGCCGGTCTGTAACGTCAGACATGCAAATGTTTTTCTGTCCAAGGCAGCGCCACAACCCTTCTGGATCCACCCTCAAAGAACGCCTCGACCGGCAGGTAGCGGACTACCTGGCATTAACTGCAGATATCGACACTCTGAGGAGCGATGAACCCCTGGACTACTGGGTGCGCAGGCTTGATCTGTGGCCAGAGCTGTCACAATTTGCCATGAACCTCTTGTCTTGCCCAGCCTCAAGTGTGCTCTCAGAAAGGACCTTCAGTGCAGCAGGAGGGATTGTAACTGAGAAGAGAACTCGCCTAGGTCACAAAAGTGTCGATTACCTGACCTTTATTAAAATGAATGAGGGGTGGATCTCGGAGGGTTACTGCACGCCGGAAGACTTGTTCTGACTTCTATGCAGCTGTCCTTCTCTTCAAGCCTCATGACTCCACACACAGCTGTCCTTTAGCGTCCTCCTCCCTCCGCCACCGTTACAAACTAGGGTGCAAACCCTACTGGTTTAATTTTTTCTGGCCTCTGTGCTTCAGTGGCTGCGTCCAAAAAAATGCATATTTTCTGCATTTATATGGCATAATTTTTCTGGCCTCTGTGCTTCAGTGGCTGCAACCAAAAAAATTTATATTTTCAGCATTTATATGGCATAATTTTTCTGGCCTCTGTGCTTCAGTGGCTGCAACCAAAAAAATTTATATTTTCAGCATTTATATGGCATATTTTTTCTGGCAACTGTGCTTCAGTGGCTGCAACCAAAAAAACTGGGCAAACAATGTCTACAAGGTCAACGTATGGCGAAAAATTACTATTTTCAGCATTTATATGGCATAATTTTTCTGGCAACTGTGCTTCAGTGGCTGCGTCCAAAAAAACTGGGCAAACAATGCCTACAAGGTCAACGTATGGCAGTTGTTTAAAGAGAACAGTAGATTACTAGCCAGCAAAGCTACCTAAGCTAAAATGTCCCTCAAATCCCTGCAGACTTCTGTCCCTCCAATACAGAGCAGTATCAAGCAGATTACTAGCCAGCAAACTTACTATCATCTGTCCCTGAAATCACTAACAGCTCTCCCCCTACACTATCTCTTCCAAGCACACACAGGCAGATTTTTCAGATACATTTTTGCCCTTGATCCCCCTCTGGCATGCCACTGTCCAGGTCGTTGCACCCTTTAAACAACTTTAAAATCATTTTTCTGGCCAGAAATGTCTTTTTTAGATGTTAAAGTTCGCCTTCCCATTGAAGTCTATGGGGTTCGCGAACCGTTCGCGAACCGCTCGCATTTTTGCGCAAGTTCGCGAATATGTTCGCGAACTTTTTTTCCGACGTTCGCTACATCCCTACTCCATGGTGCTCGCTGGCAGAACCCCAGGCCGGTGCAGTTTTCTGCTAAAAGGCCTGGAATGTCAGGTAAGTAAATATAATCATTTGAGGCTGCCTAACTTTTGGCACCCTCAGGTGTAAATGACTTTCCTTCTCCTTTAAAGAAAACATTTATAAACAAATGTGTTTTTATAAACACATTTTATAACGCATAGTGCATAAACCTACTAGAATTTTAAAGTGGTGATTTAAGTTAATGTTTAGTATGTTATAAAATGGCCAATTCATTGCCACTTTTGAATTGGTTTTCATTATTTTTTTTATAGATTTTCAATTATTTGCCCCTTTTCTTCTGACTCTTTCCAGCTTTCCAATGGGCATCACTGACCCCATCTAAAAACCAATGCTCTGTAAGGCCCTCTCCTATACATATTCCAGTCTTTTATTCAAATCAATGCATGGTTACGAGGGTAATTCGGATCCTAGAAACCGAAATGGCAGAAATTGCACTACCCCTTTAAAGGAGAAGGAAAGCTACGGAGGCATTTTATTGCCAATAGATTAGCTGCAATAGTGCAAGCTAGAATGCTATATTTATTCTGTAGAATGTTTTACCATACCTGAGTAAAAAGCTCTAGAAGCTCTCGGTTTGTGTAGGATAGGAGCTGCAGTATTAATGTGTTGTGACATCACTTCCTGCCTGAGTCTCTCCCTGCTCTGGGCTCAGATTACAGTAGAGAAGGGAGGGGGGTGGGGAAGAGGAACAAACTGAGCATGCTCTTGCCCAGGGCAATGAGGTTTAAGCTGAAGGCAGGAAATCTGATACAGAAGCCCATGAGTACACAATAGAAGGAAAGAAATGCAGTGTTTCTTTTGACAGGGGACTCAGAGCAGCATTACTTTGGGGTTTTACTGGTATATTTATGTGGACCTTTCTGATAAGGCTTACTTAGTTTTTACCTTTCCTTCTCCTTTAAATAAATTGTGCAAACAGCTAATACGGCACTGCTAATCTCCTGGGTACTTTATCAGTTGGGCCAACTACTTTGTCAACCAACAGTGACTGCACTTTTACCTAAATGTTAGGGCGAGGGCAGTATAGCAATGACTTGCTACAAGGGCAAATGCAACATCCCCGCAGCAGTGTAAGGGAATAGACACATGCAGTGACCATCAGTCCAAGGTCATTTACATGAGGAAAAGCATGATAGACTGATTCAGTTCATGTGACCAACTATGATGCCAATGACAAAAGACAGCACATACAATGACTTGGCAATGCTTTCAAGCAACCATTTATCAAGTGAAGGCAATAAATAGAACGGAACAGTCCATTTTAATCAAAGAGGGTAGATGACAGCAGTTGTGTAGGTGCACTGCACTTCTTTTTCTATAATAATGAGTAGCTACTGTAAATGGATGAGTTGAAACGCAAAGGGAGTAGTTGAAACCGAACTCTTCATTGGCTGGAATTCACTTGACCCAGTTTCCTTGTATATTTCCCACTCGGTGCCCCACTGCACTGGCCCTAATGTGCACACCCTGAATAAACTGACCTCCACCCCGGTGTAATGCTGGAAGAAGAAGAGCACCATGCTCTGGTACAGGGTGTACAGCCTGTCATCCCCACTCCGGTAGATTCGCTCGGGTAGAACGGTGCTCAGGGCCCTCCAGCAGCCCCAGGCCAGTAGGTAGGTGGGCGCACTGCCCAACATGACAGCTGTGGGCACCATGTAACGCAGGGAATACGTATACAGCACAGCGGAAAGCAGCATGGCTGCGACTCATAGGCACTCACACCGGCTGACAACCGGCAACACGTGAGAGGTGAAGTGGGTGGAGCGAGGGCTCAGACCCCGTTCTCGCATCTGACAGGGAGAAGGGGCGGAGCTTCTAGTCCTAAACTGCCTAAGTGTGTATGTGGTAAGAATTCAGACTGCATGGGGCGAAAACTTCATAACTACATAACAATATCTGTGGTCTCGACTCTGGGAAAGGAGAAGAGCCGAGATATGACGGGACCGTACCGGGGCGCCAGGCCCAGGACGTAAGAGCACGAGTTCGCTGACACCATGTTTATTGTGGGCAGGAGCTAACTGCACATGTGCTGGAATGGTAGGAGGAGAACTGGAGAAGGAATATTTACCTGCTATGTAAGGGAGACTGGGAGGGATTGCTTAGTATGGAAAAGGGAAGGGGTCAATTGGAATCTTTTATAGTTTTGTTGTAGTTTCGTCTTTGCTCTGGGGACTACATGGTATTGACTAGTGCTATAAGTAATTGTGGGCCCTGTAGGACAAAATGGGCCCAGTTGCCACCTTTTTGGGAAAAAAAACAGCCATACTATATTCTTGACATTTTTCCTATTCATAACATTGGCATCAATCTTAATTGTTACCATACAGGCCAGGTGGCAACCCTAGCTCCGGTACACTTAAAAAAGATTGGTGGCCACCCCCCCAGTGAAAAAATATATTGGTAGCCAAGGCCCTTTACAAGTTAAAAAATTGGTGCCAGAGTCCCCTACACTTAAAAAAAAAACATTACTTCCAGGGCCCCCTACTAATTCAAGAAAACATTGGTGCCCCCCTACAAAAGGTCTGGACTGGGAGTCAAAATAGGCCCTGGCATTCCAAGTACATTGGGGCCCAAACAGTCCCCACCAGCTTACTAATTAGTTATTTTCTATGGCATCTTACAGCAGCCACTCTGGCATTTGCCAGAACCCACACATTGCCAGTCCGGGCCTGCCCTACAAGTTAAAAAAATGGTGCCAGGGCCCTTTAAAAGTAAAATTAAAAAACATTGGTGCCAGGGCCCCCTGAAAGTAAAATAAAAAAACAATGGTGCCAGGGCCCCCTACAAGTTTAAAAAATCTTTCTCTGGCTTCTTTATTCTTTTCCCTTGCTGCTTCTTTGTTCTTCTCCAGAGCGGCTTCTCTGTTCTCCCGGAAGATCTTCTTCTGCAGCATGGCCAGGTTCCCCTGAGAACCAGAAATCACCTGGACCTGGGATGCCGGTCACCCCTGTGCCGTCTGATGGTGGCCCTGGAGGCAGGATGCTGGGACACACTTACCTACGGTGAGATCTAATTTTCAGTGTAGCCGACCCTGCCCCATGGGAATTTAGAAGTGTAGTGAGCAGCATATGCAAGCTATCTTCATTTCTAAGGCAATAAACTTAATATGTGAGTGTGCTCACGGGTCAGGCATTATCAATCCGAAGCACTGACTGTGAGTGCAAGCCATCAGCGTAGAAACAAATGAGTGGGACTAACAGACTTTCTTCCCTATTGATAATACTGGAAACACATTTTATCAGCCAGGTGGCCACCCTTGGTGGCATCCATTTGCAGAGCTGGGAAAATGGGACATCAAAGCTTTCTGAATCCTCCCATTCAACTTGCAGCATCCATTTCAAGCAATAATTGTGTGATTCACCCATGTATAACACTAAGCACTTAAAAATGAATCAGGGCAGCTCCTGCCAGTACCTACCAGGGGCATCAACACGTGGGTCTATGCCCCCAGCCCTTGGTTTTTAACATGACAGGATCCAGTTCACCACACCCCATGGTTTCTACACACCCTGGCTGGTAGGTGACCGTATTAGCATGAACAGTGGAGAAATCGATGCGCGTGATATTGAACCTGTTCTGGTTACTGGTTAGCTCACCTGTCTTGAGCTACTGATAATTCTGAAGCTCCCTATGCTGGTTGCACCTACACATACACTTGTTAAGTAAATCAGATTCTAAAGCTGTTATGGACTTGTCTATATGTGGTGGAAATAATGCCATCACAGATACAAAGAACTTGCAAAGCTAGTTGCAGCTATTTAGTGGGCAATTTGTGAAGAGTGACACCTGGGAAAAGTAAAATGGCTGTCTGGCGCATTAGTTCTTTCCCTGGGTTTGTGTGTTTTTTTTACTAAAAGGAGCACTATCCTGGGGAACTTAGTGATTTGATTCATTGACCATTACCTTATATATTGTTTCTAATATATATGGTATAGTTTCCATGTATTTTAAAGAGAAAGAAATAAAAATTATTCAGGTTGCCAATTTGTTAAGCACTTCCCAGTGATTATAATCCCTAATTTCCTACCTACCATTTGCCGGCACTCCTCTTTTGGGCCGGCCAGGCACCCTAGGCAACCTGGAGGTTGCGGCACCAACTGGGCGGGCATGCGCAAATAGACAAACGCAAATGAACGCACTGGTGGAAGTCATGCAGAGAGGAGAGTCCCTTGATATATTCTTGACTTGCTATACTATACACAGAGAATATACTTGTTGCATAGCCTTTTATGTAAGGTGTTCTACATGTTTCTGAACCTGTTTAGCAACTTCCCTGCTCCAGCTGACTTTATTTTCTGTGCAGTAATGGTGGCCATACATTTGAAGATTGCTCATTTTGTGAGGACAACAAACAAGTGGACCGTTCCCAACAATTGGATCATAACAATGGGAATACAGGCATTTCAATGAGGTTCTTATTTTGACAGGATTTTTAAACCTGTCTAAATGATAGCTGCTTGATTTTCAGCCAGATATCATTTGGGAAAGTCCTTTGTAGGGCCCTATACAAGGGCCAATAAAGCTTGTTATCCTTCATGTAATCAAAGGACAAATGCAAAATCAAATGCAAATGTCAAATCTTATGATGGCTTTTCTAGAGGGGCTACCCCATTAGAAAGGCAACAAATCATAGTTTGCTACTTTAATTTATAAAAAAAAGTTACAATAACTCGAAATAGGAGCTCGAAACCACCAGGGACCCAATGGTGTGTCCACATATTTAACGTGTTCATCAATGACTTGGGGGAGGGTATTGTAACTAATGTTTGCAGATAGAATCCCATTGTATGCTATAGAATGTTTCTGTTATCTACTATGTATTCCTTTTGCCTTTTTTCAAACTGAATGACTGCTCCAAGTTCATATGTTTTTTGAGTGGAATAAATGAAAGGCAAAGTCCAAAGTTTCGGCATTTTTGTCTCTCATTTCTGCATAAGAAACATGTCCCTCTACCATTACAAAATTGAATTTTTCCACATAACATTTTGTTGAAATTTTTTTTTAAAGGCATCAGTTAATAGTTCTACAGCAGAATCATTCAGTGACATCCATTTTACATTTTTTAAACAGCATATATTTACAGCCACGTGACTTGTATTCTGATACTTCAGTCTCTCTTTACTGTTGAGCTATAAGAGTGATTTTCCCCCCATACTTTCTCCCCAGTAGCCTATCAACAGAACAGTGAGAAAGTAACCAAATAACAGCTCCCTGACACCTGCATTGTTAAAATACTCTTATGCCCAACATAGTGGTACATATGAGAATACATAGAATTTATATGACAGACTGAATTATTTGCAAGGTAAACAGTGTAATTTAGAAATATAAAATTCAACATAAAAATCACAGCAGAAATACTTTAAAGGAGAACTACAGGTTAACTAAGAAGTAGGGCAGAAATGTTGTACATTATGTACCAGCCCAAGGCAACCACCACCCTTTAGCAGTAAAGATCTGTGTCTCCAAATATGCCCCAGTAGTTCCCCATCTTTTCTGCTGATTCACTGCACATGCTCTGTTCTGCTGTTGGTTACTGATCTTATAAATGTCCCAATATAATCTGATAATAATTCAGATTATTGGAGAAACTATCAAAATTATCATCAGCATGTAATAACCAATCCTGTATCAGCTAAGCATAGCTGCTCAACAGTTGCTCAAAGCACAGTGAGTATATGCATCACAGACACTCCTAATGAAATCCAAGATAGAAAACTCCTATGAAACATTTGAAGGAGGTTTGCTTTAAAGGAGAAGGAAAGTCGTTTAGCACTTGGGGGTGCCAAATGTTAGGCACCCCCAAGTGAATGTATTTACTTACCTGAAACCCACAGACGAGCACCACGGAGCACTCCACTTCCAGCTTCTTCTTTCTTCGCACAGCTGCGCATGTGCATTTGAATGAAAGGCTGAATTTTAACTTTTTCATTCTACTGCTGATGTGTCTGCCCTGGGAAAATTGAAGAAAGAAGAAGCTGGAAGAGAAGTGCTCTGTGGTGCTCGCTGGAATAACCTCGGGCCGGTGCCATTTTCTGCTGATAGGAGCACCAGCCCGGGGTTTCAGGTAAGTAAATACATTCACTTGGGGGTGCCTAACATTTGGCACCCCCAAGTGCTAAACAACTTTCTTTCTCCTTTAAAGGGGTTGTTCACCTTTCAAACACAACAAAAGTTGAGTTGTTTTGAAATTGTTCACCAGAAATACAGACATTTTTCAAATGCTTTCCATCTTTTATATTTTACTGTTTTTCCAAAATTCTCTCTGACCTGTCTCTGATGTTTCAGTGTGTCAACTCAGTAATCCAGGTGCAGAATCTGAACTGTTACAATTTGCTACATTAGTTGATACATTTTTCAGCAGCATCTGCGTCATATTAGCAACTATTTTATCAATTCTAACAGCTGCCTGTAATGAAACTCAGGGATTCTGGTCAGCAGGGCCAAAAATAAAAAAATGTATCAACTAAATGTATCAATTTAAAACAGTTACAGTGTCAGCAACCCCCTTCCAGAATTGCTTTAGAAAATTGTGAATTGGAAAATGTCTTTATTTTTACTGAACTATATGAAACCTACTGAACTGGAAAAAGTGTTTGAAGGTGAACAACACATTGAAAATAGGTGACCACTAGATTGGCTGCTATACTTGAATATACCAAACTTGACACCTTTTCAAATAAACATTTCACACTTTCTAAAAAAATTGCGTTGACAAATTAAAAACATTTCCTGTTTTAAAGGGTTTTAAACAGGGAGGGATGTGGATTGATGACAACATGGGGCAATGTGATAGTTTAGAAGGCCGGGGTGATGACATAGGGAATGGTCGATATCCACGTCAATCTAGAGAATTCTGACTGTTTTTCCTAATTTGGAAGACAGGCAGGCAGTTTTGACCTGGGCAGCCCTTCTGAAAATTGTGCTGTCTGAGTCCGGATGTTGGCAGCCCTAGTTTCAGAAGCATAAAAAAACCTTTTAACAAGGCCGTTAATCAAAAATTCTTTATCCATTCCTCTTCCCACCCTTTTATTTAAAAAAAATGTGCCCCTTCATTTTTAACCCATGACTGTAGCTGTATTTAGTTCAATTAATTACAAATCTGTTTTGGTGTCATCTTAAATATTGCAATTGCCTTCAGTTTATTTGGAAAGTCACACTGCATGTAATTCATATTTAATGAAATTGGCTAACTCTCTTTTTGGTTGCAACGCTGATTCCATGAAAGCATATGGAAGTCCCCGATCCAGTTGAGGTTGTTCCCAGGAGCTGTCTATGAAGGGAAATGGGGAACATGCTTTGAGAAACATGAAATGGGAACGTTCTACATATTATTTATAGAAGCAGCACCAATCACTGGAAATCCCAGACATAGCCATCTAATAATAGTTGTCCAGAAGGCTCAAAGGGCTCAAACTGGTTACAATGAAAATCCTGTTTACTTGTGGTTTGCAAAATCGTAGCAATTTCAGTGGTCTCAGAACATTTCATTGAATTCTCAGGAGGACTTAAATACGTTTTATATATATATATATATATATATATATATATATATATATATATATATATATATTTTTATATATATATATATATATATATAAAACATATCTCAATGTTAGCCTTTAGCTGCTTATTACAATTTTATACTACCAACATCAATATTTATTGTATTTAAAACTGACATGTCATTAACACATTTTAGCACATCCCCCCCCCGTTTTTAACGTCAGAGAGGGAAACCACTTGTCATTCAAGTAAATGAGGAGGAGTTTTGTCCAGCTGCAAAACACATGGGGTAGATTTACTAAAGGTTAAGGTGGGCGTCGCTACTGAAAATTTACCATAAAGCCCATCTGCAGGGGCATTGCCAGTTTACTAACAGGTGTAGACGACAATTCACTAGCGAAAGAGACTGTCACTAGCGTAGTTTCACTAGGCGAATTTTCACAAATTCACTAAAGTGTGAATTTTACAGAATGTTACCTCTTTCGCCAAAGTTTCCTTCACCAGCTTAGACCTGGCGAACTGATAAGATGCAGCTACATCCGCCTCAATCTTATGTCAGTGACATCATATACTATATGCTGGAAAGTCACAAAAGTTGTAAAAAAAATGCTGTCGTTTTTTCAGATATTGAAGCAGGATTGCCTTCAAACGTCCTGACTATTAAAGATTAAAAAAAAAAATTCAATCATTTGAGGGGCATGCCACATTTGTTATGGGGCGGGCTCATGTCTAGGATCTCTTTTGCTTCCTTGGACATTTGTAATAACAAGTGGCCACTTCAAGCATTTGCACCAGCATCTGTAATAAAGACATATATACAACCTATATGTACCTGCCCCATTCAAATTGAACTAACCATAATGACGTTTCACTATGCAGAAATGAAAGTAAGCAAAAGTTTGCTATGAAATGCTTGCGCTGACTAATTAACACTAGCGAAACTTTGCCAGCGTTCGACTACCGAGATGCAACTTCGCATTTTAGTGAATTAGCGTAGTGGTAACAAATTTTTGCCTGGCAAAGTGGGACGAAGTGTGGCGAAGCCTTTGCTGGTGAAAATTTGCCCTTTAGTGAATTTTCCCCATGGTCTTGTCTGACTTTGCCTGTCTGTCTCCTACAAGGCTGTTTAACTTGCTGTATCTATAAAATGTACTGCTTTGATTTAAAGAAACTGTTACTGCTAATTAGTTTAAAGACAAATCTACTGATATATATTGAGCTTAAATTGATAATATTTGAATAGAAACAAAATATATATGCTGAATAAAGGACTAGTACCTACCTTTCTCAATAAAAAGATTTTTTGTTTTTACAGATACTTTTGTTGATGACACAACAGCCCACAACCATGTTCCAAGAGATAAAACAAAGACCTTAGAAGAGAAAGAGAGAGAAGTGTAATAATTCATAAAGCTTAACACAAACAATTTCTCCCAACATGATCCAGAAGCGTTTAGACAAAATTATTATTATACTGGACAGGGACTGATGAGTGTAAAATGCATTAGCACTATATAAATAACAGATAATAAAATAATCAATAAGGTTTACATGAAAGAAGCTCCTGGACCAGATGGAATACACCCAGTCATCCTTTAGTATACAATAATACCATTATTTTCACATTAGTGCTTCAGATTTCATATATTTAATAGTTGAATCTTTATCTCATATGCTTCTATAAGTAAATCTGACACAGACCTTTCCATGTGGTCAGACATTAATTGATTCTGTGCTGCATTTAAGGGTCTGCTTTAAATGTTGTGCACTGTTGTGTGTTTTATTAAGGCAAACTTTAGCTCCTCTACTGAATGAAGTGTGTGCTCCAATGAATATATTGCAAAGAGTACTGTAGCAACTTTATGTTTCATGTCTTAAAGTCATGCCTGGTAACCTTAAATTCATGTTTGTTAAATGAAAAATTCAGTACTTTACTGTGGAGAGTGAACCATATTTACTAGTTTTCATGTGCTCTTGAGTGCAAGAGCAGTAATCATGGCAGGTGATGGGCATGTGGCATCAGTTCTAAAGGTTCAGGAGTGCAAGAAATATCCCTTTAAAGGAACAGTTCAGTATAAAAATTAAACCGGGTAAATAGATAGTCTGTGCAAAATTAAAAAAAATTCTAATATAATTTAGATAAACTAACTGAACAGTTATGTCCCATATTCTCCCTAAAACCCAAATCAGTGCATCCCTAATTTCAAGTCACAGATTGGTTACTGGTAACAGTTTAGAGAGTTGCAAAGCAGAAAGTAATGTTCTGGCTATTTTATCAGACATCCAGCCTTTATACAGTACATTACATTTTGGGTAAATTGCAGTTAGAGAAAGGTAGAATGAAGCACATAATAAAAAAACACTAAGTAGGAAAACAATACAAATTTGCAAATGACTAATCTAAACATGCATTGGAAGCAGTAACATTATATGGAAATCTCCCTTAAAGGAGAATTCAACCCTTTAGCAAAAAAAAATCCCTACCCCCACCCCACATAGACCCCCCTCCCCCCAGCCAAATTGCCCCACCCCGGGGGAAATGCCCCTAACTTTATACTTACCCCTCAGAGCAGATTTAGGCATCAGAGTTCACCGCAGCCATCTGGAGGGAGAGGGGGTCTACGTGGGGTTTTTTGCTAAAGGGTTAAATTCTCCTTTCAAGCTGCAAACATATTGGCATTATGGCAAAAAAACACTTTCATTCTTGGTAGAAAAACATCCTGCATTGTCTGAAATGGCTTTTTGAACATGTATAGCTAAATGCCCCTGTAAAATAAATATTTTCCATATAATATTCCTTTTTAACAAACTATTATTGCTACTTTATTGTAAAAAAAAAAAACCCCAGTGACAGTATTTATAAGAAGTCAGTACATTTATTTTAATCTGATACTTAGTTGCTTGACATGTTTACATAGATAAAGCTAATGAGAATTTGATTACTGACAACTATAAACGGAGCTATTTTATGGGCCAGTCAGCATTGCTCCCATGCAGCAGTCACATTTATGAGTGAAGGGCAGTTTGATTTCTCAGCTCCTGCTTCTCTTGCCTGGGTCATACAGGTGGCATACACATGGGCTTACAGGCTTATTACTATAGATGCCTAACACTGTGTCAGTGTGTACACACTTTAGCAGTTTGATGATGATTTGCAAGGATGTAGAATGAAACATGGCAGGGGGATATTTGTGCAATAAATAACTTTATCTTAAAAAGTCTTCCCTGCATTTAACATGCTGAATACAATGATACAGCTGCTGAGGTCTGTGTTCAGACCTCCAGTAAATAATGTATGTATAAACAAAACCACAGTACCACACAGTGAGAAATGATTTAGGTTACTTTTAATTTGTCACATCTGGAAACATTACGTAACTTAACTCAAAGCCATTGGTGCTATTTAGCTATGCCACATGTTTCCAGGGAGGTTTGGATTTAGGCAAGCTCAGTTTCACTGGAGACATTGGGCATAAAACCCAAAAATGTAAAGTACTAATACATATAAAGGTGTTGTTCACCATTGACTTTACTTTTAGTATGATGTATAGAGTAATATTTTTATGATTTGCAACTGATTTTCATTTTTTTTCATTATTTCTGTTTTTTTTTTCCAATTATCTCACTTTTTGTTGATATGTTTCTAATGACCTTAGCAACTAGAGAGTGGTTTAAATGAGATACTGGTATATGACTAGGAGAGGTCCTGAACAGAAAAATATGTACAGTTATATGATCCATTATTCAAAAAGCAGCTAATTACAGAAAGGCCATCTCCCATAGACTCCATTATAATCAAATAATTCAGATTTTAAAAAAAATATTTCCCTTTTCCTTGTAGTAATGAAACAGTACCTTGCACTTCTTCCCAACTAAAATATAATTAATACTTATTGGATGCAAAACCAGTTTATTGGGTATATTTAGTATTGAATTGATGCTTAGGGATTATTTACTAAACTCTGAGTGCAAAAATCCCGAAAAATGTGTTATTTTTTAGTATAAAATTGGTCTTTTAAAAAATCAAGAATTCTTCGGAATTTATTAAACCCCAAGGCTGGAAAAAGTCAGAATCAGAAAATCCGGCATCTCAGACCTGTCGAGGCTGCATATAAGTCAATGGGAGAAGTCCCAATGATTTTTTGATTTCGGAATTTTTGGGGGAAAAAAGCATACACAATCTGAGTTTTCAGGTGGAAAATCCGAAGAAAAAAAAAACATGAAATTCAAATTTTTTTTTATCGCAAGCCACATTTTCTGGAAAATCTAAAAAATAAGCGGTAAAAACCCATGCGGATGTAATCTGAGTTTTTGACAGAACATGTTGAGCAAAATTCGAACTTAATATATAACCCCCTTAATGTATGGCGATCCAAATTATGGAAACATTGCTTATATAAAAAAACCCAGGTCCTGAGCATTCTGGATAACAGGACCGCAGAAGTAGACACGCTGAATTCTTTTCAATGCGGCTGTACTCACACAGACACATGTAAGTGCCGAACGCAGGTAAAATGCAACATGCTGCATCCCAACCTGTGTTCAGTGCTTACATGCGCCTGTGTGAGTACAGCCGCATTGAAAAGAATTCACCGTGTCTACTCCTGCACTCCCCTGTGGCTGAACGCATAAAACCGGAACGCAGGGGAGCGCAGCTTCAAGCATCCGTGAGTAAGGGCCCTAAGCCCTATGAGCTCCCAATTTGTACCCATACCACAGCCTACATGTAACCTATATTAGCCAATGCCATCAACAAATTAAGATTTGCCCTATCTAATTCAGTTGTGTGTCTAATTTATCAGTCAATCTAAAAACAGCTGTGCAATATTTAATCTTAAGGGTAGGACTCCACAAGCGATTTTGTCGCGATCCGACGCGCTGCGACAAAACGCATGTTACAAGACAAAAATAAGGTAAGAGATAGAATTGTCGCATGGTGTTGCAGCGTTGATCCGACGCGACACGACTGTCGGATGCAGACGCAGCATTCTCCACTACAAAGCCATTTACCATTTATAAATAAAAGTGGGTGCATTTACACTGCAGGATTGTATCACATGTGCTACACAGAAGTATTGTGGTATAACAGCCTCTGACTGCAGCTATATGGATACCTATTTTGACAGAAACGACGGCACTGAGAGAGTTAACGCCAAGGGGCATATGCAAGGCTCACTGCTTATTTTAGGGGTTTCACAGACTGATATGCCAAACTGTGTGAGCAGAACACTGTGTTTTCATGTTGTAAGATGCTAATAACACAGCACTTGGATTTTGTCACAGATGCAGACCACCTATTAGCAATAATAAAGAATCGGAGCTTGTGTTAATTATCAGTAACACTGCATTGATTTCATTTGAAGATTAATGTCTATATTTTTTCTTTCTTCGGTTTTAGGATTATTGGATTAAAAATCATTCTATGCAGTCTCACAGCCATGTGACATTTCTCATTTAACAAGATGCATTTGTCGGTTGTGTTAAGCGGCAGCAACAGACTTACCAACATTTACATCAACTATTTTTTTTTCTCTCTTGCAAATTCTCCAGCAAATTAGCTTATACAAAGAAGGTGCCTCTTTATTGGGTAATAACCAAGTCCTGCTCAGGCTCTCATAAAACTGACATTTGTGGGTGAGCACTGACTTGCTTTCCTAAATATGCTTGAATTTATAGCAAAGTAAAGCTAATAGTGATGTCCTGCTTCTCACAAATGTGCTGCTATTATAAACATTCTACTAATTATTGGTGTAAAATTAGCAATTATGGAACTGTTTTTAATAAATTTTGCAGGATCACCAGAACACACATGTTGCTTTATTCTTCTAGTTTATGTCAAGGATAAAGTGTGTGGTGCCTGCAATATAATTAATACTTAAAATCTTCATGTAGTTGTCAAGATGGTAAAATATATACGAATATATAGAAACACAATACAATAGATATGTTTCAGGGCAGATTTACATATGGTCGAATATCGAGGGTTAATTAACCCTAAATATTAGACTGCCGAAGGTAAAATTCGACTTCGAATATCGAAGTCGAAGGATTTACCACAATTAGTTCAATCGAACGATTCGAAGGATTTTAATCCATCGATCAAACGACTTTTCTAGACCGAAAAAACCTTAGAAAGTCTATGGGGAACTTCCCCATAGGCTAACATTGAGGTTCGGTAGGTTTTAGGTGGCGAAGCAGGGGGTTGAAGGTTTTTTTTTAAAGAGACAGTACTTTGACTATTGAATGGTTCGAGTATTCGAACGATTTTTAGAAGTCGTAGTCGAAGGTCGAAGTAGCCAATTCGATATTCGAAGTAGCCAAAAAAAACATTCGAAATTCAAAGTTTTTTTATTCTATTCCTTCACTCGAGCAAAGTAAACGGGCCCCTTAATACATCAAAATTCTTGAAGAGGTCAAGTTGCCTTATGCAAAAGATGAAATGCCCTTGAAATAGGAGTTTCAACAAGACAACAACCCCAAACACACCAGTAAATAAGCAACATCTTGGTTCCAGACCAACAAGTTTGGTGTTATGGAGTGACCAGCCAAATCCCTGGACCTTAATCTACTATAAAATGTATGGGGTAACATCAAAAATGCTGTTTCTGAGACAAAACCTGGAAATGCAGAAGAAATATGGATTGTAACAGGTGCCAGAAGTTGGTGGACTCAATGCAAAACAGATGTGCGGCAGTTCTTAGAAACACTGATTATACAACTAAATATTAGTTTAGTGTTTGAAAGGAAAGCAAAATCTTGAAACATTTTTCAGTTTATACAGTGAATGTTTGAGTTTGTAAAGAAGAATGCAGACACCGCTATTTTTTGAAACAGCCTAATATTCCCTTTTCTTCTGTATTATCCTGTAAAGGAATAACATACATTTATACATTTTTTCTTTATGTTTTGATTTAAAATAGAATGTGCAGTGCTTCCAGTGCATTTGTTTGTATGGAAATAAAAGCTATTGTAAGTTTTTTTCACTTTAAACACACTGCTATTATTCTGAATACAACTGTAAGTTAGATATTGTAGCCTACACAACAAATCTCCTCACTTATAATTTACCATGGATGGTTGAATCATTTGTTCAAATGATCGTTTAACCTATAGGATCATTCACAGAGCGTTGACACAATCTGCTCATGTATGGCAGCTTCTAGTGATGGGCGAATTTATTCGGCAGGCGCGAATTTGCGCGATTCACCACCAGCGAATAAATTCGCAAAACCCCGCAAAAATTTGCGGCAAAAATTCACCAGCGTCAAAAAAAATAATTTCGCCAGTGTCGGAAAAAATGGGCGCCGGCATAAAAAATGGGCGCCGGCGTCAAATAAACAGGTGCCGGCGTCAAAAACGAGACGCCGGCGCCGTTTCGAGATTTTTTTGCAGTTTTGCGAATTGCGTGCGAAATTTGCACATTTTCCGGCGAAGCGAAACGGCGCAAATTCGCCCATCACTACCAGCTTCACATTTGCTTGCTTTGGCTGCCCACAACCTTATTTGTTACAGAAAGTCCTGCACCTGCATTAAAGGAACAGTAAAACCAAAAAATTAAAGTTTTTTAAAGTAATACAGATATAATGTACTGTTGCCCTGGTTGCACTGGTAAAACTGATGTGTTTGCTTCAGAAACACTACTATAGTTTATATAAACAAGCTGTTGTGTAGCCATGGGAGCAGCCATTCAAAGCTGAACAAGGAGAAAAGGAACAGGATACACAGCACATAACAAATAAGTTCTGAAGTATACTACAGGGTTTATCTGTTATCTGTGTATCCTGTGCTTGAATGGCTACATAGATACTTGTTTATACTGTATAAACTATAGTTGTGTCTCTGACACCAGTGCAGGTCAATACTACATTAAGGGGCAGGTTTATCAAAGGTTCTACGTGAATTTTCGAATGAAAAAACGTTGAATTTCAAAGTAATTTTTGGGTACTTCGACCATCGAATAGGCCAAATTTAACTTTGATTTGAATTGAAAAACCTTAGAACATTCGACCACTCGAAAATCGAAGTTCTGTTTCTTTAAAAAACTTTGACTTCGACACTTCGCCACCTTAAACCTGCTAAATTGCTGTTTAGCCTATGGGGGACCTCCTAGAACCTATCTGAGGCTTTTGGGCAAGTTTTGAGAAGTCAAAGTTTTTTTTTCAAGGGTTAAATCGTTCGATTGTATGATTTTACTTTGATAGTACTTCGATCGAATACGGCCATTTTCGCTGGAAAAAATACGAATACGAATTTCGAAGTTTTTTTACTTCGAAATTCTATCCTTGATAAATATGCCCCTTTATGTCATTTCTTTAAGACACTTTCAGTTTTTGGCGTTATGTTCATGGTACTGATTTCATTTTATAGAAGTAAATTCAGGAGCCCAATTACAATAAATATAATTCACATGTATCATCGCTTTGTCACAAAGCTACTGTATCTCTATATTCACAAGTTCACACATATTCATACTGATCATCCTTAAGCGTCTTTTGTGTCTGTGTGGTTGGCTGCTTATGTTCTGGTGAACTAATCTAAAAGAAACCATAAAACTTATTGCAGACGGACATGAGGACAGAGCTTTAGCTTTCTTCCAGTTTATGGACTATGCTAAGCCTTCCACGCTTCTTCAAACATACAACCATAAACATATGGTCCATGACAAAATGTTCTGACACAAGCATGTTTCTCTGGTCAGTGATAACAGAAGCATTTGTCTAAATTATTTTGTTTAACTCTAAATGTTTCAAACTTTCTGTTTATTTTATTGGTCGGTTTCTCGGTACACTGCTATATAAAACACTGTTTTGATTTATTTGAATAGCACGCCATGCCAAATCTATTTTTTCATAAATCATTTGAAGGGTATGGGGACCCCACAGGCCAGTTATTTCAGATTAATAATACTGGTGGAAAATGTCCCTGAAAGACACCAATGCAGGGTTGAAATACAGTACAGATTGTATGTTATAGCTGCCTATTGTCAGTTCTTTGTGACCTTAAACGTTGCTCTCCTAGCTAACAAAGGTCATTCAAACATAGCTCAATGCAGAACTGCTGGATACAAACACTGCATAGAGCAAATATACTAAGTACGGCTTCTTGGTCTAGCACCCTGCAATCAGGACCTCTATATCGATATTGGTAAAATCAGCCTACATATGAAACATGCCTTTGATACTCTCTTATTAATGCAGTAAATCTTCCCCTCCCCAGAAATCACTACACAAGACTTTTAGCCAGTTCTCTGTATTATTGGTTAAAACGCAGCACAAAGAAAACATTTGCACATTCTATACTTAATACAACTTATTTGGTCTAACTTCTTGCAATCAGAGCTTTGCTTCAATTTTGGGGAAAACAATAAACCCATATACCACATAGCAAGAAGGAAGGCCAAGAATCTGCTCCTTCTCTGCTGATCTTTGTACCTACACTTGGAAACATTGTCTTCACTTGGGTGCAGACGGAAACAACAGGTTTCAGTGCCAAAACACAAGCTTTTGTAATTCGCACTCAAATCTGCCGCGTCTACATGTACCTGAGTGGAGGCAATGTTTCCGGGTGCAGACAACGACTGTTTCTGGAGGAGGAGCAGCGGAGGAGTGGATTTGTTTCTCCACAGGCCACATTGTGTGGCACTAGACTAAAGGAGTTTCCATGAATATGAGATTCTAATTTATTATACCGACTGGTTTGCAGGCCTGTCAGCTACTTGGGGTCTCAGTCTTGAGCTTGAGGCTCCTCATTTCATGGTCCAGGCCCTGTGTAAGCTCCCATACTGTTTTGTACCAGTGCCATGTGTTCAGCCCATAATGCAGAGGTACTGCCAGATATCAATCCTGCTGCCCCCAGGCATGGAAGTCAGCCTGACTGCAGTCTTATATTCACGAAAAAACACCTTAAATGTCACCTGAATGTCACCTGTTGAATGCATATTTTTTAACAAATCATATTGCCACCCAACAGATTTTTTTGTACACCAAAGAAGATAAATATTAAATTATTAATAAGAAAAAAATCAACATCTAATTTTCCGTGAGTGGCAGCATTTTCATATAACCATTCATTCATACCTTTGTGTGAGTCACATGATAAAGAAAGTTCTAGAAAAAAGTAATATAAAACATTTTTAGACTTCTAAATATATGATTAATTGTCTTGTAATAATATTTTTTGAGATTATGCAGAGCCAGTTTGCACTCAGTGCAAGATAAAGGAAAGATGATGATAAGTTAGGAGTGAATAAATAAAAATAAAATAAATAAAAAAATACTGTCATGGTGTGTGTTCAGCAGTCATGACACAACTCTTCATTGGTAATTTGTGCTGTCTAATTATTTTCTTATTTCTAGAATATGTAGAAACAGAATGTTTTTGCAAAAACACTGTGCATCCTTTTCTACTTTCCAAGCTACTCTCTGTTGGCCCCATGTGGTCAGAATTTACAATAGAAAGAGGCAAGTAAGTGAAAATATAAATATTTTTTCTAGCAATTGCGCAATGTTTGCCTGAAATCAAGATTTGAAATACAAACATACTTTATTATAACATGTTGCAAACACAACTTACAATATGCAAGTGTCTCGGCAACAATGAATGCACATCCCTAACACAGCTGTGACACACATGCTTCATTCATAGTTGGCCACACTTTGTTAACATAAATAAAGCTATAGTAACATTTCTAGTAACTTTTATGCGCTCATTGTACAGACTATATACAGATTTATATATAGTGAATACCCTCATTACCGGTTTGCATAGATTGTTGCAGGAAAAGAGAATTGCACGTGAAAGGATTTACAAATTAGTCATGTGCGGATCAACTTTTTGCTCCCAACCCAGCAAGTCACTTATTGTTTAGTATTAATAGACCTGCGCTGACCTATCTCTATAGACATGATGGAGGTGGGGCAGAGCAGACGTGCTTGGAAATACAGGCTGCTGAAGGCAGAAGCCAGGCATTGGGAAGGAAACAAAAAGTTCCTCCAGAAACGATCTGTGACCATGCTTTGCAGCCAGGCAAAAGGCTGGTGCAGTAAAAACTTTAATGGCACATGGTCACTTTGAATGGCCTCTGGTGAAGAACAGTGACAGTCACATTACTCCTACCCATCTGATTGTGCTGAAATAAACAGCTAACTCATCACTGGACTACTGTACCACCAGCCCCATTTTATACCCATCATTCCATGAGTTCATATCCCTAAAATGTCCTCTACTTTGTCTCTTTTCATGTTTCCTTCACCCTTAAATTCCAAAAAACATTTTGCCAAAAACTCTGTCCTCGTATTCCTGACCATCTCCAATAATCCTTCCATGCTAATCACTGAGCTAAAGTTGTTATTGACCTTGTATTCAAGTTCAATACTCCAGCTTGACTGTGGCTTTTGATGTTGCTGTCACACAAATGCTTTTCATTCTCTGAAATCATCACCCTTATCATACTGACCTCGCCAGGCCAACGTTATATCCTGTGCCAAGTTCCCATTCAATTCCATGCACATTCTGCAGATGACTATAAGAATCTTGCATTATGGTATGCAATAGTTAGAATTCCCTAAAACATATCCAGTGACCTTATATGACCACTATGAGTCCTTTCTTTATGCCAGCTGCAGAAGTTTGCTCTTCTAACACTTTTCATAATTCCTATTCCAAGATAACGTTCCTTCGCTCCAAGTAGCAATGTTTGTCAAGTTATAAAACAGTAATAAGATCACAGCATCCTGGGGCTTATTTTCTCTGGTGACAACAAACTAAAGTCTTTCTACCCTCAATGCATATCAGGTCCCTCTATGCATATCAGTATTAGCATTAATTTGGGAATGATTGAAAGGATGTTCTCACACTTGGCACCTAAAGGAGAAAGCTGCTCACAGATCAAAAAAATCTCAGTGTGCGCGTGTGTCTGTCATCTGAATGCCCACCCCTGGGCCAGAGACATCCTTAGGACATGGCAAATAATGGCCCTAGGCTTGACAACAACAATGAAGGAGCCATGCTGATTGCACAATGGCCTTTGTATTGATTTCTCCATCAGTAAAACATTTGTTGTTATAGTCAGTACCAGAAAAATCAGATCAGGGGATGAAGCAAAATATTCTGATTTGCAAGATGGCTATATTCCAGCTGACACAAGGTCACCCATTCCGAAGAAAGGAGATTTCATCTAAATATTTGGAAGGGTTTTTTTCATTGAGTTTTGCTGTGAAGATGTGGAATTCTCTCCCTGAATCAGTTGTACTGGCTGATATATTAGATAGCTTTAAGAAGGGGTTGGATGGCTTTTTAGCAAGGGAGGGAATACAAGTTGATCCAGGGACTAGTCCGATTGCCATCGTAGAGTCAGGAGGGAATTTCCCCCCCCCTCTGAGGCAAATTGGAGAGGCTTCAAATGGTTTTTTTTTGCCTTCCTCTGGATCAACTAGCAGTTAGGCAGGTCCAAACTGGCCAAAATTACAAATTTTATCTGCCAGTGACTACAACCATTACACTTACTGCTATATATTTTTGAACTACAAGCGGGTTATTTATCAAAATCCGAATTTATCCCATTATTTTCTGATATATACTCCGACCAAATCTGCACAGGTTATTTCCAGTTATTTATCAATAAATTTTCCAGAAAAATTCCAGTTCGGGAAAAAACTTATAATTGTCTGAAAATTTTAATTTTTATGTCCGGATTTTTGCCAAAAAAACACTACATTTTCGGATTTTTGCACGAAACCAAGTGCAGATAAGGATATCGGAACTTCTACCATTGATTTATATACAACCTCGGCAGGCCTGAGACGCCAGGTTTTCGGATTATGACTTTTTCTATCCTCAGAGTATAATAAATACTGAAAAATTTAGTAAAAAAAAATAGAATTTTTCAGGCCCTCTCCTATTTCTTTTCAAATGTCTACCAGGTTGTTGGGTCAGTAACTTTAGCAGGCCATATTTCTATATAGGCACCCAGGGGCCTGTTCCTAGCGTGGTCTCACTGTATACCTGCAGTGAGAAAAAAAGACCTACACTTGGAGAAAAAAAATCCCCAGAGCCTGCCAAGCATTAAACAGTTAAATAGTAAAACAGAGAGTAATAGAATTTTAATGGGAATGCCACAAAAAGGACAAATTAACCCATCCATCAACCCCAGGCCCATTCCATCAGTCCCTCTATTTATTATAGCCGCTATAAAAATGCACAGATTAGCATCTCACTCTGCTTCAGATGCTCTTTTGTCAGATCACCGACACTGAGCAGGCAGGAGCAAGCTGTGGAAGCAGCGCGAGAAGCAACTCTTCAACCTCGCTGTGGAACTTTGCATTTTTATTGCAGTTCCAAAATTAGGGACACTTTTGACAGTAATGGATGGCATGGGTTGATGGAGGGGGCCTAGGGTTGAAGAGAGTTTAATTTCCCTTCCATCTGTTGGTGACAAAAGTGAATTGCTGTAAATGAAATGTTACTTTTAACATATTCTGCTTATTTTATAAATCACCAGGTAAATGTATATTACTGCATTCAGAAACTTCCAGGGTAACACTTTAAAAAATGAAAAATCATGTAAAAGTGATTTGTTCACATTTCTCTGTCATTTCCAAACAAAGTCACTTGCTTACTTATAGGACAAAAGAATTTCTGAGCAGAGAGGATCCTTCTAGGCAAGCAACATTAAAGCGAATGTACTTTTGTGGCTTGAATCTTTTATTTATGGCACCCTGCACCTTACCTACCAAGTAACCATTTTTCAGAGACATTGTGAACATCAGGAGCTCTTTTCTCATTGAATTCTCCGATGCAGGTCTTGGCTTGCCGTAATGCCTTGCAAACTTTTCCTCCGCACAGCTGCACGACTTCAGAGAGCTTGTCACAAGATGGCTGGCTGCTGGGGGAGATGAACACTGCGGGGAGGCTGCAGAGCAGGTCCTGATGATGTTCTCCTGCTGATAGGTGGTGGTGTAATCTGCATATCTGTTTGGAAAGAAAAAAAATCTTTTAACAGATGGTTATATCTAGTCTGCTAGGTGAGAAGGAAGTTGGATTCTTTCATGCCCTGTCACTACAAAATAAGAGATTTCCCGTTTCAGTCATTAAGAACTGTGATGGTACCATAACAAAAATGAAACAACACATCTCTCCAGCATTTCGGCTTCAGCAGATTCCGTATGTCAGCTGGGAAACTTTATATACCTTAGGATTTCAAATGAAAACTTAAATCCCAAGTCAAAAGAGTAACGCTTGAATGTTAAAGAAATGATTGGCAGTTTGTTGCCCACAGCAATCAATATAAGTTAATGAGCCCTATCATGTGCATCTTAGATATATATGACTTTCTATGGTAAAACGTTTGGGTTGATTTAACAGAAGAAATCATATTACCAGCTATATTGCGATATCTGCATGTAAACCATTCCAACGCTTTTGATTTTATGTTTATGCTTTCATATTCATATATCACACTGCAGACGATTATCTCTTCCAGAGGTAAAGTCCTTAATGCTCCATAGCAGACATAGCAGAGTAAGGGTTGTTAGATAATATCATCACTGGGGATAACTAGGTTTTATTTTGTCAGAAAAGGCTGGACCAAGAAATGACAAGTGAGATGTGAGTTTGTATGAAATGTTCGTTGTACATACCAGAGTTCTTATTTCATTGTACAGGTATTGGATCCACTGTTATCCAAAAAGCTCCATATTATGGGAAGGTCATCTCCCAGGGAGGCCATTTTAATCAAATAATTCTTAAATTTAAAACACATTCCATTTAAAATCCCAACTCCCAAGCTTTCTGGATAACAGATCAAATACCTGTAACTAGTTTACCAGTACACCCCCTTCCTATTATTACCTGTGCACTAATAATGAAATAGTCTACCTAGCAAGGACCAAACATGTTCAGTTTTGCTGTTTGCCCTGTTTAGCTCAAGATAACAAAAAACATAGATTTCTTAAAGGGGAACTCCACAAAAACATAACCTAAGCTTTTTGAAAAGTAAACACAATTTCAAGCAACATTGCAATATACTTCAATCAAAAAATATGCAGACTTTTCATGTTTTTTTAATGGTTTGGAACAGTTCCCTAAGCCAAGCCCCCTGCTCTTCTGCTGATCTGTCTGACTACTTTGCTGAGCTGGCTGACTACTGTTACTTTGTATCAACAGCAAGCTGTCCTCAGCCTGCATCCTCCAAACCCCACAATTCCCTGCACATGTGATTTCAATAAGGAAAGGAACATCACAGTGCAATGCATTGTGGGTTATGTAGTTCCTGCATGCTGTCTGTAAGCTGTGGAGAAGTTGTTACAATTTGTAACATCAGTGTTTAGTCCCTCCTTCCCTGCCAGGATTTCAAATGATGCAGAAAGAGAAAAACTATTAAACAGCTGGATTTGAAGCCCTACTGAAGCCCTACTGAAAATAATGTAATAGTCACTATAGCAATTCCCACTGGGTGTTAGTGAGCCAACATCCGCCACAAGAGGCCAGCATTTGCTTTTTTTCAGCAGAAACGCCAACACGCCAAGAATTGCCATATTATTGAATCTATAGGACCCTCAAATTTGGAAATCCACTTTGCTGAAATATGGCGCATATTTTCAATATGGCGGCCAAACTCTAGAGAGATGGAATGCACATATACCTGTTTGTACCGTTGTGTGCTGGTGGCGTAATTATGCTGCGTATTGACAATCAGTCCGGCTACTTTTTTCATGTAAATTGCTTTTTTGCTTCGCTTTTTTCGACAAAAGTTTAATAAAATTCTTCCGAGCAGAGTTGTGGGAAATGAGAATTGAATGTTGGGAAAATAAAAGTACAGGCTGAAAAATGCACAATATCATGCGCATGTGGTTTCATTGGCGTATTTACGTTCGACTGCGCAATTTAAAAAATGCCACATAAAAACACCTCGTGTGACCTCACCCTGAGAGAATAATTGCTCTTCATGACTTCAGCTTTACAAATATATGAAACAAAGTCAGATCTCACCCTCCACTCACACACTGGTAATTGGAATAATGTAAATTGTGGCGTTTTTGAATATAAACTATAAATCAGGGATTTCTGAACGTATGATTAAGAGACGTGCTAAAACCTTCTAAAAACTTGCCAGCATGAGAATGTGCATTGAGGCTTACATGAATAATGTTTGGTTTGGACTTGTAGCCCTAATAACTTTTTCACCGCGGGCCAAGTAAATGAACTGTACTAATAGTGCAATTAATCAAATCGAAATGAAATGATCCCTCAATTTACGTAGTGGGTAGCTAATCCATTACATATAGGAAGGTGAATATTATGAAAGACATGCATGTTTGCTTTGAAATCCTCTCTCGTAAATTTCTGCCATGACTTCACTACCATTGCTAGTTGCAGAAAAGCAAAAAATATTTTGACTGTTCATACTGTAACTCAGGGGGTTTATATTTGATCCTATACAAGCAGCCTGTATTGATTGCTTTTTATTTTATTGTATCAGAAAGCAAAAGAACTCAGGGGCTTCAGTCACGCGTGTGGACTCGTATGGAGAGCATGGTAGAAACAGAATTTTCTATTCAAGATCATGGCACTAGGAAGCACTTTAGGTAAACGCATGCAAAGGTGTTGTGTTTTCTTACTTTTGAGACTTTTGCTATTTCTATTGCATTTTAAATCAGTTTTTATCTGAGATAAAAAGTTAAATAGATGGAAAAAATAGGCAATATTTTCTGGGCATAAATATGTTGTTCCATTTTAAAATAATCGTACTTTCCGTTTTCAAGTGATTTTAAATAAAACATCAACTGAATACATAAAAGTTTGCAAAGTTGAATCAGGCCTTTGTTATTTTCTTGGAATCAGCAAGCCTAAAAACATGAGTAGAGTGGAGCAGCATCTGTGAAACCGAGGCCCAGCCTCCCTTGTGTGGTTAGGCCAACTTGTTCGTCATTCTTCTACAGAGAACAATGGTTAAAGTGCTGCACAGTGAAATGACTTCTGACTCAAGACTCTGTACTAGACTGGATAAAAGCAGTATTTTGTATTTCTAAGATAACATATTGTATTTGAGTTTTTCTGTTGAACAAATAAACATTTATGGAAGGCTGTCCAATCACAGATGTTTTACTATGAAAGAAGACACGAACAATGAGCCCCGAAAAAGAAAAACATTACATTATTTCTGCATGCTGGTGTTCATTGCAGTGGCTACAGACCAAAAGATTAAAATGAATTCAATTAACACTAAGGTGCAATACATAAAAATGTGCCACACGACAAACAAAATGCCCATGGGTATGTGTCCTTTTTTTCTGACAACTAGAGAATGTACTGTAGTTGTAATTTTGGCTGTGATGTGTAAAAGGGGTGTGGCCCAGGTAATAACTACCTGGGCCACACCCCTTGAGCCTGTGAAATAAAAATTGCTGAACTGTGTGCTGTGGTTAGAATTAAAGCCTTTCAGCTTCCAGATTTGAGCTCAAGTGTGTGCACCGGTCATTGCTTCATATCCTTAATCTTTGATTTAATAGCATTAGCAGCAAAGGACAATTTGACCGTCATTGCCAGTGGCCACACCCACACCTTTGCATTGCTGTTCTGGATTTGATACCATGCCAGGTACAGTATTTAGGGGGCTCCAGTACCACTGCAAACTTGTTGCAAAAAAATCCTCAATATATTTATCATCAGGTTATGATAAGAAGATAGAGCCTGTGGCTCAGCTGACTCTACTAGACATCCACAAGAGGCGAGGGGAAGGGCAAGGGGTGGTGCCAAAATGTTTTTTTTTAATTTGAAAGGTATGCTAAAAACGATACTACCTTCAAGTTCAACATATATGATAATTTGGCATCAATCAACGTATATGCCTCCTTTAATTGTCATTCTTGAGTATGCACCTATACCCACAAGCTCAGGAAGCAAAAGACTTATTTGCTTTGTCTCGTCCTCACTTTGCATTTGACTTGCTTTCAACCAGTGTGGGGGCAGGATTCTTTACATTAGAAAGAAAAACCTCCATCTCTCAAAACGACGTCGGTTTGAGGACCTGATGCAGACCTACGGTTTACCACCACATCAAATCTATACTTATGGGCAAATCACGCATTTTCTGCGCACCGCTGCTGTGGATTACAAAACATTACGCACTCAGTCATTGATGGAGTGCCTCTGTGGTAAATTCTGGAACGGTAAATTGATATTGTCGGATTGCTATAAAATGCAAACATCACGTGAGGAATCTCAAAAACTTCCATATATGGATAAATGGGAACAAGAGCTTCAACTGCAATTCTCCCCAGCTCAATGGTCCGCATGTATCAATAGTCCTAAAGGCGCTACCCACTGCACTAACCACCTGGAATCTCACATTAAAGTGGTTGGTAGATGGTACCTAACACCCTCCAGGATTGCAAAGATTTCTCCAAATTATCCAAACATGTGTTGGAGACAATGTGGACAGCCAGGTACAATGCTTCATATGTGGTGGCAGTGTGTAAAAGTTACAGTTTTTTGGACAGAGCTTTTCGATTTAATAAAGGAGATATTCCATAGGGAAATACCCCAACTGCCCCAGATAGCACTACTCCAAATCTACCCAGTACAAATTTCAAAAGCTGAGAGGCGCCTTCTGTTTCAGATACTCAATGCAGCACTAACTCTTATAGCGAGTACTTGGAAGACACCAACTACTCCTTCTATACAGCAGTTGATCAAACGGATTGAATCTAGGAAATGCATGGAATTTTTGACGGAAACCGACCCGGAAAAGAATCTTCGAATCATACAGACATGGGAACCGTGGACTTCCTACCAGCTTTCCATATCCACCCAGTCTGTTTAGCCCATTCTTACAGTTGAGAAGGCCAACTCGCATCCTCGGGGGGCCACGCATAAGTGTTGTGTTAGTCTTTTCTAATTGCTTGATCAATGTGTTCCTTAGATGTCAGACAAATCAGGGTGGTACTATCATTGTACACTGCTGCACGAGAACCATTATTATGTACTTGCTCATTATACCATGCAAATGTCATTGTATGCCACTACTTGCTCTTTCTGTTTGTTTTTATGCTAATAAAAGCAGTATTGAATTAAAAAAAAAATAAAGAAAAACCTAAAATAAATCTAGGGTTAGTTAATTATTCATATGAAAAGTATAACAGTGAAGTGATGGTTTATAAAATGTTTGAAGTCTACATTTATAGTTTGACATAAGTTCATAAAACGGACAGTTAGATACCGTAAAGAATTACATGTTCCTTCCTCAGATAAAGAAAATGTCCATTGTTAAAAGAAGGAAAGGCACACACAGGAAAACTCAGTCTCGGGAACCTTATTTGATACATTAAAGTATCAAATCAGTTGATATGGAGGCTTCTGAAGAAATCAAATATTTTATGTACCATTATATGTGGGTGCTACCTACAGTATATGCTAAAGGAGGAGTTTTTTTAAAGCCACTATGCTGTCATACAATAGGGACCATATAACAAATATGGCTTATTTAAAAAATATTTAAAAAGCTTAGGTCAGCGATCTTGTTTTCAATTGGAACCTTGCTTGACTGGGTAAGAACTGTCTTTGAAATATATATATATAATTGTTTAAATAATATTGCCAATACATTTTATTTTGGCATTAGGGATAACATAGCGGCATTATATAAAACTATAAACAACCCCATTAAGGCAGAATGTTAGATTTGTGATCTCCCATATTTGAAAATAACACACAAGGGTTAATTTATCAACACTGGGTAAATATGGACCTGGACAGTAACCCATAGAAGCCGATCAGTGATAGGCTTTTTCCAGCCAGCTGGAAATAAAATAATGACATACAGCATGGGATTGTTTATCTGGAAATCCAATGTCCAGAAAAGTCTGAATTATGGGAAGGCCATCTAAAAAAAGTTTTTTAAAAGTAATTTCCTTTCTTATTGTAATAACAGTAACTCGTATGTATGCTGTATACATTGTTTTGGTGGCAAAATGATTTTGGGGTTTTATTTTTATTGTTAAAATGTTTCTTCATATGGTGTTCCTAGCATTCTTTATTGCATTGGACTGACGGTTGGGAGTGGAGATCGAAGGAGCTGCAGAATAGTTTCATATACCACAGTGTGGACTCTCTGTTTCCATTTTCTCTTTAGAAATAACGGGTTGCAAACCAAATTATGGAAAAAAATTTCCTTATGTAGTAAACTCCAGATCCCAAGCATTACAGATGATAGCTCCCATGCCTGTAGATGTTAATGTCAGTCATAATTATTTTTCCAAAAAGGGACCCACAGGGTTAAATCCCCTTCTGGATGAAGGAAGTCCTGGTTACTGTAACCTAGGGCAGATGTTTTCCCATTTGGCGCAGGGATTCTATTACTAGTTCCTGTCTATAGTTAACATATTGGGAGGGAGCAAATAGCTTTTTTTTCATCAGGGGTAAATGCTCCTGGAGAGCCAGTAAAGAAGAGTGTCTTAAGGGAACAAAGCCCTCAGCCAAATTTTGGGGAACTGGGACCCTGTGAACAAGGTATTTAGATAGAAATAGCACCTGTAATGGTACAGTGTAACGTAGACAGGCAAGAAAAAGCAGCACTTGGCTCCAACTAGGATGGATAGACTGGAGATAGCTCTCCCAGGGAATACTCTGAATAAAAGTGAATGAACACCCAACTGGAGAGAACACAAGGCTAATATCTACTCCCTGAGGCATCCACTGGAGAGGATCCAGACCACTAAAGGGTATCTCCATAAGGCAATTTCAAACCATCCCCACAGTTATACCAATGTATTTTTAGATAATATGTTTAGAAGTTCAGTATTTTCAGAGAAACCATTAGTGGAATGTTTGGATGTATTTTGTAACTGTATTTAAAAATGTATGTCTGGCCTACAATTATAGACAGCAATATGCTGCACTGTAGCAAAGGAATGTGGCCTTGGTGCTTAGTACAGAAGTGATCCATTTAAAAATGACCCTAGTAAATTTATTTAGCTGGAAAGGGATGAACTTGTAGAAGACAGGAATGCCTGTGATATATTTCTGGAACTAAGGGGAAATATGACTGGAGAGAAAATAAATTAAGTTCTGCAATGCCCAAATTACTTTCAGGAACAGACCAACCAAGGCATAATTTTGTATTTTTCTATGCAATACTACAAATACACTGAATATGTGACAACTGAAGCCACATTTGTAGGATAGTTAAGATGTTAACAAATGAATTAAGTGGAATGTGTATATTTTAAAGAACAAGGAAACAATTTCCAATAGCTTTTAATCATATTAAAGATAACACTTTCTTATACCTAATTACTAATTTAATTTATCAGAATGGTTTTCCTGTGTAACTGTAAGAACCTACCCTGGTGGTCTAGTGGGAGGGGGTTGGCAGGAATGCATCCTGGGACACATCCTCTCTCTTGGTGCGCTGATTGCTAAGGACGCGCGTGGCGCGTCTCTGCTGTGTAAATTGCCGCATGCTCGCTGGTGTGACAACGTCAGTGTGCAATGGCACGAAATTTGAAAATATTTAAAGGCCCATTATGCAGATTTGTTGTGATCCCTGCTTGTTCCTGACAATTCTGACCTCTGTATCCTTATCCATTGCCTGAATTTCGACTATTTCTGTCTAACACCTTGTACCACGACCTTCTGCCCAAAGACTTTGTTAACAGTCGTACCCCTCTGCTTATCCAGAACCTCCAGCCTTGCACCTCTCGTTTAAGACCTGGTGGCATCCAAGTAGCTGAGGGCTTCTCCCAAGGCCAAAGGTGGTCACACTACAGGGGAACCACGAGCCGAGACCAGGGTGCTTGCCATTTGTTCTGGTGTTGGGTGCCGACCGTGACAGTAACATTATCTAAAGCTGATCTACTACATCAACACAGTGGGTGTCATATTGGCAGCTCAAGCATCATTAATATAGACTCTTTGTGCTCAAAACTCCTGGGTTGGACAGTATAACTGATGCTCAATTTACCACAAGAGGCAGGAAAGGATGGAACAAGCACCTGTGTATCAGTAGCAACCAAGTATGACCAGTGCTTGAATTGGGGCGGGATGCGGCGGGATGGAATCCCGCTACTTCTTTTTCCACAGTAATTGCCATCCCGTTAGGCGGGATGGCACATTTTTGAATACCGGAGCATTTTTCCCCGAGCTGGACTGAGTTTTTTTTTTTTTTTAAAGCTCCGTCTACAGGAGGGCTGACTAGGCTGAGCAGGACAGGGAGGCGGGAACAGGGGAAGGCTAGAGATTGGTGAGGGGCAGTGGTGCAATGCTATCCCACGCATCAGAGTGCGCCTGTGCAAGTAGACTCAGTGTGCAAGTCTCTCACCTCAAACTGCCATTGCGCCGCCTGTAGTAGCTGCTTAGCCTGATCCGCTGCACAAACGGCCACTAGTATGAACTGATTAATCATAACCTGGTGCCGCAGATCCTCCATGTTCACCGACACCACGGTTGACCCCCGCCGCACTCTCCTCCCGGCCGCCTGCCTTGCTATGTCCTCCGCCACCTGACCCAGCGCATCACTCACACCAAGGGCGACGCGATGTGAAAACACATCGCGTCGTGTGTATATCAGCTCGATCGATACCGTGCAAGGCATCGCACTCAAGTATGGGGTGACGGTAAGGACAACCCGGGGATGGGGCCTACGCACAGGCAGGAGAGGTGGTGTAATGGATAAGGGCGACGCGATGTGAAAACACATCGCGTCGTGTGTATATCAGCTCGATCGATACCGTGCAAGGCATCGCACTCAAGTACGGGGTGACGGTAAGGACAACCCGGGGATGGGGCCTACGCACAGGCAGGAGAGGTGGTGTAATGGATAAGGGGTGTCCTAACAAGTCTCCTTTCACCAGGGATGGCCAATGTTGTTGTTACACAGTGGCTATGGCCAGGCTGCGTGGCGAGAACACTGGGAATTGTAGTTAAAAAAAGTGAATGTATCCATGTATGTACAGAAGCATTATCTATGA
This sequence comes from Xenopus petersii, assembly GCA_038501925.1. Lineage (NCBI taxonomy): Eukaryota > Metazoa > Chordata > Amphibia > Anura > Pipidae > Xenopus > Xenopus petersii. Next base: position 62,170,504 of record CM076681.1, on the reverse strand, counting down.
GCTAATTAGAAGCCCTTTACCCAGGCTCCCTGACCAGTGCTTTGCTACTCTTCAGCTAACATGACCGCTAACAACCTTAGACTGAACCCCTTCTACTATACTAAGCTCTATATACCAACCCACCCTTACTGTCTGTTAACCATTCAAGCACTAAACACCAAATGGAATCTGTCATAGAGTTCCTCTATCTATATGATAGTACATTAATGGCAAACCACAACGGGGTTGTTCACATTCAAAACACTTTTTTTCAGTTCCTGTGTTATCCCACAGTCACACTCCCTTCCCAGAGACTATTATCCCACTGTTACTATAGGCACCATCTCTCCCTACTATACCTGCTATCCCACAGTCACACTCCCTTCCCAGAGACTATTATCCACTGTTACTATAGGCACCATCTCTCCCTACTATACCTGCTATCCCACAGTCACAGACCCTTCCCAGAGACTATTATCCCATTGTTACTATAGACACATCTCTCCCTACTATACCTGCTATCCCACAGTCATACTCCCTTCCCAGAGACTATTATCCACTGTTACTATAGGTACCATCTCTCCCTACTATACCTGCTATCCCACAGTCACACTCCCTTCCCAGAGACTATTATCCACTGTTACTATAGGCACCATCTCTCCCTACTATACCTGCTATCCCACAGTCACAGACCCTTCCCAGAGACTATTATCCCATTGTTACTATAGACACATCTCTCCCTACTATACCTGCTATCCCACAGTCATACTCCCTTCCCAGAGACTATTATCCACTGTTACTATAGGTACCATCTCTCCCTACTATACCTGCTATCCCACAGTCACACTCCCTTCCCAGAGACTATTATCCACTGTTACTATAGGCTCCATCTCTCCCTACTATACCTGCTATCCCACAGTCACACTCCCTTCCCAGAGACTATTATCCACTGTTACTATAGGCACCATCTCTCCCTACTATACCTGCTATCCCACAGTCATGCTCTCTTCCCAGAGACTATTATCCACTGTTACTATAGGCACCATCTCTCCCTACTATACCTGCTATCCCACAGTCACACTCCCTTCCCAGAGACTATTATCCACTGTTACTATAGGCACCATCTCTCCCTACTATACCTGCTATCCCACAGCCACACTCCCTTCCCAGAGACTATTATCCACTGTTACTATAGGCACCATCTCTCCCTACTATACCTGCTATCCCACAGTCACACTCCCTTCCCAGAGACTATTATCCACTGTTACTATAGGCACCATCACTCCCTACTATACCTGCTATCCCACAGTCACACTCCCTTCCCAGAGACTATTAGCCCACTGTTACTATAGACTTCAGTTGCTTATTCAAAGCAATGCATGGTTGCTAGGGTAATTTTGGCCATAGCAACCATCATACATAAAGTCCTTAAAAATGTTTGCCCTGTTTTAAAGCTTCTTTGTGTTGTATATATGAAGTATGCATAGGTGACAATCACAATATTCGAATCTCCCGCCCACAAACTAACTGATGGAAAGCAGATTCTTTGCACCGGACTCCTGGCTAATAGAAATTGGTGTCTGTTGCTGCCAGGGCTACTCTGCAGATTCCCTCTCTCCCCCCTGAACTGATAAGTGCAGCAGTATAATTGTAAGCAGTTTTTATTACTTGTACTTCCTGCTGGCACTTCGCCCCCTAACTCTTCCCTTAAATCATTTCTTCCACACATTGACTTTTAAATCTTTCCATGCCTTCTGTAAATCTGTCACTGCTATGATTTCTGGGGGTATTTATAGATGATATTGCCACTGTGACACCCTCTATGACTTTTGGGGGTATTTATACGTGATATTGCCTCTGTGCTATGGGTTCTGGGGGTACATGCTAATACTGATTTAGTCCTGATTTATATCTTGAGCTAGTGGGGGCGTGGCCATAAAAGGGGGCGTGGTCATAAAAAATTTTCGCGCGCTGCGCGCGCCGCCATTACTCCGCAGTCCTGGCTTTCTTCAGTGGGCGGGACTACACGTGGCACACCCCCACCATCCCTTTACCTTTTTGTTCCCAATTCAAGCACTGAGTATGACAATGGTGTTAGTGGAAGGGGAGGCAAGCTTTTGGGGTCACGATGATGCATTCTAACACTGCCTTCCTAAAAAGCTTGTTCCTGATGATATTCAACACACATGCTTAAAGGAACAATAACATCAAAAAATTAAAGTGTTTTAAAGTAATAACTGGTAAAACTGATGTGTTTGCTTAAGAAACATTACTTTAGTTTATATAAATAAGCTGCTGTGTAGCAATGGGGGCAGTCATTCAAAGGAGGAAATGCTCAAGTTACACAGCAAAAAGCAGATAAGCTTAGTAGAACATAATGGTGTTATCTGTTATCCACTATTTAACCTGTGCCATATAGCCTTTTTTCAATTTCCACCATTGCTACACAGCAGCTTGTTTATATGAACTATAGTAGTGTTTCTGAAGCAAACACATCAGTTTTACCAGTGCAGGACAACATTAAATTATATTTTCACTACTGATTTTTTGGTGTTACTGTTTCTTTAAGTTTCTGCTCCTGTCATTGTCTGACTGCAGTATTGCTGTAGTTCAGGGTTCCAATGCATCAGTGGGTCAAGCTATGTAAAATTTGGAGCAGGTGACCGACAGCGGCACCAAGTGCAATGATATGGAAGTGCTAGAAGCACATGATAACATAAGAACCTGAATGGGATTTATTGCTCAGTTGACTGTCAGTACTTTCGCTCCACAGCTACACTTGCAGTCTTGGCCCCTTAGATCATTTCATCAGCTGGACTGAACATTGTTTTAGGAGTCAGAGCCAGGATTGTAGAGAATAAAAACAACTAAAAAAATTTGTTTTTTATGCCAATTATATTTTCAAACAACTTCAAAAACCACTGAAATCTGTAATCAACACATCATAGAAATTTGCTTAGAACTACAATTTTTGGACGGCGGAGCCCTTTAAACATGTTGTTCATTAAAACTGCATAATAAAATATGTTATGTTTAAAGGGACAGTTTTATATTTTAGTTTAAGCACTAATAAGCAGGACCCTTTATGTATTGTATCAGTCACTATTTGCATGTACTCTGAATATTTGATGCACACACCCTTCAGTCATACAGTGCTGCAGAATTTGTTGATGCCTTATAAACATGTGCTAGTGATAGAAATAAAAACCTTTCCTTATTTTAAACAGGGATGACCATAAGTGATACCAGCCATAAAGGGTTTAACATATTTGAAGCATGATATAGTATATCGATTGGTACCCAAGACTGGAACATTTCAGACTTTTCTGTTCCATGCTAAGTTTGATTTGTATATTTTAACACTGGTTACATTTTTTTCCAATTGTCAATTTTTTGTTCAAGTAAAAAATGCCCCCCCTCAGGGAGAAGGGAGTTTTGCATTGTGTGTTTACAGTGCTGCTTTATCTGCACTCAGGCTAGTTGGAGTGATTCACACACTCCCTCTCTCCCCTCTTATCCAGAAAGCTCCAAATTGCAGGTTATCTCTCTAGACTCCATTTTAATCAAATCATTGAAAATGTTAATGTTTCTTTGTAATAACAAAACAGTAACTTATACTCAATCCCAACTAAGATTTCTTTAATCCTTATTTGGGGCAAAACAATCCTACTGGGTATTATTAATGTTTAAATGACTTTTGGTAGATTTAAGGTATGGATAATTATGGTAAGACTCCTTAGGAGGAGAAAGAAAGGTTAAAACAAAGTAAGCTTTATCAGAAAGGTCTATATAAATACACCAGTAAACCCTCATAGTAATGCTGCTTTGAGTCCTCTGTCTACAGAAACTCCACATTTCCTTCCTTCTGTTGTGTATACATGGGCTTCTGTATCAGACTTCCTGTTTCCAGCATAAACCTCCAGGACATGGGCTTGAGCATGCTCAGTTTGATCCATTTCACCCCTTCCTCCTTTAATCCGAGACCAGATCTATGAGCGAGCAGGGAGAGACTCAGGCAGGAACTGATGTCACACCAAGCTAATATGGCAGCTGCTATCCTAAACAACTAGGTAGAACTTCTAGAGCTGTTTACTCTGGTATGGTATAGCATTCTACAGAATAAATATAGTGTTATAGCTTGCACTATTGCGGTTAATCTATTGCCAATAATCTGCCAAAGCCTAGGAAAACCTAGGAAATTGTAGTATTATCTTGCCACAAATTACCATTTACTCTGCCCCATGCGTTAGACAATGTTTACACAGGCAATTTTATTTCATCCTGGATACCAAATGTACTTTCTTATTAATAATGGAGTGATGGTCGGCCTGCCCCATCTGCTCCAGAGGCCATAAGCTTCATGTGCCCAGATCAGAGGGTAATGTCACCAAACCACCTTGCCATGTTGCCTACCTAAAAACCCTTCCACTAAGTAGTGTCCCCCCCCAGCCAAAAGTGTCCAGCGCAGAGGGCCCAGCATTAGAGAGTAAGGCCAACCAGCCCCTTTCCCATGTTACTACCTTAGCAACCCCACCCAATTACATAGACCTCCCTCCAGCCGCAAGTGCTCAGTTTAGAGGGCCCAGCTTAGAGGGTAAGGTTTCCCAACCATTTTGCCTATAGTCTTGATATCATGGTCACTGTAGTGACAATTAATCATAAAGAATACTGATAACCCTGTCATGACTGGGATGGGGGCCAATAATTTCTCGCTTGTGTGTTCTCTCATTCACCCCCCATATAACCCGAGTTTTCCCAGTACCCTATGAACCTAGGGGTTCCTATCAGAGTGGTAGTAACCCTAAAAGTATTTATGGTCGTTAGATGCTCATTGTAACAAATTTCCAGCTATGCATTAATTTTACTGTAGATGTGGCCTCTAAATGTGTTAGCTGATGTACTACGTTGCCTTATTCCACCAAGGGTAGCATAACATATGCAGGACCCATAGTAGCAGGCCACCAGCCGCATTTGCCTTCCAGCATGGTGGGTAAGCCAGATTGTATGCTTCGACCCAGGTATCTTAATGTCCCACCATGGGCCACTGTAGCCTACTGTATGCAGGAACCAGGTAACACTTGCAGGATCCATCGTACCGACAACCAGCCTCTTGTGTCTTGTGTCCTCCAGCATGGTGGGTTCAGCTGATTGTATGCTTTCGACCCAGGTATCTCTATGTAACATAACTCCTCCCAGAGACCAACGCTCTTAGAGAGGAAACATCCATCCATGGGCCACTGTAACACATTCATGATCCATGCATACTTGCAGGATCCATCGTACCAGCCACCAGCCCCCATTTTTCTCCAGCATGGTGGGTACGCCAAATAGCAGGTGCCCTGCACTTTAGCAGCCCTTCCACGCTGTGGAGCCTGCGCTCCAGCAGCCCTTCCATGCTGTGGTGCCCTGCACTTCAGCAGCCGTTCCACACTGTGGAGCCCGCGCTCCAGCAGCCTTTTCATGCTGTGGAGCCCCCACTCTCCAACAGCCCTTCCATGCTGTGTTGCCCTGCCCTTCGGCAGTCCTTCCACGCTGTGGGGCCCGCGCTCCAGCAGCCCTTCTACACTGTGGAGCATGTGCTCTGGCAGCCCTTCCATGTTGTGGAGCCGCGCTCCAGCAGCCCTTCCGCACTGTTGAGCCCCGTGCTTCAGCAGCCCTTCCACTCTGTGGAGCTCGCGCTCCAGCAGCCCTTCTGAACTATGGAGCCCTGCAGTCCAGCAGCTGTTCCACACTGTGGAACCCATGCTTCCACATTGACCCATGCTCCAACTGCTTTCTACCCAGACAATCAAAACTAGGCTCTTTGAAAGTAAATATAATATGATATAATATTGGGGGCTGTTAATTCTATATACTTGCCCCGAGACAGTGAAATTGCCTCTAACCCCCAACTGTAATGTTAGCTGAGTGGAGTGAAATTGCCAGCGACTTTGTGCTAAGTGTACAGTAGTTTTATTATTGTATTTTGCAGGCGTTATGGATTTCATGTAAACTTAACACATGAAGTGAAATGACCACTTTTCCCAGAGAGAATGCTTGCAAACACCATCTGCCGTCCTGGACTACCTGACGTGCTGGCCACCCAACCGCTAGTGGTCAGTTGGGCAAGTGTAACCTGCCAGCCACTTGTCCCTACTACTGCAGGACCCTGTCTCTCTACAATTTGGCTACTCAGCCCAATCAACTCTGGCCATAGCCCCCCAAGGCAAGCATCCCGACATTGTTCTAGTTGCAAGCCACAGGCACTGCAAGACCTATTGTGTGTTGGAGTTGTCTGCTATAACTACATATACTGTATATGCGTACACCCTTAAATACAGTAATCTACATCGGGTCCTGGTGGCTGCTACATACCCCCGGTATCAGAGGATTACTATATGTAGGTTCCACCTGCAGTAGCAGTGGATTGTCCTCTGAGCAGGAGCTGAAATCAGTAACTCAATAAAGGCCAGTACCATAAAAGTCAGAATCTGATAATAGGCTGCTGACTCAAGTAACGTTATATATAGAAAATACCATACAATATGGAGATTTCTGAAAGCAACACCCAGAAAAATTATTGTATTCCGGTTTTTCCTATTCCTGACTAAGCCCCACCACCATCTCTGTATACTACAACTACAGCTCTCTGTATCCTTTAAATAGTTGCCGTAGCAGCAGGTCAGTGTCACAGCCAGGATTTCTATATAATACAGAGAGTACCTCTTTTGGGCCCCAGGGTGACTTCCATGATGCCTGAGTGACTACAGTGTGATTGACTGCTGTAAAACAGCAAATAAACAGTAAGAGACTAACACCTCCCCCCCAAAGCTAGCAGTATAGTGAGGAGTGAATGTGTATATACCGCAGCTAATAACTTTACGTGAAAGCAAGAGCTCTGCAACATATTCTATGACAAACTCACAGGAGGAACTGCCTTAACACCTTAGAACTATGCAACAAGCAGTGTTCAGTGTTCAGCCTTTATAGGGTATGACAGGGCAGCTGGAATGTTGTACAAATAAATATGTAACTAGCCTACAGGCTCAATCATGTATATATATATATATATATATATATATATAGATGACATACGTAACTCAATAAAGCCCAGTAAAATTAGAGGTGAGACTCTGAAGATAGGCTGCTGAATCAAGTAACAATATCTATAGAAATACTGCCCACTGCCCTCTCTGTATAGTCTAACTACAGCTCTTGGTATACTCTAATGAGTTGCAGTAGCAGCAGAACAGTGTCACAGGCTGGACTTCTATATAATACAGAGGGTGCCTGTTGGGCCCAGGCTGACTTCCATGCTGTCTCAGTGACTGCAGGGAGATTAACTGCTGTAAAACAGCAAATAAACAGCAAGAAACAAGCAGCTGCCAAATAGTTCTACCCCCAATGCCAGTAGTTTACTGAGGAGTTAATGTGTATATACTGCAGTTAATAACATTATATTACAGAGAGAGCTCTGCCTCATGCTTCTCATTCCTTATCACCTAAACACAGCTACATGTGATTCTGCACATCTCTGACCTAGACCAGTATAATTTGGCTGCTGGTCATTCGGATCCCTTGTCATGCAGCCCCTGCGCTCCAGGGCTTTCATTTCCTTCTTCTTTAAGTCATACAGTGGCCATCGTCCATATGAACTGAAAGGAGTAGGATTTCAGTGGAGACTGAAATATTTGATTGGGGTTAAACATGGGTGGGATTGCAAAGAAGCGAGGCAACCAGAAAATGTAAATATCCTGATACAGGCCTCAACTGGGATTCATAATAAGCTCAGACAGAGGCCCCCACAGGTCCAAGAAATACTGACTGCCTATGTCATCTTACGGCAGCCCCTTTGCCATTTGCCACAATCCACAGACTGCAAGTCCATGCCTGCCCTGATACAAAGATGTCCTAGCTACTTGTAATATTCTTGTATATTTCTCACTAATACATATATTCATAAAACATGGATACAAACATGCAATATGGATTTGATTCAATAAACCGACAAAAGGAAAAATGTTAGTGGCCTAGTTGAAACGTACATTTGAAAACAGGAAGAATGTAATCATCATACTGTTCCAGTACAGAGAGAAAACTTGTAACACACTACTTTGGTTTTGCACCATAAGGTGTTTCTGTCCTCTTTGGAAGGAAAGTGTAAAGGATGCCAAATGGCTAAAGCAAAAACTTCCTTTTCAATGAATAAAACTCTCATCAGCAAAGAGGTACCTGGCAGCATGCAGATGAATAGTGCACCGATAAGAAAAACAATTCTCATTCCAGCAAAAACAAAAAACAGTGATGCTGCTGAAAGGGAAAGTCTGGAAAACACACAAGGTCACACAAATAAAGACAAGAGGGGTCATGCACAGATAAAGATTGAGATAGTTTCCCAAGACACATTCTTTTCCTATCTACAAACTAATCTAGCACAACACAAATACTCCTTCTTGATTTATCTGGCTGCACTTGTACTAAGCTGAGATCTCATTATCCAAACACACACAAGAATCCAGCTGAAGATATGGCACAGAAACCGAAGTTTAATCAGTAGTAAAGACATCATGCAGTGCATCTAGCGTGTGCCAAAGACTATATTTTGGTATGAAAGCTGTATTAAGAGATGGGAATTATCGTCTTGAGCCCACAAATAACTTAAAAAGATCATAAATCTGGTTTCCAGGCAAAGGCTTTTCAACAACTGCATGAAATACGTCAATACTTGAATAAACAATCTTTCTTCAGCCTGACACTTGAAATAGAAGATCCAAAAAGAAATCAGAAAATGTACCAACTTGGTCTTTATCCTTCTGGGAGAAGGGGTTATTTTTGAAACAATCTGTGATAGGCTGTGCATAACTGTAGAGGTGCAAAGACTCTCAATTAACTTAAAAATGAAATGTCAGCAGCAACCCTGATTAATAATAAAGGCTTTTAGGGAAGTTGAATTATGACACCTTTATTGGGAATTGAACATATGAACAAACAGTAATGTATTCATTATGTAGAGATGAAGCCATGCGTTCATTGGCAAGGTCTTGATTGGATTTAGCACTTTGAAAGGAGATATATGTGTACATTTTACTGCATATAATAGAAAAGATTTACATACACAGTTAAGACACACATGATTTGCTAGGAGCTTCCAAGAAACATTTGCAATGGTTAAGAGTCTGCACACATTTACACATTTATTTACTTGTGAGTCACTGATCAGAGGAAAACAATTTGACGAAAATGCAACATTACTGTGACTGGGAGTTGTTCATAATTTATATAAACTGACTTAAAGTGAAACAATTAGAATCTTAATCAGGTAAGTCCAGATCTAACAATATGCAACAGAACTCAATGGGAAATGGATCTTCTGAATTTTATAGTAATTCGCTTTTTTTCGTTGAAACCGCGAAAAGTGCATTTCTCAAATGGCTTGAAAATGCATGTAAAATAGGCATTCACAAAATTTACTGTGATAAATTTCTGCAATTTAACAAGATTATGATTAGCCCACTTGTTTTCTTATCTAAAAAAATCCCCCAGAAAGTCAAGTTTTGTCTTTAGTCGATCGGATAGGTTAGGAAATTTCTTTGCATGTATTGCCTTCCTGACAATATCCATGGGGGACTATCACTACTATTTCCGGGACATAACTTTGATACGATTGCTGTCTGTCTATTAATGACATCATCTGATTTGTTATGTTTCCTACTTTAATTCTACAATTTAACTCTGAATGGTTAGTTTTAGATTGTTGCATAAAACGAACTATCGATATCCAAATGTTCGATGTACAAGAAATAAAATCTGAGCAGCTTTAGTCTTCCATGGTATAAATCCAACACTCCCCAGCATAACATCTTTAATACTGACCAAATATTAAAACTATCGTAGCAGTTTTAAGTCCAGGATTTTATTTTACCACATACTTATCAAAACAGACTCTTGAGTAGAAAGCTTCCAGAGAAAGTGGTATGTGCTGCCAAAGAACAAGGAGAGATCTTATAAAAGGCAAAACGCACAGCTGATGCAAACATTAGGGATGTAGCGAACTGCCGTGTATGTGTTCGCGAACGCCGTTCGCGAACACCGGCAAAAAATGCGAACAGTTCGCGAACAGTTTGCGAACTTCGAACATCCGAAAATCGTTCGATTCGAATGATCGAAGGATTTTAATCGTTCGATCGAACGATTTTCGTTCGAATCGAACGATCGAAGCCATTGGATCGAATGATTTCATTCAATCCAATGGCTTAGATCGTTCGATTCGAACGAAAATCGTTCGATTTTAGCGATCGAATGGTCGAACGATTTTGACGCAAACGCCTATTGGCGAACGTCGCGCGACGTTCGCGAACTTGCGGCGGACGCGAACAGTCGAAGTTCGCGCGAACTAGTTCGCCGGCGAACAGTTCGCTACATCCCTAGCAAACATACATACAGACTGTGATCTAAATGGCCAATTTACTCTTGACTTTAAATGACAAGTGTTTTATAGACAAGGAATTGTGGTTGATCCTTTTTGGAAAGCAGGAGACAGGGACTACAAAGCAGCCGTGTTCAGCCCCTCACTTATTGCTTTTATGTCAGTTTGTTTGCCTGCTATTTTTCAGACCCCTGACCACCCCACCATCACAGAAATTACACACCCTCTGTGATTTTATGACCCCTAGTTGCAAAAGATTTGCATTTTGGCAGGTTAATTCACCATCTCAGGACCCTTTCACGTGGGTGTTTGAATCTGCACAGCTAAAGTGACCCCAGTCAGTGGAACTGCACCCATGGGAGCATACTGAAAACAATTAACAGAGATAAAACTTTGCATGTCAAATTTTATTTGCTTTGGTGTTTCAGTAGGCTCCCCTGGGCACAGTCCACATAGAGAAGCCTGGGGTCAATTAAATGCTATGTTTCATAGGGTGGAACGAGCAAAAAGTCACCACAAGGGAACCAGTTTGAAAGTCACCACAAGGGAACCAGTTTGAAACAGCGCCATGTAATGCTCCTTACTGTTATTCTGTGGACATGTAGAGGTAAGCCAGGTCACTAAGGTATCTGGCTGGTGGGCAAGAATATGTGATTTAAGGGCCTATAACGGGTTTCACCAGTTAATAACACTAGTGTATGGAGACACATGACCACAGGAAATGTTCTTCACATACAATAGGCAGGCCACAATTGCCTGAGACTAGGAAGTAAAAAGTCTGGTGGTGAGATGCCACCCACCTTCCATATCACTACTGGGGACTGTTTGGGATATTTTGACAGTCCCCAGCAGTGGCACACACGCATGGAGCAGCCGATGAGTGGGAGATTATGCCAGTTGAGGCCATTGGTTGTGGGGGGAAGTAGCACAGGTGGGGAGCGAGAAGCAAACAAACTTGAAATCTGGATCTGTAGATGGACCGCTGTTTATTATTTAAATAGGATGGAGGCCAATGTCTTTGGCATGATGAAGAGTGGGGAGTAACACCAGGTTAGGGCTAGAAGCCGAAAAGCTTGAGTTCTGGACCTGAAGACAGCTGTTTATTATTTTAATCTGACTCTCATAACACACCATTTAGAAAAGAACAGGGGAAGGCAGAACTTTGACAGGCAGAGCAAAAAGAGAATCATTTTTATAATGTTCTTTAAAAAGAAAGAGCATGTCCTGGTTAAGGATCCAATGTGGTTGAGAAAGTGGGGAAAGGGTTTACACGGACATCTAGATACCTGTTTTGGGAAACTCAATGTAGGGTGATTTTGTTGAGTGCAATGTTAAATTAAGGGACAATGCCTTTAGGTGGGAATATAAGTACCTTATATACGTATAAAGCATTATATATATATTATGTTTCAGATGGCGAGCAGTCATCCAATATGCTTTGGCACTGAGGAGATTGCATGATTCTAGCGTCAGCAGCAGGATTAAGATCAAGGATAGGCGTATCTGTTATCAGCATAAAAGCGATACGATTTTCCTTAGGATGTGATAAAAAGTCAGAACCTGTGCTCAGGATTGTGACTTAAAAATATTTATCTTCAAGACAATTCAATTGTCCTGTTTATTGTTCTATCATATCAGTATCCTGATATATGTACGTACAGGAGAACTGATGCCTAAAGTAAGCTGTATACAACGCAGGAAAAAATGGATGTATAATAAAAAGGTACAACAAATAAGCTAAGCAAAAAAGTACAATAAAAAAAGATTTAATCAAACTTTCATCTCTCAAGCCTTACGCTTTTGGTGTCCAAGAAACACTTAATTATATAGCACCAACAAACTTCCGAGCTTTCCCAGAAAACTCTGGATTCTTCTGAGTTTTCCGCAAAAATCACAAGTTTTTTGCGCCGAATCCCCGAAATCATTGGATATCTGTATGGACATCAGCACAGCCACTGGGACCTTCCCCACTGACTTATACAGACCTCGAGAGCTTTTAGATGCCGGGCTTTTGGATTCTGAGTTTTTAGACCACTGGCCTTTAATAAATCTTTAATAATTCGTAGTTTTTTTTTCTCTGAAAACTAAGAATTATTAGAGGATCGGATATTCAGAGCTTGATAAATAAACCAATAAGTGTCTCTTGGATATAAAATGCATAAGGTGTATGAGTTTAAGTGTTTTTGGCTTTTTTTTTATGGTACATTAACCCTCGATATTCGACTAATAGTAAATGTGCACCTTGGTCTTACAAACTTGAATTGGCCATGTATTTATGAACACTGGGTCGAATCTACACATGGACAAGTCTTTGCAGCCAATTAAACACTTCTTTACTCTGTTCTGTTTACAGAGACTCCTGCACGGAACCAATTTTTTGAAAACCTACTCGGATACACATTTTTAACTGCTTGGATCCGTTACAAGACCCACAACTGCCGTACTAGCAACCTGCTGACCACCATTAAACAGGACGTTTTGTTGCTGAAAACTGGAATTGACATCATCAAAAGTTCAAAGCCTGCTATAGATATGACCCGCAAACTCGAATCTAAATCCCCCAGTCTGAAAATCCTATCTGCAACCTGCAGGGTCCCTTATCCGCTGAAGTTTATAGCTCAGATGCAGATTTACCAAGTGCTGGTAAAGAGACTGTATTATGGCCTTCTCTAAGCTTCCTCTTGAAACAGACTAACATCTTATTAAGTTCTCTCTTCAAAATTACCTTTTTGTATCTCTATCTCCGTGCAAACATAGTTTGTATATCAATGTTTATGCATATATATAAAAATTGGAAAGGGTTCAAGCAGTACAAAATATAGTCGAACACGTGTTTATCAGGGAGAACTACTGTAATCAAAATGTTCTCCCCTAACAGCAGTTGCCTTTCCATTCTTGTTAAGGGAAACGGCTGTTTTTACTTGAAGCAAATATTTCTCGATGGCATGTTATTGAGCAAAACCCAGGTACTGTGTGCCATAGAGCAGCCCCTTTTCATTCATTTCAATGAGATATGGCTGCCAGCTGGGAGGTGTACCTTGATCACCACTGTATTTCCTATAAGGTATTTTGTGAGTAGAATTGCCTATGTGCCTATTCGCCACCCGAAAACTGCTGAATTACTATATAAGCCTATGGGAAAGTTCCAGGGATCAATTTGGTGATGTTTGTAGCCTGACATTCAAGTTTTTTTCGGAGAAAAAACTCAAATAGAATTTTCTATAATTCAAATCGAATTCAATTCAAGTTTTTTGATCGGTAAAATTTCAATAAACTTCCCCCAATCGAATTTCAAATTCAATTGAATTTAAGGGAGTTTGAAAAAACTTTCATGAATCTGAAATCGAATTAGATTCAAGTTTTTGGATCGGTAAAATTTGTCCGAGTTTTAACAATTCGGTTCATTTCAATAAATTTCCCCCAATCGAATTTCAAATTCAATTGAATTTAAGGGAGTTTGAAAAAACTTGCATGAATTTGAAATTCGACCCTTGATAAATGTGCCACTAAATGTCATATGAAAAAAGTAAACATAAAAAAATAAACTTTCCTAGATTTTCCAATATTAACTTAGCAGGCAATAAAGGTTTGCAGTACTCATATAAAATATCTGATTTATAAAATATACTTTTATGAGTTCTAGTGCTTTTATTAGTACCAGGAATCAATTCCACCTGCTTAAAATTCAGATGTTTAGTACACTGAACAAATGACTTTGTACATTACATAATTCAGATCTGCCATCAGTTTCCTTCCGTTATTTACTTGTATTTTGCTTTCAGTAGGGATAACACGCAGCTTGAGAGGAAAATTAAAATTGCAGACTTCTAACAACACATGACTCAGTAGCACCTGAAAATATGTTGTACTGCCATTCTGAACTTCCTGCTTCAGTAAAATACCAAACAAGTTGTGTTTCCTTTACAAATAAGCGATTACATCAAACCTTGTCCCTATAACTTCCGTATGTGTCTCATCCAAAATTTTTGTTGGCAGACTCATGGATATTCTAATAAAAGAGCAGAGGAAAACAAGCATCATTCATCGGCATCAGTTTAAAATAAAAAATAACTTGTTTCCACATTAAGGTGAAAACATACTTCAAAATAAGAAACAGCAGTACTGTGCCAGAAGAGAAGCATTCTACTAAGATCTGACTCATTTAGAGACGTGTTAAATAACATTTATTCCATTTTATTACAGATGTACCAAAGCCAAGATTTGGCTTTATACCAGCAATGTTTTTTTTTTATTACTTAGCCAAATCAGATCTCAGTGTCATATTACTTTGAAACACTGGACAGCTAACTACATATGGATATTTTTCTGAGCAAAAAATAGTTTCGTCATATCACTGATTTTAAAAGCATAGTTCTGGAAAGGGTAAAGCCAAAATAGGTAGGTAGGATTGACTCCTGTCCAGTTTTAAAAAAAGGGTTAACTGGGCTGTGTATGTTGGCGAAAAAACATACAACTGAAGTTATACAAATCTAGATATTTATCAATATGTTTAATGTCAATATAAGGGTCCAGGTAGTTGCAATTTCCTGTTTGATATTGCAGGGTGGTAATGGAATAGTGTAATAACTGTAACATATGATATATCACCATGAATTCATACCCTTTCCCTAGATTCTTGGCTCCAGCCCCGCCCCCTGTTGTATACATTTAAACAACATAATAATATATGTATATGTATTTATAGAATTTTGAAAAACATATTCAATTGTTCATCTTGTTAATGTGATAAATAGTGATAAGTATACCAAATTAAAAACATAGGGGCAAATTCACTATGCGACAAAAATGCGCTAGTGGCGGCTTTGCCGCACTTCGCCACACTTCACCAGGCGTAGTTTCGCCAGGGCTGCGCAAATTCACAAATATCCGAAGTTGCGCACAGGTTACCGAACGGTTGCGAAGTTGCGCTATCCATAATACGATACGCAGTCCGAAGTACTCACAAGGCCAGGGAAACTTAATAAAATTTAATAGAAGTCTTATATTGCCCTACACATGTGCCAACTGTATAGTTTAGGTGCCAAATGTAAGGGGGAAGGAGGGTACCCCAAAAAAAATTACGATCTTTTTCAGCCCATCACCCAGTAAAAAGTAAAAAACGCCGGCGTTTTTTTGGGACTTAGAAGCATTTTCAACTTTTTTTTGACAAACTCCTATCTACTCTATTGCACTTCACCTGGTCTGAGCCAGTGAAGTCAAGTCTGGCACAAGACGTAACGTTCAGTAAAATCCGCAAGTTAGTGAATTAGCGTAGTTACGTCCCTTCGCCAGAGCACAACTTTACCCGGCATAGGGGTGCGAAGTAGCGCTAGAGTATGTCTACTTCGCTAGTGAATTTATGCCAGGGACTGTTAGTAAATCGGCAAAGTGGCAAAATGACGTCATGCTGTCGAATATATGCTAGCATTAGCCACTTTGCCCTTTAGTAAATTTGCCCCAAAGTGTTATTGCAATAATTAATATAGAGCTAGTTCAGTTCTTGGGAAAGGAGTACAGTGCATAATCACTTAACTCTGTTCAAGCATATTTCTCCACTCAGAAACCTTGGTTACAAGAAGTCCTGTGAAGCACAAAAGTTCAGCACGCAGCAGGACTTAATGACAAAAAATGTATTGCTAAAATCATTAACTGAAGAAGGTCACCATTTTGTGACCAAAACCCAGAATTTAGCAACAAATGTTTTGTTTTTAAAATCCTGCAGATTGTTCTATTTTTGAGCTTTGCTTTACTTTACATGCACCTGGGCAACAAGTTTCACAATACATTGCACAGCCTTTGGTATCTAATCTATAGACACAAACCCCCATCTGCTAACACATTCGTTTTTATGGTCTATACTTCAATATATTTCAATATGAAAAACTACAATTGTAATCTTCAAAATTCTTTCAATTTCCATAGAGTACATTTCTTTCAACTTTTCTGCCCCCTGTTGTTCTCTCTGACCCTCATTATACAAGTGTGTTTAGACTAATCATGCACTTCCTCTTTCTCAGTTTGTCAGGTTTTTAACCTCTAAAATTCTGGTCTAACACTTTTATTTTATTCTTAACTATTGGACTTTTAAGACTTTTATTTAGTCTTACCTATTGGACTTAAAGGGGACCTAATGTCTAAAATAGAAATGCTGTATTTTGTATACTAAACATAAACATAAAATTACTGCACCAGAAGCCTAATAAAACAAACGATTTATGCTTTCAA
Organism: Xenopus petersii; assembly: GCA_038501925.1. Classification (NCBI taxonomy): domain Eukaryota; kingdom Metazoa; phylum Chordata; class Amphibia; order Anura; family Pipidae; genus Xenopus; species Xenopus petersii. Next base: position 62,153,895 of record CM076681.1, on the reverse strand, counting down.
AGTTGGGAGTCACCATCTAATAACTTTGTTACACATTTGTAAGACCAAGACCATGCATATGCTCAGTGTGGTCTGGGCTTCTGTTGGGAGGTAAAGCTTAGGGATCACCAAAAATTATCAAAACAGCACAAGTCAAATAATTTCTGCCATAGAAGCCAATAGAGCAAAATTTATTAATAATCAAAATATGCAGACTGCACTGGGTAGGCAGATACAAATCTCTACACAGTCACCGGCTGCTCTATAAGGAAACAAACAAAGCTGCTCAAGTTCTGGAAAATAAGGTGCCGTTTGAAAGTAAGATGATTTTCCTGCAGAGCAGTTAGGGACCGTCTGAAGTTTCCTATCCTCAGCAGTCAGATCAAGTAAAATGAAGAGGGAATATCACTGCATACAGTCAAGTTTCTTATAAAAACTATAGAAATTTTTTAATTAAAGTATATTGTAGATAGGTTTCTTTTTCATTACCTTTACAGTATGTCCCCATGTTCAACAATGAAATGTAATGAAGGGGGCTTGTGCTGAACATAGCTTTTTTAAAAACAACCAAACATGTACTAATGAATTGCTTCACAAGGACCAAACATGGGGTAGCTTCAGTTTTTTGTTCACCCTCTACTTTTAGAAATAACAATAACCACATAATTTTTAAAATTAAAACAATAGGAAAAAATATGTTCAGCACATACAACAACATATCCATTGAACTCATACTGAACATAGGGGTCTACTACCCTTTAAATTGAATTACTTGATTCAGCTAAACTCAATTTTACTAAACTATAGACTAGAAACCCCCACCCCATCCCTTCCAAAACAACTAAATGCAGTTTTCCAATTTTTAATTAATGCAGCCTTCACATTTAAACATGTTTCTGTCCCCTAAGAGGTCAGCCATTTGCTGGAAATGTGACCTGTGCATCATTGCTTAAGGCCAAAGCTGCACATGCTCCATGCCATGAGAAGGGGTGCATCAGGGGCTGAAATAAGGCCAAAATTTCAGGCAACTCAGATGAGGCATAAAAGTAAAGTTTTCTGAAGGTGACCATAAGCTTTTGTGAGCAGAGTCCTCCTATACTATCTTTACTCTGTAACCCATATAAAATTATTAAAAAAAAAAGTATAACAGTTGCTGGTAACTTCATTAGGATTTCCAGTTGTCTTTTATGCTGCCCCTAAATTTCACCTTTAGTTTTCCTTAAAATAAGGCAATGCCATTAGTACCAGCTTACCTGTTATGAAATAAAAAGGCATATAAAGATCCAGAGATTGCTTATTTACATGTATTATGTATGGAAAATTCTGAACAACAAAATAAAAAAGCAACTAAATCCACAAACAAGCATGGCATGTTGTTCTGGTAGCTGCTTTTCAAGTCAACACGTATCACATCCTGGAAAAGCCCATGAGACCTACTTCAGTCACCTCTGCTATTCCGCGAGGAAGCTGCTGCTTTACACAATAAGGAAGAGAAGTAACGTTTGGATACATAAGGCATTCCAACATTCCTTTGAGGAGAAAAGAAATGTTCTAGGGGTTTACCACCTTTTTGATCAGAGAGATCATTATAATACCAAAGCAGGTTATTCAGTTTTCTAATCAGAAATATATCAAGGATATATTTATCCTTGATAAAGGTCCCCAGGTGGGAACGAAACGTTGGACAATGCTGTGTTATAAATATAAACTCTTTGATTCATCTTCACAAGAGTGTGCTGATCCCTGCCTGCATCATTTGTATCATTCTAATTGATTGTGCACCTTCGCCCTCGTCAAAGACAGAGTGCAGACACCCAAGCATTTCTATATTTATAAATATATATCCAACAGAAGAAAGCTACTGTACATTTACAGTACAGGTACTGATTTTTATACCTTACAGGAACATTCAGGTTTGGAAAAACTGATGCTGTGGATCAGGCCTGGCTCAGAGTTGACACTCTAATGGCAATTCTACAAGCTTAGAGCTAAACTATACAGGATATTTTGTAGGAGGGTGTTGGACCAATAAATCCTACAAGTTGTATGTAATTCCACAGGTGAAAATAAAATGGGTCTGATGTTTAAATTAAATAAAGGACTTGCCATCTGACACAACACGTCAGTCGGGAAACACTGCATGCTGCTTTTGAACACAACTATATAACATCTGATGATGTCTGACATACATTTTCTTCAAACTGAAATACACTGACTATCAGATGAAGATACAAGAACAAAACATAGCAACAAACTTTATATGATCAGACTTAACTATACAGCAGGGGTGATCAGCAGCATCCCACAGTACATTGAGCTGTCGTATGGCAAGATGTGTCTCAGACAAAATTTCCCATGTAGTTTTGCCCTTAAGATTTGTTTTTAGCAGTGGAACAAGAGACCATAGCCCAAACCACGGAAATCAACCCTATTATTATGAGATTGGCAATGCTTGGAATTGCACATGATGATACTTCTTTTATTGCCTTTATTGTGCCCCAGATTGCTGCTTCTGCCTATGAGTGTGAAACAGAATCGGGAAGCAGCACCCTCCATCCCTTTTTGGTAAGGGGGGGAGGGGGCAAGTGTTTTCTTGGGTGCTTTTCTACTATTGTTCCCATGCAATTGTTATTGAAAGGTGCCCTCTATCCAACACCTAGGGCCAAACTGAACAACATTGTCACCCATGTGGCTAAACCAAAGGATTAATCCAGGGATTAAACTGAATTAAATGTACAGTATATTTGAAATGATATGTTTTATTTATGGACAAAAAGTAACAGACTGTACATTGGGCAGTAATGTATAATGAGAATCAGAAAAATCATGGGCAGTAAATAATCTGGCATAGAAAATTCCAGTAAGTGTAAGCATAAAAAGGAACGCCATGATTGTAGAGAAGGCAAAACCATGGATGTTTGTGAACAATAGTTCCAAACACGTCTTTCCATATAATCAGGAAATTTAGCAGGATATTGTGACACACAGATGTAGCAGACAGCAAGTTATTAAGAATTTCTTAGCTACATCCTTTACTGGTGGAATGTAGAAGATGGAATTTAAAATGAAATAACTAAAATGCAAAAAAGGATGTGAGGCATGCGGATCTATAACATTCCAGAGTTGCTCAAGGATATACACAACAAAATGCTATGGCAATAGCTGAAGATGTGAGTCAAAATAGGTTGTCTTACTAAATGGTAATGGGAAGCACTAAGAAAGTACCATTAGAGACAGCAGAGTACACAATGGCCACAGTGGAGTAGCCAGTGATATTCTAGAGACATCTTTTTCAGTTAGGTCTCTGAATACAAAAATTTCTCCCACACTAAAATTTATACTATATATCAAAGATGACCAAGGCTACATTTTTATAAGTGCTTTTAATTCATTATTTTTATTCATTTCTTTTGCCTTGTACTGCTATACAAACCTCTGTTGTGTGACCAAAATAAGGAACGACAAAAACTGTTATGTTTAAGCATTTTCAATGGAGGGCAAAAGCTACCCTTATTTCAGAATTCCACTGTCTCTTTTTAAATATAAAAAGTTCACAGTAAATACCTATCTTGCATGGTTACAAGGTATAGATTATATAGATACTGTATATGTTTGTTTAAAAACTAAATTAATGAAATGAAAAGTGAAACTAACTCAAAGACACACCTGACTTGATACAAATGACCACATCCGATTTCCCGTAGTTCCATTTAAATAAATCCATTTAAATAACTTAATAGGTACTTGTCCATAGCCCTTATTTATTTGTATGTGTGTGTGTGTGCGTCAACAGGGCCGCCATCAAAAATTATGGGGCCTCACAAATGCACCTGACCCCACAGCAAAAAGGCCATTGGTGGCCTGGGACCCTTTCAAGTTAAAAAACAAAAATGGGGGCCAGCCCCCCTTAAAGATATAAAAATGTATTGGTCATCAAGGCCCCTTTGAAGTAAAAAAAAACAAAACATTAGTGGCCAGGGCTCCCCCAGTGGTAGTCAAATTGCCCGTGTTCTTCTGTCACTGCTCATAACACTACTGAATGCTTTGTTTTCTGTCATGGTTTGACCGCTGATGTTCTCTGCAGTGCTGGCCAAGACACCCCTGTGTCCATTACCCTTCGATAGAAAGTGAGGAGCAAACATAAGTAGAAAATATAATGCTTGCTCTAATTGGCTGAAAAACAGCACCATGAATATTGCATGTAGTAGGTCTGTCAAGCAGAGCATTACATTTATTTGTATTTTTTAAGAAGGCAAATGTATTCATTTTTGAGTTCCAAATCAGGTAAAATGTCTATTGCTTTTTTACATTAATGGTCACATTTTTTTCCAATTAGTAAGAATCTTGCTACTTAAAACATGCATAGATTTAAACTAATGAAAACATTACTTAGCAGATTTTAAAATGTTTTTTTTTCAGATTTTTTTTGAAAACTATTCTTCTATGCATATTAATTAGTTCTTACTGGTTTAAAGTGGACAAGAGGTACTTTTTGATCTACTAAACAGGTTTAAGTTTTAAATTACACTAAGGCATTTCATTCTTAGTCTGAGGGTTGCCATTTCTACTTTTGCCTTGAAGAAGCACCGTTGGGTGAGCAGCATGTAGAAGAATAACCAGTAATTATTTTCAAATGTGATACTTTTGCATTTAAATGCTTGTTTTAGGGCATTTTTCTTAAGGAATTGTGCATTTCAAATAAATTGTGTCTTTATTCAACCTAAGAGAATAAATTCCAAAATTGGACAACATATGATAATTCAGACATTACTGATCTACATCCCTCATAATGCCATGCCAATAGTTTGTGACTACGTCTACTCGTTTTATTCAGCATAATTTTGCGTTCTGCTTTATTCAGCGATTTTTTACCTGTTATCTAAACAAATCTCCACCCACTCTGTGCAGACATTTCCCTCAGAATTCTACCAACATTGTGAATTTGTCGCTATAACATATGAAGAAATTGTTCCCATGCATATATGTATGGATGTATGTACAGTAGAACCACCATTTTACGTTTTTGAGGGGACCAGGGAAAAATTATGTAAAATTTGGAAAAATGTAAAATCAGGGAAATATTTTAAAGTATTATATATATATATATATATATATATATATATATATAAGAAATTGGAAGTAGCACGCACTCCAAGTTAATCTATTATATAAAGGCATCAACATTTCAGTTCTCTGTCTAGAACCTTTGTCAAGATGCAAAACCAGATTCTGAGTAGGAGACTAGTAGGAGGCTAAGCTCCTGATGCAAATAGAAAAGGCTGCTAGTTTGGGTAAAGTAATGATAATGGGGGATTTTAATTACCCAGATATTGACTGGAGCAACAGTACAAATTTATAAACTTGTTGCATGACAATTTTATGGCACAGGTTGTTGAGGAGCCTACCAGAAAAAATGCTATTCTGGATCTAGTGATCTCAAATGACCCAGAACTTATAACAAATGTGCAAGTCATTGAACCCCTGGGTAATAGTGACCATAATGTTATATCATTTAATGTATGGTGCAAAAAAATATATACTGGGGCAACAAAAACCATGAATTTTGGAAAATCTAAATTTAGTGCCTTGAGGGCTGCCCTACAGAGTATTGATTGGGGCATTAAGTTTTCAGCTAAAATCACAGAACAGAAATGGTTGTCATTTAAAATGATATTAAATCATTACTGTTCTCAATTTATTCCCTTAAGGAGTAAATGTAGAAGCTCTAAGAATCATCCTATGTGGCTTAATACAGAAGTAAAGAAGTTAATAGGAAAGAAGAGAAAAGCATTTAAAAACTACAAATCTGTAGGGACAGAAGCTGCATTTAATGAATATAAACACACTGTAATAAATGTTGTAAATCAGCAATTTGGAAGGCAAAGAAAGGAAATGAAGAGTTAATTGCGGTGGAGGTGAAAACTAACCCTAAAAAGTTTTTTAAATATATTAATAGTAAAAAGATGCAGGTTGAGAGTGTTGCTCCATTAAATAACGGTACCAGTATGGTTGTAACAGATACAGAAAAGGCACATGTGCTAAATCAGTTCTTTTCATCAGTGTATACAATAGAGGAGTCTGAATTCCCAGGCTCACTTTATAGATGCACTAATGGCTCAGCTCAATCTAGTCAGTGGCTGACTCAGGATATGACTCATAAAGCTTTAAAAAAAATGAATGTAAACAAGGCTCCAGGGCCTGATGGCATATACCCCCGGGTTCTAAGAGAGCTTAGTTCTGTTTTAGACCAGCCCCTATTTCTGATTTTCTCAGATTCACTTTCATCTGGTATGGTGCCTATGGATTGGAGAAAAGCAGATGTTATTCCAATATTTAAAAAGGGATTACAATCTCAGCCTGGCAATTATAGGCCAGTAAATTTGACATCTGTGGTGGGAAAATTATTTGAAGGCTTGTTAAGGGATAACATTCAAAATGTTGTCCTAGTCAATGGCATTATGAGCAGCAATCAGCATGGCTTTATGAAGGATAGGTCATGTCAGACAAATTTGATTGCTTTTTATGATGAGGTAAGTAAGATGCTGGACAGTGGGGGGGGGGGGCAGTAGATGTGATCTATTTGGATTTTGCCAAAGCACTTGATACTGTGCCCCACAAACGACTGCTTTCTAAACTAAGGTCTGTTGAGCTTAATGAAGTCGTTTGCACGTGGATAGGAAACTCTCTACAGGATCGAGTACAGAGGGTGGTTGTTAATGGGACATTCTATACTTGGAGTAAGGTTCTTAGTGGGGTCCCTCAGGGCTCGGTATTGGGTCCACTTTTATTTAACTTGTTCATTAATGACTTAGGGGAGGGTGTTGTAAGTAATGTATCAGTGTTTGCAGATGACACAAAATTATCCAGCCCAATTAATTCCATCCAGGATGTGGCATCCTTGCAACAAGATCTTGACAAACTGGCAATCTGGGCAGCTAAGTGGCAAATGAGATTCAATGTTGATAAATGTAAAGTCATGCGCCTGGGATGTAAAAATATTGAAGCCACTTATACCCTTAATGGGACTGCACTAGGCAAATCCATTATGGAAAAGGACCTTGGAGTCCTTGTAGATGATAAACTTGGGTGTAGCAAGCAATGCCAGTCAGAAGCATCAAGGGCAAATAAGGTCTTGAGCTGTATTAAAAGGGGCATAGAGTCACGGGAGGAGGGGGTCATTCTTCCACTGTATAGAGCACTTGTAAGGCCCCATCTAGAATATGCCGTACAGTTTTGGTCTCCATCACTCAAACAGGACATTATTGTTTTAGAGAAGGCGCAGAGAAGGGCAACTAAGCTGGTAAAGGTATGGAAAATCTTAGCTATGAGGAAAAAAATTGGGGATGTTCACGCTGGAGAAGAGGCGCTTAAGGGGTGATATGATAACTATGTATAAATATATAAGGGGATCGTAAAATAATTTCTCTAATGCTTTATTTACCAGTAGGTCTTTCCAGCTGACACAAGGTCACCCACTCCGATCAGAAGAAAAGAGGTTCCACCTAAATATTTGTAAGGGGTTTTCTACAGTGAGAGCTGTGAAGATGTGGAATTCTCTCCCTGAATCAGTTGTACAGGCTGATACATTAGATAGCTTTAAGAAGGGGTTGGATAGCTTTTTAGCAAGCAAGGGAATACAGGGTTATGGGAAATAGCTCATAGTACAAGTTGATCCAGGGACTAGTCCGATTGCCATTTTGGAGTCAGGAAGGAATTTTTCCCTTTTCCCCCTCTGAGGCAAATTGGAGAGGCTTCAGATGGGTTTTTGCCTTCCTCTGGATCAACTGTCAGTTAGGCAGATAAAAAAAAAAACGAAAAGGTTAAACTTGATGGACGTGTGTCTTTTTTCAACCTTACTATGTAAAAAAAAAAAAGTAGGGGGACAGGGGGTGCGCTTATTTTACATTGGGAACATTAAGCTGTGCAATCCATTCCAAAATAGTAATCAGAGAAAAAGAAAATTAGAGTATTTTCGATAGTAAATATATATATAATATATATATATATATTATATGCACTTCCAAATGAGTATCTGCACCCCAAGGCAAGTAACTTCAGCAAAGGGAGGGGTGCACGGTAATTATGTATACATCAATTATTCTGAGACCAGCACTCCCTGTTGTAAAAGCCAATTTCTTTATTATTACATTGTGTCTGTGCCCGACGTTTCGGTCCCTGTTGGGACCTTTTTCCTCACCTTTAACTTCTTGTCTGTAGGATATACAGTATATTAAGGGGGAGGGTAAACACCTTTGTTGATGGTAGAACCTGTTTTCATTTAATGTGCTGTATTTTTAAGATTAGGAATTCCCAGAAAACATAATATGCTATTCCCTTATACCTTACAGAGAAGAGATACAGTAATATGTTTGCATTTAAGGGGTATTGGTGCTGTTCTTCTTTATTCCCAAACAGCTGTTTGGCCCCATGTGTCACCTGCAAGCTCTAAATGAATCAAGTCTATTATTTTAAACTAGAACAGCATGGGAAGAAGTGCAGGGTTTATGTAATATGGAAGGGGACTGTAATGTAGCTGACCTAACTTCTTTAATACACAGGTTAGTCAAAGGCAATGCTACATCTGTCGTTCAAACCTATACTCTAATGCAGTGATCCCCAACCAGTGGCTCGTGAGCAACATGTCTCCAACCCATGGATGTTGCTCCCAGTGGCCTCAAAGCAGGTGATTATTTTTGTAATTCCTGGCTTACAGCCAAGTTTTGGTTGCATAAAAACCAGGTGTACTGTTGAACAGAGCTCACCAACTCTTTCTAAAATTAAAGGTGGCTCATGGGTATAAAAAGGTAGGGGACCCCTGCTCTAATGCAAGACGCCATGCCCTTGTTTTGATCTGTACTAGCTGAATAATCGTATTTGTCCTGCAGCAGCTTTTTTACTATGCTCAGCTTCCCTGGCCAAACAATCTTCTTTCCAATCTACTTTTTGAATAGAAAAGTTACTTTGTTCATGTGAATTGCAAAACCAAAAAGTAATATATATATTTATATACAAAGCATGTTGTCATAAACACACAGAAAAAAGAAAAAAACATTTTTAATAAAAAACAAATATTACAGTTTACCCTAAAAATGATTTGCAAAGTGCAAGCTTGACACAATTGTAAATGCATGTTGCATATAGGATAAAAAATATGACAACAGAACTAAATAGAACCTGCATCAGATGCAAAAACCACACATGAAATAACATCAGTGATCAAATGCCGTCAAAGCAAGAAATTCTGTCTGGGAAAATTTCATGTTGAGGATGAAATTGCCACATTCAATTTGTGTAACGTAAATAAACAGAGAGGGACTGCTGAGAGAATCTTTAAAAATGGGCTGCTGGGATTTCATAGTTAGAAAATGATAGCTGAGGTTAGGTTATGCAACCCCACCTTTGCACGGAATTCACATGGGGACACTTAGGGCTATTTGACCTACACTATTAACAGCAGGAAGAGCCATGCTTATTGGAGCAGCACAGTTGCTTTCTACTCAGACTGGTTACGCACTTCCACTGGGAAGAGCCAATTAGCTGAGGGTAGGGGGTGCAAATGACATGCTCTGGCACATATTTCCTGAATCAAATAAGATGTGACAGGTTTATTAGCAAATACCTTAATTTAACCTTCAAACTATTAATGATTTCAGAGTGCGCTGACCAGGTCTCATTAAAACCAGCAAAAAGCAAGTACTCACAATGTAATTGCAGTGCTTTATGTTACACAGTGGGGTTATGTTTTCAAACAAATGAAGTGTAAAACAAATAGAACTTGCTCTTCCATAGTTATGTTTTTATACACATTTTCAAATTATATCAACATTTGTACTGGCACAAATAACAAGAAATAAGAGTTCCCCTCTTAGTCATTTCTTTTCTTGTGTGGCTAATTGAAGGAACAGGAAGAAATAAAATCACATCAAATGACTTTGGCTTCGTAGTTTTCAAATAAGGTGCTCAACCATGGCACCACAGGACAGCGTGCAGTTGCTCAGAGCCAGTGCTTTACATTTATGAATATGTCTTTGCCATATAAGGATATCTGCTGAAAAGAATCATTCTACATTCTATACAGAGAAGCAAAATCAATTTTTTTTAATACAGGTATAGGATCTATTTTCTGGAGACCCTTTACCCAGAAAGCCCCAAAACGATGGCAAAGCTGTCTTGCATGGTGTCCGAAGCGGTCTTCTTTAATATGAAAGTACAGGTATGGCATTCTTTATCTGTAAACCTGTTATCCAGAAACCCGTTATTCAGAAAGCTCTGAATTCCGGAATGGCTCCTATAGACTCCATTTTATCCAAATTTTTAAACATCATTTCCATTTCCTCTGTAATAATAAAACAGCAGCTTGTACTTGATCCAAACTAATATATATTGGGGCAAATTCCCTAAGCAGTGCAAATTCGCTAGCGACCACTTTGCCACACTTTGCCAGGCTTTAATTCGCCCAGACAACGCTGATTCCCTAAAATGCGAGGTTGCGTCCAGGGTGCCGAATGCTGGCGTTATTTCGCCAAGCAAAGCAAAGTTGCGCTAGCATTGGCTAATTTGCATACGGCGGGAAGGGAAAGTTGAATGGACGTATATGTTGCAGCAAATACATTACATTACACAAGGCCAGGGAACCTTAATAAAATAAAATAGAGTTGTTATATTGCCCTACACATGAGCCCAGTGTATAGTTTATGTGCTATATGTTAGAAAATGCAGGGGGGAACCCAAAAAAAATTTACGGACCTTTGCAGGCTATCCCCTGAAAAAAGGAAAAGACACCAGTGTTTTTTGGGACTTAGAAAATTTTTCAACAATAAAATTAAGGAAGTCGTATGCACTCCATTGTACTTCACCTGGTCTGTGGTGGTGAAGGCAAGTCTGGCGCAAGAGGTAACGTTCAGTAAAATCCGCATCTTAGTGAAAATTCGTCTGGTATTAGAGTGCAAAGCAACACTTGTGTCTATCTCCTTCGCTAGCGAAGTGATGATTGCGCCCGTTAGGGAATCGGCATAGTTATGAAATGACGTCATGCTGGTGAATTTTCGCTAGTGTTAGCCACTTCGTCCTTTAGGGAATCTGCCCCAATGAATACCTTGTACTTCATGATAACTCAGCTGCACAAATCCATATTCAATGTTTAAATGCATTTTAGTGGACTTAAGCTATCTTGATCCAATTTAAAGAAACACCTCTTATTTAGAAAGGCCCAGGTCCCAAGCATTCCAGATAATAAATCTTATACCTGTTTGAAGGATAATACCTGTAGTTTTTAAAAGTCACTTTGACCAGCCTTAACGCATGGTGCTCATCACTGATGAAAGTGCAATTTGGAAAATCCAAAGTCCCAAGCTTTTCAGGTAACAGCTCCCATACAAGCTATAAATAAATATCTTCTTTTCAAAGACGAATGTGAAATACAAGCCTTCAGATAAATATTTATTTCATAGGATATGTAACAAAATTCAAAACAAATGACAAACCTTTTTTAACACAATGCAAAAGAGGGCGTGTTTGAATAATTGAAAAACTTTAGAATGTAAACAGCCAGGGGTCCTAAGCAACTTGAAAAACTCCAGGTCACATAAGTCATATGGGCACAATGTTAACTAGCAAGATCTTCAGTTAAGGGCGACCTGCACGTCCTTCAATAGGAGCATATAAATTTTAGTAATTTACACCTGTTCATTTACAGGTTGTCTAACCTGCACTGCAAATGGAGAGTTCTTTTGGGATTGTTTTGCTGCGATTTATGGTAGTTTAGTACAAGGTACAATTTTGTAAGAGAATAAAAAAAATGATTTGCTTAATAAACACAATCACACTTCAGGTATATGATCAGTTATCAGGAAACCAGCTACCCAGAAAGCTTCAACTTACAGGAAGGCCATGTCCCATAGACTCCATTTTAAAGGGGTGGTTCACCTTTGAGGTAACTTTTAGTATGTTATATAAATGTTCAGTTCTTAGCAACTTTGCAATTGGTCTTCATTATTTATATTTTTGAGTTATTTGCATTGTAATTTTGCCTCATTCATATGGGGATGATCCCATCTAAAACATATGCTCTGCAAGGCTACTGTAATAAAATTACCTACGCGGCGGGGTCGGCCACCGATCCACCAGCGGGGACGCCCGCCGCGTGGCTCTTCGGCGCCATCTTGATTCTCCTAGGGTGCGCTGGCGTGATTGCGCCAGCGCGTATTGACGCTCATTTTGGCGCCAATTTCGAATGTATATAAAGCCCATTCTGACCCCTAGCCAGTGCCCGTGATAGAAATTGTTTCTTGTGGTTTCCTGCCTACGACAACTCTCCTGCTTAACCCCTTGATTGAGAACCCGGTTTGACCCTTGTCTGCCTGACGATTCTGATATCCGCCTGCCTCGACCAAGCCTGTCTGACCATCCTTCTGCCTAATACTTTTGTACCGTGACCTTCGGCCCAAAAGACTTTGCTAACAGCCGTGCCCCTTCGCCAGCCAGAACATCTCGCCTTGTACCCCTCGTTAAGTCCAGGTGGCACCCAAGTAAGCTGAGGGCTCCTCCCGAAGCCCAACGGTGGTCACACTACTGGTGAAGCCGAGCCGAGACCAGGGTGCTTGGCATTTGTTCTGGTATCGGGTGCCGGCCGTGACATTATCACGGGCCATGGAGGATGAAAGTCACGATGAAGCTGCTGCCGCTGCTGCTCCTCCAACTATCACCAAAGCGCTTCTTACCACTCTGTTACAGCGCTTGGAGGATCACGAACAGAAACAAAATTACCTCCTACAGGGTTTCCACAATCTAACCCGACAGCTGGAGGGTACGCGAGCTTCGCAGCAGCAATCTTTTCCTGTTCCTGCACCTTCTGTGGGTTCCTCTGCCAATTGGGGTAACTCATCTAAACCCCATGAACCAAAAATTGTGTTCCCCAGGGTGCTTGGCATTTGTTCTGGTATCGGGTGCCGGCCGTGACAGCTACACATTTATTGTTATTGCTAGATTTCATTATTCATCCCCTTTTCATTTTCCAGTCTCTTATTCAAATCAATGCATGGTTGCGGTAAAAAAAACACTCTCTCGTATGTGAGAAATAGTGGGCATTTTTTGGAAAGACTGGATAGTTTTAATGTACAAGATGGGGATAATGTCATTCTGGTCACATTAGATGTTTCCAGTCTTTATACCTCAATACAGTACCTCAGGATGAGGGCCTTAGGACTTGTGAGTGGATGTTACGGGGATGTTGACAGTATGAGGATGCATCGATTATAATTTCAAATGCCTCAAGAAAAAATTAATTGAGGATGAATTAGTTTGATTTTCAGGAAGTTTTTTATTTGCAGTTACGTGGAACCGCAATGGCATTGAACGTGCCCCATCATATGCCAGTACCTTTCTTGGCTTGAAGAAATTTTATTGTGTATATTGTGATGATCTTTACCAGTAGCACTGTCTGGTGTGGTGAAGATATATCGACAATATCTTTGTGATAAGGCGGGTTGACGTAAACTCCCTATCGCAGGTCCATGAACGTCTCAATGGATTTCATTTATCTATTCTATTCATTTATCTATAAAGTTTTCACAGACATATGATTTGAAAGAAATTTCCTTTTAGATGTAATGGTATACAGAGAAGGGGGTTACAAACAAAACTATTCTCCAAACCAACTGGTCACAATCACATTTTACAAGTTACCATCCACCAAACACAATTAAAACCATATTCTGTCTTAAGTTTGAGAAACTGTGTGCTGATAAAACACAAGTACAAGACATATGTTAAACCATTATTCCCCAAAGGCATAAAAACATTACTATTGTGTTAATCTGTATATATTGCACCGTTTCAGATTAGACAAAAGCAATTCACATTCAGCATGTGTGTTCTATTAAAACACGGCATTAAAGCAGATGTGACTATGCAGACCTGTATATATTGATAAACTACAAAGTTAAATTATCTGTGCATTTTAAGGTACATGCTGACTCACAAACAAGAAAGTAATAGAACCTACTTTTTTTTGTCCTACTGAAGTGGCACAAAATATAATAAGAAAAGCCTAATATATTATATTGGGACCAGAGTTTGCTCTAGATGTAAGATCCATTACACAATATTTGGTTTAGCATTAATGATACATTTTCTTTCTATTGTCAACATTCACTATATGTTGTTGGGCAGCATTTCACTTTATGAAAGATAACAGTGACGCATATGCCAAGAACCCTTTCTCATGGGAATGTAAAAAAGATGTAACATTATTAAACTTATCTAAACAACAAAACCAGCAAAAATGCTTCCAATATATTTAGCAAAATCTTTATAGAAATGTCTCCTTACTACAAGTAATAGCCACTATGCAAAAGGCATAATGGCAACAAGGATGGAAACAAAACCTTCCGGATGACATTGAAATATACAGGACTGTACAACATGTATACATACATAATATGTTTGCAGGGTCTCTGTTGATCACTACTGCTGACTACTTTTCTGTCTTTCACTAACTTCTCAAGTCAACTGAGACTCAGTCACACAATATCTGCCTAGTGATACAATCCATATATATATCTCAGTCGCTGAATAAACCTCTCAGAATCCAGGCAGCAAAGATTCCCCTGGGAACCTTCTCCAGTATCTGCTTCATGAAATAAAAAAAATCTTTAAAACACATTTGATTTCATCATGTCCTAAGGAGCCCAGAAATAACATCTTTGACAAAGCTGTCTCACGGACACAGGATGCCACAAAAGTTGGACAGCTATCGAGTTAGTAACTCTTTCAAGGCATAATAGGCTATCTCAAGTCTTAAAGGAGAACTAAACCCTAAAAATGAATATGGCTAAAAATGCCATATTTTATATAATGAACTTATTGTACCAGCCTAAAGTTTCAGCTTCTCAATAGCAGCAATGATCCAGGACTTCAAACTTGTCACAGGGGGTCACCATCTTGGAAAGTGTCTGCGACACTCACATGCTCAGTGGGCTCTGAGCAGCTGTTGAGAAGCTAAGCTTAGGGGTTGTCACACATTATCCAGCAGAAAATGAGGTGTGCCTGTAATATAAGCTGATGCTACAGGGCTGATTATTAAATTCTGATGCTAATTGCACTGGTTTCTGTGCTGCCATGTAGTAAGGCACAGATATTCCCTACTTAAGCACTGTGGTTGCCTTGGGCTGGCACAGAAGCCCAAGACATAATGTACAACATTTCTAGTTAATTATTTCTCCTTTACATGTTTGATTATTGACCCAAACATACTGAATTCTAAATGATCAAGAGAGACAATTTTCAATTAATTATTATGTTATGCCTTTTTTTCTCAGTAGTAATAAGGTAGTGCGATACGACTTGATGGAAATTAAACTAGTATAAATTCAAGTTGGTGGCAGCCTTTAGGAATGGTGCCCAAAAGTTACAGCAGTACCATTTACCCTTAAAAATCCAAGACTCAAGCATCCCTGTATTACACATCATATTATGACTAAAAAGACGCTCCATGAACTCTTGCTGCTTTCGATACAGTACTTGTGAAATAATTTCATACAGTCTACAGATATGTAAATGTTGTCACTTGCTCAGTCATATTTGAATACTTTAAATCAGCAATGTCAATGACCTGCAAATATGAATAGCAATCATCAAACACTTTCCCCAGTGTTGCCATAATAAGAACACTTGCATGTCATTCTTAATCTTGCTTTCAAATTATTAAAATGAATTTCCTTAATTTGCCTGCTAATAAAATGCCTAAAAAGGCAAATCAGAACACATATCAGAAGAGCAACTTTTCTATTTGACCCCCCCCCCAGAACTGCTAAAACGTGATCAGTGTAGGTTCCAAAACCACTTAACTTAAAAGGACTTAGTCCCCCATAAACATTGCAGGTCTCTATTAAAAGATATATTGCATAAAACAGCTAGTATGTGAAACACAGCTTCATTTACATAAACCATTTTCATAAAAATATACTTTTATAGTAGTATGGGCCACTGGATAATCCTGAATAGAAAAAATGTCATTTTAAGGACTAAGAACCTCATACAATTCTCTGTGCTCATACAAACCAAAGGCATTCATACATGTTAGGCTGTATCAGCCAATGAATGAATAGAACTCTGTCTTTTACTCCTACACTTCTTTCTGGTATAGTTGGAGATTGCATTTCCTGTAAGGGGATCTCTAAGGAAGCACACAGACCATTTTCAAATGGTGCCACAAGGTAAAAGATATAAAAGGACAATTATTATTATTTATTATTAACATGTATTTATATAGCGCCAACATTTTGCGTAGCACTGTAAAGTAAATGTGATTATACAACTAAATCACATGAATTATATACATAGAACATATGGAGTTGCATACATCACAATCAATACTGGTACAAAAGGTGAGGAAGGCCCTATGCAGAAAGAGCTTACACTCTAAAGGGAAGGGAGTAATACACAAGGTATGGGAGTGGGCAAGATCGAATTAAGTGGGTGAGAAATGTGGTACTGTATGTGGTGTTGCATTTGGTAGTTAAGCAGAGTGAGGGTAGGCTTCTCGAAAGAAGTGCGTTTTCAGAGATTTCTTGAAAGCAGAAAGGTTGGGAGAAAGTCAGACAGACCATGGGAGAGAGTTCCAGAGAAGGGGTGCAACCCTTGCAAAGTCTTCAATGCGGGCATGTGAGGAGGTAATGAGAGAGGAGTTGAGTAGCAGGTCAGTAGAGGAGCGTAGTAAGCGGTTGGTTGAGTATATAGAGATGAGTTCAGAGATGTAGGGTGGGGCAGAGTTATGAAGTGCTGTCAGTGTCATTAATTTGAATTTGATTCTGAAAGGTAGCGGAATGGCAATTTGGCTTTTTTACTAAGTTACATATTATGATGTAAATTATCTGTTGGTTCTAAGTATTCACTCTGAAGGTACAGTTTTCCTTTAATCTTTTAGGAATCTTTGATGTCTGACATGGTGCTGAGAGACTGGTGAATTGCTAATGCGGTGCCACTATTCAAAAAAAGATAACTCACTCAGCCTAAAAAATATAATGCACGAACATGGAGAGCTCGACCCAATCCCAAGTAAAGCACTTGTTGTAGATGCAGGGTGCTTATCCGGAAGGCCCCTACCTTGCATAGGGGTCAGTGGGATAATAGCAAAATAATTCGGATATCAATCTCAATAGGCTTGATAAAGGACCCTGAGGGGTCCGAAACGTTGCCCTTTTGTGATGTATATTTTGGGCTTTAATAAACCACCGTTTGGACACAATTGCCAACATGTTGTCGTGTACGCAATTTGAGTTTTTGTATGGCTTCCCTCTTATAAACCATTCCGTAGGGGCAAACTACATATTGGGACAAAAATGTGAAATGTGCCCATAATTTAAAGTGTTTCCCTCTAGTTGAGTGCTGGAAATGTTTCCCTTTCACAACATGGTTACAAAGTTTATAGCTCAAACAAGGGTACATGTTACATTGTGTATAGCTAAAAAGCTTTGCACTTTGAAAGGGTTGTTGCACTATATACTATTTTCCAATCCAAATTAACTATGTAACAATCATTATTGGCTTACCATGCACTATATGGCCAGCATTAGACATCTGCAGGTGCAAAATGTAATTCCCAAGGGTATAAAGATGATGGTCCTTCCGCTGCTGCTATAACAGCCTCTGTGTTTCTGGGAAGGCCCTCCATTAGGTTTTGGAGCATTACTGGTGGGGTTTGTTTCCACTCAGCTACAAGAGCATTAGTGAGGTTGGTCACTAATGGTAGGGATTAGGGCTGGCTCACAGCCAACATTCCAGTTCATCCCACATGCATTTAGTTGGATTGCAGTCAGGTTTCTGTCAAGTCTAGTCCAAGTAGTTATTGTATTATTGTAAAATTGTATGCTGAAGCTCTAATATTCGAGTTCAATGAATGCAGGGGCCCTAGCTCAAACCATTGAAAACACCACCAGACCATTTTTCCTACACCCCAAATATTGCCTTTAGTATAATGTATTTCAGGCAGCCACCTACCAAACCCTGGCTTTTTGGTCGAACATTTTTAGGTGGCGCATGGCCTTCATACAGTTGTAAATATCAATACAAGTCAAGACAAGACTATTATTGTATATTATTGACAAGACTATTATTGTATCACTACTAAAGAGCAGTTTTAGGAATTTTGTGATATCTTAAGAAATAAAACACTCTGAAAACTTAGTAGAATGGCACAGTTTTGGTGCGGCTCATCTTACTGTAATTCTACACTTAGCATTAATATTTGTCTACATTGACAAAGTACATTAGACACTAATTACAGAAAACCTTACACCAGAGCAGACACAGAAACATGTGAAACATATGAAACTCCATAGACACTCACTATTTTCAAAAAGAGACCATGAAAGTAATGACTGGCATATGATCTGCTAAATACAAGATGCAAAGCATACAGTTGTGAATTCTGCATTACATGATATCAATACAAAATTCTGGCATCACAAAGCAATGCACATTGGCAGTTTCAAATGTGTCACTATGTTATGGTAATAGGATGCCACATGAAGAAGCAGAGCAGTCAAATATTGCTCTGCAGTCTATGCTAAAAGACATCTAGGCACACAAAGCTAGATGTGTTTCTGTCTGATAGACTTTCTTTTCTTATCACCTCACTTGCAAATATGGGAACAATCACACTAATGTGTTTTCTCACCAAAATGCCATGACAAATAGAAGGGAAACATATGTGTAGAAGAGTATCACACGTGCTGCAAATACTAACTAGAAAGATAATAGATAATATTGCAGGCATTCTGTGCAAAATTATTTGATGCATTGTTTTGAAAATGTCTTATGGTTTGTAGGTACACAACAGCAATTTTTAAATAAATGTAATTCTTTATTTTGTAATGGTTACTTCAATATGGGTATTAGACTTCAATATGGGTATTGTGATTTTGTGGCTGTAAATTTTGCAAGAAGCATTAAACAAACATTACCTCCAAATCCGAATATCTTCAGCAATGTGGAAGGTAAATATATTTATATATAGAATATATATAATTACTTTTACAATAAACTATTTTTATACCATTCATTCACATGGTAATTCACATGGTGTGTTGTTCTATTTAAACTAGACAAGACAATTGAATGCAGCACCCCAATCCAGTTCATTTAAAAAAAAAAAAAAAAAAAAGGAAATAGACTACTGTTTTGTTCTCTGACAGAGCTGAAAGAAGGAAAGCTTATGCATTAAAAAAAATTCTAACTGCTCAGCACAGCTTCCCAAACTTTCTATCTGTTAGCTCCACCCCAGACACTGTACAGATTCAGAAACTGAGCACCAGACTGACCAGACGCCAAATGTCAACTGTTCACTGAGGAAGGGAGACTGCTGCAGCTTCACAACTTGCACTGAGAAGTACTAAAAAACAGGAACTTTTACTTAGTTTTTATCACTACTGCAGCATTATGTTTCTCTCTGCTGTGGCTGCATTACTGATTGTATTCAGATGCTTTGATATTGGGCATGCGACAATTCGGAAACCTGTGGAAAATTCGGGGAAGAAGCAGTACCAGGTCCAGCATGGAGCTTGCAGCTACACATTTTTACTGCCAGAGGTTGAAAGTTGCCGCTCAGCCTCTACCAACTCCTATGTATCCAATTCAGTGCAGAGAGATGCTCCACTTGACTATGATGACTCAATACAGAGACTACAGGTTTTAGAGAATATCATGGAAAATAACACACAGTGGCTGATTAAGGTAAGAGAAAAGCTGGAAAGCTGGATCTTGGGGCAAGTTTATTCATTCAATCAATCACAATTTAAGGGTACAGGT
Source organism: Xenopus petersii (assembly GCA_038501925.1). Classification (NCBI taxonomy): domain Eukaryota; kingdom Metazoa; phylum Chordata; class Amphibia; order Anura; family Pipidae; genus Xenopus; species Xenopus petersii. The sequence continues at coordinate 62,134,110 of CM076681.1, read as the reverse complement.
ATGGGATTCGTTATTCGGAAAACCGTTATCCAGAAAGTTCCGAATTATGGTCTCCCATGGACTCCATTATAATCAAATAATCCAAATTTTTTAAAATGATTTCCTTTTTCACTGTAATAATAAAACAGTACCTTGTAATTGATCCAAACTAAGATATAATTAATCGTTATTGGAAGCAAAACCAGTCTACTAGGTTTATTTAATGGTTACATGATTTTCTAGAATACTTAAGGGATGAAGATCCAAATTACAGAAAGATCCATTATCCAGAAAACCCCAGATCCAGAGGATTCTGGATAACAGGTCCCATACCTGTATAATTTAATGGATATACATATATTGCTACTCATACCTGCAGTGCTATAATATTGTTACTTCATGTTGCAGTTTACAAAACCTGCTGTTTCTAGAGGGCTGAATGACAAATCTAGCACATTTTTCTAACAGGTTTGCAAAATTGAGTTTAATATCAAAATTCCTTTCAGGCCACAGTGGTCTGTAGGATTAGATTAACTCTCAAAAGAAAGGAAGGTGCTAAGGTTTATGTATTTTGTTAAAATGCCCACAAAGCAAAAACTAATAATTTAGTTTGGTGTCTGTGGGATTTTTTTTTTTCATTTACCAAACATGCAGAGAAATAAAAATACAGCATGTACAGGACTTTAAAGCCGTAGCAATAAATCAGATTTATGACTGCCACATTAGGGTTGTGTAAATGACTGTATGAACAGGGTTCACTGAAGGTCCACTGATGAAATGTTCTCATGGTGAGAAACTGGATATAGTTCTCTTGCCAGCTCATAGCTGCACAATTTGGCTAAACACTGCAACAAGATAAAAAATTCCTTAGTTTGTTACCAGCAATTATTTTGCCAGTAAATAAATCACAATTATAATATTCTGCACAGTTGTGCTACTTCATTATATTTAGTTATATTTTACAGTACCAAGTCAGAAAGGATCTCCATTGCATTCATACATTATATTCTATTTAAATCATTGATCTGAAATGCACCTTTAAACAAGGTATTACTCTCTTTATTCTATTATATGGTCAGTAATGGTGACATGTGTTTCCATTTTCTCACACAATTTGCTTTAAGCCTGCATTTTATGCAGCCCATTATATTTATTATAGCCCATGGCAGCTTACAATCTTCTCAGGTTACTCTTGTAACCATAGGTCAAGTGGAATTTAGATGTAAGACAAGTTAAAGAGTAAGAATAATGTGCTTTACATATATAAATTAAGGTAATACTCAGTAGCCGCTCTTAGTGTGACTCTATGTATGTCACTTTTTATCTGTATTCCAAACACCTACAAAGAAACCTTCTTTTATCAAGGAGGACAGCAGTACAGTATGTTGCCTATCCATTACCATTTCTGGAATGTAAACTGAACAGGAGATACACTATGTACAAAGCAGGGAGAATATTAAGCTTGGAGGGTATTCTTAAAGGAGATAACAATAATGTTTTATGAATTTAACAGTCCATTGTATTATTATCACATAGCTTTGTAAATTTCTTATATACTTGGGCTAACTTCTGGACAGGTAAGACTACAATGCAAGTTACCAGATCTAAATAATTTGGGGATGTTAGAATATAATGTTAATGCTACATAAATTGTTTTCTGAATGAAAAATATTTCTTCCTGCTCTGTCAAAGCAGAAACAAAATGTTTTATATTTGTGAAAGAGATGGAGTGTTTGGTATGCCTGATTGTAATACATACAGAAATATGCAAAGCAATGTTCCTCCTAAAAGTAGGTTCCACCATCTTGCCTTAATATCATCACCCATGAATAAACAATATAAATGAATAATATGAATGAAGATATAAATAAAATATGTTTTACACATTTTTCGTTGTTATACAAACCTTACATTTTCCTGCCCAGTGGAAAAGTGATGAAAAAGTTGGTCTTCTTGAAATGAAAGACAATAAAGCAGCTTTAGTCAAATCATTACTGTCTAATTGCACTCTGCAAACTGACGAGTCACAAAGTAGTGTTATGTATTGATTAGTGATCTCACTTATTAAATGCTCTGTTAAGACAAACCACCTGCAATCTGATGGGATAAAACAGCTGTTTGTTGTCACCAAAGGGGTCCCCACAATAAGCAACAAACATGATATATGGCCTGTTTGCCAGACCAACCAGATTACACTGTAAGTATCCAACTTTACAAAAAAGTAAGGGGTGCATTAATATCTCATAATTCGTCTATGAGACTGGTGGACTGCAATTAGAATTAAGTGAGACCTGTGCTTTTACTTTTATTCCCCTCCCTACCTTGTGCTTCAAGCAGCATAATGTACAGCCCACATTGGGAGCGTTTTACGTGCTCTTGACCTTACTGTTGATCACATGTTTGATATATGAAGATAGGAAATCTATGGACAGCAAGGTGGCATACTGGTCTTACGTTTGATTCCAGCCAGGGCCAAACTTGCATGGGTTTCCTCCTACATCCCAAAAACATTTTTACTAGCTCCTGATAGAGCCAACTCTAGTGTTTGTGTATGGAGTGGAAGAGACCCTAAGACCCTAGATTCATTAGGGCATAACATTCCACAAGAATGCCCAGCCACTGTCTTGTAATTCCACTGAGTTTTGGAAGAACTCAGTAGCAGCTCTGAACTAAGCATAGTACTGGCACTTCCATGCTGGTATCAATGCCCCAATCAACAGTTACTCACTCCTTGCAAAATGGTACATCATTAAAAGTAGTCTTAATGTACCTCATTGTAAGAACTGTGTCCCTGTTAGTTCACTGAGAGCTGAGCCCAATAGAGCTGACTTGACTAGCCTCACAAGGTATAAAAGCAAGTGCTTTACAGCAAATAATTCAGGGGTATGGGCCAGGTAGAATAAGCAGCTCCAGCCACAACACTATCCACCCACTAACCTGGCAAATTTGCTATAGTGGGAGACTACATTTTGCAGAGAAGCTGGCATTATTTTCTAACAGTGCAAATAGAGTGATCTTTCGCAAAGCAATTTATGTTAAGCATCACTGCTACTTTAAGTAAAGAAGGGGGGGAAAAATAACGGAAGGAGGGGTGGGCATTTCTTCAGAAATAGTCGCCATATAATCCTCATTACATTCTTGTGCTGCATGTTTTCACTGACAGGGTCAGAGTTAGTCTCAGAAATGGGAAATAGCAGTCATTATAAAATGTTACAAACAGAGAGGTGAGGTCACACAATTATTTGATGGATGTCACCCGGAATCCAAATGGAACTATTTATTCTTACTGTATGAGCTTCACATGTAATCATAGAATGGACTGATTTTAGGCACAAACGAAAAAAAAGAGAATAAACTTTCAAATCATGACATGGCAAATTGAGTATTGTTTGTGTGTTGCTGTGCATGCTTTTATTGCATGATACTTTATGGTTAGATTACTAGAGTGTTGTTACTTTATAGCACAGAATTCAGCAGGCTTAATAAAAAATGGAACAACTAATATATGTAATAAAACACTGACCCCCAACCCAAGTTGTGAGTCTGGGTTCAGGTAATATGGGCTCCATTTATATTATATATTATATATATAGGCACCAAGGCCTTGTGCCTAGGGTGGCAGCATTAAAGGAAAACTATACCCCTGAACAATGTAGGTCTCTATAAAAATATATTTCATAAAATAGCTCATATGTAAAACCCTGCTTCATGTAAATAAACCATTTTCATAATAATATACCTTTTAGTAGTATGTACCATTGGGTAATCCTAAATAGAAAATTGCCATTTTAAGAAATAAAAGGGCCTCCCCCTGGGATCCTACGATTCACGGTGCATACAAAAAACCAGACAAACAAATGGCAAGGGGACAGGTTTATAGAATACCTCCAGGTTAAACACTTCATAATGTCCATACTGGGTAAATTTATGAATGTTTCCCTACCCCCATATAAAAAGATTTTAAGATCTCCATTCCCATACATAGGCTTGATTTTACACTTATTCAAACTGATGGTAGTGCTGCCTGAAGATCCTTTTCCCAAGCATAAATACATGCAATACTGAGAAGAAGCTCTGGGAGAGGAAATATCAATGACAACATGGGCCAGAATTTGTGATAACGTACGCAAAATGGTGGTTTGTACACAACAAAAAGAACGTGTTTATAAAGTTTTGATGAGGTGGTACTTGACCCCAGACTGACTACATAAGCTATTCCCAACCTCATCTCCACAATGCTGGAGAGACTGCAAGGAAACAGGGTCTCTCTGCCATATATTCTGGCTATGCCCACAAATAAAAGCATTCTGGAAGGAGGTCACAGACCTCATACAATCTGTATTGGCAACACCCTTAGTTATTAAACCTGCACACTTGTTACTAGGGCAGCCTATCCTGAAAATGAAGCGCCCACCCCAGAAATTGATTAACCACTGCTGCTAGGCTAGCACTTACGTCTAAATGGAAATCGTAAACAATACCAACCATAATAGAAGTTATTTTTAGAGTAAATAATAATAAAAACGTTGAAACCATGACAGCATATAAAAATAACGCAACCCAACTTGAAGAACAGACCTTGTCCCCATAGGTAACATATTTCTCTGCCATAACCTAGAGAATGCGCAACTAAAAAATATTCCCAACAAGTCAAAAGCAGTTAAACTGTAATGCAGTGAAATATGTTGAGTCATAAGGTAAACACAGAAACAAAGACATACCCGGTTAAAGGGATACTGTCATGGGAAAAAAAAATGTTTCCAAAATGAATCGGTTAATAGTGCTGCTCAAGGAGAATTCTGCGCTGAAATCCATTTCTCAAAAGAGCAAACAGATTCTTTTATATCTTTTGATATCACCCCTCCCTTTCCCCCCCCCCAGCAGCCAAACAAAAGAACAATAGGAAGGTAACCAGATAGCAGATCCCTAACACAAGATAACAGCTGCAATTTGATAGGATTCAAGTAGACTGTTCATTCACCATGCTTCCGTCCAATGAAGCCAATAACATATGCAAAGGAGTGATGAATTCAGTCAAACGCAGTGGGTTGCTGCAAAAACTGTGCTTTTATTTTAACATGTGTTAAAATAAAAGCACAGTTTTTGCAGCAACCCACTGCGTTTGACTGAATTCATCACTCCTTTGCACAAGATAACAGCTGCCTGGTAGATCTAAGAACAACACTCAATAGTAAAAACCCATGTCCCACTGAGACACATTCAGTTACATTAAGAAGGAAAAACAACAGCCTGCCAGAAAGCAATTCTCTCCTAATGTGCAGGCAAAAGTCACATGACCAGGGGCAGCTGGGAAATTGACAAAATGTCTAGCCCCATGTCAGATTTTAAAATTGAATATAAAAAAATCTGTTTGCTCTTTTGAGAAATGGATTTCAGTGCAGAATTCTGCTGGAATAGCACTATTAACAGATGCATTTTGAAAAAAACATGTTTTCCAATGACAGGATCCATTTAAGGTACAACAATGTAATCCCAGGTTCCTCTTACTTTTTTTCTTGTATTGTTCAAGGTCCCAATTTCTGTTCTTATTGTTAGCTATATGTGTACAACTAAAAAAACGCAAAAACAAATTGACATGAACGATACATGTGAAATGTATGTAACACTTATTTACCTGTGAAATAAAAAAATTTGAGTGACAAAAAACCCCAACAAACCATACCTGTTAGATCACATGAGCTAATTAACAGTACTTCCTGTTACATTTAGAGCTGCAGTATTTCTGGTCAGGTGATCTCTCGAGGCAGCATAGAGAATATCATAAAAATTGGGGCTCAAGGGAAAATATATAAAAGGGCAATATTTACTGATATATATATACCAGTTTGGTAAGATTCTTTAACATGCCACTTAATATGATATAATTTGTTGCTTAAGTATTCATTTTTGGGGTATAACTTTCCTTTTAGGTAGTGGCCCTCGAGTCCATTTAAACATATGAAAATATTAAAAAAAATTAAAAATCTCCCAGCTGCCCCCAGAGATCTTGTTAAAAATGCAGTGGTGTGATCTTGTGGGGGAGGGGGGAGGTGGCGGTGGATGACCACCCACAATGACATATTGCTTAAATTAGTTGTGATCGTATATATATATATATATATCTATATCTATATATATATATATATATCTATATCTATATCTATATCTATATATATATATATATATATATATATATATATATGTTATGTCAAGATATATGCAGCCAGAGTTGTACTAAAACACCAATATGCAAGCTTCAGCTGTTAAATGCATACTTAAGAACACTGACCTTTGCTGCTGTCAATGTAACATTGATATTACTGAAACTTTTCACCATGCACTATCCTTTCCAATAAAAATGTACAGGGAACCTATTGTGAAAAGTAGAAATATAATATAAGCTTTATCCCAATGAAATAGTAAACACCCCATATAATAATACAAATATGATTGTATAAGAAAAATATTACAATTTCTACACCATTTCTAAAATAATCAAACTACTCCAAACTATCTCCCTCTCTGTAATCTCTCTTTCTACTTGTAGTCAGAGTCAATTATTTTTAAGTACAGATAGCTCTAATACATTCTCTTGGGAAAGGGAGCATGGGTGTATTTCAGCTAAATGTCAATCAAAATTTGACTCCAACTCCAGAATGTAGTGAGACAAATTTCTGAGCGGGGGATACTGAAAAGAAATTCTACTATTTCAGAAATTTCCCTTTTCTCTGTAATAATAAAACAGTACCTTGTACTTGACCCAAACTAATATATAATGAATCCTTATTGGAAACAAAACCAGCCTATTGGGTTCATTTAAAGGTTTACATGATTTTCTAGTAAACTTATGTTATGAAGATCAAAATTACAGAAAAATCCATTATCCAGAAACCCCCAGGCCCAGAGAATTCTGGTCCCATACCTGTATATGCAAATGCATATTAAAAAAAAAAGAAAGAAAAAACATATATGCAGGTCCGAATCGTGGACTTACACAATACAGCATAAAGCTTTGCACATAAATTAAGTCCCATGAATACTCTGTGTTCTTTACGCTACATATATAAATATATATCAATTCCCATGAGAGCGCTGCTCTTCAGACTCATATAATATAAGCAGTCCCATTGCTTTAGAAATTATAACAGATGATTACTTCCTAACTTTCTGGTTAGATATTGCACAACAAGCCACAAATTGTTATTACAGGCCCCTGTACATTACTAAACTTATTCTGTTATTCTAATTTCAATGCATTTTTAAGAAAAACATCATCACTATAAAAAAGTAAGCAGAAACAAAATTTCACCATTCTTTAAAACACTGAAATCCTCAGGCTTCTTCCCCCCTTCCCCTTTTGTAATCATTAACTCCAGAATGCAGAAGAATTTGTTTAGAAAATTACCTGCTTTTAATGGAAGGCATGGATAATCCAATGCCAGAAATACTTCGTATTAGCCTCTTGTAGTAAGCATGCTCTTATGAACAAACAGTCGAAAGAAAGGAGGTACCCTTAAGCCATTTGATCTTTGACTTTCCATTGCTTATAGCTCTTTTTGTAAAGGGAGGTCAAAGGCTATTTAAATCATTGAATAAAGATGTTTTATCAGTTGTATCTTACAGCCCCTATCTTTCATTATTGTTAACATACTTTTTTCAAGCCATGAAGGCCAATAAGCTCTTTAGAAAATCTGAATATGTGACCCCCCTTCACACACATACACATTCTTTGGTGGTTATTTATTACATGGATGTCTGACCTTGTTCACAGAACAAGACTTCACCCATGATGAATTTATCAAAAATCAAGTTATGACCCAGCCACCAACACATTCTTACTTTTATTTAGGTGTTACCTACTATATTGGGAAAGTTGGCATGCACACAATTATTCATGATTGCTTCTATTGTGAATTCAAGAGACCTGATGTTAGCAAGAAGAGAATCTTACTTTCCATTGGTTATTTAAAATGAAGCATTCATCAGACTGCATTGAATTAATTTTGTAAGTATTTTCTTTAGATACCAAACACACAATGTTAGTATTGTCTGTCAAAGCTATTGTGCCTTGAAAATGACATCCTATTTTTACACAAGGTCATGCATTAACTAAACTTGCAGAAACACTTGCTTCTTAATACAACAATGAGAAGCCACTTATAGCCACTTCAGGAGGAAGACGCTTACTACATGGCAACCAACAAACACCAGGTTATGCATAATTTTAAAATAAACTGAATTAGAGGGCTGTTCAAACTTTTTAAATACACAGAACAATTTTCTCTTCAGAATCGTCTGGTAAGTTGTATCTTTCAAATTTTTTACAAGATAATCTTGGTTAAAGCCCAGTCTGTCATGCCAGTCGTGGGCTTGACTTGACACAATGGTTCCATATTTGAGAAACTTTGCAGAAACCTTCTCAAAAACAAATAATAGTGTGATTAAGGTAATATACGGATACAACGAAAAGGTACAGCACTAAAGGTAAAATGCTAAACATATTCTACAGATGTACAGTATCATCCGTAATATGATCAGTAATATCCAATTCTATTTTGAATCACTTATAAATCCTGAGAAGGACAACGGTCAGTCCCCTACTTCTCTGTCATGCTCTCAGGGTTGGCAAAGTCAAAATACATTTTCAGAAAGTGACTCTTGGCGAAGTGAGGCAACATTGTCAGATGTCATGGGTAAAACTGAAGCTAATTTGGAACCATTTGTGGCTATTATTTTCCTTTGTGTGGAACAATTCATCCAAAGGGGATCTGCAAACACACATATAAAACTCAGATGAGGTAGGTACTAAATATGTTTTAAAACTAAAAGGGCAGAAAAATGAAAAGGTGTCTAATTGCTGCTCATATTAATGCCGTAGTAGTGTGTTCAACAAATCTATATAGGCACCATGCCAAAATTTAACAATTGTCTTTTTGGTGTCAGACATAAATACCGCTTAGTTACACTAGACTCAATGAAAATTGCACATAATATTGAATATAATGTGAGTTAAGGTTTAAAGTGGTATTTTTACTTCTTGATAAAATTTCAGTGTGTTCCAGATTTACCAATCCCAAGGACTTGAAAATTCTATTTGGTTTGTTGGGTCACTAACCACTACAACAGCACCCCCCCCAAATAAAATACGGGCAGATTTATCAAGGGTCGAATTTCGAAGTGATAAATACTTCGAAATTCGACCATCAAATGGCTTTACTTAGACTTCGAATTTCGAAGTTGACGTTTTTTTCACCGAATTTGACTGTTTTGTGGTTGAAGTAAAATCGTTCGATCGAACGATGAAATCCTTCAAATCGAACGTTTCGAAGTATTTCATCCATCTATCGAACGATTTTTCTTCGACTTCCAAAAACTACTAAATCTGCTCTAGTAGGCTCATAGGCTAACATAGCACTTCGGCAGGTTTAATTTTGAAGTATTGAAGTCGAAGTTTTTTGAAAGAGACAGTACTTCGATTATCAAATGGTCGAATATTCAAACTATTTTAGTCCGAAGTCGAGTCGTAGTATCCTATTCGATGGTTGAAGTATCCAAAAAATTACTTCGAATTTTTTTACTTTGAAAATTCTCTCTACTTCAAATTGACCATTGATAAATCTGCCCCAAACTTTAAGGCTTTAATTTTGTTATTCTAGCTTTTTTTAATCATATTTTTCTATTTGGGCCTCATCTTTATTTTCCTTTCTGACTTCCATGCAGCGATATGCTGTAATTACACCCTATCATCTAAAATACAGCCTAAACCCCCAAGCACGAGGCCTACAAAAAATTATTTAAAAACACCAAAAAATAAATAGAAATTGGAAATTTGCTGTTGAATATTATTCTAAATATTATACACCATACTAAAGGTTAATATTTACATAAACTATCCTTTTAAAGGTGATCTTTAAATAACAATGTTAATTGTTGAATATTATGCAATACACCTGACTGTTTTAATGCAAAAAATAAATTTTTAAGTTTTCATGGTATGATGGTCCCTGCTGACTTAAGAGATCCCAGTTAGTAACCTCTGTGTCACCTACTTACAAAGATCAATGTATAGGTCAGGAAAAGTGAATACTCATGCCTACATTTACGGAATAAGTATAAGTTAAGTATAAGTATCGAAAAGGCCCATTAGGTAAATTCACAAAAATAGTGCATATTCTAAACATACATATTTATATTATATACATTGTGATAATTATCAATAAATCAATTTTAAAATGCTTTCATTTATAAAAAGTCACCAATTTGTACTACAAACAACAACAAAAATCCCTCAACAAAAACCTTCTAAGGAAAAATTTTTATATTTTCTGTTTATGTGTTTGCGTGCATTTGGTTAAGGATATTTATTACATATGTTTGCCACAATGACAGATACTTTTCAAAAGGTGAATGCCTAAAAGAAGAACGCTGCTAGCACAACACTTATAGGGTAGCAGTTTTCCTTTACAAAACTGATCAGTTTTAAATTGATTTCCATTTCCTTATTGCAATTTTTTTTTACAATTGTATATTGTTTCCATCCTACTCGACTAATTGCTTGTAGAAACCGTTTCATTGCAAACCAGAGATGGCTACATTCAAGCACATTTTAAACTCTAGCAAGAATACGTTATTAAAAAGATGTTCTAAATGTTTATTTTACTTACATCCTAATATCAGAAGAGTGCAAGAAAATCTGGAAAACTGATATGATGGACACACAGTTATTGTAGTACTAAGAAAGAAGCCTGGAATTTATCAAACTCAGTTTTCTTAAACTTTCTTCAAAACCCTGAAGACATCCACAGCTGCATCTCATACACACCATATGTGTGAGTATACCAGGCCAAATTGGAAAAGCTTTAATTATCTTTAACATATCATCAATGTTTACTGTAGTGTGGGGATGGCCACTAAATTAAAAACACATGGTTAAAGGCAAAATACAGCTCATCTAATACAGCTGCCATCTATGGTTTAGTATTTCTAAAGTAAGATTGGATTTGTATCAACTTGAGATACTAACAGTTTCTAAAAAAGAATTGCATGTACATGCATTTCATAGTGCCCTTAATGAACAGCCCATAGATTGGTGTGTCAGAGCTTTTCTCTCTTACACTAGCCAAATGGCACTATTACATATTTCATTTCTGATGAAAAAAATCGACATTATCCTTCAACCTTTCAGTGTTTATCCATACATCACTTAGATCAAAAATACAGCACAGCATTAGAAAGACTAAAACAATGTTCACTTTCTTGGCTAACAAGAAAAAAGTTGATATCACTGCATAAACATATACGTGTATTATTTCTAAATGGCTACGATTGTCTACTTTATGGAATAAAGAAAATGTATGCATCCCAATCTACCATGGTGTTTTTATTACTAGGGTAAACATAGTGTGTCAGAACTAAAAATTACCATAGAAATAGTGACAATAAAATTATCAGTGTTGGCTGAGTCTTCTGGCAAGCTTTCAAGAACATTACTTGTTGAGGTTAATGTAAAGGCATAAATATAAAATTCATAAAACATTTTTTTGCTGTAATTTTGCACTGTAAAGAATATGTCCTTTTATTAAAAAAAGAAGGTTGACATTGGTAGGAGAGTGGTGATTAGAAGGTTGACATTCTCCCATTTGTCCAAAGAGGAGATTAAAGACACATGACCTTCATTTTGTCGTACTCAGATATTTATATCATTTTGGACCAGAAATATTATTAGGCACTGGGTTTGGGGAATACAAAGGCAAAAAAAACTTTTTTCCCTCAAACAAGATGCCCGAATTATAAATCTGCAACTATGAGTTGCATGGAGGAGTGAAATCTAGAATACCTGGTGGTATCCACTGGTAAGCCACTTCAATGTCTAAGAGAATTAAATACTCAAGCGTTTTCAATTTTAAAAAGCTGGCAAACAGCATTTTTTGATTTAATGTACCGGTAATAAAAAATGAATAAAAGTATGATTTTTATATTGGCTGCTATTATTGAGATGCCAGTCCCTTTGACCGTTATGTTATACACTTCTCTATACTATATTTGTATGGGCATTATAGGGACATGTGCGTTAACATAAGTTTAATTTTAAAAAATCAATATACAACTAAACAGTGGACCACAGTAGAGAGAATATTGTTGCCAAGACTCTTATTAGACCGAAATAAAGAATATAGTTACAAATGCCTCACTGTGCCTGAAAAATTCTTAAACAGGTCTGTATATAATAAATGGTAAATGTTATCATGGAACTATGTGGGAAAACAGACCGTAGATGTGGCTGAACATAAACAGATCTGGGAATAATGCAGATAATGTATACTCTTGTTTTCTTGGTATACAAAAAGTACAGAGGTGCTTGTATGAAATATTCACATTAATTTACAAGTCAACACAAACTCTAATGGTCCGTTTTTGTACCATTTTTGGTTTCAGGTATGTAATGTATAATTTTGTTCTTTTATATAGCTTGAAAGTTATATCCAAGATAACATGAAGAAAGAAATGGTGGAGATACAGCAGCATGCTGTACAGAATCAGACCGCTGCAATGATTGAGATCGGCACCAGTCTTTTAAATCAGACAGTGGAGCAGTCAAAGAAGTTAACCCACGTTGAGACACAGGTAAAACAATCATATCACACAAAATATTTGGATACATTTTACAAATATATGGTATTAAACAGATTGTTAATTGCACTGCTCAAGAAAATTAATGATGTGACTTGTCTTATCAGCTCTGTTTAAAGATTATGAGAGCCAGAAACAAACCATCAATTAATAGTGCATTTTGTACAGTCTGTTTATGTTGAATGATATTTAAAAAAGTTCCATTTCTAATGTCTATTTTAAGTTAGACTTGCAACACCATGTTTATCGTATACATTATGGGAAATGTGATTTTCATTTGGATACATAGGAATTACATCAGTTGTCACTTTAAAGGAATTATTTAGTATAAAAATAAAAACTGGGTAAATAGACAGGCTGTGCAAATTAAGTATAAAAATAAAAACTGGGTAAATAGACAGGCTGTGCAAATTAAAATAGTTAGCCAAAAATGTAATCTTTAAAGTCTGAAGTGGTTGGATGTCTAACATAATAGTCAGAACACTACTTCCTGCTTTGCAGCTCTCTTGGTTTCCACTGATTAGTTACAAGGCAGTAACCAATGAGGTGGGCTTGAATTAGTACATTTTCAAGCATAAGGCAAATGTAGTAGAGTCACTCACCCAAGTACAAACGTGGCCCAGGTGCTCCAGGCCCTCAGCTCAGGGAAGAGGACAATCCGTATACAAAGCACATAAGTGTTGGTCCCGGGCACATTGGCAGACTCACGTATTGATCAGACCAGAAAAGTAATAAAAAAAAATTGAAGCTTTATTATATAGTCATCTCTCGCCTGACGCGTTTCATGTCACTAGGACACTTAATCATAGGCCTATAAAGGACTATATAATAAAGCTTAAAATTGTATTTACTACTTTTCTGGTCTGATCAATACGTGCGTCTGCCAATGTGCCTGGCACCAACACTTATGTGCTTTGTATATGTCTTGAGGTGGGCAAATGTTTCCATTTGAATCTGACCTGGATATGGAGGATCAATTTCAAACTCACTGAACAGTTATGTCCCATCCGGCCTCCCTTAAATTTGACTAACTCAAAGTTAGAGAGCTGAAAAGCAGGAAGTTGTGTTCTGTTCTATTAGATATCTGCTCATTCCAGCATTTATAGATTACATTTAATAATATTACAAACATTCATTTACCATGCTGTCTGTTCACGTACACTACCATCAGCTTTAAATCCTTCACTGTACAAGAGGGTTATTGAGTTATAATGTGAAACCATATGCCAGAAGAATTTGCAATGTGACAATGACCCTAAACATTCTAGTAAATCCACCAAAGGAATGGCTGAAACATTTAGGGTTGTGCAATCGCCAAGTCAAAGCCCAGATCAAAAAAACAGGATGCCAGCCGCGAGGGGGTTTAAAATGTTTGTGCAGGCAAGAACCCCCTTAAACATCCCCAGCTGAAAAAAAAATCAGTTTGGAAAGTTAATTTTTACTTTTTTTTAATTCAATCGCCATTTTAATTTACATCCACATATGTTAAAAAAAATTGCAAGGGATGTATTTACATATCAGCGTCTAAAATCCAAGTCCTGATACTTTACATTTGCTATGTTGCTCTGTTAAGCAGTATACTGTTTAAACATGGACAGCAGGGTGGGGAAACAAATTCACTTGTAGTGCAAACAACCATGCAAGAGATTTTAGTAGATTTGGACACACACATAGACAAATTACATTGACTCCCCACCTCCCACTTTCCTAGATAAGTGTGTTGATTGATTGAATAACTAAGCAAAAAGTGCAGAAAGAATGAGTCTGTGCTGTTACAGACTGGCCCATGACCTCACATATGCAGCTATTTGGAATCATCATCAACTCATCTGGTTCTCCGATTCAGTTGCACTATGGGTTTATGGACACACACACACAAATTTTATAATTTTCTAGAAAATGTACATGCTTTTAATACATTATGGCAAAACACAATTATATTAGTGAGGTTACTGATTAATCAGTGGGTCATTCATTGCACTGCATTTACCATCAAGGTTGTGAAGGTTCCATTACTTTTTATAATGCATATATCATTTAAAGGGGTTCACCTTTAAATTCACTTTTAGTATGATGTATAAAATAATATTATAGAATATTATAGACAGTATGCCACTGGTTTTCTTTATTTATAATTTATGGTTTTTGAGTTATTTAGCATTTTAGTCAGCAGTTTGCATTGTTTTTTGATGGGTAATAACAGGTACCGATAACAAATTTGTATCCTTACAGAGCATTTGTTTTTTTTAGCTGGGGTCAGAAGAAGGTAAATAATTCAAAAACTATAAAAAAGAAAAAATGAAGGCCAATTGACAAGTTGATTAGAATTAGCCTTTTCTATATTAATAAAATTGAATTTAAAGGTGAACTGCCCCTTTAAGGCACACTAACATTGAAAAGGGCTGGTATACTGCCCTTTAACATTTTAAAAGAACAATTTAGTGTGCACCAAGGTGACTCAGCTTTAGAAAACATCTGTAAATGTAATGTGTCAGGGTGAATTCCTGAGCAAATGTTTAAAGACTCAAATAGACAGTAGACAACCATAAACTTTACCCTGACAGAACATCTGAAAAAAGTAAAACGGAGACTTAAAAAAGCAAACTTTGCATTCCTCAGTTCATTTAATAAGAATACAAGGCAATTCAATGTTTTCCCTAAATACAATGGTTGTAATCATTTTGAACACGCACCGCTGTATTATTATTTTATAAGAAGGAAACTTCTGACTACACAATGAGGTTCAAAGTGTATTTTAAGGCACTTTTTACTGCAGTAAAATGAATAACTCATTAACAATAATGTTAGTATACAGTATATTTTTTAATATGACAAAAGCAAATTATTTTTCCTATGGACAGGAATGATGCAAAACCATACGGTAATAATAAATAATAAAAAATCCCCAAACTGTCATCTAAGACATGATACAAAAAGTACAATTATTTTCTTAGTATTTCACATGTTAAATAAGCCCTGAAAGATAACTGCTATATCAAGGAGACTTACCAGTGAAATCACATCCTCAAGCAAAAGATGGCATGACGGATGTGAGTAATGAGGTTTTCCTGTCAACAGGCAAGTCCAGATGAAAGAATATGTAAGCATTATATAGAGAGAAAAACATAGCTGTATGTCAGAGTATGCAGGCTGCACGATGAGGCAAAAGGCTATGTCTATACTTCTGAAAGATTTCGTTTCCTACTTGTAACATAATGAATTAAAATAAACTCCTGAGCATAATCTCAAGAGAAAGGAACAGGCAGCGGAAATGACTGAATCTTAGATTATGCAATATGTTTATCCCCTGACATATCAACACAGATGTTTCAGGGCTCCACATAAGAATTCTGAGGGGCAAATTCACTAAAGCCCGAAGTGGCTAACGCTAGCGCAAATTCGCCAGCGTGATGTCATTTCTTTACTTCGCCGATTTACTAACGGGCGCTGGCGTAAATTCGCTAGTGAAGTGGACCTACTCTAGCGCTACTTCGCACCCTTACGCCAGACGAAGTTGCGCTATGGCGATGGGACGTAACTACGCTAATTCACTTACTTGCGCATTTTACTGAACGTTACCTCTTGCGCCAGACTTGCCTTCGCCACCTCAGACCAGACGAAGTGCAATACAGTAGATAGGGATTGCTTCAAATTTTTTCTAAGTCCCAAAAAACGCTGGCGTCTTTTCCTTTTTTAAGGGTGATAGGCTGAAAAAGATCGAATTTTTTTTTGGGGGTACCCTCTTTCCCCCCTAAATTTCCTAACATATGGCACCTAAACTATACACTGGGCACATGTATAGGGCAAAATAACAACTCTATTTTATTTTATGAAGCTTTCCCAGGCTTGTGTAGTGTAATGTATTTGCTGTTACATATACGTCCATTGTACTTTAACTTGGCGCCGTATGCAAATTAGGCATCGCTAGCGTAACTTCGCTTTGCTTGACGAATTAATGCTAGCGCAACTCCGCTACTGCCTCCCTGAGCGCAACTTCGAATTTTAGTGAATTTACGTAGCTCTGGCGAAACTACGCCTGGCGAAGTGCGGCGAAGTCTGGCGAAGCTGACGCTGCCGCAACTTCGGATCTTAGTGAATTTGCCCCATACAGTCTATACTGTTATATTGTAACCTGAAATGTTTCGTAAATAGCTAAGCAGCATTCCTACACAGTTAATTTGGAATCAATAAACAAAGGAGATTTTTCTTTTTCTCTTTAACGTAACATGCATGTTATGTTAAAGACATACTAAAGCTACTTATGGTGTTGTCTTATAACTGGCTTAAATAGCACCTTTCCTTAATTTTAGAATTCCTCAAGAATATGTGAAAGGAAAGCTGGCTCAGTCTACCATACATGTAACATTTAGAATTTGTTTTTTTTATAGGTTAGGGCTTCTGTATGTGTATGCTTGCCCAATGACTGACTAATATCTATGTACCATGGATACCTATTAACAATAGAAAGCTAACCATACCATGGTGCCTTGTAAAGCTTCTGTCCACAAATGGTATAGGAGGGACAGCTTCCTGGGCATACTCAGAGCTGTACAAAGTGGCACCATAGGTGTAGGTCTCCCACCTTTAAAACTCTAAAATCACCCATTTTTTCCTGTACAGTTATATTCCAAATTCACTCTTTATATATAAATAAATAAATAAATATATATATATATATATATATATATATATATATATATATATGATATAGTGATATATGTAGACCTATGTATATATGAATACACATTTCTTAGTACAGGTATGGGACCTGTTATCCAGAATGCTCGGGACCTGGGGTTTTCCGGATAATGGATCTTTCCGTAATTTGGGTCTTCATGCCTTAAGTCTACTAGAAATTCATTTAAACATTAAATAAAGCCAATAGGCTGGTTTTGCTTCCAATAAGGATTAATTATATCTTAGTTGGGATCAAGTACAAGCTACTGTATTATTACACAGAAAAAGGAAATCATTTTTAAAAATTTGGATTATTTGGATACAATGGAGTCTATGGGAGCCATTCCATAATTCGGAGCTTTCTGGATATCGGGTTTCCGGATAAGAGATCCTATACCTGTAGCTGTCTACTTCAAAGGATTGTAATGAACCCCCATTTAGGTAGTATATGTCCTGAGTTTTTATGACCCAGCCTGTCTTGTAATAAAGTGCAAAAATAAGATAGGATGCTTTGTTAAATAGGTTGGACATACCCCGAGAAACCATCTGGAGAGGGTCTTTTACATTGTGTGTGTGTTAAGCTTTGTTTGTTGAACTGCAAGTGATAGACAATTACAGGCACTGTAATTTTGATTTATGCTGGATTATGTTGTTAAACATAACCAAGCTAATATACAGTAAACATTTCTTATTGATTTAATTGTAATAAAAATGTGGGCAATATATCTTTCTACAGGTGTTTAACCAAACCACACGACTGGAGCTCCAGCTTTTAAAAAATTCCCTCTCAACAAACAAATTAGAGAGACAAATTTCAGACCAGACTAGTGAAATAACAAAGCTGCAAGACAAGAACAGGTAAGTTACTCTGGAATGCAATAGTTGCAATTTGATAAAGCCATGCACAAAATCACGTGTCAACATCAGGCAAACTACCAGAGAGTACACATATGGTCACCGTGGTAGCATATCCAACATCCCCCAATATCTCAGTTGGTCTGTCTGGATATCCTCCTGTTGGCCACTTTGGTTGCATCTATGACGCAGATAGATCACTAGCCAACCCTTCCTTCTAATGCTGTTGAGATCCACTTAAAAGTGGCAACAAATCTGCTCTAACTTGTTTTCACAAGTCAGAATTATTGTTTTCATGCAGTTTGCATCATTTTTCATCCACCTGGTTATGCACCAAAATGTAAAACTAGTTTTAAGGAAACTAGAAAAAATAAGGGCATTTATAAGACATCTATTACAGAAAATAGGGTTGTGAAGACTAGGGATCCATATGTTGAACACAAGCCTCAGCTCTGTCAGACTTGCTTTAAAAAAATAAGGAAACATTAGTTTTAAATGTTACAGCATAGCTTTAGGCTACATATTTCCTCTTCATGCAACATTACTGCTCTACAAACAACCATAGAAAATGTTTTTCACCGCTAGGTGATTATTTCGGCAATAATATTCATTTCCCCAGTGATCAATAGAGGAAATACCATCTGTTTTCATAAAACAGCAATTGTGCCAAAGTTCATAGGTTCTTCCTCAGAACGGAGATAAAAAGCATTTCCACAGACACAATGACACAATATTCCTGTCTAATACATTTGTTCCTGTGCATGGTATATTTATAAAGTCTGAATAGAGAATGAAGACTCTGAAACAATGTTAGAAAATAATCTACATAATAATTTGTTTTTTAATTTGAGCTCAACATATTTTACTATAATAAAATGAAACAGCAAGAGTTACATACAAGCACATGTACTAGTCAAAGGATTAGTTCCATCATATAAAAGATTAGATGGTCTTCATGAGGTGTCAGACAACAACGTTTTCCTCTCCTTGCTAATTATTGATGAATGAAATATCAAAAAATAAACCGCTTGAGGTATCCTCATTAAGAAGCAGTAATACCTTATCCCAAACAGTATGAAGACAACAAGAATTCTCATGATGCACCTCGGAACCACCGTAAAGTTAAACAAGCCGTTTTGTTGCTTGTAAAATTGTGTTAGTTTATATAGACAAGTTTATGGACACAGACACACTTAAATAAACACTTTAAAGCCATGTTATTATAGGTCGTGTGTAGCCGTTTTCTTATTTTCAAGATGGTATCAAATATACACTGGAAAACGTATAAAAAAAAAAAAGTTGCTGCTTTACAAAAAAAAAAAAAAAATGGCAAGTACTTACTAAGCTACATGTTTATAACATGAAATTGTCAGAATAAATGTGTGAATCAAACTTCAATTGAAATCTTTCATCCAGCTAATTTGTTCCTTATTAAAAGTTACCGACCGGTTTCCTGAGATATACAGTAGTATCCACTACAATAGTTTATTCTAAACCTCCATGTCATTTGATGCAACAGTTCTGCAGTTTTTTTTAAAAAAAAAACTTCACTGGCAGACACCTTGCCAAGTCATCAATCTTCTTCGGTTTAAGAATGGAAGATGCACACAGCCTAAAAGTAGAATCTTATATGTTGTTTTGACATGTGTTGTATTGATTTAAATTCACTCCTACTATTAGGGGCAGATTCACCTAGGGTCGAATATCGAGGGTTAATTAACCCTCGATATTCGACCGTATAAGTAAAATCCTTTGACTTCGAATATAGAAGTTGAAGGATTTTGCGCTATTCCTACGATCGAACGTTCGAAGGAATAATCGTTTGATCGATTCAAAGGATTTTAATCCATCGATCGAAAGGATATTCTTTTGATCAGAAAATTGTTAGGAAGCCTATGGGGACCTTCCCCATAGGCTAACATTGGCCTCTGTAGGTTTTAGGTGGCGAACTAGGGGGTCGAAGAATTTTTTAAAGAGACAGTACTTCGACTATCGAATGGTCGAATAGTCTAACGATTTTTAGTTCGATTCGAAGTTGAAGGTCGTAGTCGAAGGTCGAAGTAGCCCATTCGATGGTCGAAGTAGCCAAAAAAACCATTCGAAATTCGAACTATTTTTCCTCTATTCCTTCACTCGAACTAAGTTAATGGGCCCCTTAATGTACAGAATCAAAATTAGAAAAAAGTTGTCTCTGTCCAAATATTTATGGTTTAAATTCACTCCTACTATTAAAAAGACTAGCTTGTCCAACCAAGTAATCATACTGTGCATGGTTTTAATATATCCCCCTTTTTTTCAGCTATTTAGAAACAAAGGTCCTAGGCATGGAGGACAAGCATACATCACAGCTCCAGACAATAAAAGAAGAAAAGGATAAACTTCAAACTTTGGTGCTAAAGCAAAATACTATAATTGAGGATCTAGAAAAGCAACTTGTTACAGCATCTGCAAATAACTCCCTTCTGCAAAAACAGCAGCATGACTTGATGGAAACCGTGCACAATCTTCTGACTAGGATGGCACCTCAAAATGGTAAGTATGGATAGAACACTAAAGAATACATCATTGGAAATGAGTGGGCTAGAACTGTAAAATTGTAATGTTCATTTAATATTTTTTTTACTTTTTATTGAATATGTATTTCGTTATTTAATATCTGTTAATATCTATTTGTTATTCCTTGCAAATCATACAAATTGTAATTCTTTTTATTTTCAACAAGGACAAACATTTAAGCAAAGCGCAATTCACAGATACAATAATGAACAAATAAAAGGTTAAAAAAAAGCAATGTGTTTTGCAATAAAAGACTTATAAGGTAGTCAACTAAACGAAATAGTTGCATACTGTAATCTAAACATAAACTGTGACTAGCTGTTCAATATGGGTAAGGTGTTAAACCGAATGTAACACTGCACGGTACTACAGGAGCATTACAGATACTCATTGCCACCAAACACATAATGCAACTTTGGCACTAGCTTGCAATTCACTCTGTGGCAGCCAATTGTAAGTTTGCTCTGAATGGCAGTATTCACTTTCCCTGAGAGCTTACTTTCCAATATTTTCAGACCTGCCCCTTGGCTGCCAGCATGAGCCCTGCCTGAAGGTAACCCAAACAAAAGCTCTCCACCAGAGCAAAGCTGAGACTGTAGTAGTGGCTGATGTAACAATGAGAGTTTAGCTGTAAGTTAGAATAAAATGCACAATGGAAGAATGTTACATAGTTCAGTATTTGTCCATTTCTCCCTGAAGACCTACTTTGAGAGCCAATTATATGTTTCTTTATATATAAACAGTTTACTAACAAAAGCTAATTATCAGTTATGTATACACACACACACACACATATATATATTCAGAAAAATAAACCGCACCAACAGGACTTTATACAAAACAAAAAAGGATTTTATTCTTCAACGTTTCAGCTCTACTACTTGAGCCGTCTTCAGGAACTAATATATATATATATATATATATATATATATATATATATTTAGGCATAGTAAATGTTTAGTTTAGACAAAGCGAATCAAGAAAAATACAGACATCAATAACAAACATTTAACATAAAACACACATAGAAAAAATAAATCTTAGTACCTTAAGGAAAAAGTTGCTTAATACAAATAGTCTTTGTATAGTAGGTGCTGTTCTAAGTACAGGGGTTTCCTTGTTATGCTTCTTTGTAGTAACCATTCAATAAAGTGACTTGCTAAAAACAATATTTTGGACAGAGCAGTGGTATTTTTCTGGAATAGTCCCAGGCTTGATTAGTTAAGCACAATAACAAAATTGTTATTACAAGTGTTTTTACATTTTCTTTGAAAAACAAATTAAAGAACAAAATATCTTCCAGAAAGTAAGGGAAATTAAATTTAGCTATTGACTTTTTGCTCTAGAAGCCAATAATATTTATTTAAAACTGAATACAAAAACAGGGCAGTTTCAAAATATAAGTGGAAGGAAAAACTCACAATGAACATGTAGGCAAAGAATAGAACATCCTTTACACTTTCCTTTTCGGTTTGATCCTTTACTTTAATCATCTCCAAAACACCAATTCTTCATTTCAAAAAGTATACTTTTTAAATCGGTTGCATCATTCAGCTCACATAATTACCTCTTTTGCTTATAGATAGCCTTGCTTGTTGCTTATTTTCCTCTGTTGTCCTCCTCAGCCGTCTTGAATTAGCCAATTTTAGTATTAATAAACTGTATCACTCTCTTTGTGCTTGTCTCTCAATAACTCATTTTACTGCAAAACACTTATTCGTTTTAAATCCAGATTTAGTTTCATATTTGGAAGACACACAAGTGAATTGGATCTACCAGTACCAAACATGATTTTATTCAACTCCACAAATCTATAGAATCTCAAAATGGCGACAGACTATTGGGAGTTTAGGTTCACAGCATATAGGAGTCAGAGCTTTATTTCAGTCATTTAAATGTTGGTTATACTGTGTACATTACGGTCCTAAAGTTGCATAGCTAGATCTCAAATATCAAAATATCTATCTAATATATCTATATTTAGAAGTGGACTACTGATAAATACTTTAAATGATTTAATATATTTTTGTTCAAGCTCCAAGAAGTTCTTTTGTGGCCAAAGAAGAGCAGATTGCTTTTAAAGACTGTGCGGAAGCATATAAATCAGGATTTACTGCAAGTGGAATTTACACATTAACAATCCCTAACACAACAGACCAAGCAAAGGTAAGCACATTGACAAGAAAATAAACTCTTTATTCCCTTGGCAATATCCAGCTTAGAGCACAATCAGATAAGTATCTCTCAGACAACATACCACAGAAGTAATCTTACCCACAAGGACACCACAAGACACTTTACAATAGGTTACGGCCTGTAGAAGAAACCCCACAGTTCCTGAAAAATGCAATCATGTTTAACTTGATCAGTCCCACCAGCATGTGGGAGCAACAAATACAGTCAACTATAAAACTGTCAGAGGCTGATGTTTTACAAACATAGCATACATAATTTAGCCTGTGTGTGAATGACCAAAATGTGTTCTCTCACTCCATACAATTAATGCATTCAAACCTAACAAGAAGTTAGTCAGGATTTGCTTGAAAAAAATTCAAAGCTGGCGGACACAGGTTTACCATGACCCCTCCCATCTAAGCTACTGTGCAGAAAATTGTCAGAGATCCTCTGAAAATATAATGTAAATAATTACATTTCAAAACAAATACAAATCTAACGCTAAAAACATAAGCAATTGTTTTTATATAACGACCAGTTTAGGTAACCTTTTAGATTCCAAATATACGGTTTATTGTTTGTTTCTCTAGTGGGTCACAGGACAGAAATACAGTGAAACCTCAATTCTGCATCACAATTTTTAGGTTTCCCCTCATTTTACACCATTATTTGTGGCCCAACTTATATATATAATATATTGCTCTGATTTTATATTTTTCTTGGATTGAACACCATTTTTTGGTCCCCTAAAAAAACATAAAATGGGGTTTCTACTATAGTCTGGATTTTCTGTTGCTGTGTGTTCTTATGCAGCATTCCCCAGGCATGAATGACTTGTAGGGGTATATTTATCAAAGAGTGAAGTTAATAGTGAAGTTCCACCACTAGAGTGAAATTCCGCCACTCTCCATTCATTTCTATGGGATTTTTATAGGCGTATTCATCAAAGGGTTAACTTTCACTTCATCCACTGATAAATACGCCTTTCAAAATCCCATAGAAATGAATGGAGAGCTGCGGAATTTCACTCTAGTGGCGGAACTTCACTCTTTGATAAATTTACCCTGTAGCCTTATGTCCATCACTTTATTGCCCTTCACATATTGAAGAAAATTAGCAGACACCTTGGGGTCACATTTAAAAACTTCCCCTATAACCCTGCAGAATATCAGCATCTTAGATCACTAACCCTCTAGGGATAATCGAAGTTGGCGGGCATCTGTAACTCATTTGGCCGATGCTGCTTTAGGGTTTTCAGAAAATAAATGGCTATTTGTTTGAGCTCTTTCTCAGTGAGGACAGCTGTGACTTTGAACAGATTTCAATGCATTGAGTTAAAGAGATTCTGTCCTGATTTTTATGGTGAAGTTTTTATCATAACATTATACTGTGTACATTTCAAGTCATTTATTCTACCATTTAAAATGGTTGACATTTTTGAATCAAGTGTATTTTTTTTAAAAATTCTAATATCAGTGTAAGGGCAGCCATCTCTGCCTGATCCTTTGGCTTTCAGATAAGGTATTGTTTCTCCTACTCAGTGTAACACAAGGAGTTGGGGTTAGGCTTTGGTGTTTTACTATTAAGTGATTGTCTTAAATCTACCACTAGGTGGGGCATGGGAGCATTTTTAGCAATTCGTGTGCCAGGGAGCTGTTATCTTGTTGCCTTTCCACTGTTCTGTTGAACATGCTTTGCCCCAGGTCAGTTTTCAAAATGATATAAAAAAATATCCTTGCTCTTTTGAGAAAAGGGGATTTCAATGGAGGAGCACCTTTAACTGATGCATTTTCTATAAAACATGTTTTCCCATGAAAGAATCCCCTTAATGTTCTGAAAATGCAAATACTGTTCTGAAAGGAGACTTGCATTGTATCTACCATACTAGAGTTTTTGCATGTTTTTCAGTCTTTCTTCTATACTTAATATTGTAACCATAAAACGAATATATTATATACTGTATAGAGCTGCATATACAATGAACGAGAGTGCAATTATAGTCACCGGCTGGAGCTGAAACTTCCAGTGTGCACCAACAACAAATGAGAGACAATGTAAATTGCAGCTCAACAGCTAGAGGTTTAAGTGGAAACGGTATACCTAAACAATGCAATTTTCTATTCAAATACATAACATTTAGGGGACCTGTCACCCTAAGAAATAATCCCAATTTGTTTTCTATCATGTTAGTTGAGCAAAATAACAATCAGGGAGCTTAATTTTCCAAAGTCGCTCGAACAAAGCGAACCAATTGCCATTACGCCGGCGATTTACATCCTAGACGGCAGTAGGCAGTTCAGGGAGATAACATACCTCAAAGAAGAGAAGATTCGTCGCTGGGCGACTAATCTCCCTGAATGTGAGCATGTGCCTCTGCCCTAAGAGCCAGAAATCACACTCTCCTGCATTTTCTGGGGTTTTTTCTACAGGGTTTCCTTCTCCTTTAAAGTTGCTGAAATATACCATAGGAATAAGGTTATTTTGAAAAGCTATATAATAAGTCAAAACTTACAGACCACCAACTGTTTAAAAGTCATCTTTATAAGAATTGGACCGTAGCTTCTAGAACTGCAGCTCGCAGTTACTTTTAAGATAGTTAACATGCTGAGAAAAAGATCATAAAGATTCCAACATTGCAGAAGTCTGACCAAAGCTGTAAATCTGTTTAAAATGAAACCTTTTTTTGGAACGCAATACAAAAATGAAGCCAAAAATCTTAAACAGCCAATTAAAAATTTAAATTAATATGTGCAAAAATAAAGTCCTACCTCACCAAGCACAATGCCATTAAAGAATACGACATACAGTGTATATATTTTGTGTATATATTTTACTGGTGAAAACATATTGATTTTTCTCATTTATTGCAGACTTACTGTGATATGAAAATAGATGGGGGAGGCTGGACTATTATTCAGAAACGTTTCGATGGCAGTGTGGACTTTCACAGGACATGGAAAGAGTACAAAAAGGTAAATACAGTTTGAGAAAACTAAAACAAAATATAACTCAATAAACACACATACACACACACACATATATATATATATATATATATATATATATATATATATATATATATATATATATATATAAATAAATAATAGGAGCAAATATTTCCTTTAATAAACCCTATTCTATACTGCAGCCCACTGCTAACTTAGGCCTCACTGAATGGATTTTCTATCAACAACAAAAGAAAAAACAACCCTTTATAAACCTTCGGGCTGTTATATTAGCCCATCTAGCATGTCATAGTGAAGCAAGTATTTTCTTATAAAATTTAGTAAGAGTCTCAGCATTTTGGGTCAGTCATTGCTCAGTCATTTGGGCGGGTGGCATAGGTGGACGGTGGGCGGATAGCTCCCACTTGTTCCCCACGTAGCTAGGTAGAAATTGCGCTGGGGAATGGCTGGAAGGGAGGTTTTAGGAATGGCCACTTGAATACGGCTGATACTTTAAGATTATTGTGGTCAGGCTGTAATGACAACGCTGACTACAAGAATAGTCCACCAATTCATCCTATGCCTGGTTTTCAAATGAGTGTTTTTTAGGGACATGGTCCCGGATTTCCATATACTTATAATGGAGTCTTATTTGGCAGTGTCTTTGTGGGTGTGTGTGTTTTTAACTTACCTGGATTAAAAGTTATGTTTTATTTTATCTTTAATATACGCTATATAATTATTCATCTGTACTGGTTAGCTTGGAGTTAACAGGGTTAAGAAAGTCCTTTACTTTCCTTGTTTCTCTGGTGGTTGTTTGGATTCAGTCATTGCTCAGCAGCAATAGTAGTAGGCCAGAAATGACTGATTAATAGATATATACACCTATGACAGTATTTATGTTTGAATAAGCCTTATGCATATCAGATTTGCAGTTTAATAGGCAAAACGAATCTATGTTGTGTTACTGACACATACTGCATAGTAACATGATCTGGTATATAGTCACAGCTGTAGCAGAGCTGATGTACTTATACTTACGAAACAGTAACAAACATTTCAAACACATATCTCTTAGGGGCAGATTCATCAAGGGTGAATTCGAGGGAATTTTCCAAGTAAAGAAATTCGAAATTCTAAGTCATTTTTTGGATACTTCGACCATCAAATAGCATACTACGACTTCGAATTTACTTCGACTTCGATTCGAAGTAAAAATCGTTTGAATATTCGACCATTCGATAATCGAAGTAGTGTCTCTTTAAAAAAACTTTGACTTCAATACTTCGCCAAATTAAACTTGCCGAATTGCTATATGTTAGCCTATGGTGACCTTCTACAAACTTTTTCTCTTTACACACCGAATAAAAATCCTTCGATCGTACGCTAAAATCGTTCGAATCGTTCATTGGAACGATTTTTATTCGATCGTAGGATTGCCAAATTCAGTGAAAAAACTTTGAATTCGATATATTAGAATTCAAAGTTTTTCAATTCGATGGTCGAATTTCGATGTTTTTTGTACTTCGAAATTTGACTCTTGATAAATCTGGCCCTTAATTTAGTTTCTGGTAATTTAACACCCAATGTAGAAAATTTACTTCAATGGATTAACCTGAAATGGTGTACAATACTGGCATCAAATCCAGCTTTCAAGCAGTGTAAAATAAAAACACACACCGTGATAAATTCACCATTTATTTGACACTGCTTTTTTACACATTTTTCTGGCATTATTGTTTTACACAGTATGATGAATGGGCCCCATAAGGTATGGTGATCCAAATTACAGAAGATCCCTTATCCAGATAACCCCGGGTCCCAAGCATCCTGGATAATAAATAGTATACCTGGATATGCCATTGGATAAACTAAAATTACAATATTAAGCACTAAACTTCATCCTCTGGCTCGTATGAGGCACTGTACTTACACATAAAACAAGGTCACACACATACATGCTGAAATACATAGACAGAACTGTATATTTTACTCACACGTCTTTCTGTTTCGGTTAGAACCTGCATTCCTTCAAGGATAGCTCATTGAAAAAATGTAAAAGGGTTATATGTAAAGAATCTTGCCAAACTGACTTATGATATCCATAAATGGATTGTTCACCTCCCAGCACCTTTTCCAATTCATTTCGCCCCGCCCCTTTTGTGACATCATCGGCGGGGCTGGTCTATAAAAGGACCCCGCAAGCGTGGGTGCAGGCGGGCGCGGGCTGGAGCAGGGCGGGTTAGGGTCGGGTGCGGGTCAGGAAAACTCTGACCCGCACATTAATAGTGCTGTCTACTTGCAGATTGTCTGTTCTAATTTGATACATTTAGTTGAAACATCTTTTATCTTTGGCCCTGCTTAGCAGCATCCCTGAGTTTCATCAAAGGCAGCTGTTAGAATTAATACAATAGTTGCTAATATTCCACAGATGCTGCTGACAAATGTATTAACTAAATGTAGCAAATTGTAACAGTTCAGAGTCTGCCCCTGAATTACTGAGCTGCCAGACTGAAACACCAGAGACAGGGACATTACACTTTAAACTTCAATTTAGAAACATTGGAAAAAATATAAAAGATGGAAAGCAATTGTAAAAAAAAAAAAATCTTTATTTCTGGTGAACAATCTGAAAAAAAAGTGTTTGGAAGGTGAACATCCCCGTTAAAAAGACACATTTGTTCTCTGCTGGTTAAGTATTCATTGTAAAGGCACGGTTGAGGCAGAAACAACTGTATTGTAAAACTACATTGCAGCCTTCTATGGCCATTGATTGTAAGGCATATAGACATCAACAATATACATTGTTATTAAGCAATCTTAATAGAATTGCTGTATCAACAGATTTTTTTTCCTTCTTATAATCAGCTACAATATCTTCTTGTATTTTCATGTATAGGGATTTGGTGACCCAACTGGAGAATACTGGTTAGGAAATGAGTTAGTTTCTCAGCTAACAAATCTACAGAAATATGTCCTTAAAATCCAGCTGAGAGACTGGGAAGGAAATCAGGCCTTTTCATTA
Organism: Xenopus petersii; assembly: GCA_038501925.1. Taxonomy (NCBI): domain Eukaryota; kingdom Metazoa; phylum Chordata; class Amphibia; order Anura; family Pipidae; genus Xenopus; species Xenopus petersii. Next base: position 62,105,268 of record CM076681.1, on the reverse strand, counting down.
TATGAACACTTCTATTTGGGAAATGAAGCCCAGAAATACAGGTAAGGTGAACTTTACAAAATGTTATAAGCTGGTAATTATTTGAATAAAGTTGTCAATTGTTTAAAGTAAAGCAAAGCACAAAAATGTAGAATTGCAATGATCTACACTGTGTTCCCTCACTTAAGATGGGCAGTTGCACTAGGAAATAACAACATAGACCTTCGTACTCAAACCTATAGACCTCTTTTCTTTTAATTCCAAATACAGTCAAGCTCAGTACAGAGTCATTGTCAATCACCTTCACAAGGCTTATGTTTTGACATGCAGATATTTCAGCTTTCAAATGCTGTTATAAGCTAAACCCTAGTTGTGATTCTTCATTTGGAAGGGTAATGGGTGGTGGGTGAATCCACTGATTCACAATAAAGGCTAAGAAATGAACCATTTCATTTGACTTCAGGAAAGCACTCTGGATTAGTTATCATAGGCACGACCTCAGCTCGCCTTTCTCTGTTAACATAATTCCTTCTTTAGAAAACTGTTCACATACACAACACTGGTCCTATAGCTATTGTTAAAAATGTATATAAAAAAAAATGATTGTATTTATATGTTTAAGACATTTAACAATAAGAAAATTGGAAGTCATTTAAATAATTTGTTTGGCCCATGGTGTTAATACAACATGCGAGAACTCTTAGGGGCAGATTTATCAAAGGTTGAAGTGAAGTAAAAAAATTCGAAATTCGAAGTAATTTTTGGATACTTCGACCATCGAATAGGATACTAAGACTCGAATTAAAAATAATTTGAATATTCGACCATTCGCTAATCTAAGTACTTCAACTTCAATAATTCGCCAAATTAAACCTGCCGAAGTGCTATGTTAGCCTATGGGGACCTTCTATACCATTTTTCTAAGTTTTTGAGGTCAAAGTAAAAATCGTTTGATCGTACGATAAAATCTTTCAAACGTTCGATTCAAAGGATTTAATCGTTCGATCTTTCGATTTTACTTTGACCGCAGAATAGCCAAATTTGACGTGAAAAAGTTTGAATTCGATATTCGAATTCAAAGTATTTTAATTAGATGGTCGAATGTCGAAGTATTTTTAACTTCGAAATTCGACCCTTGATAAATCTGCCCCTTAATATGTAAAGGGCATATCTAACAGCATTAGGATATTTCTTAATGCAGTAACCCTGGGAATGGTTGTAGTCTGCATTTTTGCCAGGAAGTATGTGAATGGCATCTTGTAAAGAAACGTTTTTATCCTAGTTGCAAGTTTTTCCAAGGATTAATCTTATTAAATCATCAAGTGATAGCGATCAGAATATGTATTTCAATAATTTTAGCCACAGAGATATTTAGTTTCAGCTGCATTATAGAACACATTATACTATTCTCCTTTCAAATGCAAGAAAAACACATGGACTCTGAATAATTAGCTTCACCTTCTGCCATTGTGTCATCACAATCCTAAATATGATGTAGTACATGGCATGCATACTGAATTACCAAAAGTATCATTTATTCCTGAAACCTGAATTGGCCTTCTCTTTGCTCCATAACAGCCTTTTCTAGGAACATTGTTGGCGGCATGCGTTTCTATTTAGCCACAAGGGCATTATACTATATTATCCCTTTATGTTTCCTACCTGTTTAACATCTCAAAGTCCTCATTGCTGATCATAATCATACACTCACCCTACTAAGTTACTCAAGTTATCACCATTTTATACAGATATATAACTGCACAGCTGAAAATATTTTTCAAGAGAATAAAAAACATGCTTCAGTTTCAAAAGTTCTCTCTTTCTAACAACAGGATTAACCTCAAAGGATACACTGGGACTGCGGGAAAAATAAACAGCATAAGCCAACCAGGAAATGATTTTAGTACAAAGGATGCAGACAATGACAAATGTATTTGCAAGTGCTCACAAATGGCAACAGGAGGTAGGAACAGTTTTTTTTTTTTACACCTTCCTATTTTTACTGGCATAAACAGGCAATTCTTAAATGACATTTTCTAAAGCCTGCCAATACCTTGCTTTCCATGGTGTGTTGCAGGGTGATATTTTATAGAAGTAGATGTGCTATTCAGACATGTACAGACTTGTTTACATGTGATGTGATACCCGACTACACAACAAAAGAAGGTGTTTGAAGTAATAAAATTATCAATTAAATCAATTATCAATAATCAATTCAATTAAAATGAATATTGAATGGGCAAATTATTTGGGAAAATGCTCATATCTCATGACAGGAATCAGTATTTTTCGGCAAAGGTTACTGACATGCTCAATCAACCTAGCTATCCTTATAGACAAATACAAGAGTCCTCCGCACTCAACACATTATCAATATATTTGAGACATTTTGTGCATACTGCTACTGAAAAATGCTTGCCGTTAACGAAAAAAAGAACTTGCTTGTGACAAATGCGTGTAATGCAACTTCAATCAGTTCCAGCTACATTTAACTATTCGTGTATTACATTTAGAGCACATGCCATTTCCCCTAATTTTAAAAATATAACTAAACTGGTGTTTACTATTCCCATAAGGTATGAAGTGATTTGTGAAGGGTTTCATTTTGAAAAAAACCTAGAAAAAAGTAGGATACAAACAAAGCTCACTTAAAAAACCCAATTAAACCCAATTTATCAATTTTATATTTTTACAGGATGGTGGTTTGATGCCTGTGGACCTTCTAATCTGAATGGCATGTATTACTCACTGGGGCAGAACACAAACAAGTTTAATGGGATCAAATGGTACTACTGGAAAGGGTCAGGTTACTCTCTAAAGGCAACAACAATGATGATCCGACCCGTTGACTTTTGAATACAATACAACTTTGGATGGTGTGTACATTATTAAAAGACAATGTGGAAAGCGGCTAACGAATTATATTGCCCTGCATGGAGCCTGTGCAACAATGCTCAGAAACGGAGCAGTTTGGCTGCATTGCTTTATCACAAACGTTATTGATCCATTTTGTATTGCCGGCAGTTCAAGAGATCAATTGAAACAAAGATGCAAAATGAACGGCAAGGCTGCTCTTGCAACAACGACCACTGCTGCATAAGAGATTTGGATTGCATGTAAATAACTGGAATACTGAACAGCAGAACCGCTTCTTTTTGCAGAATTAGTCAATCTGCAAACCAATTTGTATTATATTATGTATTGTACATAGAGATGTAAATAGCATATATACAGATGTTTCCTGTGTCACATGCTTTAACTGGCCTTCGGCTAAGATCCTCTCATATTACATAGAATTAGAGATGGAAACATTTTGATTTACACTTCCAATAACACTATTTATTATAGTAGGTAGAGAGTGTGACTGCCTGTGCAGGATTTTCTATGCAATAGCATATTGTGTATGTGCAATCGCTTTAACCAGTTATCATTTGTCCTCACAATACTACAAGAACTGCACTTTTTTTTATTAAGATGTGTTGTATGTAAATATTTTTTAATGTAATTCATTAATCGGCACCCATACCAAAGGTCACATTTAAAACAGTTTTTCTGTTAGTATAAATAAATGTGCTTTTGGAACACAAAACAATCCGCTCCATATAAGTTGCACACCCTATCCACAACCCAATCCTTATAATTATGTGCCACCCTCCACACTTTATTATAATTTCACAAAACATTTGCAGCGCCACATAGCTTTTTTTTTTTTTGCAGGTATCCGATTTTAAAGACTTATGTTTCCAGGGTGCCAGGGACAAAAAAGCCTAAGTATTATTGCAATAATATAAATGAAAGGTACTTAACTTATTACAATTAAATGATGTTAACCTTTGCTTTTACTTTTAGTATGGTAGATAGTGGTAGTGTAAAGTATTAAAGTAAATTCTCCTATGAGTTTAACATCGTTCCATAGAGATTAAAGATCCATAACCTATAGCAGGATTCATAGCTTTATGGTTTTTTGTTGTCCTGAATATTATCTACATGAATGAAAAAACACCCCATCATTCAGGACTGGCTTTCTTTACATATTTGCATACATTACTGCATATCATAGCTCTGCAAAAAGTAAATTCAAGTTGTACAACCACATCCCTGGAAAGGAATATTTCAGGCACAACCCTTGTTTTGCAAATCAATCCGTTTGTTAGTTGGTACCACTCACTATTCAGAAGTGTGCCAAGGAATGTAGTGACTAGAAGATGTGGATATTTGTGCACATTGTTGGATCGATGGATAAATAAACAAACACATCAGAAGATAGAGGTCACTTGATCTTATGTTTAGAGATTAAAAATATGGGGAACTGTTGGTTGGATTTGACAGGTTAAAAAAGACCAATGGCATGAATGTGGCTTTTATAGGATCTATTCCCTTTACAACTCAAAAAGAGTCCATTAATGTATTTTTATATATTAACATGCAACTGATTCATTGAAGAAAATGGATTTGTGACTGCTTTTGTTTGAATTGTATTTATGCAATAATGCCTTGGTTTGCTGGTATGAAAAATGACAAAAGTAAATAAAAAAATATACTTAAATGCAAAAAGTGTGTTATTGAGATGTGTCAGGGACATTCAATGGTGGTATTTATCATATAGAATTCCAGCAGGCATTCCTAGAAAAACCCGTTTGTTTATGTATGATTGTATGTATAAAAAAAATGAACAACTAAACTTGTTACATTTAGGGGCAGATTTATCAAGGGTCGAATTTTGAGGGTTAAAATACCCTCGATTTTGACCATCGAAGTAAAATCCTTCGAATTTGAATATCGAATTCGAAGGATTTTAGCGGAAAAGGTTCAATTGAACAATTCGAACGATTTTAAGCGATCGATCAAATTATTTTTATTCGATCATAAAAAGTGCCCAAAACCTATCTACAATGTCCCCATAGGCTAACATTCAATTTGGCAGCTTTTATTTGGCAAAGTATTGAGTCGAAGGATTTTTTTAAAGAGACTTTGATTATCTAATGGTAGAATGATCTAATGATTTTTACTTCGAATCGTTCGATTCGATCGAATGTGACCAATTCGATGGTCAAAGTACCCAAAAATTACTTCGAAATTCGAATATTTTTGGATTCAAACTATTCACTAGAGCTTAGTAAATCTTCCCCTTAGCATCCTACTCATACCGACATTTTGGTATAAAACAAATAGCCTTATAAAAGCACATTACAATTATCACAAATGATGACTTCCCCATTATTTATGGTTTCAACATAAAATTCAGTGAATGTGTTGATTTTGCAGTAACAGAATGACAGTAATGATAGATCATATGGGGGGAATTTTCATTTTGGTGCCCCTAAATGCCACATACTTGTGTAAACCTGTGCACAATAGCCATCAAACTGTTTAGTGGACTTATTCCTGTTATTAGAAGTTCTGGCCTTGAATCTGAAGTACACAGATTTTTGTAGCAGTGCTTTGGAAATTTGGTAGTGTAGGGGTGGGAGTCTTCGACCTCCCAGGAGACATAGGACTTTCCAAATCAGTTGTATTTCTGTGCATGAAGTAAATTATGCTTCTGATCTTTATAGGTTTATATTACATAAAATGTTTTTTTTTCCATTGTTTGTGCATTAAGAAGCCTATATCTTGTTACAGAAGTTGAATTACACCAACATTCTAGCATATATTAAAAGCTTAGGTTGTCCTGAAAAAAACAATACATAGTTTTTTTGGGTAAACTAAAAGTCCCCCCTAGGGAAAAGCCCATAAAATGAAGGAGCACAAACTGTTAAACACTGGCAACAAAAGCACGGCAAGTGACCAAATTAGCTGTCAGTAAAAGGGTTAATTGTACTTTTTGTATTGAAGCTGCACATTACTTACAAAATTAAACCAATGGGGACTGCATGGTATTTAAAAACATGGAGATCTTAAATTAGTAACGTAAAACAATGTGACCATATTTGAAATGCAGCAGCTATCCACTAGATTCTTCAGCCCCTTTCATTATGTGGATTCTGTTTGCTTAATGGACCATAAACAAATCCATTTTAGATTGCAGAAATATTTGACCCATCACTGAACACAGAGAACATATTTATTGAAAAAATAAGAACAAACCTAGTCAATAATACTTTGAAAACAAATAAACACATCTTCAATTACATAAACATGGATTTTAAGAGTTATTTTGTATAATGATAGTCTTGCATTTTTTAAAGGGGACCCATAATTACCCATCATTTCTAATCCTATTTTGTCATGTTAGTTGAACAAAAACTTTATTTTCACTATATAAACAATTTAAAACTTTTTTCCTTCATTCTTTTGGAATCCAAAATGAAAGCCTAGAGGCAGGTGTTATTTTGTGGGAACTATTATCAAGACTATATCATCCCAAAAGCTCATGTAAGCACCAGAAAGGGGAACCTGATGCACATGCCCAGGCTATGCAATTATAGACAGTAAGGTTGATGTCAGACGAGGAGATTAGCCACCCACGATAAATTTTGTCTGCAGGCAACTAATCTCTTCCAAATGCTTCCCCAATGGAGTATTTGTAAATCGTTTTGTTTTTTGGGGTGGCGGGCAGGAATAGCAGAAGAGGCAGACGAGCCTGTAAATAAATACATTTTTATTAAATATATTTTCAAATATATCTGTAGTTTAGCAAAGGTGAAAACATGATGCGCAAAGCACAAATACTTTGGTTCCCAGTTGTTTCTGAAATACTGTACAAGTCTTTTAGGATGATGCAAAGCTGGGAAATGGTCTGCAAGTTTATAAGGTCCTTCAGAAATCCAGTGTCCACAATCCAACGACCACAATAGCAGAAAATTGAAAGCAACTTTATAATCAATGCATGAACAACACACAACGCGAGCAAGGTTTTGGTAAAAAATTACATCCAAACTACTCTGAGTAGAAGATAGGAAATGTTTGGGATACGCATGCTTGCTTAAAGGAGAAGGAAAGGTTAAAACTAAGTAAGCCTTATCAGAAAGGTCCATCTAAATATACCAGTAAACCTCCAAAGTAGTGCTGCTCTGAGTCCCCTGTCAAAAGAAACACAGCATTTCTTTCCTTCTATTGTGTACACATGGGCTTCTATATCAGACTTCCTGTTTTCACCTTAAACCTCATTGCCCTCGGCAAGAGCATGCTCAGTTTGCTCCTCTTCCCCCCTCCCTTCTCTGCTGTAATCTGAGCTCAGAGCAGGGAGAGACTCAGGCAGGAAGTGATGTCACACAATGTTAATACTGCAGCTCCTATCCTAAACAAACAGAGAGCTTCTAGAGCTTTTTACTCAGGTATGGTAAAACATTCTACAGAATAAATATAGCATTCTAGCTTGCACTATTGCAGCTAATCTATTGGCAATAAAATGCCTCTGTAGCTTTTCTTTTCCTTTAAAAATGTGATCTAGATAACATGAATGGTTTACAAACAGAAAGTAAAGCATAGCAATTCCACACATAATAACATATATTAATGCACCTAATCAATAAGGACAAACGTTTGCACAACACCAAATAGAGATATCTTATTTACTTCATGATAGCCAACCCTAGGAAGTTTCGATTATGTGGAAGGAGGCAGTTTCATGTTATTACCCAGGGCTGTGCATGTAAAACTTTTTTTCATGTGGGGATTCTAATGAATCAGAAGGAAATGGTATTTGAATGTTTGTTGTTTCCCAAGTGAGAGGCGATTACCCACAGGTGACAAAGTGACCATCTGTATTTGTCCTAAGGCAGTGGTCCTCAACCTTTTTTGCACCACTGACCAGTGTAAAAAAAAGACAAGGCTAATGTGTGTCCAAACAGTATTTTGGTTAGGGATGCACCGAATCCACTATTTTGGATTCGGCCGAACCCCCGAATCCTTTGTGAAAGATTCGGCCGAGTACGGAACCCTAATTTGCATATGCAAATTAGGGGTGGGATGGGGAAATTTTTTTTACTTCCTTGTTTTGTGACAAAAAGTCACGCGATTTCCCTCCCCATTGCAAATCCTAATGCAAATTAAGATTCGGTTCGGACGGGCAGAAGGATTCGGCTGAATCCGAAACCTGCTGAAAAAGGCTGAATCCTGGCCGTATCCCGAACCGAATCCTAGATTCGGTGCATCCCTAATTTTGGTCCTTGTTGCGATCAGTAGAAAGTTTCCTGGGCTTTGCACAGCTGTTGTCATGGTGATGGCGCATCAGGGAGCTGAGAATGCAGGTAATTGGGGCTTTTTCAATTGTTTTTGCAGTTATTATACAGTAGACTGCAGCCAGGACCAGAGGAGGCCCGGTTAGGCACAGCCCACGGCCCAGCTGGTATGCAGCCTGGTGGATGGGGACACCTGCCCTAAGGGACACAAGAATTATGATCCAAACATTTTTCGACCAGAGGTAACATAGTAAGTTAGGTTGAAAAAAGACACACATCCATCAAGTGCAACCTTTTAAATCTATATATAAACCTGCCTAACTGCTGGTTGATCCATGGGAATGCCAAAAAATTCCTTTGGGCCAGTCCCTGGTATCTTTCATACCCTGTATTCCCTCACTTGCTAAAAAGCCATCCAACCCTTTCTTAAAGCTATCTAATGTATCAGTCAGTACCACTGATTCAGGGAGAGAATTCCACATTTTCACAGTTCTCACTGTAATAAACAAGAAAGCAATAGATAGACTGGAGCCAATAACCACGGGATGTTTAAGATAAAAAAAGTCTTTATTTCCAAGCATCTTTAAAAACACAGACAGGCATTCTCTTGAGACTGTTCAACTAAACCATAGCGTGTCTAGTCACCTGACGCGTTTCGTGCCTCTCTTTGGCACTTCATCAGAGGTGAAAATCACTGTAATAAACCCCCTTCTTTCTCCTAATTGGAATGGGTGCCCTTGTGTCAGCTGGAAGGACCTACTGTTAAATAAAGCATTACAGAGTTTATTACATGATCCCCTTATATGTTAATACATACAGTAGTATGTAGTAGTAGTAGTACAGTATCCCGAACCGAATCCTAGATTCGGTGCATCCCTAATTTTGGTCCTTGTTGCGATCAGTAGAAAGTTTCCTGGGCTTTGCACAGCTGTTGTCATGGTGATGGCGCATCAGGGAGCTGAGAATGCAGGTAATTGGGGCTTTTTCAATTGTTTTTGCAGTTATTATACAGTAGACTGCAGCCAGGACCAGAGGAGGCCTGGTTAGGCACAGCCCACGGCCCAGCTGGTATGCAGCCTGGTGGATGGGGACACCTGCCCTAAGGGACACAAGAATTATGATCCAAACATTTTTCGACCAGAGGTAACATAGTAAGTTAGGTTGAAAAAAGACACACATCCATCAAGTGCAACCTTTTAAATCTATATATAAACCTGCCTAACTGCTGGTTGATCCATGGGAATGCCAAAAAATTCCTTTGGGCCAGTCCCTGGTATCTTTCATACCCTGTATTCCCTCACTTGCTAAAAAGCCATCCAACCCTTTCTTAAAGCTATCTAATGTATCAGTCAGTACCACTGATTCAGGGAGAGAATTCCACATTTTCACAGTTCTCACTGTAATAAACAAGAAAGCAATAGATAGACTGGAGCCAATAACCACGGGATGTTTAAGATAAAAAAAGTCTTTATTTCCAAGCATCTTTAAAAACACAGACAGGCATTCTCTTGAGACTGTTCAACTAAACCATAGCGTGTCTAGTCACCTGACGCGTTTCGTGCCTCTCTTTGGCACTTCATCAGAGGTGAAAATCACTGTAATAAACCCCCTTCTTTCTCCTAATTGGAATGGGTGCCCTTGTGTCAGCTGGAAGGACCTACTGTTAAATAAAGCATTACAGAGTTTATTACATGATCCCCTTATATGTTAATACATACAGTAGTTATCATGTAACCCCTCAAGCGCCTCTTTTCCAGCGTGAACAACCCCAACATGGTCAGTCTTTCCTCATAGCTGAGATAACTTATACCAGCTTAGTTTGCCTTCTCTTGACCTCTCTAATTCAATAATGTCCGGTTTGAGTACTTCAGACCGAAACTGTACGGCATATTCTAGATGGGGCCTTACTAGTGCTCTGTACAGTGGAAGAATAAACCTCTACTCCCTAAACCTTGTTTTCTCTTGAAGTTGCTATATAACTCAGGATACATTTCTTTTTGCTAGGTACAATTTGCTAAAAGCTATGTGCATCATGTCCCTTTCAGTAGAACACATTTTGAAAAAAAAAAGAGCTTTTTTCTTATTCTGTCCATACATGTCCCTACAACTTTGATTGGCTATAGCAAATTTTCATACTCTCAATAGTACTAAGTTAACGCAACAGTGCTACTTTATATAAGACACTTCAATGTATTACTTAAATTCCATGCTGTCCCACATTCTACCAACAGTAAAGATACAGAGGGTGTGGAGGGTAATGAGCTTATGTACCTTAACCTAAAAAGTTTATGATCTTATTTAAGATTTTCTACACATATTTATATTATATATAATGCTAAGCGTCTAAAAAATGAATAAATATACTGTTGACAGAGACAACATTTCTGCATACTGATACTATTTATGGACTGCAAAAATATTTGTACAAAAACTTATTTTGAAGAGCATTTCCATGTTATATAACAAGGTATATAAAGGAGAAGGAAAGCCATCTTGCTCTTGGGGGTGCCAAATGTTACCCCGGGCTGGTGCTCCTATCAGCAGAAAACTGCATCAGCCTGCGGTTATTCCAGCGAGCACCACGGAGCGATCCTCTTGTGGCTTCTTCTTTCTTCAAATTTCCCCGGGTTTCAGGTAAGTCAATACAATCACTTGGGGGTTGCCTAAGATTTGACACCTCCAAGTGCACGAAGACTTTAAACATCAGTGTCTGAGGCACATCAGATTTTGACACTGTCTGTAGTAGTACTAAGTGATTGTATTGACTTACCTGAAACCCTGGGCTGGTGCTCCTATCAGCAGAAAACTGCATCGGCTCGCGGTTATTCCAACGAGCACCACTTCTTCTTACGGAACGATCCACTTCCATCTTCTTCTTTCTTCAAATTTCCCAGGGCAAATGCATGCGCAGTTGAACGAAATAGCCGACTTTTTAGTTTAAGTTCAGCTTTTCGTTCCACTGTGCATGCGCAGCCGCGCAAAGAAGGAGGAAGACAGAAGAAGATCACTCCATGGTGCTCACTGGTATAACCCCGGGCTGGTGCAGTTTTCTGCTGATAGGAGCACCAGCCCGGGGTTTCAGGTAAGTCAATACAATCACTTGGGGGTGCCTAACATTTGACACCCCCAAGTGCACCAAGCCTTTCCTTCTCCTTTAAAAAGGTGAAATTGTGGGAAGACTGTAAAGCTAGGGGGCATCAATAGTATCATTTATTGTACATGCTGGCCTCAAAAGTTGTGTTTGCTTGCACAAACACAATTCTTCAACATTAACAGCAGGGGTGAGTTTGCCAATGACCAGATACATTTTATGAAAATGCCAGATTTAGCAGAGTTGTACATCTCTTAAGTTTAAAAAAAAAAAAAAGATGCAAAGTAAGCAAATGAACATAATACCATGTCAAAAGTTTTTAAGCAGCAGCTATACAAATACAAAGTAAGAACAATTAATTATAACCTTCTAGCCCTATCCCAAAATAGCATTTGTATGTATATATAATTTTTCATGCATGCACACACACTAAAAATCTACCTATTTGACTTTAATCTAACATCTCTATAGCAGCAGAGAAAGTAATCTAAACACTTATTAAAAAGGAGGAAAAAAGCAAAAAAAAAAATAAAAAAAGCATTCTTTTACTATCCCTAGCACTTTATGTATAGAAAACACTCCTGTTTTTCTGCAATACTATTGCTGTGCACTCATTTAAATTCTACCCTTTTACTCATCATTGTGTAGGTGTTAAAGCTTTCTAGTCATCTTGTTGTTTTGTACATTTTGTAAGGTTGCTCTTTGGTTATTTGAAGTGCTGTCTTTGCTGTCAGTAATTAACTTATTACTGGAATTCTAAAGACCTGAATATTTTAATTTGTTCACAACTTGAACTGATTGAGAAGGCATATAAATTTAGTATCAATACCCCTTTTCCTGCAAAGCTTGTGCAAAGCTTACACACTAACCTGTAATATCTCCTTTACACAAACCATCACTTCCCATAACATTTCAACTTCCACACAAAGGGGGAAATTTACTAAAGGGCAAAGTGGCTAGCATGACGTCATTTCGGCACTTTGCCGATTTACTAAGGGGCGCTGGTGTAATTTGCTGGCGTAATTTCGCCAAGGAGATAGACTCTGGTACAACTTCGTACTCTAACGACAGGCGAATTTTCGCTCTGGTGAAAGAGCGTTACTACGCAAATTCACAACGTTTTTGATTTTACTGACCATTACCTCTATCGCCAGACTTGCCTTCGCCACCTCAGACCAGGCAAGTGCAATAGAGTAGATAGGAGTTCCTCAAAAAAAAAGTTGAAAGTTTTTCTAAGTCCCAAAAAATGCTGGCGTCTTTTCCTTTTTACTGGGTGATAGGCTGAAAAAGATCTAAATTTTTTTTGGGGTACCCTGCTTCCCCCCTACATTTGATAACATATGGCACCTAAACTAAACTGTGGGCACGTGTAGAGCAATATAACACCTCTGAATAATTTTATTAAGGTTCCCTGGCTGTGTGTATTGTAATGTATTTGCTGCAGCATATACGGCCATTGTACTTTAACTGCACGCTGTATGCAAATTAGCCAATGCTAGCGTAACTTCGAACTGCTGAGTGTATTTTCGCTAGCGCAACTTCGCCAGCGTTTGATACCATGTGCACAACTTCGGATCTTCTTGAATTATCGTTGTCCAGGCGAATTTACACCTGGTGCAGTGTTGCGATGTGCGTGAAGCCAGCACTGGCTTTTTTTTTTTAACTAATTTATTGTTTTATTATTATGTATCCTTATTTAAAGTGCTGAGGAATATGTTGGTGCTTTATATGTAAATTGCATTGCTCTATGGTAATGTTAAAGGGGATGTATTGTCAAAAATTAAAATCCCCCTTTGCCTTTGGGGAACGAATATAAGCCTTTTTCAAATCACAATCAATTATTTTTTATGAGCCAGTTCCCCCACATACCTGCTCTTTTGGCAGAAAGCAAAACTTTTCACAGCCTATGGCCGTCTCTGCTGCTTGGCCTGCCTACCTCTTCTGCTATTCGCACCCGCCTACCAATGAAAAACGAGTAGTCAAGCAACGATGGGAGTGACAGTGACGGTCTGCAAACAAGACTGCCTACTCGTTTTTCATTGGTAGGTGGGAGGGAATAGCAGAAGAGGCAGGCGGACCAAGCAGCAGAGATGGCCACGAGCCGTGAAGGTTTTGCTCACTGCTGAAAGAGCAGGTATGTGGGTTAACGGATTGCGCTCAACTCAAAACTGAAGCGCAACTGAATACCGGCTCATAAAAAATAATTCATTGCAATTTGATAAAGCCTTATATTCATTATCCAAAGGCAAAGGGGATTTTCATTTTTGACAATACATCCCCTTTAAACAATCTATGCTCCAAACAATGAACACCAAAATGTTATTTGGTTTTGCTTGTACTACAAATTTTGCTTGGAAGCCATTTTAATATTGTGTAGAAGTGTTCTTTATAGCAAATAACACATTTAGTAGCCATCAGTTTCAATCAGTACGTATTGCCAATAATGTATATCAGGCTTTAAAATGCATGTGAAAACCTGCACTGAATGGTTAGTATATGGAACAACCAAAATAAACAATTCCTATTCTGTCATTAGAAAAGAAAACAGTTTTACTTGGAAGATTAATCGGTCAATGTCCACTTGAGCAATTCATCTATAAATGCCTTTGAACTGGTTTTAAAAGGTCATTACATTAATATAGTGTCTCAATTTCTGGAATCAACAGGCAGTAACACACAATATACTTATTACAACATGGTGTCAGCTTTCTTCACTCTAAATACTCTAAAACTGTATTCATAAAATATGCCGCAATGTTTAAAGTTTATGAAGCTATGAGAGCTTAAGAAAACAAATCAGACAATTAAGAAACTTGTATATTTGCTATTTTTACAACATAGTAATTGTTTATTTAACCTATTTTTAAGGTTAGAGCCCATTCCTGAGGTCTCTTCTCAAGTGACTTCATCGGTAGATTCATGCAGGAAATACAGGCAACAACAGAGCAACTACCCTATAATAATCAGAAGCTTGCCATATAAGAAATGGATGTCAACTAAATATAAAAGGTCTATGAATTATAGTGAGCTAATGAAATAAGGATGCAAGCATTTATTAAATCCAAACTACAACACAGTTGCTGTATTGTTCACACCTCACTGTGGCACTGTTATTGACTTTATTATACTCTGCCTGCCCTACTCTGTTCCCTGTGGGATGTGAGCCAGGTATGGTTTGTTAGGATTTTTAAATTGTTATTATGAGCCCATAAGGTGTTTAATCTTGTGATGTTGGGGGGTGCTGTGTTATTCAAAGGGGAGGCGGCTGCATGTGGATTTAAGGGTATGTTTATGGTATATATGACTTACATTTTTCACGAGTGATATCCCTGCAGTAAGCACCAGATATTCGTTTTTTTGGTGTATTACCAACATTAATGTGGACATGGACTTAAAAGTTCTTGTGATAAAATGGGTGTGGTTTAAATGGGGGAGTTGTCAACACGCTTCCATTATCTGACCAGTACAAAACCTTATCGTTAGACAGTTTGTCCAGGAATGAACTTCATAAATGAACAAGGCAATTTAGGGGGATTGCAAATATGTGATGACAGAATGCAAATAGTCAGGGCTTAAACAACAATTAATGGTGATTGGGTATGTTGAGGGGTTTGGGCAGAACTGGTGTGCTCTGAGTGGATGGCACAGTGGCCAGTGGTACTCCAACAAGATATAGATCACAGTATTTTGTAGATACCACTGTAAAGAAATTCACAAATCAGGAGAAAGTCAATAAGATTTGGCTTACCCAGTCATAGGAAATTATTCAGCAACCTCTAGCAATTCCTAGGATTATATTTAAAGTTTGTCATGGATTCCCTGCTATAACATGAGTGGTAGTATCACATGCGTGGTCTGAAAACACAAAGCCTCCAAACTTTTTGACAACCTGTATTACAGTATTCTACTTCCTAGATTAAAAAAAAAGACACGCAACATTTTATTACTCTGTACATCTGGAAAAATAACTTATTTGTAATTTAATTACAATACTCAGCATTTCAACCTTGTTAAAACAATATTTAACATCATTCTAGGTCATTTGGGCTAACGATAAAATCCTTCGAATCGAATGATTTTAAGCGGTCGATCGAAGGATTTTTCTTTGATCAAAACATTTTTAGAAAAGTGCTGGGGAAGGTCCCCATAGGCTAACATTGTACCTCGGTAGGTTTAAAGTGGCGAAGTATAAAGTCGAATTCTTTTTTAAAAGAGACAGTACTTCGACTATCGAATAGTCGAACGATTTTTACTTCAAATCGTTCGAATCATTTGATTCAATCGAATTTGACCCATTCGATGGTTGAAGTACCCAAAAAATACTTCGAAATTCAAATTTTTTATCATTCGAATCCTTCACTTGAGCTAAGTAAATGTGCCCCTAAGAGTCAGAATTCAGTGTTTATGACCCATGTTAAAACCCTAAAGTGATTCTGTCAGTGTTTTTCAAAACACATCAGTTAATTGTCCTCCTCAAGTAGAGTCCTATACCAAAAGCTGTTTTTAAAGAGCAAACAGATTTTTTGTATTTAACTTTAAAATTTGATGTCAAGCCATTTTCTTACTTTCCCCTCAACTTGCGCTCTGATAAGCTCCAGTCTTTCCTTACTGCTGCAGTGCAAGTTGTAGGGATATCAAGCACCCTATCCCCTACCCTATCAACAGAACAATAGGTAACAAGATACACAGTTCATATAGGAACTGATCTATGCTGCTAACACTACTTTGGGCTATTAGTTCTGCTGGTAAAGAAACTGTCCTGTATTTTAGCAAGTCGGAAAAGGGTCGAAACTGTCCACATTAGCTCCCATTCACTTTAACGGCAGATGGATCACTTTTTTGCCTGTAGGGAGCAAGATTTCTTGAGGGTGACAGAGTACCTAAGATAATTTTAAATTCACTGCAAGTGAATATTGGAAAGTGCTTTTCTTTTATTATCAGTAGTAGAGAAACATTTTAGCTGCCCTAACTGCTTATGGACAGCCCTGTGTGCCCCAGAGGTAATGGCTAATACTGCTAGTACAGAGGGTCTTTAAAACTTTATGCGTGTTTCTATGTTGAGAACTGTATTTACTGTCTCGGGCAGCTTTTTTTCAAGTTTATTTTAACAAGCTGGTTGTTAAACATGAAATAAACAGGATTGTTTTGTAATCTAAATGGACTTTTGCAGCTGTAAGGTACTACTTGAGTATTATAGAGAACGTGACATGCTATTTCTAGTCTTTATGTATAAAGTATTATATATATTATAGAAGCCTAGGTTTTAATAGCAGTGAGTTATTGGCTCTGGAGTTTACAACCTTTTACCAGAACTGTAAATTGCATGAACTGTGGTTCTAATGCAAGAAGAGCACCACAGTAGGGGTAAATCCATAAGATATAGGTGGTCCATAAATTAATTTAAGTCTGGAATAATAAATCGAACACGTCTCTATCAACAGGATCTCAAAGTTGCTTTCTGCCTCCAGTGGCTATTGCAATTAGCACATTTTATGTTTTCCAAAAAGCAGTATCTTTTTGGTCTGGTTTTTCGTATATAAACTCAAAACTATATAATACGGGAGCTTGATATACATAGTTTGTTGAATTCAATGCAATACGTTCTGGAATTATGTAAAGGCTTTTTCTCCAGTTTTGTTAATTGCTATACATATGAAAAATGGACAGAGCTATACATACAGTATATATCTGTCTATATCTATATATCTTTATAACACCGGTTATGGATATGGATGGATGGATATGTATAAGAGAAAAGTACATTTGGGGTTAACACTTTATGGGTATATTAACTTAAGATACTCACTATGTTATGTAAAGTTTAGGTTGAAAACAAAAATCTACACCATGGCAATAATGGAATACTCTGAGCACATACTTGTCATAACTAAGGATCCTGAAATCTGGAAAAAAAAACAATACAAAACGTATTGCTATCAGTAATTGGTATTCAGAAAAATGCACTAAAGCATACCATAAACAATAAAAGTTTCATAAATTGAATTATAAAAAAATACTAATGTTTACTAGAATATTAGTTCAGCAGAACACTGGGTTACTTCGCTCTGTAGAATATAAGAAAATTGTGATATGCTTATAAGAAAAAGCTAAGCAGTCAAACACACAAATCATCTTTAATTTCTACATTCTCATTTAGGACAGATGCAGATGAAGCAAACTTTTGTTTTATATACTACTAAAGTTATGGGACCTGTTATGCAGAATGCCCAGGACCTCTGGTCTTCTTGATATGGGTCTTTCTGTAATAAATATTAAACCCAAAAGGATTGTTTTGCCTCTGATAAAGATACATTATATCTTAGTTGGGATTAAGCACAAGGCACATTTTTTTTTAATTACACGTGTTAAATGTATACAATCCTGCAGATGTTCCATTAAAAAGACCTTAATCCACAATGCCACCACCATTACATTTAAATAACATGAGTAGAATGCAGGTCTTTGCCTTAGGGCTAATGGTTATTTCTGAAAGAACATCTGAAGATAAAGAGTAAAAATTGCAGAAAAGAAAATTAGACATCTTGGCAGAAACATGAGATGCAGTGCAAACCAAAACAAATTCATCATCCGTGATCTGTTGTCATAGAAAAACATGATCCTGTTCTGTTGTGTGTGTCATGTGACTGATGTCAGGAGTGAAAAATGACATGTAAGTGATAAAGAGACCCTTGAAAGAAAGGTTTTATCCTTCTGCTTAAGCTATCATTAACAAAAAAAAAAAAATCTTTGGCACATATTTGGCTTTAAACTGTCTAATAAAGCACTGACTATGCAAGAAAAGTCCACAGCTCCAGTTACTGATCAATGTCAAACCTGTCAGGATGTTTACTAAAATTTGTCTTTAAAAAAAAAAAAGGTTGCAAAAAGTTACTTTTAAATTAATTTTAAACCTTAGCTCCCAACTGTTGGGTGTTACACTTACAGTGTGTGTGCCACAAAAGAAATGAGTCAATTATATTTGCTGCATCTGAAGCTCATACATTTCTTTCTTTTTAGGCAACACTAATGTTGCATGCCAAATGTGTTGAGCAATTGATACTAATATTATATATTTAGAAAGCAGAGTTAAATAATTTCAATTTTCATTAAAGTGGACCTGCCACCCAGACACAAAAATCTGTATAATAAAAGTCCTTTTCAAATTAAACATGAAACCCAATTTCTATTTTTTATTAAAGCATTCATAGCTGTTGTAAGCTCATTTAAAAATCTCAGCTGTCAATCAAATATTGTCTGCCCCTCCTCTATGCCTGTGGCATAGAGGCGGGGAAGACAATTACTTTCACTTTCAATTCAGCACTTCTTAGATGTCACTGCTCCCCACACATTCCCCCAGTTCTCTTTACCATATAACTGTGTGGTCAGGGCATGGTGATGGACATCAGGTCCCCCATTCTGGTGCACAAGCAAGATTCTGAGATGATACAAGGCTTTTCTTAATAACAGTGTCCACAAAATGGCTGCTGCCTGCTTGCTATAATTTTTAAATCCCAGACTGAAGGAAACAAGATTCAAATCATTTATATAGTGTAAGTTAAGTTCATTTTCCTTGACTAATCTGATAAAATAGGATTTTTTTTTTTTGGGTGACAGGTCCCCTTTAAAGGATAGCTAAAATCACTAGGGTGACCCAAGTGGTTAGACACCCCCAACAACAGACCCCCTGTGATTCTAATCACTTAGCTCCTACCCCAGGCTGACACTCCTCTTATTCATGTGCAGTCAAGAAATTCTGCATTTCACATGTGGCCAGTGGTGATCTCTCTCCTTATACTTTCACTCAAAGTTTATCAAAAGTTTGATTTCTGACTAGTAAATGCTACCTGCTAATTGGTTGCTAAGGATGACTAGACTGGAACCAAACTGTGTCAAACTTTTATAACATGACCCACAAACAATCTTTAAAATAAAACCTGAGATGTTGTCAGGTGCTCACACATAATTTCAACCTCCTAAAACATTACTTCATAAATTATTTAATGGGGATTTAAAGTGTAGTTCTAAACCTGCTTTTCAAAATGTTCCCTACTATATAAAATATGGCTCCTTAGTCAAAAATACCTTGGCAATGCACATGACCTTTCAAAAAAATGAGATCAAAAACATTTGTGTGTGCTCCTTTTGCCTAGACAATGTATTAGAGTAAGCTGCCCTTTTAAATAACTGACAAAAAAGACACAACGTGCATGTCTACAGACAAATTGCAGAGAGTGAAATTGGAACTTGATTATTTAAGAAATTCCACAGAATTTATTGATTTAGAAAGCTTCTATAAAATGTTAACTTTCAGACCCTTAAAGGAGAACTAACCCCTAAAGTAAAAAACCCCCTACCCTACATAGACCCCCCTCCCCCCAGCCTAAAGGTTAAACCGAGCAAATGCCCCATAGATTTTACTTAATCCTCGGTGCAGATTCAGGCATCGGAGTTCACAGATGCCATCTTCAGCTGCTTCGGTAATCTTCAGAATGAGACCGGCGCTTCTGCATTTTTTTGTGAGTTTTGGCACGTGGGCAGTTGTTGCAGAACAGAAGATTGCTCCAACAGCGCATGCGCCGCCACGCCGGACTCATTCTGAAGATTTCCGAAGAGAAGTAGATAGTGCCCGTGAACTCCGATGCCTGAATCTGCACCGAGGGGTAAGTAAAACATTTGGGACATTTGCCCGGGTAACACTTAGGCTGGGGGGAGGAGGGTCTATGTAGGGTAGGGTTTTTTTAACGTTTTTATTGAAAAAAATCATGCATCTGCATGTGGCAAAACAAAGCAAATCCTTAGAATTATCATATAATTTGAAGGTAAAATCATAGGCTGGTGTTTTCAGTAAATGGGAAGACAATCAGGTGTGAGTGAGAGACCCTGTTTTATTTACAGGGATCCAGCAAAACCTTTGTGGATGTATCTCATGGCAATAAAAGGGGTGTCTGAGGACCTCAGAAACTTTTTGTTGCTGTCCATACAGCTGGAAAAGGTTACAATACTATCTCAAAAGAGTTTGGACTCCACCAGACAGATGGTGTACAAACGGAAGAAATTCAAGACCATTGTTAGCCTACCCAGAAGTGATCGACCATCAAAGATAACTCGAACTGCAAGGCGTTTAATAGTCAGAGAACTTCTAAGCAACTGAAGAGCTTCCTCACATTGGAGACTGCTGATGTTCATCTGTCCACCATAAGTAGAACACTGAACAGCAATTGTGTGTACAGCAGGGTAGCAAGGAGAAAGGCACTGCTCTCCCCCAAAAATATTGCTGACCGTCTACAGCTTGATTAAGATTATGTAGACCAGAAGGCTACTGTAAAATGTGTGGGCTTTAAGGAGGAGCGTAACATTTGAAGAAAAACACTGCATTCCAGCATAAGATCTTTATCCCATCTGTGAAACATACAGTATTGGTGAGTGAGTTCTGGTTTGAGCCAGGAAGGCATGCCATCATTGATGGAACAATGAATTCTCAACTATACCAGAGAATTCTAAAGAAAAATATCTAACATCTGCCATCAGATGTATCAGTGAACTAAATCTCAAGAGACATTGGGTCAGGCAGCAAGACAACAATCCTAAACACACAAGTTGTTCTACCAAAGAATGGTTAACGTGGAATGATAAAGTGAATGTTAGGAATTGGCCAAGTCAAAGTCCTGACCTTACTCCAAGTGAAATGTCCGAAAGTGTGTGGTTCATGTCAGGAAACATGTTCTTTATGGAGGAACTAGCAAAAATACCTCTGAGCCGATGTATGGGACTGATCAACAGCAAAAGGGGGTCACACCAAATACTGAGAGCACAATTCACTTAATTTAATATAAAAATACAGAAAAATTTAAAGGGTTCAAAAACATTTGTTGACCACTACGTATGTCTGAAATTACGTATTATATTCAGTGAATATACAGTTGGCATCTTCAAATTGCACACAAATGTATCATCTAAAATAAATGAATCTATTGCAATACGTTTGATGTTCACAAAACAGGGTTCCATTGTTATTGTAACTTTATTATTTCATTCTGAACGTAAATTAGACTTTCATTAGATTGACAAAATTACTGATATCCAAGACTTAATATCTGGTAATATAAAACGAAACAATTTTTACTAATTATTCATCCATTAGTAAAAATCAGAAGCAACATCGTAATGTGCCAATTTTTACTAATGGATGAATAAAGTTTTATATTTATACCACTCTCCTTTTTGTCTACAAACTAATGCTGCCTGGAACGCCAAAGGATTCCAGCACCCAGCATTTTACAAGCTGCCAGTTTCTTGTGTGGATGATATGCGGTGAGTCGGAGCGGTAACGCTAGTTTTTCTCTTAATATCTGGTAACACACACCCCTGAAAGTAAGCTCTTCCTATAGCCGGACTGTTTGGACCACTCTTTGTAACTGCAGTTTTCAGATCTCTCCACAAGTGTTCAGTGGAATTTAGATCTGGTTTCATTGCTTACCCTGGCCACTTAAAATTGTCCCTAGAGTTCCAGGATAAGAAAAGCAACACTAAAACATCAGCGAATCTCCTCAACGTTTTACTGTAGGGACGCATTCTCCTTAAAAACTTCCAATTTTTTTCTGATAAAGAAATGTTTTGCCTTAATAACAAAAGTCATCTCATCTGTCCATGGGACTATAATGAATGCCAGTCGACAGCTTTCTCAAGCCTTGTCAGCAGTGGTGTTTTCCGCGGGGTCTACCATATCCCCTTTATTGTTTTATTGAGTTGGTGGCTAAAGTTGATAAGCAGAATGGTTATACCTTTTGTGTGAAAGTCAGCTGGAACCTGTCTGTGATGAAAGAACCTCAATAAACTTCCATTGTGGATAACCCTTTTCTACGACCCTTAATTTTTCTCTTGGGTCCATGAATATTAGCTATTATGCAATGAGCTTCATATGTCTTCATAACTTTGTGTTCAACAGACACAGGAACCATATGGTCTCTGGAGATGGAATTGGAGCCTTGATATTGTCCACTCCATTTTAGAAATCCTGCTTGAATGAGAGAAGTAATTTATTTACAGCTATTTTGTCTTGTTCGTCTGTAAACAAAAGAAGAACATGAATGAATGCCATAGCATTTTTATTTCAAACAATTTTCTGGAAATTTTTTTTTATAAATAAATGTTCTTGGCACATTACTCAATAGCAGAGAACAGACTAACAGGCAAACTTTGTGGTACTTTACTGAGGAAAGAGCACAGACTAGTGGCAGCAAAAATTCAGGGCAAATTAATAAGAAAAGCGAATTGCAGCAAACATTCACAATTGAACATTCTAAAGAACAGATACTGGATCTGAAAGCTTTAAATGCCAAATGGCATACATCAAATAAAATAAAAGTATTTCAGAGTTGTTTCCAGTGCCCATGGGGCCATCAAAAGTTTTCAGAATAAAATTGCTATAGGATATTTTGATCCACACAATATATTATAGATTTATTTTTTTCTTATGGAACCAATGAAAAAAAAGAAAATTGGCAGAAAGTAATGTGAGTATAGCCTCCAGCAAAGCAGGCTTTGGAAAACAAGACACCAAACAGCATGGGACAGAATTCTAGTGATGGCTCTTTATACAGAAACAGTTCACTAATTAAATGTTTCAGAACGGCTCAAAAAATAAAAAATCAAGCTGTGAATATCAATCAGGGCACTATTTTTAACATCCCAAAATGATTTATAACAATATCTTGTTTTGACGTAGAAGAGAACCTTATATGCATAAAATCGAAGCCCCTTATGCTCTGTAAAAATGTTACACCATCTATAACATCAGCTACCTTTTGTGATTGGGAAATGTAATTTTTTTTTTTTAGAAGCAGTTAAATAAAACAACAAAAAAATAAAGGGGAGAATTGGTAGATAATAATATCACTACACAGCTAGGACAAATAAGTAACCCTGTTCATTTTATTACAGAATTCAGCCCGCAGTATAACAACATAAAGAAATTATTTGAAAGAACTTTGAGTATCCTAAGAACAGATCCAGCACTAGATCAGGTACTCGATTTAGGCTATAAAACAGTTACTCGTCACACCCGTACAATAGGCAATTCACTCGCCCCCAGTTGGGTCCAAGTACCCACTACTAACACTTGCTGGTTAAACACCAAGGGCATATATAAATGCCGTGCGTCTAGATGCTTAACTTGTGCACATGTCACGAAGACCAAATCTTTTAGGTCTAGTGTAACTGGACGTGAATACACCATTAGATGGTACATCAATTGCAATACTTCATTTGTAGTTTATCTTTTAGAATGTGAGTTCTGTAATATCCAATATGTAGGTCAAACCTCTCGCCCATTGAAAAACCGTATTAGAGAGCATATTTTGGATATAAGGAAGGGACATAGAGATTTCCAAGTAGCAAAGCATTTCCAAGACTGTAATGGGGGAGATATTACCAAATTGTCTGTCTTAAGTGTTGATAGAATGGTAAGGGGAAAACGAGGGGGAGACGTTTTGCCTAAACTACTTCGTTGGAAACTATTCTTTTTAGAAAGTAGGAAACCCATTGGTCTAAATAGTGACTTTGATGTCACATGCTTTTTTTGAGTAATTACTGTTCTCTTTGAACACTTCATTTCTCAAACTATACATACTTCATTAAATATTTTCTTTAACAAAGGTCTGTTCTTCAATGAAGGCTAATCTATGTGTCGGAAATGTACCAAATATACTTATTATATCCGTATATATGAAAAAAATATACACTGGGAAAACCTGATCAAATTGTAACTGTATTGCAACTTTTAATCTTTAATTTTCTTTACGTATATTTTTTCTTTTTGCTTCTATTTTTTCTTTCAGATTACTTTATTTAGAATTACTTTATTATTGTTTCATTTTTTTACATACATATATTTCTTTTCTCTTCATTTCTTCTTTATTGTTTGGTTTTTTGCTTTTTTGTTGAGGTGTATTTTTTGTATTATTGTTTTGTGCATGTATGTAACAATTAGCTTTTTAACCACTAGGTGGAACTTCACAAATTGTAACAGTGGTAACGTGTTTGCAGCTTTGAGATTGGCTACAGCCCCTTTATAACTTGTGTACAGGGGTGTGCCATTTAGCCTATGAGTAAGTGCCCCAATAGGCACGAAACACGTTAGGTCTTATGTCCTAATACATTTTTCTACTTTTTATATATTTGTTTCTTTATTATTTGAGGTCCTCACATTCTTTTTGGATACAGTGTTTTGAGAATTGGTAGATAACCGCACAGCAAGTTTACTAATGAACTGAAACATGGGAACACTCTTTAGTCCATTTGTTACATATCAAATACACTGTCCTTCTTGTACGCATATACACATTCACTTACAGTATAGGACAGTTATATTTTAATGCTAGTTCAACAAGTCAGTAGAAGGCATTTACTATAGAGTCCAGCAGTGGCTCAAGTATCCATGGGGTATCCACACAAAAAAGAGGGTCGTTTTGCAGATCTTCCTGTTTTCAGCAACAGCACTTCCTGGGGGTCAGTCTGATGTGGATTTGGTTGGGGATAAGGCTGTCACAGATTGGGTAGAGGGTCCAAGCAGGTAAAAATGCAGGTCGCTGACACAGGTTTCAAAAATTGGTTTGCACAGGACTATTTTACTGTTGCGCCCTGGCAGAAGTGCAAGAGACCTATGGGTGTAAGAGCAGGACCCTTATGCACGGAGCACTTCTAGCTGGGGGAATAGTTGCGCTCTGCTCTTTGCACCAGATAGAAAAAAACGTAGCATGAGTGCAGAACACAGCATTGCCTGTGTGTCTTCCCCTTCATAAATACACAGCTGCCGAACTAAGTCAAGTGTGTCCATGGGACAGCCACGGGTATGTATGCTCCTATAGAGAGTGAAGAGACCTGCAACAATTCAGTAATCTGTAGAAACTAAGAGTGGGAACATCATAGGAAAAAACATCCTGATGAACCAGTAGCAAAAATTCCTTATTAAAATATTTGACTACATTCCCTATGGGATGTCCTGTACTTTACTTGTAATATTAAATAATTAATATCCAGTTTAGAAAATTTGTATGGGGCAGAGTTGCAACCTGGGCCTATTAGTTTTAGTTCCCGATTACAGGGGTGGTTCACCTTTAAGTTAACTCTAGAATGGCTAATTCTAAGCAACTTTTCAATTAGTCTTCATTATTTATTTTTGTTTCTGAATTATTAGTCTTTTCCTTCTGACTCTTTCAAGCTTTCAAATGGGTGTCATGCACCCTATCTAAAAACAAATACTAACTAAACAAATAAAAACTAAAGTACAAATACTTGGTTACTACTCATCTTTCTATTCGGGCCCTCTCCTATTCATATTCCAGTCTCTTATTCAAATCAATGCATGATTGCAAGGGTAATTTAAACCCTAGCAACCAGACTCCTGAAATTGCAAACTGGAGAGCTGCTGAATAAAAAGCTAAATAACTGAAAAACTATAAATATTAAAAAAAAATGAAAATCAATTGGAAATTGTCTCAGAATATTAATCTCTACATCACACTAAGTTGACTTAAAGGTGAACAACCCCATTTAATGATATATATCGTGTTTATAAAAATGTATGCCATCAAAACAATTTTGCCATTGCGGTTAACTTTGCCTTAAAAATCCTATTTCTTTTAATAACAAAATGGAAAAACTCAAACAACATGAGGTCCAGAACACTATTTACTCTGTAAGGCATCACCTGAATGAAGTCAGTAACAACACAATCACCATTGCAATTATGTTTGTTCTTTTGGCATCCATATACATACCCAGGCTCACGGATTTTATTGCATTGTACACTGTGCAATATAAACCAAAATATACAATAACAATATATATGAATGAACACCATATAAAAGTGCCCAGTAGAAGTTACAGCAGGAAGGTTAGCTTAACAGATAAATACATTGGTTGCTAAGCATATAAAATAGGGAAACTATGACAGCACAAGTTTTTTTTTTTCTTACAGATCATTATTTATTAGAGGATCAAGGGTTAAAAAAGCATGGTATTCATGGGATTTCACCAGTGCAGTTTAATTTTTTAAAGTTACCCACAGCCAGATGATAAGAGATGAATCAGAAAGGGAGTGTAAACTAGTTAAAAACAGAGTTTTTTTTAAATAAGTGACTGCATATCATATGCCAAATCTTTTGTATTTTCTTTAAAGGCAAAAGTTTCTTCTAACCTCAATTAGTGACTTGCTTTTAGACATGCCTCATTAACTCTCACTTGTGTGTGCTGGAAACAACCAATCTAAGTCTGGACAATAAGAATCATGGAAATGCAAGTCTAATTTTTAAAAGTAAATTCAGTTTAATAGAAGTCTATTATATATAATACTTTACAATTTATGAATTATTAAGCAAAAAGAACTACAATGTATTAGAATGAACTGTAGAGAATAGGTTTGACTAATCCAAAGAAATGCTTTAAAGCGATACGGACACATTACTATAAAAAAATCATAGGAACGTCAGTATCAAGTAGTTACTGCACTCAGAATAGTTCCCCTGAAAGCCTCCCCAAGCCCCGTGAACCTTTGCGCAGCTGACCCCCTAACACAGCTAACTGATCTTCTGCCTTGCTTCCGAGACGCTGGGCTGGAGGTGGATCGATCCTTCCATAGTCTGAAGTCCTGTTTTCATTCGTAATTTGCCTATGGAAGGATCGCGCCGCCCCCAGCCCAGCGTCACTGAAACAGCACAGAAGATTTTTTTAGCAGTGTCGGATGGTCGGGTCAGTGCAGGTTTGTGGGGCTGGGGGCGGCTTTGAGGGAAAATATTCTGGGTGCAGCTTTAAAGGAGAACTACACAAACCATCGCAAGCTTTTTGAAAAGTAAATATAATTTCATGCTACTTTGCAATATACATTAAAAAATATGCAGACTTTTCATGATTTTTAATGGCTTCTGGCAGTTCCCTAAGCCTAGCCCCCTGCTCTTCTGCTGATTTGTCTGACTACTTTGCTGAGCTGGCTGACTACTGTTACTTTGTATCAACAGCCATCTGTCCTTAGATTGTATCCTCCAAACCCCACAACTCCCCGCACACATGATTTCAATAACATACAGAACATCACAGTGCAATGCATTGGGGGTTATGTAGTTCCTGCATGCTGTCTGTAAGCTGTGGAGAAGTTTGTAACATCAGTGTTTAGTCCCTCCTTCCCTGCCAGGATTTCAAATGATGCAGAAAGAGAAGAACTGTTAACCAGCTGGATTGCAGCATAGAAAATGTGATTTATTCATACTTTTTGAAGAAACAGGTAACTGTGATGGGTATATTAGGGGTTTCTCTGTTATGTGGGCCTCTTTATCAAATTTTGGTTTGGATGCCGGAGTTCACCTTTAATGAATAAACTAATTTATTAATCTATTATGCTTACAAATACAACATGCATAACTAGATTTTAGGGTGCATGGCTTACCCTTGGCATGAGGAAAACATACAAAATGATATAATTGCCAACACTCCTTTTCTGTTTTTAAAATCCCTTCATCGCATTATATGTGGTTTAAGCACACATACTTTTCTCGCAAAGTACATCACTCAAAAACTCTACATTTCTGTCCATATCTAAGAACTTTCTCAAGGGAACAAACCAAACCATAAAGCAACCAGAAACACAACACTACATTAAGGGGCAGATTTACTAAGCTTGAGTGAAGGATTCGAATTAAAAAAACTTCGAATTTCAAAGTAGTTTTTTGGGCACTTCGACCATCGAATAGGCTCACTTACACTCCTTTCAGGTTTTGGTTGACCTCACTAATTTAACTCTGCACTGCTACTATTTGGAACAAGCTATTATTATTTTGAACAAGCATCAATTAATGATTCAATTACACAGAATCAGCAGCATGCATGTCATGACTGATGGGTCTGTTGGTTTTCTATTACTCTACTACACCCACTAGTAAATAATTTGCCATGTATAAATATTATTTAACCCTTTAAGTGCCACAGATCGTAGAATCTACGTTCTGTGGATCAAAGGACCAAAGTGCCACAGATCGTAGATTCTACGTTCTGCAGCACTTCTGGGTTTGCGAGCGGAGGAGCGGCTGTTAGAGCCGCTCGCTCCGTTCCTTCACGATCCCCTGCCCCTAGACAACGAGCAGAGCAGGGGATCGAGTGGCCCCTGGGGCGCGATCGCCCAGGGGCCCCAAAGCAGCAGCAGGGACGCGTTTCCTATGCGTCCTGCAGCTGCCTACACTTCACTTTCGCCCAGCTCCGCCCCCCATGCCTGATGACGGTTGGAGCTGGAGATCTGCTGTGTGGGACCCTTTCTCATGGATCTGATGCATCTACCCCAGGTAAGTGTAACATTTACACACACCAACACACACTTATTACAGTAATATACACTTACATTCACACTTACACACACTCACACATAGATTTTTGGGGATTGGGGGGTCACACACACTCACAGCACCCATGTACACTTGTACACGCGCAAATAACATGCAATTTACCCGTTGTGCACACGCATATGTACATATATGGCTTTGTGGCTTTTTTTTTTTCTTATCGCATCGTCTCTTTTTTGGCAAAAAAAAAATGTTTTATTGCCGTTCCGAATAGCGTATTCGCTACCCGTATTGTGCAATAGCTTTTGTATGTTATTTTGGTGGTTATATTGCAATTTTGGGTATTTTGGTGCATTTTTAGCCATTTTATTGAATTTTTAGCCATTTTATTGCATTTTCAGCTCTGCATTTGTGTTGTTCACTTGTTTCTGTCCATATAATCGATTTGGCCCAGCTAAAATATTCAAACGGTAATTCTGGTGGCCGATTACACTAGTGTAAAAAAAAAAAAAGCATTGATTTTTGTGGTTTTATTCGTTTTTGGTGATTTATTTGCATTTCACACTGTTCTGTGTTATTTTGTTTTGCCTATGTAAATTTTATCTACTATATATCCATTTGTGGGTCTCTGTGTGCCACATAGTCTGGTAAATCTATGCATATTGGGCATCAAAGTGTTCAGTAGACGCCTGTCGTTCATATTTAGGATGTTTTATGCTGATACGTTACAAAATGTGGGGCACATAATGGGGTAAAATAAAGCTTTGTGACGATTTTCAGAAATTTGATAAAAACCACTACGTTCGGCATAGCTTTGCAGTTTGGTAGTTTGCAGTAGAAAGATGTAATTACCTGTTTTAGATTCGTCAGAATGTGTACTTTCTAAAAAACATATGGTTTTCTAGGGTCTCCATACTGTTAGGGGGTCTTATGGTGCAAATACACATACTGGGTGCTTATATTGCGTCAGCCATGAAAATTTATATACACTACTGTCATTTGGGCGCCTCTGTACACCACATAGTTTGGTAAATCTATGCATATTGGGCATCAAAGTGTTCAGTAGACCCCTGTCGTTCATATTTAGGATGTTTTATGCTGATAAGTTACGAAATGTGGGGCATATAATGGGGTAAAATTCAAGCTTTGTGACGATTTTCAGAAAGTTTGGCAGTTTGCAGTAGAAACACTTATTTACCCATATTGGATTAGTCAGAATGTGTACTTTCTGAAAATATGTGGTTTTCTGGGGTCTCTGTACTGTTAGGGGGGTCTAATGTCGCATAATACACACACCAGGTGCTTATATTGCAGCAGCCAGCGCGTCAGCTGTGAAAATGTATATACACTATTGTCATTTGGGGGTCTCTGTGCGCCACATAGTTTGGTATATCTATACATATTGGGCATCAAAGTGTTCAGTAGACCCCTGTCGTTCATATTTAGGATGTTTTATGCTGATAAGTTATGAAATGTGGGGCATATAATGGGGTAAAATTCAAGTTTTGTGACGATTTTCAGAAATTTGATAAAAACCGTTACGTTCAGCATTGCTTTGCAGTTTGCAGTAGGAACACTTATTTACCCATATTACACACACCGTGTGCTTATATTGCAGCAGCCAGCGCGCGTCAGCCGTGAAAATGTATATACACTATTGTCATTTGGGGGTCTCTGTGCGCCACATAGTTTGGTATATCTATGCATATTGGGCATCAAAGTGTTTAGTAGACCCCTGGCGTTCATATTTAGGATGTTTTATGCTGATAAGTTACGAAATGTGGAGCATATAATGGGGTAAAATTCAAGCTTTGTGACGATTTTCAGAAATTTGATAAAAACCGTTATGTTCAGCATTGCTTTGCAGTTTGGCAGTTTGCAGTAGAAACACTTATTTACCCATATTGGATTCGTCAGAATGTGTACTTTCTGAAAATATATGGTTTTCTGGGGTCTCTGTACTGTTAGGTGGTCTAATGTCGCATAATACACACACCGGGTGGTTATATTGCAGCAGCCAGCGCGTCAGCCGTGAAAATGTCTATACATATTGTCATTTGGGGGTCTCTGTGCGCCACATAGTTTGGTATATCTATGCACATTGGGCATCAAACTGTTTAGTAGACCCCTATGTTTATATTTAGGATGCATTATGCTGGTAATGATACATGGACAATACGATGCTGGAAAGTTGAAGCTTTGAGGCAATTTTCAGATATTTCACCAAAACCGCCAAATTTGGCAAAGCGTTGCGACTCAGTAGTTTGGGGCAGAAAGGCATGGGTACCCATTTTAGATTCTGTATAATGTGTACTTTCCAAAAATGTATGGGTTTGGGGGGGTAAACATATATTTCTGTGTTTTTACCCCACAAAAATGCAGTCAATGTGTTGATTTTTCATTAGCTGGTTACCCACAGGACTATTTGTATGCGCTAACTTCATTTTGGGGCCTCTAAATGCCAGATACTTTGGTACACCTATGAACAATGGCCACCAAACTGTTCGGAGGAACCCTGGCAATCATATTTAGGGTGCTTTTTCTTGGTGCGTAACGATACATGGGTGATATGGTGCTGAGTTGAAGCTTTGTGGCAATTTTCAGATATTTCACCAAAACCGACAATTTTGGGAAAGCCTTGCGACTCAGTAGTTTGGAGCAGAAATGCATGGGTACCCATTTTAGATTCAGTAGAATGTGTACTTTCCAAAAATATATGGGTTTGGGGGGTAAACATATATTTCTGTGTTTTTACCCCACAAAAATGCAGTCAATGTGTTGATTTCTCATTAGATGAAGTTACCCACAGGACTATTTGTATGCGCTAACTTCATTTTGAGGCCTCTAACTGCCAGATACTTTGGTAAACCTATGAACAATGGCCACCAAACTGTTTGGAGGAACCCTGGCAATCATATTTAGGGTGTTTTTTCTTGGTGCGTAACGATACATGGGTGATATGGTGCTGAGAAGTTGAAGCTTTGAGGCAATTTTCAGATATTTCACCAAAACCGACAATTGTGGGAAAGCCTTGCGACTCAGTAGTTTGGAGCAGAAAGGCATGGGTACCCATTTTAGATTCGGTAGAATGTGTACTTTCCAAAAATATATGGGTTTTGGGGGGTAAACATATTTTTCTGTGTTTTTACCCCACAAAAATGCAGTCAATGTGTTGATTTCTCATTAGATGAAGTTCCCCACAGGACTATTTGTATGCGCTAACTTCATTTTGAGGCCTCTAACTGCCAGATACTTTGGTAAACCTATGAACAATGGCCACCAAACTGTTCGGAGGAACCCTGGCAATCATATTTAGGGTGTTTTTTCTTGGTGCGTAACGATACATGGGTGATATGGTGCTGAGAAGTTGAAGCTTTGAGGCAATTTTCAGATATTTCACCAAAACCGACAATTGTGGGAAAGCCTTGCGACTCAGTAGTTTGGAGCAGAAAGGCATGGGTACCCATTTTAGATTCTGTAGAATGTGTACTTTCCAAAAATATATGGGTTTTGGGGGGTAAACATATATTTCTGTGTTTTTACCCCACAAAAATGCAGTCAATGTGTTGATTTTTCATTAGCTGGTTACCCACGGGACTGTTTGTATGCGCTAACTTCATTTTGGGGCCTCTAAATGCCAGATACTTTGGTAAACTTATGAACAATGGCCACCAAAATGTTCAGAGGAACCCTGGCAATCATATTTAGGGTGCTTTTTCTTAGTACGTAATGATACATGGGTGATATGGTGCTGAGAAGTTGAAGCTTTGAGGCAATTTTCAGATATTTCACCAAAACCGACAATTGTGGGAAAGCCTTGCGACTCAGTAGTTTGGAGCAGAAAGGCATGGGTACCCATTTTAGATTCTGTAGAATGTGTACTTTCCAAAAATATATGGGTTTTGGGGGGTAAACATATATTTCTGTGTTTTTACCCCACAAAAATGCAGTCAATGTGTTGATCTTTCATTAGCTGAAGTTAACCACGGGACTGTTTGTATGCGCTAACTTCATTTTGGGGCCTCTAAATGCCAGATACTTTGGTAAACTTATGAACAATGGCCACCAAAATGTTCAGAGGAACCCTGGCAATCATATTTAGGGTGCTTTTTCTTAGTACGTAATGATACATGGGTGATATGGTGCTGGGAAGTTGAAGGTTTGAGGCAATTTTCAGATATTTCACCAAAACCGACAATTGTGGGAAAGCCTTGCGACTCAGTAGTTTGGAGCAGAAAGGCATGGGTACCCATTTTAGATTCTGTAGAATGTGTACTTTCCAAAAATATATGGGTTTGGGGGGTAAACTTATATTTCTGTGTTTTTACCCCACAAAAAATGCAGTCAATGTGTTGATTTCTCAGTAGCTGAAGTAAAGTCCTGAACAATTTGGATGTGCTAACTTCATATTGGTGTCTCTAAATGCCAGATACTTTGGTAAACCTATGCATAATGGGTATCAAACTGTTCAGTGGACCCCTGGCAATCATATTTCAGGTGCTTTTTCTTGGTACCTAATATAGTTTGGGATATGTGGAGCAGCAAAATAAAACCTTTGAAATGATTTTTCAGAATTTTGAATTTTATTTTGAAAAACCGCTATGTTCAGACAAGCTTTTATGTTTGGTAGTTGGGAGTAGAGAGACATAGTTACCCATTTTGTAATCGGCAGAATCTGTACTTTTCAAAAATGTATGGTTTTCTGGGGTAAACCTATGGTTTCAGGATTTTTTGCCTTGGAATCTAAAACATGCCGTTTTCTGCCTTAGTGCTTTCAAAATTCAGTAATATACTGCCGGGAGTTTTTGCTGTACAGAAGTCCTAAATCTCCATAAAACTATACATATCTGGTATTGGCACGTTCGAGAGACATAAGGCTTTCCAAATCAGTTGGATTTTCATCTGTAAAATGAAATTTTTTTCTGGTATAAATTGATATACGATGAAAAATGGTAATTTTTCATTTTTTTTTGGTATTTAGCACTATACATTTTTTTGCACAGGTGGAAATACATGAAAACTCATGCAGATTTAGAAAGCTCAGTTTCTACCGAAAAAAACAATGTATAGTTTTCCTAGGTAAACCATAGGTTTCCCCTCAGAAAATGCCCCTAAAGTGAGAGAGCACAAAATGCTTAAAAACGGCTGGCATTTCGCGTAACCAAAGTGTGAAATTTTGCTGGCACTTAAAGGGTTAAATAATGATATACAGTATATAATGATATATGTAAGCATATATTATAAAAACAGATTCTATTTCAGATTTCTCCTCAGTTCAGGTCAGTCAATAAGCTGCAGGAGTAGATGTGAACTCCTAGCACATTCAGCTGTCAGCTTCCCAGTACTTTAGCAATTTATACAATTTGTAGTTCTCATTCAAAAAAAACGACCGCTGGGCAAAACGCTATAAAAAGGACAAATCAAAGTAATTTGCAGTTCAGCTGACCTTTCTGTTTTTCTCAATTTCATTCCGTGACTCATTGTCATTCATGTATTTCTCTGTTCCTTAAGAACTTTAGAAAGACCATTACCAGATATTTACTTCCGGGATCTAATAACAAATTAGATAAGTATATTATTAGAATTCTAAAAGTTCAAACTTAATAATAACTTAGAACAATGTATACTTAGTAAAATAAAGTTTAAAAATACATTTTTCCATTTTGTCAGAAATCAGCAGTCAACAGTCATTTCAATGCAAAAAATCCAAAACAAAAGGCAATCCCAGCTAAGGACTCCATAAATTTCCTTGTACAACATTTTGCTAGTATATTGTGAGCCAATAAGATGTGGTATAATAAATCACATCAGACGTAATCCTAAAAAAAGTCATAAAGTCATTTTATGACATAAAGTCATTTTAGATGTGTTAGAAGAATCTACCATGTGTATCCAAACACAATATAAATAAATAAACCATTAAACAGATTCTTAGAAATGAATTGTCATAAGACTCACTGAAAATAATGCATTACATTTAATGCAACATACACAAATAATGTAGCACTTTATCATAAAAAGTTATTGGCCAACAGTCAATTAGTCACAAACCATTGATTAACGGATTCTCAGCTCAGCACTGGCATATGGCCATTTACTTTAAGGGCAAACTTGACACCGCTTTTATCCTGGTAACAACGCAGCCACAACATGACCTCTCAGCTGCCCAAAATTAGACATGATAAAAATACAGTCTAAACAGAAAGTTGTCCAGCTGATGAGGAAACTATGAAGAAATACTGTCAAAGTTGTGGCTGTTTTCTCTTCAGACGTAAAATAAAGCATAAGTGGACACCCCCCTTTAGGCATTTTCATCTACAGTAACACGGTTCTTATGAGCTTGGCTGTCTTCTTGGACACGCCAAATATGTAGGTTTACAGTTTTGTGTTTCTAAGCAAATTTTAACATTTGTATATGTGTTTGCACCCCTCTCTATATACATAAATATACACAAAGTCAGCAATTTGTTTCTTTTTTTAATGCCAGTCAGTGATGTTGAGAAATTAGATGAATGGGTTTGACTTGACGGACAGTTGGCCTGTTTCAAGCCAGCTAATGTAGCTATATAGATATTTATTCCTTTTGGGTTATTTGGGCCCAAAGATTGCAATTTCAGTAAGGCTAAGGCCACACTAGGCGATAGCGCCGCGATTTGACTCGCGGCGACTTTTCGCCACGACTTTTAATCCGCAATCGCTGGGGAAACTTTTGCGCTGGCGTCTATGGGGAATCGCGGCGTAAAAACACACGCGTCGATCTTTTTTCTATTGTCGCTCGAAATCGCCTAGCGATAGAAAAAAGATCGCCGCGTGTGTTTTTACGCCGCGATTCCCCATAGACGCCAGCGCAAAAGTTTCCCCAGCGATTGCAGATTAAAAGTCGCCGCGAGTCAAATCGCGGCGCTATCGCCTAGTGTGGCCCTAGCCTAAGAGTTTGAACCTAAGAGCTCAGACTCAAGCCAAAAAGGGTCTCAATGTGATAAACGTTAACCTAACAATGAGATTTCAAATAAATATTTAAGTTTTAATTTGAACGCAAATTCAATTAATATGTTCCATCCTTTACATGTGAGGGAATTATCACTGCATCTTAAAGCAATAAACAATGGACATGAAGGATATGACATAATACACATATCAGTAACCAATGGGTTTTACACACATTTTCACAACGGGTAACAAATTACAATTATCCTGTATAAAATAAAAATTTTCTTTATTTACATACAATAAAGGGGCAAGGGAAATACAGAGAGGTCTTTAAATGACTCTCTAGCTAACTATAAATCCAGACTCACTAGTCTGAATAGACTAATAGCACAGATATAAATTCATATGCATATCCCATTGGGCAACTTGAAGTGTCTTGTTTTGATCACTAAAACAGCTGGTCAGGGCACAAATTACTCAGGAAATACACATTTATCCCCTTGGGCTAGAGGGGACTTGTGAGGTTGGAGTGCAAAAGAGTCATTTCCTGTTTTGTGTGTTTTCAGCAGCAACAAAGACATTATGTGTTACTAAATTACAGCATATCTTGAACCTTATAGCACTTGTGCTGTATGGCTTCTGAAGTCTGGACAAGAGAGTGGTGAAGGATTGATACTCATTTTTCATCAGTATACATAATACGTTTTTTGCCTGTGAGCCACATTCAAACATAGAGAAAGGTGGGGAGCAAAACAAGCATGAAAAAAGTCCCTGAGGAAGCCAAATAAGGGCTGTAATTGACTATTTGTTAGCCCCTATGTGCACCGACAGCCTGTATTGCAGTACACTAATTTTTATGCAACCAATATTAGCCTACAAGCAAGGAATTCAAATATAGGCACCTGCTTTGAGGCCAACGGGAGCAAAATCCAAGGGGTTGGTGCGCAACATGTTGCTCACGAGCCACTTGTTGGGGATCACTGCTCTAAACCTTCACTGCAAGAAACCAATTGCTCTTAAAGGAGAAAACTTTACCCCCAAACAACGTAGGTCTCTACAAAAAATATATTACACAAATAAACAAACAGTACATTATAGTTTACTTTGATACACTTTCAGTTTTTGATGTTACTGTGCCTTTAAATATAGTCAGCGTCAAAGGATTTATGTAGAACCCAATGGCCCTGCTAGGCTCATGATTTATGGTGTACACACACAATCCAAGGGCACACATATGTTAGGTCACATGAGCCAATTAATGGACCATGTTCTGTCTTTTACTCTCACACTTCTTCCTGTTACAGTTAAAGCTGCAGTATTTCTAGTTAGGTGATTTCTGAGGGAGCACACACACCACAACAAAATGGCGGCTCAAGGTAAAAAGGCAATATTTACTGTTCTGTAGGTTAAGTATTTATTCTAGGGAAGGTCCCTAAGTATGATTATAATACTGCACGATAGTGGAGTGCTCTACCTGGTTGTAGATCACATGTTGGAAGTGTTGGGTGCTTTACCGGAAGGCCCTTCCCTCGCACAGGGTCACGAATGCATATGATAGAAAATCCAGAAACACACCAATGAGTTGCTTAGTGACTTTTATTAAGTCCATTGGCTTCATAAAGGGCCCGGAGGGGCACGAAACGTTGCCCTTTTTTGCGGATACTTATGGGCTTAATAAAACACAGACTTCACTAAGCAACTCATTGGTGTGCTTCTGGATTTTCTATCATAAGTATAATTATAAGTCATATTCACAGGTCTCATCAAGCAATGCTCTTTATTTGACAATACAAGAATCAATGCTAAAGCAAGAATAGAAGCACAAGTAAAGATGAAACATCAATGCATGCTAAGTTTAACAGATTAATCTCAGTGCAATGTATGCATATATTTAGATTTTAATTTATTCAGCACACAGTACTGTACTTTAGAATGCCTCCCATTTTCTTACAATTGCAGAAAAAAAAGCCTCTGACCACACTCATGAAAAGCAACATACGTTTCATAAAAAACACTTAATATTTACACACACAAAGCTAAGCTCTGAATTTAAGTATAAAAAAACAACATATTAAAATAAGTGAAAACAGATTTCAATATTTTAACGGCAGGGGCCTAGAATCGGCAAACACTAAAATATCATATCTCCTGATTTGTGTATCCGTTAAATCACGCTAATGCAAGATTATTAGTAAATCTGAAAGTATCCGTGAAATAATCAATTTTTCAATGTCTTGCATTCTAACAAAGTTTTATATTGATTTTTCTTTAAATTTTAAAATAAAAACCAGTGCAAAAAAACCTGAAGTTACATAGTTTAAAATATTCAAACTAATGTTATGCAGTAAACGTTTCAATGATAAAAATCAGAACAAAGAATTCCAACAAAGAGAAAAAAATATAGGATGAATAGATAATGGTTCATGTACATTTCTGAAACTGTTTTAGCTAATCTTCTTGCTTTTCACCCTGTACAGTTTATCATCACAGCCTGATTGGGTGATTTTTTGCATGCCATCAATTCAGCTATTTTTTTCGATACCTTTAAAGGAACAGTAATGTCAAAAAATAAAAGTGTTTTAAAGTAATAAAAATAAAATGCAGTATTGCCCTGCACTGGTAAAACTGCTATGTTTGCTTAAGAAACACTACTATTGTTTATATAAATAAGCTGCTGTGTAGCAATGGGGGCAGCCATTCAAAGGAGGAAAGGCTCAGGTTACACAGTAGATAGCAAATAAGCTCTGTCTGTCTAATGGTTTTATCTGTTATCCATTAGCTAACCTGTGCCATATAGCCGTTTTTCAATTTCCGCCATTGCTCCACAGCAGCTTGTTTATATGAACTATAGTAGTGTTTCTGAAGCAAACAGATCAGTTTTACCAGTGCAGGGCAACAATACATGATATGTTCATTACTTTAAAACACTTACATTTTTTGGTGTTACTGTTCCTTTAACCAGACATATCTTCCTTTTGAATTATTTTGGAAGACAAATAATTTAGCTTTGATATTTAAATTTGTTTCACAAGTTGGTGAACTGGTTGAAGCAGTTCCTTTATTGTTTACTTGATCAGACCCAACAGTTTTACTTTTTGTAGCTTTTATAGGATTCCTTTTGACACAGTTGGCCACAGGTGACATTGGTTGGACTCAAATTTTCCTCCCTCTGAATCTACTAGTTTATTGCTACTACTTATTGATGTTTTCCTTTTTTTACCACCACAAGAATTCAGCTCTCCGGGATCTTGAGCAGACATCCTTTTTCGAGAAGAACCCTTTTTGTTTACGTTGAATAAAGGTGAGGTTGGTGACTTTGGAGGCAGGGTTCCCAAAGAAAATCTAGAAATTGGTCTTCTCTGACATTCCTTATCTGCTGAAAAAAAGTCTTCAAAACATGTTCCCTCTGAATCAGAGCCATTTGTTAATTCACTAAATTTTGCTATCTCAGGCACCACAATCATTTTGGTAGATGTAGAATGTTCGGATCTCAGGCTGGATAACCTTGCTTTCTTCACAGTAGGTTTGTTTGCCAGGGCTCCATAGTACACACTGGAATCCAATACATTTTTTGTACTACAATTCATAACAGAATCTGGATCTTCAACGATTTTAGATCTTACAAGTGACTTTCTGCTTTTCTTTTGAGAATCTGTGATTGCATGATTATTCTTCTTGCCTTTGCTTTGCAGAGGAGTCAAATTAAAAGATGAAATGCCAGAATTTATTAGGCAGTTTGGCTCTTCTAGTTCTGTAGCACCTTTCACATATTCTTTTCTTGTTACTTTGTTTTTCCGGTCATTAGAAATGCTCTGTTTCTTTTCTAGACTGGCCCAAAGCTCATCATAACTAGTGTCAAGATCAGTAGAGCCATTGCCTGAAAAAGAGAATATTATTTTTAAGCAGATTTTAAAATAAAGATTTAAATAAGCCATATTGTTTAAAGAAATCACGGTGACATTTTAAGGCAGAAATTAATGGACCAAAAGCAGATGGGCCTACAGTGGGCCCCATACATAGGTCAGTAAGCTTGCAACTTCTTTTAGAGGGATCAAGGTGGCATGTTTTGTTTTATTGGATGTGTATAGCCAGCATAATTTGGGTTTAAAACTGAAGAGCTGGAATGGAAAGTGAAAGAGAAGACAATTATTCTGTAGCATTATTAAAAATATGAGAAAGGAGAGGTCGGTGAGGGAAAGATTAGTTTTAAGAGCTGGTGGTAAACAGAGCTAAAACAATATAAGCAGAGGTCAGGTAAGTGTAAACTTTACGCACCAGATATTTGTTTCCTGGCTTGAACTAGTAATGCTAACTGGTCTTCACTCAAATTACAAGTGATAGATTTAGAGCCTGGCAATAAAAGGAAGACAAGGAAAGTGGATATTCACTGAAGGGATTTACAGAAATAGAGCTCAGGGGATAAAAAAAACACAACAGTGTTGCTTATTTGAAAGTGTTATATCCTTATGCAGTATTTCTCCTGGTTTAGTCTCAGATTTTTGCAATATGACAGAATTCCTCTATGACTTATGTTTTAATGCTAGGGACATATGCTTGATATTTTAATTTATTCAATAAATGTTACATTTTAAATAGGGACAGACCACTCTCTTACTTGTAAAGAAGGGGCAGGTGCAGTTACTTTATTACTTCTCTTTTTTTCTAGTACTCCCATTCTGACCCTGCATGCCATCCCTCTAGACCCCTTACTTCATGAGTGATCAATTAAGCCAGGGGGTATATCCATGATATTTCATTACACTAATATCAGAATCAGCATTAAAGGGTAGGGGACATTTAAGTCACATTTGATCTGTGGGTCATTGACAGTGCACATGTAAACTGTCTTTGCTTAGCCAAAAAATGTTTAAAAATGCTTCTAGGTTTTTGTGTCAGTGCAGCCAGAAAACATAAGTAAAAAGGTAGACTTCATGAGTGTGTTAATTACTGAAACAGAACCACTTGATAGATTTACGCTGTAACAGACCTACCACACTTAAAAAAACAAGGAAAGGTAAAGTCACTGGAGGGGGGTATTAAATGAGCAAATGTGACATGCTTTGTCTGAATAGTACAATGTTTCTGCTAATTGATTTTCAAAAATTAAGGATAGACAGGGTTTTTGAAGAGAATAACGTGTTCCCGTTCCATAAACTGTGCGTTAACCCGCAAGAATTGGATAGACAAAGAATCTAGACAAAGTTTTTAAACAAACATGTCTAAACATTTCATAAACACATTTAGCCATATTTCCCTCTAAACATTTTTTTTTAAACATACCAAGTGGAGAGTTCAAAGCAGGAGAACTATATCCAAGTGATGGCTTAAGTGGCAGGAAATCAAATGTCTGTGATATTTGGGAGGCTAAATAAATATATATATATATATATATATATATATATATATATCTCATTATATTAGGATGATATGTAAATATACAGAGCAGTCTAGCATTTAAATAGGAAAAGGTTGTGACCACTTGCAAAACTCACAAATATGGGCCCCCCACCAAATAGCTGTAGGTAATATACTCAAACAGTGTACAACATATAGGACACAAGTGGTTACTGATCCCTGTACCAAAATGATCGTGCTCCCATTTCAAAGAACTTCGAACACTCTGCTTCCAGTTAATGCAAATTACATTGTTAACCAATACCTGTAGGAGACAAATTCTCTCGCTTGTTTTTCGTTTCTTTTATTCTTGTTTCCATTGCATTGCAACGGTCAGCAGCCACAGCCTTTGGGCTGTACATTAATGTTCCATAATCATCAAATGATAAAACAGGATCATCTGTAGGGAGGTTACAAAATATGACTTATTTTCCAGGAATGTAATAAGAGATATAGAATATTTATAAACTTCAGTTTAAGCCATACAAACCAATGAAGAGATTCCCATCAACTCTACTGTAAAATACAAAAGCTCAGGCACTGTTTATTAGAGGTGTAAAGGCTTCAATATGTCTTTACCACCCAGTGTTCAACAAGGTTGATAAGCCAGTGTAGGTGTATTACATTACAACTAACAGCTCAGCACTTATGTCACACCTCTAAAGAATAAAACCCACAGCATTCATCAGGGAGTTTCTCAAATTGGCTTGTGTGCAGCAGATTGGCTACAGAAAAGTGTAAAAAAATGTAACCCCAGTAAACTGTCTTCTTTTGTCCTTTGAGTGCAGGAAAGCAGAAAATGAGTGCACAGAGGAAAGAAACAGATGCAAACATAAAAAAAGTTCTGCTTCCTTTTTACAAAGTGTAAACTAGATCTCGTGTACTCAAATATCAGAAAAATTACTTTTATAATTACAATTATTTTATTTATGAATGGTATATATATGCCTTAGTGACTAAAAAAGTACATGCAGATTCAAAGCACACGTACTGCGAACTTACCTACAGCAGCTTTTTGCACTTTTAGTTCTTTAGACATTTTATCAAATTTTCTTTGCATTCGTCTATCATTTTCGGGTGTTTT
Source organism: Xenopus petersii (assembly GCA_038501925.1). NCBI lineage: Eukaryota > Metazoa > Chordata > Amphibia > Anura > Pipidae > Xenopus > Xenopus petersii. The sequence continues at coordinate 62,063,343 of CM076681.1, read as the reverse complement.
CTCAACAAAATCCTTGGGTTGCATACACTTGTGCTAAGGGAGTCAAACCAGATATGCCTTGTTAGTTGCATTTTAAGCAAACAAAACAATACTGAAATAAATCTTACCAAAAAGTATATGTAATGTTTAAAATTACTAAGATTTTTTTCACTTTTTTCAGTTCAGTTGTTTTCGCTAGTTCACTAAAAATACTTTCTTTGATTAGTCTCTATTTTCTTTTTGTGATCTTTTTTTTAACACTGAAGTTTTTCACCTTCTTAGGTCTTTCTACAGCTGCTCTGGGAGGGGAGCCAGTGACATTAGTTGAGACATGTCTTATCTTTGTCCCTACTAAGCAGAGCCCTTGATAACCCCCACAAGAACCTCAAAACAAGCACAAAGTGTGCTTCATTACTCTTTACAGTGTGAAATATCAATGGTGTTTTTAATTTTTAATGTTTGAATATGAACTAAAAAAAAATCTTACTTTCTTTTTAAAATTCTGTGGCAATCCATCATTAGTGTTGATTGCTGGAAATTCAGATTCATCAATATGTGCTGCAGCCTCTCTGCATCTGATTAAAAAAAAAAAACAAAAAAGAAAATATGTAATAAAGTAACCATAAAAATGGCCAAATATATCACTGACCAAAGGGCTTATGTGCAGGAATAAGACTTAAATAAGAGATTATTTTGATGTTAGATAGTACTGTACTTTATTTTATTTAGCTGTGCAGATAAACTTCATAAGCAGATGCCTAGAACGCAATACAACCACAAAATTATATCTTCTTTATGAACTTTGATTCTGCTGTAAATACAACAGATTAACAGCAATGTTATAAATAACTGGCATCTCAGATAAATGGCAAATATAACTGTGTGTGCTTAGTGATATCCTTTTAAGGGGCTTTAAACTACTACCCACAACAGGCAGTTTTTTGAACTAATCCTAGTAAATTTTTCATATTCGTGCCATGACAGCAGCCAGACTACTGCAAACTTCAATTCAGTGACAGCCAGACATCCTTTCTTTATGCTTACATGTTTGTAAAAGCAAGGCAGAGTTTTTGTAATTCTCAGTGTCACACTGTTTTTTAAATTTTTCAATTAGCATGCCTTAAATTTCAAAGGAATGCAGACTGCATTAATTATTATAGTTATAGTTGAATATAAAATACCTTTTTCTTTTGGTACTAGACACCAGCACAAAACTGTGATGTACAATTCTATAACAATTCTAGAGAAACTTTTGCAATTATATATATGTAATAATATTTATTAAAGCAACACAAAATCTAAAAGTTTTTATAAATATTGCTTCTGATATCGCAGTAGTGACACCTAGAGGCACATTTATCAAGGGTCGAATTTCGAATCCATGTTTTTTTTTTTAAACTTCCTTAAATTTGATTGAAATTCGACTTAGGGAAATTATACCCCCAAAGTGAATACTTGAGCAACAAGTATATCAAAGTAAGTGGCATATTGAAGAATCTTATCAAACTGGAATGTATATTTAAGTAAATATTGCCCTTTTACATCTCTTGCCTTGAACCACCATTTCGTGATGGTCTGTGTGCTGTCTCAGAGATCACCTGACCAGAAATACTACAACTCTAACTGTAACAAGAAGAAGTGTGGAAGCAAAAGACAGAACTCTGTCTTTTAAATGGCTCCTGTGACTCAACAAGTATAGTTTGTTTGGTATGTTTGTGCGCACTGTGAATCATACTATCCCAGAGGGCTGCCCTTATTTTTTAAAATGGCAGTTTTCTATTTATGATTACCTAATGGCGCATACTACTAAAAAAGTATATTATGAAAATGGTTTATTTACATGAAGTAGGGTTTTACACAAGCTGTTCTATGCAATATCTTTTTATAGAGACCTACACTGTTTGAGGGGTATAGCTTTCCTTTAATAAAATGGAATTGTAAATACTCAAATTGAAACGACCTGAAAACTCGAATCAAATTCAATTCAAATTTGATCAAACTCGATTTGAGTTTTTTCCTATGAAAAACTTGAATATCAGTAAAGCTGCAAACATTTTTTCACTGAACCTCTCCTGTTGACTTATACAGCAAGTTGCCAAGTTTTAGGTGGCGAATAGTCAAATTCTTAAAGGGCCAGAGTATGATAAATCTCGAAAATCTAATTATAATTTTTTTTTAAAAAAAACAGAATCGAGTTTGTATAATTCGCTAGTCGAATTTGACAGTTTTGACCATTAAAAAAAAATTGAAAATTCATATTTTCAATACAACACTTAATAAACCTGTCCCCTAGTGTCAAGTAAAGTATAAACTAGACTGTCAGGTTTATGTCACAGTGTACAAGAATTGATTCCAAGGTGTACCAATAGGAGGAAGGAGTGCCATTTACACGTGAGCCTAGCTTATGTTACATAGCAAGGGTTCATAAATAATACAGACATCCATATAACATTAAAGTAGTTTACATCTAACTAAAGCATTTAATGTAACCTGCCAAGCAAAAAGTATGCCTTGAAGAATCTGTTTACCTTGAAACGTTCCACATTCACTTTTCATTAATAAAAAAATTGCTGTATTTGGTTTACAAGCTATATATTGTTTCAATAAATCACTACACCCTTGACAAATATTATTATCCTTTCAAGAATTGATGAGCACTACTTAAAGTATTGCTCATCAATTCTGCTCTGTTTTGACAACTAAAACTAAAAGTTCATTAACCAAATACTGTAGAAAACATTAAGGAAAAAGTAATGTACAAATAACTCATGTTATTTGATAAGCTGCACAAAACCAAAAGAATGAAGAGAGGAATGGATGGATTAAAGAGAGATATAGAAAATAAAACTGTCAGGTAACTGCTAAGGCATTATAAATAAACTATTTCAAGGAGGCACTACCCAGTATCTTATACATTTCTCCACTAGTTAAAATATCTATGAAATAACTAGATGAATTAATAGTCATATCGAACGCTCCGTTTCTGCTCTGTGATACTTACTTTTCCACCCAAAGCACAGACACAAGTTTCACACCAGCCTTGACAGCCTTGTCCCATGTACCCTGATGGCCATCTTTAAAAACAACATGAGTAACCTGTTTATTAAATGTTTTTGAAACCTGGAAACATTGAAAAAAGAAACATATTAGCAACAGGCCAAAACAAGTATAATAAAGAGGGAGTATAAAAAGAGTGAGTGATGTAGTTAGTAAACATGGCCAACATTCATAAAAATAAAATAAATATAATTTTAAAAAATGATTGAGAGATCTGGAGAAATCTTTTTAATGTGCCATAGAAATCAATTTACAGTAATTAATAATTTCTTTAAAATAAATAAAAAAGATTTCTCCATGTTTATTAGGCTTTTTTGATTTTTTAGAAATTGAGTCTCTGCATTTATTCAGTTTTCATAACTTCATAATGGCGTCTTTCTGTAAACAAAATCCTCTGGCTGTTAATTCGCTATATACTACATTTATAGGATTTCAGACCATTTTTAGAGGAGACTTTTTCAAACTAAGAAATATTTTCTAGAAAGAAACATACGTTACTTTCAAGCAAAAGAAAAAACTAATGCAAAGATAAAAAACTGTTTTTTTTTTCTATTTTGTCACCAGTGTTATTTACAAATAAAAGAGCTGGTAATTTAATTTTCTACCTTGCAAGAACCAACACAGAATAACTTTGATTTCCCTGTTTGTTTTTCTATTTTATTGTATTAAAATACCACACAAATGCTATGCATTTTTTTTAGGGATGCATCGAATCCAGGATTCGGCCTTTTTCAGCAGGATTCGGCTGAATCCTTCTGTCAGGCGAGCCAAATCCACATATGCAAAGTAGGGGAGGAGAGGGAAATCGCATTACTTTTTTGTCACAAAACAAGAAAGTAAAAAACTTTTCCCATTCTCACCCCTAATTTGCATATGCAAATTAGGATTCGGGTTCGGTATTCGGACAAATTTTTCCCGAAGGATTCGGGTGTTCGGCCGAATCCAAAATAGTGAATTTAGGGTTTTCCTAAATTTTTTAAATAACTGGGTACCTCCAAGACAGTTGAAGTTGCCCAAGGTAACCAGGATGTATTAGAAATTAAAAACACGGAGCACAAACAGATGATCGCTTCTGAGGAAGTGGCGAGACACCTGCGAAACGTGTAAAGCGCATGATCCACGGTTCACTGATATGATGTACTGGACTCATTTAAAGATGAAATTTTATCAATTTACTCCCTCTTAGTGCTGTGTGTTTTTTGATATATCTCTATGTATATATGCACCTGCGGGGGACAGGTTACACATATTATAAAAGATGTTGCTCTCAACTAAAGGCTATGGCACACTAAAAGACTAGGCGTCAACTATATTTTCTTGGCGATTTACTTTATTGTAAATCGCCAAGAAATTTTTAGGCGATTGGTCACCTGCAGAAGAGACTATTTACTGAGGGTGACTCATCCCCGAATTTGCCATTGCCCTAATGGTTTATGGCAATGGCACAAGGTAATTTTGGGAACTTTGCAACCAAATATTTTTAGCAGATGCCAAATGTATTGTAGTACATGATTACAAATGACAACCAATTATAAAAAGCCTTTAGCACATAGCGAGAAGCCTGGCCATACTGTACAACAGAGACAATAAAAACATGTATACACTAAATAAATAGAGTTTACAAAACTGCAAATGTACTTCTATTAAAATGCATTTATAAGATACTGAACACAGATATAAAAGATTTTTTTTGTTTTTGCATTGCCATCATTGCTTACCGTTGCTCCTAAATTAAGCAGCTGCTGTGAAAAAGTTTTGGAATAATTTTCTCTTCTGCTGGATGACCAAACCTCAACATATGCTGTAACGTCTGAAAGACAATATACATGTATAGTTATACATATATAGACACACACACATATCTACATAGAGAATATCAACAACATAACTTATAATATAAGTGTTGCCTGTATTTGATCAACTGTATTGCTTGAATTTAATGTCAGTATGTATGTATGTATATTTTTATTTGTAAAGCGCTCCTTGAGGGCAAAGCACTGTACAACAAAACAATAAATTAGTATTAACAAACAAGGGGTCATTGGAATAAAAAGTAACAATAAGTGCATTATTAGAATACAATTCACATAAATATAAAATATAATTACAATGCAGATTAAGTGTTCAGTGTCAAGGAAACAAAAGGCTAGAGGACCCTACCCCGTAGGGCTTACAGTCTAAATGGGAGGGTAACATACAGACACAATTCAGAGGGGTAATTAAATCAGAGTGGATAAAGTTATCGTGAATAACATTATAAATAATGACTGTATTATTGTTTCAACAGCTGCAATTTTATTAAGTAGTATTATTATATGAGGGACTGAAATGGTCCACTGAGATGTTAAAATGGGCTGCCAGAAGGGAAATGACATGGTATTAAAGCACACTCTTATTTTCTATAAAATATAAGCTAACAGAGCTCACACTAAGGTCCACACTTCAGCCACACTTTGGCCGGCGGGACACCGGGAAAAACCCGGTGGGCACCACCGGCCCAGTTCCACTTCTTAATTGCAATATTAGATGTTCAGTGGTTTGCTTGTATTGCTGTCAAAAAAAATGTAGTTTGTGCACACAAACGAGGTGACGCACATGCGCACAAACCACGAATGCAGCGCGCCGGAGGGGGGCCCTGGGGCAGGAAACCCAGGGGGCCCCCAGTCCGACCCTTATATCTTGTAAATTATATCCTTATAAAAGGTTTTTTCTGATGTCATCGGTTATAAATGGTGAGTTCTTTTGTCATTTCGGTCACATGACTCACTGAAACTTGTCTATTATAATAAAGTACCCACTGTTGCCTTCGGTTTTTATATGGTCATGAAACTACTCAGTAACTTATATTTTTAAAGAGGGGGCAATTTATTAACTATATAAACTATGGAGAAGGGCACAGACGATGGCAATGTTTCAGGACATATGAATATGGACTAATGCTCTCCCGATCAAGGCAATTATAATCTTACTAAATAGGAAGCGTTGTCTGTGACCTGACGATAAATACTGTGTAATTATAACCTATAATCTCTATTATATTAATGTGACACATTTCGCCCAGTGACACAAAGAAAAATAAATCTGTAACACGGTAGCCTGCCACTGTAAGATCAGTCCGCACTGCTTGCACAGCAACTCTTTTCCTTACCAGTTCAATACTCCTCATAACACCGTTTAAGGCTCTCTATCAATTGCTACACTATCACGCAGTTGTAACAACAACCACAAATTACCTGCAAGAACATTTCCATTAAGATAAGACAACGCTGGTATAGGAGACTCCATATTAAACACACATAATCTTTGGAACCCGCCGCAGCTTCAAAAACGATTTCCGCTATTTAGAACGTCATCACGCACCACGGCCTCGCGCGGCCGTTACACCAATCAGGGACTCGACAAGAGTTTCTATGGTTACCGAGAATCCCTTCTATTGTTTGCGCAACCGCAAGAAATGAAAACGTGTTTTGTGCAATGGAACTATCGGTTTCTTTTCGTTGCTCTCATTCAGAAAATAGCACAAAAGGTTCTTGTTCCCTAGTCTTTGTTGCGTTTAGCTTCAGTACTGTCCATTAATGATGGCAAGCTCAAGTTAGAGCATATTAGAAAACAGAGATCAGATGGTGCTCCGGAATGAGATATTAAATAGCTCACCAAGTTAATCTTGTAGTCCAAGTGCCCCAGACCCCCAACTTTAGGAAGCAGTCAAACCCATGTGTACTGTAAAGAAAAAAAGCTATCCGGCACTCGAATCCACTGGCTCAAAAGTATAAGTTAAAAAAAAACAAACAAATTTTTATTGATAGTTAAAAGTATAAATGCATCTCCACAGGCACTACGCGTTTCGTACCCCGAGGTACTTAATCATGGGGTTATGAAATGAGTAGGGCCTATGGAGATGTATTTATGGCCCTGTGGATTCCTCTGAGAACTAGATAGCTCTTTTTCTTTGCTGTACACAAGCTCAAGTTAGAGCCTGTGTTTGCAATAATGTTTATTTTGCAGAGCCAAACAATGGGGTAATTAACAAACAAAAAAGCGCAATCGACATTTATTTTATACAGACAATGTATTTCCCCCAATGATTCCACTGACATTATGGTCAACAGCCAGAGAGGCACCTGACATGATTGCAGCTCATGTGCATTGCATGGATAACATCACATCCATGCCCCTAACTACTGTACGTCAGCTTTCTCCCCACCCCCCATCTGGAAAGTGGGACAGGGAAAGGTGGCAAGTTAGCAACCATAATTTTAAACAGGAGACAGGAGTGATTGAAAGGCCCAAACATAACTACTGTATGTGGAAATGCAAGGAGATCCTTTTGAAGTAATTACCGTAATGAATCAAATTTTTCATGTAGATTACTGCAGGGAAATTTGTGTGGCCAATTCTGCCTTATTGGTTAGGGTTAGCACCTGGCCGGTCAAGCTGCTAAAACACCTGCCAAGGCCAGGGCTGGTATTACAAATTTACTTGTAAATGTACGTAAATGTATGTACTTACAGGTAAATTTGTAATCCCTAGTTGTCTCGCCTCTAATCCACCCTAAAACCCATGTCTCCACTCTTCAAACCCTGCCTACTCAACAAATCTGAAGCGCTACAGTTAGCCCAGTTTGCTCCTGATATGTCATGACTCTGCCCCTGAAGTGCCATGACTCCCCCCACTCTGCCCCACTCCCATACATCATTGGCTGGAAATGCCAGAATTACAACCCTAGTCACAAATGACCTTTAATGTTTTTCCCCTGAGTTCACCCATTAAATGCCTTACATTTGTTCCCTTTTTAACCATGTGCACATTAAATATCAAACTGTTCAGAAGACCCCTCGACAGGTGGGACAAGAAGTGCTGTAAAGTGCAAGCTTTGGGCAATTTTTTAGAAATAAAATTAACATATACAGTAAAATGAAATAAAAATAATTAATACAATGCTTTAACTTAAGCAAAGTTTTCCAGTTTGATAGTGTGGAGTAAAAATATTTGCCAAAGACAACGGTGAGACAAATTAAATAATAAAGAGACTACACAGTATATACACAAAAAGGAGTCCATTAGGTTTGGGATGTTAAACTAGTTCTTGAATGAACCATCTATAAAATAGAGTATTTTTATGAATTTATTTTAAGTGCCATTGAATTTTTCATTTTACCCTTACTCCCTTAATAACTTGCCTTTTTAACATAGTAAATCAGATTATCGAACCTCTGCATGGAAAATATATGGTTACCTCTTAGGCAGCAGAAGGTGACTGTGGTTGGGGGCTGAAATTAAGATTATTAATGCAATAATCCAACAAATGGCTGCTTTCTGGGTATGAGTTATGAGACCTGCAGCACACCTGGCACCAGGAACATGGAAGCTATATACTAGTTAAATTAATTTTAGTTTCTTAAGGGCATGCCATGTATTCCATTTAAAGCACTCAATTCTTACCTATGGTGCCATTCTTATGACAACCCAGATACACACTGAATGCAGGTGGAATGCAGCATGTTGCCATGTATAAATACCCCCAGAACTCATAGCAGGGTGACACAGTGGCATTTTCATGTATAATACCCACATAATTCACATCAGGAGGGCACAGTGGCAAATCCATATATAAATATCCATAGATCCTAAAGCAGAATGAACACAATGGCAAGTAAAAGTGATACAAATTGCAATACTATTCTTACTAGTAGGGTGGGAAATTCGAATGCCGAGCTATAATCCAATCCTCTCTCCATCCTGACACAGTGCTGGAATTGCAGCTTGGAGCTGAATCGGTGCTCCCATCGCATCCTACCAGGCACCATTTAAGTTAACTAACTTAGTACATTATAGAATTGCCAATTCTAAGCAACTTTTCACTTGGTCCTTATTATTTTTTTTATATTTTTTAATTAATTGCCTTTTTCTTTGACTCTTTCCAGCTTTCAAATGACCCTATATAAAATAAATGCACTGTAAGGCTACAAATGTAATGTAATTTCTACTTAATATTGCTCAGTTTTCTAGTCAGGCCCTATCCTATTCGATTCCAGTCTCATATTCAAAACAATGCATGGCTGCTACCGTAATTTGGACCCTAGCAACCAGATTACTGAAATTGCACACTGGAGAGCTGCTGAATAAAAAGCTAAATAACTCAGAAAACACAAATAAAAAATGAAAATGAACTGCAAATTGAATAGCACTCTCATTATAATAAAATTAAATGTCACAGTAAACAACCCCTTTTTTTTCTTTATAAATAAAAAGTCTCAATAAAATTATAAATATTTGTTATTGGCATGCTTGGGAGAGATACGTTTTCCAAGTCATTTGAATTTTCCCATAAATTGTTTTTGATCTCTATGCTATGAAAAATATAATACAATAAATTTTTATGTATTTAGAGTCTTACATCTTAATACATAAGTTAAATTAAATATTAAGAAAAGCCTAAGCATTCTCATCTAGTCTGGCATCTCCAGTTATTTTTTTTTTCAGTCCCACATTTTGGAACCTCTGGCTTAAACTGTCAGTCACGTCTAATTCTCATGTGGAAGGTGGAGCTCCAGCACAAAATTGACAACTAGCTACAGGTTGTGAATTCTCCCAATGCTCTCCTGTACACAATACTACATGACACATGGCTAAACCCAAAAATCACAGCTTTGCTTCAAGTTAAGCTTTTACTCATTCACTCATTTTTACTTTCCTTTAAATAATATTTTTTCTCTATACCATTACATTTCAGAGCTGAGCATTGTGCCCATACAAGCCTTTAAAGAGATACTGACACCAGACAGTAACCTTTTTTATATCTATCATAACATTGTCTTTGAATGCTTTTTATAATTTTGCCATAAAATGATGGCATGGCATTAGGGTTGCCACATTTTCTGGGGCGGGAAACGGGCATCCAACATTGCTCCTGACTGGTAGCAGGGCCGCCATTAGAAATCACGGTGCTCCATACAACAAAATTTTCTGGACCAAGCCCCCAAGCCCCACCCCAGATTCCCAGTTAAAAAAATAATTGGTGACCAGGGCCCCCCTTTAAGTTGAAAAAAAATATAAATTGGCGCCAGAGCCCCCCCATAAAAGTTTTTTTAACTTTAACTTACAAGATAAAAAGACCTATTGGGGCCCCAGAGAATATTTTTTTAAAAACATTGGTAGCAGGAGCATATAAAGTATTAAAATAATACATTGGTGGCTATGGATTGAATAAAATAAAAGAAAAAAACACATTGGTGTTCAGTAGAACTGAACTCGTAGCTTCAGGACTTTAACTTCGGGTCTTTTTGCAACTTCAGGACTTCAACTTTGGCTCCTTTCGTGGCTTCAGGTTTTTTTGCAGCTTTAGGAGTTCAACTTCAGCTCCTTTCGTGGCTTTGGGTCTTTTCGTGGCTTCGGGACTTTGGCAGTTCAGAACACAACTTCGGTGCTGTAAAGGAGGGCCCGTCTGTGCTGCACTTTTCGAAATAGCCGGAGCCATGTCCCGAACCCTTTAGGCCTGGTATGATAGTACCTTCTGTGCCCCCCTAATGTGGCCCTGCTGGTAGGCTGCCTGTATCACTGTAATTTAAAGGTATAGTGTCCTGCAAATAAATCCATCAACCTTTCCTGTGTGTGTGTGTATTGCAGATCAGAGAAGCCTATCCTGACTCTGGACGGAGGTACACAATTTTATAGTTTAATGGCTCTTCCTTATAGAGGAGGCACAGGAATCCTGTAGAGCCACACGCAAGCAAATGTGTGCTACTTTGTATTCCTTTATTCAGCCTATAATAGTTGTATTATTGTATAAGCTTTCACCTTCTGCAAAACTGATAATTCCCACTGAAATTCTGAAAAGTGGTTGCTCATTTTCCCTTTCTCCCATTAATTATAGTTTTCAAAAGTTTTTCCAGTTACTTTTTCCAATTTCTTGTAAAAAGTCTAATGGAAGAAATTAAAGAGCTTCATAAACATAATGTTTAAGCATTTGCTGCATAAAACTAGTTTAGCTTTGTAAGCGATGAAAACTGTGGTACCAAGAGACTATGTAAGCCAGCTAAAATTGTTTAAATCATAATATTGTAGACTGTGACACTTCCATTAGCAACTAGTGTTTGTTGAGTAGAAATTGTAGGCAATGAAAATGTATGTAAACATTAAACTTTGTCATTTTTACTGATAAATTGTTTTAATAATGAAATGATAACCAACATCGGGCCGTTTAGAACACAAAATTGTGCTTTTTGTAAATGAAATGTGGCATAATAACATTTTATATAGTCATCTGCTCCATGCTGTATCTATTAAGAAATATACACACTCAATTCCATCATTAAATATTATGACTGCTGAATCACTGGGATACAAAATGACTTATAAGAGGTCACACTGTGCTGACACCTGGTCTTAAACTGATGTCTCCCACTTCAGAGGCAAGTGCCTTAATTATAACTCTGGTTTCCTCAATCAATCATCTTTGTACAGTTAAAGTCCCTAATTAGTACACAGCCAACTGTTACATTGGATCATTTACTGTGCTTTGTTCACTTTTCTTGTGTTCCATTAATTTCCATTTCTTCTTCAATAATATGGAACAGTAGCTGCAAACCGAGATATAGTCAGATATTTTTGCTAAACATACAGCTGAGTTAGCTAAACAGCTTCTCATAACAGATTGACTCTAAACCAAAGAAGCAGCACTGAAAAAAAGTGCTAAAATCTATTTAATTACTTGTTTTTCCATATTGTTTATTTTGCTTTGTACTGCCACAATTGTTATCATGCCAATATATACAAAACAGATTGCATTTTGATATTATACCTTGTGTCACAAGTTGATATGTTTTAGTAGTCACAGGTGAGTCAATGCAGTAAGACCAGTGTCATTACCCATTCCTGACCCAGCTCAAAGTTAAGATTTGAAATTACAGTACTGTTTCATTCAGGCCCCCGGGTGCTCTAGTTACGTTATTGCCTGGATTCATTTAAAGTTACCAGAGCCTTCCCAAAAACATGTTTTTTAAGGAAATGTCAAATTCCAGCAGATGAGTACAACATGAGAAAGGCTTTACAGTAAAGGTAATAAGAAATAATGAGATTACGAGCATAATCATGTGTGTATGTATGGCTATAAAGATTTTCATTCACCCAGGTCATTATATACAGTATTTATGTAAAGTATAAAGCAGCTGAATTTTATTGAATTTTATTGACCACTCATCTTAGGGGCTTCTTCAATTCAACTGAGTGGTAGTTAATTCCCCAGCATTTAAATCCTTTAAGTCACAGACATCCAATCACATGGAACTTCCATTGAAGTGTGATCAAATCACAATGGTACTGTGGTTCTCATTGAGACAGGTGTTCATTTAAGAGGCAAAAACATGACTTCATATGAGAAGTTTGTGTGTGTAGTTGAGTGGAACGTATAATATTGAGGATGGTGCTGTGCTAGTAACATATTTCACTCTTGAAGTGAAACGTGTAGTAGTAAGGTAGTAGAAGCCAGTATAGTGAGTGCACAGAGCAGAATAGCAGAAGAATAATGTGTATGTTAAGATTAATGGCACAGGGAGATGTTTAACCCCCCACTATCTAGTTGAAAGAGAAACCAGAGTGCCAGCACTGTTGCTTTTTAGTCTGAAAGGACTTTTGTGCATGTTTTCTGGCTAAGATATGACAGTGTTAGCTGTTCAGATACTTCCCACTTAACAAAATGGACACCACTTGGTGGTGACTTTGGGTACTTTCCCACAGCTGAAATCTACCCAAAGTGCGATAATCCTGCAATTTGTCTCTTCAGATTGGTAATATGTATACTTTTCTATTCCTGGTTCTGGTTTGTGTCAGTGTGTCCATATAGAGGTGTTAAAGAGATACTGACATCACAAAAGAATCATAACATTGTCTTTAAATGCTACTTATAATTTTGCCATAACAGTATTTGCCTGATGCTTTTACATTACCTTTCTTACTACCCTGTTCCAGTGAAAAACAATCAACTTGACCTATAGGGAACTTTTAACGTAGATTAATATTTTGAAAAGAACATTTTTAGTGTCGGTATCGCTTTAAGTAAGGTTGTTATTTAAAGGTGAGTATTTAAAATGTCCTGTTGTGGTGCTCCAAAAGGTGGATTTACCAAGGCACTGGGATGAGATTAGACATTTTATTTCACAGAGTTTATTCTTAGGGGATATGCTGACATTTTATTGGGAAAGGGAGAGTGGGAAAAAATCTAACACTCTTATTTTGTTACACATGCACAAGGATAACAACTAATGTTTACAGAGGAGGAAAAGAGAGGGAAGAAGAGCGGACAGAATGGAAAGGACCATATGAGAGAGCACTGGGTAAGTCACAACAGGGAGGAATATAGTGTGGCTCAACAGAGGGTAGACAGTTTGAATATGTGATTGTTGGTTTGTACCTAATCTATGTCTTTCTATTTTTGAAAGCACTCTCTAATCTTCTTTTTTTTTGTTCAAGCTATCAGCTTTTCTCTTGACTAAATGTCAGTTTTCCTCCCCATCTTTTGCCCTTTTTTCACATTTTCTATCCTTCTGTTTTTATCTTCCTTCTGTTAATTGATTTTAGATTTTACCTTCTGTCAACTAGAATTACATTCTCCCCATTACCTCTTCTCTTATTTTATCTTCTTTAAACATTTTCCATTTTTTTGTGGGTTCCCCTTTTATATTCTTATTTTCATGTTCATCTCTGTTTCCACTACATTTATAGATTTCTCTTCTGCTCTTTAATTTCCATTTGACATTGTAAAGTACAGGTTATCACATAAGAGTCCTTGAGTTACTTTTGGTGCAGTGCATTTTAATGACAATGACCATTTATATTTCACAGTACATTTACACACCTATATGTTTGTTCATCTGCACTTCTATTTTATTTTGTTGGAACTAACTTGCTTAATAAAAAAAATTGTAAACCAAACATAAAAGTGTGCATTGCTTCCATTTGGTTTTACTGACTCTACATAAAAAGGTGGGAAGAGGGGAATCTTATAGAAACATATATTTCACCAGTACTGAGATGTATTAGTATCTAGGTTCTGTATATTTAGCCAAAGGGAGTATTCAGCAGTGGCAAAACTTAAGGATGTTGAATTGTCTTAGCAAAAAGATATCATAAATCACGACTTATTTGTAATCACCTTTTTTGAATAAGGGATGCGAGTGAGGACTACCACAGTCTACCCATGAGCTGCCCCTGGTATGATGGAACAACATTATAAGACATGCATTAAAAAGAAGGCCTAGAGTCAAAACCTAGAGACAAGTTAGCTTTATTGGGGCTGTACAGTTAAAGCATTCATTAAAAAAGAGTTGCACACCAGTCAGTCTGAAAAAACACCTTAAAGTACAGCATACATTCAATGATCTTTCTTCAGTATGGCATACAAACTTTGACCTTTTTTGTTTCTAATAATATGAACTGCAGAGATAACATGTGCACATAAACATTCACATAGCAGGGGGTATCACCACTTTGCTGACAGCAGCATGTAGGAATATCAGATGAGCGGTATACAAAGGTAAAGTTGTTATTAAGTAGTTATTGAGGTCTTTCTATAGAAAAAGTTATATGGATGCCTTAAAGGAACAGTAACACCAAAAATGTAAGTGTTTTAAAGTAATGAAAATATCATGTACTGTTGCCCTGCACTGGTAAAACTGATCTGTTGGCTTCAGAAACACTACTATAGTTCATATAAACAAGCTGCTGTGTAGCAATGGTGGAAATTGAAAAAAGCCTATATGGCACAGATAACACCATTAGACAGACAGAGCTTATCTGCTATCTGCTGTGTAACTTGAGCTTTTTCTCCTTTGAATGGCTGCCCCCATTGCTACACAGCAGCTTATTTATATAAACAATAGTAGTGTTTCTTAAGCAAACACAGCAGTACCAGTGCTGGACAACACTGCATTATATTTTCATTACTTTAAAACACTTCTATTTTTTGACGTTACTGTTCCTTTAATCAAGCATGCCAAGCACCTGGTTTGGTAAGCTTGCATTTCATGTGTACTTTAAGGAGAAACAAAGTTGTTTACCACTTGGGGGTGCCAAATGTTAGGCACCCCCAAGTGAATGTATTTACTTGCCTAAACCCCCAGGCCAGTGCTCCTATCAGCAGAAAACTGCACCAGCCCAGGGTTATTCCAGCGAGCACCACAGAGCACTCCACTTCTGGCTTCTTCTTTCTTCCTGCAGCATTAGAGTGGAAAGCCAAACTTTTTCATTCTACTGCACATGCGTCTGCCCCAGGAAATTTGAAGAAAGACGAAGCTGGAAGAGAAGCGCTCCATGATGCTCACTGGTATAACCCCGGGCCGGTGCATTTTCTGCTGATAGGAGCACCGGCCCGGGGTTTCAGGTAAGTAAATACATTCACTTGGGGTGCCTAACATTTGGCACCCCCAAGTTGTAAACGACTTTAATTTTCCTTGAAAATAATAAATACATGTTTTATTGCAAACGATGGGCTCTATTTCTAGCACATTAATCAGCGGTCCTTACATTATCAGATACATACATAATAACGTTTCACTACAGTTTAAGCATTGTTTATGTCTAAATTAGTCTGATTATATTTTTATCTTCGGGTTGGGCCTACATGCATTAGTTCTTTTTTTACTGACAATATAAGACAATGACTTTATATATTTTGCTGACACTGTTGATTAGGGTCAATTGTTGAGCTACCTTGACTTTAAAATGTCCTATTAAATCAATTATGACCTGTCAGTATGTTTATAGATGACTGGAAAAGCTGCTTAGTGATAAAGTATATTCCAAATGAGCAATTTTCTTGCATCAGCTATGAGCTAAATGATTTTAACTAGCATTTAATTGTATGCACAGTTGTCTATAAAGGATATATTCAGTATTTGTGACTCACTAGAGATTTACACTCGCCAGACCCATCAAAATTGACATTACCTCCCACTTCAAGTTCAAATGCAGCTTATTAACTACATGATACCGTTTATAACTTTGTTTGTTTAAGTTTGTTATTGGTAGATATGTTCTGGAAAATGTATTTTACTGGGTCTAATCTAATTATAACTAAGGAATTTCACTTGGCTATAACAATAGCCATTAGAAGAATACATTAAATAGATGAAATTCTAATTATAATATAATAGTAAGGCCCTGCATATAGGAAAATTGTCAAAGGTATCAGTTTTCCGCATTACTATGTTTGTATTTGTACCCTCCCCTTCCAGGGCCTGACCGGGAGTAAAAAGCAGCCCTGGCATTGGCAGCCAGCCCCTCACCCCCCCACAAGTTAAAAAAAATAGTGGTCAAGGCCCCCCAATAAAATGAAAAATTAGACATTGGTGGCCAGGGTCCCCCATTATAAAAAAAAGCCATTGGTGGTCAGGGCTCTCCCCCCTAAAAGTTAAAAAAAACATTTCTGGCCAGCCCCCCAAGTTAAAAACCATTGGTGGCCAGCACCTGAAGTTAAAAAAACATTGGTGGCCAGGGTCCCCATTAAAGCAAAAAAAAAAAAAAATTGGTGGCTCATCCTATAAAAGTTAAAAAAAACACTGTGGCGAGGGATTTTTTTAAAAAAAAGACTGTTAGTGTTCAGTGGAAACCCTTAAGATTTGGCAAACGGTCTTCTCCTTCCAGCAGCTTCTTTTTCCTGGTGGCTTTGTTTTTTTTCAGAGGCTTCCAATTTGGGCTCCCATTCGGCTTTGTCCCCCGCTCGGGTTTGTCTCCCAATCGGCTCCACTTCCCTGGAGCAGCCCACCAGGCATTTGCCTGACTGACCCAATGGCCATTCCAGTACTGTCCCCTTCTGCCATAGCTTTTTAAATAGGCATTAGGGCCATGCTGAGTGCACTTGGGTCCATGGTCTCAGTAAATGACTGCGTATGTTTTCCATAATAAATTTGTATTTTGTAGTGTCCAAAGACAAAATTACATTTTTCGGGTCAGGATTTTTGTCCCCAAAAATCTGAAAAAGTTATGGGAAAAAATAAGCGCAACTTTTCTGGGATTTATTATGAGAAAAAATATTATAGCTAAAACCTGTTGATATTATGTAGAAATCAATCTTTCTTTGCTTTAGGGTTTTTTTGATATCTTTAATGCTGGATTTTGGTTTCTCAAGTAAGTGCCCCCAATATGAAAGCTGGAAAGAGTCACAAAAAACAAACACACAAATAATTCAAGAACTATAGAATTGAAATAGTGCCTACAGTAGCTAATTTTATAATATACTAGGGGGCCGATTCATGAAGCTCGAGTGAAGGATTCAAATTAAAAAAACTTCGAATTTCGAAGTGTTTTTTGGGCTACTTCGACCATCGAATGGGCTACTTCGACCTTCGACTACTACTTCGACTTCGAATCGAACGTTTCGAACTAAAAATCGTTCGCCTATTCGACCATTCGATAGTCGAAGTACTGTCTCTTTAAGAAAAACTTCGACCCCCTACTTCGGCAGCTAAAAGCTACCGAAGTCAATGTTAGCCTATGGGGAAGGTATAGGCTTGCCTGAGATTTTTTGATCGAAGGATATTCCTTTGATCGTTGGATTAAAATCCTTCGAATCGTTCGATTCGAAGGATGTAATCGTTCGATCGAAGGAATAATCCTTCGATCGTTCAATCGCAGGATTTGCGCTAAATCGTTCGACTTCGATATTCGAAGTCGAACGATTTTAGTTCCTAGTCGAATATCGAGGGTTAATTAACCCTCGATATTCGACCCATAGTGAATCGGCCCCTAGAAGTTCACTTGGGGCAGATTTATCAAGGGTCAAAGTAGTAAATGAACAGATCAGCCAATGTTCTGCCCCTGACAGCAATCGTACGAAAGTTTTGTCCTACAGAGCTGGTACAGTCTTCCACTGAAAATCTTCCAATCGGCAATACATGCAGAGAAATTATCAGCAGCCAACAGAAATCTTTTAACCTTATTCGATCGATCAAAGCACAGATCTACGTAGGACCAAAAATGTCGGGACTATCATGGTCTGAAATTTGTGTGAATCGAGGATTCGTACGATCGGATCTTTGCATCTATGACCAGCCTTACTCCAAGACCAGTCCCTAGATCAACTTTGTTCTAACAGCTAATTTCAGCAACCCTGTATTTTCTCATTTGCTAAAAAAACATCCAAACCCTTCTTGAAGCTATCTTATGTATCTGCCAGTACAACTGATTTAGGGAGGGAATTCCTCAATTTTGCAGCTCTCACTGTAAAATAACTTAATGTCATAACGTATACTAAAGTTCGTTTTTTTCTGGTAGGAGTTTTAAATCATTTTTTATCATTTATTAAACCACAAGGCTGCTAAAAGTCAGAATAAAAAAGTACTCCATCTCAAACCTGCCGATGCCATGTATAAGTCAATGCCAAATTTCCCATTTACAATTGGAAGATATGATCTGTGCTTGGTTTTGTACAATAAAATTTGTGGTTTTTGGCCGATAATCCAAACAATCGGAGTTTTCGGGCATCAAAAATCGTATGATTTTTCATGATTTTATCGAGTCTTTTCACGCACCAGATTTTTCTCAGTTAATTTATTGTTAAATACAGTACAAATATTGATGGGAATTTGGTTGAAGTGGTTTTAAGGGAATAATGATTTTCAGATTCTAGTAAATAACCATCTATATGTTTATACCAATGTATAATAAATAAGCTATGTGCAGGTTAAATAATGCAGAATGTCCTAAATGCCATAATACACATTCTGAATTTGCACATATGGTCTGGAATTGTATTTACATTCATAAATATTGGTTTGAAATTATGCAATCAGAGCACCTTGCACTGCCTAGGGTTAAATCCCCATGTGTTGTGTCTTCTGGGAATAGTAGATGAGTTAGTCCCCTGTAACCACTCCAGAAATCTGATGAGAGCAATTCTGTTTTACACTAAGAAATTAATTATTATTAAAGGAGAACTAAACCCTAACAATTAATATGGCTAAAATGCCATATTTTATACAATGAACTCATTACACCAACCTAAAGTTTCAGCTTCTCAATAGCAGCAATGATCTAGGATTTCAAACTTGTCAAAGGGGGTCACCATCTTGCAAAGTGTCTGTCACACTCACAAGCTCAGTGGGCTCTGAGGAGCTGTTGAGCAGCTAAACTTAGGGGTTGTCTCAAATTATGAAACAGAAAATTATGTTTGTCGATAATATAAGCTGATTCCACAATGCTGATAATTAAATTATGGTGCTAGTTGCACTGGTTTTTGAGCTGACATGTAGTAATTATCTGTATTAATTACTAATCAGCCTTATATTGTGACATTTATTTTCTACGTATGTGTGCTGTATATTGTGAGTCGGTCCCTAAGTTCAGAAAGTGACAGCAGCACAGAGCATGTGCAGTGAATCAGCAGAAAAGAAGAAGATGGGGAGCTACTGGGGCATCTTTGGAGACACAAATCTTCCCTGCTAAAGGGCTGTGTTGCTGTGGGCTGGTACAGAAGCCCAAAACATAATGTACAACATTTCTACCCTACTTCTTAATTAGGCTTTAATTCTCTTTTAAATGGATGAGCCGTGTTCCCCTTCATTTGACTGAATGCTTGACACTCATCAACAGAACAGTCTCGCTAATTAAACTGACATACCTTGCCAGAGAAGTCCAATTAACATTTGAATCTATTTTGACCACCCTGGCTAGGGGCTAATCTAACGCTTGAATTATTGGACAAACTGCCTCACAGGATCACCCCTCCCAACCTAGATCCCTTTATCTGCATGGAAGATTTGCTGTGGGCATGTCTCATATTATGCATTATATGCATTATTATAATGCATATACAGTACTACTAACCTGATTACAATTGCAATTACAATTTTCAGCCGATAACTGGTTATTTAGGAATGTCTACTGTGCTTTGTGTTTATGATAATATGAAGTGATCCATGGTATTTAGTAGGTGCTCTGCAAGTGGTATTCCCTTTATTCGTGTATAAAAATAAGTCTTTTTATAGGTTACAAAAGCAGTTGGCCATCCCTAATTATTTTGTATTTTGTGCAAAAATACAGAAATGAAAGCAATTTTATTTAGCTCAGTAATATTTATGACATATTAACACATATTCAGAGAATTGATTTACACCCTGTGAATTTTCCTGTGCAGCCTGTCAGAAATGTACAAGAAAGCTTTTCCTAGAGATACCATAAAGGTCTTACTTGATTCTATAACCATTTTCCTTGCCAAATGAGGCACTCATAGCAGTGATCTCTGAACTATCTTCCACCTGAGACATACCCACTTCCCCAAACTGATTTAATCATATGCCATAGAGTAATTAATCTAGGACCATATGGCACTACTCTCTACAGATCATTTATATCCCTCTTAAGGACAGGAGTCCAA
The DNA here is from genome assembly GCA_038501925.1 of Xenopus petersii. Taxonomy (NCBI): domain Eukaryota; kingdom Metazoa; phylum Chordata; class Amphibia; order Anura; family Pipidae; genus Xenopus; species Xenopus petersii. The sequence continues at coordinate 62,042,939 of CM076681.1, read as the reverse complement.
AACTGCACTGCATACTCCAGATGAGGCCTTATCAGGGACCTATAAAGAGGCATAATTATGTTTTCATCCCTTGAGTTAATGCCCTTTTTTATGCAAGACAGAACTTTATTTGCTTTATTAGCCACAGAATGACACTGCCCAGAATTAGACAACGTGTTATCTATAAAGACCCCTAGATCCTTCTCATTTAAGGAAACTCCCAACACACTGCCATTTTGTGTATAACTTGCATTTATATTATTTTTGCCAAAGTGCATAACCTTGCATTTATCAACATTTATCAACATTTTCAAGTTTGCTGACCAGTTTCCCAACTTAGACAAATCATTCTGCAAAGTGGCAACATCCTGCATGGACCCTATAGTTCTGCACCATTTAGTAACATTTGCAAAAATAGAAACAGTACTTTGGCTGACTACCTTTTAGTAATAACATAACTTTTTGTTGCAACTATATGGAATATTGATGTATTTAAACAATCCATGCCTATATTTGACAAATAATTCACATACATTTGTGTCTGGACTGAGAAAATCAGAAAGCAGCAGATGCTGTGAATTAGATATTAACATGTCTTGTACACTAATCCATGTCTAAGATTTGTGAACAATTGGAGCAGCCTGTGAGTCTGGATAAAAAAATTAGGTTAAAGATAAACAACAGAAGTCATGGTAGATAAAAAAAAAACACTGTAGGGCGCTGCATGGTTCTATCCTTTCACTGGTTCTTTTAGCAGTTTTCTTTAGTGATTGAACAGCAGGACTGGAAGTGAAAATAAGGCTTTTTATGTACTGTGTGCTCAGGGTGCATAGCACTGTCTTTGCAATTAACTATTGGCTCAAATACAAGAAACCAGGCCAATTTTCATTTCAAAAGCTACAGACTGAAGAGTGATCTGAAAGAATATATAAATGTATGAGAATTTCTTTCTGCTGCAGATAATGAAAATATATCAATTATTTTGAGTATTAATTGCCTGCAGTCCCAAAGCACATGGATTAGGTTAGAAAGTCAAAAATTATTTAAATCAGGTAAAATATAAAGTTGCAGAAAAGTGGCATAAAAAGACTAAATGGCCTTTAATAACTTTCTTGGTTTATAAGGAAAAGGGCCATTTTTTATATTCATTGGGTTATAAGTTCAAAAAGGACTTAGATATTTAATGCAAATGGTTTGACTTGTATGTGAATATGCTTATATTTAATCTAAATGAATACTGTAACCATTGTCATCATTATTACAATACTTTTTCTAATCTGATTTTATTATTTATACACTTTTAGTTCTTTTTGATTTTCTGCAGCACAAGATATTCAGTGACATAAGTTCATTGACTTTGGCTTGCTGTGTGCCATAAACTTGCTGATTACGTTAATACGTTACATATACCACACAACCCTACTGCCAGTAGTGCTACAAATATATGCAGTGTTTGAAGATGAATATTGCTTTTGCAAATTGCTGCCACAATTATTATATATATATATATATATATATATATATATATATATAGAATTATATCTATCATCTATCTATCTATATGTCTATCTATCTATCTATCTATCTATCTAGCTATCCATCTATCTATCTATCTAGAATTTCTTAAAAAACAAAATTTTGAACAGACACAAACAATTTCGTTTTATTTTGATGATGTCCATTAACTTCAAAACTCTTTCAAAACGCCTTAAATACTGGCAGTATAAGGTAAAAGCAAATGGGAATGTGTGCCCACTATGTAACATATTTTAAAGTGAGGTTGCAATGTGGTTGTGACAACTACATACAGAAAACAAAATACAGGCAAGTACTCTGTACTTACTGTATATAACACTTTACTAAGATTATTATTATATATTTATAAAATGCCAACAAATTTAGCAGTGTTTTACAATAAATGGGTATATACATTAAGCACACAAGGATATATATAAAAGTAACCGATACAAGAGGTAAAGAGGGCCTAGCCCAAAAGAGCTAAAACTCTAAAAGGTGTCTTCCCCTTTAAATAAAACAGGTATTTAAACTGGTCAACTACATCAGTCAAAAATCAAGTTGCAAGTCAACTATAGAACCTAAAGATTGCACAGTGAATGTTGAAGTTCTTAATGAAATACAGTGACAGTGAGGGGCACATTTATCAAGGGTCGAATATCGAGGGTTAATAAACCCTCTAATTCGACCCTCGAATTTAAATCCTTTGAATATAGAATTCTAAGGATTTAGCGCAAATCCTTAGATCGATCGATCGAAGTAAAAACCGTTTCGAACGATTTTAAGTGATCGATAGAAGGATTTTTCTACGATCAAAAAAAAATTAGAAAAGTGCTGAGGAAGGTCCCCATAGGCTAACATTGTACCTCGGTAGGTTTATACTGCCGAAGTATGTAGTTGAAGTATTTTTTAAAGAGACAGTACTTCAACAAGGTCATAGTAGCCTATGCGATGGTCGAAGTACCCATAAAATACTTCAAAATTCGAAGTTTTTTTATTCGAATCCTTCACTCGAGCTTAGTAAATATGCCAGAGTGTTAAATTGACCAGGCCAATCTAAAAAATATATTTTAAATAATGAAATGGCCGAGTACACCAAATGTAATTGGTTGTCTATACACCCCTCGTTAAAATTTAACAATATTTTTGGTTGATCTCAACTTTCCTTTTTGCTATTAGTTTATACAGGAGTGACCAGTTCTTTGTTATAGCCTTATGGTTCTAGCGTCTCTCAGGTGATCCATGTGGTTCCGATGAGAAGGGCAACCACGGTAAAGAATTTTGCTCAAATGAAAATTTTTCAGTTGCAATTTGCCATTTGATATTTGTCAGTTTACAAAATGAGGAAAAGTTCATGTAAAACCTAGTACATTTGTGACTTAATTTCTACTCCAGTCAATATGGCTCTGTTCTGCTCCCTTCAATTAAATTGTCACTAGTCTGCCATCGTTAATAGGTTATCTCTCCCTCTCTTTGTGCCAAAACCTGACATATTATATTAGTTTATGTTGATTAGCTCCAAAATATATGGAACAATACTGGAAAGAGCAAGATAGTCTTTTAACTGGGGAACCACATACTAGATAGTAGACAGTTAAACAATCATGTACAGTATCATGACAGCATGAATTCAGACCCATATGTTAAGGGCCCTTTGAGTATGAAATTGGCTAGGACCCTTCAGGATATTCCTTGGTATAATATGAGGCCAGTTCTGATTTCAATATAATCCAAAGCCTAGAAATGAAACCGTTGTTTAGACAAATTCAGCAGATAGATTAGCAGTTAGGGATTATTTTTCCTAAAGTCCTAAAATATTAACTATGTAAATTTTCCTAGGAGACAAATATCACCAAGCAGTATTAATGCACTTTAGCATTGTAAAGGAATAAAGTTAGTGAAGAAACAGAAGTCACAAGAATTTTTAAGCACTGAAGCATAGTGACACACTGATTAAATATCAAATAAAATCACTTTGCACAATTACATATAATACACAAAAGTTGCAGTAAAGCATGTTGAAGCAGTTTATACTACATTCATGTATATGGCAACACGTTTGTAATAAACTGGCATTAAAAAAACTTGTCTTTAGGCAAAGTTGCGATATTTTTAAAAGAATGATTTTGGCATCCCTCATAAATGTATCAAGTCATTTATAAAGTAAGAGAAAACTATGCCAATAGCCATTAGCAGTCATAGAGTTCACATTTTCTGAAATTCACTGCACCATATAGGGAATTATATACCTTATATTGTAAATTATATGGCTCCATGACCATAAAAAGGCACAAGACCACAGGCCAACCGGTCATATAAGCTGATGTCTAATATCCTGGTAATTTTAAAAGCAGAAATTCTGTGTGTTTTAATCAGAATTTCAGCTCTTTGCTCACTCTGCAGCGATGCTGTCCCTCCCCGACGACGCAAGAGGCAGGGGTAGCATTGGCCAGGCCACCTCAGGCCGGCACTAGGTGCACAATCACTGGTGTATGAAGAACTACAGTATTTTTTTAAGCAAAGTAGTTTTTTTTAAGCAAACTGTAGATCTGACCTCTATGAGGAGGCCAAATCAGCTCATAGTTAGTCATAGTATCAAAGACATATTGGCTCAGCCTACTGATTTTCCTTTATGGATAGATTTATTTACATTTGTATGGAATTTCAGAGAATATGCATTGACATCTGAGGCATATAGTACCGCTGCCCTTACTTTTGCAGCACAGAAATATTGTGCTACCTACAGTAGCTTGCAAAGGCAGTGGGGAACATAAGTAAGTTGACTGGATACAATTTTCAAAGTAATTTATTAAAAAATTGTGTATATTCATAAGTAGAATGCATAGGATATTTTTTTTCTAAAAGTTGTATCATCCTTTAAATCAAACAGCATCTTTCATTTGATGGTCCACCTAGAAGGCTTTACATGGAGATATACATACACAATCTTTATCTTGTTACATTCCTCTACATAAATTAAAATAGTGCTTATTTGAATAACCTTTTTTGTTTTTCTGTAAAGGCAGCATAAAAGCAGTGCCAAGGGAACCAATGAATGTGAAACCTCTTGAAAATCTGCAGGGGAACATCACAGTGAGTTCTGAAATGTACAGAAGATGTTGCCTTTGGTGCTCAGTAACCTTTTGGTTGTTCATGAGTAAGTACTAGTAAAGCTTATTAATCACAGCAAAACCTTTAAATAGTGAATTATAGCTTTTATTGTATTTACTGCAGATATTCTTTGCTTAGGTCATATTGATTTGAAGGATAACATTAATTTCAATGAAAACAAATACACAATTGAGCTTCAATGAAAACAAATACACAAGTGAGCTATGTGACCTTCATATGTATTATAAATCACTGTCTAAATCATATATTACTAAATTGCTAAATATAGGTGATTTGTTCAATAGTTTAATTCTTTTTATTGTTGAAACCTGCACAGTACATTTTTTTCATTATAATGTAGGGGACAAGAGGAATCCTTCCCCTGTTTTTCTGCCTGTGACATCATCCAGCCCAGTCACAGGCTTGAGAGCGATCCAATTGGCTGGGCACCCCAGTGCATCCTTGGGAGAGAGGGTGTGGCTGACTTTGGAGCCAAATGTACGGGGTCTCCCAGAGAGCTAAACAGAGCTAGCAGGAGTAGCTGTAAGACTGTCAAGTACAGAGAAGATGTTAAATCTGTGGAGGTACAGATTGAGCCCAGCCTGTTCCCTGCCAAGCTGCTAGAGACTCAGAAGGAGAAAGGTGCCACTGGTGAGATTGATCCTGTTGCAGAGCTGCCTGTAATCTCCAGTCAGTGATTGCCTCTAAGAGCACCCCGGTGAGTGAGCCACCCAAGGGAGGATACCGGCAAGGATACAAGCATGGGGCCCCAAAGTGAAGACAAGTCTTGTGTATTTACCTGCTACGTGGGAGCTGCTGCTAAATTGCAAAGGGAAATGGTAGCGCTACCTGGGGAATAAGAGCTCTGGGTAAGGGACATTTCATTTGAACTGTGTTATTAACCCCTTCCAGAGGATTGCCACTTTGATATTAAAAAGTACTGTTAAGTACCTAATAGTGATTTAGGTAGTGTCCCATGTGTCCCCAGTGTAGGAGTGCACGGTGTATTCGTTTTACTGCAGTTTATATAAAGTTTATATTTGTTTCATTTGCAAACTGTGTGTGTTTTATTATTCCTAGTGGAATCCCCCTTAGGTGTGTTCCTCAGTGTTCCCTAGTTGGAGGCACTGCGCTGAAATTCCCAGTTCCCGGTACTTTTCCTTTTCATATGCAAAAGGGACTCAGGGCCCCTGGATTGCCAAGGGTAAATTGCTATTTAAAGAGACAGTAACCAAATTAGGGTTATAATAAAGTATGAGATTTATACTATATATTAGAAATTACACAAAATATTAAACAATTTAGGATAAAAAAAGGAAAGGTAACATTTTATAAAAACACCTATATATCTCCGAAGGTAGATGCATTTGCTAACATTCTATGTAAGAAAATAAATGTTAGTTCATTCAATGAGAGGCAGCACTGCTTACTTCATGCTTCAAAATGACACACATTTGTTTCTATATGTTTCTATAATTCTTTGGGAAAAGAGAAAACTTGAAACAAGATGATGTACCCAAATTAAAACATGCAGTATATCATTCACAGACCAGAAGACCAGGAAGAGTGCTATACATAAAACACTCACACATAAATGTTGTCATTAAAGCATTCCTATATTTATTCACAACAGACATATCAATTGCCACACATTAGTGTAAGACCCAAAGTATAGAGTACCTCTAAAATCTTTTCATAACATACAGTAAGCATGAAACCACTCCTATATTCATTCACAACAGACTTGCCATATCAATTGCTACACATTATAGTGGCACTGAAAGTACTGTATACATAGTACCTCTAAAAAGCATTCATAACATAAGCATAACTAAGCAAATTTTTACAGAAAACTGCAATTTTGGACTTTTGATTTCACATTAAACTTCTTTGAGATAGCTTCTAACAGTCATTTAAATTTTAGTGGGGGTAAATAATCCAATATAATCTACAGTGCGCCCATTTTAGTGCTTGTGTGTACTGCTATTAGCCCTGTAAGAGCAGAAGTAAAAGAGATACTGAAACAAAGCCCACTAATTAGTCCACACTACCCCACTAAATAACAACTGTCTATGGTATCTTACAGCAGCACCTCTGGAATTTGTCAGAACCAACCAGTAACGTAACTAAGTGGTGTTGGCCCCGGTGGCGCCTATGCAGCTGGAACGATCTTCTTGGCAGATATGCGGGCACACAAAAAATGCCGGTGGGCCCCGAGGGGGTGTGAGCCCTGGTGCCCCCCTGCTTCCCAAGTAGTTCCGCCACTGGAACCAACAGAATGCCAGGCCGTGTCTGTTGGTAACTCATGGCAACAGATCAAGTATTTGCTTTTATTGTTTTATTTGCAACTGGCTGAACATAACTGAGTGGCCAGCTCCTGCTATAGCTCCCATCATTCCAGATACAGGTGATCCCAGTGGTGAACAGCCAATAAATTGGGCTATTTTTTTGAGCTTTAACCTTGGAAAGCAAGTTGCAGATAAACCGTAGTCCCTGTCAAAATGTAAATAAAGTAGTAGCATTCTTAATGGATCAGGTTCAGGTCTTTGTAAGACTGGCCAGACCAGGGCTGATTTTGATGTAGTTGGCCAGCTTGGATATACTGCAATATATGGACAAACAATCCCAGGCACACGTTCCCCCAGGATTTGCTCCTGTCACCCATTGGCACAACTCTTTGTCCTTGGAGAAAGGTACAAAATTATTGGTGCTGGCTTATGCACTCCAGCTTGGCACTGGCTTGGTTTACTATAGGGGAGACAATGAGGCACCAGTGACACCCTTTGTTAGTCATCATTCATGATCATAAGGGGACAGAGATGCAGTCTTGCCTTGATCTGAATTTTATCAGTTGCATGTGTTCTGTGTAAGGGGTGCAATTATGCGCACTATAGTCAGTGGCGTAACTAAATATACTGCAGACAGACCCAACAGTCACAGGAGGCCTGGGCCATGGGGTCTGCTGCATCATTTTTCCTTCTCCCTGACTTGCTCCACAAGCAGGTAGTGAGCAGGCCGTGTAAGCAGGGCTGCCATCAGAAATCACGGGGGCCCCACACAACAAAATTTTCTGGGCCTCCCTCGCCACCCTTCCCTCAGTATGAAGGCCACACAAGACACAGGCATTAAAACATTAAGTGCCCCCCTACAAGTTAAAAAAAATAACTTTGGTGCCCAGGCCCCTCCTACAAGTTTTGGTGTCAGGTGGTGGTTAAAGAAAAAAAACATGGCCCCCACACATTTTAAAAATAAACAATGAGCCAGGGCCCCCACACATTTAAAAAAAAAAAAAATAGCCAGGGCCACCACACTTTTTTTTCAAAAACAACAACTAGCCAGGGCCCCCACACATCTTTAAAAAAAAACTAGCAAAGGGCCCCCACACATTAAAAAAAAAAAAAAACAATTAGCCAGGGCCCCCACACATTTAAAAAATAAACAATGAGACAGGGCCCCCACATACATTTTAAAAAAAACAATTAGCCAGGCCCCCACACATTTTAAAAATAAACAATGAGCCAGGGCCCCCACACATTTAAAAAAAAAAAAAAAATTAGCCAGGGCCACCACACTTTTTTTTAAAAAACAACAATTAGCCAGGGCCCCCACGCATCTTTAAAAAAACTAGCAAAGGGCCCCCACACATTTAAAAAAAACAATTAGCCAGGGCTCCCACACATTTTAAAAATAAACAATGAGCCAGGGCCCCCACACATTTTTTAAAAAACAACAATTAGCCAGGGCCCCCACAGATTTTAAAAAAAAAAAAACAATTAGCCAGGGCCCCCACACATTTAAAAAAAAAAAAAATAGCAAAGGCCCCCCACACATTTAAAAAAACTTAGCTAGGGCCCCCATACATTTAAAATAAATAAATAAACAATTGGTCAGGGCCCCCACAAGTTAAAAGAAAAAAAAACTGCACGTACCTTAGCCAGGGAGTTCAGATGCCGGTATCTTCAGTTTCGTGTGCTCTGATTCGCCAGTGAAATGTAAGTCCCGGTAAACCCGCATGGTGATTGGTTAAAGTAGAGGGGAGGTTCAAACTTCTCCCAACCAATCCGCATGTGGCTTTACCGGGACATAGCGAATCAGAACACAAGAAGCCAGTCATCGGAGCTCTGATGCAGGGGCCCGGCTGTGCAAGTAAATGCAAGTAAGTGCAAGTAAATGCAGCACAGCCGGGCCCCCCTTAACTCCCCAAACCACCAGGGCCCGGGACAACAGTCCCCCCAGTACCCCCCTGATGGCGGCCCTGCGGGTAAGGCACTGTTAGCCCTGGCCCTTTACAGATTTTTTTTGTGCGGGAGCACAGCACTTTTAAGGTACGCTGCTGACCAGAGTGCTAAAGTATTTTCTTCTGTCCTCTTTCCAAATGAACCCATTAGTCACTTATTATATGAATTACACTGCAAGAATCTGACAAGAATGGAAACATATGTTAACGAATAATTAATATGCATGCATGTTATTATTATTAAATTATAAATAATATCACATATTTAAAAAAAAGTGGTACCAGCCATGATGGCTTCTAATAAACTGGCTGCCATCAAATAGCTGACAAAAACTAGGATTAGTTAGAAATTGCTGCACCAATCCTAAAGTGAATTTATTGTTAAGTGTTGGAGTTCAGACAGCTGTGTCTGAGTAATGCAAATATGCTCTTATAATCTTTTAATAGGCAAAGATGCTTGCACTACCATCCATAAGTTTAATGTCTAATTTCAAAAAAAGTATCTGCTCCAGTATGAATCAAAAGTGACATGTAAATAGGGCTGTCATATATTAACAATAATGGAATTTTACAAAGTACTTTGTTATGCTGCTATAAAGAAGGAAAATTGATTTCATGAAATCCATCAGTATGGTTTGAGCTAATATTTCTCTTTTCATTACATTCACACAGTTTCAGACACCTCTTTATTTGCCACATTTGATCTGTATCTCTGTCAGTCAGATGTACAAGAACCTGGAAATTTTTTTTATACAAGTGTAAAAATCAACAGATGACTTGCTGTACTGCTTTTCAAGTTTTGAGGTGACTTTCTAAACTTAATGTAGAATGAAAAGTTATTTAAGGATAGTGAAAAATGAAGTATTAGCCACCCAGAGCAGTATACAGTTCATCTAGCCTAAAGATTAATGATATTCTTCATTCTAGCTTTATGACCAAGAACATTGATCTGTTTTGATTTAGTAAGATGAGAATCCGCGGAAAAAAAAAAAAAAACGGAATTAATTTGTAGATATTGTTTGCATGAACATTAAAGGTTATCCCTTGTGCTCTTTTTGACATATATATATATTATTAATAATAATGCAATAATTATAAAAATATTGCAGAGGCTAAAGGATGACGCCCATGTATTATTTGACAGAGATGAAGTTTTAGTAATTATACTACAAAGAACTGCTGCAGATAATGTAGCGATGAAGTTACAGTTATGGGATCCATTATCTGGAAACCCATTATACAGAAAGCTGAGAATTATGGGACAGTTTTCTCTAGGGATGCACCGAATCCAGGATTCGGTTCGGGATTCAGCCAGGATTCAGCCTTTTTCAGCAGGGTTCGGATTCGGCCGAGTCCTTCTGCCTGGCCGAACCGAATCCACATCCTAATTTGCATATGCAAATTAGGGATGGGGAGGGAAATCGCGTGACTTTTCGTCACAAAACAAGGAAGTAAATTTTTTCCCCCTTCTCACCCCTAATTTGCATATGCAAATTAGGGTTCGGATTTGGTTCGGTATTCGGACGAATCTTTCACAAAGGATTCGGGGGTTCGGCCGAATCCAAAATAGTGGATTCGGTGCATCCCTAGTTTTCTCCCATAGACTCCATTTTAAACAAATAATTCAGATATTTAAACATAATGTCCTTTTTCTCTGTATTAATAAAACAGTACCTCAAATCCTTATTGGGGGCAAAACTATTTTATTGGGTTTATTTAATGTTTAAATGATTTTTAGTCCATATCCAGACATGTTGGTATTTCTGACCTGGTGTAGGCCTATCTTAGTCCACATAATTAGCCATAAATCCAAGGCCCAGGTTTAGTCCCTTCTCCAGAGAATTGAACGTTTCCATTAGTTTGTACTCCCACATTTTTTTTATTATCTGTTTTAAAATTGCCCTTAAGAACCAAAATTCTTAAATCCTTTATGGAGTGATGAGGGCCATTGAAATGATTTCCTATTGGTGTGTCCAGTTTTTTATTAGTTATAGTAACGGGGACTGTATACAGGAGAGATTGGGCAAAATCTGAGAAAGAGAAATACACACCACCGATTCACTATATAATTTTTTTTAACCATTTGAGGGGCATGCCACATTTGTTTTAGGGTGAACTCATGTCTAGTACAACAGAGGATCTCTTTTGTCTTTATTTTGCTTCCTTGGATATTTTTAATTATAAGTGGCCGCTTCAAGCTAAAAACCTCACTAATAAAGACATATATATGACCTACATGTACCGCCCTATTCAAATTGACCTAAGCATATGTGTGTTAAAGTGGACCTGTCACCCAGACATAAAAATCTGTATAAAAGTCCTTGATGAATTAAACATGAAATCCAATTTCTATTCTTTATTAAAGCATTCATAGCTGTTATAAGCTCTTTTAAAAATCTCAGCTGTCAATCAAATATTGTCTGCCCCTCCTCATGGGGATGGACATCGGGTCCTTTTCGGGCCCTATTCTGGTGGACAAACAAGATTCTGAGATGATACAAGGCTTTCCTTAAAGGGATACTGTCATGGGAACATTTTTTTTTTCAAAATGAATCAGTTAATAGTGCTGATCCAGCAGAATTCTGCACTGAAATCCATTTCTCAAAAGAGCAAACAGATTTTTTTATATTCAATTTTGAAATCTGACGTGGGGCTAGACATATTGTCAATTTCCCAGCTGCCCCAAGTCATGTGACTTGTGCTCTGATAAACTTCAATCACTCTTTACTGCTGTACTGCAAGTTGGAGTGATATCACCCCCCTCCCTTTTCCCCCCAGCAGCCAAACAAAAGAACAATGGGAAGGTAACCAGATAGCAGCTCCCTAACACAAGATAACAGCTGCCTGATAGATCTAAGAACAGCACTCAATAGTAAAAACCCATGTCCCACTGAGACTCCTTCAGTTACATTGAGAAGGAAAAACAGCAGCCTGCCAGAAAGCATTTCTCTCCTGAAGTGCAGGCACAAGTCACATGACCAGGGGCAGCTGGGAAATTGACAAAATGTCTAGCCCCATGTCAGATTTCAAAATTGAATATAAAAAAATCTGTTTGCTCTTTTGAGAAATGGATTTCAGTGCAGAATTCTGCTGGAGCAGCGCTATTAACTGATTCATTTTGAAAAAAAAGTTTTTTCCCATGACAGTATCCCTTTAATAACAGTGTCCACAAAATGGCTCCTGCCTGCTTGCTATAATTATGAATTCCCAGACTGATGGAAACAAGTCTGATCCAAATAATTTATATAGTGTAATTAAAGTTAATTTTGCTTGACTAACGGGATAAAATAGGATTTGGAATAATTTTTATGGGTGATGGGTCCCCTTTAATGAAGTTTTGCTAGGCAGAAATGAACGTTATGGCAAGTTCGCTATGAAATGCTTGCGCTGACAATTTTACGCTAGCGAAACTTTGCCAGCTTTCGGCTGCTGAGATGTAACTTCGTATTTTGATGAATTAGCGTACGCAATGCGAATTAACTACTGACGAAGTGGCGCAAAGTGTGGTGAAGCATTCTGAGGCGAAGATTCGCCCTTTAGTGAATTTCCCCCACTTTGTACGTTTTTGTGAATCTCACAGATATGTATTCCAGAATTTCGGTTTTGGTTTACCTTTTTCCAGAAGACCCCAGATCATAAATAACATAAGCTTCCTCTTTTAATCAGCCCTACAGTTTCACTAACCTGATTTTGGTCTTATGCCTTTGGAATCAAGGTTGAAAGTCCTTACTCTTGTTTAATTTGTGTTATTTTGTAAACTCACACTGGTTAGAACTTCAGACTTTTATTCAGAGTGGTTATAGTACACATCAGTAGAGCTTTATGGCTGAATATCAGTTCCTGAACCAACATAGTAAGAACCATATTTAGAACTTATTATCGACTGAAGCCCTCTAGTGGCTGGAGATAAACACACCACATCTTCCCCTTTCAGCCCGTGAAAAAAAGAAAGATGAAAAGAAAGAAATATTGTAACATTAAAGGGATACTCTCATGGGAAATTTTTTTTCCCAAAAATGAATCAATTAATAGTGCTGCTCCAGCAGAAGTCTGAACTGAAATCCATTTCTCAAAAGAGCAAACAGATTTTTTTTTTTAGATTTATTGTCAATTTCCAAGCTGCCCCTGGTCATGTGACTTTAGGAGAGAAATGCTTTTTGGCAGGCTGCTGTTTTTCCTTCTCAATGTAACTGAATATGTCTCAGTGGGACATGGGTTTTTACTATTGAGTGCTGTTCTTAGATCTACCAGGCAGCTGTTATCTTGTGTTAGGGAGCTGCTATCTGGTTACCTTCCCATTGTTCTTTTGTTTGGCTGCTGGGGGGAAAAAGGGAGGGGGGGATATCACTCCAACTTGCAGTACAGCAGTAAAGAGTGATTGAAGTTTATCAGAGCACAAGTCACATGACTTGGGGCAGCTGGGAAATTGACAATATGTCTAGCCCCATGTCAGATTTCAAAATTGAATATAAAAAAAAAAAAATCTGTTTGCTCTTTTGAGAAATGGATTTCAGTGCAGAATTCTGCTGGAGCAGCACTATTAACTGATTCATTTTGAATTTTTTTTTCCCATGACAGTATCCCTTTAATTATAACATGCATACATTTTTTTTAATGAACTGAAAGTCTAAAAGAGTCTAAAATGAGAACTTTAGCATTGTTCAATTAGATGCAATGGTTTGCGAATAACTCGTCCAGATGAAGTTTCTTCATGGCTGTCTCGCTCTGGTGTTGCACTTGTTGTGCTATCATTGGTTTCAATGACCTGGGAAGACGGTACTTGTTCCTTTGGAATTTGTGAAAGATGTCTGCTATTCATACACAGGGTCTGCCCTGTATCTTATCAAACCACATATGACCTTGGGCTCAGTCTGTAAATAACATTGGCGGGCACTTCCCAAGATTTGGAACTTTGAATGCGAACTCTACTATTGTCACTCAAAGGTTCTCTGGAATGTTTGGCATGAACTGGTACTAAAATTAAGCTTTTTGTACGCCACAGTTTCTTCTTGGTATGCTGGCCATGGTTGAGTGGTCGGAACTCTAGTGACAATCTGATGCCTAAAGTTCTGCTGGAGATTTTCCACAGTTTTGTGGAGCATTAACCCAATGCCAAACAGGGGTCTTCCATCGATTCCCATGCTTTTTTGAGTATAGTTTTTAGTATTGTGGCAAGCTGGTGGCTTGAACACGTAACTTTTAGGGGGAATTAGCATTTGGTAGGCAGGTAGCGTAGGATTTTTGAGCTTAAAGACAGGGACACCAAGGCTTCAGACAAAAAACACAGGTTTATTAAGCACTGGACATTCCAACGAAAAGGCAACAGAAAAATGTTCAGGTTACAGTTCAACTTCACTGTAGAACATGCAGGGTACAGTTCAGTAAATACACTGCAAAACATTCAGGGTTTTCCCACCTCTGGTCGCTCACCATCAAGGGAAACTCCCTTCTTGCACCTTGAAGTATTTGGGCTTCACACTCAGCCCTGCTGGCTTACCCTCCTGGGATTCAGACCCACTAGCCTCTGCCAGTCCTTTTCTCTTTCTTTCCCCACAAGGGATTTAGGCTCCAAGCTCTGGAATTCTCTTGCTGGCAGAAAAGCTCCTTCTGCCCAGCTCTGTCTCTCACAGCCCCTCACTTCCCAGGAGAGCCCTGAACTGTGCTCACACAGCCCTTTTACATTGTCAGGTAGCTCCTCTCTCAGCTGACACTTAATTACTGGCTGAGAGGGAATATTAACCCTACCTGAGCCAAATATTCCTTTGCAGCACATACAATGCAGTTTAAATGCACTCTTTTCCTGTCCTTCCGCATGGCAGTAGGCACTAATGGGTTAACTCCCTCGCACAGCGGAAGTACAGGAACCAATAAACCTAATTCCCAACCCCCTTACCCCATCTCTTTTTTCCTGTCCTCGCATCAGGAAGGATTCCCCTGTGCCGGTGCGGTTTCTCTCTGCCTCACCGAAGCGACCGGTTCACATATAGCCGGTGGAGCGTGGTAGCTGGGCTCTTAGAACGCGGTAAGACGCGGTGTGTGCAGTAAGGCGTTCTGAGCGCAATAAGTCGGATCCCGCGGTAAGACGCTGGGGCTTGATGATGATGATGTCATCTCAAGGCGCCCTTAGCTCTTAAAGGGCCCATTACCTGTTGTACAGCAGGTTTTGTATGCAGTACATGCAGCAGGAGCCGCTTGCTAGTTGGGAGAGCCTGAATGTAAGCGGTGTTGCAGGCCTACCTGTTGGGGGACCTATGTGAACTGTACAGCTACTTATGTTTACTCCTCTTTTTCAGAGCATGAGTTCTAGGAGCCGGAGATCCCGGTCATCCTCTAGGGGGTAAGTGTATCAGAGAGATGTATGGTGACTCCTATGTGATGGTAACAGACTCATTTCTCTGTAGGTCACCTAGGAGGAGGAGTCATCATTCAAGGAAGGCGGTGGAAAAAGAGTGTTCAGTATGTGATAATCCAGCGATGCATAACAAAAAAGTATGCCTAATGTGCTGGGAATCTATGTCTGGCAAGAGAGCAGATGATCAGTGGAGTGCTATGAGAGACTGGTTTAAAGAGTCTATGGCTAAATCCCTGGAGGACCTAGTGGGAACTGTGACAGCTAATGTGATACAGAAAGTGGGTCCCAGTGCCCCAGTAATGGGGAAAGAGAGCCGTGATCCTAAGATGTCTGCGGAGTGTGAAGCACGTCAGCAGGGGGCAGCGAGGTGTAGCCTTTCAGCTACTTCAGAGGAGGAAGAGGAGCTAATTGTATTGGATGAAGATTCCTCGTTTGATTTGGATCTAGTAGAACCTCTAATAAAAGCTGTCCGGAAAGTATTGGAATTAGAAGGCACTGAACAAGAGAAAAAGCAGGACAGAATGTTTAAATCATCAGGAAAGAAAGATTTGGTATTTCCAGTCCACGATGTACTAAAAGATATTATTAAGGAAGAGTGGGCAGTACCAGATAAAAAGTACTCAGAACCTAGACACATGAAGAAGATGTACCCGTATGCGGAGGGGGATGTGAGTCGGTGGACCAACCCCCCCAAAGTGGATGCTGCAATCACAAGGGTGGCTCGTAAGACCACATTACCAGTGGATGAGGGGGTTTCTTTGAAGGATCCTGTAGAAAGGAGACAGGATACAGTGTTGAGGAAGGCCTATTCGGTTTCGGGGCTACTCTGCAAGCCAGCGGTAGCAGTCACGTGTGTGGCGAAGGCATCCAAGATCTGGCTGCAAGAGATAGAAACTGAGCTGCAGCTGGCTGGAGACAAAGACAAGGTGGGTCACCTAGTTGATGATATAAAGGTGGCTATTGATTTCATCACGGACGCATCATTGGAGGTGCTGAAATTGGCAGCCAGAAATATGGGGTATGCAGTGGCAGCTAGGAGGATGCTGTGGCTAAAACATTGGCAAGCAGATACCCCTTCCAAGTTCAATCTGTGTGCGCTCCCTTTCGAGGGGGAGTTGCTGTTTGGGCCAAAACTCGACAGTATTATTTCTAAGGCTTCGGCGGGTAAGAGCTCCTTTTTGCCGCAAGAAAGGCGTATGAGACGTCAGCCAGTCCGTGCAGGCTGGGCGGACAGAATGCCGTTTAAGGAGGCTAAGACCTATAGGCCTGGAAGGCAATTTGATAGGCAGCCCTTTTGGAGAAATCGCGTGCAAAATCAGCTCAAAAAAGAGTTCAAGCAGGGAAAGCCTAAATCGTTCTGACGGTGTTCAGGCCCAGCTGCCGCCAGTAGGGGGAAGACTACTTCAATTCCAGGCAGTCTGGGGAAAAACTACGATGGACAGTTGGGTCCAGGAGGTGGTATCCTTAGGTTACCACTTGGAGTTTTCAAAAAAAGCCAAACAGAAGCATGTTTGTGGAATCAAAGGTTCCGAAAACTCCGGAAGCTCATCGAGCAATGAATCACATTTTATTAGAGCTGTTGGAAAAGGAAGTAGTTTCAGCAGTGCCGGAAAACCAGAAGGGACAAGGTATCTATTCTCCGATCTTCCTCAGGAAAAAGGCGTCGGGGGAGTTCCGAGCTATCTTAGATCTCAGAGGATTAAATTCATTCCTGAAGGTAAAGTCGTTCAAAATGGAGACATTGAGTATTATTTCGCAGAACCTACGGATAAACGATTGGCTAGCAAAGATAGATTTGCGAGATGCATATCTTCATGTCCCTATTTTCTTAAGTCACCAGAGATTCCTCAGGTTCTCGGTAAGAGGGGAGCATTTTCTATACTGAGCACTTCCCTTTGGGCTAGCGTCTTCACCGAGAACCTTTTCAAAAGTTCTGGCTCCAATCACAGCCGCCCTACGCCTGCAGGGCATTCAGATCTTCACCTATTTGGACGACCTGTTGATAAAGGCCTCAAACGAACAACTTCTGAACCAGCAGGTCCAGCTGACCATTACGGTTCTAGAGGAACATGGATGGTTAATAAATTTCCAAAAGTCACAACTGGTCCCGTCACAACGGATGGAGTTCCTGGGGGTTCTAGTGGATACCAAGCAGTCGCGACTATATCTTCCCCCAGGCAAAGTGGAAGACATTATTCGAAGAGTGCAGAATGTTATCATGTTTCCTTATACCACGGCTCTGATCTGTCAAGAGGTAATAGGGAAACTGGTAGCTACGAAGGATGCCGTCAGATGGGCAATGATTCATCTTCGACAGCTTCAGTTCGAGTTTCTTCAACAGTGGAAAAGAGTTACTCAGTCTCAAATCATTATTCTGTCACGACAAACAGTGAAGAGCCTGGAGTGGTGGCTAAATCCATTCAATCTTTCTCAGGGCAAGCCAATAGATTGCTCATCGTGGCAGATGGTCACGACGGATGCCAGCAGCCTTGGATGGGGGGCTCATACGGCTCGTATGTCAGCACAAGGCATATGGCCACCGGAAGCAGTAACGTGGTCCTCGAACTTAAGGGAACTGAAAGCGGTGTTGCAGGCGCTAGTGAGCTTCAAAAGTCAGCTCAAAGGGACAGCAGTCCTCATTCAGTCAGACAACATAACGACGGTGAAATATATAAAGAAACAAGGAGGGACTCACAGCAGGAAATTGTTGAGTCTGACTTTGGAGATTTTCGAATGGGCAGAGAACAATCTCCTCGACTTGTCAGCAACTTATATCCCTGGTCGTCAGAATATTCTGGCAGACCTGTTGAGTCGGAGGACACTCCACCCAGGGGAGTGGGAGTTGTCACAGGGGAGTTTCCAGACGTTGGTGAATCGTTGGGGCCTCCCTCAGATAGACCTCATGGCTACATCCAGGAACAGGAAGGTGAGACTGTTCTGCTCCTGGTGCCCGGAGAGGCAAGCATTGTGTCAGGATGCTTTCAGTCTGAAGTGGATGTTCAAACTGGCATACATTTTTCCGCCGATCCCGATCATATCAAGGGTATTGAACAAAATTCAGAAAGACAAAGCGACAGTTATAGCAGTATTGCCATGGTGGCCGAGAAGGCCTTGGTTTGCCCGGTTGTGGGAAATGGCATTGGACAATCCAGTCAAACTACCATATCATCAGGGTTCGCTATGCCAAGGCAAAATATGCCACCCAAACCCACAAAAATGGGCTTTGACGGGGTGGCTTTTGAGCGGAAAGAACTGACAGAGCTAGGGCTCGCAGAAATGGCTATTGACACACTGTTGGCAGCTAGAAAGCCATCAACAGAGAATACCTACCATAGGATTTGGGAGAGATTCAGGGAGTGGTGTACATTGTCAGGAGATTCATTTACATCACCAACCGAGTCGGCAGTAGTAAATTTTCTGCAGTCAGGCTTAGAGAAGAATCTCAGCTTGGCTACCCTGAAAGTACAAGTGTCAGCCTTGTCAGCATTGACGAAAGTCAAATGGGCGGAGTATCCATTAGTGACCCGCTTTATTCAAGGAGTCAAACATCTGAAACCGCAAGTGAGACCAATCTTGCCATCATGGGATTTGAATTTGGTTCTTCAGTCTCTCATGACGGAACCATTTGAGCCTCTGGAGTCAATTAGCTTGGACCTCCTGTCAATGAAGACTGCTTTCTTGATAGCGGTAACGTCAGCACGGAGAGTGGGGGAGATACAAGCATTGCTGAGGAAAGAACCATATCTGAAAATGTTTCATGATAAAGTAACGTTAAGGCTACCAGAGAAATTTCTCCCGAAAGTGGTTTCCTCCTTTCATGCTAGTAAGGAGATTGTGTTGCCGGTTTTCTTCCCTAACCCCTCTACGGAAGAAGAAGTAAATTGGCATAAGCTGGATTTGGTGAGGTGTTTGTCAGTATACTTGCGAAGAACCGAGGCATTCAAGAGGTGTGATAGTCTCTTTTTGCTATTTAAAGGATCTTCTATGGGCCATCAAGCTTCTAAGCGTGTGATTGCAAGCTGGATAAAAGCTTGTATTAAGAAGGCGTATTTACTCAAAGCTATGCAGGCTCCCCATGTTAAGGCTCACTCCACTAGAGCGGTGGCTGCGTCCTGGGCGTTCGAGGCTCATGCTACGCCGGAAGAAATTTGCAGTGCAGCCGCATGGTCCTCTATATCTACTTTTGTTCGTTGTTATAAGCTGGATGTTTGTTCCGGAAACAAATCTGGTTTCGGGCATAAAGTCCTCTCTTCAGTTCAATTTAATAAATGATTTTCCCGCCCAAAGTCTGTACTGCTTAGTTAATTCCCATTAGTGCCTACTGCCATGCGGAAGGACAGGAAAATGGAAAATTCTATCATACTTACCGTAATTTTCCTTTCCTGGACTGAAGCATGGCAGTGGGCACGGCCCACCCCTTCAGTACCTGAGCTCGGACAGGGAAAGAGATGGGGTAAGGGGGTTGGGAATTAGGTTTATTGGTTCCTGTACTTCCGCTGTGCGAGGGAGTTAACCCATTAGTGCCCACTGCCATGCTTCAGTCCAGGAAAGGAAAATTACGGTAAGTATGATAGAATTTTCCATTTTATGTGCCTTTTGCTCTAAGACAGTGGTGTTTCCCAAACACCTGGTCACAGTATGCATACTCCTGCTTCTGTCAATCCATTTCCCTCTGGATGCTCTGGACTTGAGGTCTGATGTATGAATTCATATGTTGATGCAAAATTCTTGAATACTCTACAGGCGAATTGAGGGCCATTATCAGGTCTCTAAGTATGCCATGTCTAGCTAGAATTGACTTGGCGTGCTTGACTACCTCTTCAGCTTGCAAATCTTGTAGCTTTGCCAGTTCAGGATCGTTTGAGAAGTAGTCCATAACTGCTAGATAGTGTTGTCCCCTAAAAGTGAAAATATCCATACCGATTTTCTCCCAAGGAGAGATGGGATAGTCTATATCAAGGTACAGTTCCTTTGGTTGTTTATTATGATACTTTTGGCAAGCTTGACACCGACTGATAAATTGCTCAATATCTTCATTCATGGTTGGCCAGTAAAGGCATGTGCTTGCTCCCCTTTCTCTATTACTACATGCCCTTCATGAAACCTTGATAAAATCTATTTGATCATTGAGGAGGGAATAGCAATTCTAGAGCCTCGGAGTAGAACACCATCTACTTCAGAGAATTCATGAAGATATTGTAGGTATGCAACAGGAACACCTGAGGCTGCATTATTGTTCTCAGTGGCATGTTTGACTTTCATCAATATTCCATCTTGTTGTGTAGACTTGGCTATTTGAAACCATAGGGCATGACTAACTCTGGAAGTTGTCTTAACTAAGTGTGAGAAATTACATTTATTTAAACGAGTGGAAGAAATAAATGCAGTTATAAGTTCTGTAAGTGGGAAAAATCACTTACAAATGATGCTCACAAAATATAAAAATGTTTTTGAATGACTTGGAAAGCTGCCAATAATCCACTAACATAATGACTGTGGGGTAACTCTCATTTCCTTAAGAAATACAGTACTATAAGCAACATTGGACAAAAATGTGATTACAAATGTGACCCTTATACTTTTGTTTTAAATGTAACTGCAGTATTTATAGTTTTGTTTTTTATTCTACTTAAAAGAATAAAGCTAAATCTGAGTAAAAAAAAATCTATTGCTCTGTAGAGTGTTAAGATGCATTAAAATGAACAGCAGTCCATATTAAAAAAGAGTTATGGGCCCCAGTGGATAAGTAGCCATGTAATCACAGGCAAATGCTAATCATGTTGAGGAATTCCAAAAAATGTGGCCTTAACAAAATATTGAATAATTATACCAAACATTAAGTGCCATTTAGGACTTTTCTAAACTTTTACAAACTCAAATTTTCATGGGGAGGTGCAATTTACATTTTTGTGATTTTAAAAACAGCCAGACTTTCACAGACTCATTGAAAGCAAATGGAAAAATTGCCTATTGGGTTTAATCGTGCTTTTTCCTCAATCCCCCCTCCCCATTTCTGACTCCTACACCAAGAAAACCATGTATAAAAATGTCAGTACAGATGGATAAGAAGCCCTCAATGAGCAAGTATAATCTATGAGGCCTGACATCATACAAATAGCATAAAGCCTTTTGCCTAAATGGAAAATTATAACTTTAGGGTGATAAGGGTGTGTGACTTAAGACGTAAGATACTATATACAGGTATGAGATTGGTTATCTGGAAACTTGTTGTTCAGAAAGCTCAGAATTATGGAAAGGCCATCTCCCATAGACTCAATTCTAATCAAATATTTTCCAAACTTAGATTAAATTATCCTTATTGGTGCAAAACAATCCTACTGGGTGTATTTATTAACTGATTTTGACTGAAGTATTACGGATCCAATTCATGGAGAGATCCAGAAAACCCCAGGTCCCATGCATTCTGGATAACAGGTCACATACCTGTATATCTCTGTAATCTGTTTAAGGAAAGGGGTTTAGTTGGAGAATACTGTTCAACACATTGTAGATTGCACAAAAGGTACAAGACATGTGCCTTCTTATTTATTGCATTTATTGAATATCTGCTTTCAGTGTCAGACCACACCCCCTTGACCCCCAGCCACAAAGCCCCTCTCCGGCACCCCTACGCCCTACCTTCTCATTCTTGCTGGCATGTAGAGGGCCAGTGACAGAGATCGGAGGCTACAGTAGCGGCTTCGTTATGGGAGCGGGTCTGGGCCACCAGGTGTTTTCCTGAGTTTTGTCCTGCCGGCCCAGTCTGACCCTGTCTGTTTTCTAACTTAAACTTACTTGTATTGCCAGATGACTCATACAGAGTGTTTATATGGGTAAAAGCAAGAAACCTTACTACTTTTTTATGACACAAAACAGGAATTCTTAATCTATTACATGGAACAGAAAAATCAACCCCAATTTTATTTAGAGTGGGTCTCCATAATCTCTTTAATAATATGGCATTCCTTATTAGCAGTCGGTTATGAGGTGCCTGGGTGCTTCTGAAGCCATATTTGGATTTAATTTGTTTCACCCGATAAAAAAGGTTAAGAAACACTGATAAAAATGAAGTAAAATACACACAGAATGTTAATCAGGCTGATCAGGCTGCTTAACATTGGGCTAAATTCCAACTCAATAAATCTCAATCGATGCAGATTATCTACCAGATTAATTTTAAGGTATTCCACTAGTTTAAAGTTTGCATCTGCCTTTAATGGCCTCAAGGTGTTTCACCTCTTCACTCTGCCATTCATCTCATGGTTTTATCTGTATTCATTAAATGACACGAGTACTTAAGTAAGCATACAACAAAAGATTTATAGCATTTATTAAAATCTCTGTACAGGGATATCTTCTGAGAAATGTGTCTTTATAAAAGTCACTTTGGGAAGAACAGAACTAATATTTTCATGGTAGCATGCACTAGTTCTTTTAAGGCACTGCCATTTCTACACATTTTACACAGTATTACAAAGTATGGTTAAACTTACATTTTAAATATGTGTTATCCAGTTTGACTTCTACACATCGTAACTTTTCTGAATGTTTATTGTAAGCTGGCTCATTAATTTATGATTAATTAGAAGAACCCATTAATGCCTTTGATGTACGTGTGTCGTAAAGTGCATGAGCACAGATTTAATCCTTACCCTGCAAGTTGCTGTTACTTTATTTTTCACAGCCTAGGGAAGGGGGCTGGATGTGTCTCCTAGTGCTAACATCAATTCAAGCATGTCTTTTTCTGTAAATAGCACAGCAGCAACTGGTGCCTTTAGAGAAGAGCAGCTGTTCAGCAGCAGAAAGCCTTGTGCTAGTTAGGAGCTGACATGCTAATAAGTGACTGGCTCTATTAAATTTGCAAGCTTTGATGAATCAGACCTTGTGGTATGTTTTTGCACCACTGCACTGGGAAGTACCTTTTCTGGAAGAATGACTATATCTGCAGTATAATTTTCTTATGTATATAATCCTTACAGCTGCATTATTTTCATATTGATAATCTGCAGCTGTGTTATTTTCAGTTTATAATGTTGTTTTCCCTTTGTGATATCAACAGTTCTTTCTTTCTTATTGTATTATAAAATGTTACTGCAGCATAATTCAATTTATTATTTTTTTCAGTATAATGTTGATTGAATACAAGCATAAAGGGTGGTTCAGCCTATTCTTTTAATAGTAAATTAGTTATATACTATTAGTTAATATTAAATTAGGCAATAATAATGTGGCTGCTGATATTGGTTTTCTCACACGGCATTTCAAAGCATTTGGGTAGTGTTGCTTATGATATGCATTCTGTAGGTATATATTTGTATTCAACTACCAGTGGGCATGCATTTAAGGCGGAAACATCACTGATAATAACACATAGCTAAATTACATATTTGTCACAAGTACGTTTTATTATATTTGTTTTTTTCAGATATGAACAGTTGGGTGTTTCTTCAACCTAACATGTTTCCCTACTGCAAACAAAATAACCATGCTTTTATACAGCAGTGAAAATTGCAGATTGATGCTGCAAGCAGCCATTTAAAGCAAATTAAATCAGATCATACAATTTTTCGCTTTACATACAAGGAGCCATTTATGAGTGCAGGCCACAATTTCTCAGCAATCAGTTGCTCAAAAACTCCATTTAAAGTACTTGCATCAATGTGTACTCTGTATAGTTGCACTCAGAAATGCCTTCCTTTCGGTCTACTGTTCCAACTGTAGGGGATCTTGAAGCTACCAACACAGCATGTTGCTTCAGTAGGCACAGTGCAGATGTGGCAAAAGAATCAGACGATGGTCTTTCCTCAACTTTCACAGAAAGCAGAGATGCTGCTGAGCTTTCTTCACCATGGGCACCAAGCAATTTGGTCATGATCAGTGGGGAATGATTACTTTATGGTCTCCTGATGTCTACAACTATTTCATTTGTTTTGTCCATGTTCAGAGATGGATTGTTAACTTTGCACCGGTGCATTGGCCATGTCATCTTTTGTCTATATGATAACTCATTGTACTTGCTGATGAGACCCACCATGGTTGTATCATCAGCGTACTTAATGATGTGATTCGACCCATACCTTGCTACACAGTTGTGAGTCAGCTTTATTAAGAGCACTTAGCTGGAGCCCTGATTGTATAGTGGTAACAAAAATTACATAAAACAGTATACAAAAATGGATATAACATACCTTTAATACAGCAGGGAAACACACTGCCACTGTCATGTACACAGCAAGGCCTTAGCCCACCTACATTACAACAGGAAGTTAGATCCCTGGAAACATGTTGCAGGATTTTTAACAACTGTATGGAGTATAGAGTATAACAAAAAATACATGAAAACTTAAGCAATCACTTTGCAGGGTGATGAGAAACTCATAATCAGGTAACAGGGTGCTGCTAAGACTGGGCACCAAGCAGCCATCTTGGGATGCACCATGTGCTCTGCAGGGCTTCACAATAAACTTAAGCTAATCTGCAGTGCAAACTCAGTAAAGTTGCTGCACAGCACACAGTAACTACAGCAGAGCATCTATAACACATTGCAGGGGAGATATTAACTTCTAGAACAGAATATTATACTTTATCATTAACAGAACACTGACAGAGCTCTTACCTGTCCCATAGATTTACACTGGGGAGAGACCAGGCCATTTGTCATTACTCACTAGGGGGTTTATCTATACAGAGATATAGCCTGGCATATATTCTCCACTGATTTAATCTATGATATCAAATAATCAGGTTTTTATTTTTTTAAATCTTTTTTTTTCATATTGCTTTTAATACAAACAGTAACAAAAATAATAGAAAACAAACAACATAAAAAAAGAATAGGTGGGTATGCGTGGTTGATTGCTCTTTTTTTTATACATGCTGTTATCAAT
This sequence comes from Xenopus petersii, assembly GCA_038501925.1. NCBI lineage: Eukaryota > Metazoa > Chordata > Amphibia > Anura > Pipidae > Xenopus > Xenopus petersii. Next base: position 62,017,858 of record CM076681.1, on the reverse strand, counting down.
AAAAGGCACAATGAAGAATAGCATTGCAGTGGTAAATAACAGTAAAATATTGGTCTTAGTGTGGGGTTTCCTCCAGGTGTAAGGAGTTCAGACAGCCTTGCTAAACCTGGTCAAATGTATCAGGTATACCCCTTTGTATGTACACCAAGCGTGCCAGGGTGAGATGCTCCCACAGAAGATTTTTCCACACACCAGTAGTAGAAGGGTCACCATTTAAGAGCAATACATTTACGTGCTAAAAACAGTGATTCTCGTATGATGTTAGCGTGTAATGAGATTTAGTAAGGTGCATTACCCCCAGTAGACATGTTTTAGGGGATAATTGGACTGGGATTGTGGTGGCCATAGATAATAATTTGCAGACCTTAACCCAGAATTGGGCAACTGCGGGCAACTCTACATAAGATGTAAAAATTCGCACCTCGTGATTGCCATTTAAGACAGTTATCATTAGGCTGCATGTTAGCTTTATACATACAAACAGAGTTTATATAGGCATGGTGTAGGGTGAGTATTTGGATGAATCTACTCTTGGCGTTAAATGATACAAAGCTATAGGCCTCTTGGACTTCTTCCCAGTACTCATCAACTAAGTCTGGGAAACAGAGTTCCCATTTGTTTCTAAAGTTACCTACAGTGTGTTTTCTATTTTTAAGCAGAATGGAGTAGATCCACAAAATAGAGTGGATTATACATACATTTTCTAAGTAGTCCAGTATGTTTTCCACTGGTGACTTAGAAATTGGTCAGACGACACCATCCATTGAGCCCTGGCTACATGCTTGAGTTGGTAGTAATGAAGCTAAGCATTTGGAGTTATGTCAAAATCACCCCTGATATGATCAAAGGGGTTCATTATCCCATCTACAAACAGATCATCAACAAATTGTACTCCTTGGGATTGCCAACATTTTTGCAAGTCTGGATTCTTATAATGCAGCAGATTGTTATTTTCCCATAATAGGTTTTGGGAGGCTCCTTGGTACTGTATAAGTGCTAATGCGGCTTCCTACACCCAAAAGAGGGTCTCAATATTTGTAAGAGGGCATACAAAATTATCTGGTGTTTCTAAGAATACCTGAGGAGGTACAGACTCTCAACCACAAGTATATTATAAGATGCATCCATTTTATCCATTGAGTAGGATCTCCAGCCTGGGAGAGCCACTCCACCTTTGAGACTGGCAAGTTGCATTACTGGTTATGACAATCTGCTGCCCATATAAATGTTTTGGTTTCAGGGTCCAATTTTGAAAACGTTTCTTCGGTATATAGACCGAGTTTTGAAATATATATACAGATGAAGCCACTTGGATTTGTGAGGTAAATGCGTCATGACTCGTGGTTAATTGAAGAAACTGTGTTATCTAAAGTTATCTTAACTCATTTAATGCATTTAACCTTTTCATTAGCATACCAAAGCACCATTGTTCACAATGATGAATGCTTTAATTAGATGGGATGTTGTGACACAGTTTTCTGTGTTAAATGAGATAAATGGGATATCTGTGTTTAGTTATTCTGTGTCAAACAGACAAACCAAAGTGGCTGCATCTGTAACAGCTTTGGCAAAAAATTATCTTACATATATCCACTCTGCTCTATGGTGTTAAGGAAAGTGCTTTCCACATTTTCAACTGATTAGAGATTTTCGTTAGAACAGGGTGCAGATTGTTCCTCAGATATTGAGAAAATATTAGAAAATTTAGAAAAGGAAATACCCAGCTATTAAAACTCACTAACCCTGTGAAAGGGCTAATTAGGCAATTGATAGTATGGGGCTACAGTATCAAGTGGAAATATATGGGATTTACCCCAGTGTATGAGTAAACCTGAGAATCTCCCAAATTTATTTACTGGAGGAGCTTTCCCAGGGATTATGCTGGGTCTGCTAAGAACAATAGCATGTCATCAGTGTATAATCAGGGCCAGAACTAGGGGTAGGCAGAAGAGACAGCTGCTGAAGGTGCAATAATAGAGGGGCGCTGGGGAGCTCTAAAATTGTTTTCTGCCTACCCCTAGTCTTTCTTTTTCCCTCTTGACACCTTCCCCTCTCTTGTCTTTCCCTCCCTCCATTGCTGTCCCCTCTCTCCATCACACCCCCTCTCCCCGTCCGTTTCTTCTTTCTCCATCGATCGTGCATGCCGGGGGATTACTCGCCGGGTTGCCTAGGGAGGCCTGACCTGGCCCTGTGTATAACAATATTTTTTTCCTCATGAGTCCTATATTTGCAACATACTATTTCCTCATCTGACCTGAAAATATTTGCCACCACTTCTATGGCCAGTGCGAACAACCCAGAGGACAGGGGGCAGCCCTGCCTAGTACCCCATTCAAGCTAAAATGATTCAGATACTGTGATATTTCTGCATACTTTAGTTAGTGGGCAGTGATCCTGTAGTGATACTGTAGTTGTATCACTGTAGTTGAATCTGGAAAGCACTTCCCACTTCACAGTTTATTAAAGATTTAGGGTGATAGGATTCACAATGTGTTAAATTCTTTCCTTTTTTCGGGATCAGTGCAATAAGGGACTTTGTCATGGATGTTAGTAGTGCTTTTGTGGATAGTGCTTGGTTATTGCATGTTTTTAGCCTAGGAAATGTGCCCTCTTTGTATTTTTTATAGAACTTTATAGGGATCATATCAACAAACAATCAGTTTTAGCTTCTGTCAAAAATCACTTGTAACCTGTTTTGGTCCTAATAAACAGTTGTTATTATTAACAAGTTTCCATTGCAAATCCTCGTAAGCATGTTGGTACAGCCCAAAGGTTTTCCTTCCTACCATTCTTTTAGTTTTTAACAAACCAGAAATATTTGGTGAAGATTCATATGAATCGTGTTACACATATCACTTTCAAAGTAAACATAAAAATAAAATCTAACAGACTTTCAGTCCAACTTAGTCCAATTTGCATAAAATAACTAGCACAATCGAATCAATTTTTTTTTTTTTATTTATATTTTTATTTGCATTTTTTTTTTTTTTTTTTACATTTGCAAAAACAAACATTACAACTTGCCCACATAGGGCCATATCACAGTACAATTGGCAAAAGAAGGCATAATCTGAGCACCATACAGCATCCATACATCAACATGTTATTTTCCTACTATGCTCCCTCATTCAGTCACGTAGCCACATGGTATTGCCAAAATATAAAGGTACATCTACACAGTTATTCCAGTGTCCCTACACCACCCTCAACTCCCAGCAGTGTGTTTAGGTTACAGCCCTGCACATCCTTTACAAACCAGTTACATATCTTATAGACCCCATAAGTCCCAAATTACACGGTCCCCCGCTGCAACTCCAACAGATCCCAATTACACCAAATTCTATCAAACACATCCATGGTATTGTGTTTCAACTCCGTCAGACAATCCATCCTGCGAATATATTTCATTCTATCTAAGAACTCCTGTTCTGTGGGAGGTCTAGGGGCCTTCCAGTGTTTCGCCACTAAACCCCTTGCTGCCGTCAGGATGTGATTAACCATCCTCTGCGATGGGTTTGGCAATTTCGGAATTCTGTCTCCTAAGACAAAGACCATAGGGTCCAGGCGCACCGTAACCATTATCACCCGTTCCATATATCCCTGTATCATCTTCCAGTAGCTATCTAGTTTTGAACATCCCCAAAACATATGCAATAAGGAACCCTCTTGTTCTTTACACCTCCAGCACACCGGAGTGGAGGAATCAGGAAACAGTTTATGTAGCAAAACTGGGGTATGATACCATCCCATAATAATCTTGTAAATGTTTTCCTTAACTGAGGCACATATGGAAGTTTTTCCCGCATTTTCCCAAATTCTCCCCCAAGTTGAGATCTCCTTGCCCAGGGCCTCTGACCAGCGACTCATATACTTATGAGGGGTTTGTTCAATATCAATTTTATTGATTGTATAGTACCAGGATGTAATCAGCCCTTTCTGCTGAGGAGATAGTGTACATAGTTTCAATATAGGATGAAACAGGGGGAGCACTAAATCTGGGTACACCGACTGGGCATAATGTCTCAACTGCAAATATAAATATTGAGGGAATCTATCTACGCCCTCCATTCCCGCTAGTTCCTCATACGTTTTCATCTTCCTATCCGTTGACCTAAATAGGGATTTTAGCTGAGTCAGCTTAGCTCTTTTCAGTAGTCCCCCAACAACGGGAGAAAGTCCGGGGGGGAACTCTGAATTTCCCACTAGAGGGATAAACGGGGATGACTCCTGAATACACCCCATTCTAGCCGCCACCTGATTCCAGCATCTAGCCGTATGCTTCATAGCTTCCAGGGGGAGGTTACGAGGCGCCCGCCTATGATTTATCCAAAGGGAACAACTGGGGGACCCAGTTTGTGGATATGTTCTTTCTAATTCAGCCCATTTTGTTAACGGAACTTCAGACATCCACCCTAATATCTGTTTCGCCTGAGTAGCTAAATAATAGTTACTTAAATTGGGAACTGAAAGCCCCCCATCTGACTTTGCAATCGAATCAATTTTAACACATCAATCACAATTGCATCTGGTGCAATACCCTTGGCAACCGCAGCAATGCTGGAAATATGGGGAAAATGTTGTACTGTGGGTAAAAAAATATAGTGATCACATCCGTAAGTGCATACTACGTTGGCAGAAAATAATGGCCCTTACAGTGTTATCATCTCTAACAACCTGGAGTAACATGGAGTGCAAAAAAAAAAAGAGAAGATTGATCAGTTCACATTCTCTGGCTCTCTGTTTAATAAGTAATGTACTATCTATGCAACAGCATGTACAGTATATTCCACAACAGGCAGGGGCGTTTCAGGCATTAAAGTCGTCTGAGCCAGCGTTCGCAACATTCGAAACTCTCTTACCTTAACAATGCTTGTGGTGGTCCAGGAGAGGGCGCCTCGCTAGCGCAAACAGCAATTTTGCTCTCTGCAGTAGAAAAGACGTATTTCTGGTTTAAAGGAACAGTTCAGTGTAACAATAAAAACTGGGTAAATGGATAGGCTTTGCAAAATAAATCATGTTTCTAATATAGTTACTTAGTTAGCCAAAAATTTAATCTGTAAAGGCTGGAGTAACTGGATGTCTAATATAACAAAACAGAAAACAACTTCCTGCCACTTGGGACATAACTGTTCAGTGAGTTTGCAATTGATCCTTAGTATTCAGCTCAGATTCAAAAGCAACAGTTATGACCTAAGTGCCCCCCCCTCAAGTCACTGATTGGTTACTTGCTGGTAACCAATCTGTGGAAACCAAGAGAGCTGCAAAGCAGTAGTGTTCTGGCTATTATGTTAGACATCCAGTCACTCCAGCCTTTATATATTACATGTTTGGCTAACTTACTATATTGCACAGCCTATCTATTTACTCAGTTTTTATTTTTATACTGAACAATTCCTTTAATAACCGGAAATTGGGCTCTTAAAGTTACCAGGAACAGTTTTTTTTTTCAGGCAACTGCTTTTCCTATAATCTTTATGTTGGGAAGAGTTGCCTGAATAAACCTGATGTTTTGCCTGGAGATGTAATGTCCCTGTTGTAATGCTCCTGATCCTTCACTTACTGTATCAGTCTACCATAGTTAATTTCCCCAAAAAAGTGTGTGTACAAGCAGCCAGCTTGTCAGGGTTGATATGTACTTTTTAAGGCTTTGCTATAGGGGTGACACCTCTTGTAACTATACTTGCCTCATACAAAGCACACTGAAAATGTGATGGTTCCCACCAATCGTGGTGCATTACTGTACCAAGGCAGGACTCCTACAAACAAACTGGAGGACAGGAGATGGAGTCCTGTCTATTATGCCAGAGTAAACTACTGTGTTATTAATCCCAATCTGAAAATGGGGTGTTTAACTTGACTTCATTTATTATGTGAGTACCTACTTGCATACTACACATGCTATTTTCACCTTTACATAATGTGTTATGACTGTTTGGAACATGGTGTAAGTGTGCAACAGGTATTGAAAGCTTTGTGAAAAAAAATCTTCTGGAATTGGTTCTGCTATTGTGAACTGTCGTGAATGCACTTTTATTATTTAAATATTGGAATGGCAGCTGTTATAACTATACTTAACTGAACACTAAGGGGCCAATTCATTAACTTTGAGTGAAGGAATAGAAGAAAAAAAACTTCGAATTTCGAAGTGTTTTTTTGGCTACTTCGACCTTCGACTACGACTTTGAATCGAAGGATTCAAACTAAAAATCGTTCGACTGTTCGATCATTCGATAGTCGAAGTACTGTCTCTTTAAGAAAAAACTTCGACCCCCTAGTTCGCCACCTAAAAGCTTCCAAACCCAATGTTAGCCTATGGGGAAGGTCCCCATAGGCTTGGCTAAGTTTTTATGGTCGAAGGATAATCCTTCAATCGTTGGATTAAAATCCTTCGAATCGTTCGATTTGAAGGATTTAATCATTCGATCGAACGATTATTCCTTTGATCAAAGTATTTGCGCAAAATTCCCAGTTGAATATCGAGGGTTAATTAACCCTCGATATTCGACCCTTGATGAATTTGCCCCTAAGTGCCCAGGAGGGCTCAATTACAAATGCAAGTAAAATGTAAATCTGTTCCAAGGGTTACTTGCATCCAACCATGTGTTGAGCACCAATGTGACCCTTCATTCTAGATTGTAGTGTTTTCTTGGCAGGATGAGTCAATTGCCTCAAGTTGTGCCTAGTGACCCTAAAGTTATTATAAATGCTATGAGCTTGCAGTGACACCATTCTTACACATACTGTATGATGGGAAAATGATTTATGTTACAACTTGTATCTAAATAGACACTGATTTACGTCAGAATTTGTACATCATGGCCAAGTTGTGATGGATGCAAATAAACATGCCCCACAATTCTGTTTTATTCTGGGAAAAAAACTCCATATTGTAGGTAAAACAATGGTGGGTTGCATCTAACGTTTATTTGCACTTGTGTTGTAAAGGAACCCTTGTAAAAGTAACAGGCTAAAAAGTTGCAGGGTAAAAGTACAAATGCCTTTTTTGGCTGCAATAAAATATTGAGGCAGAAAACTCTTATTCTTGTGAATTCATAGCTATTATTTTGTTTTCCGAGCAACAAATTCTTTGTCATTGATCCATAAAGCCAACTAGATGGCGTTCTTCTCCTGTGTAAGAACAAGCAAAAATTATCCTGCAGAAATGTGTGATCTGCACAATCTTATTGCATAATCTGAATAATATAGTAATATTTTTTTTCAGAATTTATATTATAATTTTGGAATTACAGTTCAGATGATATGCAAAATATTGTTGTTAGAGGTTTGGCAAAATGATCCTCACATTAGCACATTCTACTGTGGGAAAAGCATTTTAGACAGTTTCTTCTGCTCACCATTATTATTCATACAAATACACTCGTAAAGCACATCCTTATTCCGGTTGGCTAATGTTTTAAATAATATCCTGCTTATCTGACCTCCATAATTTTTTCTTGCAATTGGATATATGCACAAATAAAAATGCTAATTAAATACCAGTACTTGGCATGCAAAACATTAGCACATTTAGTATTTTGCTTTCATTATTGTAATTGCCATAGAACAAAACATTGAAATACTGATTGGTGGCTATAGATTATTCGGGAATTCAAATAGGAAAGGTGCGCTAAAACAACAGTATAGCTGTCCCAAAATCTGAAAAGAAAAAAGTAATCCCTGATAGTGCAGCAAGCCTGTAAAAAAGATGTACATTTTGCAAAATAGAACTACTCACAAAAATCTTGTAATATTCGTGCCAGTGTGTGTTCGCAACAGGATTGGAAATTAGGCGTCTTTTTAGGTGGCGCCTATAGGGAAAAAAACTTTCGATCCGATCCTCAGGATGTCGCCCTCAGTGGTCTTAGATCAGGAGCGCTGAATTTGGAACCGATTTTTTTGAGTGCGGAAAAGGTAGATGCCGGTACTTAGTTCCTTAGCATCTCAGTGTGCGCTTCCGTCTGAAGCGGTGGCTTCCTGGATCTGTTTTTTTGACATGGTAGAAATCTGAGGCATTGAATTTGTCCAGCTGGTTGGGTTCCTGGAGAGTTATTATGTCTTAGCAATTGAAAGGTTCATCAGTGAGAAGGTCAGTGTAGCTTTTTGGTTTAATGTTCTATTCCTCAACAGCTTTACTCACAAGAGATCAAAGACTACTCCATCCAGTATGCAAACTGGATATTGAAAGGGCTGCACTATCAGGGATTACTTTTTTCTTTTCAGATTTTGGGACAGCTATACTGTTGTTTTAGCGCACCTTTCCTATTTGAATTCCTGATTACACACGTGGACTAGTGGATCCACATACCACAGGTGCTGCTTGGATACTTTTAGAAAGCACGGTCTCTTCAACATTCTACACACAGATTTGGCTATAGATTAATGTTTCAGTAGCCACTTTGATAGCAAATGATGGCTTTCAGCTACTTACAGTAAATGCGTGAGCTAATATGCTTAAGTATAGTATATAATATATAAGACTTGTGAATTCATTCTAATCAAATTTAGATGGAAAATAACTGTCCAGATAATACCCAGGTTTCTTCAATGTATAGGGGTTTTGCATGACATTTTGCAGACAGCAGCTCTATGGGGCAAATTCACTAAGATTCGTAGTTGTGCCAGGCTTAACTTCACCGCACTTCGCCAGGCGTAGTTTCGCCAGCGCTTCGCAAATTCACTAAAATCCGAAGTTGCACTCAGGGGTAGCGTAAGGTTGCGAAGTTGCGCTAGTGTTGATTCGCTAAGCGAAGCGAAGTTACGCTAGCGATGGTTGATTTGGATATGGCGCCAAATTCAAATTTCAATGGAGGAATATGTAGCAGCACTACAAATGCCTGGGAAACCTTCAAAACATCAAATAACATTTTTATTTTGCCATACACATGTGCCCACTGTATAGTTAAGTTGCTATGAGTCAGGAAATGTAGGAGGGAAGGAGAAAAAAATTTTCGATCTTTTTCACCCATAATATAGAAAAAAACGCCAGCGTCTTTTGGGACTTAGAAAAAATTTTAACTTTTTTTGAAGAAATCCCTATCTACTCTATTGCGCTTTGCCTGGTCTGAGGTGGCGAAGGAAGTCTAGCGTAAAAGGTAGCGTTCAGAACAATGCGCGCGTTAGTGAATTTGCGTAGTTACGTCCGTTGCGCAAATTTGCCTGGCGTAAGGGTGCGAAGTTACGCTAGGGAAGTTACGCCAGCGTCCGTTAGTGAATTTGCGAAGTAACGAAAATGGCCAATGCTTGCGAATTGACGCTAGCGTTAGGCGATTCGGCGCATGGTGAATTTGCCCCGCATCTTAAGTTAATGTGCCCTGGGCCTGCATAGCCAGAAACGTTGCCTATGGCATTTTAGTAAAGTTTTTCACTATTTTCAACAATACTGGAGTGCTGCTGCTTTATTTGATATATGTATATTTTGCCCTGGCAGGGGGTACGGCTTGCATCCAGGGCTGCAAGGAGCCTAACCGCTTTTGAAGCACACTTCAACTACATTTGCTGGACATTCTTTTGGGTCTTGCTCACCATCCTTTTTATTGCACAGTTTTCTGGTGTACATGTAGATCCAAACATGTGCTTGATCAATAGAAGGAGTAGACAATGACCAACAGCCACTATTATAGTGTAAGGGTGTAATTAAGTTAAATAAGAGCAGCTTTGTGTGAAGCCTATGGGTGCAATTTAAGTTACATAGGTCCCCTTAAAGGAAACATATACCCCCCGAATAATGTAGGTCTCTATAAAAATATATTGCATAAAATAGCTCATATGTAAAACCCTGCTTCATGTAAATAAACCATTTTCATAATAATATACTTTTTTAGTAGTATTTTACCATTGCGTAATTATAACTAGAAAATTGACATTTTAAAAATTAGTGCCGCCCCCTGGGCTCCTATGTTATGCAGTGAACACAAACAAACCATACATGTTAGGTCACATGAGCCAATTAACAGACAGAGTTCTGTCTATTGCTTTCACATGTCTTCCTGTTACAGTTAAAGCTGTAGTATTTCTGGTCAGGTGATCTCTGAGGTAGCACAGAGACCATCACAAAATGGTGGTTCAAGGCAAGAGATGTAAAAGGGCAATATTTACTTAAATATATAGACCAGTTTGGTAAGATTCTTTAATATGTCGCTTAATTTGATATAAACTATCTGTATTCGTTTGTTTATAAAGAACAAAAGCTTGTGTTGGTGTAGTAGGCTGATAAATCACAACAAATTATTGGAACCTAATGGGAACATGGCCTTCTAATTCTTCCATTTCATTCTGCAACCCTTGTTTGGTCCCCTTTATAATAATATTAGTTTAAAATACTGCACACCTTGATGGTGCTATAAAAGTCAAGGATGATGAATACTATAATAATGGTACATGTTCCTCAACTATTAAGCTGCTCTGACATGCAAGGCAAAACACACTAACAATTCTAAATCAGTGGACTGCAGAGGTTTGAGCAATGTGCTATCAAATGCAGGTTGTCAAACATTGCTCTGAGAAGGTTTTGGCGTTTCTGTGTGGCTTTATTTGGCAGGTACTTTAATTATAATGCTCGCCAAGAACATTAAACACAAAAATGTAGTGCATTTTTGTAATCCCATAACATTTAGGGCAAAACGAGTTAAGAAATTCCATGGAACAAAGTAGCCTTAACGTTAAATATGATGGCTGACAGTAGCATAATACAGGAAATGTAAAAAAAAAGGATGTTTAAATGCATTCAATTCAAAATGTGCTTGTATTGATGAACAAGAGATTTACAGCTAATATAGCATGACGGTATATATTGGAGTAAATAGAGACTCAATGGCTTGAATGCTGACTCACATATATCATGACATCCTCAAACACTCTTAGCTATGCTAATACTGAAAGTGTAAAAGTATTGAATGGTAGAAAAAGCTATAAGACCATAAAATATTGTTTGCAAACCTGCAGTGAAAAAAACAGATGGCCAAAGATGATTATTTTACTTCTTTGCTTTTATGTTAGTCGATGTTACATTAAGGGGGGTTTTTCTGATTAGAGTTTTAAAGGGAAAAACAACATTTTTTAGTGAAGAAAAAAAACAGAATTTTTCTAGATTCATTGTACTCCGAGGCTGCTCAAATCCAAAAATACTCCATTTCAAACTTGCCAAGGTCATGTAGAAGTCAATGGCAGATGCCCCTTTTACAATTGGAAGATATCATGATCTCTACTGGGTTTCATATGAAAAAATTGTGGTTTTCTGGCGATAAACTTTTTGGGGGGTCAAATCCGAAAAAAATGTACTTTTAAATTTTTTGAATTCATTTATTTATACATAAGGTAAAATTGTGGATAGGAGTTGTTTTAATAAAATAATAAGACATTTTTGGGTTTTAGTAAATAATCCGCTATATGTGGTATTTTATAACTGTAGAACAAAGACAGATAATTCTTCCCTTGCTATGTAATTGTCCACTTTGTGCTTCCCTGTGCAAAGAATAGAATACCATTGTGAATGGCAACATCATTCTTGAAAGAAATAATTAAACAAATAATTAAGTATGACTAACAGAGTCTACTAAGCACTCAATGGTAATCAGTAATCAGATATATGTACTTTTCTATATTACTGTGAGCCCTGTGAGCCTTAATATTGATCTGTGCCTACAAGTACCCTTTTAAATTTACAGGGTTGTATTGTTGGCTTTAAGATTATATGCTTGAACTCTATTAGGGATGCGAAAAATATACTAGGCACAGTAAACAAGCAGGTCCTAATGATTGTAAACACAGTCTCATTTTACCAATAGGGTCAACAGTACTGCAGCCAATCAGAGTCAAGGCCAATAATTTCTACTTTTTGTAACCATATTGAAATCACTTTTAACATAGTGATTTCGTACAAATATCCTCTTTAAATATAATATAACATATATTTTAGTTCACCAATATATTCACAGACCATACACATTAAGAGGCCTGAGCAACCACCATCACACATACATTCCTGATTCATCAAGTTTTGTCTTCAAGTGTTTTTCTTCTGTAGTTACACTGTCAAATTGCAATAGTGCTAATTAATGGATGTGTCTAATCGATAAAATCATTCCCTGTGGGCCTGCCATATAAAAAACAATAGTCTTTAAAAACAAGTTAAAGAAAAACTGGTATTTAGATCTGTAGGGTTGTACAGTCTGTCTAGTGGATCCAATATGCTTCTCTGCCTAGTGTTTTCAAGTTGTAATCTCTTCCCTGTGGATTTTCAAAATCTGTCCCTAATTTTCTGTCATTAGCAGGAAGCGACTGGTTATAGAGTAACAAAGCACTGGTAATGCCCCATTTAGAATATGATAAATCCTCTTGATATCCTTTACTACATGTAACTTTCTAGGGTGCATTCACTTCATTGACCACTTCCAGGGCAAATATAATGTCCAAACTGTGTAAAGGCCTTACCTGGAGTATGCAGTGCAGTTTTGGACTGCAGTCCTTAAGAGGGATATAAATGAGCTGGAGAGAGTGCAGAGACGTGCAACTAAATTGGTTAGAGGGATGGAAGACTTAAATTATGAGGGTAGACTGTCAAGGTTGGGGTTGTTTTCTCTGGAAAAAAGGCGCTTGCGAGGGGACATGATTACACTTTACAAGTACATTAGAGGACATTATAGACAAATGGCAGGGGACCTTTTTTACCCATAAAGTGGATCAACGTACCAGAGGCCACCCCTTTAGACTAGAAGAAAAGAACTTTCATTTGAAGCAACGTAGGGGGTTCTTCACAGTCAGGACAGTGAGGTTGTGGAATGCACTGCCGGGTGATGTTGTGATGGCTGATTCAGTTAATGCCTTTAAGAATGGCTTGGATGATTTTTTGGACAGACATAATATCAAAGGCTATTGTGATACTAAGCTCTATAGTTAGTATAGGTATGGGTATATAGAATTTAATTAAAAGTAGGGAGGGGTGTATGTATGGATGCTGGGTTTTCTTTTTGAGGGGTTAAACTTGATGGACTTTGTCTTTTTTCAACCCAATTTAACTATGTTACTATGTAACTGTGTAACTATGTACAAGACAGTATTTGCACTCCATAAAAAGGCCTGTATTATTAATGAGATTGTATAGTAATTATCTAATAGTCTAGTACCTGCATTTTACATTGCCTTAGACCAGTAGTGCCCATACTTTACTAATGCAACGTCTACTTTTAATGATATTGTCCCATTATGATATACATGTACATCCATAAAACATTGTTAGCTGTCTGTTCAATGGAAAATATTATTTAAATATTGATTTATGAGAAAATGTATATTACTATATTACATACTGCATTTCTTATGTAACCTTAACATAATAACTTTCTGCATGAAATAGGAGGTTGGTTTAGACAAGCTGATTGCTGACAGTGTCTTCAGATCTTCTGATCACCAGCTAAAGGTCTACTGGTGGATCTTGATCTACCTTTTGGTCACCCCTTCCTTAGACTGTTATGCAATGTAAAATGTTTAAAATATGTTTCTAAAAATAATATTGCTTTATATTAAATATAAACCTACTAGTTTGCTATGGAAATAGTTTTCTGGTCTGTCAGATGCCTGTGATGTACAGTGGTTTATTATTTAGATTGGAAGTTCTACAGGGCAGGGACATACATCCTTTTGTCTTTTTGACACTAAGCTCTTATTATAATTGTACATTGTACTTATTTGTATTTATTATTGTAATGACCTATTGTTTGTTCTATAAATGTATTGTTCTGTTGTACAGTGCTTTACTCTCAAGTAGTGCTACAGTATGTAGATAACAATATACATACAATATACATTAGGGTTACCTGGCTTTGCGCACTGGGGGTCCAAATGAGGACATCAAAAATCAGTGTCAGCAAAATTCCTAATCATCTGACACGTGGGTTTCGAGGGCAGGTAGCCACACAAAAACACAAAATCACCATGCATAATGGTTTCTTCTGTAAAACCTATATTTAAGATCAGTGCAGACCTATAACAGGCTTGCTCTGGAGCTTTTTTGGTGTTGCCTGTTAAAAGACTATTAGCCAAATGTTGATAGATATTCAACCTTTCACATTGTGACTCCCTCAGTTACTCCTTTAAAATATTAACCCCATTAAAATTCATTGGGGACTGTAGCCCTATCGAGTAATTCATTTATGCAACAGTAGTGTGCCAATACCCTCCACAGATGCACTATTGGACCAAGTTTAGTAAAATACCTGCCAGCACAATATCCCCCAGAGAGGTCTTTGATTTTAGAGATACTTTTCTGCTTTTGTCCTATATATGAAAGGTGATCCTTTATCTCGCTTGCTTATTCTAACTGGGCATTATTTTTCAGGTGCAAGTGCTATGGATATGTGGAGCTGCATTTTGGTATAAAAAAAGGGATTGTATTGTGCAAATCCACCCCAATGATATTTCTATTTTGCTTAATGGAAAGCAAATGTAGATAGAGCACTATATTTCTTAAATTTGAAACCTCCCAAGCATTTTTTAAAGAGGTTAGCAACACAGGATGGTATAGAACACTTGCCGCTAAAAGGAAGTAGTGTCACTTAGCTTGAGCTAATGAGCTAGCCTGCAAGCAATCCAAAACCTCACAATATAAATCTGACAGCAGGATTTTTTTAAAAAAAGAGTCAATGGGTCTCATCTACAACCTGGCTGCAAAGGTAGTATTTGTACACTGCCATTACATGCAAACCTAATGCCTTTAATACTCACCTGGGAAACAAAACACATTATTCTCACAGGCTTTACTTATCCATTACATCATCACTTACGGCTTCTGTAGAAATTTATTAATCGGTATGTTGCCCTTACTTTTAAAATCTGCAACTTTATATGTAGAGAATCTTCACATTGGCACCACAAAATATGTGAATTTAAACTGTAACTAAAAACTTCAAGCAATGTGACAGAAGACTATTCAAACATGGACATTAAAAGCCCTGAGAGAGATGGGATAGGAAAGTGACCTCCAGCAATATAGCAGAAATAAGTATTTTGTAGCTTGCAGGCAGCAATGATCCTGCAGGCCCTAAAGAACAAGCATCTTGTGCATTGTTTTCATATCTTTTCTCAGGCACTTATTCTAAAATTATAGCACAAATTCAACCTTTATTGCCTCGTACTAATAATTTTAAATAAGTACATATTTTCAAATCATGCAGCCTGAGACTTTAAGGGTGTGTATATTTGGTGTTGAACAGCAGACCACAGCTGTCTCTCCAAATTACTCTTCCAAAGGAAAATTTGCATATTTTTATTTCTGTACCCAGAGTGACAAAGAAAGAAACAGCACCTGTGGTGGTTTAGCACAACTGTTATTTTACTGACTAGAATAAGACATGAACAATTCTCACATGCCTTGAAAGGATGATGAATTTTATGCTGTATGCAGAAACAAAGGACAATACTCAACAGCAGGGGATACATAACCTGCACTTCCATGCAAATTCAGATGTCTGTTCTAATTTTTCTGTTTAAACTCTACCTTAATTATAAAGACAGAGGATGCTATAGATCTTCAACCTCTCAGCATCACTGGACACAATATAGGAAGACATTAAAAAAGCAAAACACAAATCTAATCCATCAAAAGTGTAATATTAAGAAAACGGTTTTCAGAGTTATAGAATTAATATGTAAATGTAATTAATGCATTTAGTTAACAAATCAAACGTTTTCTATAGTTAAAAAACTGTATCCAGGGAGAAATCCATATATTGAATCATTATATTTAAAGGAGACATTTTGTGTAAAAAATAAGAACGTACTAGTGTGTTATACTCATTATAATATAGAAGAATTGTGCTTAAAAAAAGTAGTGTTTCAGGCTGATTCAATAGAATATTTTGGCAAAAACTTTAATAATCCCTCCTTTTCCTTCCACGCTCTGTCTGTAACCTTGTACATTTAGCTCCAAAGTCAGGCACATTCCCTCTCCCAGGTATACACTGGGGCACCCAGCCAATAGGATTGTTCTCCAGTCTGTAACCAGGCTGGATGATTTCCCAGACAGAAAAAAAGGTGAAGGATGTATGTATGTATGTATAGTTTTATTTGTAAAGCGCTCCTCGAGGGCAAAGCACTGCACAGCAAAACAATAACTTAGTAGTAACAAACATGGGCTCATTGGAATAAAAAGTAACAATAAGTGCATTATTCGCATAAATATAAAAAAAATATATAATTACAATAAAGATTAAGTGCTCAATGTCAATGAAGCAAAAGGCTAGAGGACCCTACCCCATAGGGCTTACAGTCTAAATGGGAGGGTAACATATAGACACAATTCAGAGGGGTATTAAGGTGCTGTGGGTTACATTTTGTTAAACTGTTATATAAGTGCCAGTTCAGGTGTTAATCCAGGTGCTCCTAGCGGTAGTCTTTATTAGGTAGGATTCATCTGATGCCCTACAAATGCTTTGTACAAAAGTTGTTGCATTCATTTGACTTATTTATGACACTTGACTCAGTGTTAGGCAGTTTGTATGCTCTGCCTCCACATCCCAGTGCTACAGCTGTAGAAATCCAGGCTAAGCACTGCTTTTTTTATCTCTATGAATATGCTGCATTGTGCTGCATCACTACGTAACCCTTTTGATAAATACCTCTGCTTGCGCTCTTTAATTCTCTCCCACCTAAATCATTTGTAGTCCCATGATCTATGTCTTTCTCATTTGCTTTATTCTGCCAGTATGTTTTTTAGCTTTATTATTAAAGTCTGTTCTTGTGTGCCTACCATTAAGATGATAGTTGATCCAGAGGAAGGCAAAAAAAAAAAACCCCTTTGAAGCATCTCCAATTTGCTTCAGATCTCACCTTGCTTTAATTGTCCAATTATTTGTTAATGATAAACACATTGAGTAAAAGTTCCAATGCCTGGCCCTGCAGAGTATCGGATGAAAAAGAACTAAGGTTCATAAAAGCTTTTGGTTGTTTTCCTTCTTGGCAAGAGGCATCATGTCTTGGAAAAATAGTTTGTGCTAAGCCTGCTATAGCACAGTTACAATGTAATATTGCAAGATATCCATATTTGCCCATGTGCATTTAATTGGAAAATATTTTCCATCATATTTGTACACCCAGTACCATCTGTAATTAGCAAATTCTCAGTTTTTTAATTGCCTCTAACTCACCCACACCTCCTTTTAACTTTTGGTACATGTAATAGAAATTTGGAGGTTTTGAACCTGGCAATTAGATTTCTTTACATATCTATATTTTACGTCCCATTTTCAACAGAAGTTGACATAATGGGACCTTCAAAACCTTTTCAGTTAATTTTTATAAAAATGTTTGTTCTTGAACTTTATAAATGTTTTCTTTCTTCTTATTTGGTATTTCACTTTGAAGTAAGCCAAATATGTGGAGACCTTATTGTATCTACTTCAATGTGGTGTATACTGAGAATTAAGGGGTCATCCAAACTATGTGTAGCAGCGAGGTTCTTAGCATGATATCATTAACTTCCCTATAATGTACAGTTTTGGTTCAATATGTTGTAATTAGGGATGCACCTAATCCACTATTTTGGATTCGGCCGAACCCCGGAATCCTTCTCTAAAGATTTTCCGAACACCGAACCGAATCCGAATTTGCATATGCATGTTTTACTTTTTTGTTTTATGAAAAAAGTCATGAGATTTCCCTCCCCGCCCATAATTTGCATATGCAAATTAGGATTCGGATTCAGTTCGGCCAGGCAGAAGGATTCAGCCGAATCATGCTGAAAAAGGCCGCATCTTGGCCAAATCCCAAAACGAAGCCTGGATTCAGTGCATCCCTAGTTGTAATGTACAATATGTTGTAACATTTATGTCAGTGGTCTTATAGTTTTAGCTGTCTGACTCAAAAATAAATAAATACAATTTGATCAATCACAAAAATTAATTTCTGTTAGTTGATTGCTACAGATTTGATAATGTGGAGAGTTCACAATACAGTTGCAAACTAATGCAAAACAAAAATGTTCACGTTTTTTCTCTTGCAGTAATATTTGAATCATTGATTCTGCATTCAGCCGTATTTCAGAAAACTTGTTAGCATCCCTGTCTGAGCTGAGTGTGTCCTCTAATTTATCTTATTACCTAGAACACAATTTGTTATTGTCTCTGGCTCAACGGCATTGTTGAGGGAACAAGTTTTAAAATATTAATGACTTCAGATCTGACCTTTTTTTTTGGCAGTGAATGGATTTCTAAATTTGTAGAGACCTTAACTCAGAAGTAATAGGAATGCTCATCTTGTTTTTAAATTATTCTTTTGTCCATTTGAGATATTTGTTCATGTATTTAAATATGGATATGGGGCAACAGTGTCTAACTGGATGAGGTTAGGATCGGGGGGCAACAAAATGGGAAAGACAACTAAACAAATTATAAACATGAATGCAGAAAGCAGGCTTGAGCTGGAGAAAGATAAAATTGATTGATACTGTATTGGTAAAATATTATTGGTACTGTATTGTTTACCCTTGACGAAAATCAAATATTGGCCTCTACCAAAATCAAATATTGGCCTCTATTTATTTAACAGGTCTGACTTAGATTTCTTCTGCTTATTCCAACAGATGCATCTGTCGCCTCACCAACATCAACACTGTTGGTGTTTCTTCCACAAGCAATTAGGGGGTTATTTATTAAAGTCAGAATGTTAAAAACTCAAACATTTTTAGTTTTTTACTATAAAATCAGAGTTTTTAGTGGAAAAAAACTAAATTTTTTGGTATTTATTGTACCCCGAGGCTGCAAAAAGGCCAAATCCAAAAATCCGCCATCTCAGATCTGCCGAGGTTGTATATAAGTCAGTAAGAGAGGTCCCTTGCAGAAATAAACCAGTAGCACACTGATTGAAGTGAAGCGAGTGAATTTCTTGTTTATTTAGCCCATGTACATAAAAAATAAGGACAACATTTCAGGCCCTTTATAAAGTTTGAAACGTTGCCCTAATCTCGTGGGGTCTGCAATGTTGCCCTTATCTTGTATGTACATAGGCTTAATAAACAAGAAATCCACTCGTTTCACTTCAATCAGTGTGCTACTGGTTTATTTCGGCATTGGATACTGGACCTGTTGGTCAGGAAGAGGTCATCCAGATTAAGCACCCATAACAAGTTTATACCAAAAGGGTCGAGCACTCCACATTCAACAAAATAATGAGAAAAGTCCCTATCCTATTTGGAAGTTTCTGTGGTTTGCGCTGGATTAAGCCAAAATATCTGACATTTCTGCGCAAAAATCCGAAGAAATGTAAACTTTTCGGTAAAAAGCCCGAAAAAAATAGCGATTTGGAAAAACAAATCAGAAAAACTGTACAATTCGGGGTTTCACTTGATTTGATGAATGAGTTTTTCCCCGATCCAATTAAATCGTGCTTTTTTTAATAATAATAAGGTCACTTATTCTATATGCATGCAAGCATATTATCCCGTACCTTGCTGTTTGTAACAAATGATGTTGGTGTGAAGTTATTTAGAATGTGATGTCAAACAGCCTAATATAAACCCAGAAAATGGAACACGGCACACTGCACAGGTCAACTTCTATCTCACAAAGAGAAGATATGGAAAATAATAACAGCTGTTAAAGTGTAAAATTGCAGGTCTGACTAAGACTACAAATGACCAGGTTGCATTAGAGGGCAACATATGGCTTTTTAAATATTATTATTTTCTGTAATTATAGTCTTCCTTTGTAAGCGACAGAGAAAAAAACAGTGTTTTATAAAGAAACAGTGAAAAGTCTTATAAAACAAACTGACAGAGCACTTACTGGCAAGTCACATCATCACATTCAATATATTATTTCCAGCATTTGCCTTCAACTCTTTATTGCCAACTGATGTGAAAAAAGTGGAAATCGTGCACTGCCAAGTAACACACTACTCCAGTAGAGAAATAAAAAACCCACAAATGTTTCTGCAATGTTAGCAGTCTCCTTTTTTACCCTACAGTGCCATTGATTTGCACTACTGACCCTGAAGTGCTCGTTTCCCATTGTGTTGGTGCGCAATACCCCATACTCTATTTGGCAACAACTGCTGAAGCATGTGTAAATACTAAAATAATATGCATATACTCTACAGTAAATTATACATATTTCTTAAAATGTATGCTTACTTTGTTATTGACTCATGCTGCCATTTAATTCTCAGAGACCTAATGAGGATAACTGCTATTTTCAAACTAGTCTACCAAAAAACCCAAATACCCTAGGTCACTTCCATTTTATTAGTCTTATTGCTGTTTATTTTGTATTAAGGTTCAATGTATGCCCACATTTATGCCATTTTCATATGTGTGTTTAATGAGGCTAATTACTTGTTAGTGGTACTGACTATTCACTGTTTAAAAAACAGATTTGACTTATTCGCATACTATGGTAAAGCCTAGATTCCCAGGCATGGCCACATGTGTGTATTTTAAGTCAGAGGTGGGTTTAAAGAATTTGGTCACCTTTAAATGAACTTTTAGTATGAGAGTGATATTTTGAGACAATTTGCAATTGGTTTTCATTTTTGGTGTTGAGTTCAATTGTGGTGTTGAGGTTATTTCACTTTTTATTCAGCAGCTCTCCAGTTTGCAGTTTCAGCAGTCTGTTGCTAGGGTCCAAAATACCCTAGGAACCATTTAAATATGAGACTGGAATATGAATAGGAGATGCCTGAATAGAAATATGAGTAATAAAAAGTAACAATAATAATACATGTGTAGCCTCATATTTGCTTTTTTAGATGGGGTTAGTAACCCCCATTTGAAAGCTAGAAAGAATCTAAAGAAGAGGGTAACAAGCCAATTGAATATTTTCTTAGAATTAGCCATTCTATTACATAATAAAAGTTAAAGGGAAACTATCACGAAAAGGAAAAATTATTCAGCATACTGAAATAAAACTTTCTAAATGTACAATCAATTAAATATACTGGACCATTTCTGAAATAATTACGTTTATCTTCACTATCCCTCTCTTAGCATCTGTTTCTCTTCATTCTGTCTTCATGCAGGAGTTGGGTGTCAGATATTCATTGATAGATAGATCAAATATATCATATAGGGCGTGGCGTGATGAGATCCTGAGCAGACGCATGCAGGTTTAGCTCCCGGCTCGTGCATCTTAAATACACCACTATTTCAGCTGTTGACATCCTGCAATGGGCAAAAGTGGCAAGAAACCACCTCCGACCACCTCCACTTCCACTCACAGTGGCCGGAATGACATGACCAGATACTTAGATAGACGTTCCAAACACGGCGCCATGCAAGAAGAATCCAAAATGGCGGAGGCCACGAGACGCAGCCCTAGTCCAGCGGGTTCCACGGCCTCGGGGTTCAGCTCTGCATCTCTCTCTCTATGGACATACGCTCTATTCTGGCAAATTTACCGACTAAAGCCGACTTGAATGCTGTGGCGCAAACCATCCAGGAAGCTCATAAAGCGAATTTGGCGGAACTCCAAGCTGATTTACAGGCTATGGGAGATGCGCAATCACGACTAGACTCTCGCATTGAAACGGCTGAGTCTACCTGCAATGCCCTTGTCGACCGAGTTAACGATCATCACCGCTTGGTTTATTCGCTGCGCAAACACTTGGAGGACCTCGATAATAGAGGTAGGAGAAACAACCTCCACATTCGGGGCATTCCGGAGTCAGTTTCACAACCCGACCTTCGAGCCACGGTATGTGCCATGTTTAATGCTATACTGGGCAACTCATCTGCAGACCCTTTAGAGTTGGACAGGGTACACAGAACTCTAGGACCCCAGAGATTCCGGTCAGAAAGGCCCAGGGATGTCATTTGTTGTGTACATCATTTCTCCATTAAGGAGGATATTTTACGAAAAATGCGTGACCAACCGACTTTCTCATATCAATCATATGACATCGCCATTTTCCCAGATTTGGCATGGCTCACACTACAACAACGTAGAGCCCTGAGACCCCTGACAACGGTCCTGCGCGATAAAGGCATTCCATACCGGTGGAGCTTCCCATTCGCCCTCGTTGCTTCTAAGGACAACAAGCAATATTCCCTGAAGGAACCTGATGATATAGATTCCTTTTGTCAAGCGATGCATCTCCCCAAAGTAGCACTCACTGATTGGGCAGATTTAGCTTACAATGGAGACTTTTTGGAACGCCTTAACACAGATCATTGGAAACCTGCGCATCAACGCTCCCCCCGTGAAGGGACTGGCAAGGGTCCCAAAGTCCCTCGACAGGAATAGGGGTGAGTTCTTTTGCTCTCATGATACCGATTTATGTGACGGACACTATGCTTTGTGACTGTTACCCTCACTATATGACTCTATGCATACGCCCACGCTCTGATCCACGACCTTTCGGGGAATACCCCGATGGTGCCGAACCGAAAAAAGATGGGATACTCTGCACTGCCTTATCTATGCCGATATCACGTACTTTCTCTCATCAGCACAGACTATCGGATATTTTACCATGTTCCGCTCCTCCCCGTATCGAAAACATTCAGAGATCTAACCGCTCACTCCGCGGTTACGGGATGGCGGATTGCTCAGAAACACACGTCTTGCAGGCTTCGACTATGCCAACAGGCTGACATGCTAGACCCATCCAGCAACGCTATGGGCCTTAGATCACTGTCTCCACTACCCGAGGACCTCTCAGGACTGCGATTTCTTCTGCGCTGTATAAACTACGAACACTCAGATGATGGCCTAGACAGACTACTGCACAGTGCCTATATCTACCATAGAGGATGGGTGCCTGAGACCTCAGGGCTTAGATCTGAGATGGAAGACATATTTTGCCACAGTCACAACGACACTGTGTCCCACATCACTTGCAATCGTTTTGAATGACTTTGAACTGGCGACTACTTTGGCGGTCATTTACTCTGTGGACTTTTTCTAGATGATTTCTACAATTCTACTCCACCATATCTAAGTATATTTTGTTTCTGTGTTTATGTATTTTGGTCTACCTCATTTGATTCTTGGGTGGGACGGGTAGCTCTCCTAAACCCCCCCTCCTTTCTCCCCCTCCCCCCACCCCCCCTTTTTTTTTTTTTCTCCTTCTCCATTTATACCCAGTATGCTTTTTGGGCGTTACTCACAATACCCTTGCCATCTACGACAATGCGGATTAGAAACTGATGAGGTATTGTCGGGCGTTTCCAGTTTCTCACCTGATGGGTGGTTATACGCGGCTCGAGGGGAATATTTCTCCTGTCTTCTTTATTATAACGAGTGAAGGCCACTACCCTACACCCTCCTCCCCCCCCCTTTTTTTTTTTTTTTTTTTGGGCTTAGGTAGATTACCGCTACTCTTCCTTTACTCGTTATGTAATAGGATCATCCTACTCTGATCTACCATTGTGTTGCATACACTCACTTGGTTATTGCAGTTAACTAATTCCTAGTTATTGTTACCCTATAGAGGCATTTCTTTTTTTTTTTCTATCTGGTGTTTTATTTTGTAAACGGAACCACAAGCCGGGACAGAACCTTTTTTGTTCTCCTTTCCCCGGACCCACCACCTACAACCCCCCTAGTGGGTAGCCAGGAAGTTAAGACCGTACGATTCCACAAGTACGGGAATTGGCTGTTTTTCTATCTTATCACTTTGTTATATTTCTTACAATATGAAAAATGTATCTGTTCTGACCTGTCTCTTTACTTTTCCTCCTTCTAGTCAATTACTCATGCTGACTACGCCAGGTGCACATAAGGCGCGAACGGGAGGTGGCAGACCTCGTCCACTCTTCTCTCCTCATGGCTAAGGTAAACATCTGTACCCTCAATGTGAAAGGTCTCAACACCCCCTACAAACGCCATAGACTTAGTCATGAAATGAAACGCTTACACATACACGTTATGCTCATTCAGGAAACACACTTTAAAAAGGGGCAAGTACCAAAACTGCGATTCAAAGGGTTCTCCATGTTATACACAAGTAAACCTTACTCAACTAAAAAGAGAGGTACAGCAGTTCTGATTTCAGACACCCTGGGTTTCTCCCCACTTGATGTGCAAGCGGATCCCCATGGAAGATATGTATTGGCAAAAGGTACTATTAACAATATTAAATATACCATAGCATCAGTTTATCTCCCTCCCACCGAACAGATATCTGCTTTGACTGATTTCATATCAGTATTAAATGATTTTGGCGAAGGCATTTTAATCATAGGAGGTGACTTTAATATTACGCTCGACCCTCAACTTGATTCTTCCACGGGTCTCTCGAGCCTTTCTCGCAAAACTCTGACGACGGCGAAAGATCTGCTTAAAGACACAGCCTTGATTGATTCCTGGAGATTATTGAATCCCTCTGAGAGAGATTACACATACTTTTCCAACCCACATAATGTCTACAGCAGGCTAGACTACATCTTCTTAGCACACAACGATATAGTATTGATAGAAAAGGCAGTAATTGACATCATATAGTGGTCAGATCACGCTCCAGTACTATGTACGCTTAACCTCCCCCAAATCCCTAAAAAGGGCTCGACATGGAGATTGAATGATTCTTTTCTCAAGGACCCTAATCTTAAACAAGCAGTTGTTTCAGTATTACGCGATTATTTCAAAAACAATGTAACTGAAGGTATGGACCCGTGGATAATCTGGCAGGCGCATAAATGCGTTATCCGAGGTGAACTCATCAAATTAGGTGCCAAAAAAAAGGCTGAGAAAAATCAGGCGTTACAGGCCCTGATTGCTAAGGTCCGCAACTTGGAAGCTCAACATAAAAGGTCTAACACTCCAACACTGCTCACTGACTTAACGAACGCCAGAACACAGTTAAGGAACACGTACACAGCGTTTACTGAGAAAGCAATAGACATGAACAAAAGAATGTTTTTCGAACATGGAAATAGATGTGGCAAATTCTTAGCCTCTGCTTTGAAGCAAAGACACTCACGACAGCAGATCCAATCCTTAAAAGACAAAGCAGGCAAGGTAGCACACTTAACTTCTGACATAGCAGAAATCTTTAGGGATTACTATACCACTCTTTATCAGTTACCCAACACTAAGCTATCAGATTCACAAACTACGCAATTGCAAGACAAAATACGCTCCTACTTAGCGGAGGCCCGTATGGGCAAAATAACACAGGAACAGTCACAAGACCTGGATGCCCCTTTTACAAAGGAGGAATTCTTACTAGCGATTAAAGAGGCCAAAACGGGAAAGGCTCCAGGTCCTGATGGATTCACCATCTCCTACTATAAGGAACTTGGAGACCTACTGACTCCTTACCTTACCTTAGCGGCCAATTCTATAAATTCAGGGAAACCAATTCCTAAAGAAGCTCTTGAGGCTCATATTTCACTTATACACAAAAAAGGTAAGGATCCACAGGATCCGGGCGGTTACCGACCTATTTCATTATTGAATGTGGACCTCAAACTATACTCCAAAATCATCGCACAAAGAATTCGAACACTTCTCCCAGCCCTTATTAATCCGGAACAAGCGGGTTTTATACCAGGTCGCGAAACGCGAGATAACACTAATAGATTATTTGCTCTTATACACCACTCTCATAAACAGGGGACTCCACTGATGCTTTTATCCACGGATGCTGAGAAGGCGTTCGACAGGGTCGATTGGAACTTTTTGTCTGAATCACTCAAAGAAATAGGGGTAGGTCCCAGAATGCTTATTTGGATCACAACATTATACACAGCGCCCTCGGCCAGGCTGAGGGTGAATGGTACCCTGTCGAACCCTTTTCAGATCCGCAATGGTACACGTCAGGGGTGCCCTCTGTCGCCCCTCTTATTTGCTATCTCGATTGAGAGTTTTCTCAACCGGATCAGGCACAACCCAGATATCACGGGAATAGATGTGGGAGGCCACTCACACAAGATAGCAGGGTACGCGGATGATCTCTTGTTTTTCCTAAGTCGCCCGCAGATCTCATTACCTAACCTACTGGCGGAATTTACTCAATTCAACCAGCTTAGCAATTTTAAGATCAACTTGTCCAAATTTGAAGCACTTAATTTGACGTTACACCATAGGGAATATGACGATTTAATGCGTAACTTTTCCTTCAAACTAGCCAAATCCTATTTCACCTACCTCGGACTGCAAATCCACCGCTCAATACAACAAACAGTAAAATCAAATTACGAGGACCTATTTGACAAAGTGCGGCATGACTTAAAACAATGGGAAAAGCCCTCATTTTCATGGTTTGGTAGGGTAAACATAACAAAAATGAATATCTTGCCGAGATTTCTATATCTGTTCCAAACTATCCCATACCCTCCACCCAAACACATTATCCCGAATCTAAGACGGTTAATTGTACGATACATTTGGACCTGTAAAAACCCCAGACTAGCAACATCAAAATTAATAGCTACCAAATCAAACGCAGGTATCGGCCTCCCAGACTGGGACTCTTATCTCAAGGCAGCACAAATTAATCGCTGCATTGACTGGGCATTTTATGGCCCTCGCAAACTGTGGGTCTCCATCGAACAGGAATCCTCGCAGACACCATTATGGGCACTTCAGTGGCTACCACCTGGGGACAGACTTTTTCTAGATAATTCAGATAGGAAGTTGATGTATACTTTACATACATGGGATAACCTCACTAAATCTGGAAAGTGGGTGGGCACTCCCTCAAGATTTACCCCAATCCTCGGCAACCCCTCATTCCCACCTGTCCTAGATCCACAACCTTTCCACCACTGGCCACTTCAGGTACACCAAGGAATATATCCTTTCCTGTCACGCTCTGCTGTCACTACATGGAATCTCGCTTTCCCCCACTTACAACCCACTCCTATGGATGCCTTCAGATTCAATCAGATTAAGCATTATATCACTTCACAGCGCTTGCAATACACCACGCAATCCCCTCCTACCGCGATTGAATTGTTATGGACGTCAAAAGACCCACCAACTCGACCAATTTCCTGTACTGAATAGCATACTGAATACTAAAATTACTCCATCACATACTTTCAAACTTAGCTGGGAAGGGGAATTGGGCCTTACAATAGAAGATGAAGACTGGCAGAAAATGGTTACGCTTATCCACTCAACGTCAATATGTTGTAAAATACAGGAACTGAACTACAAAATTTTGAGCAAATGGTACAGTACACCGGTGAGATTAGCAAAAATTTATAACACAGTATCACCCGCTTGCTGGAGATGTAACACGGCACAGGGCACCTTATCGCACATCTTCTGGGGATGCCCGATACTTTCTGGTTTTTGGAATAAAGTCAGGGAAATAATTAAAGTGGTCACTGATGTGGAGATACCCAATTCGCCCCTACATTTACT
The DNA here is from genome assembly GCA_038501925.1 of Xenopus petersii. Taxonomy (NCBI): domain Eukaryota; kingdom Metazoa; phylum Chordata; class Amphibia; order Anura; family Pipidae; genus Xenopus; species Xenopus petersii. The sequence continues at coordinate 61,990,559 of CM076681.1, read as the reverse complement.
CCTACACTATACTCCCACACCTATAAAGGTATATCGAAAATCATTAATCCCTATTATGTTGGACATGGCGAAGGCATTAATACTGAAAACTGACTACTGCTCCCTTAATCGCTGACTGGCTTAACAAAATCTCTGAAATTGAACGCTTTGAACGTTATAAAACATCAACCGCACAAGATACACAACGATATTCTCAAAAATGGCTTTATTGGCTTAGTTTTCAAGAGACGGATCAATATAAAGAGCTATTACTCACATAATCCGATTCAGTTTCTATATATGATCCCCCCCTTACTCATTCAAATCATATCACAAGCAGCTAATGGCGACAGGGTGTTGGGGACCTTTCTGGTTGAGATATTGGGTCATGCAAGGAGACTTCACAAATACCTAGCTGTGATTGCTAGTATCACCTTTTTGGACATCTGAGGCTGCTTCACCTCCCACCTGCACCCCCTCCTGGTTTTTTCTCTGTTTTTTTTTGTTTTTTTTTTTCTAGCTACCATGGAGGTCAGGAGGTATCCCTCAACAAAACTTACCTCGCTCGGGACGTTACCTCCCCTACAGAAACGCTATTGATGTGTCTCGTATACCTTTTTCACATTTATTGACTAGATGGATCTCTGCTTCTTTCTCTTTACTTTCTCTCTTCTCGGTTTTACTATCCACCCTTTCTTTTTTCCCTCTTACTACCTAGAGGAATTAAAAGTGATATTGCTGGACCTCCACTCTCCACAGCAAATTTCACATTATTTTATTCGAAGGTACGGAGGACTATTTTATCTTCTAATCCTCTCACTTTTTCCTCACTTTGACCTTTCTTTTCCCTTCTTTTCATATGCAATGTTTTTGTGTAATTTCTGACTTGTTATTTGCAAAATACTTTCAATAAACTTGAATTTAAAAAAAAAAAAAAAAAAAATATCATATAGAGGGGCTCCTTTTGCGTAGAAGATGTGTTAGAGTTCATTCTATTAAAATCACCAGACGTCATGTCTCTCTACATGCAGGATTTGTGCAAAGGCAGTTATTTTGTTTGTACTGGAATCAGTTATTTGAGTGAGCTCTAATACATCTGCTAGGAAAGGGAGCCCCCCCCCCTATAAAATATATTGGATCTAACTGTCAATGAATATCTGACACCCAACTGCTGCAAGAAGACAGAATGAAGAGAAACAGACGCTGAGAGAGGGATAGTGAACATAAACTGGATTATTTCAGAAACAATGCAGAATATTTAATGGGTTGTATTTAGAAGTTTTTTTATTTCAGTGTGATGAAGTTTATATTACATTTTCATTTTCACAATAGTTCCCCTATAACTTAAAGGAGAACCGTCCCATTAATTACGCTTCAGTGAAATTTTGATTAATAATTGATAGGTTTGTAGTACTTGTACAGGAAATGCAAATGGATTTCTAAAACTTTGTCTGCTTTCCTTCATCAATCAACATTGGAGTCCATAATAGGCAGAAGTAAAAAGACTTTGCACGATTAAAAAAAAGCTTTTCTGTAATATTTTTAACAGATGTATTCTACTGTCAATCTGTCTGTTGAACTGCAGCTTTCATCCATGACTGAGCATCTTAAATACTGAAGGTTCCATGACATTTATATCCCAATAACATGGGCTGATAAGTAAGAAACAAGGTAATATCTCTGAGGATTCTTTCATTCTATTCATCCCCTTAATAAATCTTTTTTTATTTTATGTATTCATTTGATGTGAATAATACATGAAATCATTCCACAGTGTGTGCAATACTGTGTTGCCTGTATTGTTATTCATTAATCTATAAGGTACAAACAGTGAGAGCAGCTCAATACTGTTAAAGGATAATTAGTAATTGATCAGCACCTGTGAAGTCAAATGAAAAGTCACATTTCTTTTTCCAAATGACTTGAGATGTTGGATAGCTATAAGACAAAGGGCTTTATTTCTAACTTTGATCTCAGCACTTTCTACTGTATTTCTACCCACTTCATTTGACTTGTGTGTAATTCTACCTGTAGACACATTAACTATTTATGGGACTTGATTTTTCCTTTAGGTTGTTTTTCTTCCATAGAACTTGGGCATTATCCGTGTTATGGCTATTGCAGTAGTTTAGGTGTGCATTGTTTTGTAACAAAATTTATTCATTGTTAAAAAAAGACTTTTCTAAGTTACTTTAACCCAGGGATTTACAGAATAGTTATAACACGGATATATTGTAAATACAACTTGTTTCAGTCACTGCAGAGATAAAGCAATTGGGTACTACATTCACCAAAGCTATTTTGTTATAATTCCAGGTCCTATTTAAAAATAACTTTTGTACAGAATGTGCCCACTCTTCCATAAATTACCATAAATTACCAAAAATGCAATCAACTAAACAAAAGTAAAGTGATAATACAAGCAAGAAAACTGTAACAGAATAGACAACTACTGTATATCTCATAAGACCTATAGAGTTGTGTCAAAAAGAAAATGTTTATAAAACATCAATGGGATGTTATTCCATCCAGGTATTAATCTATAAACAGCAGCAATCAGTTTCTCCACTTTGTTGGACATACAAATATTGACACAGGGTCACTGTTACTCGTCTTGTGGCAGCCATTTTGGGAACAAGTTATCCAGCTAATAAGCAATATGCTCAGTGCGATTTATGATCAACGGGGAAACCATTTTCTAGACATAAAGAATCCATGTAAAAAACAATCACCTATTTTCTGACAGCTGCATTGGCTTTATTCATTACTTACAAATGAGGATGTTAGACATTTCTTTACATGCAAAATAGATGTATGTTTTTATTGTCTCTTACAGATTGAGTCAATTGTTATTTCTGCAATGGAATGCTACAAAGTTCAGTACTCTCTTTGCTTGTGCTGCTGGTTCAGCACTTCAGTTTACTTTTCTTCATTACCAATATGCCAAATAACATTGTTTTGTTTAAGTCTATTATGCAAAAACAAGAAAAATTACAAAAAAATATATGAAAGACAGTGTTGGACTGGGGCAGCAGATGCCCACCAGGTGTGCAATGTGAAAGGCTTGCGTCGGCAGAGGTTTCCTCTGGTGTCCCGCCCTGATGAAGGAGGACCTAGGACCTCAGGAACAAGAGGCTTGATAACAATACAGGGCTTAATGAACCAGCACTGGCTAAACAAAGAGGCAGGATTAAAAAGTCCTTCGATTGGTCAATTGTTTGCAACTGCACCTAATACATCTATAGCTCAGAGCAGACAGAGACAAATATATTATCACAAATGACAACGCAGAGATCATGCTGACCCCTATTGTTCAGCCAGAAGGGACAGCAGCTGGCTAGCAACAAGTTCCTGGGTCTATTTTTCTGTGGTAGGGTTACAATTTTTGGTATAGAATTAATATGCTATTAAATAGTGGTCATTTTTATAAACTGATCACCAATATTATAGTGTTTATCAATTTGTGATGAGAGTCTATAGTGTCTTCCAATGCCTCAGGCACCAATGTTTCAAATGTATGCAGGTAGTGACTGTGCTTTGCCACCTGCCTGGTTTTGACCCAGGCAGCCAGGAGGGCTGTCTGGGTCAAAACTCCTGCCTCATTTTCCAAATTTGGAAAACTGGGCAGGAATCTATCTATCATAACCCTGCCCTTTATGTGACTGATACCACTCCTGATGACACAAACTCATCCACCTACTATTTCAAGTTTGCATATCCCCAATAGCTTCAACAGTGAGACCAGTTAGGTTGAAATGTAGACTCATTGCCTGTGTTGTATACTAACTAATGCCTTTCACTTAGGAAATTATCTTAAATGAACTGCCATCATTATGCATCAACACAATTTTAGCCAAACAATGTGATGTTGCGGGGTACACCTCATGAAACCTAGAGGCTGACTCCTACCTGGAACTAGTTACAGTCATATGACAAAGTTTGGGAACCCCTTTCAGCCTGCATACTAATTTACTAAATTTTTAACAAAAAAACAATAGTGGTATGTCTTTCATTTCCTTGGAACATCTGAGCCCTGGGGTTTTTTCGAAGAAATATTTTTAGTGAAGCAGTATTCAGTTGTATGGAATTAAATCAAATGTGAAAAACTGGCTGTGCAAAAATAAGGGTACACTTGTAATGTTGCTTATTTGAATGCATGTAACTGCTCAATACTGATTACTAGCAACACCAAATTGGTTGGATTAGCTAGTTATGCCTTGAACTTCATAGGCTGGTGTGTCCAATCATGAGAAATGGTATTTAAAGTTGCCAATTGCAATTTGTGCTTCTGTTTGACTCTCCTCTGAAGAGTGACAGCATGGGATCCTCAAAACAACTCTCAAAATATTTGAAAACAAAGATTGTTCAGCATCATGGTTTAGGTGAGAACTATAATAAGCTATCTCAGAGGTTTAAACTGTCAGTTTCAACTGTAAGGAATGTTATCAGGTAATAGAAGGCCACAGGCACAGTTGCTGAAAACCGATGGTATAGATGCAGATGGCGCTTTGAATGGCGGAAGAAGAACACCGCATTCCAAGAAAAACACCTGCTACCTACTGTCAAATTTGGTGGAGGTTCTATCATGCTGTTGGGCTGTGTGTTTAGTTCAGGGACTGGGACCCTTGTTAAAGTTGAGGATTGTATGAATTCAACTCAATATCAACAAATTCTTCAGGATAATGATCAAGCATCAGTCACAAAGTTTAAGATACGCAGGGGTTGGATATTTAAACAAGACAATAACCCTAAACACACTTCAAAATCTACAAAGGCATTTTTGCAGAGGGAGAAGTACAAAATTACAATTTCAAAAAGTCACAGTCCCCCAACTTGAATATCTTTGAAAATCTATGGAATGATTTAAAGCATGCTGTCCTTGCTCAGCAGCCATCAATTTTAACTGAACTGGAGAGATTTTGTATGGACGAATGGTCCGCCATCCAGAATCCAGACACTCATCAAAGTCTATAGGGGGCATCTAGAGGCTGTAACATTTGCAAAAGGAAGCTCAACAAGTATTTAATATCTCTGTTGGTGTATTAATAGGAGTTTTTTCAATAATGGCTCATGGTAATACTCTGATTAAACCCAATAGCTCATCGCAATACTTTGATAAAGAACTGTATAAAATATAACACAAAGAACTGTTCTACTGTTGAACCCAATGTGAGCCCAATATAGTGTAAAAAGACAGCTTTATGACGTATAATTGTGTATAACAAACCTTTGTATCATAGTATACAAGGCAGCCTTATAAGCCATAATCCTGTATAATGAAGCGTTGTGCAAGAGAAATCATTGGAAGAAATCAACTCGATGACCTAATACTTGTTCATTATTCTCATATGTATTGTGTCTTATGATTTCTGAAGCCCTTATCAGACTCTTCTTTATTATAGATAGGGGCACAATATGCTATTCAGCTACTAGCTTGCTAAGATAAGATCTCTGCTTCGGATGTGCTTGTTGGGAGTCTGGCCAGATCCTGATGAGCGCATGGGAAGTAAGATCTGTTATTAACCAAACCATTATATGAATAATATGAGCTATTGATTAAACTACTATATGAGCTCATTGTTTGCTAAGCCTAAATAAACTGGGGGTCTACATTCGGTCAGTTGAGATCTCACTTGTGGGGTTGACGCGTGCCGCCACAGGACCTTCCGTGGACCGTTTGAGGGATTCAATCTGCTGACTGTTCCCGGGATCTCCCAGTCTTGGTTGTAGATTGTCTGCTTCTCTCTTTTACTCATTCAGTAATGTATATCTTCTTCATTCTATGTATGTAATAAACCTTTGCTTATACTAGCTGGTGTGTTTGAATTACTTCCGAGAGACTCATAGAACCACAATTAAAACAGTTGGGGTGCCCAAATTTATACACCTGTCTAATTTTGAAAAATAAAAACAGTATTCAATGGACATCCCTTTCTCTGGTGTGGCCTAAACAATTGTACAAGACTTTCAAAACTGAACAGCATAATCCAATACAGGTAATGGCAAATATTAATTTCACATGCAGTATAATGGAAAGCATACACTTCTATGTAGTTTAAATTATTGTTTATATTATTATAATATAATATTATATTATTTATATTTTAAGTCTGTAAAAGGGACTGCTTTATTAATATTTAATCCATGAATTCATACACTAGAGTAAGTTATTTGTTTCTATAACTTATTCCAATTTGTTGCTATAGATATTTTTGTCATTTGTTTCATGTTTTCCTTATCTTAATAATTATGTTGCCTTGTAATACTGGTTCAGTTTCCTTTCTGCAACTGTTTTTGTGTAAATAAAATTGTCAGAATTAATGAGATAGTGACAGTATCTGAATGGTAGGTTCATCTTCTTGACAATCCTATTTTCCAGACCAGAGAACTAAATTCATTTTGATTCAGAGACAACCCTTCCTCTGCTCCTTACTTAATTTTGAATATTTAATTTTTTATAAGATAAGTAGTTACAAAATAATTTCAGCATGTAAGAATCCCAAATATAAATATAACGAGAAGTAGTGATGGGCGAATAAATTCACCAGGCATGGATTCGCTGCGAATTTCCGTATTTTGCCTCCTGAAATAAAAAGATAACTGCTAATAAATAAGAACATAAAAAATGTGCTCTACTTAGTAGACTCTCTTCCTTCTGTTCTTTTAAATTACCCAAGACATATCATAGCCTATTTCAAAAGTCCTTTAAAATATTTTGGTTACTTTTGTAAATGTGATTGTTGTTGAGTCTCCCTTGCAGTGGGACAAACTTTTCCAACTTAAAGGTATTGTTCACCTTTAAATTATCTATAAGTTACCGGGTGGGGGGTATAATGTTAATGGGTATACTTTTTGTCTGTCTCTCTTCTCCTTTCCCTTTTTCTTTGCTTTGCTTGCCTCTGTGAGGGGAGGTTTAAGGTCTAACAAATGTTGCTGGTGGTGCGTGACATTGCTGCTGTCTGCTACCGATATCCCACGAAAATTGAAGTATTTTCTACTATCACCTACAAACGTCAATTTCCTGCTGGGTGCCCGCGTTCCCTTGGGACCGCCCTGGCCCCGGTGGACCATAATCTACCATAATAATAAATATGACTCTGCACAGTTTTAAACTTCTATCCTGGAATGTGCGTGGGATTAATGATAAAGTCAAGAGGGCGCTGGTTTTAGATACGGCCAGAAAATCTGGGGCGGATATTATCCTATTGCAGGAGACACATCTAGTAGGCCAGAGAGTCCGTGCTCTGAAACGGAACTGGGTTTCGGTGGCCTACCATGCGGACTTCTCAACATACTCCAGGGGAGTTGCTATCCTGATTAGAAAGTCGTTACGTTATCATTTTCACGCATTGACCACGGATAGAGGTGGCAGATATTTAATTTTGAAAGCCCAAATAGCGGGTACCATTTATCTCATTGTCAATGTCTACTTACCACCTCCCGCAGATATTCACCTACTAAATGAAATCTTACAAAAAGTAGCGACAATGGGCGACCATCGTATGATATGGGCAGGCGACTTTAACTTGGTCCCTAATCCGGCTCTAGATAGACTTCATCCCTCCGCCCATGACACTAAAACTTTTGCTCGTTGGGTGGAAGCTACGGGCCTGATAGATGTCTGGAGATGGAGACATCCCCAGCTTAAACAATATTCGTGCTACTCGGTGGCCTCGGCGGCAATGTCTCGTATTGATATGTGTCTAGGTACAACTGAAATATTGCCATTTGTTGACTCTGTAGAATACTTGACAAGGATGTGTTCTGATCATGCCCCCCTATTATTATGTCTGGGTGCCACTAATCAGGTTGGAAGAGATAAATGGAGATTGCCCCCCAAATGGATAGCTAACCCACAGGTTCACGAGCGTCTCCTCCCTCAGCTGACACAATATTGGGAAATAAACCAGGGCACGGCAGCTGACCATATAGTGTGGGACGCCGGTAAGGCTTTTATTAGAGGTGCATATATCTCCCTTATTAAATTAGCACGTAGTGAGGGTGACCGGGCTCTCTCTCTAGCTCAGGACACTCTAGCTGAAGCAGAATCAGAACTGACGCACAACGAATCGGATGTGACTAAACAGGCTATGCAATCAGCTCAGAGAGAACTGGACTTACTACTGGTCGACAAATACTCGCAACGGGAGCTATATAGAGCAGCTGCCTGGTATGACAAGGGCGACAAAAATGGGAAGCTGCTGGCGCTCCTGGCCAGGGGAGATGTACCTAAGACCGTGATACAGGCAATTACTGATGGCAATGCTCTATATACAGACCCGACCCTAATGACGCGACAATTTGAGACGTATTTTCAATCCACCTACCAATCTCCTCCTGATACCTCCCCTGACAGGCTCAAAGAGTTCTTAGATGCTATAGATTTCCCAGAAATTTCTCCAGATATAGCCACGCAGTTAGACCAAGATATTATCTTAGATGAAATTAAAGATGCCATTAGTGGGTTTCCTGTGGGGAAAACGCCTGGTCCGGACGGGATTCCGATTGAATGGTATAAGAAGTATGTTGATTTTTTGGCCCCCAAACTTCTTGCTCTCTTCAATGGCACCTTTAGGACTGGGGTACTGCCGGACTCCTGCTATGATGCCTTTATTACCCTAATACACAAGGAAGGCAAACCCCCTGATAGATGTAGATAGATGATAGATTCGTACAGGCCTATCTCCCTCCTTAACTGTGACATTAAGATTTTTGCCAAAGTCATTGCCAACAGACTTAAATTGATAGCACCTGATTTGGTACATCCGGACCAGACGGGCTTTATGCCCTCTAAGGCCACGGATATCAATGTGAGACGTCTCTTTACTAACCTAGCGATTCAGCATCTCAACATGGGCCATAGAATTGTAGTGTCCCTTGATACAGCAAAGGCCTTTGACACGGTCCAGTGGCAATACCTGTGGGAGGTATTAGCTCGGTACAAGCTAGGTCCTAAACTTCAGAAGTGGATTCAGCTTCTGTATGCGCACCCAAGGGCTAAGGTATTGGTCAATGGACAAGTTTCCAATAGCATCTATCTGGGAAGGGGCACCCGCCAGGGGTGTCCTCTTTCGCCTCTGCTTTTTGCCCTGGCTATAGAACCCCTGGCCATTAAAATACGGGCGAATGAGGGTATACAGGGCCTTTGTGTAGGTAACGTGACTGAAAAAATCTCCCTATACGCTGACGATATGCTTGTCTATCTGGCCAACTCGGATACAGCCCTTGAAAATCTCTTGGCAACTATTTCTGAATTTGGACGCTACTCTGGTCTGAAAATAAATCGCTCTAAGTCGGTGGTGTTCCCCATAGATCCCTTTCCCCCGGATTCGCCGGACACCTTACTACAACTCAAGGTTGTGAACTCGTTCAAATACCTGGGTATAGTGATCCATAACGACCTTAATAGGTATGTACAACTTAATTTAGATCCAGTAGTGCAGACCCTGACTAACAAAGTTGCTGTTTGGCAAGACCTACCTCTTTCTTTACCAGGCAAAATTAACATGTCTAAAATGATCTTTTTACCCAAATTTCTATATGCTCTCCACAACTCTCCCATAACCCCGCAGGCCCATTGGTTCACCAGACTGGACAAAATAGTAAGAAATTTCTTATGGGCAGGGGAACACCCCCGATTGAACTTTAAGGTGTTACAGGCGCCGGCTTCGGGAGGGGGCCTAGCTTTACCTAATCTCAAACTCTACTTCCTTGCGGCCCAGCTGGTTTATGCCCACTGGTGGATTGTCCCTGATAGAAGCAACTCAGCGGTGGTGCTAGAGACAGCAGTAATAGGCTCCTTTGAGGCCCTTGCCAAACTCCCTTACCGAGGTGTCTCCCCATATCACGAGACCACTACCCCTATGCAAACGGTGGTGAAAGCATTTCAGAAATCCATAGAACTGGTTCGAGGAACCTCCACCGCCTGGTCCCCCCATGCCCCGCTATGGGGTAATAATCACCTCCCTCATTTACGCTCCCTCCCAGACATCGCCCGGTGGGCACAGATTGGGATTAAAACTCTTGGTGATATCGTCACCGGGGGTGACTGTAAGAGCTTTGCCACAATCCAACAGGAATTCCATCCCCACCCAGATATGTTGTTTCGGTATTTCCAATTACGTCATGCTTTCAATGTGCAATTCCCAACAAAGCCTGTGGATTTAAAGGTGTCATCTCTTGAGACCTACCTGCACAGGTTAGACTTGCCAAAACCACTATCCTGGTTCTATACGATACTATCTACCGCTGGTCCCTCTCCCCTTGAAAGGGTTAAGGGCAAATGGCAAGCAGACATACCTGACTTGGATGATGAAAAATGGAAGGACGCACTACAACTTGTACCAGCACTATCAATATCTATGAGGGACAGGCTTATACAAATTAAATTTTTGAATAGAGTTTACTTAACCCCATATCGCCTGGCTAAGATATATGGTACGGTCTCGGACCTGTGCCCTAAGTGTAGGGTGGAATCTGGTACTCTGTTTCATGTATTCTGGTCCTGTCCAATAATTCAGGGTTTTTGGAGTGCAGTCCTCCAATACTTGAATGAAAAGCTTGCACTCCCCAGTATACGTTCGCCAGACACCTGTCTGTTGGGGATTATTGGGGATCTCCAGCTGCGCCCATGTACTAGATTATGTTATTTGCAGCTCCTGTATTATGCTAAGAAAGCCATATTGATGCACTGGAAATCGCTCAACCCTCCCACATTGCAATATTGGAAAACTCTGGTAAATGACTCTCTCTCGAATCAGAAACTGACCTATCTGTCGAGAGGGTGCCCCGCGAAATTTGAAGCGATTTGGGGTACTTGGTTGACTGTCCAAGATGGTTGAAAGCCTATACACTACTTTGTTGGATGTATCATCTTATACCTTACCTCCCCTCTTTCTTTCTTACCTTTCTTTCTTTTCTTTCTCTTTATTGTTCTTAACTGTGTTATGTTTAAAACTCAAAATAAAAAACTTTAAAAAAAAAAAAAAAAATTATCTATAAGTATGATGTAGGGAGTGATATCCTGAGACAATTTGTAATTGGTTTAAATTTTTTTTATTTGTGTTTTTTGAGTTATTTAGCTTTTCATTTGTCAGCTCTCCATTTTACAAATTACCTTAGTAATTACCTTAGTAACCATGCATTGATTTGAATAAAAGACTGGGATATGAATAGAGGAGGGTCTTAATACAAAGATGAGTAATAAGAAGTAGCAATAATAATACATTTGTAACCTTACAAAGCATTTGTTTTTTAGATGGGGTTCATTGGCAAATAATTCAAAAACTACAAAAAAAATAAATAATAAAGACAAGTTACTTAGAATTGGTCACTCTGCAAATGCCAAAAGTTAACTTAAAGGTGAACTACCCCTTTAATGTTCTGGCCTATTTCCTCAGACATACAGCAATATTATTACATCTTGTGGGAAAGCAGTGCATTGTCAGTGTAGACTTTCCAGTTTTTTTAATTCTATCCAAAGACTTTAAAAATCATAGTTTTTCCATAATGCCAAGTTATTTTGGACAAATGACCTGTGACCTGCTTAGCTGCATCAATTTGGGCCCTGATTAGCTGCATCAATTTCTTTTCTTTCGTGACCAAAACATTAGTGTACAGGGGTTGGTTCATTTTAATGAATAATAGTTGTTATTTCTTGTATTGAGTGATACACTGGAAGAGCAATTTAGATTGCTTTAATACAGTGGATAGTGTATATTAAATAAATCAATTGTCTTGCACTCTTTTATTAGTGTAGGTATATGTTGCATATAAAACACATCTGTTTGTATGTAAGAAATTAAGTGAGAATGAAGGTGTCTTAAGGTGTTTAAGGTGTCTGTCATCTGAAAGTGCTCGAGTCTGTACTTTTTTTGGGGGATGACAATGACTTAAAGTTGGTGGACAATGTCAGCAGGCGATTCTGGATGTTTTAAGGCACTTCAAAATGCAGAGGATAGAATTGTTCTGCTAAAGGCAATTGCTGTCTGTGAGAGCTGACTCATACAATCTGTCTTTGAAATTTTATGGTACCTCCAAATGTCCAGGAGACCCCCATTTGTAATAAACATGTATAAAATAAATAAAGAAGGTAAACTAAGAATTAGTGTTTACTAAAATCTCATTAGGTAAGGGTGGTGGCAGTTGGGGAGATTATTCGCCCAGCGAAAAATCTCCTCTACTGCGGGGGACTAATCTCCCCAAACTGCATTCCCGCAGGCACCAATACGAATCGCCGACGGGATCGCTTCGGATTTACGAAGTCTTCCGAAGTTGTCTCACAGCAAATTATTACACAATAAATTAGTAGATAATTATTCCCAATTTTTTTAATGTTGCTATTTTTGATATGTATAATGGAAATCCTGTTATACTTAACTATAAAGATATGAAGACTTTGTCATCTAGTGATCACAACAGATATACAGGCCCTGACCATCACAAATTTTGAGATAAGTTTATTGTGAAGATAGATTCCTAGATGCTAATTTGATAAAATAACTCCCTATAATTTAAAGAACAAGTATGCCCAAACATTTCTCTACAAGGGGAAGCATGTATAAATAGCTGAATATGGAATTATGGAATTAGCACTGGGATGCTTGTAATAATATGCCCTTATAAATATTCAAAGGGGTAGTACCTTCCATATACTTTTTTTCAGCTCTTTTGTTTTCAGATTGACCAAAGTTGAAGTCTGTAGCCTCTAAATAGTTTCCCAAACACCTTCCAGTGCAACTTTGCCATACTTCTGGGTTGAGCGCTACTACAGTACACTCAATCAAGTGATCGCTGTCCACTCCACTAAGGAAGAAACCTAAAAACAGAAAAAGAGGAGTTCTCCAACTATGATAATATGACAATGTGTTTATTTGAAAGTTAAAATGCACTCACATCAAATGGAATGAATAAAAAAACTCATCAATCTCTATATTCCCTTGAGCCTCAAAATGTTTCATGCTCAATATCACTTCCACAGGAAGGCCTCCTGAGGGAGTGCTATTGAGCGTGAAACATGTTGAGGCTGAAGGGGATATTGAGATGTTGAAGCTTTCAGTGTACTCCAGGAAAAAACAATTTTATCAATTGCTTTTTCTCTATTATATTTAACCATTTTTCTAAAATTGTAAAAAAACCATTAATGTTTGTCTCTCAAGTGTTCCAGACTAGCAGCTCAGTATTCCAGGTACTGTTCTCTGACAGCTACAATTTGATACATTTCAAAAATGACCTTTAGATGAATTTGTCGTTAATTATGTCGTTTATAGCAGAAGATCATCAAACAACAAAAAACAATTATCTAATTGTACATCAGATCCATAACTCCATAAACCATTTTCTACTTGTCCTATATTGTACTTTTTATAGATTTGTATTTTAACTCCAGTAATATAACTTACTCCACTTTTAGTTTATTCCACTCTTGAGATTTTCCTCAGTTTTACCAGAAGCATCTGCAAAATGTAAGCAATTACAACAATAGCTGATTTTAATAAAATTCAGTAATTATGTTAAGTATGGCTAGAGTTAAGAAATGTCCAATTAGGGGGTTATTTATCAAAATCTGAAAATTTCTGATAATTTTTTGAAAAATACTCTGATTAAATACACACTGATGTTTTCCCCTTATTTATCAATACATGTTCCCCAATTATTTCCCGTTTGTGGAAAAACTCAATAAAATCGTGAAAAAATTGTAATTGTGCAAATTTTTCGTATTATTGACCGAAAACGACAAAATCTTTGGTTTATTGCACGCAACCGTGTGCAGATCAGGATATTTTCTGGACTTCTCCCATTAATTTCTACATAAACTCAGCAGGTCTGAGTTGGAGCACTTTTATATTCTGACTTTTAACACCCTCGGGGTTTAATAAATTCTAAAAAATTATTTTATTCCACAAAACAATTGTGTTTTCCCCTTTAAAAAGCCAATGATATAAATTTGGACTTTGATAAATAATCCCCTTAATGTATCAAACCAAATTAATTCACAAAGTCACAGTGCTCCTTTACAGAGCTGATGAGAACGGTCAAAAATAAAAAGTAAAAATCCATTTTTAAAAGTCTTTATTTCTGGTTAACTATTATAAAATAATGGGCATGAACAAATGTTTGGAAAGTGAACTACCCATTTAAATACAAGTTAATTTATACTTTGATAATTATGTGTAATTATGTGTAATCTAAAGTATAGATGACTTCAAAAAATTAAGAAGGACCCAAACTCATGTAAAAAATTGGCAGAAAATATTATTGAACAGTTATTTATATGAATTGGTTAGAGCTTTGAGAACTGACATTTTGATCATATGTGTGACATCATCAGTATTTGGCAGATACCCGTTAGGTGCAGGTTCAGGTGGCTGTGTAGTGAATTATGGTAACAAAACAAACTCACATAAATGACCACAATTTGTCAGTAAGCAGGCAATTGGCAGGTAATTATGTATTAAAAAAAACTTTACAACTGCTGTACAAATGGATTCAAGTGGACAGGCATTACAGTGCTTTAGAAAAAATGTTTGCCTCTAAATCAGATTGGGTTCCATAACTTAAGTAGTACTACCAAAATAATAAGCTGGATAGAGGAAACAATTGATTTAATGATTGTAATCGTCAGTTTAGTATTTTTGCAGATGATACTAAATTGTGCAGATCTGTAGGTTCCATGCAGGATGCTGCCACTTTGCAGAGTGATTTGTCTAAACTGGAAAACTGGGCAGCAAACTGGAAAATGAGGTTCAATGTTGATAAATGCAAGGTTATGCACTTTGGCAAAAATAATATAAATGCAAGTTATACACTAAATGGCAGTGTGTTGGGAGTTTCCTTAAATGAGAAGGATCTAGGGGTCTTTGTAGATAACACGTTGTCTAATTCTGGGCAGTGTCATTCTGTGGCTACTAAAGCAAATAAAGTTCTGTCTTGCATAAAAAAGGGCATTAACTCAAGGGATGAAAACATAATTATGCCTCTTTATAGGTCCCTGGTAAGGCCTTATCTGGAGTATGCAGTTCAGTTTTGGACTCCAGTCCTTAAGAGGGGTATAAATGAGCTGGAGAGAGTGCAGAGACGTGCAACTAAATTGGTTAGAGGGACGGAAGACTTAAATTATGAGGGTAGACTGTCAAGGTTGGGGTTGTTTTCTCTGGAAAAAAGGCGCTTGCGAGGGGACATGATTACACTTTACAAGTACATTAGAGGACATTATAGACAAATGGCAGGGGACCTTTTTACCCATAAAGTGGATCACCGTACCAGAGGCCACCCCTTTAGACTAGAAGAAAAGAACTTTCATTTGAAGCAACGTAGGGGGTTCTTCACAGTCAGGACAGTGAGGTTGTGGAATGCACTGCCGGGTGATGTTGTGATGGCTTATTCAGTTAATGCCTTTAAGAATGGCTTGGATGATTTTTTGGACAGACATAATATCAAAGGCTATTGTGATACTAAGCTCTATAGTTAGTATAGGTATGGGTATATAGAATGTAATTAAAAGTAGGGATGGGTGTATGTATGGAAGCTGGGTTTTCATTTGGAGGGGTTGAACTTGATGGACTTAGTCTTTTTTCAACCCAATTTAACTATGTAACTATGTAACTATGTGAGTGGAGTCTTATGACAACATTATTAATAGTATTTATTTGCATGCTGTACTTGTACTATCCACATGTGAAAACTGAGACCTGAGTAACTGCAACATCTTTCCAAATTAGCAGATAAGGAACAGTGGAAGCCAACAACTAAAGGGACAGCAGATGGAGCATCAGAAAGCATAATAAACAAAATGTAAGCACAGCAATGTAAGGGCCATAATAATCAAAATTTTATTTCAAAAAATCTTTTCAAGTACAAAGCAGAGAAAGCCAGCATTAGGAGGAGGAACAGTTAGAGGAACAGCAAACACAGGTATGTAGAAAGCAATCAAAGTTTCAAGGCAGTAATGTAAATGTTGTCTAATCACATGGGCTCATTTATGACCACAGCCACACAAAAATGGACACATTGCACATATTGATGCCATTGATTAAAGATTTTGAGGTCCAAAGCTGATTCTTTTATTTCCATATACTGTAGCTGCAGGAATGAATACTTCCTGCTTCTTACTCCTAGTGATGTGCAAGTGTGACCACTATTTTTTTTTCCGACACCAAACACCAGAAATAAATTCATCTAGACTATAAAATTTTGCACAGCTGTGTTTTACTGTAACCACTGACAGAAAATATAAAGTTTTTACCCCAATTGACTTTTTTTGTATCAAAAATCGTGAATGCAAACTCATGTTCCCAAAACTCTCATTTTCAAGATTTATTAATCTCAAAAAGCTTGTAAAAAAAAAATGAGTCATCTAAAAGCTTGCAAGTTCATGTAGTCAATGGGAGCCATGATTTCAAAACTCAAGCTATTATTCCATTCAAATTTTTGAGATGCAGTTGAAATTTGGCAAGCTCATAGGGACCAAGGTTTTAATGTGATTTCATGGAGTTTGAGTTGCTCAAATTCATGGCGTGGTTCCTTTTGCGTTTTTTTTTATAAGAGTTTAATAATGAATAAGCGAATTAGCAAAAATCAGATCAGAATATAGATTTTCAATGCATCTGCCTCTGTAAAACATCAATACATTTCTTCACAACATCTACATCACTTTACTGGTAATTATTTTGTTATTTTGTCTCATAGTCCAAATTCAACTAGAAGTGAATGCTAAATTATGCTCTCTCATAAACTTGCCAGAACTTTATTTTAACTTACAATAACATTTTCCTTCTGTTCCAAATAGTCTATTCATGCAGTCTTATAGCTGCAATGTAAATTAGCTGCTTTACTAGAATTACTAGAAGCACCCCCCCATGACAAACTTACCAGAAATTTCATTAAACGGATTTATACTCACAGCTGTAACAAGAGTAACTTAGTGACTAATTAGCATTTACTTTATTAGAGAATTCTAATTAATAGCTATAAGAGAACACCAAAAGGTCCTACATAACAACAATGCATGGAGAGACTAGACCACTCCTTGCTCTCAAATTTTAAATCTAGTACCTGTAGTGTATTGGTGTTTTCTTTACTGGGGTGAAACAATGGGACTAAATAAGTTCAAGAGCAAGGTACAGAGACAAGTGGAAATCTGATGGAAGCTACTATGTTGGCTCTGCTATAATTCCATGTACACGGATAGCTTTTACTAGATACATTATGTGCTTAATATTTACAGTATACATTTATGTGCATGTATTTAACCACCTATTACCTTTCCTTTTCTGCGGGTACTTTTTCATCTTTATATAAATAAGCTCTATGCATTGCCTTCCCTTGATCCCTGCTCTCCCACCAACTATTGCCCAGTTTCCATTCTTCATTCACATCCAAATTGCTGGAAAAGTTTGTTTACAAATGCCTGGTCCAGCATCTCACTCACAACTCCCTTCCCAACCCCCTGCAATCTGGCTTCCGACCAACATACTCAACTGAAACTGCTTTCACCAAAGTTACCAATGATCTTCTCCTGGCAAAATCTAAAGGTCACTATTTTCTACACATCCTTCTAGAGCTCTCTGAAGCTTCGCAACAGTTGACCACCCCCTCCTCCTAGATATTCTATACTGAACTGGGATTCGTGACACTGTTCTTTCATGATTTACATTTGATCTTTCTGATTGTTCCTTTAAAGTTGCTTTCTATAACTCTACTTCTAATTTGTTCCCTCCTTTTGGTGGAGTTCCCCAAGGCTTTGTCTTATAAAGTTATTTGGACTTCAGTATCACCTTTATGCGGATAATACCTAGCTCTTGTTTACTCCTGACCTCTCTCCTTTCCCAACCCACAGACTGCTTTTCTGCTGTGTCCTCCTGGATGTTGCAGTGACACCTGTGACTGAAACTTTCTAAGACAGAACTTATTATATAAGATATATAGATCTTCTCCTATCCCCTAGATCACACTCAGAGTTAACAAAATCACTTTTTATTTGCATCTGAGGGATCATCTTAGACACTCGTCTGTCTTTTTGACCACACATTTAAACACTCAAAATCTTGTCATATTCATCTACGCAACATTTCCTGAATACAACTGTTTCTAAGTTCAGATACAAACAAAACACTTAACTAGTCTCTTATTATCTCTTGCCTTGACTACTGCAACCTACCTTTACAGGTATTCCAACAAGTTGCCTTTCACAACTACAATCTGTCCTAGATGCTGCTGCTAGACTCATTCTTCTCTCTCACCACACAGCTGCTTCCCTATGAATATCCCTTCACTGACTCCAACCTCCTCCATCAAATTAAAATTATAAAATTACTAAGTTTCACATTCACGACCCTTAACAATGAAGCCCCTCCCTATAGTTCATCTCAGATCTCAAAATACACTCGTTCATGCAACCTTTGCTTTGCTTCTGACATTCTCCTCTCTTCTACCCTCATCAATTTAGCCCATTTTTGTGTAGAAGACTTCCCTCTGGCTTTTGTTTATCTCTAGAACACTCTGCCTCAAGCTGTCAGACTTTCTCCTTCTTTCCAAATTTTCACATGCTCCCTAAGGACCCACATGTTTGGGGAATGTCATTGAACGTATCTTTATTATTCAGACATACATGTATTATAGATCACAAATTTGTTTCTAACATGATTATGTATCAATTAGGGATGCACCGAATCCACTATTTTGGATTCGGCCGAACCCCCGAATCCTTTGTGAAAGATTCGGCCGAATACCGAACCGAATCCGAACCCTAATTTGCATATGCAAATTAGGGGTGGGAAGGGGAAAACATTTTTTACTTCCTCGTTTTCTGACAAAAAGTCACGTGATTACCCTCCCGCCCCTAATTTGCATATGCAAATTAGGGTTCGGATTCGGTTCGGCCAGGCAGAAGGATTCGGCCGAATCCGAATCCTGCTGAAAAAGGCCGAATCCTGGCCGAATCCCGAACCGAATCCTGGATTCGGTGCATCCCTAGTATCAATGGTACCCTAAACCTTTTGTTTTTAAACTCTTACAAGTAGGGCCCTCCATTCAATAAAAGCGTCACTGTAACTTTTATGCCTTTTTACAACTTTAAAGTTACTTTACAGCTATGAGCTATCAAAGGTATTCTGAGGGGTCAATTTCTCAGAACAGCTATCATTTTAATCAATACACTTCATGATAAGGAAGCAAAAATTCTCATAAAAAATTGTTCAGAGTGGTTAACATCAGACAGATGGTCAAGTTAAAAGGAGAATTTTAAAACATATAAGTTGAACTCCTGAAGCAGACTCATATTGACCTAGAAAGGGGTTACCGTTTGTTATAAGGTAAAAGAAAAGAAGTGAAAAAAAGTCAAAAAGGTCAAACTGAACTTGAAGACCGAGGTTATAGGAAACTATTAAGTGCAATATTTTGTATCTTGTTCTTTGAAATACAAACTAAAATCTTAGATCCTGGAATTGTGAGTTGGACTGTTGGACGTGTGAGTGTTTATTAAAGCATCTAACTGACCGAAGAAAGACATCTGGTTGTATCTGCTGCAAACCATTAAGGTATCCAGAAAAATATAAGGTATCCCAAAAATGCTATTACCAGGAGCCATTTAGATTAAAATACAGAGTATCATCTTAAAATGAAAGAAACAATTATAATATTTGAGTACAAAGGTCACGGTACATTTAGCTGCTATGTTCTTTAAGTTCTGTAGTGACTGCTGATGTATAGGAGGGATTGGAAGGCTCAATACTGGATACTGTCATGGGAAAACATTTTTTTCCCCCAAAAATGCATCAGTTAATAGTGCCGCTCCAGCAGAATTCTGCCCTGGAATCCATTTCTCAAAAGAGCAAACAGACTTTTTTATATTTAATTTTAAAATCCAACATGGGGCTAGAAATATTTTCCCAGTTGCCCCCAGTCATGTGACTTGTGCTCTGATATACTTCAGTCACTCTTTACTGCTGTACTGCAAGCTGGAGTGATATCACCCCCCCCCAGCAGTCTAACAACAGAATAATGGGATGGTAACAACAGAATAATGGGAAGGTAACCAGATAGCAGCCACCTGACACAAGATAACAGCTACCTGGTAGATCTAAAAACAGCACTCAATAGTAAAATCCCAGGTCCCACTGCAACACATTCAGTTACATTGAGCAGTAGAAACAACAGTCTGCCAGAAAGTAGTTCCATCCTAAAGTGCTGGCTCTTTCAAAAAACACATGACCAGGCAAAATTACCTGAGATGGCTGCCTGCACACCAAATATTACAACCTAAAAACACACTTGCTGGTTCAGGAATGACATTTTATATTGTAGAGTGAATTATTTGCAGTGTAAGCAGTGTAATTTAGAAATAAAAACGACATCATAAAAATCATGACAGAATCCCTTTAAGTCTCTCAACCAGTATAATAGAAAAATGTGAACACTAACTGACCTGCAAATGTATTCTTGTGAGCCTAACCATTCACCACATCTCTGAATGCTTATATTGTCAGCAGCAAACAGAATTTTCACAGAGCACCAAAAGGAACATATAATTTATAAATTCATCTTTATTTTTCTCTTTTAACACATCATGTGTCCATATAAAAAGAGTGTGCAGTTCACAGCATTCTGACTCTTCCTCAGAAGCCAAGGCTATGTCATAAGAGCAAAAATCTAAATCTGTCTTTTTCATCTGGCAATATTGTTCCTTATTTCTCCACTCCCTATTATTTTAAACAGTTTTGCTTCCAGCTACTTGCAAAAGCTTCAATCAATTCTCTTTAACAAGGCACAATTGAACAGTTTTGCAAGGGGCATTCACATTGTAGAAAGGTACAACAGGAGGATCAGCTCATAAAACATGAAGCCAGAGCACTCAATATTGTACCCTCTGACTGGAATGCGAATTACCTGCAAATGACCGTGTGGTCGCTTGTCAGGTGGTAGTTCCCTGGTTACAGTGAACCATTGCAAAGGATGGTAATCTGTATTAATGGAGTCCACAACAATGTTTAAACTGATAATTAAAGAAACTCATATTAAAATTTGATTTCTTGAAATAAAAAAACACAAATTGCCTTCTTCATATTCCAAAACATTTACTTTGTTTTATTCTGAGCATTTATGGAAAATCAGGATCATATCCCTGATGACATTGTCTGAAATCCCTATAGAGCCAAACCAGCTTCAGTTTTTACAGTTACATTATAGACAATGGTGTGCCTAGCTTTTTGGAAATATGCTTCCAATTATTTTCTCCTACCCACTTAAAACTCCACAAATGTCTTCATCCATAAATCTAATCACTGTATGTGAGAAAACTGCTTGACAGGATGTGGGCAAGTTGGGTTTTTTTACTTCCTCCATCTACATCAGTTGGGAGGTGAGCTGTGGGTGCAGTGGCTGAGGACTGGTGTCAGCCAGAAGAGAGAGAAAGGAGAGAGATGAAGACAGAAGCAGTCTGGGACAGATGGCAGAGCAGAGCAGCCTGGGAGCAAGATGGGAGCAGGAGCCATCAGATGACCCAGAGAGAAGCAATAAGGGCCTAATGGTGATAACAATAATGTTACTGTATTGATTATTTTTCTGCAAATAGTGTAAATATTGTTTTAAGCTGGCCATAGACGCAAAAATAAAGTCATACGAATTTTAGATTCGTATGATTTTCAGGCAGTACGTTTTTCACACCATGGGGATTGGTTGTTTAGTTGATCGGACAGGTTCGAAGATTTCTGTCATTTATCAATAATATTTCTGCATGTATTACCTATCTGACCATATCAATGGATGGCTGTCAATACTAATTATCAGACATGACTTTTGTACAATTGCTGTCTGTCAATTAATGGCCAGAACAATGTCTGATTTGCTCTTTTTCTACTTTATTTAATTTGAACGGATAGTTGTAAATCAGGAGATTGCAGCACACGATTGCTCGTTGAACATAAGGATATGTCTGCACGTTTATGGCCAGCATTAGTGTAACAATCCATAAATTTATTATTTGATATATTTATTTTACTATACACTTTTTAGTGTGGACTAATGGTCTGCTTGCTCAAAAAAACAGTACACCCTAGTAAGAGGGGAATAATATATTATTATTAATAATGATACCTGATAATCTTACACCTAGGGACAAAAGGCTGTAAGTACAGTAGTTAGTAGGTTAATCTAATCCTTCAATTCATCAGAGTAGCTGATTAGATAATGCTGGATATTTCAAGTCAGAAAGACACGCAAGTCAAAGGTCGCCAGATTAAACTAACCATAGGGAGTTGAAATGCTCAGTTTCAGTTAATTGGGGCCAGTAACTGATAATTTATATAGTTTTTTAAAAGGTGTAAAATTAACTTGTTTACAAATGCATGTGCTGAAACTGATTCCAAAATTTGCATCTTTTTTTAAACAAGTGAATTATGAAATAGAAAAATCTGTCACCATGACCTGCACTGAGCACAAAGGATAAATCCTAGAAATTCATGAAAAAATCGAATTAATTATCTTCGCTTTACAAAATGTAGCTTTTTAAGTATTTAATACACATGTATTTTTATGTTTAAGAAATTTTCTGTTTTATTCTTCTTTTGAAAGAGGAAAAAGTTTTAGATTGGTCAATTTTACACAAACTAAAATTTCCTTTAGGCACTGAAAATAAGAGAATTGTAAGCAACATGGCTGTTATTGACTTTTTACAAGCTGGTGATTGATTTTATCAGCCTCTTCATAACAGCCCTCTTTTCCCAATAGCTTAAAACAGACTTGTCTATTACATTTGAGAAACAAGTAATCACTTTGAGGTACAGGGCAACAATAAGTTCTCAAAGTAAAAACAAAAACAACTTTTTATTGTTTCTAAATTCTTAAGTTTTACAAACACACAGGTCGCTTTGCTCTTACAACTAATGACTTCATTTATAAAGTATTTTGAAAGGTGTAAATATGACTCATTTACAAACGCTTACAATTGAAATAGATTGTACTTAGTTTATGGTCAAATGTTGTCAGAGTAAGCTGAACTGTGGTGGGTAAAAAATAAGTTTAATTTCCCCTGCCATAGTCGCACGGAGAGAAACATGCTCCTTCAGTACCTGCAATGATGGACGTCTAGGGGGCGTTGCTAACCCTCCCGTCCATGGTCCTGTAGAAGTGGGGCACCCCGAAGGGCAGGAAACACCAGTGATGTAGAGCAAAAAGACGCACCCACATAACACGCCTACTTTTTACTATGCCCTGATAGACTCAGCAACATGGCGTCTTGCAGGAGAGTCAATAGCAATTTTACATGGTGGACAGTCCATGTAATGACTCTGGCTGACACACATAGCTATGAGTGTTGCAAAACAGGGCAAAACTGGCAGTAGTTAGTTAAATAGACCCATTCACCTGTATTCTGAAAGCCCATATACCAGGACCAAAAGCAGGTAGTCTGGATCTACGCCAATGTGCATGCAAAGGGGGTAAATAGTAGGGATAGTGTCCCTATGGATGTAGGTGTGCTATGAGTCACGGATCAGCATTAAAAACAAAAATACAGCGTGTACTGTAGCAAGTAGTGGTTCCAGGTAAGGGGTGGACACATGGGGCAAATTCACTAAGCGCCGAAGCGCCTAACGCTAGCATCAATTCGCTAGCGTTGGGCATTTTCGTTACTTCGCAAATTCACTAACGAACGATGGCGTAAATTCACTAGTGTTACTTCTCACCCTTACGCCTGGCGAATTTTCGCTACGGACGTAACCACGCAAATTCACTAACGCGCGCAGTGTACTGAACGCTACCTTTTACGCTAGACTTCCTTCGCCACCTCAGACCAGGCGAAGCGCAATAGAGTAGATAGGGATTGCTTCAAAAAAAGTTCACATTTTTTCTAAGTCCCAAAAAACACTGGCGTTTTTTCTATATTATGGGTGATAGGCTGAAAAAGATCGAAAAAATTTTTGGGGCTCCCCTCCTTCCCCCCTACATTTCCTAACTCATGACAACTTAACTATACAGTGGGCACATGTGTAGGGCAAAATAAACATTTTATTTGATGTTTTGAAGGTTTCCCAGGCATTTGTAGTGATTCTACGTATTACTCCATTGAAATTTGAATTTGGCGCCGTATGCAAATTAACCATCGCTAGCGTAACTTCGATTCGCTTAGCGAATCAACGCTAGCACAACTTCGCAACCTTACGCTACCCCTGTGCGCAACTTCGGATTTTAGTGAATTTGCGGAGCGTTGGCGAAACTACGCCTGGCGAAGTGTGGCGAAGTGCGATGAAGTGCGGCGAAGTGACGCCTGTCGCAACTACGAATCTTAGTGAATTTGCCCCATAGATGGTATAATAATAAGATAGGGACATAGCAAAACTGTGGCATGGTCATATGAGTCCACGATTGAGACCAACAGAACAGAGTTCAACAGAAAGGGCATCAGACAAAGCAACCCAATGGCAGGGTTTCATTCAGTCCTCGTGGTGCCACGGTATCCAGTCTCTGTATCCATCTAGATTCTCTCCTCAGTAGGGCCTGGTCCCTATTGCTGCCTCTTGACAATGGAGGTTGGTGATCAATTGCCATGCATCTGAAGGTGGGTAAGGAATGGCAGGGGTGCAGGTGTGCTTTTGAAGAGGTCAGTACAAGGGTGTTTATTTGTGCGCAACTTGCGCTTCACATATCTTGCTTCTTCTTATATGCTACACCTCAATTCTGGGTTTTGGTTGCCTAGCAACAACAGCTGGCGCCAAAAACCCTTTTAAGCGTTCACTTTATGCTGGTGGCTTATATTCCCTGATGAAAAGTCAAGATAGGAACTGAAACGTTGGATAAAATAAACCCATTATTTTTTTCACCATTGATCTTTGTTTAAATCCTTGGAGCGCTGCCATTGTTTGTGTGTGTATATATATATATATATATATATATATATATATATATATATATATATATATAGTCCCAATATTTTCAGCACACCGTGACCAACAATAAATTGACCCCTGTGCTACCTATTGTAACATTTTACAAAAATCCAAAATAAAGGTGCACACAGGGAACCTTTAAAAAATTATATCCATCATTTTATTTAATAAATTATAAACACAAAGTCAACATCTCGGTCTGTTCCTAAAACCTTTTTCAAGACCACTAATCCCAATTAGAATCACCTGTGAATAAATAAATTACTCACAGGGCAACACTAAACATGAGAGGCCACAACTTAACTTGATTTTTAACACCACGTATAACCTACATTCTGGTAAGCTAAACAAGGTGGTTAGTGATGGTTGGAATATCATCACAGCAGATAAGGGATTACGCAAGGTAGTGCCAAATAAACCAATGATATGCCATAGGAGAGGCACAAATCTAAGAGATCTCCTGGTAAAAACTGACCCAATCAAATTTTATCAAACTAAGCAGGGTACTTGGCTACAGCCTGACAAACCTGGCTGCTTTAGATGTCCTAATTGCATTTAATGTTCCCCATGTGCACCTTTATTTTGGATTTATATATATATATCTATATATTATATATATATATCTATATATTATATATATATCTATATTTATATATATATCTATATATATCTATATATATATATCTATATATATCTATATATATATATCTATATATATATAAGTAAAACTCTTCCTTTGTAACTGGAAACGGTAACAACTCTATTAAACCAAATTTAGAAAATGTCTCTAAATTTGTAAAATTTTATTTTTTCTATATAAATTAGTATAAAAAAGCAGTAGTATTCAACTATTACATAGTATCCTGTATCCAATTGCTTGAACATAAGTTTTTGTGCTCAGGTCTTACAGCAGGTGCAGCAGGGTTAGTTCCATCAACAAAAATAACTGCTCATGTTAGTGCTGTAGACATGAGCACATGTACTACAGAGGAAGTGCTTCTAGAGATCTCTTAATTAAAAGTAGATAAGTCAATGACTCCAGATGGGATATATCCAAGGGTATTAAAACAACTTAGACATGTGTTTGAAGCTCAATAAACCGAACTTTCCACCAGGAAATAATCTCTACTGCTATGTATGCTTAGGTATTAGTATGCAAGCAACTGTGAAAACACACCACCTCAGTGGTACAGGAGTATATCTGATTTGCCGTGTGACAAAATTAAAATAGTTTGGAGCCACTGTACTAAACAAATCAAAGCAGAGTTTAATGGAGTTAGATTGTGTGTACTTGTGTGTTTGATTTTAATGCTACTTGAATATGAATCTAAATGCTTTCAACACAGTACCCACATTCACTTCTCATCAATGTAATGTCCATATTTGCTTTTTGACAATTCTGACATTCTGTCAATACATGGGGGCATTGACCAGACATCTTTGATCCTCAGGATACCATGTGATTCTTCTGATGGTTACACTCCAGAACTCACACCCAAGAGTTTAATTTAAAACAGGGTGCGTTTGATTGTCCAGCAGTATTGTAGGCATCTAAAAATGGCAAACATACACACAAGCTGTCATTCAGAAGATGATCTCCACTCCCAGACCCCCAGATGACAAGATGTAACTGTTTAGAGAGTGATATTGAGAGTACCACAGGGATAATATAAAAATCTAAATCCATAGAAGTTTTAAGTATAGTTATACTATGGGCACACAGGCTGTTTTCAGTGGCTGTTCAGAAGCTGTTGTCAGCCTGAGTAATTTTGCAGGCTGAAAGAAGCAGATCTGCTCAGTGGTCACACACAGGCTGAGGTCAGCCCAATTATGCAGGCTGAAAACAGCCGCTGATAACAGCCTGTGTGCCCATAGCCTTAAACAGGTACAGTATATGTACTGTATTAGCTTTTAGCGAGATTTGGTTGATACGACATAATATTTTCATGATGGCTCCACTATTATTAATAGAATCTACATTCCGTTGCTAGGAAAAGCATGCTGTGTTAAAATCCTTAAAAAGACTTCAGACAACAATAAAACAAACTCAGTATTTTTATCTACCCTTTAGCTCTTCTTCTCCAGTTTGAACAATTCTAACCTGGCCATTCTTTCTTCATAGCTGAGGCCTTCAATACACTTTACCAGCCACTAAATGTGTACTAACTTTGGAGATAAATATCTGGAGAGATTTCTCTCTTCCCATTAATCTATCCCCCTTTATACCATGCTGGCCCTTCCTACAACTGCCTGACATTGCTTGCCTCAGCCAAGTTTATTATCCACAAGTACACCTGGATAGGGATGAGTGAAATTTTTCATGAGTTTTGACACTACAGTTTGTGGGTATGTTTATTTCAATGACACTTCCCCTTTTAATTATTGCACATTTTTGATTCTAGAAAATTCAAACAGACTTTATATAATATGAAACATTTTATATGTTATCATATTATTTCGAGCTCATAATGTCTCATTCACATATGCTCAGTTACCTTCGACCAATCCCATTATTGCCCAAATTGCACTATTTTTTTCACAATTCATCATTATAATGCAAATATGTGCAGAATCAATCCCAACAAATGTGCATACCATTTAAAAGTATAATGGAAAATAGTGTGGTGTAAATTCTTACTTTAATAAAATAAAACAGACAATAACATTGTCTAAAACTCAGAAGATGCATGGTAGATTCACTCAGAGGTTATTTTGGACAAGTATTTTAACTTTAGTTTCATGGGTCAAATCCCATCCTGAGAAATGTTATGAAGAGGTGTAAGAAGTCAAACAGTGACTGAATGAGACTGGAAAGTTGTAGCAATGCAATTTACTTCTAAATATTTTCTTATAACCTCTCTTATTTTTATAGACATTCTGTAAGATATTTTGATGTACAACAGTAACTGTGCTCTGATCCTCATGTCAAGAAAAGATTTATAAAGATTTTTAAGAAATACCTTTTATTTGGCATTCTGTTGCTGCACTTTTTAATAGTGCACATAATTTCAGTTGTTTGTCATCATTTAATTGGTCAACATGTTTTCAATATATACGTACAGGTATCTGATCTCTTATGCAGAAACTTTGTATCCAGAAAGGTTCAAATTATAGGCTGGCTATATACAGTAGTTCATTGTAAGCAAACAATTCAAATTCAATGTTTTTAAAAAATAATTTTCTATTTTTCTGTAATAGTTAAAAAGCACCTTGTACATGATGGCAGCTAAACCAGAATAAATCCATACTGGTGGCAAAACACCATAGACATGGCCATGGTAACTTAAATTATTGAGGATATTAGGTCCCATACCTGTACTATAACAGTAGATGCACAACTTGAGTGTTTAGATATTTTTTTTTTTTGACAATTCTTTTATTGAAACAATTGTACATGCAACTAACATCACGGTTACAAATACAATGTTTGTACCGTTTTGTACACGTTCCATGTAAGCATTTTGTTACAACTAAAACATAAACTAAAAAATAATTACACGGTGTCATTGTCATTCTATAAATTCTTGCCTTATTCTTGCATTTGATTGTGTTTTCTTTGCCATAGCTTTAGAATTATAACCATGCAGTTCTATCACAGCACTTCAAGTTAACCATAGGAGTAACTGTAACAAGTATTGAATACTGCCATTGTTTCCCATCATGACTCAATTTAAACACATAGTACTAATCCCGTCCCGACTTTGTCCCGCATTCCTTTGTCTCCCAATCATAGTAAGAGCAGTCTGTGTAAGAGGTAGTGAACCAATAGTTAGGCCTATGACATTCCCACGTCCCATTCCTAAAAAATGTACAAACAATGGATAACAGGAGCACAATGTGTGCTGTTAATGAGTCAAGGTGGATCCAGATCAGAGTCTTCTACAATCCACAAGCCCCATATCTTAACAAATTTCTCAGGACAACCCCTTTTCATATATGTAAGTTTGTACAACGGTAAGGATTTTTCTATGATCTGTACCCATTCTTGAATATTAGGCCCTCCGCTAGATTTCCAGTTGATTGCAATCACTTTTTTAGCATACATACAGAGTATGGACAGTAATGTGCGATGAGCCCTCCTCGGAGAGACATCCTCTACCTGACTTAGTAAAATTATTCTAGGTTCTAGTGGCACAAAGAGGTCAGTCTTATCTGCAATGAGTTGCACAACCGCCCTCCAATATATTTTTATCACTGGGCAATCCCACACCATATGAAAAAAGTCCGCTGGAGAGTGATGACATCTGGGGCACTCTGAACTAATAGCTGGGTTTATTTTATGTAATCGCTGTGGGGTAAAGTAAACTCTATGCAAGTAGTTAATTTGTGTCATCCTGTCTTTACTGCTAATCAAACCCTCAAAGATGGAGGTTAGTGATTCTTCCCAATTTTCTTGCGTGATCTCGGGAATGTCATGCTGCCACTTTGCTCGTAGTTTATGTAATGGGGTACCCCTCGTATTCTGCATCTGAGCATAAAAGTGCGATAGCGGTTTGCGTAACTCCTGATTATGTATCCCTAACTCTACGCCATTTGGAGTGATGTCCACAAATTCATTCTTAAATTGGATTACAAGCGCGTCTCAGTTGCAGATACCTGAAAAACATAGTATTCGGTAAAGTATAAGTGTCTTTCAGAGCTTGAAAACTGACAGGTTTACCTTCTGCTATGACATTGGACAAGTATTTTATATTATATCTTGCCCAGAGCTGGGGATCTGGGAGCAGCTCCAGCTGCTTCAGATAGGGGTTACACCATAGTGGGGTAAAACCGGAGTACTGGTGTTGTAGCTTCGGATAATATTGGAGAGCCAACTGCCAGGCCTTTATTGTCTCTTTCATCAGAAGAGATACTGCAGTATTGTATGCGGTACCCCGGTATGGTAGATTTCTTAATCCTTCAAAAGACCCTGCCAGTTTAGCTTCAAGCATCACAGATGCATTCGTAACATCGGAATTGGCCCAGTTCCTTACAACCACCATCTGTGTTGCCAGATAATAAAGGAACAGGTTGGGGGCTGCCAACCCTCCCTGGTGAGAGGGGAGTTGTAAAGTGTTGAGAGCTAATCTGGGAGTAGTGTTATTCCAGTACAGTGTAAGTGTGAGACTTTTGAGTGTAGAGAAGATTGCTCGTGGAATCAACGTGGGGGACTGCCTAAATATATAAGTTAATTTCGGTAGTATCACCATTTTAAATAGATTTATTCTACCAATTAGAGATAGGGGTAGACTCGCCCAAGCATTTCTTTTCTGTTCCATATACTTAATTTGAGGCAGAATGTTAAGTTCCGTATATTTGGCTAAATCAGCGTGGATCCAAATCCCTAGATACTTGAAGGTGGACACCCAGTTAAGACCAAGAGTCCTTTGGGGGGTAGCCGGTGGGAGAGCATCAATGGGAAAGAGGACGGACTTGGACCAGTTGGTCTTAAGTCCAGAGTAGTTAGTGTGATAGTTTATAATATTTAGAGCTTGGGCTAGTGCCAGATGGGGGTTGGGTAAATATAATAATGTGTCATCAGCATACATTGAAATCATTTCCGTCAGTTCCCCAATCTTAAGCCCTTCAATTTCTTGGGAGGCCCTAATGCGGCAGGCCATAGGTTCAATGGCTAGTGCAAACAATAAAGGAGAAAGAGGGCAACCCTGCCTGGTGCCCCTAAGGATCGGAAATGAAGCAGACAATTTGGTGTTAGTACGGATTTTGCCTACAGGCCGCTGGTATAGTGCTCTTATCCAGTTAATGTACAATGGGGGTATACCTACTCTACTCAGTGTGGCCCATAAATAATCCCATTCAACAGAGTCAAAAGCCTTTTCGTTATCCAAAGAGGCAATCAACCTGCTACCCGAATTATCGTGTGAAATGGAAATGTTGGTGAACAGTCTCCTGATGTTTATATCCGTGGACCGCCCAGGCATAAAACCCGTCTGATCTGGAGAAATTAAGGTAGAGAGTAAGGGTGCTAAGCGCGTTGCCAATACTTTCGCTAAGATTTTTGCATCCGCATTAATGAGTGCAATGGGTCTGTATGAGGTACATTCCAGCGGGTCTTTGCCTGGTTTTAACAATAAAATTATTAAAGACTCTCTCTTCGAGGCTGGCAGCGGAGACCCAGTTTGTACCCCGTTATATTATTCCGTCAGTAGAGGCGCAAGTAACTTAACATGTTGTTTATACCACTCCATTGGCAACCCATCAGTTCCTGGAGTTTTTCCGGCTGGGAATGAGGCAATAGCAGTTTCAACCTCTACTAGCGTGATATTATCAGCCAGCCCCATAGCTAGTTGTGTCTCCAGAGTTGGCATAGCAATGGATTCCAGATATTCATGTATGTCATCAGTGGTGGTACATATTTTAGGGCTGTATAAGTCAGCATAAAAATCCATAAATCTTAGATTAATATCTTCTAATGAGGACACAACAGTACCATCCAATAACCTGACAGCAGGGATTGCCATACTCGGCGTTTCCTCTTTAGCTAGCATCGCTAGTAACTTCCCATTTTTGTCCCTGTGCTCAAATATATTACCTTTCTGATAGAGTATATGCTTTTTGGTGAGCTCAACTTGGGCAAGTTTTAAGGCATTCTGGCTGGCCTGCCACCTCTGATACAGGTGAACGGATGGGCAGTTGATATATGCCTCCTCCTCCACCTGAGCTGCTACCATTTTTTGGGCTAAGTCAGCTTGCGCTAGTCTTGTTAGTGCAGCAATATTACTAATAAATTCCCCCCTGATATAAGCCTTGAAAGTATCCCATTTTACATGTAGTGGAGTTTCGTCGCCATTCAAGGCCAAAAAATTTTTGATACTAGTATCAATGGTTTCGTTTAAATGAATATGTTTCGCCCAGTAAGGGCTCAGCCTCCACACTCTATCCATGGGAGCTTGCGAGTACTGTACGTAAAAGTAAGTAGCAGGGGAGAGTGGTCTGAGATGCCTCTCGTAAGCATCTCCACCTTTTTTACCCATTTATTCATCTCCATACACCCTAGAGCCAGATCAATTCTCGACATGCTGTTGGAACCAGGGGAGTAGCACGTATACTGTCTGATCTGAGGGTTACGTACTCTCCACAAATCCACTAGATTAATGGTGGAAACCCATCGGTTGAAATGCCCCGAGGTCACTCGAGGGGGATGTAATTTATCCATTACAGCATCAGGTACGGCATTAAAATCTCCAATAAGGAGAAATGGTGCTATGGGCAGATGTAGCATTTTCGCCGTGACACTTCAATAAAAAATTCCTCTGTAGGTGAAGGGGGGGCGTATATATTCGCTAGATTGAATTTTTTGCCAAAAACATTCCCATGCAGAAGGAGAAATCTACCATATTTATCAGAAAGCACTTTTTCTACCTTTAGAGGACACGTTTTAGCTAATAAAATAGATACACCCCTAGAATAACTGGAAAAAGTGGAGTGATACATAGAACCGATCCAGGGTTTTTTCAATGATAACAGTTTAGTGCCCACTAGGTGAGTTTCTTGGAGAAAAATTATCTGGGGCTTGTACCTTCTTATAAAGTCAAAGACCAGTCTACGCTTTATCCCAATCCTCTTACATTCCACGACAATACACTAATGGTCGCCATCATCACAGGTAGAGAGAGTAATGAATCCTGGTGAAGACATAGAGAGACCAAAACTGCACAGTGACAGGAAACCACAATAGGTTAAGAATTTCAAGACACCGTAAAAGACAACACTGCTAACATTCCCCGCAACTTTAACCCATACACAAGCCCACCCTACCCACTCCATAACTTTAGAAGAGTGAGTTTTGTTTTCCAACATACCCCTAAGAAAATAAAGTAAACTATGAAAGGGGGGTTAGTGTACGCACTTTGTCCTTACTAGGCACACTTGAATGTCCATAGGCCAGTCGCTGCCGCCCGGGAATCAGAGGATCGTGTAAGAACTGTCCCGCAAACAGACCAATGTTGTATTGTTACCTGCCCGGGAGAGTTTCTTTGGATACAGTCAGTGTGAAAACATCGGTAAACGTACCATGACTACCAGAGTGATATTGTAATCCCAAAGCCCGAACTGCGTCACACCAGTTAGAAGCAGAGTGAGGCAGCTTATTGCTCTCTCCGTGGAGACTGCCTTGGTCTTTTCCTTGGTAAAGACCTCCTCCGGTGTAGTAAAGAAGCTGGCTTTGCCATTGTCTGTTACTCTCAGTCTGGCCGGAAAACAACATGGCATACGGGATTTGCCTTTGTCTGAGTCGTTGCTTGGCTTCATTGAATTTCGCCCTCTGTTTCCGAATTTGCGTAGAGAAATCTGGACAAAGTGATATTCTATGGTTCTCAAAAAATATTTCTCCCGCTCTCCGAGCCGCTTATAGAGCTGAGTCTCTGTCACGGTAATTCAGAAGACGGGCAATTAATGGGGGTGGAGGGGCCCCCGGTGGTGGTGGCCTGCCCGGCACCCTGTGTGCCCTCTCCACCGTAAAGGCTGATGAGAAAATGGTTCGGGTAAACATATCAGTCAGCCATTTTTCCACAAAGAGTTCTGTGGCTGTTCCCTCAACTCTCTCAGGAAGACCCAGTATCCGAATATTGTTCCGTCTCAGACGGTTCTCCAAGTCATCTGCCTTGCTTTCCAGCAATGCTAATTGCTTTTCTGTGGTTAGCATCCTGTTGGGGAGAGGCGCTGTGTAATCTTCCATGTCACTGACCCTTCTTTCCACCTCCCCAGTTCTCTCCCTCAGTTTCTGAACATCATGTTTCAAGATTGCAAAGTCTGTTCTGAGTTCATCTATTTTCCCAACCAGAGCAGTGTGGTTTGAGGTAATAGCCTGCAGAACTGCTGATAAGGTAGGCTCTGAGGGGGATGGCACAATTGCAGGGGAGGAGGACGCAGTATCATTATGCTCTATATCCGAAATCCCTGCTGTGCTACATGCAGTGGAAGACATACCTGCTGGTAGAGGTTGTGGTAGTTGCTCTCTGGCAAAGCGTGCTAACTTTCCTGCAGCATCTCCTCCAGGGCCCTGCACTTCAGCAGAAGCGGAGTGCGCCGCGTGGTTTGCGCCGCCATTTTTGTTAGGCATGGTGCGGGGAGACACAGAGTGGCGCGCTGTGTTATTGCGCCGACTTCTCCTCACCATCTGAGGTTCCGGTAGGGCTCCCAGGTACTGTACCCGGCAGGCAGCAGAGAGTATGCGCTGTTAAGTGCAGGTTATCAGCAGTATGTAGCTCCCGTGCGGCGGAGCTGACGGCCTTGAGTGTTTAGATATTAATTGGAACACAAATATAACATTAAATCCTGAACCATTTCAAGTACAACCCTCCAAACAAAAGATGTCTGGTTTTGATGGTTGGTTTTATTGGTGTGTGTATGTGGACATGCAATATGACATCATCTTGTCTCAAATGCTTTATTGGTTAATTTTTTTTAGAGTATTTGGCATCATCACAAGGAAATGTGAAAAGGTAGGTGCATAATTATAACAAGAGGCATATTTTTTGTAAGGCAACAAATATATTTCATCTATTGAAAAAAGATCCCAAGCCTGCCTTCGAACTTCCCAAATAATGTACACAGCAATGTAACAGAGATAAATTATTAGTTTAGTAAATGTAGAAATTTGTGCAAAATCAGATGGGCCGTAGCTGAGACCACTAGTTGATATTACATTTTCATTTACCTTATTAAATCTTAAAAAATGCATAGGTAAAATATACTGTAAATGAAATAGTTTTTTATTATCTTTATGCCAGCAAACATGTTAATCTTAATCAATTCTATGCAAACCAGGAGAGAGAGTGAGAGATAGAGAACGAGAGAGAGAGAGGGAAGAAAAAAGAAAACAAAGAGAATATTCTGAAATATATTAATGCAACCTTCTCATGTTTCTTATATGACCTTTTGCAGGGGCAAAGCAAGGGTTTGTTGCAACTAAGCATAAGGGTTTGTTGCAACTAAGCGGCATTTATGCATCTAGAAATACTGCTATTGTAGTTGCTTTATTGCCATGATCTAGGTGTTGATTGGCTGTATGTTTGAAATGCTAATAAAAAAAGCAAGATTGCCTACATCATGATATTGCTTTATCTAAGGTAATTGAACATGCCCATGCTAGTTCAGCTTGCCCAATGTTTTTAAGTCTCAGTGTTGCCCATGTAGGAGACACAAGCTTATTGCGTATTTAGGATAGGCATCAAACTATCTACAGTATGTACTACTGTATGTTAAAAACACTTTGAAGCACTGGAGTATAGTTGGGAGTAAATTCTAAAATAATTAAAAAAATGTAATACTCCAACTATTACCAAAGCACTACTTGATACCCTTATCTTCATGTTCATATCAGAAGTAAATTTTGTCTCTTCTTTACATCCCAAGGAAACTTGGGTTCTCTATTTTGAGTGGATGCTTTCACTGTTTTGCAAATACATTAGAGTCAAGAGTGAGTGACCATGGTGTTACACACAACATAGAAGTATCGGACAAAAGACAAAAAGTGCAAGTGCAAAAATATGCAACTCCTGCAAGACAGGACTGCATAGTGCAGGGACAGGACAAGACAGTGCACACTCAGCAGTAATATGTTAAGTAAATAATGCTGAACATCAGATATGATGGGTGTATCATTGTGACATGACAGTAGCAAGAACAAGATAAAGAACATGACAAAGTGCAGATGTGCTCATAGGGAACAACTGTATCCAATGGCTATTTATTTATACAATGGCGTACAGTGGCTGTGCAACGCCGTGGCACATAGTAAGGTCAGAAGGAGTATGTGTATGGGAGAGACCTCAGTACCTGAGTATTCAGGAGCATTATGGCTTGAGGGAAGAAACTGTTACACAGTCTGGCAGGATGGCAGGAGTGTGAACAGTGAGTGTGAAGGGTGTGTTGGATCAGCCACAATGCTGGTGGCTTTACGGATGCAGCGAGTGGTGTAAATGTCCGTGATGGAAGGAAGAGAGACACCTATGATCTTCTCTGCTGTCTTCACTATGCTCTATAGGGTCTTCCGCTCCAT
The DNA here is from genome assembly GCA_038501925.1 of Xenopus petersii. Taxonomy (NCBI): domain Eukaryota; kingdom Metazoa; phylum Chordata; class Amphibia; order Anura; family Pipidae; genus Xenopus; species Xenopus petersii. Next base: position 61,954,700 of record CM076681.1, on the reverse strand, counting down.
GACAGTGCAGTTCCCAGCCCAGACAGTGATACAGCTGCTCAGGATGCTCTCGATTATTGCACTGTATGAATTGTTTACTGTAATTTAATGTAAGATAAATTTGCAGTGGTTTTGAAACTTGCCTTGGGAATACCTACTATGCATCTGGATATGTTTGTTCTTTTTTAATGTTCATTTCTCTCCTAAAAATAGTAAGGTGCAAAGAGTGGCTAATTTAAAGTAGTTTTGTAATATACGTATTTAGGAGTGATACTGAAGAAGGTATGGCCAAGTTACCACACTTGAGAGAAGGTCCATGTGATCCGAAACATGTCATGTAATAAAAAGTAGCAGCACAGTTCTGCAGTTTGTGTGACTCCATTCATGTTTCTTATTTTCATGTATCCCTTGGCCTTTGCAGTGGGGGCGATATAATAGGTACATGCCAGAGAATACCTAAAACTTGAAATGACCACCTGCCTCCACTTTGTATGTGGTGGTAGTCCCAGTGTTCCTCTAAAAGGTTGTGTCAATAGTCTCTACTGAGTCTTGCCAATTTAATGATACAGTATGCTAATGTTATTTTTAATGGTGAGCGCTATTCTAAATCCAGTGAAAATTGCTTTCATTGTAATTCGTTAGTGATTTTCCAAACGTTTACTAATTTGCACCCATAATACGGAATGTTTGATGGTCACAAATTAGTTTGAGGTTTCAATAACACTAGAATTCTGAAATGCATTGAGGGTAAAAAGCATGGTAATATGCCTAACAATTGCAGTTTGCACCAACCACCATATTTGTAAATTATGTTTAAAAATAATTTATTAGAATTTATTGGAATTTTAGCCTGAATACTGTACAAGATCATTGTCTGAGTACCTTCAAGGGAATCTAAGGCCCAAGAACATTTCGGACTGGGCAGGCGGGACACCAGCCCTCATGGGCCTGCAGCCAGCCCAGACCGGCTCCCCATGGCTGCCCCATAAAGAGCTGAATCTGTGGCGCTGGCACATGCATGGTGCGATTTGTGCAATATGCATTTGTGCTGGGCCTAGGTACTGGAGGTTGGGAGGAACCCCAGGGACTGCCAGGAAGGCCCTTCATTTGCTTCAGTCTGACCTTGGGCATAGTGCAAACCTATGCTTGAATCTCTGAATTTCTTACAGCGTTATTCCTTTTAAAGTTGTCATTAGAAAAAGATAATGAATTATTTAATTGCACAACATCTGGAAGCCTTCCCTGTAAATACATTTGCACACAAAGGGGTCAGCTAATAACAGGGGCTACGTTTATTAAAGCTCATGTAACCCACAGCAACTAAACAAATGTTTGATCTTCAGGCTGGTTGTTTGCTATGTCCTGCTGTAATAGTGCAAACATACAGGTTTGTACAGTTATAGCACCTGTTGTCCAGAATGCTTGGGACTTGGGGTTTTCTGGATAATTTCCCTAATTTGGATCTTCATATTTCAAGTCTACAAGAAAATCATATAAACTTTAAATAAAACCAATAGGCTGGTTCTGTCTCCAATATGGATTAATTATATCTTAGTTTGAATCAAGTACAAGGTATTGTTTTATTATTACAGACAAAAAGGAAATAATTCTTAAAAAATTGTATTATTTGGCTAAAATGGAGTCTATGAAAGACAGCCATTTAGTAATTTGGAGCTTTCTGGATAATGGGTTTCCAGATAATGGATCCCATACCATTATTAGTATTATGTGTTATGACATGTTAAGGAAATTTGTCTTCCTTATAGTTCTGGTAGCTGTCTGCTAAAACATTTTTTGATACACCTGCTATTATAATGACACAATTAGTTGCAATAATTTGACCACTGAGTTTCATCAGAAGGGACCCAGAAGAGAAACTACAAAACAAATTGCTATATTTAAGTTGCAAACAGCGACCTATAAATATGCAGTAGGCTGTTAATTTGCAAATTGGCTTAATTTATAAGGAACAGCATAAAATGCTTGAGATATAGAGTTATTTAAAACTGGAACAATGCTAATGCCCTCATAGTATGTTTATTGTGGCGCTTAAGCAATTTGCAATAAAAAATCCAAGCTATCAAAAGCTGAAGACAACAAATTTCAGAACCTCTGAGAAACCTTAAGAGAAGATTTGTGATACATTATAATTCAAAGCACTTCTCCAATTCCCATAACTGTGATGTAGCAGGTTTGACAGTGACAGCTATTGAACAAGCATTGTAGCTGCAGATTGGAGAGGTGGGAATATGTTATTAAAGTAGAGGAAAACGGAAACTTGGTGGAATGTAGAGTTTAGTACCCACTACTCTTAAGACTAAATATAAAACCACTATATATCTAACAGTGTATAATAACTAATTCATACTTTGAAATAAATTATCTAGCATTAACTTTACATAAACTTTATAATACAATTTGATTACAATATACATTGCTATTTTTTTTACATTTCCATTGCTATAAAACACAGCAAAAATGCCTGCCCTTAGCCTTGCAACACGATGTATGAAAGACTTTCTCATAAACAGATCAAGTTTATTGTGGTGACTTCTTCTTAATAGATAAGTTGTGGCACAATCCTTTCTCCTCACCTTTCCCTGACATAGACTGCTGTCCCTTGCCAAACTGGCCACACATTTCCTGTTCCTGTTCTCTTTTATTCAGTTTTCACTACAAACAATCTCACATTTCACAGTTTAACTTATGACTCACTGCCTAATGTAACTAATGTTACATTAACCATTGCTTAACAATTCACATTTCACCCCCTTACATGCTTGGAGTGCCATAATCTTAATGCAATATTGTTGCAAAAAGAAAAAATTAATGAAATGTATTCCTGGTTTCACCGAGGATATCATTTGGTTTAACAAGGTGGATCTCTCAACTTTTCCATGTCCTTACATTTGTGCTCACTAAACTGAACAATCATTGATAGGTATGACACCAACTTGTGATTAAGGGCAATTATACACAGTGGGGCTCATTTATCAACACTGGGCAAATTTGCCCATGGGCAGTTACCTATAGCAACCAATCAGCGATTAGCTTTTTAAAGCCAGCTGCAAGTAGAACAATGAATGCAGAAATTTGATTGGTTGCCATGGGTTACTGCCCATGGGCAAATTTGCCCAGTCTTGATAAATGACCCCAAGTGCATTTTGTTACCAACGTAAAATCACGGGCATCAGAATGACATTAATTTTCCTTCCATAGCACAGCATTTAAATAGCTGCATGGATGACAATGTAAATGTTAGGAGTGTGAAAATTCTGTGGTGAGTATTTTGGAAAGAATATGTGTTTTAATGACATCCATGTGGTCATTCAAATGCTCTGCTATGGACTGTATATATATATATATATATATATATATATATATATATATATATATATATATATATATATATATATATATATATATATATATATATACAATCACACTAAACTAACTTGGATATTATTAAGGCGCTCTTGTAGACATTAACAGAATCTGACATCACAACATGCAGCAGGGCAGTCCACCAAAACCTCACTGCCCTCATTGTGAAGAACCATTTTCTCTGCTTCCTCAATTCTAAAGGGTTGGCCTCTTTTTCTCCCCTCCTCTACTATCTGTCTATGGCAGGCATGTCCAAAGTGCGGCCCGAGGGCCAATTGCGGCCCTTTGTCAAATTTACACTGGCCCTCAGCCTCCTTCATGAAATTAATAATAATGCAGCCCCCAAGCGCAGTGTGATCAGGAATCACGTAGATATAGCAGTAATATTTGGGCACATTAGTGAACTGATCAGCCATTTGGTCTATATTGCTGCCTGTGTGCTGAAGGTGTTAGTAATAGACATGTACTGGCACGTAGTGATGCGCCTCTCTCGCCTACTTTACTTTACAGTACTGGCACGTCACTACTTCTATTGCACCTTCAGCGCTAAAGACGTATGCAAGAGCGGCACATCACTACATGCCAGTACATGTTTATTGCCAACACCTTCAGCACACAGGCAGCAGTGTAGACCAAGTGACAGATCATTTCACTAATGTGCCCAAATATTACTGCTACGGCTACACGATTTCTTGTTTAAATGAGTTAAATGGTGTTAATGGTTCAAAGAATGTCGGGCTAAATGGTCGGCCCCCACACATTTTCACTTCACCAAATCTGGCCCTCGTTGTAAAAAGTTTGGACACCCCTGGTCTATGGCCTCTGTGTTCTCCAGAGAAAGCAACCCCAACCTTCATATTTCCTCATAATTTAATTGTTCCATTTCCTTTACTAGTTTAGTTGCAGGTCTTAGCACCCTTACCATCTTAAGGATTGGGGATTTTATACGTAAGGTGAGGCCTTCCCAGGGATCTGTACAGACCCAAAATTGTGTTTTAATTCCTCAAATTAATGCACTTTCTTTGTTTTAGGAGCTGCTGAGTGACTCTGCCCAGATGTTACACAATAATCCTCAACCCATCCTCAGTACCATTAAGTCAAACAAATTGGCCTATCGTTTTCAGGCTAAGAGTGAAAGTCCATTCCTGGACTTTTGTTTACTTTGACTTGTTTTAGTCTATTTTGAAATTCCTCCTGGGTCAACCAGCCATAAATAGTTAAATTATTAGAATCGGGTCTATTAAAATGGAAAACTTAATTTGCTGGGTTCTCATTGTGTAAACAGATGAAAAACAACACTAGAGTCTTTGTTTTTTCCCTGTTTTCACCAACCAATTTTCCTCCCTCGGCTATCTTATGTTCGCACCCCTACTTTTTCTATTATTTACATAGTAGAAAAATAATAATAATATTTACTCCTCCTTGCAATGATCTTTTCATTCTCTATTTTAACTTATTTTTTTCATATTTATTAGCCTCTTTTTACCGAATACATTCTATTCCAGCTAACTTGGATGCATTAAATGCAATTTTTTTTCTTGCCAACATTACTACTAACCTTTGTAACTATCAATAATGTTTTTTTCTTTGCAATGTCTTTCCTTGCTTACTAGAGGAATATGTACAGTATATATACATTTTAAAGACATTCCATTTTCCTTCAGTGTTTCCCAGTTAATATATTTCCTTATGCTGCCAAAATGTCTAAAATTTTGTGTCACCAAAATGTTAAATATTATTGTTACTGTACCCTCAAAGATCAATTGCTCATACAAATGCTGAAATTGAATTTGGTATTAGTTGTGATTACCAGATCCAAAACACATTTTCCCAGTATGTTCCTGAACTTCCTGAAAGCTCTTATTTTCTGAAGTATTTGAAGTACATTTCTAAGATTTAAAGGAGAAAAAAAGGCATAATAACTGTTGGTATCAGAATTCTGGCACCACCCAGTGATTATAATTGTTTACCTGAGGTCATTAAGACAGTGCCACACTGCCTTGTCTTTTTGTTCTTGGATACTCTCTATGGCCTGGTGTGAGTGTGCATGTGCTGCAGTCTGGAAAGATGAAGAACTTAGAAGAACAAAATACTTCTCTCCTACAGAGCGGAACCAATAAGAGAAAACAGATTACAACATGGTGCTCCTACAGTAGTACCCGAAGTCAGTGCAGTTTTCAGTGAACAGGAGCACATGCCCAGGGTCTCATGTAAGAAATTGTAATTGTGTCATTAGATTGCCTAAATTTCATTCAATAGAGTAATCCACATTTAATTTGGATTAATGCTAACATTTTAGAGGTACAGGAAATAAAAACAGAGACTATTCGCGATAACTTATGCAGGAGACTAGGTAAGAGATAAAAGTAAATTTAACTGGAAAGTAAAATAGAACAAATACAGGTATATTATCCCCTACCCAGAAACCCTTAATTACGGAATGGCCGTCTCCATTATTATCCAAATAATCCAAATTTTTTAAAAAAGATTTCCTTTTTCTCTGTAATAATAAAGCAGTTCCTTGTACTTGTTCTAAAATAAGATACTGTACAATTATTCTTTATTGAAAATAAAACCAGCCTATTAGGTCTATTTAATGTTTACATGATTTTCTAGTAGATTTAAGGTATGAAGATCCAATTTATGGAAAGATGGTTATCCGGAAAAACCCTCAAGTCCCAAGCATTCTGAATAACAAGTCCCATTAATCCACACATATGCAGCATTGAATGTATCAGGGAAATGCACTTCACTTCATTCTGGAACCTAAGGACCTGCACATACATGATGGGACCTCCTATGTTAAATTAAGCCTAACTTCAACTTGTAATATAAAATAATTTAGTTTTTGTTAATTTTGTCAATATTTATATGTCATATTTGAGGCATCTGAAACAGGCAGGTGCATCTCTTTTCCTATTAAGTTTATAGGTTTGCTCAATGCATTGTGTGTCCTTAAAGTACCACTAAAGTCTGCTTCATCTTTACTGTTCATCATGCATTGCTTTGGAAGCAAACTAGGTGTGAGTTGCAAATTTAGTTCAGAAATATAAAATATGTTATTACAGAGCTGTACACCAGAGGTTTATCTTCAAAGCATCACATTTATAGTAAGGCAAAGAATGGGGATTAGGTATATTTCAGCCCAGATGTTTATTGTGCATTCCTAATAGTTGAAGTGTATTATTCAGCTTAAGAACAGAAAAGTGCAGGAGGAAGTTCATTTAAGCAGGAAAAGCATTTTCCTTCTGCTTTAGTCCTGCCAGACTTCAGTAATTTATATGCGTTTTGATCATTTTAATTGCTCAACAAGAGAATTCTTCATAGATTTAATGGTGTGTAGAACATCAGACACCTCTAAGGTTTTCCTTTTAAAAGGTACTAAACAACTAAACAAAAGAAATAAATAAATGTTAGAATTCAAGAATAGCATATCATATATATTGCAATACTTACAATAGTCTTTTTGTCTTTCCTCTGGTAACTGCTGATTCATGTCATCAATGTATCAGCTACATTCTAATCGCTTGCCAAAGAGGCCTGAAACACAAATTGTGACTATGTATTTTAGGTCATGAAAACATTGTATTCAGAATGTTTAGAATGCTGTCATGTTCATAGCACTGGTTTAACGCTTGTAATAAAGGGGTGCACCTTTATCCATATTAATAATTTTATTAATTTATATTAATAAAAAATATTAATAGAAATATACAGGATCAATGATTAAACCTTTTGATATACTGCTTGTGAGCAATAACCTACACACACATGTAAATGTAACATTTACTTGGGTTCGTATGATATAATTACAATAGCCATTTCAGCATCTATTCAGCACAATTGAGGAGCTCCTCAACCTTTGGTGCATGACCCTAAGGTTGCTGATAATCAAGTAATGATCCAAAATCCTGGCACTCTTTCATTAGTCCAAGATGAAGCTATTTATCCAAAAATGAAGGTGTGCTTTATAATCAACAGCTAAAGAGACATTTAACCCTGCATGCTGACCTATGCAATATTGTTATCTTAAGAAGATCTTTAGCCCAATATGCTGTCCAATGAAATTCTAAAACATCATCAAGAACTTTGTATCTCTTTTCACCAAGACCAAGTTTGTTACTTAATCTGAGTCTTGGCTGTCTGCTGTCTGCTGTCTGTTATTCATTCTTAAGGATGTTTGCTGGGTAACCATACCTGTGTTTGTTATAGAACATTGGACTCAAATAACTATCCCAAAATCTGCTGAGTTAAACTTACTCAAACTTAAGGTTTGATTCACTATAAATCATATATATATATATATATATATATATATATATATATATATATATATATATAAAATCCCTCCAATGTCGGCACTCCAGAATCAGTCACGCTTGAGTCAGAAGATCAATATCTTAAAGGTTTATTAGGATAGACCAACGTTTCGATACCACACAGGTATCTTCGTCAGGGTGAGAGTGCCAAACACAGATTGCCATTTTAAGCAACAAAATGGCGCCAAATACTCGTTGCTAAGGGGCCTTAGCAACCCAGTGAGAGGAAAAAGTGAGGTGAGTATAGAGAAAGAGAAGAGAAAAGCTCGCTGTCCCACCAGCAGCCACCCTTACCTGAAAGCGCATCAATTACTACGGAGTCAGAGGAATTAGCAGGCCAGAAAGTGAGAGCGAACCCGTCCTTCAATCCTAGTGCGGTGAGACAGCGCCGCTGAAGCGCCAGGCGGAACACGTCAGCTTGGCGTCCCGGTTGCTAGGCAACCCCAGCTGTAACCCGGACTGCATCCAGAGCCGCACGGAGCTAGTGACAGCGTCTCTGCGCATAGCGCTGAGAGCTGGATACAGGCTCAGAAGTGCTCACATTTGTGGTTACCTGCAGGGGGGAGCTAAAGGCAGCGAGAACACCCTTGCACCGTTAGTGCACAGCACCAACGATGTGGGGAGGATCCACCTTGGGTTGCATATATCAACACGGGGGAACCGCAACAATAATAGCCTAAAAAGCCAAAGGCCCACACATAGGAACAGGGGTCTCGCCCATCAGCTATAACTGGCCAGTGGGTTGGCGCAGAGCGGAGGCCATGGGGTACATTAGGCCATAGGTCTGCCGCGGGGTACTCCTGCTACCCACTAGGCATGCTGGGTACTCCTGCTACCCACTCGGTATGCGGGGGGCAGTATGGGGGACAGGAGGAATACAAGGTATAGAAAAGGAGAAAAGGATAAAAGCAAAGTCTGTGTATGCAGACAGAGGACTGTGAAGAATGTTCAGTAGACAGAATAGTAGTACCTAGTGCAAGCTACAGAGTTTGTACATACAAATTAGATGCAACACATATCCAAGCTATAACAATAAACAGGTATATACATAAAGGGAAATCAGACCCCCAACAAAACAAGTCCATGATCCAAACATAGGGCTGTAGCAGAGTAATATGGACAGGGACTATACGAAAACAGGGAGGGAGGACCTAATAGTCACTGGTTATAGAAAACAGCCAAGAGGGAGTGTTTCATTAAGTCCACGTGGGGCTACTGTATCTAGTTTGAAAATCCATCTTGCTTCCATCCTTAGTAGTGCTAAGTTCCTGTCTCCACCTCTGTCCAGGGTGGGTTGATGGTCGATGGCCATACATCTCAGGGTCGGTAGCGAGTGACCTTTTGTTAAAAAGTGTTTCGCCACAGGTTGCTGTGCTGTACCTTCCCTCAAGGCTTTGCTGATGGCAGACCTATGATTTGCAATCCGTTCTTTTAAAGTGGTGCTGGTCTTCCCTACATAGTATAGGCCACATGGACACGTGATGAAATACACCACAAACGATGATGAGCAACTCAGGCGGTGTAAAATCTTGTATCTTTTCCCCGTGTGTGGATGGGGGAAGTCAGGGCCCGTAAGCAGGCTGCGACATGTCGTACAGTTCGGGCATTTAAAACACCCCAGTTTCTTTTGTGCAGATAGCCAGCTTGGCTCAGTATTGGGACTACGGAAAAAGTCGGTGCGAACCAGAAGGTCTCTGAGGTTCCTATCGCGTTTATAACCCACCAAGGGTTTGGGCATGTGGTGGAAAGTCAGTGAGTCGTCCATGTTCAGCATGGGCCAGTGGTTGTTAATAATGGTAGTCAGATTTAAGGAGGATTTGGAATACATAGTAGAAAAGACCAGTGGTGCATTCTGTCCTTCTTTAGGGATTTTCGCCGTAAGGAGGTCAGCCTGTGTGAATTTCAATGCCCGTTCAAGTTGTTGGCACAGTAGATGCTCAGAGTATCCTCTCTGTAGGAATCGCTCAAACATTTCTCTTAGCTGAGTTATGGCAGAAGTACGTGAACTGTTGTTCCTTATCACTCGGAGAAATTGTGAGTAGGGGATACCCCTAATCGTGGCCGGGGGATGGTTACTGCTTGCCTGTAAAATGGAATTACGGTCAGTGGGTTTCCTGAACAGTCTAGTGCCAATAGTGGAATCTTCCAGGTAGATATTGAGGTCAAGGAAATCAATGTTATTCGTACTGCAGTTTAATGTGAGTTTGATAGGGGTGTCAAGGCTGTTGAGATGCTGGTGGAAGCGGTGCAATGCATCTTCTGTTTCAGTCCAGATCAGGAAGAGATCGTCTATGTAGCGAAAATAGGTCAAAATTGATTTCCCCAACAAAGGGTAGATATGAGAGGTTTCAAATTCAAACATGAAAAGGTTGGCGTATGACGGTGCAAGGGGGCTACCCATAGCTGTCCCTGCCATTTGAAGGTAGAATAGTTTCTCAAATCTCAAGAAGTTTCTTGTAAGAGTCAGTTCCAGTAGTTGTAGGAGAAATTCAATGGGAGGTGTGTGAGGTGGATCAGTCAGAAGCGCCTTACGGCATGCCCAAATCCCCTGCGTATGCGGAATCAACGTCCATAGTCACCAGCAAGCAAGTGGGGGGAAGATCATGTAGCTCCGACAGACGTCGAATCACATGCCTAGAGTCCTGTGTGTATGAGTCCATGTTATGGACAAACGGTTGTAGAAAGTGGTCGATGTAGGTGGCTACAGATTGGTATAGAGACCCTATGGCTGAAATAATAGGTCTTCCAGGAGGGGAGGACAGAGATTTGTGGATCTTCGGTAAGGTGTATATGATGGGAGTCCGGGGAAATGGCGTGGACAGGAACCGGTATGTATTGTGGTCCAACCATTCCGCATCTTTAGCCAATACAAGTAAGGAATCCAGTTCCTTTTTAAATTTGGCAGTGGGATCACCATCAAGCAGTTTGTATGTATTGTCGTCTGCCAGCTGTTCAAGTAGTTCTTTTCTATAAAAGGTGTAGTCCAGAAGGACAATAGCGCCCCCCTTGTCCGCGGGGCGTATGACCAAGTCAGTATCATCCTTCAATGTTTTAATGGCGTTCCGTTCGGGTTGGGACAGGTTATTAGTAGGAGGAGATGAGTCTTTCATGCTTCTGACTTCCCTATTGAGTATGTTGCCAAACGTTTTGATGGGGGCCGGAGTGTTCGGTGGTTCAAAGGAGCTTTTATTTTTGAAGGGTGTTGTAGGTTGAGCAGGGGAGTCCTTAAAGTATTCTCTAAGCTTCAATTGCCGTTGGAATTTGTGGACATCAATCAATATGTCCAACGTATTGTGCTTATTACTTGGGATAAAGGAGAGGCCTTTAGACAAGAGGGAAATTTCTTCAGGGGAGAGTATATGTTTGCTTAAATTGAAGATTACATTCTCCTGTTCCTGGGGGGTTTTCCTCTTATGTTTCCTCCCTCCACGTCGGGTGCGGCCTTGTCCCCGCGTTCTCCTTCTTTGATTCTGCCTGCCCTGATTTTTACCCCTAAAAAAGGCTGTGAAGAGGTATGTTCTGCTCCGGTGTCAGAATCTGTGGACTGATCAGAACTATCAACTGTGTTAAGTGGTCGGGGTAGACGTCTTCGTCTAAAGGGTGCCCTGTAGTTGTCTGGTCTTAGTCCAAGTAACCACCCGTAGACTCTCTTGGCCTTGTAATCGTCTGAGACTTTCTTGAGTTTGTTTTGTTTGAAGTTGGTCAAATCCTGTTGGTATTTGTCGATCACCCCCTTTAGCTTGCCAATCCAGTCGGTAGCAGTGTCAGTTCTGAGTGATTCTAAGTATTGTTCCTCCAATCTAGTAATTTCAGATTTAGTTGTAGCGAGGTCTTTGCCCACTTGGTCAACCACTAGTAGGATCAAATCAAAGGAGCAGCGGTTCAAGATTCCGCACCACTTGCCACAGAATTCCGGATTGTTGCGGCCCAGTGTTGGGATGTTGTTTATTCGGAGTCCACGAGGGATCAGTCGTTGCCGGTGGTAATTGGAAAGATAAATTCCGTGAAGTTTCAAGTCTATTTCTTTACGTTTTAGGTTAAGGATTTCGTGGTATATGTCTGCACTAGACTTACTCACTGTCAAGTCCAGGGGGGTTTCAGTGAACAGGATCTTGTCTGCATCACGTGCCGTAAACGCAAAATCCTGATTTGTGTCTATATCGAACACAAATTGTGAGGGGTCTTCAGCCATAACACTGTTGCAAGGTGCAAGGGTTAATACGCGGCCAAGCTCAATAATTCCAGCGGTGGAACCCCTATGTCCTGGAGCGTAGTACACAGTAGTCTGCTGGATTCTCAGTTAAACCTAATATAAAAGTCAATTGTCCCAGCTAGAGGGTAGGTAGTAAGGAACCTCCCTTGTGAGGCCAAAGAGTAGGGTGCGATCCGTAGGAGAAGGACCCTAGAAAGAGTGCTTCCAATGTATATCTGGACGAGCAGGAACGCACGACCATAAATGCTGCAAGGGCCGGGTGCCAGACTGTACACGCATACAAAATCCCTCCAATGTCGGCACTCCAGAATCAGTCACGCTTGAGTCAGAAGATCAATATCTTAAAGGTTTATTAGGATAGACCAACGTTTCGATACCACACAGGTATCTTCGTCAGGGTGAGAGTGCCAAACACAGATTGCCATTTTAAGCAACAAAATGGCGCCAAATACTCGTTGCTAAGGGGCCTTAGCAACCCAGTGAGAGGAAAAAGTGAGGTGAGTATAGAGAAAGAGAAGAGAAAAGCTCGCTGTCCCACCAGCAGCCACCCTTACCTGAAAGCGCATCAATTACTACGGAGTCAGAGGAATTAGCAGGCCAGAAAGTGAGAGCCAAGGTGGCTCCTCCCCACATCGTTGGTGCTGTGCACTAACGGTGCAAGGGTGTTCTCGCTGCCTTTAGCTCCCCCCTGCAGGTAACCACAAATGTGAGCACTTCTGAGCCTGTATCCAGCTCTCAGCGCTATGCGCAGAGACGCTGTCACTAGCTCCGTGCGGCTCTGGATGCAGTCCGGGTTACAGCTGGGGTTGCCTAGCAACCGGGACGCCAAGCTGACGTGTTCCGCCTGGCGCTTCAGCGGCGCTGTCTCACCGCACTAGGATTGAAGGACGGGTGCGCTCTCACTTTCTGGCCTGCTAATTCCTCTGACTCCGTAGTAATTGATGCGCTTTCAGGTAAGGGTGGCTGCTGGTGGGACAGCGAGCTTTTCTCTTCTCTTTCTCTATACTCACCTCACTTTTTCCTCTCACTGGGTTGCTAAGGCCCCTTAGCAACGAGTATTTGGCGCCATTTTGTTGCTTAAAATGGCAATCTGTGTTTGGCACTCTCACCCTGACGAAGATACCTGTGTGGTATCGAAACGTTGGTCTATCCTAATAAACCTTTAAGATATTGATCTTCTGACTCAAGCGTGACTGATTCTGGAGTGCCGACATTGGAGGGATTTTGTATGCGTGTACAGTCTGGCACCCGGCCCTTGCAGCATTTATGGTCGTGCGTTCCTGCTCGTCCAGATATATATATATATATATATATATATATATATATACGTATATATATGCATTTATATATATATATATATATATATATATATATATATATTATAAATCATTAAATCAAAATTGAAAATTTCCACCGTGCTACACACTATCAGACTGGAGGCCCAAATTCTCCTATGGAACCTCACTTGCCATACTTGCTTGAATGTTGAATGATGCAAGACATTTCACTCCTGAGAGGTCTCAGCGGTGAACTTCTTTAAGGGACTGAATGCTAAATAAGTGGAGGTTTTGCACGACTGATTACTGACAACTAATAAGAGATGCTGCTGAGAAATGTATCAGTTTAGAGTCTGCACCTGAATTACTGAGCTGCCAGACTGAAACACCAGAGAATTGAAAAAAGTGTTTGGAAGGTGAACAAAACCCCTTGAAACAAGAATAACTGCTGTTCTTAAATACTACAAATTAAATAGAAGTGTATGAGTTGACATTGCATGAGATACATTTGTATCCCAATGGGGGGTCTGTACATATCCATTCATGTATTTGTCATAATGTTATTCATGTCATTCATATTTGTATAATGTTAAATGAACCAATTCATTAAAGGAAAACTGCCATTATAATAAAAAATCAATGAGGAATAGTGGATGTTTTATTATATTTTTCTGGTTATTTATAAAAGTACCTGTGGGTTCTTCAACCAAACATTTCTTTTGCAACACACTCAATATGTGAGTTGCTTACAATTTTCATCTGCTTTATAGGGGATGTTATTTAAGATGTCCCTATTGTCAAAATATGCAGTTGATGATTGAGATGTGCTAGCAAAAAAAACATTAGTTTCTTTTAAATCCTAATGAAATCAGCACTTGCCTGAAAGTTCAATAGTGGTGTCCCTTCCACTATCTCCGTTCAGGGCTGTGCCTCCTCCTTACTCATAAGATTAGCATGAATGGTATTGACTGGAAATACTATACATGGAAATGAGTATGAAAAAGATAAACTGGCAATGAAGCTACTTTGTTGCTTTCTTCTACACACTGCAAAGTAGTGGAGGCAAGTGTCTGCAACCCCCCCCCACCTCCACTGAGAAAGCACAGGACCCAAGATTGGCTAAGCGATAATTTCCTTACATAATTTAAATGAAACTAGCTACTTATTTTAAATATATTTTGGCAATAGGGACTTTCTGAAGACTTTACCAAAAGATGGATATCCCTTTCGACTGGTTGTTTGCAGTGCACTTTTGACAAACAACATGTTTGATTTGTTTGCAGTAGGAAACATTTTAGATGATATCTATATAAAAAGTTCTTAAGCACCCTCTACTGTTTGCAGGATTTGTTTTAATACAGATGGCTCCTCTTTAATATTGTAGTAAATTTAATTTAGAGAAAATAAGGTTAATACTATGAGATATAAAGAAGCCTGATCAGCTTGCATGTGTTTTCAAAGTATACTTTCAAAGCTCCATGGAAGGAATTTAAAATATCCCTGGAATACAAATCAACTAAAGAAAAAAAGCATAACCTACAGGGCTTCTATTTGTGTATGGGTGATAAAGGTAAAATGTTCACTCAACAGGAATCTAATGGGAATAGCAAAAGACGGTAGAGGGTAGTGAAGCTATAGGCACTTTTAAACAAGATCATTTTTAACCAACTTGACAGGAAGCCAAAGAAAGATATGGAAAGGAATAATGCCTACCACATTTACTTGCATGATATATCCTATCTTTATCCAAAGAAAATGTGAAAAACACCTGAGGGGTCGTCAAAGAAATAATATTAGAAAAGCATTGTCCTGATGGATGGAAGTACAACATCCAGAAATTGGATCATCTGTATTGGGAAGGGCAGCAACAGAAAGCTCTGTACTATTGTCTAATTTATAAGCAAATAGGATAAAAGATGCTTTGAATGAAAACTTGAATTTCAAGAAACAGCTGTCATTCCTGTAGAATGTACTATAACAGATGTTGCTCAAGTAGGATTATAAGATAAGACCAGCTCAAAAATTCATTGTAGGGTTTGAAGTCAAATATAAAGCTGGATATGACAGTGTGATGTTTTCATAAATCCCAGTATGTCTTGAGAAAAAATCCAGCAGATCATTTCAATGAAGCAACATAGTTCCTTTCAGTTTTGAAATGATAATTATGATCTGTGAACCAAAGTAAAAAATATCATTGTGTCCATGTATTTTATAAGTTTGCATTTATTGCTACAGAAGACAAGCTCTAGCAAAATAAATTACGAATGGCAGTAAAATATTTGCAATTTAAAGACATGTAATCAGGGTTCTTCTGTTAATTTTAAAACCGATTCATTTAAATTCGGTAATTCTATTACAGCTAGGCTACCTTACTTAAGAGCCAGTAACAGCAGGGAAAAAGCTCAGTTGTACACAATTGTGTTACACCACCTCAAACCTACAGTAAACCATTGGAGTCAATAGGACAAGATCAGATATGAGACCTGTTATCCAGAATGCTCTGGACCTGGGGTTTTCTGCATTAAGGGATCCTTATGTAATTTGAATCTTCGGACCTTAAGTCTACTAAAAAATCATGTAAACATTAAATTACCCAACAGGATGGTTTTGCTTCCAAAAAAGGATTAATTATATCTTATTTTGAATCAAGTACAAGGTACTGTTTTTGGCTGTGAGCTCTACGGGACATGGAACTCCTTCCCACTGTGTCTCTTACCACATAGCACTTAAGCTCTGTGTCCTTATATGACCTTTTTGTATATTTATTGTATTTATTGTGAGACTTGAATTCCCTTTGTGTTCTTTTATATATTTTGTACTTTTATGCATTGTACAGTGCTGCGGCTCCTTTACAACACCTTACAAATAAAGTTATACATACATACTCTTTTATTGTTATAGAGAAAAAGGATTTTTTTTAAAAAAAATGGATTATTTGGATAAAATAGAGTCTATGGGAGGCGGCCTTTCCATAATTTGGAGCATTCTGGATAACATATTTACGGATAATAGATCCCATAGCGGTAGTATATCATTGTGTCATGCAATGTTATATATATTTTTTCATCACCTTTATAAAACTGCACTCCCTACCAGATCTAAAAATCATAATATGTGTACTTAAAATAGAATGCAACTTTTCTGAAAGAGTGTTTGAGGACTTTGCGCAAGAGCAAATATAATGCAATAAAAACCAAGTTTTTTTTCACTACAAATAGTTGAAGAATAAATAGTATATTGAGTTTTTTGTTTAATTTCGGTGTTACTGGTCTTTAAAAGAAATTGTGCCCACACATGCACAATTGCTTCACCCCCGACAAATAATACATGTATTTCTATTTTGGCTACAGTAGGAGACTACAGTTTCTTTCCTCCATTAATAAATCTTGACATTTTAGATTTTAGATTAAGCTAATATTTTGAAGTTCTTATAAATGTACTTGCATGTTTTAGGGAAAGGGGCACAAAAATTAAAGAACATATTTCCTTGAGGTCTAGTCTCCTCAAACCAATATAATACCTACAAATCAATTAACATCAATGTAAACTGAAAGGACTGAATCCCATAATATTTCCTTATCACCTATTATGGTATGTTATAGCTGGACTTATAAGGGCAAATTCACTAACTGGCGAAAATTCACCAGCGCTGGCTTCGCACACATCGCAACACTTTGCCAGGTGTAAATTCGCCTGGACAATGCTAATTCACAAAGATCTGAAGTTGCCCACAGGATAACGAATGCTGGTGAAGTTGGGCTAGTGAAAATACGCTCAGCAGTTCGACGTTACGCTAGCGTTGGCTAATGTGCATACGGCGTGCAGTTAAAGTACAATGGCCGTATATGCTGCAGCAAATACATTACACTACACAAGGCCAGGGAACCTTAATAAAATTGTATAGAGGTGGTATATTGCCCTACACATGTGCCCACAGTATAGTTTAGGTGCCATATGTTATCAAATGTAGGGGGGAAGGAGGGTACCCCCCAAAAAACATTTCAATCTTTTTCAGCCTGTCACCCTGTAAAAAGGAAAAGACTTAGAAGTATCTACTCTATTGCACTTCGCCTGGTCTGAGGTGGCGAAGGCAAGTCTGGCGAGGTAACGGTCAGTAAAATCAAAAAAATGTGTCTGGCAAGTTGCGCCAGAGTCTATCTCCTTGGCAAAATTATGCCAGCGAAATTACGCCAGCGACCATTAGAAAATCGGAGAAGTGTCGAAATGACGTCACGCTGGCAAATTTTCCCCAGTATTAGCCACTTCGCCCTATAGTAAATTCCCCCATAGTACCTATCTACACCATGAAATCATTTATCAAGCTTTTGTGTGAAATGCAGACTCCTTTTATTTAAGCTCTAACCCCAAAGCATTACTCAATTTAGATAGCAATGAGCTAATGAAAGTCTTTTTCAAATTAATCACAAAACACAAACTCTATTAAAACATTCATACCTATTATAAACTAATTTAAAAGTCTTAGCTTAGAGGCATAGAGGCGGGGCAGACAATTACTTTCACTTTCCATTCTTCACTTCCTAGATTTCACTACACTCCCCACATTCCCTTTCCCTCCTAAACATCTAATTGTGAAGCCAGTGCATGGGCAGGGGTACCAGGTCCTCCATTCTGGCACATTTGGAAAAGCTTGCCTTAGTAACGATGTCTTCAAAATGGCACCTTGTGCTTGTGAATTTCAAGCCTAAATAAAATAGATATTTAAAAATTTTTATAGTGTAATTAAATTTATTTTGCTTGACTATCATCAAAACATAATATTTGGAATTATTTCTTAAGGTGACAGGTCCCCTTTAATGCATATGGACAAAAAAGTTGCCAAGACAAAAACGTTGCCTAGATAAAACAATGCATTAAAGTTGCCCGCATACTTTGACTTCAATGCATTTCCAGAGTTTATTAGCAGTTTCGCTCATTATAGACTTCCTCCCTGACTAGTATGTAAAATATTTATTTAGTATTTTGCAGAAATAATTTGTAATAACTAATTTTCTGTAGTCTGCAAGTATTGGAAGCAAGATTACATTAGTCTGTCATATATTTTCTTGTATTGTATTTTTCTGAACCAAGGGGCAGATTTATCAAGGGTCGAATTTCGAATTTATGGGAGTTTCTAAAAACTCCCATAAACTTGAAATTCGAAAAAAAATGACTGGTCAGAATTTATAAAGAAAATCTAATCTAAATTTGTGTGTATAGAGCCACAAACTCAAAACATTTCGATATTTGAATTTTAGAATTTTGGAATATTCAACAGTTAAAGAACACATAAATAGCTTGAAATTCGAATTTTCACTTTGACTCTTGATAAATCTGTCCTTAAAAATACATTGCAAGCTTTCTGAGCACCAATGCCCCTTCCTCAGGCAAAATACAAATGAGAGCTGGAAAGTAAAGTATTGGTCCAGTTTTTGTGTTTGGTTTTATCCTGGTTTTGGGGTTCTTTTGCTTTGTTTAAACGATTCTTCGTGTTATCCTCTGGTGTTATATTTGGCCTGTTTAGGAAGAACTCTTTGAGTCATACTCTCTGGAAAAACTCCTACATGTCACTGGAGAGCTTAGTTCTATCATTTCTGCTATTCATATTAAATTAGAAATGAAAAGAACAGGGATATCCATTCTTCCAGGTCTTCTACATAGTACATGCTTCTTTAAAATTGTTGCAGTACTGTATGTATTGAAAACAAAAAGAAAATGTTAAAGTCAAAAAAGGCATACTGTAGGTTAGCATTGGTGAATGAGTATTTCTGTGCAAAAATCATTGTATTGATTCGGAATAATAATAATATTGCTGATAATCATAAATCATATTGCTTTTTCATAGAAATGTTTGTCTCCTGAATCAATATTCATTTGAGAATTTATTATCTTTGTATAAATGGGGTTGTGAGTTCTTCTGAGTGATCATAGTGTTGTCCGATTATGGGGCTTTGAAATAAAAGACTATTAGATCCAAATATGGACACATCTGACTGTTGCATACATCATATGTATCTTAAAAAAGTTTGCAGAGTCCCCAACCTTATCTGTCCTTGACCTTTATCATTGTATTTCAGAGCAAATAGGAAGTAAGGGAATGATTTACAGTTCAGCATTTTTCACATTTCTATTAAAAAATCCATTGTGTCAAGGGGTTTGCTCACAGGCCGGGAGCTTTGTATTTGAAATACATGTTACACGTTGCATTTTCCAGATTTTTTTCAGATGTATTTTTAAGAGTTATTTTAGTAAAGATTTTACTTATAACACATAAAACTACCCATTGGCTGGCTAGCTTGAAAAGCAAGAAGCAAGGAAGAATAGAAAAACAGAATAGAAGGAAAAGTCAAACATCCAGAAGAGGGGCAAAAGAAACTGGTGGAAGAGGCAGTTCCACAGATAGAAATATTTATTATCCGTATGATCAGTAGACCCTATATTTACTTTAACTTGGTAGGGCAGTCCTTGCAGAGTATGATACGTTTGGAAAGGTAAGTTGTCATTATGTTTTTTTTCTAAAACTAAAATAGTAGGTGTGGAATTGTATGCAATCAAGACATTCTCAGTATAATGGAGTAGCTATAAACAGAGTCTAGTGTTTAGGCTAAGCAAACAAAATTTTGTGTGACCTAGCACACAGGCAGATTGGTAGAATAGACACTGGTGGTGGAAAAATGTTCTACCATGTCCAGTGGTTATCTGAGAGCACTGCAGATAATGCAAGAAGTTTAAGCATAAGGTTAATAGCACACCAGTAGGTAAATTGCAAATCGAAAAATGCTTTCCCATCTGCGATAAAGTGAACCACTGGTAGTAAAACCCATGTATTGCTTCAGTCTTCCAAAATTTCTTGAAGTTGCCTCAAGAGAAGATTTCAAGCGATTTTGGAAGACTGAAGCTCCTTGCTCCTTGCTACCAGCAAGGAGCAAGGAGATTAGTCGCTTATAGCAGAGGAGATTTATTTTTGGTGATTAATCTTCTGGTGCTCCATTTCCCTTAGACTGTTTTGCAGAGGGTAACCTTTTGATTGGGGAAGGCTAATGGAAGGTATAGGAATAATCATTATAATAGAGCTGATATTATAATATTATACTTTCATATGATGAGTTGAAGATACCAACAAGTACAGCTTCATAATTTCTTTATTATATTCAGCAGATCCTTTAGCTACAGGACCTGAGAAGGCAGCTTTTGTAATAAAGACTGTTAGACAGACAACTACAGTATATATGAAATTAATTTATTGTGAGACCTGCTGTGTGTGATCTACTCCAATGTAACTTGGTATATAACTGAGTAAACATCAACTTGATATTTTAGCTCAGGTGGCATACCATATCTTTCTATTTAAATTGATCATTATTACACCTTTTTCCATTGAAATAAATACATGTAGGGACATTTGATGCTGAAACAACTTTGCCTCTTGCCAATAATGTATCTGAAAACCACTTCCATGGATTCCTTTGCAACATAACAGTATTATGCATAAAATGTGATCTTTGATATAATGTATATTGTAATGATGTCCCTATGAAGATGGGAACCATCTTATTGGTTTTGGTATGTAGATTAATATACTTTTTGGTGTGCCAAGCTCAGCTTTGATCATAGATACATTATTATCTTGTAGTAATGGTGAACATTTACAGACATGCTACTCCCATCATTATTTGTTACAAAGAACAGCACAAGTGACAGTTTTTTTGCTCGTAGTTCTATAGTACAAGATGTGATTCCTACAGAAGATTGCCAGTTGGATGTATTGTTCTCTGCTAGGTCAATCCAAATATTTTTCCTTAGACAATACACAAATGCACCAATTTTTGGATCTCTTCTTTTAGAAATAAATACTGCAGTAATAATTGACAGACAGTAGCAACTCGGGAAAATAATATAGATGATTATTAACTCTGAAACACTTATTAAATGGCTTTATGCATTCAAATTTTAAGTAAAGGCATATATAGACAATATTTATGATCATCAAGTAAAACTGATAAATCAGAGAATATCTGTATACTACTGAGCTCCCAGGTAAACTGAATATGTGTTTATTACATGTGTTAGAATTTAAACATTTAAATTTAAGACGTAAATATTAAAAAAAAAAATCAAAGTTAAATATAAATCACATAGCCTTGCATGAGAGATCTTATATAGCAATATATTCCCTTTTCAAAAAGTTCGTAGTTTGAGAACAAAATAGAGAAAAAAAGAGATTAGTCAAGGTGGTAAGGTAGTAATGTAAAATGAAGATTAATAATTATTTTGAGTACAAAATCAGAGTGCAGTGGCTACAGTTGGAAAAGGAAGTTCCATAGCAGGGAAAGCAGTAGTTCCTCAGACAATGGTGTTTAAAAGTCTGCTGGCTATTATTAAACTGTTCAGGTTCAACTATTGAAAACGTTTCACCAATCATCTGAGCAGCTTCTTCAGATCAACTAAGTGGTAGGGGCATTTGAACCGTTAAGGGTAGTAAAGTCACAGACATCCAATCACAATGGCTCCATTGCACTCATTCAATTGGTGTTGGCTAAAACTAGATGTGTGAAAATGTAATCTAGTCACAATAGTACCATACAGTCATAGAGTGACTGATTGTGTGAATTGTTGTGAAATCACTGGGGTAAAGATTTTAAAGCAACATTGTATGTTGATGACAAGCAGTGTCTTTTGTTCATCGATGGTTTTTCCAGTTTGGCATAAATAGCCTCCTTCACACCTCTTCCATCTGTCTTCTTGGTCCAACATATGCACATTTTAAAGGTGTGTCCCTTTTCCTTTTAAAGTAGATAGACAGCATAAACCACATTACTTTTCATGTACTTAGGTGTTGGGTCTTTTGTATGTACCAATTTCTGTCTGAGGGTGTTGCAAGGTTTAAAAAACACAGGAATTTGTAATTCTCTCCTAAATTTTTCAGATGTTGCAGTCACATATGGGATGACTATGTTGCTTGTCTGCTGTGCTCCTCCCAATTTATGTTCCAGAGCTAATTCTGATTTATATGGGTGGGTTTCCTTTACACTTCAATATCCAGGTTTCACCCATCTTTGATAACTATTGCACAGTCCAGAAAAGCCAGTTTGCTGTCTTTCACATCTTCCCTTATGAACTTGATATTTTTGTCAGAGTTTATGTGGTTGGTGAAGAATGGAACCTCATGTGATTTTATTTTGACCCTGGTGTCATCTACATATCTGAACCAATGGCTCGGTGCTCCCCCTTGAATCTGAATCATCATCCCTGAATTATCAATCCAGATTCATTTGCAAGTTCTTTGCCATATCTGGAACACATTTTTTTAAAACCACAGCTGATGCTACCTCACCACTGACAAATTTCTTTGTACGCTTTCTCACCTGGTTTTTCTATAAATTTTTTGAAGCATTTGCTTCAATGTCTGATTCATCAAATTAACTAGGCTATCTGTCTGAGAAAGATATGGACTTGTATGAACAGTTTTTACTCCAGTAAACTGGAGAATAAATAAGCAAAATCACATACTACAACAAATTCCAAATTACAACAAATTATTTATTACTCTTATTACTTTCCAGAGGACCAGTTATGCTCATACCCACCTTTTCAAAAGCATTTCCAACCAAAGGATTAGGTATTGGGGACTATTTGACTTTTTGCCTTAATG
Organism: Xenopus petersii; assembly: GCA_038501925.1. Classification (NCBI taxonomy): domain Eukaryota; kingdom Metazoa; phylum Chordata; class Amphibia; order Anura; family Pipidae; genus Xenopus; species Xenopus petersii. Next base: position 61,931,879 of record CM076681.1, on the reverse strand, counting down.
GTGCTGACTTTTGGCAAGCTTACATGTTCATGTACAGTGGGATTGGGTATTCAAACAAGTTTTCATAAAATAACTCTCATAATCTCTTAATGTATTCAATTAGTAGATAAAAGGTCTGGTTTTGATCTATGATGGTACAACACTTTGCTATTCCCCAGTAGCAACTTAACTAGTGCAAAGATGTTGGCTTATACTGTTGATGACGGTCTAGTTTATTACCAAAAGGGCAACTGGGGTCTTTGTTTTCTCTTGGGGTTCATAACAATGAATGCCATGATTGGCTACAAATGATAATGAATGTGGCTGAGGTATGTGTTTGAATTCATGTTTTTTTCAGCTCACAAAATAGCTTGCATAGAGTGCTTCATTTCTTTTTTTTTAGGTGCTTGATAGTCCTTGTTTTTATTGTTCACTTGCACTTATTATATACTTTTATGGCTCTATTTGCACTTAGTAATAAGAAAATTATCCACTCAGAGTAAGGGTATGAGGTCAGCAATGATAAAACTAATAAAAGGGGTGGGGTTATGTTATTACTGAAGCTTTTGGTGCCATTATACATATATATATGTTTGTATCTCTGGATGTTGTGAATTGATATTATTCATGAAGAGGGCTCCAACAGAAACCCAAACGTTGATTAAATGTTCTTCCTGTGGGGTGCTGGATGTTTTGCATATTATTACTTTCCAAGACATTGACCTTGCTTTCATGCATGCATTTTATTGCAGTATACAGTATACATGGAATTTTTTCATATCTTTTTTTATATATAGAATTTAGTAGAACTGGAGCACTCATACAACAATAAACAACCACCTGGGTGCTGGTTATAAATTATGTAAACCAATCTGCAACAAAACTGGACTTGAAAGGTGCAAAAAAAAAAAAAAAAATAATAATAATAATATTATAATATTAATATTATAATATTAATAATCATTTTTTTGTTTTGCACCTTACAAGTCCTGTGAGTGCAGTTTTGTTGCAGATTTATATATATATCTGTTGAGGTGCACGTTCAGTTAAGAATGCATTTAGTTGGTATGGACCAGAATTTTCTTGTATTCAATTTAAAACCAACACTCTTTATTTCACTATATTAAAAATATATATATATATATATATATATATATATATATATATATATATATATATATATATATATATATATATATATATATATATCTATATATATATATAGATATATAGATATATATATATATATATATATATATATATATATATATATATATACTTTAAAGCCTTTAGAGTGCTCCCACAACCCCCTGTTTTGATATTATATATATATATATATATATATATATATATATATATATATATATATATATATATACTTTAAAGCCTTTAGAGTGCTCCCACAACCCCCTGTTTTGATATTATATATATATATATATATATATATATATATATATATATATATATATATAATATATAAGTATAATAAATGCTATTGCATATGTACCCAAATAGGGGTTATTTTGTTACAAAGTTATGATGATGAAATTGATAAGCCACCATACCACGTCAAGGTAAACCCCGAATGGCAGTACCTAACTTGTTTTATTTTTTATGTGCATTCTAGCATTACCTGTAATCAATGTCCATTGAACGCTGTTTTTTCACTGAGGGCCAGCAATCAGGCTTTTAAAGGAGAGATAAAACAAACGCCCAATTTTAAAAGCATAGGATCACCACTAGTTTAAAGGGGGGGTATGGGGTGCTACAACCACTGAAGCTATGCCACAGCTTCCGGCTAAATATACAATATCAAAACAGGGGGGTTGTGGGAGCACTCTAAATGCTTTAAAGTATATATATATATATATATATATATATATATATATATATATATATATATATATATATATATATATATATATTATATATATATATATGTATAATAAATGCTATTGCATATGTACCCAAATATTTCTTATGTGCATATATTCCCAGTTTTGGGAATATCTCTCCTTTAAAAGCCTGATTGCTGGCTGGGGAGGCTTTTAGCCCTCAGAGACGCATAAATATAATAATTTAATAATAAAACTACTTTGCAACTGTCTAAAAAGCTAAATAACCAATGCCTGATCATAAGGCTTTTCAAGATTTTCTTTTAATTGGGGTAAAAGCTGATGTATTTCACCATTTTCTGTCCATTTCATATTACTTTGTGTGGGGAGACAAAATGAGATCCTAATCGTGTATTGATTTCATACTGTTAAACCATGAAAAGTACATCATGTGAGCCCTAGGGGATAGAAATGTTGTTTAGAATGCTATCATTTTCAGAAGTAAGCTTTATCAATTCAAATGTTTTTTTTTCATCCTTTCAAGGTGTTTCTGATTTCCTACTTATTGACCCTTCATCTCCTGCAGATGCTTAAACAATACAAAACTTTACAACATTGTTAAATATGATCATACTTACTTCCCTTATACCAAAATATCATTCCAGATTTCCAAATATGCAAGAAGGTTAAATGGTTTCTGATAAAATTGACCCTACTGTGACCTTAGATTGTGGGCTCCACTGGAGCAGGGTCTGATGAGAATGATATATAAACTCAGGGCCAGAACTATGGGTAGGCAGAGTAGGCACATGCTTAGGGCACAAAGCTGGGGGGGAGGGGGCACCAGGCACATACCCTCTCTTTCTCCTATCCCTAGTCCGGTTGCCCCTCTCTGATCTTAATATGGCTGTTCCCAGCTGAGAGGGAGTGCGTGCATCTATTTGCCTGGCCCAGTGCTGTATAAACTCTGCAAAGCACTGTTGAATATGTTGGTGCAATAAAAAAAAGAAAACTAATAATAATACAGTTCCTTAAGGTAGATATAGTTAACTCCTAAATATACAAATGGCAATGCTGTTTGTTTGATGCAGATATTATTAAGGATAAAACACACACAAAAACAAAAAAAATCTACTTAACATAGTTACCATTCTATAAAGGACTAAAACACATATCTGAAACTAATCCAGTGAATGGGTCAAATATGGCAAATGTCAGCAAAAACTATTATAATTCTATATGAAATACATTTTGCAGTGTGCATTAATGTACAATGTTAACATATAGTATAATCAACCCATCCCACCCTAAAAAAAACATTCACTTAGTAAAATCCTTAGATCAGCATATCTTCAGAACTCAGAAATCCTGCAGTACCTCACCTCATATCACCTTTAGTTTGAGGCCTAAGTTCTTCACATCTTTGTTCATATTGGTTGTAATTTTATTTAATCAAGGTTATGAACGTAATTTAGAAACATGGGTGCTTAATTGTATTAGTGCAGGTAGCCATAGCAGACAATGACTTTCTAATATACATTTATTCTACTATTATACATTATAGTTAGATGGCTGATGAAACAGACTAATCTAAAGTAGGAATCATTCTTAGAGGTAAGAATTTGTAACACTGTATATAAATAAGCCATGGCAAAGCAGAATATTTACCCGTGGCATGTATGGTCCATAGAGGGCCTGGTAATTGTTAGAGGAAGCATTTGTAATTTTATTTAGCCCCACTTATAACAAATAATTGTTTGTTGTAGTGATACAAGCTGTCATAGCTTAAGGTTCAGCAGGTAACAAGAAAAATGCCCTACAGAGCAAAAAATTATTTATAGCCCTCATTTTTTTTAGCAACCCAAAGATAGTCTCCAGATACATCCATGAAAGGATGGAGAAAAAGGGTTGGATGTAGGTAGCTTCAAGCTATGGTCATGACTGGGTAGGTAATCCCTTCTCCTTAATAACTTAAATCAGTACACCCCTTAAGGTTACATGTATTCTGGCAAATAGTGTTAGGAGTCTTAAAATTAAACATACAAAAAATACACATTAGTAACTGTGCAATTCAGTTACATCTCTTCTTTCTTCATGTTATGTTTATACTACCCCAAAGTGTGTTTGCCAAAAGGGCAATTTTATATTTCTGACTCACTGCAGCTCACCTTGAATTTAATCACAGAGGTTAGAATTCTTGGAAATTGAAAACAAATGCCACCCTTTCACAAATATATGATTCTTGCCATTAGATTCTTTTTGGTTTCAAAGAAAAAAATGTAATCATTATATAGGAATATATTCATCTAACATTTGACCATTCTTGAAATCTGCCTAGTTGTAGCATGTGACTTAGGCATTATAAAGATTCAGTGTATCCTTTTCTCTCTTTAAGTAACCATATATGGTTTGGAGAAGGTACAGTAATTGGACTCCATCCCTAACTTCATGTTGCCTAACATCCCTTTTTTAAATATTTATCATTTAATTCAAAAAGTAATATAATAATAGCAGCATTCTAAGTTTTCACAGACCATATGCTTTCTCCTGAGTAATTACTTGTGATGAGTGCTTCAGGGTACAATAACCCCAAAGAAACTCTGTACAATTTTTTTTACCAGAACTCTTTATAGTACTGTCCCTGAGGAAAAAGGGAACATATTAAATTGTAATCAAATGCAAAATGAAACTTTAAATCTTATATCATTTAATTATGAGATTAACTGTTAGCTATCAAGACAAAACAACATGCTTTTTCTACTTTGCTTAAATGAATAAAACATAAGCCGTAATGCATCGTTTGACTTGGCTTTACTTATTTAAACTGTCTTTTCATTGATGATTTCATACCATAACTAGATTGTTATAATACCATTATTTGCAGGCATTCTTCCTTTTAGACTTACATGCAAAATAAAAAGACTTGTTGGAACAAATAAGAATTGTAAATCATAAAGATTTATTTATTTATTTTTTTAATTTAAATTTTCTTTTATTGATTTTCATTTTACAAATTTACAAAAATTTATATCATATGGTCTTCCTGATTAGTTGCCTGGCAATGGTCCAATCTGTAAATAATGATTTTTGTTGAGTACAGGCTTAACCCACAGAGTGATGACTACATTCACCATACCCTCAGTTTGATCCACCTAACATTTCTGCCATACTACCATTCTTCAGCATATTTCTACTATACATTAATCCTATAAATGCTGTTTTCTTGCTTTAACTTAGTTAAAGGACATGTAAAGCCTACGTTTTCCTACCATTTATATAAGTTGGGCATATCTTCCCCACCGAAGCCATATACCCCCTCCATTTGCCAGCACCATCACATTTTCCTAAAACAAATAGTAGCTTTCACCAAGCGGCCATTTTCCCTCTGGTTTACAGAGGCACAACATACTTTGATAAAAAGTTCTGCTGGGGTTGAGCACTGTTATGGTTAAGCTGAGCTTAGGGGAAGTGGTTAGGAGAAAAAAAAATAGGATCAGACAGCTAGAGTTTCTATGCTAACCAGCAATGGTATCTCTTTATTGGCTGTTGGACTGTAGGGTGTGTTCAGTAATCTGAGCTGAGAAGAACTGAAGATGCTCATGAGCCAACAGCCAAAGTAAATTCCTATAGGAGGGGGCAGAGTTGGTTAGAGGAGGAGAAGGAATTCTAATTAATTAAGGGGATGCTGCAGCCTTACTGTTAACCTTTTAACAGCCAGAGTGGCAGTTATCTAAAGCTTGCTGAATTTATGTGTGTGGTGGGCTACATGAATACACATAAACTGTACAAAGAAGTGGCAGCTAAGAGACAATCTACAATGCCATTGACTAATGATGCCTTAAACAGCACATGGTTTCCATGGTTTCCAGTAAAATGCTTCCCAAAATGCACCATCTTCAAATAATTTTCTTGGGGGAAATTATAAAACATATTTAAGTATAAAATGTATGGTTATATACAATCTGAAACATATTTATTAGTCTTCATGAGCTATGTTCCCTCTAAGGTGTGCTCTTCTTTGCGCGCTCACAAATTTTGAGGCCAGTGCACACACCAAATTGTGGTGCGCACAAGGAAGTTTGCATGAAAACACATTTTGCATTTATTCTGACCTGCTCACAAAATTTATAAAAATGCACACACAAGTTAAAACTGCATGCACAAAAGGATTTCTTTGCATACATAGCCGAGGGAACATTGAGTATATACTGTATAACCATGTGGTTGATTATGTAAAACCTGTTTCTAGGTCAGTGACTAGTGTTTATTCATGTCTCATTGTTCCTGTTTAAACTGATACTGATGTAGTTTCATGTACTGTATGTTTATCAATATTTGTCTACCAGTTGACAATAATCTGCTTAACTGAAAAAATATGCAACTTCAGTATACAGCATACAAACTGTTTAAAAATAAATGCACTTTAAAAATAAATGCACTTAGGGGATTTGGGAGAAGACCAATGGGAGGAGGCAACTGAGAACTTATACCATTTTCTGGTGTCCTCCCTGGATAGACTAATACAGTACAAATGTTTACACCAGGTTTATCTGACACCCACCAAACTTCACAGATTTGGTAAAAGGGATAATAGCAACTGTCATAGATGTCAGATGGATCAGGCAGACTTCCTACACATGACTTGGCAATGTCCCCATATACAAAACTTTTGGAGAGCAGTCACAACCTACCTATCAGAGCAGCTGGCCCTTCCCCCATTGCTGTCTCCCCACTGTTGTTTGTTGGGGGTGTTGGAGGGAGTGGTTGTGGGCAAGTATATGACTCTTCTCATTAGAGGACTACTATATTACGCAAAAAAGTGTGTTATTATGAGATGGATGGGGCCTAGAGTACCCACACTGGGAATGTGGAAATGTCAGGTTAATAATGTTTTGCCTATGATTAAACTTACCTACCTGGCACGAGGGGGGATGAAATTCTGGAAAATTTGGCAGCCATGGACTGAGGCTGAAGGCCTCAATGAATTGGATGCTTGAAATTGAATTAAAATGCGAATACCTACCTGAGAATTGTATGTAAAAAAAAAAAAATGCTTTAAAAAAAAAAAAAAATGCACTTAACAGTACAATTTGTCTAAAATCTATGGCAAGTGTTTGATGCTGAACTTGCATTTGTTTTAGCAAAATGGAGGACACCAAATGCTTATTTAAGCTGAAGATAAGTTATTGCAGGTCTGAATTCTTCCATCATCATCATCATTTTCACATTTCACTTCAACAATCCAGAAATTTTCTTTGTTCATATATGTATTATCATTTCCTGGAAAATACATCACCTACGTGGTTGTAGGTATTAAACCTAAATCTTGCCCCCTACCTTTTTCACCTCAAATATAATGTAATGTCTCAAACTATGAATTAAACATTACATTACCAGTTCTTTTTTCACTTTATATATCTATATATATATATATATATATATATATAATTTTTTTTTTTTTTTTTTTTTGAAAGCACATTATTTTCAATACATTTTCAGATGTGCCTGTTAGCAAATTCTCCATGCACTTGCTGCTGGAATGCATTTTGAGCTAAGTGCCAAATGATACGGCTTCAACATGGTGCACAGCTGTAGATTGAAATAGGTTTTCCAAAGATATATGATGTGGTTTGAATGCTTTGCAAAGCAAACAATCACCTTCAGCAGTTCCCAGGTATGAAAAAATAATGAGTGTTATGTTATTTACTGTTCCTAAATATTTCAAATTTAAAAAATAAAAGCTTTGATTACAAAGTTCTATGATAAAATAAAATATAAGATAATGAAATAATGCTTTTTAGACATTTTTAATGCTATTTTATTAACCATTTACATTTACAAATGAATATGTTTACACAATAACTGAAGAACATTGAATTAATTCCCGCTACCATGATTGAAAACTTTTATACCTTAAAGGAGTGGTTCACCTTTAAATAAACTCTTAGTATGTAATAGAATGGCCAATTTTTCCATTGGTTTTCAATATTTATTTTTTATAGTTTTATAATTATTTTCCTTTTCCTTCTGACTCTTCCCAGCTTTCAAATGGGCGTCTCTGACCCCATTTAAAAAACAAATGCTGTGTAAGGCTACACATTTATTGTTATAGCTAATTTATATTTTTCATCTTTCTAGTATGGTCCTCTCCTATTCATATTCCAGTCTCTTATTCAAATCAATGCATGGTTGCTAGGATAATTTTTATAATGCAAATTGAAGAGCTAAAAAACCTTAAATAATAAAAAATGAAAACCAATTGCAAATCGTCCCAGAATATCACTCTTTAAATCATAGGTGAACAATTCCTTTAATGTTTTTGTGGTCACATAATCTCTCCACTGCAAATTTTCTCATGACTATTACTAGAGGCTACAGAAGATACACAGTTTTGTGTGTGTGGTTCACCTTTAAGTTATGTTATAGAATGGCTAATTTTTAGCAACTTTTCAGTTGGTCTTTATATATTCTTTTTTAAACTTTTTAAATTATTTGCCTTTTTCATCTGATTCTTTCCAGCTTTCAAATGGGTTCCTTGACTCCATCTAAAAAATAAAAATGATCTGTAAGGCTACAAATTTATTTTTATTACTACCAGTACTTTTTATTACTTATTATTCTATTCAGGGCTTCTCCTATTCATAGTCTAGTCTCTTATTCAAATAAATGCATGGTTGATAGGATTATCTGTACCGGAGCATCCATATTGCTGAAATTGAAAACTGAAGGTTTGCTGCTGAAACAGCTGCTGAATAAAAAAGCTAAATAACCCAAAAAACACAAATTATAAAAAATTAAAACCTGCTGCAAATTGAGGAGCACACTCTACATCATGCTAAAATTACTAATCTAAAGGTAAACAACCCCTTTAATGATGTCTGCGTTTGTTAATATTGATTGTATTTATCACTGTGTATAATAAATAGAGATCATTTGCTATCCCACTTAAGGCAACATATTTATTACATCTATTCATTAATGTGTTGGATTCACTACCATGCTGTCACACACAACTTTTCTTTCCTTTGCTAATCGGAGTGTTCTCGAAGCAGCAACACAGAAGAATACTATACAGGTATAGGATTCCTTATCCGGAAACCCGATATCCAGAAAGCTCCGAATTACGGAATGGCTGTCTCCCATAGACTCCATTTTATCCAAATAATCCAAATATTTAAAAATGATTTCCTTTTTCCCTGTAATAATAAACCAGTAGCTTGTACTTGATCCCAACTAAGATATAATTAATTCTTATTGGAAGCAAAACCAGGCAATTGGGTTTATTTAATGTTTAAATTAATTTCTAGTAGACTTAAGGCATGAAGAACCAAATTACAGAAAGATCCATTATCCGGAAAACCCCAGGTCCCAAGTATTCTGGATAACAGGTCCCATACCTGTACTATAAAGATAATTTAAGAAATTTAAAGAGATACTGACACCAGAAATTAAACCTTTTATAATATATTTCAGAATATTGTCTTTGCATGCTATATATATAATTTTGAAAAAATATTATTGCCTCAATGCTTTTAGATTACCTATCTGATCCCCTGTGTTCCTCTATGAGGGGAGCTGGCATTTTTGTACAGCAGTAGCCCGTTAGCATAAGAAACCTCTTACTGAGAGGCTGATAAGGGACATTCAGGTTGGCAAAACAATCAGGTTGAGGAACTCCAAGTAAGAATTACTTAAAAAAGTAGACATATCAGCACAAAATACTATAGGAAACGAATGCATATTCATTCGTTTTTTGGGTCAGTATCTTTTTATATACTTCTGTTTGCAGAATGCTATAACTCTCCGACTGTCAGGACTTACCCTGGTGGTCTAGTTGGCAGCGGGGTCCACCGCCGCTCCTTCAGCATGGACGCCCGTTGCACAGCCCCTTTCCTACCCGAGTGCCGGTCTCCCTATGGCGCCCACACTGGCGCACACGCATTCAAACAGTTTAAAAGGGGAATTTAGTTTTCAGCAAGTTGCCCTGTTGTTAGGTTCAATTAGCTTGTTCCTGGGTGTTTATTGCTAGTGATTCCTGTTTGATCTACTGTGTTTGACCCTTGCCTGCCTTACTACTCTGACCTCTCCAATCCTGACCTTGCTTGTCTGAAACTACGTTGATCTCTCCAATCCTGAAACCTTTGCCTGTCCTCTGACTATTCTACAATTTCTATCCTGATTCTGGCCTGTCCGACTATTCTTACTGCTTGTGCTGGCCTGTTTCTGGTGGCGTTCTTCCTTCAGTATCCTGCTGAGATGATTGTGCCCCTTTGCTAGTCCAGAACCGTTAACTTTGCTCCTCTCTCTGTTAAGACCTGGCAGCATCCAATTAGCCAAGGACTCCTCCCGAGGTGAGAGGCGGTGGTTAAAGGCAGAAGTGAGAGCCGAGACCAGGGAGCTTAGCTTGGGTTCTGGATATAGGGTGCCAAACGTGACACCGACGCTATTTAATTTGTTCAGTGAATATTCTATACAATTAACTAGCACATACTGGAAATTATTTTCTAAGGAGCATTTGCCCCTCTGAAGAGCATGTTGAATGTTAACTTTAGAATATGCATGACCCCACCCCACAAAAAAGTTGTTTACGGAAAAATTTAATTAAAAATATGACAACTTTTTGACTATTTTATTTGATTCATGAATAAAGATCAGAACATATGTATTTCTTGTTTCTAAAGAAATATGGAAATTTTTTTATTTTCTAGATGTACCTAAAATGGCCACTTGAAAAGCTTATAAAATCCTGCAAATCAAGGAAAGCTACTGATGCAGTTTATCCACAGAGAAAATGCTATATTTATTATGTAGAATGCTTTTCCATACCTGAATAAATGGCCATTAAATCTCTCTTCCATATTAGCTTGGTGTGACCTAACTTTCTTCTCCTCCTACCTTATGTCTCTCGTTTGCTCATAGTTTTCTGTTCAGACTACAGCAGGGAATGGGAGGGGGAAGGAAGTGGTATTGGGGGATGGTGATGGGCAGGCTTCTGCATGGTCCCGGGAGATTTAAACTGAGAGAAGCAAATCTGATACTGAAGCTCATGTGTAAACAATATAAGTAAAGAGATACAGTGTTCCTTTTTACTGAAGACTTAGAACAGAGGCACATGGAGTGTAACTAGGTGCATTTAAATAGACCTTTCTGATAAAGCTTATTTAGTTTTAACCTTTTCTTCTCCTTTAAAACATATTTGAGATATAATACTGTTTTATATACAGGTATCTTTGTCTAGTGTTCTGCTGAGTATGTCAGCTTCTGACAATACTGCAACTATGAAGTAAAAAGGCTAAAACTATTCTACTATAGTGCTAACATTATGAAATTATGGTCACCAGAGAAAGAGAATGTGTAATCATAATTAAGTTTTCTCTGCTCTGCCTTGTCATAAGAAAGTGCAAAGAGAGGAAGCTCTGGTTCAGGCTAATGAGATACACTGGAAGATAGGCATAGGGAAATGTATATTAATGGTAATTTTTGGTCACGAAAACATGTGTAGGGCTCCATAGGGTTAAGTTATATTGTAAGCAAAAGTAGGGAGAGTGAGTGTGGCCTTGAAAAGTGGGCATAGTATGCATGTCTGAAAAACAAGGTGAATTAAAGAACTAACTTTTGTTTTTTCTTCATTCGCCCAAACAGGGTGGCCAAATCATATCAGCTTTTAAAGGGGACCCGTCACCCAAAAAAATTATTTAAAATCCTATTTTATCGTGTTAGTCAAGCAAAAGGAACTTTAATTACACTATATAAATTATTTGAATCTTGTTTCCATCAATCTGGGACTAGCAAGCAGGCAGGAGCCATTTTGTGGACACTGTTATTAAGACAAGCCTTGCATAATCTCAAATCTTGTTTGTGCACCAGAATGGGGGACCTGATGTCCATCCCCATGCCCTGGCTACACAATGAAATGTTCAAGAGAACTGGGGGAATGTAGGGAGAGCAGTGACATGTATAAAGTGCTGAATGGAAAGTGAAAGTAATTGCAAGCCCCACCTCTATGCCTAGGCATAGAGGAGGGACAGGCAATATTTGATTGACAGCTGATATATTAAAATGAGTTTACAACAGCTATGAACGCTTTAATAAAAAAAAAGGATTGGATTTCATATTTAATTTGAAAAGGACTTTTATTATACAGATTTTTAAGTCTGGGTGACAGGTCCACTTTAAGTGCCACATAAAGGGGCCTATTTATAAAGCCTCAATTTTTTCTGGTCAAGTATTTTAGAAAGAAAATTCAAATTTTTAGAGGGAAAAAAAACATTTTCGAGATTTATTATACTCCAAATCTGCTAAAAATCCCAATCCAAAAATCTCCAGCTAAAACCTGTCGAAATCATGTAAAAGTAAATGCCAGATGTCCCTTTAACAATTTGAAGATGTTGTCTTCATTATCTCTTAGGGTTTCAAGATGGTTTTTGTTTCATAATCTGAAAAAGCATTTTGTGACAAATCGAAAAAGCTGCGCAATTAGATATGATGCACGATTTTGTTGCGTCTTATTCCCTGCAAGTGTTTTTTTTCTTTTGGATTTATTGGTAAATTAAAAGCATTTGGATTTGGGAGCTTGTTCAAATTATTTTTTTATATATAGTGAGAAAAAGTTGAGTTTTATTATATACCCCCCCCCCAAAGAGACACAAAGCAAGGAGGTAACTGCCCTGTAGAAATATTGCATACACACAACGTATTCACACTTGAATTACCTCTTCACTTAAAGGAGAAGGAAAGGCTAAAATTAAGTAAGCTTTATCAGAAAGGTCTATATAAATACACCAGTAAATGCTACTCTGAGTCCTCTGTCAAAAGAAACACTGGATTTCTTTCCTTTTATTGTGTACACATGGGCTTCTGTATCAGACTTCCTGTTTTCAGCATAAACCTCCAGGGCAGGGCTTGTGCATGCTCAGTTTGCTCCTCTCCCTCCTCCCATCCCTGCTGTAATCTGAGCTCAGAGCAGGGAGAGACTCAGGCAGGAAGTGATGTCACAGCAAGTTTATATGGCAGCTCCTATCCTAAACAGACAGAGACAGTGTCTAGAGCTGTTTTTTCAGGTATGGTAAAGCATTCTGCAGAATAAATATAGCGTTCTAGCTTGCACTATTGTGGCTAATCTGTTGGCAATAAACTGTCTTGGAGCTTTCCTTCTCCTTTAAGTTTAGTATGAGTGATCCCACATCACAGCACTGTCCTGCAGGCTTTAACAAGGATCAAACTAGGGAGTCCAAAAAAATTCCCAGCAGTTTTTTTTACGTCTTTCTGCTGTCAAACAAATTTATTTCACAGTTAAGCAGTAGTGATGTGCATTAATACCCTTCTGAAATCGTTATTAAATTATATCTAAACCCCTAAAAATAAATGAATGGTATAACCTAGTGGTTTTTGAGATATTAACAGTTGTATATTGCTGACAGGCTTTCAGCCCAACAGCTGTTTGAAGGCCTTTAATGTCTGTGAACTTTCTATCTATTCACATTCTATATTCAGTTAACCCTTGGGTTGCTGATTCTCAGCAGTCTAAAATTGCAAATATCTCAAAAATCATTACAAATAGAAAATTAATGCAAATCAAAGTGATCAGAGAAGCACCCAAAATAAGCTCATATCAATTACCTTATGGGTTTAGATGCAATTTAGCTTGTATTATTTTATATATGGACTTATTATGAGCAACTCTTCAATGGTCATCATTATAGTTTTTGCATGACTTTTTAGCTATTAGTTTTTCTATTCTATATCAAGCCTGGAAATTATAATTTTATCTATTTTTGGGGTCATTGACCCTCGGGAACCAAAAAAACGGATTTACTGTGAGTTTTTAGCTTTATTATTATATTGTATCGATTTTCTTTCTTTTAAGGTCCTCTCGTATGGTATCAATCTTCCATTCTGACTTCTGAACTAAGCCTGAAAGTAGCAGAACAAAAGAGTACATAAAAAATATTATATTAAATATGATATATATATATATATATATATACTTACTAATTGTAAGTGTCAGGGTTATCTTCCACTTAAACTCAGGTTTTATGCATTTGTTTGACAACCAAATCCTTTTAGTTTAGCTTAAGAGTTGTGTAACTGTACATTATTTAAAAATGTTCAGGGGTCTAAAGAGATACTGTAAGGTATTTTATCAATTTTACGCTTGTAAGCACAGTGATTTGAAAGGCTTTAGATAAAAACATTTGACAGTGACAAATGACCCCCTGAAAACTATATATGCTGCAATAACTGAAAAATCAATTGCAAGATATGAATCTTTAAATGTTTGTTCTTCTGTAACTATCATCAAATGAGCTTGACTGTTTTTCTTTCCTTTGTATTCTGACTGCAGAATATCTTATAAAGTACCCAAGCTGTCAAGAACACACACTGAAAATATCATGTAAAATACAAAATGCTTTTCTTGATGCCCTTTAACATGAAAAGCAAAGGATAACTTACCTTTTTAGGAGGCATTTAAATCCCTTTTTGTCTCGTTTTCTTAATGTAGGGAAGAATAACAATAAAAATGAAGTGCTACACAATTTTCTGTTCAAAACTTCTCAGGACCATGAAATGCTGCTTTACTCAACTTGACTGACAATAGGGCCACCAGGACCTTGAATCTCCCATCAGTCCAGTATCCCAATATGGAATATGGAAATTATTCAAATAGTTTTCTATAGTACAATGTACATTCTCATGCACCATAATATTTATATATCCCATGTTCTCTATTCCATTGCTGAAAAAAGTAGAGGCAATTTATCATAAGGCTCAGATTTAAAGACTATAGTCATATAAAGTAGGCTGTACTTAACTGGGTGCACAGAGCAGGGTATTACCTCATACATCTGTGAAATAGGTACGGTGTAACTCTCTAGAAATATTAGGAGTGACACAAGATTATCTAATTCTATCCTTGTATTAATATAACAGAAATCGTAACAGACAAATGAGCTTTTATTTTTATTCTGCTTGCCTTCTACCACACTTCTTCTCATGTGTTAGTGACCTGGTTCATTTTGTAGTTTTTTTGGGTCCCATACACCCCAATTTCAAATTATTGCAGCCAAATGTGCAAATATGTACTCACCTTTCAAAAATGTGCAAATGGAGCAGTGAATGATTCCGGGCAAGTTATTAATCGTGTATATGCATACAAGATTGTTTGTGAGTGTAACTTATTTTTGTGTCTTAATTTGTGTGCAAACGCACACAGCTCAGAGGAAAAATCACAAATCAGATTTCATGGCCCTTTCATTGTATTATATTATAAGAAGCTAACAGGGTGGGGCCGATTCACCAATGGTCGAATATCAAGGGTTAATTAAGCCTCGATATTCGACTAGGAATTGAAATCCTTCGAATTCGAATATCGAATTCGAAGGATTTAGCGCAGGAAATTCGATCGATCGATCGAAGGATTATTCATTCGATCGAACGATTAAATCCTTCGAATCGAACGATTCGAAGGATTTTAATCCAACGATCGAAGGAATATCCTTCGATGAAAAAAACTTAGGCAAGCCTATGGGGACCTTCCCCATAGGCTAACATTGAGTTCGGTAGCTTTTAGCTGCCGAACTAGGGGGTCGAATTTTTTTTTAAAGAGACAGTACTTCGACTATCGAATGGTTGAATAGTCGAACGATTTTTAGTTTGAATCGTTCGATAGTCGTAGTCGAAGGTCGAAGTAGCCCATTCGATGGTCGAAGTAGCCCAAAAAACACTTCGAAATTCGAAGTTTTTTTAATTCGAATCCTTCACTCGAATTTAGTAAATCTGCCCCGGTGTGTTATCTAGCAACCCAGAAGGTGTATGCTGATATCATTTGTGAAATACATGGTCAAGAAGAATTCTAAATGTAACACTGCATAACAGAGATTTGTCAAATAGATAGTCAACAAGCATCATAAATGGAATACTCCATAGCATGGGTAAGTATTTGCATAGTCTACACAGGCTATGAGTAATGTAGGTGCATGCCTACAGCTTTGTTATAAATCCTCTCCTCGAGTTGTAGGTCTGGGGTATGTGCTATATTTTTGTTCACACGTTATAAAGGATTTTTTTGTTTTTTTTCTGCAAATGGAGATCTATTCTAGAAAGCTATATTATTTTATTGAGCATAATCCATAATGGCTAATGACTTCATAATAAGCAAATGACAAAAACTGGTATAAAGACACTTATTTTTCATCCGTTCGTTAGAAACCACTGACACAATTTTACAATATAAAATAAATTAAAATTTACCTTAAGGTTATAATTGGATAATACAGGCAAAAAATAAAAAAGCAAACATCCATAAGATTAACATAAAACACTTGACCTGGATGTTTTAAAGTAAAGGCATCAAATTCATTTTTGGGATGCTTTGAAAATTTATTAAGAAAAGAATACATCTTAATCAATAAAGTTACAAACAACAAACAGAACGTTTTTATGAAAGACAGCTCATGTCAAATCAATATGAAATGTTTCTAGCAGGAAATAAGGAATTTGGACTGTGACAATGCAGTTGATATAATACATTTAGACATTGCTGAGACTGCTCTTCCCATAGGAGATTGATGTATAAAGTAAATAAATAGGTGAGCAAATCAGTGAAGTGGCTGAAGAGCAGATATAAAATAAATGTTCTAATCTAAAAGATTATTTTGAAACATGGCTAAAGTAACTGAAGTAATTAGTGGTGTTCCACAGGCTTCACTGCTTGGCATTGCTCCTTCTGATTATTTATTATCAATATGGCAGCAGGTCTGGAAAATATATTTTTCCACACTAATGCAGATAAATAATTAGAGATCCGTGCATGCAGTATATAAATGTATTTAGGTATGTCTGAAAATGGGAAAGTGGAATGCGGTGGGTGACAGGTAATACGGAGCATCAGCAATTTGTAAAAAAAACTTTAAAAGTAAATATGAAAATAATTTTACACACACAAACCTGGTTCCACATACTGAATGAAAACCATGATTGTCTGTGTATAATCATTGGGACCAGATTCTCATTCCCTTAGGCTCACAAGCAAATGCAAGTGATGGATTCTCTGACCTAAAGTCCTTTTCATAATACATTTTGAACAAATTATTTGGAAAGCAGAGGGGCTTCAAAAACCCAGAAACTGTCTGGTGGAATATCCACAGGACCCACCTCCGGTATGAGGTTGGCAAATTGGAGCCTATATGCTGTGTAAGGCGATGTGTAAAGTTGGCTAGATGAAAAGGCAGAGGACTTATGATAGTGAGCAAATCAGATGTAATGCAAATAGCAGAGGATTAAAATAAAAGCCAAGGCAAGGTAAACGCGAAGGTGCCAGGTTGCGGCTCATGGAGAAGGGCCAGAGGGTGCTGCTAGCTGCACAAGTCAGACAAGGAGAAGATAGAATGGGCCATTAAATGTTCAAACTAGGAGAGTAATGGAAATAGTCTCCTGGTGGATTGTAAGAACTCTTTGGGATTCATACCCTGGCCTGCATGGTTTTCAGGATGTGTCATATACTGCTGAGCCACTGGAGGTTTGGAGTTTGCTGCATGCAACTATTCATATAGCCTCCACTACCTTTAGTTACTCTGTGATAGTTTAGTTACTACTGGTTACTACCAGTGATTCAAAAACAAAAGGCAAAGTAACACAAAGGGGTATATTTATCGAAGAGTGAAGTTAGAGATCGCCACAGCCCTCTAGAGTGAAATTCCGCCACTCTCCATTCATTTCTATGGGATTTTGAAAGGCATATTTATCAAAGTATGAACTTTCACTTTCACCCATTGATAAATATTCTTTTAAAAATTGTTCACTCTGACATGACCTTCGGAACTCTCCCAAAATCTGTCAGTACTGCTCCTTTTATATTACTCCTGGCAGCAGGTTGTATAAACGACAGTCTACCTATTATCCCTATACTAAAATGCCCTTATAACCAAACATACTGTACATAATACATTTTATAACATTTCACTTTTTCATGTTTAAAATAACTTCCAATTACACTCTAAGGGCTGGGGCAGACGGGCAGATTCAGGGTGATTTAGTCGACTAATCGCCTCTTCTGCGGGGTGACAATCTCCCTAAACTGCCTTCCGTCTGCCTTCCGCCTGCTTGAATGGGCTAATTAAAGATGTTGATAGAAAGTTTAGGCAATGTGGAGCTTTAGGGTTGGGGCAGACAGGCAGATTCGGGAAGATTTAGTCGCCTGGTGACTAATCGCCTCTTCGATTTCCAAAGGCGCCCGAAGTTGCCTCAAGACGAAACTTCGTGTGACTTCGGAAATCAAAGCGCCACAAGTGCATTAGCACAGGCAATTCTTCATTCAAGCAGGCGGAAGGCAAACAGAAGGCAGTTGGCCCTGCAGAAGAAGCGATTAGTCATCAGGCGACTAAATCTTCCCGAATCTACCCGTCTGCCCCAACCCTAAAGCTCCACATTGCCTAAACTTTCTATCAACATCTTTTATCGGTCCAATCAAAGGTATCAAATCGAACAGATATACAATGGGGTCACTTTCAGTCTGGGTCTTTAGGGGTGTGAACAATAGAGATGTTACAGGTGTGAACAATGCAAGGGCAATTACTGGTGTGAACAATGCAGGAGCCTACAGTCTGAATTTCAGGTGTAAACAGGGGCCACTTAATCTCAGTACTGATACCTTTTAAATCTTACACAAGGTAAGGAATCACAGCAGGCAGACTTTCATGTGAGGGACCACACAAGGGGTGGGGGTCTCCCTTGTTATGTGTACACCACACAAACTGAAACTGAACTTCGCCAGCCTTCCAAACAGATCATCTATCTTTCATTTTCTGCAAGTGTCCATCTTCTCTTATGTTATTATAAGAATATAGAATATAAAAGTCTTGTGTGCTTCCAGGGAAGGTGGCAAAAACATTTATCATACTCATATTTGCATCACAAATGATTTGAGAGTTAATAGAATGAAATTCCTTCTGACCACTAGGGGACAATATAGGCCAGATGAGTACAATGTATTGCACCCATTATGTTAGACAGACATCCTCGGACACAAAAGTCCCTTTTCATTTTCAGCCACTCCTGTCTGGTGTTGGGAAAATGGATAAATAAATGACATATTTTTTAAGAGCTTGTAAAACTTGAGTCAGTGACCAAGAGAAATTGGATAGAGACATGCCACTGACAAAACCTTTTGATGACTGAAAGCTGCCAGATGCCAGAAAATGACAGGTTGCCAATAACTTGGTGAAGCCCTGGAATTGCCCTATTTGTAGGTGCCAGAGGATCAATATCATTTTTGATCGTAGAGATCCATGAGACACTCGCTATTAAGTCAATATCAATCAATGACTTCAGCCTCCCCTAAGACAGTCAGCAAAACCCTGGCTCTATATAGTCCTGGGGGATGTTCAGGGGTGACATGCGGAGGTGCCGCAGCAACTACCAGTGGATCCTTTGCTGAACAGTGTGATGCAGCAGGGGAATCAACAGCATTTCTAACCTGCAATCTTAAGCAAAGTCTACTCACTGTTCTGCTCAGTGTTCCAGACACATTTGATCCATATAGGAGCCCCAAAATGGTCCATATTGTACATGCAAGAAACCAAGGAGTGACGTCCTGTTTGACCTGGACAAATTTGGCATTAACACTTTCAGATCTGGGTCTTTAAAACAATATTGAAACTGAGTTTAGCATGTTCAACTTGCAAAGATAAAGGGTTTTCAGTCATGCATAAACAACTAGAGATGATTAAATGGTTTACACTGTGGATAAGTGTGATCCATTGAAAGCGAAATGATAAGGAATGATTTGTGATGGCGATTGTGTGGCTATGTTTAAGTTAAGACATTAAAATATTTAATCACATCTTTATCTATTTGAAGGTTTGTCTTGATAGCTTTAGAATGTGACCAATATTCCAGAACACAAAATATATTGAGGTTTGAGGTTAAACATTATAGTGTTGTTGCCAGCTGAATACAAATTGGAGTTTATGTTTACTTTTCAAAGTCAACTTGCAGTCTGGCATTTCATACACTGGATGTTTGCTAGGGTCCAAAACAAATAGGGATGTAGTATTAGTCAAGCGTTATACACACACTTATTTTAAAAAAAAAGACATGAATAGAAATGTAGGAAATACAAATAAGACAAATATGTCATTTTTATAT
The DNA here is from genome assembly GCA_038501925.1 of Xenopus petersii. Classification (NCBI taxonomy): domain Eukaryota; kingdom Metazoa; phylum Chordata; class Amphibia; order Anura; family Pipidae; genus Xenopus; species Xenopus petersii. Next base: position 61,911,921 of record CM076681.1, on the reverse strand, counting down.
CAATGCATTCTGTAAAAACAATAGAACATTTGAAAGTACATTTGTTGATGAAATATACATTGGTGTAGCTGTAAGTGGCTTTAAAAAAACTTGTGCGATAAGGTGCATGTGTCAGAACAGAAGTGTCAGACTTACCAAACCGGGAGGGACCACGGATGTTGAGGAAGACAACCCTTACAGTTCCTCTACCAATACACTCTCGACTGAATACAGAGGGAGATTAGTGAAGATGTAGTATGGTAGTCTGTGATTCCTGGCAGGATCCGCTGGTCTGTGAAGGAACGGGTCTTGTGTCTGTAGAAGTACAGGAAGACGGAGGGTTAGTTGTGAGAGTAGCTAAGAGTAGGGAGGACATCACAGGAAACTAGTGCAGCAATCACCTTAGTGTCAACTGCAGGCAATTGTTGAAGAGTAGTCAGCAGATATGACGGTCAGAGCAGATGATACAATTAATCGCTTCACTTAGTAGCACTGGTGGAACAGACGGCGTCACGTTGATGGAAGTATTCACAGGAAGAGGGTTCCCAGGGTGAGAGCTGGAGCGTTGTCGGGTTAGACAAAACTGGGTCGGCAACGGTAATCAAAGTCCGAACAGTTAACAGAAGTCAAGGCAAGAAAACGTAATCAATGACAAGCAAAAGTTCGCCAACAGCAAAGCAAGTTCAAGCAGGGTTCCAAGGGTTAATAGAAAAGCGTAGTCAAATGGCAAGCAGAGTTGGCAGCAGGAGATCAAATATCAAGCAGGGTTCCAAGGGTTAACACAGAAGCGTAGTCAAATGGCAAGCAGAGTTGGCAGCAGGAGATCAAATATCAAGCAGGGTTCCAAGGGTTAACACAGAAGCGTAGTCAAATGGCAAGCAGAGTTGGCAGCAGGAGATCAAATATCAAGCAGGGTTCCAAGGGTTAACCAGGGGCGTAGTCAAACAGGGTCAAAACTAAAGTTCAAGAATAATCAGAAATAACTCACTCAGTTTAGCTAGGAAAACGATGTCCGAGCACTGGAAGAAACTCTGCGCCGAGAGAAGACAGAAACAGGGCAAAAAGGCATTAGTGATAGGAGAAAAAGCATTTTCTCTATTTTCATTGGGCTGTTAGGTAGAAAGAAAGACCATTCACCAGCACACATGGGTAATGCTGGCAGGGTAAACTTTTGCTAGTTTATTGTGGGATGCAATTTGCTTTTCTTCCATATTGGTTACGAGGTAGCAGATTCCTCTTACACCAGCACCGGGGATTCACATTGATTGGGGTGCCAGGGTGTGTGAGTGTGATCCATTATCTCCACTCTATTAGGTAGGAAAACATAGGTAACAGAAAGATATTTTTATTAATAAGATAAGGGTTTAGCTCAATGAAATGCACACACAAAAAGTTGCATTTATCACGTGAAATGTACCCCATTGCATTGCATTGAATTGAATCAAGCCCAATATTTGAATTTTTTTTTTTAGCTGAATATAATACTGAATGAAACTATTTCATTAATTCACTGTATTGATAGATTGAGGGATAAGCAATTAACCGTCAATATTAGATGAAAAGGTATATATTATGCTTTTCAATGGATATACATAGACATAGACTGTTCACATTTTTTGAAAAAGTGTTTTGTGATGGGGCAGATATATGATATTTTACCTAATGATACCATTATTAACTTTTAAAATGAAATAGAGACCTTGGAAAACTGTAATTTGTTTTAGGTTGAGTGAATAATAAAGTAAAAAATTTTCCTTAAAAAATACAGTTTATTTGCTCTAACTTTCAACGAATATCTATTTTTTTTTTTAAATAATCCTCATTACATTTCTGTCATTTTGGCCTTTTAAAGGTACTCCTTTCTTCACTAGAGAAACCCTGTTTATTTTTAAATAATGAGGAAAGAAGCTGTTGACGTCCCTGATATGCATAAATTACATTTCTTGAAAGATAAAATGTCACCTTATCAAAGATAGAATGAGCCTTTAGAAATCTATTTAGCTTCAATAGAAAAAATATGTCTTTCTGCTTCACTTAGATTTCTCCAAACAAAAACATATCTAGGTCAAATTGATATAACGTTTTTTTTTCGTACATGGTCCTTGATTCAGTTTAGTGAGATGAAAAAAGATACCAAAGTTTTATTTTATAGAGTTTTAATTTAAACTTAAACTTTAACATTTTACCCTTCCATCTATATGTCGCTAAATGAGAGATGACAGATGAGATGTTGTCTTTGATTTTATACTATACAAATTAATAGGGGTATTTAAATATCAATTACAAGTGGTTGTTCAGTTTTGAGTTAACTTTTGGTATGATGTAGAAGTGATATCCCAATGGTTTTCATTATTTTTGGTTATTGAGTTATTTAGCTTTTTATTCAGCAGTTCTCCAGTTTGCAGTTTCAGTAATCTGCAACCATGCATTGATTTGAATAAGAAACTGGAATTTGAATAGGAGAGGACCTAAATACAAAGATGAGTAATAAAATAGTAGTAAAAACATTGCAGACAATTTGCTTTTTAGATGGGGTCGGTGACCCCCATTTGAAAGCTGGAAAGAGCCAGAAGAAGAAGCCAAACCATTAAAAAACTAATTTAAAAAATGAAAATCAAGAGTTGCTTAGAATTGGCCAGTCTATAACATACTAGGGGGCAGATTTATCAAAATATTTAAAAAAAAATTCTCGACTCAAGAAAAACACAGCAAAAAATGCTAACGTCAATATACTCCAAATACTTGGAAAGTAAAAGCTGGTAAGCTTTAATAGGAGTCAATGGGAATTGTCTCTAACAGCTTTAATTATTTATTTATTTTGCCAGTTCATTCAAACATTGAATTTTATTGACAATAGATTGAACAATGTGATCGTTTTCTTCGAAAAATGTCCACATGAATATTCTGTCGAGGTTTATTCTTAAATAAGCTAGCATTCGAGAAGAAAGTCACATTAGTCGTTGTGTGTTTTGGTGCTCAAACTTTTTTTTCTCGACTTGGAAAAATTTGTGAATGGGTCTCTAAAAAGTTAACTGAAAGGTGAACCATCCCTTTAAGTAGATAATATACTCAACCATATAGAAACATTATAGTTTATGATCAGATCATAGCATATAAATATTTAAGTCTGAAAACATCTTGATGGAAAGTTAAAAAAAAAAGAAAGATTTCATCAGTACTGATGGCCCTAGGATAATGTATACTTCAGTAATATGTAACATATAGCCAACACTTTTATGTTCTATAAAAAAATCACATATGAACTTTAATAGCAGCCAGACAATTGACATTAGGGCTTATTTATAAACACTGGGCAAATTTACTCCTGGGCAGTAACCCATTGTAATCAATCAGATGATTACTTTCAGTGTTCAACCTGCTGCTGACTGAAAAAAGCTAATAACTGATTGGTTCCTATGGGTTATACGCAATAAAGTAAGGATCATCCCATTTGCTGCACAAATCCAGGTATTGGTGTTCAATTTGTCTCAATACCGGTACATCTGAATTTTTGTATTCAAAACTCCAAAACTCACCCAACTTGAATGGGAGCTTATTTATGAAAAAAACTTGAATCTCAAAAAACTAACTTTTGGCACCTCCAAGTAAATAAAGCCTTCCTTCTCCTTTAAAGAATAACTGGGGAACCTCACACTAAGGGGCCGATGCATCAATGGTCGAATATCGAGGGTTAATTAACCCTCAATATTCGACTGGGGAATGAAAATCATTCGACTTCGAATATCTAAGTCGAAGGATTTTGCGCAAAAAGTTCAATCGAACGATCGAAGGAATAATCCATCGATCGAACGATTAAATCCTTCGAATCGAAAGATCAAATCCTTCGAATCGAACGATTCGAAGGATTTTAATCCAACGATCGAAGGATTATCCTTCGACCAAAAAAACGTAGGCAAGCCTATGGGGACCTTCCCCATAGGCTAACATTGGGTTTGGTAGCTTTTAGGCGGCGAACTAGGGGGTCAAAGTTTTTTCATAAAGAGACAGTACTTCGACTATCGAATAGTCGAACGATTTTTAGTTTGAACCCTTCGATTCGAAGTCGGTCAAAGTAGCCCATTCGATGGTCGAAGTATCTTAAAAAACACTTCAAAATTGGAAGTTTTTTTACTTTGAATCCTTCACTTGAGCTTGGTGAATTGACCCCTAAAATTCATGAAATGTCTCACAGTTCATCGGCTCTGATTTATTTCAGCAGAGGTGATTATCAATGTCTTCACAAATTAGCCAGTGTTAAATGGGAGGTAATATGTTTAATGATTCTGAAGAAATATTCCAATGAGCACATGTGGGAGTATGTATGGAAAGCTTTCAATTTTATTCTTGCACCATCACCTATAGTCTATTAATGAATGCTTTCAAATAATTACATGTAAATGGAGGGCATGCAAAGATTAACTATATTAGCCTGTTTAATACTGATTTTTCAAAGACATCTCAAAAATACTGCCATTCAGCATTAAAACGATTGTTAACAGTAGCTGTTCAGTAGCATGTGGATTATACTAAATATGAAAAAAGAACATTCTAAGGCAGGGATGATAACAAAGTATGTTAAAAGGTGATTTTACTCCTATAAACCAGATGCCAAGATGTCACAATAACTGAATGAGGTTCCACTGAGCATCAGACATAGATACAAGTAATTACAATTGCCCATCCCAATTATTTTAAGAAGTTATGTACATTTACTGTATAGAAAATTCCTTTTATCCAAAGATAGCTGTCCCAAGGCTTTCTTTTCCATAAAAAATCTCTTTATTTAAATTAGCATTAAAAATTCAATTACAAACAGACCCCACCAGGCCCACCTTACGCGTTTCGCACCCTCCGGCGCTTAGTCATAGGTGTATCTGTAGACAGCATAGCCTCTGCGCTATGCTGTCTACAGATACACCTATGACTAAGCGCCGGAGGGTGCGAAACGCGTAAGGTGGGCCTGGTGGGGTCTGTTTGTAATTGAATTTTTAATGCTAATTTAAATAAAGAGATTTTTTATGGAAAAGAAAGCCTTGGGACAGCTATCTTTGGATAAAAGGAATTTTCTATATATATATCGCCTGTGAACTGGGGCGAGTCCCTTGAGCTTAACTAAGTTTAAATCAGAGGTGGACTCCCAATTTTTGTATACAGTACATTTACTGTATGTTATCTAATATTTGGACACTAGTTATCCAGAAAGCTGAAATTCTGGCTATGTTATTTCCCACATAGACCCCTACATAGACCCTCCTCCCTCGCCCAGCCTAGCTGCCCCCCCCGGGCAAATGCCTCTAACTCTTTACTTACCCCTCCATGCACATTCTGTCCACGGGCACTATCTTCAGCCGCTTCAGCCCGGGGGGCAGTTAGGCTGGGGGGAGGAGGGTGGAGGGTCTAATGTAGATTGGGGGTAGGGTTTTTTTATTAAGGGTTTGTTTCTCCTTTAAGGCTGCCTTTGCCAGTGAACAGTAACAGTCACAAGCCCCAGTTGCCATAGGCCTAAAAAAGAAAAAACAGTTAAACCACAGAGAATTCAATTTCCAGTGTCATATACAGTATTTATTTTCTTTTCCATAAAAAATCTCTTTATTTAAATTAGCATTAAAAATTCAATTACAAACAGACCCCACCAGGCCCACCTTACGCGTTTCGCACCCTCCGGCGCTTAGTCATAGGTGTATCTGTAGACAGCATAGCCTCTGCGCTATGCTGTCTACAGATACACCTATGACTAAGCGCCGGAGGGTGCGAAACGCGTAAGGTGGGCCTGGTGGGGTCTGTTTGTAATTGAATTTTTAATGCTAATTTAAATAAAGAGATTTTTTATGGAAAAGAAAGCCTTGGGACAGCTATCTTTGGATAAAAGGAATTTTCTATATATATATCGCCTGTGAACTGGGGCGAGTCCCTTGAGCTTAACTAAGTTTAAATCAGAGGTGGACTCCCAATTTTTGTATACAGTACATTTACTGTATGTTATCTAATATTTGGACACTAGTTATCCAGAAAGCTGAAATTCTGGCTATGTTATTTCCCACATAGACCCCTACATAGACCCTCCTCCCTCGCCCAGCCTAGCTGCTCCCCCCCCGGGCAAATGCCTCTAACTCTTTACTTACCCCTCCATGCACATTCTGTCCACGGGCACTATCTTCAGCCGCTTCAGCCCGGGGGGCAGTTAGGCTGGGGGGAGGAGGGTGGAGGGTCTAATGTAGATTGGGGGTAGGGTTTTTTTATTAAGGGTTTGTTTCTCCTTTAAGGCTGCCTTTGCCAGTGAACAGTAACAGTCACAAGCCCCAGTTGCCATAGGCCTAAAAAAGAAAAAACAGTTAAACCACAGAGAATTCAATTTCCAGTGTCATATACAGTATTTATTTTCAGTTGAGATTTTTGGAATGTCCTCCTCTGTTAAATATATATCACTGAGCCAATAAACCTAACAAAAAATGTAGAATGACAATCAATATACTGTATGTGTGCATCATGGCATATTTACAGGGGATATTTCAGCACCAATTCTTTCTCATTAAAGTCATATTTATTGTAACTGCAATGTTTCCCCCATCAAAACACATTGACTACTCAATTTTCTACTGCTGCAATCCCATAAAACTGAGCAGCTGTGGGCCACCCCTGTGTTTATTTCCCCTTTGGGCTTTTATTTTTTCTAATACATATGTTGTACATTGCTACTTACATGTTTATCGTATTTCTTGTTTTGATTTCTCAATACACTAAATTATTTCTCTATTTTGTTGTCTAACAACATGCATATTACATCAGGAGTCAGTTCTATGAAAGAGAAAATATTACCAGAAATATTTTCTTGTTTTTCACAACACAGACTTCTTATATAATATTCACATTGTTAGGCAACAAAAAAGAGAAATAATGGAGTCTATGAAAAAAAATGTTCTTTTTGAAGTTTTAGTGAATTTGGTTTTAGAATTTATCTTCATCTCATTTGATTATTCACTTAAAACCTTTGAATATTTTATGAACCTTTGAATTGAATATTTATTTTACATTAAATATTTCAGTCACTGAGGCATATTTCCAATGGTGTATTGGAAAGTTTAAAACATCAGTTTGTACGATTATTAATACTGTACAGTAATTTATTTTTTAATCTATTTCGTTTCCATTTTCTTTTCTCATGACACTTTGTCTTTTCAACTAAACCGCATTACATAATTTCTCATTTAGAACCACAAAAGGGTCACTATCCCATAAGGCTTTAACATTTTAAAATACGTCATACTTCATTCCTTATATTAGTCTGGAAGGCTTAAAAGTAAAATGGCAATGTTTAGAAGAGAAAACTGGATATGCTTCTAATTTTTTCCATGTGCTGGCTTTTTTCAAGAATTATGTTTTGTATATTTGAATAAAAGAATAGCCTATAGAAAGACTTTATTTATGCTGAAAACACAAAATATGTTTGTAAAATATTAGTTCCGGTATGGAAATGATTATCTGGAAACCCATTGTCTAGAAAGCTCTAAATTGTGGGAAGGTCATATTCAAATACTCTTCGTAGTTGCCATTCATTCTGCCTCTTCTGATGAATGCTGTGCAACTACACAATATGACACTGGGAAACCCTAAAGCTACTGCCTCTGTAGATGCCATTTTGAAATGGTGCTCCAGAAGTGAAGTGGCAACTGCTCTTAAAATGGTGGACTTAATTTGTAATAGTTATCATGAAATTGCAGTGCAATTTCATACATTTTGATGCGCCAGACGCAACTAGTGCATGGCCGCAATTATGGGTAAAAAGACTTGGTGATTGTCATCTGAAAATGCACTTTGCTCACTGCATTTGTGCTTATAAATGACCCCTCATCTAAATTCACAGCTTATTATTAGGGATGTAGCGAACGTCGGAAAAAAAGTTTGCGAACATATTCACGAACTTGCGTCAAAAATGCGAAAGATTCGCGAACGTCGCGAACCCCATAGACTTCAATGGGAAGGCGAATTTTAAAAGCTAAAAAAGACATTTCTGGCCGGAAAAATGATTTTAAAGTTGTTTAAAGGGTGCAACGACCTGGACAGTGGCATGCCAGAGGGGGATCAAGGGCAAAAATGTATCTGAAAAATACATTGTTGACACAGCGCTGCGTTTTGTGCTGTAAAGGGCAGAAATCACACTACATTTCTAAACCCGTGTAATAAACTGCTTTAAAATGTCCGGCGTCTACATGCCAATCGAGTCGTGTAAAGGTTACAGCCTGTTCACACGCAAAGACGAAACGCGGCGCTTACTGCAACGCAAAAAAACGCAAAGAGCTTTAATGAATGATACCGTCAAGTGAGCAAATAATAGTTGTTAATTACTAGTTGAGCTTGTCACCTCCAGGATGTTCGTCCTGTTGGTGGCAATATTTCTGTAGTGGTGTGTTTAGCAGTCACCGTGCTTGTGCGCATGTGCACGGTCAGGCAGAGGTAATTCAATGTACAGTGAAGTGAACCAAAAAACACAGATTCTGCAGTGTGGGTCCAGTTTTGGCCTACTTTATTGATCACCTGCGGTGACCATAAAAGATGCGATTTTGCCACTGTTGCAGAACCCTGAAAAATTAGGCATGTGTACTTTCCTGAAAAATTATGTTTTTTTTGTCGCAGCCACTGAAGCACAGAGGCCAGAAAAAATATGCCATATAAATGCTAACAATATAAATTTTTTTTGTCGCAGCCACTGAAGCACAGAGGCCAGAAAAAATATGCCATATAAATGCTGAAAATATTCTTTTTTTTTTGTCGCAGCCACTGCAGCACAGAGGCCAGAAAAAATATGCCATATAAATGATAACAATATAATGTTTTTTTGTCGCAGCCACTGAAGCACAGAGGCCAGAAAAAATATGCCATATAAATGCTGAAAATATTAATTTTTTTTGTCGCAGCCACTGCAGCACAGAGGCCAGAAAAAATATGCCATATAAATGCTGAAAATATTATTTTTTTTTTGTCGCAGCCACTGCAGCACAGAGGCCAGAAAAAATATGCCATATAAATGCTGAAAATATAAAAAAATTTTGTCGCAGCCACTGCAGCACAGAGGCCAGAAAAAATATGCCATTTAAATGCTGAAAATATTCATTTTTTTTTGTCGCAGCCACTGCAGCACAGAGGCCAGAAAAAATATGCCATATAAATGCTGAAAATATTAATTTTTTTTTGTCGCAGCCACTGCAGCACAGAGGCCAGAAAAAATATGCCATATAAATGCTGAAAATATAAAAAAATTTTGTCGCAGCCACTGAAGCACAGAGGCCAGAAAAAATATGCCATATAAATGCTGAAAATATTTTTTTTTTTTTGTCGCAGCCACTGAAGCACAGAGGCCAGAAAAAATATGCCATATAAATGCTGAAAATATAAATTTTTTTGGTTGCAGCCACTGAAGCACAGAGGCCAGAAAAACTCAGGATTTACCTGGATTCAAATGAAACCAGTAGGGTTTGCACCCTAGTTTGTAATGGTGGCGGAAGGAGGACGCTAAAGGACAGCTGTGTGTGGAGTCATGAGGCGTGCAGAGAAGGACAGCTGCATGGGGAGTCAAAACAAGTCTTCCGGCGTGCAGTAACCCTCCGAGATCCACGCCTCATTCATTTTAATAAAGGTCAGGTAATCCACACTTTTGTGACCTAGGCGAGTTCTCTTCTCAGTTACAATCCCTCCTGCTGTACTGAAGGTCCTTTCTGAGAGGACACTTGAGGCGGGGCAAGACAAGAGGTTCATGGCAAATTGTGACAGCTCTGGCCACAGATCAAGCCTGCGCACCCAGTAGTCCAGGGGTTCATCGCTCCTCAGTGTCGATATCTGCAGTTAATGCCAGGTAGTCCGCTACCTGCCGGTCGAGGCGTTCTTTGAGGGTGGATCCAGAAGGGTTCTGGCGCTGCCTTGGACTGAAAAACATTTGCATGTCTGACGTTACAGAGTGGCCAAAGTGCTTTGTCCTTGCAGGTGTGCTCGTGGCAGGATTACTGGCACCTCTGCCCCTGGAATGTTGATGAGTTCCTGAAGTGACATCACCCTTAAAAGCATTGTAGAACATGTTTTGCAGGCTGGTTTGTAAATGCAGCATCCTTTCGGACTTGTGGTACGTTGGTAACATTTCTGCCACTTTATGCTTGTACCGAGGGTCTAGTAGCGTTGCGACCCAGTACAGGTCCTTCTCCTTAAGCCTCTTGATACGGGGGTCCTTCAACAGGCATGACAGCATGAAAGACCCCATTCTCACAAGGTTGGATGCAGAGGTATCCATCTCCGCTTCCTCATTATCAAGGACTACATCATCCACGGTCTCCTCCCCCCAGCCACGTACAAGACCAGGGGTCCCCAAAAGGTCACCACAAGCCCCCTGGGAAGCCTGCTCCTGTTGGTCCTCCTCCACAAAGCCACCTTCCTCCTCTGACTCCACTTCTGACACCTCTCCCTGCGTTGCAGCAGGTGCCTGGGTTCGTTCTGGTGATTCCGACCAGAAATCGTGCGCTTCCTGCTCCTCGTCACGCTGGTCTACAGTCTCATCTGTCACTCGTCGCACGGCACGCTCCAGGAAGAAAGCAAAGGGTATTAGGTCGCTGATGGTGCCTTCGGTGCGACTGACCATGTTTGTAACCTCTTCAAAAGGGCGCATGAGCCTGCAGGCATCGCGCATAAGCACCCAGTAACGGGGGAAAAAAATCCCCAGCTCTGCAGATCCAGTCCTACCACCCAGTTCAAACAGGTATTCATTGACGGCTCTTTGTTGTTGCAGCAGATGTTCCAACATGAGGAGCGTTGAATTCCAGCGAGTCTGGCTGTCGCAAATTAAATGCCTGACTGGCATGTTGTACCGCTGCTGAATGTCAGCAAGGCGTGCCATGGCTGTGTAGGACCGTCTGAAATGGGCCGACACCTTCCTGGACTGCCTGAGAACGTCCTGGAATCCTGGGTACTTCGAGACAAAACGTTGGACTATTAAATTCAGAACATGTGCCATGCAGGGCACATGTGTTAAATTGCCCAGTCTCAGTGCTGCCAACAGATTGCTTCCGTTGTCACACACCACTTTTCCGATCTTCAGTTGGTGTGGGGTCAGCCACCGATCGGCCTGTGACTGCAGAGATGACAGGAGTACAGATCCGGTATGGTTTCTGCTTTCCAGGCACGTCATCCCCAAGACAGCATGACAGCGGCGTACCTGGCACGTCGAATAGCCTAGGGGGAGCTGGGGGTGCACAGGTGTGGAGGAGGATGACCCAGCAGCAGAGGAGGAGGAAGCAGAGGAAGAAGACGAGGTAGAGAGTGAAGGAGGAGTAGAGGTGGTGGCAGAACCGCGTGCAATCCGTGGCGGTGACACCAACTCCACTGTTGTTGTTGAGCCACACATTCCCTGCTTCCCAGCCATTATCAAGTTTACCCAGTGGGCAGTGTAGGTGACATACCTGCCCTGACCATGCTTGGAGGACCATGCGTCAGTAGTCATATGGACCTTTGGCCCAACACTAAGTGACAGAGATGCGGTGACTTGGCTCTGCACATGGTGGTACAGGTGTGGTATTCCCTTTTTTGAAAAAAAATTGCGGCTGGGTACCTTCCACTGCGGTGTCCCAATTGCTAAAAATTTGCGGAAGGCCTCAGAGTCCACCAGCTGGTATGGTAAAAGCTGGCGGGCTAAGAGTGCAGACAAGCCAGCTGTCAGACGCCGGGCAAGGGGGTGACTCGCAGACATTGGCTTCTTACGCTCAAACATGGCCCTCACAGAAACTTGGCTGGGGGCAGATGACTGGGAATGGGAACTGGTGGTCAAGGTGGAAGGCGGAGTGGAGGGTGGTTCAGACGGGTCAAGGATAGCAGAGGTAGAGCAGTAAGATGCTGGACCAGAAGGAGGGTGGCTTTTAGTTTGCCTGTTGCCTTTGAGGTGTTGCTCCCAAAGTGCTTTGTGCTTGCCGTTCATGTGCCTTCGCATAGAAGTTGTACCTATGTGGCTGTTGGGCTTCCCAAGACTCTGTTTCTGACTGCACTCATTGCAAATTACAACGCTTTTGTCAGAGGCACACACATTAAAAAAATCCCACACTGCTGACCTTTTTGAAGCTGGCAATCTGGCGGTAACAGTAGAAGTTGGCGGCGTTGGCGGCAATGGCGGGTGCGTTGGCCGGCTGACCACAGGTGCCGATACATGTTGTTGCCCTACTGTTCCCTGCGAGCTGTCCTCCCTGCTTCTTCTAAGTCTTATTCTCCTCCTGCCTCTCTGACTCTCCGTCTCTCCATCTGAACTATCCTCCTCTTGCTCTCTTCTACTGGGCACCCACAAAACATCAATCTCCTCATCATCATTCTCCTCAGATGCATCAATTTCTTCTAACAGCTCACAGAAGGAAGCAGCAGCGGGGACCTCCTCATCACTCATTATGTCCATCTCTGTTGTGTTCTCTGCCAGAATTAAATCTGGTGTAACGTCCTCATCTCCTTCATCTTCTGCCAATAATGGTTGCGCATCACTCAGTTCAAGAAACTCATGTGAAAATAACTCCTCTGACTCCAGTGAAGAAGGGGCGCCGGTGGTGGAGGAAGTGTTACGTGGGGTGCCCATAGCAGTGGAGGATGAGGATGTTGTGGTAAAGTTAGAAACGGTAGAGGATGGGGTGTGCTGTGTAAGCCAGTCAACTACCTCTTCAGCATTTTGGGAGTTCAGGGTCATTGCCTTTTTTAAACTGGGCAATTTCCTAGGGCCACAGGATAGCATAGCAGCATGGCCCCTAGTGCCTCTGCGTGGCGGCCTGCCTTTGCCTGGCATTATTTTTAAAACAACAACAACAACTCAGGTGGTGTTTCTGGAGACGGTATTATTATTGATATTTAGACAGAATGTGAACAAGCTCACACAGCTAGGTGGCAGTTGTTTGAAAATGAAGAACACACTGGGCAAACAAATTGAAACAATGCCTGCAAGGTCAACGTATACACTACTACAGCAGTTGATACGGAATATATTATTGCTGCTTGAAAAACGTCACTCAGGTGGTGGTTCTGGAGACGGTATTATTATTGATATTTAGACAGAATGTGAAAAAGCTCACACAGCTAGGTGGCAGTTGTTTGAAAATGAAGAACACACTGGGCAAACAAATTGAAACAATGCCTGCAAGGTCAACGTATACACTACTACAGCAGTGGATACGGAATATATTATTGCTGCTTGAAAAACGTCACTCGGGTGGTGATTCTGGAGACGGTATTATTATTGATATTTAGACAGAATGTGAAAAAGCTCACACAGCTAGATGGCAGTTGTTTGAAGAACACACTGGGCAAACAATGCCTACAAGGTCAACGTATACACTGCAGCAGTGGATACGGAATATATTATTGCTGCTTGAAAAACGTCACTCAGGGGGTGGTTCTAGAGACGGTATTATTATTGATATTTAGACAGAATGTGAAAAAGCTCACACAGCTAGATGGCAGTTGTTTGAAGAACACACTGGGCAAACAATGCCTACAAGGTCAACGTATACACTACTATAGGAGTGGATACGGAATATATTATTGCTGCTTGAAAAACGTCACTCAGGTGGTGGTTCTGGAGACGGTATTATTATTGATATTTAGACAGAATGTGAAAAAGCTCACACAGCTAGATGGCAGTTGTTTGAAGAACACACTGGGCAAACAATGCCTACAAGGTCAACGTATACACTACAGCAGTGGATACGGAATATATTATTGCTGCTTGAAAAACGTCACTCAGGTGGTGGTTCTGGAGACGGTATTATTATTGATATTTAGACAGAATGTGAAAAAGCTCACACAGCTAGATGGCAGTTGTTTGAAGAACACACTGGGCAAACAATGCCTACAAGGTCAACGTATACACTACTACAGGAGTGGATACGGAATATATTATTGCTGCTTGAAAAACGTCACTCGGGTGGTGTTTCTGGAGACGGTATTATTATTGATATTTAGACAGAATGTGAAAAAGCTCACACAGCTAGATGGCAGTTGTTTGAAGAACACACTGGGCAAATAATGCCTGCAAGTGCACTACTATTGGTGCACTACTATGAAGAACAGCAAACAGCACTGGACACGTTAAAGAACAGTAAGATAAGTAAAATAAAAAAAAATATATATGTATATTAAAAAAAAAAAATTACTCGGGTTGGTGCTGCTGAACTACTAGGAGCAGCACAGTAGCACACCAGTCCCACTCCCCAACACAGCTAGACTAATAGCACTGGGCTCTTATAGTAGCAAAGTAAAAAAACAAAAAAGAAAATAAAAGCAGTCCTTACAAGGACTATTGGGTTATTACAGCAGTCAGCAGATGAGATCAGAAGAGATCAGTGCCCACAGCAGCTACATACAGAGCACTGCAGTAGAAGGTAGATTACTAGGCAGCAAAGCTACCTAACCTAAAATGTCCCTCAAATCCCTGCAGAGTTCTGTCCCTCCAATACAGAGCAGTATCAAGTAGATTACTAGCCAGCAAACTTACTATCAACTGTCCCTCAAATCACTAACAGCTCTCTCCCTACACTAGCTCTTCCAAGCACACACAGGCAGAATGAAAAAACGCTGCAGGACTTCAGTTTATATATGGAAGGGGAGTGGTCCAGGGGGTGTGGGGGTGGTCCAGGAGGGAAAGCTTCCTGATTGGCTGCCATGTATCTGCTGGTCTGGGGTGAGAGGTCAAAAAAAAGCGCCAGCTAAGGCGAACCCAAAATGGCGAACGTCACGCGACGTTCGCGAACATTCGGCGAGCGCGAACAAGTTCGCCGGCGAACAGTCCGCGACATCCCTACTTATTATATTAAATGGGATAATAGTACCTGGCTTCATCTAAATATTTATCACAATATGTAACAGTTTTAGACAACAAGTGCTTTATTTACCTTTAGTTCACCTTTAAGTCTTTTTTGAAATGTAAATAAAATAAAGACAGAAGTATCATATTCACAAAAAGTATATGGAAAAGTTTAAATGAACAATACTAAAAGCTCAATGAAGCGATACATTTTACGTAATATTTTTTACCTTGCTGTTTAGTCTATGGTAATGGATTGTTCCTTTTATTTTTTTTAAAGGGTTTGTTAAAACATCCAATTACTGAAAGAGTTTTGGGAAAAGTACAGAGTTGCAAAGCTTTCGTTCTGTGTGAGTTATTTTTTTAACTTAGCCAAAATATAGAATATTTCGATTATTTGATTTTGGAAATATAAAATAATTTCTGTGTGTAGGGATGTGAAAATCTTAGACACCCTTACACATTACAGACAGGCACATCCCTAGTTATATGGACACCTCAGTGGGTCCTTATGGGGACCTTGTGCTTATGTAACCCCTGTAGTTCACATAGTGTACACCAGATGGCACTGTGCCAGAGTATAAAAGGTTTAGGAACCATGAGGTCTGGGTCCATTGCTTTAGCCCAACCAAGCAGGCTGGAAGGGAATGGAAGTGTCGACCCTAGGCGCCTTTGCCCTAGTAGTTAGACAGCTATAGATCACTCTAGGAGTGATAGAGAGGTTATTTAGTTGAGCAGCTCAAGGCTCCGCCGAGGAGATTAGAGGTATTAAGATCCCAGGGTATTACTGACCCAGAGTAAGGACTAAAGTGTTAAGATAGGGATGATAGGAGTTCCCCTAGGCTACCACTGGAAGATATCCTGAAAACTGGGCAATACCCATCACATGCTGTCAACTTACTCTCTGCTGTATATTCCCCAGCCTGTGGGGATTCAGCCTATACGTGCTGTGAGTATATGCTTCCTTTATGCTGCTGTGTATGTTCTATGCTCCATTGTGGATCAATGTGCTGAATGACCTATGTGCTATTGTTCAATAAATACAGTTCTATGTTCAACCCTTAAAGAACTACTGGCGCCCATCATTGTGCTATCGCACCCAGTTACAGTTACACTACACCCTGCCTCCACGGCATTGCAAGGGCTTGCCCCTGAGAAAGAGAGCTCATCTGTGGTATCAGCCCACAAAGGAAAGTGGCTATAACTGCTAAATACAAAGCAGTTTACTATACCGCTACATGTGTATGATGCATTAACTCTACAAAATACCCCCCTTTATTTATGTATCTATTTTACAGAGTTTTTGCTTTGAAGTCAAAGAGTAGCAATAAAAAAAAAACCTGATAAAAAAGTGACACCCACAAGGGAACGACAAACAACTATCCCCAAATACACTATGGAGCACATTTACTAAGGGTCAAATATCAAGGGTTCATTAACAATTTTTAGTTTGAATCGTTTGAATCAAAGTCGTAGTCGAAGGTCATAGTAGCCTATTCGATGGTCGAAGTACCCAAAAAAAAAACCTTCGAAATTCAAATTCGAATCCTTCACTCGAGCTGTGCCCCTGTATGTCTTAAAGGAATCTAAACCCTAAAAATGAATATCACTGTAAATATATTGAACTTGACTAGGAGTTCAGCATCTCTATAGTAGCAATGATTCAGGCCTTCAAAGTTGTCACAGGAGTTTCCCATCCTGGATTTTTTTAAGGAGTGTCTGTGACACTCACATGCTCAGTTGTTGCAGCTGTTGAGAAGCTAAGCTTAGGGGATATCACAAATCATCAAGCAGAAAATTAAGTTTGTCTGTGATATAAGGTAATGCTGCAAGGCCAATTATTAAAGTCTCATGCTACTGTAATTGTGTTGGTTTCTGAGCTACCATGTACCAGTAATCTGAATTCATTACTAATCAGCCTTATATTGTACATTTATATTTTATATGTGTACAGTATATTTTGAGTCAGTCCCTAAGCTCATTAAGTGACAGCAGCCCAGAGCATGTGCAGTGAATCAGCAGAGAAGAAGATGGGGAGCTACTGGGGCATCTTTGGAGACACAGATCTTTACTGCTAAAGGTCTTTGGTTGCCTTGGGTTGGTACAGAATTACAAAACATAATGTACAATATTTCTGCCTTACTTCTTTGGTTAAGCTTTAGTTCTCCTTTAATAACAGCTACATACAGGATCTGCAAATGTAGCAAAGAAATGGTGCTAAAACTATTTTATTGTAACAGACAGACAAAAAGAAATACGGTACATACATACAAGAATGGACTTTATCAATGCATATTTCCTGATCCCCATTTCCAGGGGTTTTTAGATACAAAGTTATAATCATAAAACTGAGAAGTAAACTTTAATCACTGGTTATTATTCATAGTCTGGCACCTCTCTGCATGGTAGCATTTTTTGGGATAAGCATCTGCTGACTAAGGGGCTGATCTTAATCCTCCCCCACTATTAGCTTTTAAAGGAGAGAGACTGCAAAGACAATGAATACATTGGGACCTTGATCTTACATGCAATGTATAATGCATATTCTTCTCCAGCACTGAAAAGAAATATAAACTCCCAGCTAATTCAGGTTATTGCTAAATTAATTATTTCTGATCTTTGTGCTAAATTAGTGTCTTTCTGCAGTTTATATTTGTGGACCATAGGTCAAATTAAAAATCAATAAAGAAATTAACATTTTAATAGCTATTAGTACAAATTGAAGCTACATTTAATGCTGTTTGACCTACTGTCACAGAGCTTTCTAAGATAATTCATAATTATTCATATAATTACTTCACCGTTTACGTTTCTCAGGTTCTTGTGACTTAGTGCACCGCATCACATGGTACAAACCTCCTTTAGTTAATTACAGGTTTTCTTTGTTTGTTGTAATGGGTCAAATTATACTTAAACATATTTTTTTCCAATGAATGCTAATACAAAGCATATGGACTATATTAGCAACACGATAGCTGATAGCTGAGCTGGGACCTGGGACTTTCTGGATAAGGGGCCTTCCAGTAAAGTCTAATAAAAATAATATCAACATTTAGGGGGTGATTTCTGAATAACCGAGTTTGTAAAAAATACCAACAAAAACGAGTGTGACTTTTTTTTTCTCGAATGCTAGTTAATTTAAGAAAAAAATTAGACAAAATATTCCTGCATGCTTTTTTTTCGCTGAAAAAAACTGCCAGCAAGAATCTCATTGCCCCATTCATTGCCCCATTCATTTTCAATGAGGCTGAACATCTTGAATCTTTCAATAAACTAGGAAAATAAATAAATAAAAAGTTCCTAGAGAACATTCCCATTGACTTCTATACAACCTTTCCAGCGTTTACTTGCTCAGTTTTTTCTGGTGTCTTTTTTTCCTTAAATAAATTTAGACTATTCGAGGTTTAAAAAAATAATTGCGGGTTTTTTTCTTCCTTCCACGTTTTTCTTGAGAAAAAACCCAGCAAATCGATTTTTGATAAATTAGCCCCTATATAAACCCAATAGGATTATATCAAGTACAAGGTACTGTTTTTATTATTACAGAGAAAAAAAAGTTAATCATGTTTAAAAATTTTAATTATTTAATTCAAATGGAGTCTATAGAAGACAGCCTTCCCATAATTTTGAGCTTTGATAAAAGGTTTCTGAATAATGGATCCCATACATGTACTGTTATAAAGTTCAACCCTTCATTCAAATCATTCCATTCTAGCTTTTAGCTGATCCAATGTAAAGTGGAAACAAAAACCCTCAAGTTGTCCCCAATGTGCTCAGTAATAAATGTTTACTACACGTTTGTGTGTTAGCATTTCAGTCCTGTTCAATAAAAAAAATATTATTTAATGGCATCTCAGGCATGAATATTAGAGAGGCAAAATAATATGTTTTAGCAAATCTTTCAACACCATCCTACACAATGCAGTCATGCTATGTTTTCTTGGATAAACAAAGAACCCTGTCACTACATCACTTTTATCAATATGTACTCAGATGTGACTTCAGAGTAAATATTACTTAAATTGTATCAATTGTACACTATATAGAATCTAGGTTTGTGAATTATGTCAGTATAACTGTTTGACACCACAATGATAACCACTATCTCCTTAGGAAATGATGGCAAACAAATTCCCATGACAAGCTTTCACATTCTCACTAAAACATATATGTGAAGTTATTAAATCCAGTTGAATTGACTTAAAGCTTGCATTACATTATCAATTTGTAAATAAGCAGTGTTATCTAACAAGCATTCCTTTAAGTCTTAGCATAATGGCATTTAATAAAAATGCTCAGGTGTCTGTTTTAATACAACTTTGATATTCACTAAGAAATATTTCTTACTGAAACACAGACCGTAATAAAAATAACAATATAAAAAAATGAATTGTCTGAATGTTACAGTTGAAGTCCTCTTAGTGACTAACAGGAGATATGTTTATAATTAATAAGCCATTTTGCCATAAGGTAAATTGTTGTGGCTTGGTAATCCAAATACAAACTCCATGCCAAAAAAAAAAATATTTAAATGAGAAAATGCATTTTTCCTCTTGGAAAAAGTGAAGGATAAAATATTGTACATTTTATAAATGGGAATCAGGACTCATAACTAAAGTAATCTGCCTCTGGATGGGCTTGCAATGGCCATAACCTGGTTAATGATCTTGTTGAGATCTCTGAACATCCATTATGCACCAGTCTTTCTGTGTAGCTCACACCACTCCAGCAAATTCAATTCTCCAGATCATTCATAGGGTGCCAAAACAGTGGGAAATGGTCTTGCATCTATATAAAGCTCACAGCTGTCACAATCATGCTGTAAGCCAATTCTCAATCATAAACATCCAGCTTAGATTTGAATGAATCCCATGGCATTTACTCCGCATTGAAAATTGTCACTTGTGCATTGCAGATACATTTGTATCTGAAATAGTGAAAAATCCATTTCTTGAGGCACACTTTACTTCATCTTGAATTGTACCATTCTGCCAGTAAATTATGCTTTAACTACAAAAAAACATATAATAAATTACAAAGACTATATATATATATATATATATATATATATATATATATATATATATATACATATATAGTGAAAAAGGATTGCGGCACTCACAGGGTTTTAGTGAAAAAACAAAAAAATGTTTTATTATTAAGTCTCAACGTTTCGATCCCCCACAGGGATCTTCGTCAGGAGCAAAAACAAACAAACATCCATATATTATGTATGTTTACATGATTTTTTAGTAGACTTAAGGTATGAAGATCCAAATTACAGAAAGATTCATTATCCAGAAAACCCCAGGTCCCGAGCATTCTGGATAACTATTGTAAAATAGAAGGATAATATAAGTCACTGAAGAATTCCATGCTTTTATACAGGTAATGGAACTCCGAGGGGAGAATACGGGAATCATTAGAAACAGAAAACAGACAGTAAAAGCTAATTTATCAATGCAAAGAATAATTTAAGAAATAAGGAATAATTTAGTGGGTGGAAGATGCTGGGTAATTATCTAACATCGACCATGACAGTTAACTGCAAATTTTGTTTCCAGGTGATCTGGGCAATTGTTGGAGCAACTGAACAAAAACCAATTATTTTTCTAAATGTTTTGACAACTTTTATTTCTGCATTCTCACTTAATGTAGTATTGAATTTCTGATCTGACCTTTCCATTACTGTCAAAAACTAAATTAAGCATCTGTCCACAATTGTTGTAGACTCTATTCTCTTATTTTGCACTCACTTTCAGGTTCTCAAGAATCATAAAGCTTTAATGCCCACAAAAGGCACTGTGTGCTTTTTGTTGACTGCAGAGAGCATCGGTACAGGTGGCAGGAATATTAACGAACTATATATGGGTGAATTTGCTTCGCCAAAAAAAGAGAAAAGTTGGCAAAATGCATTACAGTCTATAGGCATCAAATTTTTTTGATGTGTGACAATTTTCTTTTCACCTATTGAAGTCTATGGGCATCGTTTTTGCTGGGAAACTATAATGTTATATGTTGGGCTGTGAAAGAATCTTTTTGAGTGTTTGTCAAGTATTTCTTCCATAATATCTCAGCCAAGCAGTAAAAATTGTGTCAATTTGCTAGGTCAAATTACTTCTGGTTTCTCTGATCTTGATCCTTGCCTGTCTTAATCCTGTTCTTTACTGTATATCATGGCAAATATGGGTTTACCATCAGTTTGGCCTGCTTTTATTTAACCTACAAACTTTAAACCTGTTGCTACCTCCAACTACTTAGTTAATTAGCTCAACTGATAGCTCAGGTCCGAAGTTAAAGGTGACTGGAACAGGAGATAATTGCAAAATTGTAGGAGAGGGGGCAGTAGAATAAATCTTCCTGCTCTAAGTATATCTTACCATGTGTATGATTTTAAACTATATACTGTACCCACATAACCTAAATCTTTACGTAGAACAGGCTCTCATGTGGATGTTACAATGAAAGACACTATTTACACTCTGTTTCATATAAGCACATAAAGCCCTGATGTCATAGACATGCAAAAAACTGATAAACCAAGAATGAATTAATATGCAAAGGACAAAAAATCCTTTCAGATAAAAAAGAAGCAAAGCCTAAATTAATGCTTAAGGGAGGGAACTCAGACTTACTCACCTGCAGAGCTATATTTACAATACCTCTAGTGCCACTAGTTTCTTATCTGGGTTTGAGTCAACGCAAATCATTACCAATTGAAATTAAGAGAGAGAAAGAAAGAAGAATAAAATTAAGTAGCAAGTATAGCTATTTTGAAATAATTTATTCAAAACAAAAATAATTGCAATTCAGAATAAATTTTTCTGAGTATATTAACCCTTTAAGTGCCAGCAGAATTGCTTTTTGAAACATTTTGTGCTCTCTCACTTTAGGGGCATTTTCTGAGGGAAACCTTTAGTTTACCTAGGAAAACTACACATTGTTCTTTTTTTCAGGAGAACCTGAGCATTTTAATGTACAGTATACCTCTACAAAAAGATTTATAGCACTAAACACCATTTTTTTTTTTAAAAAAATACTATTTTTCATTATATATGAATTTATACCAGAAAAATATTTCATTTTATCCAACTGGTTTAGAAACTATCTGGCATTTAACTTTCAAGCATCATATCGCCCATGTATCATTATGTACCAAGAAAAATCACCCTAAATACGATTGCCAGGGGTCCTCCAAAGAGGTTTATGTCCATTGTGCATAGTTTTACCAAAGTATCTGGCATTTAGAGGCCCCAAAATTAAGTTAGCACATACAAATAGTCCTGGGAGTCACTTCAGCTAATGAAAAATCAATGCATTAACTGCATTTATTGTGGGGGAAAAACACAAAAATATATGTTTATCCCCCAAAACCATATATTTTTGGAAAATACACATTCTAACGAATCTAAAATGGGTACCCATACCTTTCTGCTCCAAGAAAGGCATTTCCCAAAATTGGCAGTTTTGGTTAAATACCTGAAAATTGCCTCAAAGCTTTAACTTTCCAGCATCATATCGCCCATGAATTATTACGTACCAAGAAAAGGCACCCTAAATATGATTGTCAGTGCTCCTCCAAACAGTTTTATGCCCACTGTGCATAGGTTTATCAAAGTATCTGGCATAGAGACCCCCAAAAATCATAAAAATCATGAAAATCTTCACAATGCTTGCATTTTACCCCATTACGTGTATATACCCCACATTTTGTAACTTACCAGCATAAAGCATCCTAAATATGAATGGTCTACTGAATAGTTTGATGCTTTATATGCTTTATACTAAACTATGTGGCATACAGAGACCCCCAAATGGATATATAGCAGACAACATCTCCATGGGCAAAAGAAGTAACAAAGAACAGAGTGAAATGCTATAAAATCACTAAAATCCAACAAAACCACAAAAATCAAGGATTCTTTTTGCCTAGTGTAATCAGTCAGAATCACAGTTTGAATATTTAAGCATGACCAAAGAGGTTTTACAGACAGAAATAAGCAAATAATACCTACGCAAAGCAGAAAATGCAATAAAATGGCAAAAAATCTACCGAAATCACTGAAATTGCAATATAATCACCGAAATAACATACAAAAGGTATTGTGCAGTGCAATTATCGAACAGGCTATTTGCAATGGCAATAAAACTTTTTTTTCAGGCAAAAAAAGAGACAATGCGATAATAAAAAAAAAGACACAAACTATTTTAAGTTTCCTTGGACATAGGTTGAGGATGGGAAAGGGTATGCCTTACACCCATTGGCCCTCATGAATGCATTGATGTACTACGTCTTACATAAAAAGTGCTCCATGTGCTGTACTTTGTAAATGACCTTTCCTTGGATTTTAGTACCAGGCAAAAGCCACTACAGTTCTTCACCTTGTGTTGTTTTATGATACAAAAGCACTGTAAGGAAACACACAGAAGTGATCATATACTACAGTCAATTAAAGATGTCTCTCAGTGTCAGTGAAAGTGCCGAATTTAAGACACCCCTATATGTAATACAAGGCACTAAGTTTGCGCAGGAGCAGTAACCCATTGCAACCTATAAGATGCTTGCACTTAAACAGGTGACTAGTAATTTCTATCTTCTGATTGGTTGATATAGGTCACTGCCCCATGGCAAACTTAGTGCCTTTTATTATATTACCCCATTAGGGGGTTATTTATTAAAGTCCAAATTTTTCAGATTTTTTAAATAAAAAAAGTCTGTTCAAGTAAAAACTCTATAAACTCAAAAAACTCTATAAAATTGAGCAAATCCCTGAATCTAATGATTTATTCAGGATTTTTCCTGAAAAACTCACATTTTCAGATTTTTGCCTGAAAAGATCGGATTTTCTGGTTAATTCCAGCTCAGATCATAGAAACTTCAAAATAGGATAGGGACCTCTGCCATTGACGTATACATATCAGCAACTATGTAATTTTCAGATTCTGTCTTTTTGCTGCATTGGGCTTTAATAAATCTCAAAAAATTTGAGTTTGAAAAAAACCCCAAAAATTTGAGTTTTGTCCCAAAAAGGCAGACCGGAGTTTAGTAAATGACCACCTAAAACATTGTGATAAAAACTGTAAAAAGTGCCAAGTGCAAAAAAATCCAAAGTGCCACAATGAGCTAGTCTTCTAACAGACCACAAAGAATTCAATAACTAACTTGTCAAATAGAATAAAACTGCAGAAACGTAATACTCCCAATGCAGGGAAGGAACCTCTGCCATTGTCTTATACACAACCTCGGCAGGTTTGAGATGGCGGATTTTCAGATTCTGGCTTTTTGCTGCATCGGGCTTTAATAAATCTCAAAAAATTCAAGTTATAAAAAAAAACATAAAATTTGAGTTTTGCCCAAAAAAGCTAGACCGGAGTTTAATAAATAACCACCTAAAACATTGGGATAAAAACTG
Organism: Xenopus petersii; assembly: GCA_038501925.1. Taxonomy (NCBI): domain Eukaryota; kingdom Metazoa; phylum Chordata; class Amphibia; order Anura; family Pipidae; genus Xenopus; species Xenopus petersii. The sequence goes on along the minus strand of CM076681.1, from coordinate 61,887,723 downwards.
TAAAAAGTGCCAAGTAAAAATAAATCCAAAGTGCCACAGTGAGCTAGTCTACTTACCAGACCACACATAATTAAGGGTTCAATAACTAAGTTGTCATATAGAATAAAACTGCAGAAACAGAATACTGGAGCAGGGACACAAATCCCCTTGACCAATAATGATTTCACTAGTAAACCACAGTGCTGACTCCTGAAGACTTGTTTTATGAAATACATGGACATGATCTCGCGTTTTCTGTTACTGTCATTGTATCTGCAACTTCCATTATTATTGCTAGCATTTTCAGTTTTTTAAACAATAACTTTACTGCATATTTTAGTTAAGTTAAATTAAGTTAAACCCCAAAATAGAATTAAGATAGTGACACATAATCAGATTATGTCTAATTTGCCTTTACTAATACCTTTATTAATGATTTAATGGTTGGGCCTTTATTAATGATTTAAAACCCAAGTCACATTAAATGATCAAGCTACCTAATAATTATTTTATAGGGAAAAAATACAACACTTGTGTTAATTTTGATTTTGATTATTTATAACTCTGGGCAATTATGGCCCAAACCATCTTAATATGGGTAAAAAATACGGTATTCAGCATCTAAAATTGTATTTTGAATTGTGTGCTTGCAGTTGTAAATTACATGGGGAGGCCGATTCACTATGGGTCGAATATCGAGGGTTAATTAACCCTCGATATTCGACTGTGAACTAAAATCGTTCGACTTCGAATATCGAAGTCGAACGATTTTGCGCAAATCCTGCGATCGATCGATCGAAGGATTTTTCGTTCGATCGAACGATTAAATCCTTCGAATCGAACGATTCGAAGGATTTAAATCCAACGATCGAAGGAAAATCCTTCGATCAAAAAATCACAGGCAAGCCTATGGGGACCTTCCCCATAGGCTTACATTGACTTCGGTAGCTTTTAGCTGCCGAAGTAGGGGTTCGAAATTTTTCTTAAAGGGACAGTACTTCGACTATCGAATGGTCGAATAGTCGAACGATTTTTAGTTCGAATCGTTCGATTCGAAGGTCGTAGTCGAAGGTCGAAGTAGCCCATTCGATGGTCGAAGTAGCCCAAAAAAACTTTGAAATTCGAAGTTTTTTTTATTCTAACCCTTCACCCGAATTTAGTGAATCGGCCCCTTTATGTCTGTGAAAAAACATGTACATTTTTATAGGTGATTGTTTAAGACACATTTATATGCTGCTAGCTCAATAAAAATTGTAATTTAACTATGCATAAAATTAATTTTATTATATATATACTATATATATCTATATATATCTATATATATCTATATATATATCTATCTATCTATATATATATCTATATATATATCTATATATATCTATATATAGATATATAGATATATATATATATATATATATATATATATATATATATATATATATATATATATATATATATATATATATATATATATATATATATATATATATATATATATATATATATAGATATATATTGTAACAGAAATGCTGGGAAATTGGTTGAAGGGGTGTATGTGTCATCCAGATTTCTGTAATACTGTTTTTAAGCAACCAGGTAAATGTTCATTTTTTCACGGGTCTGTGGCTAGCTGTAATAGCCGGGGAAAAGGACCCAGTTTACGAGAGTGTTGCGTGTTGGGCGGGATCCGATTCCAGATGGAGAGTCTGGGTTTGCCCAACACCTGAGAGAGGAACAGGTGTTCTCTCTCCTTAAGTAGGGAAGGGATTGTGTGTGTCTCACTCTCTCAGTCCTGGGGAAAAGAGCAGGCAGTGCAGGCCTGTGAGAGAGCCAGATTCATGTGAGTACGTGCTGTGCCACAAATACTGTTTTCTGTTAGGTACTGGATGTTAGATCCTCACCTCATTAGTTAGGAGCTGATTGTTTAGTTAGTGCTGGACAGGCAAGGTTTTATTTTCATTTTTGTTTGTTTTGATTCATGTCTTCCTGCCAACCAGACAAATAAAACTGGTTGCGGCCAGTTGCACATTACCTGCCAGTTTTGTGTTGTTTTGCACAAAAACAACACAGGAGACGACGACCCTGTTACCTCAAACGGTTACAATATATATATATATATATATATATAGATATATATATATATACATTTTTTGTATTATTATGTTTTGATGTATCTGTTATATTTGTGTTGTGCATGGTATCTTCATGTGTTCCAAGCAAAATGGTTCATCTCTTTTATGGATACACTCAAAAACCAGGTCAAGGTGTCTAGTGAAAAAGATCTGCAGATATCATGGGGCTCATTTATTAATGCTCCGCAGCACTGAATTTAGTGCTTGCTCCACATCTGCCAGGGTAGTAAGTTCACACTTTTGAAAAATGACATAGGTTTCAGATTCTCATTTCTCCTGCAATTCAGCATTTATTTTCCTTTCAGAAGCTTTTCAGTGCTCTTCCATCATTCTTATAACGAACAGAAAAAAACCCAAAATAAAGTATGCCCAAGCCCACACAATCACAAGATTATTGATGCCATGCAATATAACACTTAAATACTGAACAGACCCGAAAAATGCATGTTCTCACTCCCCAGATATTAAAGAAAATCCACAACATAAAACCAGATAAAATCACATCATGAAGTTAAAATGTTTTAAAGCTGGGACAACCCCCTTTCTATCTTGATTCTTTAGTAAAATGCCTATTCAATATGATGTGCTGTGAAACCACTATTAAATATACAGTAGTAGGGTCATAATTCCTAATAAATATATATTTAAGGGCCCTCCACTTATGTCACCAAGTCCAGTCCAGATCAATTGTCCTTTTTATCCAATTGTCACTGTTATAGGAACATCTACAACACTTAACAACTTAACTTGTTCCCAGCTACTTTTTTTTTTTTTACAGTTAATGATTTTTTTTTAAAATATCATGGGGTAGGGTGGTATAGTATGTTGTCCTATTATAAAAAAGTAATGGCAAGCCGAGTACTTAAAGGAGAATGAAAGGCATCCTGCACTTGGGGGTGCAAAATGTTAGGCACCCCAAAGTGGTTTATTGACTTACCTGAAACCCCAGGCCGGTGCTCCTATCAGCAGAAAAATGCACTGGCTGGAGGTTATACCAGTGAGCTCCACGGAGCGATTTTCTATTTCGTTTTCTATTTTCTTCACGCGGCTGCTCATGCGTGGTAGAAAGAAAAGCTGAGCTTTAACTAAAAAGTTGGCTATTTCGTTCAACTGCGCATGCGTCTGGCCCAGAAAATTTGAAGCAAGAAGAAGCCGGTCAGTTGTATCCATTGTGTCTATGTCAGACATATGTGCATAATGAGCAAGAATTGAAATTATGTGCATGTAACATAGTAAGTAACATAATAAGTAAGGTTGAAAAAAGACACATGTCCATCGAGTTCAACCTTTTTTTTTTATTAACTACCTATCTGACAGTTGATCCAGAGGAAGGCAAAAAAACCCATCTGAAGCCTCTCCAATTTGCCTTAGAGGGGGAAAAATTCCTTCCTGACTCCAAAATGGCAATCTGACTAGTCCCTGGATCAACTTGGACTATGAGCTATTTCCCATAACCCTGTATTCCCTCACTTTGCTAAAAAGCTATCCAACCCCTTCTTAAAGCTATCTAATGTATCAGCCTGTACAACTGATTCAGGGAGAGAATTCCACATCTTCACAGCTCTCACTGTAAAAAAACCCCTTCCGAATATTTAGGCGGAACCTCTTTTCTTCTAATCGGAATGGGTGACCTCGTGTCAGCTGGAAAGACCTACTAGTAAATAAAGCATTAGAGAGATTATTATATGATCCCCTTATATATTTATACATAGTCATCATATCACCCCTTAAGCACCTCTTCTCCAGCGTGAACATCCCCAATTTGGCCAGTCTTTCCTCATAGCTAAGATTTTCCATACCTTCTACCAGCTTATTTGCCCTTCTCTGTACCCTCTCTAATACAATAATGTCCTGTTTGAGTGATGGAGACAAAAACTGTACGGCATATTCTAGATGGGGCCTTACAAGTGCTCTATAAAGTGGAAGAATGACCCCCTCCTCCCTTGACTCTATGCCCCTTTTAATACAGCTCAAGACTTTATTTGCCCTTGATGCTGCTGACTGGCATTGCTTGCTACAACCAAGTTTATCATCTACAAGGACTCCAAGGTCCTTTTCCATAATAGATTTGCCTAGTGCAGTCCCATTAAGGGTATATGTGGCTTGGATATTTTTACATCCCAGGTGCATGACCTTACATTTATCAACATTAAATCTCATTTGCCACTTAGCTGCCCAGATGTGTGCTTTACAACATGGCCACCCACCCTCGGAGCTCCCTCCTGGTGTAGGCAGCCTAATGCTGTTGTGGGTGTTCGCCCCAACTAGAGTACAGGCTCTGTTAGCTGCACCTTTGGTGGAGAAAAACACATTAAGATGACAAGTGTCCTAATTTATATATTACCCTTTATCACTAATTATTCAGGGTTAGCAAGGCCAATTCCAACAGAATAATAAAACTGTGGAACTGTGAGAATAAATTCTCTTGAATAAGCAGTACTGTAAAAGTTAGCATTCAGTGAATTGATTCGGAAAGCATTTATGATGGTTATACAAAATAAACTAATTAAAGTTCAAACTTGAAGCAGCAACTGTACTGCATATGTTTAGCAAATGTAGAAATTATGACAAAATAAAACCCTGGAACATCTCTAAAAATGTTGCATTTCATTTAACAGATGCAAATGTTGAAGCTCTGTATATATACCAAGCCTAAGGTATCCACTGTGACAATAATCTTATAATGCATAGAGATAAGAAATATGCTAATATTTTGAATATACACTTCTCCCATTTTCCATGGCTTATCACTGACCTAGGGTAAAGGTTACCATTGGGAATGTGCATCATGTACAGTATCGTGCATATGAGGCTGGTATACTTTGCATTGATGGGCAACTCCTGCTACAGCACAGAGCAAAAAGCATGCTCTATATAGAAAATAGTCATGTTTTGTTTTTTTGCAAGACACTGCTGTATTCCAGCAATGTGTCTACCTCCTACCATTCAAATAAATCTAAAGAGGTACATACCCACTCTGTACAGTACAGTGAAGAAACTTTTGACCATGTTTAACTCGTATCCCAAATACTGATCTAATTTAACAAAAGCACACACTTTTTACATGAATAGAATAGCAAAATCACAACTGAATCATTTCATGAGACGCATCATATGAACCCCTGCATTCATGATATTCATAATGTGACCCCCAGCATTTTATGTTAATCATAGTGTTCCCCCTACAGCATTTCATGATCATCATCCTGTGCCCCACCAACATCCATGATATTCAAAGGGTGACCTCTCAGCATTTAATGATATTTACAATGTGACCCCCAGCATTCCCCCAGCATTTCATGATATTCACAGTGTGACCCCTCAGCATTTCATATCCACAGTGTGACCCCCAGCATTTCATGATATTTATAGTGTGACCCCCAGCATTTCATGATCATCTCCATGTGGCCCCCAACATCCATGATATTCACAGTGTGACCCCTCAGCATTTCATGATATTCGCAGGGTGACCCCCAGCAAGAGCATGGCCCTCCTACTGTGCCAAGCATAGTTTTAAACAAAAAGCAGTAACTTCTATAATTTCTATTGCCATTAACTGATTTTTTGTAAAGGAAGTATGTTCCTAAATGGTCCCAAGTGCATTAACACCATGGCCCTCTCTAGATTTTAACGATTTATTTTTTATTTGCCATTATATAGTACTTTTCCCCCATTGATTACCTGCGTTCCTTTGTGGACTTAGCTTAGTCCTTTCAGGCATTACAGTAGTTTTATCTATTCACAGTTCTGTGCTTCGCCTCCCTGAAACTTCACTGTATGATGATTAAAATCTTTCCTTCAGAACACGTGCACAAAAACTTGGGTCCAAAAAGGGAAGCGGTCAAAGGCAGCGACCCACACATGTGGTGAAGCAGTTATTCATCCATACTCTTGAAATATTAGCTAAATATTAGTAAATTAATATTACCTAAAAGTTGCTGAGTTGCTTTGTAGTTCTGGACATGCTATGGAGGCACAAATAAGTTGAGGTACGTGTCAGTGACACAAAATAGATGAAATGGCACACACTCCTGCGACAAAACATGTAGGTTAAAATTTCTTGATCTTTATTCCATAGGTTAAAATCAAATATCCTAACTAGTTTTGTATCTAGAGATACGTAATCATAGGCACTGTACTAAAACTAAAAAATTGTCAGAGGCCAGCTTCCCCTTTAAATAAAGATGTATACAATATATTCACTCAAATGCTAATACTGCCTCACTAATCAAGCAAAAAGTAGCAAAATAATGCAAATGTGAGAAAAAAAACATGTTTTTTGTCACATATTTTAAGATAGCAACTGGGTTGTAATGACCCTTCTAGATTATTCCAGTGAATATAAGAACCATTCAGAATTGCTAAACCCAACTACCTTGACCTTGTTAAGTTTCAGGTTAAGCAACTCTGAGGAACTCATGAAAGTTTTAATAAATAGGAAAAAATGTAAACAAATAGAAATCCTTCAAGATTCCCCATCTGATAATTACCCTACTGAGAAATCAGATTTAGTAGAGTGCAGATTATGCTTTGTGTTATTGATCAGTATAGGTTCCAATGTATAATGTAATGCCAACTTTAGCTTTTTTAAAGGTTAACAAAATTAGGTTTTCTAGATAAAACACATCTATAATATTTTTACTATATATATATATATATATATATATATATATATATATATATATATATATATATATATATATATAGTAAAAAAAATATAAATATCAATATATATATGAAACAGAACTTGAACTTGAAAATGAATCAATCAATAATTACAGTAAATCCCTGGCTTCAGTTTATATAATACAATGTTTGTGTAGGGTGGTTTGTACAGTTTAATAAATTCTCTAGAAAAAGCACTACTGTAAATTTTTTATAGTGTTCAGTGAACTAATTCCAAAAACATTTATTTAATGGTTATAACAAATAAACTCATTAAAGTTCAAACTTGAAGCAGCAACAGACCTGCATATGTTTTGTAATATAGAAATTATGACTAAATAAAACATTGGAACATCTCTGAATATGTTGTATTTCATTTGGCAAATGCAAATGAAAAATCTCTGAATAAATACCAGACCTAAGGCACCAACAGTGACAGTTCTGTCATTATGGATATTGGTAGAAAATGGGTAGCTATCTTTAATATGTGCTTTCTCGTGATTTATAATAGCAACACATAGGTAGATAGATTGTATTTTTAGCTTCAGTTTAATAAAATACTATCTATTTATCTATCAAACAACAACAAATGCAAAAACAAATGCAATATCTAGTAATATCCTAGCAAAAAGGCAGAGCTGAGAAACTATGTGCGGATGGGAAGTAAATGTTTCTTGGTGTATTCTATAGCAGTGCTGTCCAAGTGTTTTTGTATATAGTGGGACAGATGGTTCACTATGCTTCAGATACAGGGGCCAGATAATAATAAAACCATTATGTCATCCAAAGAATTGAGTAGTCTAGGGGCAATAACAATCTCTTGAAGGGTCATATCTGTTCCAAGAACTCTAGTTGTACAGCCCTAATCTAAAGAATGTATTTTGTTCAAAATATTAATTTTTACAAAAATCCTACTGACAGGATCAGACTGCCCCCCCCGAGGGAATTATCTGCGCTGGTGGTGACAGTAATCATCATGGCAGTGCATTGTACTGGAGCTGGAGAAGTGATAATTTTGTATTCTACCATTATCTAGTGGCATACTGATACATTCATACCTCCCAACATTGAAAAATGGAAATGGACAAAAATATCTGCCACATGCAGCGCGGCAACATTTTAGACCACTCCCATTTTATAGCCACACCCCTCATTGCCATGTCCATTTTACAAAATTTGGCAGGTTATGAAAGTTTGAACACATTTATGTAAGTTAATATAACAGTTTGGCGAATGAAGTCGAAATTGCCCTTTACGCTGTGAGTCTCAGTACTCCCAGAGAACTTTATTTATTTTAGATACAAAATCCCCCGTATCTTTTTCTGGTGTTGGTGCAGGAGATCCAAGAGAAACCGCATAAAACAAGACAGTTGGAGGGTATGTAGATTTAGATGTCAGACCTTCAAAGCAGATCTATATACAGTATGTCACCTTCAAGGCAATATATGGTATAATATGTACCATTTATGTGTAAAAAACTTGCAATTTTGAAACATTGCATTTTCTATTGATTGATTGAACAATGCTCTAGGATGGTTCACTTCAACAGATAGTTGCTGCAGATGATCTGCTCACTATTATTAAACATCCACTGATGGATTGGACTGACAACGTGAGGCATTGACATTGCTCAACCCCCTTTGGTGCTCTCTGTGTGTACTTGCATACTGTATGTAACAGCATGTAATGGAAGTACTCCCCCTTCACGTATTGTTTTATTAAATAATTCACTGTATAATGAAGTTTTGCACACTACAGTGGTTCATATTTTGCAGTGTAAGCTCTTTGACCCACAAAGAAAAAACTGTTGGCCTACCCTACAAAAGAGCTGTCCCACTGTCAGAATGTCTGAAGCTCCTTCTCTTCCTCCAGGCTAAATAGCTTTTCTATAGGAAACTTTATAAACTACACAATTGCATAGAAACAATAATAAAATGAGCTACAGTAAATTAACAATTTTACAATGAAAACAACTCCCCGTCCTTAAAGGGGATCTGTAGCGGAAATGAAATTTTTATATAAGCTGCATCATACTGAAATTTCTAAATACGATCAATTAAAAATTCTGTACCATTTCTGAAATAATCAAGTCTATCTTCACTATCCCTCTCTCAGCATCTATTTCGCTTCATTGTGTCTTCATGCAGGAGTTGGGTGTCAGATATTCATTGACAGTTGATCTAATACATCTTATAGTGGGGGGCTCCTTTTACCTAGAAGATGTATTAGATTTCACTGTATTGCTATCACCATACATCATGTCTCTCTACATGCAGGATTTGTGCAAAAGGCAGTTATTTTGTTAGATTTTGTTTGTACTGGAATCAGTTATTTGAGTGAGCTCTAATATATCTGATAGGAAAGGAGTCTCCCCAAAAGATATATTGAATCTAACTGTCAATGAATATCTGACACCCAACTGCTGCAAGAAGAGAGAATGAAGAGAAACAGATGCTGAGAGAGGGATAGTGAACATAAACTTGATTATATCAGAAACATTGCATATTTTTTAATTGATTGTATTTAGAAAGTTTCCTATTTCAGTATGATGAAGCGCAGTGCCGGACTGCCCCCCCCGGCCTCTTGTGGGCCCCGCCGGCCAAGATCCGCTTCTTAGTGGCACGGCACAACCCCACTTTTTCAGGGGTCGCAGTGAAATAAAAATGTTGCACAAACGCGGCGTCATGCGCACTAGCGCGCCACGCACACATAGGTACCTGGCACCGCGCATATGCAGATACGCGATGCAGCACGCCTGAGTGGTATTCGGAGGGGGGCCCTGGGTCAGTGGCCCAGTGAGCCCCAAGCCCCCCAAGTCTAACCCTGATGAAGCGTGTATTACATTTTCAGTTTTGTTTAGTTCCCCTTAATAAACTGCATTCAGTGTTAAAAAGATCATACTTTGGTAGTTAAAGGAAAACTATACCCCCAAACAATGTAGGTCTCTATAAAAAGATATTGCATAAAACAGCTCATATGTAAAATCCTGCTTCATGTAAATAAACCATTTTCATAATAATATACTTTTCTAGTAGTATGTGCCATTGGGTAATCATAAATAGAAAATTACCATTTTAAAAAATAAGGGCTGCCCCCTGGGATCGTAGGATTCACTGTACTCACAAACATACCAACAAACCATACATGTTAGGTCACATGAACCAATTAACAGACTTCCACACTTCTTCCTGTTACAGTTAGAGTTGTAGTATTTCTGGTCAGGTGACCTCTGAGACAGCATAGAGACCATCACAAAATGGTGGCTCAAGGCAAGAGATGTAAAAGGGCAATATTTACTTAAATATATATTCCAGTTTGGTAAGATTCTTTAATATGCCACTTAATATGATATGAACTATCTGTTGCTTAAGTATTCATTTTGGGGGTATAGTTTTCCTTTAATGGTCTGTCTTCTTACATGCACATCTCTAAACCAAAAACTTTATGTACCATCAAGAATACTGCATGAAATACTACCAATTTTAGGATATTAAAAGTCATCTTGGAGTTTCAAGAGCTGTATAAATGCACTTCCTATTTGACCTTGTGCCTTGATTTAATCACTGATGATGTCCATTAAGCTGTTAAGGTATATACATATGGTTTGTTATGTTGGTTGCTAACACAATAGGGGTAATTTATAACTTGCTTCCGTGGTGTAAAGAGCAGCACCATGGTGAGGCATGGGCATATAACTTACCCTATATTACTTGCCGTACAATTGCATGCCTCTCTCAATGTGTGTGTATATATATATATATATATATATCAGTATATATCCGACTCATTTTCAAATGATTTGCAGTCTTCTAGTATTATGCAAAGTTGTTGTACTAATGACCGACCTGCCTTGCCTTGCCTTGTGCTTTGCTTCATTAACTTGGAGAATTACATTTTTCATTGGCCTGAATTCAGAATATGCTAATACATTTCCTTCCTTATTTAAAGGCATTATGAAAAATGACAGCAAATTACTGAAGTAAATAAAAAAAATTTTAATTGTAGTATTATTGTTTTTCCTTCTGCAATATGGAATAGATTCTGTGGCCAAAATAATTTGACGGTAACGTTTATTAAATTCATGATAGAAATTGCATGCATTACTGACACACACTCATTGCTGCTTTTTAAAATATTGCTGAAAGCATTCTGAAAACATAACATTAAGGGCAGATTTATCAAAGGTCGAGGTAAATTTTCGAATTGAAAATTTTTTAATACTTTTGTGTACTTAGACTAGGGAATAGTAATAATAAAAAAATCGAAAATTCGAATATCGAAATTTATCTTGTACTTTCTCTTTAAAAATTCGACTGACAATCTAAAACCTGACAAATTGCGGTTTTAGCCTATGGGGGACCTCCTAGAACCTAAACTTTTTTGGGGAAAAATGCGATATTCCTTCTATTTGATCCATTCGAATTTGGCCGAATACGGACCTATTCAATCGAAAATGGACCTATTCGACCCAAAAAAAACTTCAACTTAATTTCGGTTGGTCTTTTTTAATTAGAATTTTGACATTTTTTTCAATTCGAAAATTTGACCCTTGATGAATCTGCCCCTTAGCCTAGCATTGTTTGCTGCTTTAATCAAGCAAAGTAACCATTTACAAGTGTTGGCCTGCCTGGAGTATTGCAGAGCGTGGACAGTAATAAATGCATCAACCCAGTATAGATTTGCACCTAAAGCAAGCTCCTGAATTTTTTTAATGAAAAATGTTTTTTTTGTGAATCTGTCCCATTTGAAAAAAGCAAAAAATTAGCAAAACGCATTGGACTCATTGGGCGTTAAAATTGTTTTATGTGCAACACATTTTTACAAGTGCAACAATTTTTTCTTACTCCAAATGCATCAAAGACAATGGGCATTTTTCTTGTGATGACTTTTTTGTCTTGGCGACTTAATTATTTCAGTGGCTTTTTAGTCTTATACGAAAGAAGAACCGCTCCAAGTTTAACACTTCCTGTTTGCTGCTCCAAACGGGTGCTCAGTCCGCAGCGTCCCCACTGCTAGAATTCACATAGATATCCAAAGAAAAGGACGGCACTCCAATACATGGAATAAATATTTATTCCAAACACATACAAGGATCCAACGCCCTACGCGTTTCGGGAATCACTCCCTTAATCATAGGCATGCATCTTGGACCAAACGGACAGGTTATATACACAATATCAATAGTGACCCCTACTGGGCCCAATGTAGTAATACAAGTTAAAAACATATGTGTTTTATTAACCATTAAAACCAGTCTACTAAAGGTCAAAACCTCGTTTTCCATATTAAAAGAACTGACAATCCTTCTAAGAATGTGTGAAAATATATAAGATTAATTATCTGCTCTGGAGAATAGGTAGCTGGTAATAAATACTTGATAACTTATCATCCGCAAGGAAAGGGTAAACCTTTGCGGTAAAAAAAGGGTTTCAGGATATATGTCTGTGGCATAATACATATGAGTGTAAAGAAACAATGTAGTCAAAAAAAGTAGTAAATGGGAAAAGTATAAAGAAATAGGACATCAGTTGAAGGTAGGAGGAGTGGAGAGGTATGTATTTAGAACTAGAACCCAGTCCAATTAGTGGCCCCAACACCCTAATATAAATATAATAAATCATATCTGGTGTTCAGACCATTCGGTAACCTAGTCTCCATTTTTAGGATCCAAAACGCCTCTCTCAAATTTAGTAGATGCTCAGTATCTCCACCCCTAAGAGGTAGTTTCACCTGTTCAATAACTTTCACCGACAAATCACGGATTCCTTTTTTCGAGCATATAGCAAAGTGTTTCCCCACGGGGGTCCCCTCATCCTTATTCTCAATCGATCTAATGTGTTCTCGTATCCTTTCTTTTAAACAACGGGTAGTGCGGCCCACATATTGCCTATTGCAACTCAGACATTCCAATAGATAAACTACGTTCCTGGTGTTGCAATTAAAAAAGCCGTTACTCTGGAACACACTACCCGTTGCACTAGATCTGAAGGTTGTCCCCGTAGAGATAACTTTACAGGTTTTACAGATGTTGGCCCCGCATCTATAGCTGCCCTTAGTAGACAGCCAATTACCTCTGTGGCATTTACGACCTGTAGCCACTAGACTCGGCGCCAGCATTCTCCCTAAAGTGGGTGCTTTCCTCGAAACGCATTTGACATTGGTGGCAGATAGAACGCTTGACAATTTTTCATCATTAAACAGTACTGGAAGATATCTTCTAACAACATTACAGATTCTCACAAACTCCTCACTGTACTCTGTGAGGAGTTTGTGAGAATCTGTAATGTTGTTAGAAGATATCTTCCAGTACTGTTTAATGATGAAAAATTGTCAAGCGTTCTATCTGCCACCAATGTCAAATGCGTTTCGAGGAAAGCACCCACTTTAGGGAGAATGCTGGCGCCGAGTCTAGTGGCTACAGGTCGTAAATGCCACAGAGGTAATTGGCTGTCTACTAAGGGCAGCTATAGATGCGGGGCCAACATCTGTAAAACCTGTAAAGTTATCTCTACGGGGACAACCTTCAGATCTAGTGCAACGGGTAGTGTGTTCCAGAGTAACGGCTTTTTTAATTGCAACACCAGGAACGTAGTTTATCTATTGGAATGTCTGAGTTGCAATAAGCAATATGTGGGCCGCACTACCCGTTGTTTAAAAGAAAGGATACGAGAACACATTAGATCGATTGAGAATAAGGATGAGGGGACCCCTGTGGGGAAACACTTTGCTATATGCTCGAAAAAAGGAATCCGTGATTTGTCGGTGAAAGTTATTGAACAGGTGAAACTACCTCTTAGGGGTGGAGATACTGAGCATCTACTAAATTTGAGAGAGGCGTTTTGGATCCTAAAAATGGAGACTAGGTTACCGAATGGTCTGAACACCAGACATGATTTATTATATTTATATTAGGGTGTTGGGGCCACTAATTGGACTGGGTTCTAGTTCTAAATACATACCTCTCCACTCCTCCTACCTTCAACTGATGTCCTATTTCTTTATACTTTTCCCATTTACTACTTTTTTTGACTACATTGTTTCTTTACACTCATATGTATTATGCCACAGACATATATCCTGAAACCCTTTTTTTACCGCAAAGGTTTACCCTTTCCTTGCGGATGATAAGTTATCAAGTATTTATTACCAGCTACCTATTCTCCAGAGCAGATAATTAATCTTATATATTTTCACACATTCTTAGAAGGATTGTCAGTTCTTTTAATATGGAAAACGAGGTTTTGACCTTTAGTAGACTGGTTTTGATGGTTAATAAAACACATATGTTTTTAACTTGTATTACTACATTGGGCCCAGTAGGGGTCACTATTGATATTGTGTATATAACCTGTCCGTTTGGTCCAAGATGCATGCCTATGATTAAGGGAGTGATTCCCGAAACGCGTAGGGCGTTGGATCCTTGTATGTGTTTGGAATAAATATTTATTCCATGTATTGGAGTGCCGTCCTTTTCTTTTGGATATCTATGTGATTCCCGAAACGCGTAGGGCGTTGGATCCTTGTATGTGTTTGGAATAAATATTTATTCCATGTATTGGAGTGCCGTCCTTTTCTTTGGATATCTATGTGATTTTTAGTCTTATAGCATCGTAGTCAATGGGCATTTTTCTTGTGGCAACTTTTTCGTCCTGGCAAATTTTTTGTCTCAGAGATTTTTTTGTCCATGGGCAACAATTTTATCTTGGTGACTGTTTTGTAACAGCAAAGGTTTTCGCAGCAGACTTTAGCTGCCGTTTCGCAAAAAAAAAAATTGGATATGGCGAAATGCAGAAATTCGCCGCAAATCCATGTCTGCTGAAATTTGTTCATTACTAATTTTCATCTCAACTTTTAAGAAATCATCATTTACAGTAAAATATATCTTAGCTATACATATTAATAAACATTATCCTGATGTTTTCTGCTTAGAGATCACCTGACCAGAAATAATTCAGATCTAATTGTAACTGGAAGAAGTGTGCAAGTAAAAGACACAACTCTGTTCATTCATTGGGTGAAGTAGCATTTATAGAGACTCTTAATATTCAAGGTCATCATTTCCTTTTCAGAGTAAGAGAAAATATGACAGACAAGGGTGATTCTATTCCAAATCTAGACTTTGAAAAACAGGGGAGGTTGCTGACAAGACTCTGTGTTGTACATCTTGCATCTGCAATAAACCTTCAATTTTATCAGCTATTACAAGTGACCTCAAATATAGGCAAAGCTGGAGTAAATTAGATGCAGAGTATTAAACCAGTCTTACAATACTTGTGCAGAATATCTTCTCTCTAATGATTCAGCTCAATGTTCATCATCTAATGACCAATTCACCCTTGTACGATGTAACAAACTATTTGTGGTCTGAAATGTTTAATCCCCAATCCATCTTTCTAACATTTAAATCCCTTTTCCCCACAGTGCTTAAACATACAATCATGGGTTATCTGTTTTTCCAGAACCTGAACGGCAAGAGTTCTATTAACAAAGACTTTAAAATGTAAAAACTATAAAGGAAATAATTTCACTTCAGAAAAAAAAACGATGTGGCTTATATGTTTATAATGCTTATTCATTTTGACTAGGAAACTGTGTTTTAATTTCTAAGGGAAATGAAAATGCCTCTATTTTATATGCACATCTCCAAATGTCCCAGATGTTTGCAACTAAAGAAGACTTGTAATCTCCATAAAATATGTCCCTGCTCCCAAGAGACTTAATTTATATCATTACTATGCTTTAAATGCAAACCTCTGCATTGCTTGAGAATTAAATGAACATCTATATTTCACTTGCAGGCAAGACCATATTGCTGCACATTTTCACAAAAAATATAGGTTGTGCTGTATAGACTTCTACTTTACCATGCAGTAGTCCATATCCACTTGGTGCATGGGAAACATTTAGGGGGTTATTTAATAAACTCTGAATGCAAAAATCACGAAAAATTTGTGATTTTTTTTTATAAAGTAATTTATTAAACCCAGAGTATGGAAAAGTCAGAATCTGAAAATCCGGCAACTCAGACCTGTCGAGGATGCATATAAGTCAGTTGAAGAAGTCCCAATGATATTGTTTTCAGGTGAGAAATCCGAAAAAATTGTGAAAATCAGATAAAAGATCCGAAAAAAGTGAAAATCAGATTTTTCAAGATTTTTTCCCGCAAACAAATTTGTGTATTAATAAGTGTATTAATAAATAAGACCAAAAACCCGTGCAGATTTGGTCGGAGTTTTTTTCAGAAAATATTGAGAAAAATTCAGACTTTGATAAATAACCCCCTTAGCATTATGACTTATGAAAGACATGATTCATGAAGGCTTACACCAATACTTACACCAATATAACAATATAGAATTCACATACAGTATTCACAAAGCCTTACTCTTACACACTGTATATTTCTTGTGTTGGATATTTTCTCAGAGACAGAGATATAACACTGCTACGGTTAAAAAAAAAACATTCTAGTTTTCAAATTGTATTTGAGATTTGGCAGACTAATTGAAAATGGTGTGTTGAATGTAGAGTATTGCTGCATTCTAATTTATTTTCAATGTTTTACACAACTGAGTTTTCAATTCAATGGAAGTTCTAAAAAATAAGCACAAATTCGAGTTTGGTGAGTTTTTTTATTTGAAAAATTTTAAATATTTTGTTTCCACGTTGTACAAACTTTAGGCATTTTAATCAATTACCTGATATGTACCCAGACAATCTCCCCACAGACACCCTTGGGGTAATATCTTGCCTTGGTGAACTGGTGACCTGCTGGTTGTTATGTGGCACACAGATATCTACTGGTTCACTGTTATTGTTATCCTTGTGTTTCCTGGTAGGCATGGTGGACTCAGCTAATCTGGCTACAGGTGCTCTGTATCAGATATAATTGTTGTTGGACCTTGCACACCCTACCTACTTGGCGGAACAAGGATGCCTGGTGCACAAAGGTGGGTGCTCAGCCACCTCCCAACAGTCATTGGCCTGGCTATTTAACTCCCTGCTATGCACTGACTCTCTGCCCATTATAGGTCAAGCTTGCTTGCTCCTGGGTGTTCTGAATAATGATTTGTGTGTTCCTTGATGCATTCTCTTGTCTCCTGTGTGTTTTCCTGGCCCTGACCTCAACTTGTTCCTGATCTTGAGTTTGCTTCACAATTCTGCTGCTGTTATCTGGTACTGACATGGCCTGTCTGACTGCCTCCAGCTCTGTCCTTACTGGCACATTGCCTGCCCCTGTGGCAGTACTGGATTCTTGTGTGGAAATTACTGGCAGCATCTGAGTAGTTTAGGGCCAGGCCCAAAGCAAAAGGTGGATGTTCTAGGCAGAATACAGAAATCCATTCACTATCCTGGAGTTTGGGTTTGCCATATGTATGCTTGGTTTTAACTGAACCTAGGGCTTCAACTCTTGGAAAGCAAGAGCTACATTAAAGGGATAGTTTATCATTAAGTTAACTTTTAGTATGTTATAGAACGAACATTTCTTAGTAACTTTTTAATTTTTTTAATAATGTTTTAAATGATTTGCCTTCTTCTTTTGATTCTTCCCAGCTTTCAAATGGGGGTCACTGACCTGAGAAGGAGAATAGATGTTTATCATTTTGTCATATGATAAAAAATACACATAACTGGGTTTGACAGCACCGGTAAAGTAGTTTTCATTAGATTCATGACTTTCGTCTGATGTATTATAAGCAGGTTGAAACAATTGTCAGTATTATTTTAGCCATGGTATTAGGACATACTACTATTATTGTGTCTATTTAACTCAACAAAAGTTCCTCTTAGCTTGCTATACATGGCTATGCACCAGAGATCACCAACCTCTTTTTTACCCATGAGCTACATTCAGATATAAAAAAAGAGTTGGGAAGCAACACACATATAAAAGATGTTTCTGGTGGTACAAAATAAGCTGTGATTGGCTATTTTTGTAGCCCCTGTGTGGACCAGCAGCCTATAGGAGGCTGTTGTTTATGCAACCAAAACTTTCCTCCAAGCCTGAAAATTAAAAATAAGCACCTGCTTTGAGGCCACTGAGAGAAACATCCAAGAGGTTGGTGAGAAACCTATTGCTCATAAGCCACTGTTTGGGGATCACTGCTCTACAATGAAAAGATGATGTACTATATAATAAGGAGAAAGTTAAGATATATTCAACATTTTGCACTGTGCCACTGTATACACACAATCCATTCATTCAATATTCAAAAGCATGAAACTGACATTTTTAACAAAACTGACAGATATGTCTTCTCAGCAGAATGTGTGCTTTGATCAGTTGAAGATTAGTATGATCAGTGGGATGCTAGAGTTCATGGCTGCCGTTGAACTCCACTCTGAATCATTACACCTCAATGCAAATTATAAATTGGATTAAGGGTTTGGAATTTTTTTTGGTAAACAGGAAAAATTCTGTATTTTTTTTACCATAATTATTGTTACAGCTTAAAACAAAAATGCCTAACATTAATATAATAGACCCTTCTTTCTTATGACATTCACATCTGCATACATTTTTTGTTTCATCCAGTAAAAAACATTTTGCTACTTTCAAAAAAAGGAAATAAAAACCACGAAAAACTCTACTACAATACTTTGCCAAATAAAACCAGTCAAGGTCCTATAGAATTCAATGGGAGCTATGCTGTTGACATTTTTTTAGCCATTAAGACTTTTCGAGGTTTTCAGATTCTTTTTACTAGTAATTGTCTTTTCACAATTTTTAAATTCCGATCTTTTAAAAACGTTCACAGCATTTGTGGTTTTAGAGAAAATGAATTCAATTGTGCTTTCAAAAAAGCTCTAATACCACTCAAATTTGAGCTTTAATAAACGTGCCTCCAAGTGTACAGTGAAAACAAAGCTTTCTTAAGATTGATATAGACTCTAGAAACAAGTTTGCGGATTATATTATTTTTTACACTTTAATCCCAGAGAAATTCTGTAATTGGTAATACCTGGCAGAGACCATCTGGCTTACTAACTAATGGAAGACTGTATGTGTACAACATTGCTATGCAGGATTGTGTGCACAGAACTTTTCATGAATGTGTAAACTGGTGGATATCAGTGTCAGTCTCAGTATCCAGGTGTTCAACTTTCTTTCTAAAATACTGAACTGTGCCTAGGAAATGCCATGCTGAGCATTGCCATAAATAATTTAAAACCAAAAATAAATTTAAATAACAAGACAGACAGGTTGATATGCTATAAAATATGTCCTGCTATGGAGATCCTCTTGGGCCTCTTTGATTTCAATGCATTTGGAATTTTTTGCCGTATTGCAAATTTTATCGCCGTTTTGCAAATTTTCTGCTAGACAGGACAGATTTAACCATCAATAATAGTCAAAAAAGTAGATGAAATTCACACAAGACTCAAGCAGTTTCCTACCTTTTCTACCAAGCATGGAGAAGGCAATAACTCCTGGTACAAATGGAGCAGGCTTAATGAATCATGTCACTAAAGTCCCCAAAAACAAACACCACTCACTTTCATTGAAAAGTATTTATTTACAATTGCCTGAATATCTATAAATAATGTAAGACGAGGGGAAACAATCAGTAGCTGAACTCAGATTTTCAATTCTAATAGATCTAATTCATATAAACATACATATCCTTTATAGGCACATATCTGGTAAACCACAGCATTTGCTATTTCTTTAGAAAAGAATTTCTGCTATGGATGATAGAGGAATCTCAAAAAAGTAATGGGTGAAGATTCAATCAATTTTCACAGTAGGTATGTGCTTGGCCCATTCAGCTAGTTCCTGCAAAAATGATTTCTCTGTTTCTTTTTCTAAATACCATTTCATTTTGTCATCTCATGTCCAACAAAATTCACCAGTATTTTATAAGTGATTCAACAAAGGAGACAAACAAGAGGAACAACTGTGTAAGGAATCACAGCATGGTCTCCAGCTAAAGTTAATGGCTTTCATTTATTGTAATTTAAATTAACTGTTGCAACTGCTATACAGAATAAAATATTATGTAAATACACATTATAGATACTAAAATCCCAATTTTATACAGCATATGCTTAACTACTCCAAGATAAAAATGCAGTAGCAATTAAACAAAGATTAGATATAGAGGTGTGGTCATTTCTTTTTTGCTAGACAAGTTCTTTTATTGAACATTCAGTTGACATGCTATCAGCAGCACAAATGGAAAGGCATTGTAACATTAAAATACAATCATCCCAGACCTAAAGAGAAAAGAAAAAAAACTATCTTAATCAACAACAATGGGTACCCAAAATAAACAGAAAAGCTGACTTTAGGGTGATATAGTAAAAGGCACAAATGTAGTCATAGGCTTACTTGATCAGAGACACAATACCTACCTGTCTCTTGACAGTTTGTCTTTTTTTTCCAGTATAGTATTTGCCATCTTCGCCTGAATCATTCATAGCATTTACTCATTTATGTAATGAAGGGGGTTAAGGGTCTTTCCAGTGTAACTATCCTCCTTGATTGATAAAAAGCTTTTGCTATGAGAACTCCAGTATCCAATAAACAATCACCCATGCTAATGACTCTTCAGGCTCAGATATGACCAGAATGTATATAAGGAGTGTTGCTGTATCATTATAACATCTGTTACAAGTCAGTGAGTTAATTAAGTTCATAGCATAGAGTCTCTGAATTGTGTAGTACGTTCTATCAATGAGACAAAGCTTCACTAATAGAGACCTAAGAATGTGCCCCCACTGGCCATCAGTCAAACAACTCAGGTCCACTTCCCAGCACCCCTATGCATGGGCCTCACGTCTGAATACAGGCACTTTTGTACAAAGCCTATTTTGTCTTGCTAAAGCAAAGATATTGAGCAGATGGTAATTACCTATCATAATCTTGTAAACTCTGTTATCTTAGGTTCATATTTTAACTTGATGATGGACCAGTAATATATGGGCCTATGTGGTTCAACAGTCAATATTGTCAACCAAGAAGAAGACCGCTGCTACAGAACTGGAGATCTTGTGTCTAAGTGTTAGTTCGGCATGTGCCATCTTAGCAGTAAATAACTGCTGGTCTTACAAGAGTGGAAACTTCTCTTGCCCCATATACATTTTCTAAATATTAAGTTAGAATTTGTGAACACAGCTTTAGGGATTGGTACTGAACATACCACAAGCTATATATAGCTTGTTAGAGGTCAAGTGCATGAGATGGTCTATACTGCTGATATGGAACTGGATCAGGGGATGGCAATGTAAATAACTAGATAGATACTGTAGATTCACTGGGTCATTGATTCACAAATAATATAACAGACTAAGTAGTCTTGGTTTTAGTAGTCCATACAACAGCCCATATTTTTTTAAAAAGTGCTCTGAGACAGGGTACCCTGCCCTCCCAATATACCAGTTTCAGGATAAGTGGGCTATTATCATAATAATAATAATGCCAGAATTACTTACTCTCAAAAACTAAACATCTCAGGAGCAAAATAAATAATTAGTGTTACTAATGGCAAAGTATAATATTTTTAATGGAATAAAACTCTACATGTGAAACAGTCTGTGTATTTTCTGTAGAAAATTATTTTATTTTTCTTCTAACATAGTGCTTTTAAGGGCATTTGCTCTTCCCATCAAAATGCCAACATGTTAATGAGATTCTGGCATAATCTTCAAATATCTGAAGCTTCCTTAGGGCATATAAAATATTACACTATGTGCTTCAAAGGTATGTTGATAAACTGGAGACATTTGGACACTATATTGCTAACAGCATGTTTACATTTTAATTGATCCCAACAAAAAAATATCCTAATCCTACACATATTACGTGTTTCATAAATACTTTATGCCTTGAGTGCCATTATTCATACCAATATACTGTTTATAATTAATTTGAATTAATTAGAGTATATTTAATATACAGTCATTGTTCATACAGGTATAGGATCCCTTATTCGGAAACCCGATATCCGGAAAGCTCCGAATTACGGAATGGCTGTCTCCCATAGACTCCATTTTATCCAAATAATCCACATTTTTAAAAATGATTTCCTTTTTCTCTGTAATAATAAAACAGTAGCTTGTACTTGATCCCAACTAAGATAAAATTAATCCTTATTGGAAGCAAAACCAGCCTTTTGGGTTTATTTAACGTTTAAATTAATTTCTAGTAGACTTAAGGCATGAAGACCCAAATTACGGAAAGATCCGTTATCCGGAAAACCCCAGGTCCCGAGCATTCTGGATAACAGGTCCCATACCTGTATTATTCTGTCTTACCAGCAAATGACAATATCACCAATGGTCAAATCAAATTCTTAGGTATCAATTTAATGTAAATATATTTGTGTATGATTAAGTAATTAATCTTCTTTTACAGACAATGTATGGTCAATTCAGCATCTAAGGCAATTTTACATAATTTGTTTATTAGTTAAAATAAGAAAACATCCTGAACATTGTAATGTAATATAATCAGAACTCATGAGAATCTTTAGCACTATATTTTCTTGTACTTTCAGTTTAAAACCTGAAAACCACTTGGGTCCCAAGTTCCCTTTTATGTTCTTCATCTTGCATCCTTTTCACTAATTTATTCTAGGGCCATCAGTACTTTCCCATAAAGATAGGAAATGTGAATCCACTACATAACAGCAGGGGGAGAGGGCAGAATAGGCAGAGCTGGTAGTTATCCCTTACACTGTCCTGCCTGCCAGTAATAGAAAGCTTTTGACTACTGCTAGAATTTTTCAGAATGAAAAAGATGAATGACAGAGAGAAAAAGAGAAGTGCAAGAAGGCAAAAAAGTTGACGAATAGAATAAGACAGAACCAAAGCAGAATAGTAAAGAAATCAAAATGGAAAAGAAACCTGAAGGAGACCAAACATCTATTGCAATGTTAATTGTAACCAACAATTTGCTGTCAATGTGCTCATAATCTGTTACTGGCTTTATTTTGCTGGCTTATATGGGTTTAATGTCAAAAATTACATTTTTGATAATAATAACTGAAAAATACACAATACAATACATTAATTTTAAAAGCTTTAGCACGAGGGATTTGGACAGGCTTTAGACTGCTAAGATAGATCAACGGCTGTCAGTCAATACTATGATCTGTCTCCTGTGGGAGAGTGGAGATGCATGCCCAGTCCTCTTTCAGTCAGGATTCAGAAGAGACAGAATAATATTTTTTGGAGGTAAAATGCTAATTAAAGGTTTTTTCTCTCTGCATCACTGGACACTGTAATAAAATAAAGGGAGCTGTCATTTATATTAAAAATCACCAAATAAAATGGGCATGCAATACATAATTTTCTCACATAGGGGGCTATTTCATTAAAGGCACTACGTGTTATGTAAAATTAGTTCACTAACATATTAAATATCTCAAAATCTATTATGACAACATGACAAGTATATCCCCCATTTGTAATAAAAGGCTTTGCGCAGGAGCTGTAACCAGGAAAAAACACAGATTGGGGCTAGGATGGGGGGGGAGAGGGGGCTTTGCAGCTGGAGGGAGAGGTGCCCGCCAAAGGCAGTAACCCATTGCAACCAATAAGATGTTTGCTTTTAAACAGTAGACCAGTTAATGCTACTTGGCGATTGGTTGTTATGGTTTCCTGCTCCTGGGCAAACTTTGTGCTTTTCATTTCATATGAGGGATAGTAATTTTGTCTTAATGGTTCTTGAGATATTTAATATTTTTTGTGAACTCATTTTACATAACACTTTGTTTTTTCTCTGGCTGAAAACTGTTATAAAAAGGTTATGATAACACCAGTTGGTGACTTTCCCAGGTAAAATAAACATACATTAGCAACTTGGAATGCTCAAGTGTAAACCATCGCACAAAAGAATATTGTGTAACCTGTTCTATACCATGGCTTTGAATTTTCTTTAAAGAGGTTTCTTCAATTGTGTCGCATTGCAGATTATTATAATTTGTTACTGTTGTTTGTTTTGTTGGATAAAGCACCAAGCTGCTTTGCTTATTTCTTTGGTTAGCCTTCAATATAATTCCAGTTTATAAAGTATATTACTAAATGAACTATTGACTCTAGGTTTGAGCAGTTCCAAAAATAAAAGAGAAAGGTAGCAGTGATGTGCAGTTCAAGAATAACTCAACTTGTCCCCGACACTAACCTAACCCCCAAGAACCTTCACCCAACCCTAACCCATGTGCCCTCCTATTTATATTCCTGCTCCTGCCCTGCTGTGACATCACAGTAGGGGGCGGGGCATGTGGCATGAGGAGTTGGCACTAGGAGGTTGCATCCACTCACGGCCCTCAATCTTTGTGCTTCAGTCGACCCAACCCGTGGGTCCTGCGGACTTCATCACTAGTAAGCATTATTAGATGAGAAGGAGAGGTTATTATTATAATTATCAAATTAAGATGTTATTGACACCTAACAACCGCTGTTCATTTGGGTAAGGGATCAGTAGCTAAGGTGGCATGTATGACATGGATCCAACCTCTGCACAAATATTTTGTTTTTCAGTCATCTGCTAGCATTAGGTATCACAAAATGTTGTAATAGTTTTAGCTAGATTTAAGTTGGGAGCAGGAGAAAATCTTCTCAATGGATGCCATGAATTGCCAATGCACTTGTGAATAAAACAGTGGGATTCAAGACTTTACCATGATATTCTGTAGAATTAAATTGCCTTTTATTTATTTTTGTTCTCAATATGCAAGTGTTCATAAAAAGTATGTATATGATATAAAACTAAGTTTTCCACCAAGCAAGCAGAAATAAAGTAATAAGTAATAATGTACACGACAGAGCTGAATTTTGACACACTAAAAAAAGCTAATTCAGGGAAATTATTATTAACTGAATACCATCCACTCTAAATCAGTGGTGTGCATTAAAACTTTGGAATGGAAGAGAGTGAACAAAGTCTTCTTCAGTTGCTACTTGCATATTTTATAAATCCAAATCTGGAGAACTCCCCCCTATATTTAGTGAAAGCAACTGTTAGGGGCAGATTTATCAAGGGTCGAATAGTAAATTCCAATTTTGATTAAATTTTTCTAGTGTCACAATTCACACATTTGAATTTTAATCCGAATGTAAATTTGAATGTGAGATCTATCACACCTCGACCATGAAACCAGTCCTAATTCAAATATTCGCCACCTAAAACCTGCAAAGTTAATTTACAAGTCAATGGGAGAGGTGCCTTGAGCCATTTGCAGATGTTAAAAACCTTTCTGACATTCAAGTTTCTTTTTCGGGAGAATTCGGAATTCAACCTTTGATAAATGGGCCTGCTAATGTAATATCTGCCCTGAATTCTTGGAATTTCAATAACATGCTCCCAACTCCACCATCAGGTTGCACTGCAATAAGAAAAACATGTAGATAACTGATGAACCCTTAGGTAAGAGTACAAGGGGAACAAAGCAAGAAGGCAACACAGTGAACACTGATGTATATTGTGCCCCTCTGCTTGCTTACTACGTATTATTGTTAAACAGATATTGTCGTGGGGGAAACCTGTTTTTTCAAAACACATCAGTTCATAGTGCTGCTCCAGCAGAATT
The DNA here is from genome assembly GCA_038501925.1 of Xenopus petersii. Lineage (NCBI taxonomy): Eukaryota > Metazoa > Chordata > Amphibia > Anura > Pipidae > Xenopus > Xenopus petersii. The sequence goes on along the minus strand of CM076681.1, from coordinate 61,862,411 downwards.
CTGCACTGAAATCCATTTCTCAAAAGAGCAAACAGATTTATATTTAATTTTGAAATCTGACATGGGGCTAGACATATTGCCAGATTCCCAGGTGCCCCCAGTCATGTGACTTGTGCTCTGATAAACTTCAGTCACTCTCTACTGCTGCACTGCAAGTTGGAGTGATATCACCCCCTCCCATACCTCCCCAGCAGCCCATCAGCAGAACAATGGTAAGGTAACCAGATAACAGCTCCCTGGTAGAAATAAGAACAGCAATCAATACTAAAAACCCATGTCCCACTGGGAATCCTTCAGTTATATTGAGTAGGTGAAACAATAGCCGATCAGAAAGCAGTTCCAGAGTGCAGCACTGGCTCTTTGCACATGACCAGGCGAAATGACCTGAGATGGCTGCCTACACAATATTACAACTAAAAAAAAATACACTTGTTGGTTCAGGAATTCAATTTCACATGGTACATTTAATTGTTTGCAGGGTGAACTAAAGTGTAAAAACTAAGTGTAAAAACTAAACCATAAAAATCATGACAGAATCCCTATTGTGTAAGGCTGACATATTGTGCAGCCTTTTGGTCACTGGACTTCTAGTTGTACTAGTCAGTGAATATTCAATTTCAACAGAGAATATAGAGGCTAGGCTGGGTGCAGGAATATAAGAAATGTGGCACAACTTGAAAAGGAAGGTCTTGGGACAGGCAGTAGTAGCAGTGAGCAGACAACTGTAATATACTGTAGTAAACAGACAGGGCCAAACAGGAGTAAGTATGCAGCCTGTTTAATATGTGTATAAAGAAAATAATAATATGTTATATTGCCACTAACATGATGTAATGATTTCCAGAGCACACAAAGACAGAAAGTTGATAGTTTACAATTTTAAATATGTTTTTTTATCTCCTTTCTAATATAATCAACACCTTACCTACATGATGAGTCTGACCCCATGCTGGTTATGCTAAATAGATTCTGCAAATTGGAGCAAGATTCCAGGGTATTTAACTCCAGAAACATCTATGAACAAGTTATTCTGAATTGAGAAAGCCAGTTGGATGATTAGCTAAATGTCTTCAAGAGAAAAAATACAGCAAGTTCTGTTGACTTATTACTATAGATACATGTACAGTATGTAGCCATTAGGAATGGAGAAACTACCTTAAAGCAGACTCTGTAGTCCCGGGAGGCCCGATTGTGGAGTCTGCTGTAAGGTAGTTCCCTCTTCCCAGCCACTTCAGACTTCAAATGTGCTGCCCACTTGATGTTTGCTGTGGTAGTGGTGCAGTAGGGTTGGGGGGTAGGGTGTTGGGGTGGAGATTTTTTGCATGTGGTGCATGGTGCAATAAAGTTATTCTACTGGTACTGCTGCTGGTAAATAACACTGAACCACATTTCTGAAGTTGGTTTAAAGATGCCCCCTGAGTCTGTGACCTTTTTGCACAATATCAGATTGTGACCATGGTTGGCAATTTTCTTTGCAAATACCAGAGTGCACACATTTGTATGGCCATCAGCAGGTTTTTCTATAGTTAAAACAAGCTAAGGGCTATCTTGGTCAGAAATGGCCTGCTTGTGCATTTTATTTATAATATTAAAATAAAAGTCCTTTTGCAGCACTGTGAAAAGAGTTGGGATAATAGTCTGGCAAAATATAGAACATAATCTTGAAGTATAAAAGGACTGGTGACATTGTTTAATGGTTTGCCATTGTTGTAATTAGCCCTGCTGCAGAAATGTGAGCAATGTTCACATTGTGTTCCAACACAAAATAAAACAGTAATGTCATACAAGTCATTGCTCTGTGATTACAATAATGTTTTTTTTCCATATTTTAAATAAAAGCTCAGCTATAATTTACACAGAAAAAAAAGCTGACATTGTTTTCTCTTTATTCTATGTGGAACATACTCCCCTTCTTTTTCCTCATTTTAAGTATATTGTTAAACAATGGGTTGCTGCACATATTTAATTACAACTCTAGAAACATGTAGTTGAACAAATTAGAATTAGTAGGGCTCATTTAAGATTGCTAGATGCAGTGCAGAATTTAACCAATTACTTGTTTTCTGTATAAGCGCTGTGACCAGTTAGCAGGGTATGATGTGAAAAATGCCAGCTGCAGTACCCTCAGGTGTACTAAATGCTGAGAAGTCAATTTATCAATTTTCAATATCATTTATAAAAAACTTGACCAAGGAAAACAATTGTGACTAAACTCATTCATCTTTTTTCAGTGATTGCCTTTTTTTGGCACTCCAACTAAATCACAGACAATAAACGCATAGAACTGCAAACCCTCAATTTATTTACCAGCGCAAATCTTTCTAATATTTTGGCACAAAATATTGTGGCAGGCTGATATTCTGGGGAATGAAAGCAAGGTGCTGCAAGGTCTAAGATATTTCTGTATGTGAAAAGTCAGTAGGTAACCCCAATGGCAGGAAAATTTGCTTTATTTAGGGTATGGAAGGAAAGGGTGTCCTTGTCATGTGTCTGAAGATCAAAGAATGCTCTTCTCAGGACACAGAAAGCCAAAGGAATTCCTTCTAAGGACACGGAAAAAACTGCCACGTAAGTGGGGATTCCGGCCAACAGCTCAGAGATAAAATAATTTGAAATATTATGTAAAATTGCTCTTGGCTGGCAGCCTGTATGTATCATGGTTATTTAAAGGTACAGTGTCCTGAAAAAAAACATCAACCTTTATTCTGTGTGTATTACAGCCCAGTCTGTCTTGACCCAGGATGGAGGCATGCCAAATCATAGGAATAATACCAGTGATGGGTTTCCTGCAGTAGCAAAAGAGGGCTGCATACTCCTTTATTAAATGACCCCCTAAGGTGTTTTGAGGTGTTTAACTATCCATAAAGGAAAGGAGAGGTTAATAATGATACACTATGCAGTGACAGAGGTGGAGAGCTTAAAACCCTGAATAAATACCTTTGTGGTACCAGGTGCTGTACTGAAGGACCCACTCCTGCTTCAGGGTCAGATAATCCAGTCAAAGCAGTTATCAGCTACATACCGTAGATTTGCACAAAAGTGAAGTTTATTGTGTCAAAGCATTTCAAACAGGGCAACGTTTCGGGTCACCCGGGCCCTTTATCAAGCCTTGGTGGCCCGAAAACATAGAATATATAAATCACTGTTGGTATTACCAATGTTCAGGTAATGCTACTGATTTGTTTTTTATCAAATCCCCATATAGTGTGCATCTGTTGCACACTCTGGAAAGTGTTTCTGTGCATTGTAGATGCTATTCCTTTACTGAGAGCTCAGGGAAAAAAAGTGTTAATATTGTTGATCATTTTCAGGAATCAGCAGTAGTGTTTGAGTAATGTGCTGCTCTCCTTAATGCATATTAAAAAAATAAAGGAAAGTTGAAATTTGCAACTAACATCTAAGTCCCTTCTCCAGTATAGGAGTATAAATGTTATGTTCAAAGCTTGTCTGCATTGATTGGCTGGTTAAGCTTTAATACTCTAACCCATTATAGAGAATGTTAGCCACATAAATCTAAACTTGGTCTGCAACCAAGAATATCAGAAATTTGGTGCGTGAAGATATTTGTACTACCACCTATAATACATGGAAATGCTTTCTAAGCAGAAGAAACTTAATTTAAAAAGGAAGTTAAAGCCAAACTATAAGTATGTTAAAGTCTGAGTTTTAATTACTGTTGTATTTTAAATTTTTGATTTTTTTTTCTTGCAACAAGATTGCAATTTATATAAGGTGGGAAATAATTGTTTTAAAAAAGCAAACATCTCCAAAAAGTTACTGCTGTGGAACTCTCATATGCTCTAGTTTAATTCTGTCATCCTTCATTTTCATTTCCTGTAAGTTCCCTGTTTAATACAATATCATAATAAAGCAATGTGTAACGTGTTGGCACTATATAACTAAATGATGATTATAAAAAATAAAATGATTACATTTCAGATACAGGTATGGGACCTGTTATCCAGAACACCTGGGACCTAGGGCTTTGTGAATAATGGATCTTTCCTTAATTAGAATCTACATACCTTAAGTCTACTAGAAAATCATGTAAGCATTAAATAAACCCAATAGGCTGGTTCTGCTTCCAATTAGGATTAATTATATATGGACCTGGATAAAGTACAAGGTACTGTTTTAGTATTACAGAGAAAAGGAAATCATTTCTAAAAAATTGGATTATTTGGATAAAATGGAGTCTATGGGAGAGAGACTTTCTGTAAGTCTGAGCTTCCTGGATAAAGGGTTTCCAGATAACCAATCCCATACCTGTAGTAGGTGTTGGGAGTATTGTCTTCTAAATATGCACCTAGACCCTACTGTAATCCATATTCACTTAATCTGGACAAAACAAAAAAAAAACAACCAGGTGCTAGATCATGAATAGATATAGCATGGGTCATAAAACAGATCAAAGACAGAATGTGAATGGCTCAGAAAGTTAGAAGAACCTCAGAGAGTTGAGAAACAGCTCTGAATATTGATTAAACCCAGCATATTTAGTCCCAACATTTTATGTTTTATGTCCTATCTTTTACCTACCTTAATTTTGGCCATTATATAAATAAATATATGACTACTTAATTAGGAAACCAGTGGTTTAGGTTCTGCACAAGATCCTCTGGTAAGCATCTGAAATTAAAATCTAAGTAGGAGGCAAAAGGATCAGTAATATCTCTATTAACATTAGAGTTTTTATGGATTTGGGACAGTTAGATCTTAACGGAGCACCACACTAAAAATAAGGTACAGCTATGGGATCTGTTATCCAGAAAAACCTTCATCGAGAAAGCTCTGAATTATGGAAAGGCCATCTCCCATAGACTGCATTATAATCCAAATAATCCAAATTTTAAAAAAATATTTCCTTTTTCTTTTTAAAAATTAAACAGTACCTTGTACGTGATCCCAACTTAGATTAGTCCTTATTGGAAGCAGAACCAGCTGATTGGGTTTATTTAATGTTTACTTGATTTTGTAGTAGACTTAAGGTATGACGATCCACATTATGGAAAGATCCATTATCTGGAATACCCCAGGTCCCGAGTATTCTGGATAACAGGTCCCATACTATGGTGGAGTCAGTGTAGTGTCATCCTTAGATCTAAATACATTTTGCTATATTAGTTATTTCACTTTTCTATTAAGAGTTCTATTGGAAATAATATTAATAGTCTTAACGTATTGTTTCCTAATATAGCCAATTATTGTGTATCCCTTTCATGTGATTATGTGATTCCTCGGTATTGCCTAGTAAGTAGTGATGGGAGAATTTATTCGCCAGGTGCAAATTCGCTGTGAATTCCTGCTATTCGCCGGCGGCGGATAAATTTGCGAAACCGCCGCAAAATTTAGCCGGTGTCAAAAAAAATGGAAGCTGGCATCAAAAATAAGACACCGGCGCCGTTTCGTGAATTTTTCGGTGAATGAAACATCCCAAATTCGCCTATCACTACTAGTAATATCTACATCTACTGTGTTTTGTTTTCAATTTCAGTATTTTTTAATTAACTGCCATGAACATTTGATTTAAAAAATGTTTTATGAATGTGTGATAAGATGACAAAGCACAGCCCTATGCACCACATAAATATCCCATAGAAATTATGGAGAAACATGTACTTACATCTAACATAAAATTGTTTTGCTCTGTGGAGATAAATACCTAAAATAAATAACACCATCTCAAAGGTGAAAGCGGTTACAAATGTGCCTATTCGCTAAGGAGTGAGAACAATTGATGTACTTTGTGTTATGGGTTGACTAAAAAATTCAGCTATTATGATCCCAATGTAAAAGTCTTTGCAAGAAAAAGTTTCACAAAGAATGAAAATTGTTAAATGAGTTGATAAGAAACCGAAATCTAACACACTAAAACATCTATTTCTCTGCTCCTTTGCTGCAAAGGGACACTGTTATTGATGGTAGCTATTACAGGATTTAAGGCAGCTGCAAATAACAAAAGATGCCATTTCCATCTGGTGGATTAGACATATTAGATCATTTGGATCATTTTAAAAAAAAAACTAGAGCTTGTGAATAGATATTAAATTGATTAATAAAAGAAAAGTTTTCTTTGGGCTAGAATATGCCATAAGGATACTACATGATGGCTACAACACATTGTCTATAATGTAGAATTGGGCTCCACAAATCACATAAATAGTTGGTAATATTGTACTTATAGGGTAGAAAAAATGCTTCTGGGTATTTAGAAATGTATTCTTTTATAGAGATAATCGAAAGACATCCCAGTTGAATTTAATGCCATTGTTAGCTTTCTTTTGCTAGACTCTAATGCCATCTACCAATGTAATTTATCTTAGAACTGCCACGGCATTCAAATGCAGTCTGAACGATGACATATTACTGTTGTTAACTAAATACAATTATTTTACACCAGGATTTTGAAATTAAAGAAATTATAATTATCTACTTTTACAACATTTTATCTATACTCCATACATGACATTTCAATTAAAATCACACAATAAAATGTGGACTTTCCTGCAAGTTTAATTATACATTACATTATATTATTTGTGTATGTCTTATTCATTACACTTTATTACAGGATTTCAGAAAAAAAAAGTTCCATAGGTTTGAACTGTGCAAAATAGTTTAGAATGATCAACTACAGTGGGCAAATTTGTCCTTGTGCAGTAAAGATAGCAATGGAATTTTAGTTTTATTATTATTCATGTACTGTAGATGGTTCAACATAGTAAATTACTAATTGGTTGTTAAAGGGTACTTCCCAAGTGTAAACTGGAAAACTAAAAGAGCAAAACTTAAAGAGCTTCAGTCTTGTGTAACTTGCTATGCTATGTTGAAGGGCAGTATTATTGTGTGCACAGTCCTGGGTCTGTCTCCCCCCCATCACTTCCGCTTCTGGATTTTGCTACATTTTACTGGTAGTAGGCACTGTGTACCATCTTCCTTCTAGAAGCTGCTGGCCTGACACTGGCCTATATACATTATACATTGCACAAGTTGATCTAAATGAAATTAATGTCCCTCACCCAACTGTAACTGTATGTGATGTACAATAAATGGGCGTCACTGGTTTTTGCAACATAAACTTTGAACTTATTTATTAAACAATATAATCCAAATTGGCGTCCAGTAAGAGATAAGTGGGAACATGTCAGTGGATAGGCATAAACTCACAGCACCAATGGTCAGTATGATTTCCCACAGGGTAAAAGAGAGAATACACAGCATACACAGCGGTACTATCAGTGTTCAGCCTTGTTTTGGTTTGTGTGTTTTTTGCCTTAGTTGCAAAAAGCAAAGTGCAGAACAGTGCGTGCATAGAATGTAGTGGAGCATGACATTGCTGTATTTATAGGGTAAATGCAGGTCTTTGCTGTCCACTTTGCAAAGTACAGGTCAGGGTGGTAAATTACAAACACATTAAAGTGATACTGACACTAAAAAAACTACTTTTTAATTTAAAAGTTAAAAGATTAAAAGTCATCTATAGGTCATGTTGATAATTTTTTTGGAGAGGTTTGTTTTTGTAAGTAATTGTTAGTTGAAGTTTCTAAACCTGACTGTTTTGCCAACCTGACTGTCCCATCTCAGCCTGTCAGTTAAAGTTTCTAATGCTGATGGACTCCTGCTGCACAAATATGGCTGCCCCCTCGTACAGGAACATGGGGGATCAGACAGGTAATGTAAAAGCATTGTGCAATTACTTTATGGCAAAGTTATAAGTTGCTTTCAAAGGCAATATTATGATAGATGTAAAAAAGAGTTTAATTTCTGGTGTCAGTATCTCTTTGTATGTCCGCAAATGCAGTGAGCAAAGCACAATCGCCATTATTTTTGCCACAATTCAGCATTTCTCCCCAAAAATCCTGGCATTGTTGCAGTCACAAAGGGGGGGGGGGGGTGCTCTTGATGTGTGCAACTAAACTGCAGCGATTGACACAGGATACTGAGTGAACCCTGGAGCTACCACCTGGTCCAGAGATGGTGGTAACTCCAGAGATCCCCTGCGTCAATAAACACAGCAGAGGTCAATTCAAAATGGAAGGCTGAAGGACTGAGTGGCACTAAGTGCTACTATACAGAAGTAAAGGATGACACAAGTACCTGTAATAAGAGTGCAACTGACTGCAGGAAAAGTCAAAATATTACACCACGAGTGGGGGTGTCTTGAGAAGCAATTACGATTGTTATTCCCTCCATTTTTGGAACTTTGGAGATTTTTGTGACTACAGGGGGACTGCAACTGCACTTACATACAGTTGCACAAATGTTTTTTACACTTTGTTCTACAGTATATATATATATATATATATATATATATATATATATGCAGTTATGCAGTTTTTGAAAGAAATATGAACATAAGCCCCATTTCTTGCAACAGCTTGTTAGTGTAATCTTATAGTAAATTGAGCGGCAATGTTGCTCTACACTATTAGCTATACACCAATATGTGCTCCAGATTAGACCTTAATTTTCAGGGGATGAACCCTCACAACGATGTGGAGACAGGGTGTAATATAATTGTAACAGTCAATAATTGGGCACCAGGGGTAACAATTAAATAGATTTATTGAAGCAAAAGATAATCCACATAGGAGTTCAAACAGATATAAGCAGGAACATAGAACAGCCGTGGATAGGCATAAACTCATGAGTACCATTGATCAGTACAAGTTAGGAATGATAGCATAAACAGTGTCTACGAAGGTACACCCAGCTTTCAGCCTTCTCCATAAATGGAGCAAACTCTAACGCTTACCAAGTTCCTTTGGTACCCGGGATCACATTCCCACTCACACTCCTTGGTGGAGCCTCAGCTGTTCAGCTAAAAGCCTAACTATCTATCACTCCTAGAGTGATCTATGAAGATGAGCTAGTTTACTAGACCTGACCTGTCTATGTTCCAGTTTACCCTTTCTGCCTGTTCAGTTACGGCGATTAACAATATGGCCCCTGAGCACGTGTGTTCTGCTTATATACTATCACACAATGCCACCTAGTGGCTAAACCCTGGATAATTACTGGTCAGGCCAGGAACCAGGAAATGGAGTCTAACTCCTGTATATCTAAGGGGCCCGTAAATGGCCTAATTTTAGGTGAATGCAATATAAATGGGTAATACATTTTTCAGTTCCCTACATTAGTATTCAGTAAACACAGTAAAACTACTGCAATGTTCAAGTATAGTAATAAATAGTAATCAACATCAGTCCACGTGATGGCTTGGCAGCTATTCTCTCTCCCTGGAATCCACAGGGCTTTTAACTTTCAGAATAGATATTTGTTTTTCTGTTTTCCTTTTTTTCCTACTTTATTATTTATTTGCATTCATTATTCATCTGACGTCAATAAAGCTGGTGGTGTTTTCCAATATGTAAATGTATTAATGCAAATAGCATTCTTAATACTTGACCAATGCTAATGTTTTCCTTTAAGCTTTAATATATTTTCATTTTTATATGGTCACACAAGAAATCCTGCTCTGAAATGAAGTCATAAATAAATGAGTTCTCTAATGCAGGTAAATAATACAAAGTCTTCCTTCATAATTAGTAAACAAAAGCATTATTACAGTATAATGTTTACTGATTAACTCATTGCTTCAACTATTTAGAATGTTGAATATTTAATAATTCAGATATTCACACCTGGTTTTTAAATATACAGTAAGCAAAAGACAAACATGAATGTATGCAGTGCTACTAGCAGCTTTCACAGGGAGTTTAAAAGTTAATTTACAGTGTAACTAATAAAGTATTTGCAATTTACAATCACATTAATCTACAGTGTTAAATTCTTCACAGGCCCATCTGAACAACCTATCTCTCCTGGGAGGATCTTCTTCCATAAAGTCAGAGCAATGTTTCTGTATAGTTGGATCCGGGAATGCACCTACAGGTGGCCCCACTAGGAAAACAGTAGTAATTCACACACAGTATTTGGTAAACTAAATAGCTTTTCTAGCTATTTAGTTTACCAAATAGCATATCTAAAAGGAAATGACCAACTAATACAAGTAGCACTCCTAACAAGGTGGCAACAGGGGCCTCACTAACTAACTAGGCAGGCGCAAACTATCTGACTAACTAAAATAAAGCAAAGTCCTTTAAAATCTTCAAGTGCTCCTTTAGGATGCCTTCACTTTAAATGTGATACTCAAACCAAAAGTCTCTGTATGCTTTACAAAGAATCTTCAGGCACTTATGGACATGCAGTGCAACTCCAGCTCCTTTGGAAACTCAGATGGGAATCATCTGCATGTGCTGGTTCCTCCAGTTAGAACTCCTCTTGGTCTCCCAAGGCACAGTATCTGGCTTCCCTGTGCCAGCCTAATCCAAATGACAGCTTTTGGTTCGGCCTTCCAGCTCTCTGGGCCAACCTGCATTTTCTATTTCTCTATCTGTGTTCACAGTGTGGTTCTTTCTGCCAGACTTTTCTCTGCCAGACTGTTCTCTGCCAGGCTCTGTTGCTTCCTCTTCTTGCCTGCACTAGTTTGTACTTTCTTGCCCTAATGTGCCAATCCTGTGTCTCCCAATGCATGTCGGGTAATGTAGTTTTTGTTTACCAATTTGCCAACTGCCAAGTTTAATGTAAGACTACTATACCCAGCATGCAATGGGCCTGACTTTTGTAGAAGTCGGGAATTACCAGATTTTGGGCTCTGTACCCCAGTCTCCCGTCCCTCTTAATCATTCTCACATTTTCCGGTGACTTTCCTCAATTTCAGACAATTTTGGGGCAAAAATCTGCAGGCCACCAAAAATGTCTAGCAGTTGAGCTGTTTTTTTACCAATGTTTATTGAAATGATATATATATATATTAGGACCTTATAGAGCCCCTATACCTCCCGGGCCCCCCTCTGTGGTTGCGCCCCTGGTGACGGGTGAATCTGTCCCATTTTGCTTCATGGAAAAAAAAGCAAAATTTGAAAAAGGCACATTTTCACATTTATTTTTTAGACTTTTTTCACTGCACGTATTGTGCTATTTTTGGGCTACTTTTGAAGTGCCCCTTTTGGGCTGGTTTTGTAGCTGACATTGGCTGGTTTTGAAAATGAGACCTGTCAACCCTGTGTAACGGCTTTCAGCACACAGACACAGGCTCTGTGCCTGCTCCATTACAGGGAACTTCTGCAGAGGGGTATCTCCCCACATTTCAATTATATAAGCATCGGTAAAAACTGAAAATCAAAAGCTCCTGTAGTGCCACAAGGAAGAGAATCAGTGGTGGATGCCCTGCAGTAGCAGAATAGAGCTACATAACATATAGCAAATAATTATTGTTTAATGCATCAAATGTAATTTAAGTGCACTTACCCTCTCTGCCCCTCCCAACTGAGAGAAAGTGGGCCTGGACAACTGGAAAGCAAGTTTGCAGCAATTATAATATGTAACTTAAGTGAGCCCTGCTATTCAAATAGTTTTTTGCATAAACCTATAGACTTTCAAACTGTACCTATAGAATTACTTTAAAAAGTGTAATTAGAATGCATATAAGTAATTAGGGTAATTAGTATGCATTGCAAGGTTACCCAACACTGATCTATCTATCTATCATCTATCCATCCATCCATCCATCCATTATTCCTCCTGTCTTTGTCTCAAACAAAAAAGAAAATATATCTGCCAGAAACCCTGCAGAATGGGCTGAAGTCCTTTAATAGCTGTCGGCAAAGAGAACGAATAGTAGTATAATCAAGTAAGCTGAGGTTAGGGTTGGAGTTCACAGGACAGTCAGGCCAAAAGTCAAGGGTAGGCAGCATGAAGTTATATGTAGAATAGGCAAGCTTGACAAGCTTGTACTGTATGTCCTAGAGTTAGAGTCTTGCTTTTATGAATTATATATATCTCATTATATCAGTGTTCACTTGAAATCCAGTGAATGTCGGGTATAGCATACTATGCTCAGTTAGATGGGTCAACTGCACATTTGCAGGAAAAGATTGATAGTTATACAGATATTTATTGTGTGTGGTAATTTATGCACAAGATATCATTGGGAAGTCATGATTTTCCTACCTCATTAGTCAATGGGAAGACTTTGCTCAAAGCACATAACCATGCTGTCTTCTCAACTATTACCTTGGGACTTTAGAAAGTCTCTAGATTTTTTTTGTTTTGCAGTACAGATACTTGGAAACTTTTAAAATGTACATTCTCAGTTGTCTTTTCCATTTCTCCTGAGATTGTATGTATAGATCCCCAGAGACAATTCCTTTGTCTGCAAAATTCTTAACAAAAATTGAAACCATGCCTGAAGTAATTATTTGATAACTGCACAGTTCCAGTTCCAACAAATTGCTTATCTAAGTAAATTATTTTATCTTTAACTTCTCAAAAAAAATGCTATTCATTCATTGCTCAGAGTTATTCTTAACAATAGATCTGCAGTCTGGCACTTTATTTAAGTTCTCTGATGAAAAAATTGATTATACTTTTCCTTTTCTCAGTTACAAATGTAGTGTGTTTTATAAAATCATGATCTAATGTACACACACACAAACATACATTTACTGTTAGACTGAATTAACGTTGCTCTAATGTATGACCCCCAAACCTTCAGGAGATATGGAAGCCTGGTCTAAGACTTTAGTCAGTAATCTCTGATATTAGTTCTCCTTTTTGGTAAATCTGTGTCACATTTGGACAATACAGAACCAGTGCTAGGCTCCCTGGTCTCGGCTCTTGCTTCTGCCTTTAACAGACATCTTTTACCTCGGGAGGAGCCCTCAGCTAATTGGAAGCTGCCAGGTCTTACTAAGAGCGGAGCGGAGCTAAAGGTTCTGGATGAGCAAAGGGGCATGATCAGACAACACATCATGGAACAGGCAGGCCGGGCCAGCATAAGCAGAGTTAGAATAGTCAGACAGGCTGGAATCAGGATTGGAGAGCGTAGAATAGTCAGACAAGCAAGCGTCAGCTTGGAGAGGTCAGAATAAACAGCCAGGCAGGGGGTCAGGATACAGAGTTCAGAATAGTCAGGCAAGGCAAGGGTCAATAACCAGAAGATCAACAGGATTCACGTAGGAATAGTACCAGGAACAAACTAAATTGAACAATGGTCAATGTTACAAAGCCCCTTTAAATACTTTGAATTTCACGCCATTGCACGATGACGTCATCATGCCGGCGCATAAACACTGAAGCGCATGGCCGCGAGTGCCATAGGAGAACCTGCGCTTAAGGAGATGCAGCATGCGTGACGCGTCCCCGCTGGAGACGTGGCAGTCTACTCCGCCGCACACTAGACCACCAGGGTAATGTATCATTACAATCTGCCACCAAAAAGTCTTGACCATTATGCCAATTAAGGATGACAATTTATATCAGATCCAAAAGATAGGCACACATAATTAATATTGGATACATCAGCACCAAAGTAGACAGGGACACCTCAAGATAAGCAGCAGCTGGGCAAAGAAATGGATGGATCAAGTTCAAAACTTGAGGTATTCATTGGGGTTCAGGAACAGGGGTAGAAGGAGCAGAAATTGGAACAGATACTGGATCAGGAACAGGCTGAACACTTGCCAGGCAAAAGTCAACATTTGTAAATGAGTCATTGCTAGAGCTTCATAGGGGCAATCAGTGCCAAAACACAACAACATTTTTGTTCTGCATGCATTTAACTGTGCCATATTTAGTGAACATTAGTGTGCAATTATTTAGTGAACATTATTGTGTCATTATTTAGTGAATGTTATTGTGCCATTTCTGGTGATAAAACCCACAACGCGATGCTGCAAGATATGTGAATGCATTGTATTGACAAGAGGGCATACACATGAATAATGCCTCTGTTCTAGCAAGCCGATCCTGGCACCTTTGCTGCATCAGGCAGATTTTCGCATGCCAACCCTCCTCCCCCCCGCTCACTTTTTGACACCAGAGGGGGTCAATAGGGGGTCTGGGGGGTAGCACAGAGAAGTGCAATAGTGCTCTCTGCTCTAGAGTTTGAAAACTGAAAATTCAGCTCTTAAAGTTGCCATGAGTGGCATTTTTGCCCCCTGGTAACCGGTGGGGTGCTGCCGCCTGAGGCAAGTTTCTCAATTAATTTTGCCTTATAGGTTTTCATGATTTTTACATTAAATTAATCTGAAATTTTTAGATCTTTTTAGAAATATAGGAAAACCACAAATTTTTCAAGAAATCATAAAAAAAGAAATTTGATTGTTAGTAAATGGGCTCCAAAAAATTTGAACATCATATAGTGAGGGTTTAGCATGCACCATTTGCAATACAATTTCATACATTTAGGGGCAGATTTATTAAGGGTTGAATTTCGAAGTCAAAAATACCTCGAAATTCGACCATGGAATTTAAATACTTCGACTTAATAAGTCAAAGTTTTTTTCAGAGAATTTGGGTATCCGGCGGTCGAATTAAAATCGTTCGATCAAACGATTAAATCCTTTGAATCGAACGTTTCGAAGGATTTCAGCGATCGATCGAACGATTTTACTTCGACTTCCAAAAACTTAGAAAAATGCTCTAGAAGGTCCCCATAGGCTAACATAGCACTTTGGCAGGTTTAATTTGGGGAAGTATTGAAATCTAAGTTTTTTTAAAGAGACGGTCCTTCGATTATCGAATGGTCGAATATTCAAACTATTTTACTACGAATCAAAGTCATAGTAGCCTATTCGATGGACGAAGTATCCAAAAAATTACTTAGAATTTTGAATTTTTTTTCTTCAAAAATTCCCTTGAATTCACTTCAACCCTTGATAAATCTGCCCCTTAGGGTCAATTTACTAACAATAAAATTACATTTTTTATGAATCTTGAAAACATTTGAGGTTTTTCTATATTTCTTAAAAGCTCTAAAAATTAGAAGTCAGTGGGAGCTGCAGTGATCTTTTTGAACCCTTTTTTTTCACAAATGTTTTTATTTGTTTTTCAATATGCATATAAGAAAAAAAAAGAAACAAAAAGGAAAATAAAATAAGGTAAACAGTCAAGTACAGATTCGAGTGTCATAAAGCAAGATAGACAATAATAATCTAAAATCTAGTCAAGTGATCAGGAAAAGGGGAAAATGGATAGGTATACCCCTAATTGTAGATATTGAAAGTTACTCACGATGGTATTACCTGTAGACGATAAGACAGAGCATTAAGGTTTATGATCAAGATAGGGCAGTAGAAAATAGTTGGTTAAGATGATGACTCCTGGGGGGTCCCATAACAGCTGATTGTTGCAGATTTCCCAAGGATCTTAGCAGTTGGTTCGCCTCACGGACAAGATCGGTCCCCAGCAGCAGCTCCCGTTCATACCACGTGGTAGTTTGAAAAGTTTGGATAGTGAGTAGTTTTGTAGGTGGAGTGAGGGTGTTAGAGGCCGATTCACTATGGGTCGAATATCGAGGGTTAATTAACCCTCGATATTCGACTGTGAACTAAAATCGTACGACTTCGAATATCGAAGTCGAACGATTTAGCGCAAATCCTGCGATCGAATGATCGAAGGATTTTTCGTTCGATCGAACGATTAAATCCTTCGAATCGAACGATTCGAAGGATTTTAATCCAACGATCGAAGGAAAATCCTTCGATCAAAAAATCACAGGCAAGCCTATGGGGACCTTCCCCATAGGCTAACATTGACTTCGGTAGGTTTTATCTGCCGAAGTAGGGGGTCGAAGTTTTTTTTAAAGGGACAGTACTTCGACTATCGAATGGTCGAATAGTCGAACGATTTTTAGTTCGAATCGTTCGATTCGAAGTCGAAGGTCGTAGTCGAAGGTCGAAGTAGCCCATTCGATGGTCGAAGTAGCCCGAAAAAACGTCGAAATTCGAAGTTTTTTTTATTCTAACCCTTCACCCGAATTTAGTGAATCGGCCCCTAAATGTAAGTCAACCAAGTGTCAAAAAACCATTCTGTGTTTTTCTCCTTATTCGTTAGAGTTTCAATCCAGTCTAAGTGGAATATGTGATGCAGTTTTTGGCGCACCAAAGATAGAGGCGGAGGAAGTCGGGATAGCCAGATATGTAAGATGGCCTTCCTAGCTGCCACCGCCAGCCTCTCCGCTAAGGCTTTCTCCGGCTTGGAGATGTGTGGGGTGGATTGCAATTTGCTAAATATAGCCCTTGTGGCATTAACGGTAATCGATTTCCCCGATAGGTTTTCCCAATAACTGGCGATTTCCTTCCAGAACTGTTGTATAAGGGGGCATGACCATAGACAATGTATCATATCGGCTCTGGGCGCTTCGCACTTCAGGCAGCTATCTGAGTGTGTTGTGCCTATATGAAATCTTTTTAGAGGTGAGAGGTAAGCATGGTGTAGCAATTGCAGGGACATTTCCTGGTATGTGCTAGCAGGCAAAATTTTCATCATTCGCGTGTGATGCCGAAGAATATCCACGTTTTCAGCCTGCGGGATGATAATTTTCATAGTGGTCATAGTGGTATTATTTGGATCGACAGTAGTTCTAATTTGTTTGTAAATATGTGCGTTGGATCTGATAGTATTATGTTTTGGCCACAATGAGTCAATTGGGTTGTTCTTATCTTTGTCCGTTAGTTTGGCCCATCGTCGTGTGACAAAATGTAAGAGCTGGAGCAATGAGAATTGGTGCATCTGCAGGAATGGGTACTTTTGAAGCAAGGTCGAAACTGGTAGGACTGTGTTGGTAGGGGTAATCACGCCTTTAATATTCTGTAAGCCTTCCGTTTGCCAAGCTCTGAAAACCAGGCTGTTTAAGCCCGGAGAAAAGGTTTTGTTGTTGAGCCAGGTAAGATTTATTGAGTTAAAAGGAGATAAGTTTGCTTTTTTCCGAATGAAGTGCCAGGTTTTATATGTGTGGATGAAGAGAGGATTTTCCTGCATGTTTTTGGGGATGTCCGGGAGTGGAGTGTGTAATAGCGAGTTAAGCGATAACCCGTCAGACAGGGCAGTATCTAAAGATATGGTGGTATATGTATTCCGGTGGTGGAGCCAGTCACCGACATATCTAAGAAGGGCAGCATCATTATATTCCATTATGTTGGGGAGGTTGAGTCCACCGTCATGTTTCTGGTGTTGGAGTGTGGTAAATTTTATTTGCGGACGTTTCTTATTCCATATAAAGGTCCTTAAAATGTGTTGAAGTCTTTTGCTGTCAGTCGTGGAGATACGAAAGGTTAGCATCTGTAACTTGTAAAGTAATTTAGGGAATAATGTCATTTTTATTAGATGAATCCGTCCTGAAAAAGTTAGGTTTGTGTGTAACCACTTCCGAGTGTCTTGTTCAATTTGGTCAATAGTACGTCTAATGTTAGATTTGTATAAGTCTTTGTGGTTTTGCGTGAGATGGATGCCCAGGAATTTTATATGGTTTTTGGCTTTTTTAAATGGGAATGGATTGGTCCAATCAGACGGAGTGGTATGTTGCAGGCGTAGGGCCTCAGATTTCCCCAAGTTAATTTTGAATCCAGCTATAGTGCCAAATGTCTCGATCTTTTGTAAGATTACTGGTAATTCAGTGCGGGGTTTATGTAAAAAAAGGAGAATTGTAAAAACTCACAGAATGTATGCAATGGTGTGATCCTTCTGCTCGGGTAGCTGGAGGTGGTATCTGATCTGTCCATGAAGCGATCCCACACTGTATTCATATCTCCACCTATTATCAGATTAGTGGGTCCCCAGGAATCAATCCTTTGCATTAACTCTGAAAAGAAAAAATTGTTTTTGTCATTTGGAGCATACACATTAATTACAGTATATTTTGTGTCTGGCGTTTCAATATCCACAATCAAGTAGCGACCATTTTTATCTTTGTATGTTTTAGTCACGGAGCCATGTAGTGATGTACTCAGTAAAATCACCACACCCCTGGATTTAGTCGTATAGGAAGCCGCAATTTATATCCAAGAGTCTCTCAAAATAGTCTGGTCAGTAATTTTCCAGTGTGTTTCTTGCAAAAGGGTAATATGGGCTTTTTCCCATTTTAGAAAGTCCAAGACCTTCCGTCTTTTTATCCGGGTGTTTAAGCCGTCTACGTTCCACGAGAGTAATTTAAGGTGTCTGGGCTGAGTATTCAGAGGTAGATGTGGGGAAGGTTCACCCATTTTAGCATTATTAACCAATTCCCCATTTAGGGGCAAGGCAGGTGATCCTGTGTAATTTGGGGGTAGGCAGTCTGTCCCAGCGAGCAGATGCCATCCCGGGGTAACCTTTATGGTAAGTATGGAAGGGGTGCGTGTGGAAATCTATCCTAATCACTTGACAAAGTAAGAACAAAATAACTATATACAGTGAAGAGTAAGGGTATTCTAACTTGGTTATAATAATCGGTAGGTACCGAATACAACCTCACTGGTAAGTATAAACATAATAAAGTTGTCATTATAAACGGAAGAGTTCAATTGAATGGACTAACATCTTTGCAATAAACAAGTCATATGGTAAAAGAGAAAAGAAAAAGGCGTGGAGACATGCAGGAAAACAAGGAAAGGTAGCATCATTTGCACGGTACACACAAAAAGGAAAAAAAGAAAACCAGGTAAGGACATTCTCAGATAACAAAGACTGAGTGGTAGGAGGGTCAACATAGTCTCAGAATCCGGTCAAACCATGGAAGGGTGGAGAGATGCGATCAATGATCCCAGGGATGAACCAGGCATAGTAACAGTTCAACTGACCCGAGGTCATATCCAAATAGCCGCTCAGCGGCAAAACATCGGACCAACTCCCTGAGCAAAAGTCTCCTAAAAGTCAGTGCAAGTGGAGAAATGTTCATGAAGTGGGGGCATCTTTCCTTCTATTTTTGGAGACTGGTCTGAAGATATCAAAAAAGGTCATATGCAACAGTCACTCAGCGGCAAAGTGCTGATCCATCCCCCGGAGCAGACTGCCATGAAAGTGAGTGCAAGTGAAACAATCGGTAGAAAACGGTGTGTTAGCTCCACGAAGAGGAGAGGAGGGCTGACTATCTAAAATCCCTTAAATTCGACATTTAATAAATTGGCCTCTCAATCTTTTTATAGTTTTCCCCATATAAATACTTGGATATTTTTTGAAGTGTGTAGAGGAGAATAAATGAGCAAAAGTGTGGATAGAAAGCAATATGTATAAATTGCTGGAAAAATCTATAGGGATTATCAAATGAAAGGTGCACGGTATGCTATGGGTCTAGTCACCTACTGTATATGAACAATCACTGCACCAGCACATTGTCTTGCACTTGCAAAATATATGGGTGGAATGAGGATATCTTCAACACATCTCTACACTTGTCTTGTTGAGAATGTGCAAAACAAAACACCAAAGACAGATGGTAAGTACAGATGTGACTTGCACCGTTGTGTTCTAAGTACAGTTTGCTTCTGTAATCTGCTAGGGGCCCTAAGGTATTTTTCCAGCACTTACTTCTGGATCAATGTAAAACATGCCCCATAAAACAAGTTTTTAAAAGGGGAACTAATAAGTCTGGGCAGGTATTAGCTACATCTAAAATCCTAACTATTCACTAATTGAAGCAATCAATAAAATGAATAGATAGTCTGTATCTGTATGCCATGATTTCATTTGATTATTATAAATACATCTTTACAGATTTACAAAACTTATTGAATGGGTTACTTGATAAGTATTCTGTACTAAAGCTCCATGACACCTTTTTCCCCCCATTTTTTTGGCCTCTGTAATAATAGAGTCAGCACGCTAATGCTTTACTGTTAAAGGAAATGCTTTAGTGTAGGATACAGAGCCTATTATTTGATTATAAATGTGTAATTCTGTATAATGATGCATATCAGATTTACTGGTAATTGGCAAATTGCACTGTAAGATGCTGCTCAGTGCATTTCTAATTGATGCTGTACTGTATAATAATGTGAATGTGTCACATCCAGTGTCCTTTTGTGCCCAAGAGGACTTTTCTGATATACCCTACAATTAAATCAGTTAGTTGGCTGCCAAAAGAGAAGGTGTACCAAGAGTGTTTATGGTAATGTATTATATGAGCTGATTCCCTTGTTAAAGTGAACTACCGGATCTTAGCCAAAATACATGAGTTATGGAAAGCTGCTATAAAGAAAAGATTTTCAGTTTGTGTCTAAAACACATTCTTGCTCCAAATGGGGAATACTGTATAATAGTAGTAATGCAAGTTAATGGGTAATGTCACGTACGGCTCCCTAAATTCAAAACAAGTGCTAAGCTCCCTTGTCACGGCTCAATCTTCCGCCTGTAGCTGCCTTTGGCCTTGGGAGGAGGCCTCAGCTACTCAGATGCTACCAAGTCTTACCTTGAGAGGAGCAAAGCAGATGTTCTGAACAGGCAAAGGGGCATGGAAGGAAACAGTTCAGGGAATAGACAAAAAGCGTAGTCAGGCAGTGGTCGGTACAGGTGGAGTTCAAGCAAGGTTAGGCGGGGTCGGTACTGGCAGCGTTCAAGGAATAGTCAGGCAGGTAAGGGTCAATACCGGTAATTTTCAGAATAGTCAGGCAGGGAATGGTCAGGACTAGCAGAGTTCAGAATAGTCAGGCAGGCAAGGGTCAGGATTGGCAGAGTTCAGAATATTCAGGCAGGCTAGGATCAAAACTGGAATCAAAAACAGACAGGAATTGCACCCAGATACTAAATGTGTTAGACCCAACAATGGGCAATGCTACAAATCCCAAAAGCCCCTTATATGCAGTACCTTTGAGCCACGTCATGTAAAACCCGGAAGTGTGCGCACTGTGCGTACTCAGATATACTGGCAGAGAAAGAAGAAGCACCATGTGGCACATGTCCCCACTGGCCCACTAGAACACTAGGGTGGGCATTTGGTACAGGTAACTTATTGTTGTATTTTTTTATTATCATGCACATTTATCTAGAAGTGACAAATGTAAATGAATTAATTTACTGCAATTTAAAACATGTAAGGCAATGGTATTCTGTGAGCCAGTGAAAATGCAGCTTGAACAGTTAGTGGGCATCCTTGTCACTGATTATGTGCTCACAGGGACCTAGCAGCAGGCAATGCCTTATAAGGGACTGCAGAGCAGATCTGCCATTTCTCTGTTCTGCATTCTACATTAAAGCAAGTCAATATTTAAGGAAAGCTTCATATGCCTGTTGGCTATTTTATGGTTATGATGAGATACAGCATTCATTAAAGGTTTTAAGAAATCTTAACATTGTGACACACAGGGAGTTTTAACAAACTCACACTAGAAGTGAGCTGTGATGGTCAAAATGCCAATATTGGCTTGATTCAATGCAATATGGAACATTTCACTTTTCGTGTGTCTTCTATGCAATTGATTACGCTAGACACTTATCGCACTAACCAATATAACTTTGTCACCTAGGTTTTCTCTACCTAACTTCCCACTGAAAGTAGCGGGAACACTTACTTTTTGCAATTTAATTCAAACCAAACCCGTGTCATGTCTTTTGTGATAACGAACAGTTTCCACTGGTGGAAATGCTGTTTCTCCTATCGGTAAAGCCTTTTCGTCCTCTTTTCGTCTTCTATTCTCACACGTGCACCTTATCACACAAGTTTTTTAAAGCCACTTCCAGCTACACCAATTTATATTTCATTAGCAAAAGTACTTTCAAATGTTTTTAAAAAATACATATCGCCTATTTGTCATTATTATTTCTTACATTTTCATTCATGTCTTATTTTCAAATAAGTGTTTGTATAACACTTGACTAGTACTACATAACTATATTTTTGGAAACCTACCAAACATCCAGTGTTTTTAATGCGAGACTGTAAGTTTACTTGAAAAGGGCCTGACATAAACTCCAATTTGTATTCAGCTGCCAATAATACTTCAATATTTAACCTCACACCTCAATATATTTTGTGTTCTGGATTATTGCTCACATTCTAAAGCTATCAAGACAAAGTTTCTAAAATATATTGATGTAATTAAAATATTTTAATATCTTATATGTCAACTCAAACATATCCACACAAATCTTAAATTGGCCTTTCAACAATTGTCATCACAAATCATTCGTAATAATTTCCCTTTCAATGGATCCAACTAATCCACCATGTGAACCATTTAATCTTCTCTTCTAATCTTCTAATAAGTGTTTGCACCACACTGTTAACCCTTCATCTTTGCAAGTTGAACGTGCTAAGCTCGATTTCAATATTGTTTTAAGACCCAGATCTGAAAGTGTTGATGCAAAATGTGTCTAGGGCAAACAGGACTATTAAAACTCTTCACTCCTTGGCTTCTTGCCTGTACAATATGGGCCATTTTGGGGCTCCTATGTGGATCAGATGTGTCTAGAACACTGAACAGATTAAATGACTAAGAAGAGCAGGGGACTTACAGGTTAGAAGAACTGTTGCTTCCCCAGCTGCATGACACCGCTCAACAGGCGATCCTCTAGTAGTTACTGCAGGACCTCAACCTGTCATCCCTGAACTTCCCCCAAGGCTATATAAGAGTCTGGCTTAGGGGAGACTGATGTAATTGATATCGACTTAATAGCCAGTGTCTCGTGGATCTCTATGAGCTTATCAAAAATTACATTGATCTTCTGGCACCTACAGATAGGGTAGTTCTGGGCTTAAGCAAGTTATTGGCAGCCTGTCATTTTCTGGCATCTGGCAGCTTTCAGAAGGTCTTGTCAGTGGCATGTCTCTATCCAATTTCTCTCTGTCACTGATTCAAGTTCTACAAACTCTTAAAAAAAGATGTTGTTTAGTAATCAATTTTCCCAACACCAGACAGGAATGGCTGAAAGTGAAAAGGGACTTTTATGTCTGAGAAGGTCTTCCTAACATCATGGGTGCAATAGATTGTACTCATGTGGCTTTATTGCCCCTTGTGGTCAGGAGCAAATTTTCTGTAGTCAGAAGCAATAGAAAAATATGAGTCTGATAATTTTTTTCAGGTTTCCCTGAAGGCACACATGACTTTTATATTCTGCACAATTCATCAGTCTAAAGGCATTTTGAATCTTGTCAATTAAAGGAAAACTATACCCCCAAAATGAACACTTAAGAAACAGATAGTTCATATCATATTAAGTGGCATATTAAAGAATCTTACCAAACTGGAATATATATTTAAGTAAATATTTCCCTTTTACATCTCTTGCCTTGAACCACCATTTCGTGATGGTCTCTGTGCTGTCTGAGAGATCACCTGACCAGAAATACTACAACTCTAACTGTAACAGGAAGAAGTGGGAAGCAAAAGACACAACTCTGTCTGTTAATTGGCTCATGTGACCTAACATGTATGGTTTGTTGGTATGTTTGTGAGTACAGTGAATCCTACGATCCCAGGGGGCGGCCCATATTTTTTAAAATGGCAATTTTCTATTTATGATTACCCAATGATACATACTACTAGAAAAGTATATTATTATGAAAATGGTTTATTTACATGAAGCAGGATTTTACATATGAGCTGTTTTATGCAATATCTTTTTATAGAGACCTACATTGTTTGGGGGGTATAGTTTTCCTTTAAGTGGTGGTTGGCTTGTAGGTAAGTATTGTTTCAACTTTCCATAAAATACTAAATATGCTGGCATAGTTTTTTTTCATGTCAAACATCTTAGAACTCTTATTTCATACTAATGTTGTTTAAAGAATGCCAAGCAAATGTTAAATAGCATAACCTATTCTTTGTCAAAACCCATCCTTAGTGTATAGTCCCTTTGTCTATATGATGTTTTTGAGATGTGTTACTACTAAACACTCATACCAGGTGTTAAGGGGGTGTATCCGTTATCGCTGTTTATGCAGATGTTCGATACTTAACTCCGCCTATTTATTCCTTACAGAACTACTCTTAATTGGCCTTTCACTATGTACGCTATATACTGTACTGTACTAACTATCTGCGTGCGATTACTACTCTACTTACCATAATAACAAACACACCACAGAAGTTACAAATAACACAATATATTTAATACGACACTCAACAATAACAACAGTAACTACCTCTAATACAGATATACCAATTACACAACATAAAACAACTAAATGAAACAATACTCATTTACACTAATAATCCCCAAAATTCACCTACAATCTAACTACACATACACAATCACACACGATATAATTGCCCGCCCTTCCTGGTGCTAAACTTTCCCTGAACCAACAAAAGGGAGTTGGGGTACAGGGGATAGGGATTGTTGGTGGGATAATAGGGGTTTGATCAGTAGGGGTTAATGGAGTAGGGGTTTGATGGGAATGGGAGTTAGTGGGATCGTTGGTGGGATAGCAGGGGTTTGAATGGATGGGATTCGTTGGTGGGATAGCAGTAGCGGTTAATGGGATTCGTTGGTGGGATAGTAGGGGTTGATATACTCAGCCAGGTTTGAATGCTCGTTGTCCAGGGGGGTGATGTTCTCCGGGCGATGCACACAAGAAGAAGAGACAGAGTGCAGCTGCGCCGGGCCTTTAAAACCCTGCTCAGTCCTGCCCAGCCGCATGCACACACGCCCCTCCTCCGACACACACACACACATGTGGGCCGGCATGGTGATAGGAGGATCAAAGCAGATCCTCCGGCCAGACCTTGCTTGGCTTTCCCTCCCTGCTGGGAGGCAGGGAGGGGTTGGGGGGGGGGATGGGACCCATCCTTCCCTTACACCAGGCCTGTTAGCAAAGGGATGAATAAAGAATCTTTCAAAAAGTGCCTAATAGGAGCAAATTAGTTGACACTCTTACCTTTGTTTGTTAAAGTAATTAGCGAGCTGTTTTACATCAAAACTTTTTCTCTTCACTCCAACAACAAAAACAAAACTTCAATTGGAGACAAAAGTAAAGATGTCAAAAGAAGATGTAAAGTGAACATTTTTTTTATAAAGTTACTCTATGTGGAATGCTAAAACTTGATTTAAGCATATATCCAATCTTTTTCAGGAGATGCTGGTTATGGGTGTCGATCCTGGCTGCTGACTCCAACCAATTGCTAATCCAACCACACCTGGTGAAGATAGGTACAATGCAGCACATCAAAGGATAAGTTACTGCACATGCATTTGGCTTACTTAAAATACACTGCCACTGTTTGGATCATTCAGGGGGTGTTCTGTAATATATTCCTAGTAAAGTGTGCAATATCATTTTAGCAGTGAAGCAGTGGACAATCAGCTATTGGGGGATCTACAATTACCCAAAGCTATTGAAGGTAATGAGCAAGGGAGCATAAGCTTTATCTGTATACCCACTGCCATAATAATGTCACTCTGTGAGTTTTAATAAAGCCGCATTGATATTACCGGTAGCAACTAAGGTGGATATATCGGTCAACTCTAGATGCGAGCATAGAGTGTTGGGAAGTATTGTACCTTCGGATAAAAGTAGCTGAATTCTCTCGAGAGATGCAACTGGCCCAGGACATGCTACTACATGGAGATGAGCTCCGCTATCTAACGCATCCTTAATCTGTGTGAGACATAATATCAAAAGCTATTGGATACTAAACTCTATAGTAAGTATAGATATGGGTATATATAATTTATGTGAGGGTATGGGAAGGTGTGTGTATGGATGCTGGGGTTCATTTGGAGGGCCTGAACTTGATGTACGTTGTCTTTTTTTCAACCCAATTAACTATGTAAATATAAGGGTGTGTTGTTGGCCAGCTAGGAAAATATGGTTGGTTCATGACAACATAATCCTCTCTTACATTTTCAGGATGATGGACAATTGGCATTTTTTTTCTGTTGGATTAGAAGTGTCACTTGAAACAGTATCCGAAAGTTTTAGAAGATGTGCTATTATTTTTGTCCAATATTGCAAATTTTGTTTGTTTTCTAATGTCGTTATCATATTAAACCTTTATTTTACAACACTTATTCTACAGCGTGTTCACACTTAAATGCACACACTTAAATGCACATACATGCATCTATTAGTGTACAGTAACCATTGAAGTCTCCAGTATGATCTCAATAGATGTCAGTATTCAGACACTTTTTTTATGGTAATTTGGCTGGATCACCTCTAGAACATTTCCACACAAACTATTTGTACATGAAAAGTTTGAGAACATCATCCAGTGTTTCATCTGGACAGTCTTTATTACAGTTCATAGATGACTACCTATTGAATATATTACTCCCTACTAGTAGTCAGATGCAAGTTACTCATATAGCAAAGAGCTAAGGGGGAAGTTCCCTCAAATTGATCATGTTGGTCAGTAATGGTCTTGTGCATCCCAGAATCACCAATTTTTTCTGTAGAGCTATATCTGACATTCACACTTTCTTGATGTCCCATTTTGGACCAGATATATGCCATACACCTTTAATTCAGTTAAATAGAATATAACTTGAAAGCTCAACAAAAAATACAGTAATATGGGTGCTAATTTACCACATAGGATAACATTAAAGTATTTTATATAAGCAATACACCCCTATAATGTATTCAGCAAAAAAAAATCACAGCTTCCATACAAAGTACTTCATAGAGATCTAATCATATGTGATTTATTAAGTACTAGATTTAAACTGAAAGAGCAATTAGATACACATGCTTCAGTGCAGTCAACAGTATATCTCAGAGCTGATTAGTTATCAACCCAGTGACACTGTGTGATCTATTTACTTGCTTTTATATCCATGAATTACAAAAAGTTACTAATCTATTTTGCAATCCAATTTAGTAATTGATCACCACTGACCCTTCTGTTTATCTGAATTAAAAGTTACATATAACCTCTCTTTGTAAGTGGTGTACTGAAAAACAAAAGATGTGTAACTGTGCATCTCAGGGATGGCACTGTGATTTTAAAAGCTAACACTCAGCATTGCTGAAATGTCAAAGTTATACAATAAGGCACATATACAGCTTATGAAAACCTGCTGTGCAATCCAGCAGACCACCAAATAAGAGTTTCGAATAAGTGACTTCTGTCTTTTATTTTTTATTTTATCTGGCTTTCACTTTCATTGCTTGTTTTTCACTTTTCTGATGTATATATATATATACATATACAGTATACATTGTGTAATATTGTTGTTACACTAAAGGTCATGTTGGCTTTTAGTACGATGTAGAGAGTGATATTCTGATAAGTTTTCATATTTTATGATTTGTAGTGATGAGCGATTTTTTTTCACCAGGCATGGCACTAAATTGCTGCAGAGACAAAATTGTCACCATGAGAAAAGAACAGGGCCGGAACTAGGGGTAGGCGAAAGAGACAAATGTGTCAGGGGGGGGGCGCGAGTGACTGGCCGGGTTGCCTAGGGCACCCAGTCAGCATTGCCCCGTATTGGAAAAAACACCCATTGACTTTAATGCATTTGGACAAAAAAGTCGCTGAGACAAAAAAGTCTCAGTGACAAAAGAGTTGATGAGACAAAAAAGTCACCACAAGAAAAATGCCCATTGACTTCAATGCATTTGGAGTGAGAAAATGTTTTTGAGATGTTTTCTCTTCTGGCGCCTCTCCCTATGCCTCCTATGCCCACAACCCACCTTTTTTTGATAACATTTACCCGGGATTCTTCAGTGGAAAAGGAGTGGGGTAGGAACCCAAAAAGTAACTTGCATGCCTCCCGGAAAGTGAAAAACATGCTACTATCCCTCGTGAACTATTCGGGGAATGGAATCTTTGGTTCTACTGCATAGTTACCTGGGAGGGGAGCTGGAGCCTGGCAAGGCTAGAACAGCTGGTTGCTGCTCTAGCCAATTGTTGGAGACATTGAACAACTTGTTCCTGCTTGTTTTCTTGTTTACCGACATGCTGGAGAAGATTTGCCAGGGTTATTTTCTTGCAAGAAGAGGAATCAGCTGCTCCTTCAGCGTTCATGTTGGGCCCAGTATAATGTAACATATGGTATCCCAGAACCCAGAGTAAACCCCAAGGTCCCGGTCTTGGCTCGCACACCTAATATAGCAGCTGCCTTTGGCTTCAGGGGTAGCCCTCCGCTACTCAGATGCCGCCAGGACTTAAGGTGAGAGGACCAAGGGGGAAGCTCTGGGCAGGCAAGGGAAACACAACGTATAACTAGAATGGAGAACAAGGAGCGAGGTCAAGGGACAGGCCAGGTCAATACCAATCAGACAATACGGTACCACATCAGAAAACTGAAGCGTAGTCAAGGTCACAGGCCAAGATCAAACACGGATCAGAAGCCCAGCACCAAATCAGGATCCAAAGACTAGTCAAACACAGGCAGGGGGTCAGTTCAGGCAGCAGGAATGCAAAGTCAGGAACAGGCAAGGATCAAAACTAGTGATGGGCGAATTTTTTCACCTTGTTTTGCCGCAGAAATGACACCCCTAGAATTTTTGATGAAACGAAATGGGTCAAACTCGCCCAGGCCTAATCAAAAACAAAAACTGGAACTTAGAAGCACACCAGGAACAATGGAACATAGACCTACATTATACTGGTCACTAAGTCAGAGCAGAGTAAGGAGTTTTATAGCCAGTCATATGGCTTACACAAATCACCTGTGGCCAGATTGGCAACAGGTGAAACAAGCCATGCTTTTTAGCAATTACCAAGCATAGCCAAAAGAGTGAACCAAGGTCTTAGCTGTCTGCTCGCATAGTGCATTAATTGGTAATGCAGACAACACAAAAACACCAGGTCCCTGGTTCAACTCCAGGTAACTTATAACACCTCACACACATCATCAGACAGTTCCAAATATTGAAATAAAACACAGGCTCTTTACATTTTTCAAATATTGCAGCAATCCCCACATAGCTTAAATCAACCCGTACTTTTCTAAAGACAGAGTGTCATGTAATTTCAGCACAAGTCTACCTCCTTAAACCAAGACAGACAATGCATCGGTGATTTACAGTCAAAGCCAATAAGGCCCATTCTCATGAAGCAGGGCTGTCCAAATGGCAGCCCCCCCCCCCTTGTGTGCACCCCACATTCTGCCTGCTGTGATTTTTTACTTTGTGTAAACTTTAAAAGGTATCAGTACAGAGATTACCTGGCCCCTGCATTGTTTACACCTCATATTCAGACATTAAACTCCTGCATTGTTCACACCTGTAACCTTATTATTGTTCACACAGGGCCGGAACTAGAGGTAGGCAGAGTAGGCGCCCGCCTAGGGTGCCTTCATGGAGGGGCACACTTTTAAGGGAATTGTATTTTTTGTTTTTTTTTTTAAACCTTTAAACTTTTAGAGTTTTTCAACCAACCCCTTCTTGCCGGTGATTCATACTGCGGGCAGAATGACTGATGCTCTTGCCTAGGGTGCCAAAATACCTTGGCCCGGCCCTTTCACCTCAGATCCAGATTGAAAGTGCCCACATTGTTCACAACTCTGACAAACTGCTGGAGGGGCACCAACATTGTGTCACTGAATGTAGCACAGTATGAACTGTCCATCATAGGGGCAGATTTACTAAAGGGCGAAGTGACTATCGTTAGTGAAAATTCGCCAGCGTGATGTCATTTCATTACTTCGCCGATTTTCGTTGATGGCGTAACTTTGCTAGAGAAGCAGATAGACTCTAGATGTAATTCGCTTCCTTATGCCTGGAAAAGTTGCGCTCTGGCGAATGGACGTAACTACACAAATTCACTAAGATACAGACTTTACTGAACGTTACCTCTTGAGCCAGACTTGCCTTCGCCACCTCAGACCAGGCGAAGTGCAATAGAGTAGATAGGGCTTAAAAAAAATAGTTTTTCATTTTTCAGAGTGATAGGCTGCAAAAGATCGTAAATTTTTTCTGGGCTACCCAGAAAAAATTTACATTTCCTAACATAGGGCTCATAAACTATACACTGAGCTCATGTGTAGGGCAATATAACAACTCTGTTTTATTTTATTACGGTTTCCCAGGCTTGAGTAGTGTAATGTATTTGCTGCAAAATATATGTTCATTCATCTTTAACTTCCCGCCGTATGCAAATTAGGCAACGCTAGCGCAACTTCGATTCGCTTGCCGCAGTAACGCTAGTGATACTACGCCAGCATTCGGCGCCCTGGACGCAACTTTCGATTTTAGTGAATTAGCGTTGTCCTGGAATCTACGCCTGGTGAAGTGTTGCGATGTGTGGGAAGCCGTCGCTGGCGAATTTTCGGAGGTTAGTGAATTTGCCCCATAGTTCCTGATTGGTTTCCCTGTCTCCTGCTCTATTTTGCCTTACCTATGCTCCCTGTGTATGCCGTACTCTGCCTTCCCTATGCTCACTGTGTGTGCCATACTCTGCCTGCCCTATGCTTCCTGTGTGTGCCATACTCTGCCTGCCCTATGCTTCCTGTGTGTGCCATACTCTGCTTCCCTATGCTCCCTGTGTTACCTGTTATCTGCTTGCCCTACTCAGTACCTTGTGGGATGTGAGCCTGGTAGGGTTTGTTCTGGGGTTTGTTAGCATTTGGAATATGACTATGAAGATTTTCATTCATCCAGGTCATGGTATATCTAGTATAGGTCAATCTAAAAACAACTGGACTTGCTAAGTAATCAATGAAGACATTTCACGACTCATCCGAGCAGCTTCTTCATACGGATCAATATCTGTTGTTTGATTCCCACCATCCACTGGAACACAAACTGGGTGTCATTCGAACCCTGCACCACCGGGCGGAATGTGTGGCAACTGATACAGAGTCCAAAGACAAAGAGCAAAAACATCTCAGAGGAGCTTTGAAATCATGTGGCTACCCAGACTGGGCCTTTGTCAAAACAGCAGCAACCAAGCCTAAGAGGAACACCAATAGAAATAACCGCCCGGAGACACATAGTAGGCAAAACATAGTCATCCCATATGTAGCTGGAGTGTCAGAGAAACTCAGGAGGATTTTCAACAAACGCCATGTCCCTGTGTTTTTCAAACCTAGCAACACACTGAGACAAAAACCGGTACGAGGAGTGCACAGATCTATACATTGGGGAGACAAAACAACTGCTCTCCAAGCGAATGGCTCAGCACAGGAGGGAGAACTCTACATGGCAAAACTCAGCTGTCTTTCTACACCTAAAAGACAAGGGACACTCCTTTATAGATAGCAAGGTCCAAATCTTGGATAAAGAAGACAGCTGGTTTCAACGAGGCGTGAAAGAGGCAATTCATGTCAAGGTGGAGAGACCATCTCTGAACAGAGGCGGGGGTCTTCAACACCACCTGTCTGCTACATACAATGCTGTTCTAACATCTGTACCCCGGCGGATTCAGAACACTTCACACATCCATTCATGCAACTCTCACAAGTAACACCTGTATCTAGGAGTTGCATGACACATTGGATAATCCTATCACAACTACACAGAATCAACACCTCTGTGAATTTCTTCAGATGTCACCTCTTTGAAGAGTTACAATGTGCCATTGTAAATGGATTTGTGGAAGAGTTTATATGCCGAAAACTTCCCACACCAGTCAGTTGAACTGAAGAAGCTGCTCGGATGAGTAGTGAAACGTCTTCATTGATTACTCAGCAAGTCCAGTTGTTTTTAGATTGACCTATACTAGATTTAGCATTTGGAAATTGTTGTTAGAGGTCCCTAAGGTTTTTAATCATGTGCTGGAGGTGCAGTGTTATCCACAGGGGTGCTGCATATGGATTTAAGAGTATATATATATATGGTATTTAAGGGTATGGCTAAAACCTTTCACATATGAGTGATATCCATGAAATGAGCACCAACCATTTTTTGGTGTTTTACCACTATTAATGTGTAGGGATGTAGCGAACTGTTCTGCTGCGAACTAGTTCGCGCGAACTTCGACCGTTCGCGTCCGCGAATGTTCGCGAACGTTTGGGAACGTTCGCATTTTGAGTTCGCGTTCGATTCGAATACAAATCGTTCGACCATTCGACCATTCGAATTCCTTCGACCGCTAAAAATCGAACGATTTCCATTCGTTCGAACGATTGTAAGCATTCGATCGAATGAAAAGCATTCGATCGAATGGCTTCGATCGTTCGATTCGAATGAAAATCCTTCGATCGAATGATTAAAATCCTTCGATCGTTCGAATCGAACGATTTTAGCGGGTGTTCGAAGTTCGCAAACTGTCCGCGAACGTTCGCATTTTTTGCCGGTGTTCGCGAACGGCGTTCGCGAACACCAAATCGGCAGTTCGCTACATCCCTATTAATGTGGACATGTTCTTGCGATAACAAGGATGTGGTTTAATTGGGGCATGGTTATCACTGGCTTTTTTTATCTGCCCCCACCATGTAAGGCCAGAAAAATTCTGGCGTTTGGTACCACAGACATTAGACAGCACTTTTATAAAGTATAAGAAAAGATGATGTTAAGGATGAAACAAGCATCATCTACTCTTTGCTGGTACTCTGTATTGCTCCCTCCAATACCATGCATCAGTTGTTCCATGGTGATGTGCACACCAAAACAAAACCATGCAGCAATCAGACTCCCTCTGTCCTCTTTACATATGCGCTAAAAGAATCAGTCGTCATGTTAATGATGTCAATGGAACAGACATGGCGGCTGCAATCAGCAAATTTTTGACAAATGAACAGTATGCAAATAAAGTTTTTATGTGTGGCAAAAATAATATAGCGATTCAGGAGGGGCCTGTATGGAGACATCGTGTTTGAGGGGTTTTCTTGCCCTTTAAGAGGTGCAACTAACTTGCACCTAGGACACTGGAAACTAATGCTGTAACTAATGTAACATCATGTAGTGGAAGTGATACTATTCCAGAATATCCAGGGAAATAAAGTGCACTACAACATGCATAAAGTTTACCAAAGAAAATGCTAATTTGCATCTCTATTAACGCATAGCATGCTAGTTGTGTTCAATGCAACTTATCATGCATGATGCAGCTGTAATTACTTTGAGTTTCTGGGGCACAAAATCTGTCCTCTGGGTAAAAAACATGGCAACTTGTGTCTAAAATATACAGTATGTGACCTGCACTGTGTTTGTATTTAAGGTTTTACATTTTCCTGGAATTTTTTCCTGGACACCAGATGAAACATTTTCAAATGCTAACCCTGATTATTCTACTGCAGCCATTCTGCTGCAGTGGCGCATATAATAATTTACAGTATATGGAATAGTTATGCTATTATCCATTTCCAATTGTATTATTTTCAAAGCAGGACACATTTTCCTTTTTTACAGACTCTATTGCTATACATTTTAATTATAAAACACTATAGAATTTAATAATACCCAGAGAGCAAAATGATGAAACAATTGTTTTATTCATCACATTTTAAAATATTTATAGAATAACATTTGGCTACATTTACATTTTTAAAAATCATTTTTACCAACACATTGCAAGAATTTTTGTTGCTAAGCAACACAAATATTAAAGAAAGAAAATTGTGATGACTTGTTACATAACCATTAAAGAGTAAATTTTCTGCTGTTGTTGTAAATGTATAGAAATATTCTAGAAAATTAAGTAGCATAAGAAGCTATATAACTGTAGAGCTGATTGTTAACTGTACCATCCAGGTATGGGATCCATTATCTGGAAACCCATTATCCAGAAAGCTCCAAATTACGGAAAGCCGTCTCCTATAGACTTCATTTTATACATATAATCCGAATTTGTAAAAGTTTCCTTTTTCTCTATAATAATAACAGTAGCTTGTACTTGATCCAACTAAGATATAATTAATCCTTATTGGAAGCAAATCCAGGCTATTTACCTTTATTTAATGTATATATGATTTTCTAGTAGACTTAAGGTATGAAGATCCAAATTATGGAAAGATCCATATCCAGAAAACCCCAGGTCCCAAGCATTATGGATAATAGGTCTCTTACCTGTACTACTTTATGTTCTATCTTCTGAAAATACTTTGTTAAATATACCTACAGTATTTTATGGAGGAACTGTATTTTAAACATTGCTGGGAATGGGTGGAAGCACTGGAAAATGTTAGAACTTTTACATCCATAAACATAGGGGGTCTGATTTGTGCAATTTCGCTTGCACAAATGGGATTGGTAAGTGTCTTATATGTGACTATTATTGTAAACCCACCCTTTCATTTGCATCACTAATTGCTATGCAATCTGCATTACGGTTGCTCTAATCGAGAAGACAGGGAGGCTCCTAGTTAAATGATGTGTTCATCTAAAGTTTCCAGGTAGTCAAAATCATTTCAGATGTTGTTAATCTGGCCACTGGTGCCAAGTGTTAAGGTAGGTAAGGTAGACCTGGTAGTTCTAACATATAGGAGTAGAAGAATAGTGCACAGGACATTTAAAGATAATTGATTAGGAAAATACATGGGGAAAAATGTGTTTTGTAAATGACTTACTGCTGAAGAGATGATTACATATGACAGGGTAAAAACAGGTTGTAAAAGCTATCAAACCAACCTATTACTTGAGTTGTATTTGCAGGGATATAAGGGGCTTGATATCAGTTCCTTTGTGTTAGAAGTTTGACATCTACTACTTTTAGCAAAGTAAAAATGTTTTGCTTACTTGAAACTGTAATTACTTCCAAAGCTGGGCACTGTTCACTAAATAGAGCAATTAGCTGTTGATCACATGCTTTGTGTGGGTCTCACACCTGTGTCTACACTATATGCTCCAGGAGCCAACCTAAACCGCCTAGAACTTTTTTTTGTCTATTGTATTAAATGTTCTATTCAGACTATAAAAAATGTGTAGTTATATAGCATCTGGTTGTAGTACAGTATATAGGCGAAACAGTGCCGAACCGGTTGTATGTAACAGAATGCTATCTTTATTTTTCAATTTTTCAACTGACATTTTAATTTAGACATTCAGATATGTAAGAGAATATCAAAACTGATTATAAGAAAAGAAATTACATTGGATGAAACAAAGTAGGGATGCACCGAATCCACTATTTTGGATTCGGCCGAACCCCCGAATCCTTTGTGAAAGATTCGGCCGAATACCGAACCGAAAGTCCCAAAAAACACTGGGAAAACAATTTACTTCCTTGTTTTGTGACGAAAAGTCACGTGATTTCCCTCCCCATCCCTAATTTGCATATGCAAATTAGGATTCGGATTCGGTTCGGCCGGGCAGAAGGATTCGGCCGAATCCGAATCCTGCTGAAAAAGGCCGAATCTTGGCCGAATCCCGAACCAAATCCTGGATTCGGTGCATCCCTAAAACAAAGACAAGAGAATGTACTGTTAATTAAAAGCCAATGTAATGAAATACTATATAAAAAGTGACAACAACAAAACATAAAGTAAAATCTAACTACAGGTAAGGGATCCCATATCCAGAAAGCTTAGCATTATGGGAAGGCTATCTACCAGGCGAAAATTCACTTAGACAACACGGAGTTGCGTCCAGGGCGCCGAACACTGGCAAATTTTCGCTAGCCTTACTTCAGCAATCAAACCGAAGATGGAAATGTATGGGGGAACCCTGTTACCCAAAAAAAATTTTAAGCACTTTTGCAGGCTATCATTCTGAAAAAGGAAAAGACGCCAGTGTTTTTTGGGACTTTTTCCACTAAAATATGATGTAAGTAACAAAAGATTGAGGAAGATCTATGCACTCCAATGCATTTCACCTGGTCTGAGGTGGCGAAGGCAAGTCTGGCAAAGAGGTGATGTTCAGTAAAATCTGCATCTTAGTGAATTTGCGGAGTAACGTCCATTCGCCAGAGGGAAAAATATTGTTTATCATGAAGGTAAAAAGCATGTTCCCATTGTTAAAGGGACCATTTGCCATTGACTTCTACATGATGGTGAAAGGTTTTAGCTGGAGTATTTTCGGATTCAATTTTTTAGCAGCTTTACAGCTTATTACATCTTAAAAAATTAAAGTTTTTTTCCTCTAAAAATTTGAGATTTTCCCCTTTAAAAACTCGACCAGAAAATTTTGAGATTTAATCAACAGGCCCCTAAAGGTTTAAATGATTGATAGCAGACTTAAGATATGGAGATTCAAAAAACAGAAAGATCCCTTATTTGAAAATGACCAGGTTCCAAGCATTATGGATAATAGATCCTATACTGGATCTGTACATCTCGATGCTTGGCTAAAATAATAATTCAAAATATTACACCAGTGGAATTTAAATGTATAACCAAGAGAAAGGAGAAAATAAAACATTAGGAAGACTATATATATTAAAATTCAACTATACTCTCAAACCAGAATCCCATTAATTTACCAATAATTATTCTCGAAAACCTTTTCGTTTTGATGCTCAAATCGTGCTACTTTTTCTAGTTGTCACCATTAAACAGTTAAAGAAGAAGGAAAGCTACCAAGGCAGTTTACTGCCAATAGATTAGTCACAATAGTGCAAGCTAGAACACTCATTTTATTATGTTTGTTGGAGTGTAAAGGTTTTCCTATGCCCCAGGGAATGTTTTAGCCAGTTAGGCTGGGTCCTTTTTCCTAGAGGGGAGGGGGAGTAATTCCCAGAGGTTATAAAAAGGGATGTGTCACGATCGGTACCCAAAATTCAGAACCAATGCTAGGCTCCCTGGTCTCGGTCTTCGGAATAGTCGGATAACAGGCAGAGGTCTGGATCGGAGAAGTCAGAAAAGTCAGGCAGGCGGGGTCAAAACAGGAATCAGAATACAAACAGAACACACCCAGGAACTCAGAAATGGAACCTAACAAATGGGCAATAAGTTTGGATCAGAGGCCCCTTTAAATATTTGAATTTGGCTCCGCTGGCGTGATGACCTCGCGCAGCCGGCACGGAAAACAACGAAGTGCGCGGCCACGTGCGCCATAGAGGAGCCGGCACAGGAACCGAAAGGACTAGGGCTGGAGGAATCCCCGCGGCAGACGTCCCCGCCGGGCCCTAGTCCCCGTTAGACCACCAGGGTAAGCCCTTACAGGATGATCCCATGTGTTTGATCTTTTTTTTATAGTACACTCATTCACTGGAGAAGGTGGTGCGTGACTGGGAGGTGGGGGTAGGCCTCAGTATAGGAGCAAGCAAGTATCAGGTCAGAAACTATAATAGGTCACTATAAGAGTGACATATAGGTTCAAGAAAGTCAATAAACAGCTAAGGCTCCAGCAAGGAGTTTAATGAAAGGTTAGCATCCTGGGGTGACAAGGCTGCCGGTTAGGGACTTAAGTGGATCCTTGGAGCGTAAGACCAGCTGTGAGATTCACTTTAAATGGGGATTGTGCACCAAAGGCAGGCAAAGCGACTCAATTGAGAAAGCTGATCAACAAAGGATCAGAGAGTATCCCATTTGTGTAAATGACCTGCTGCCACTACTATCTCATGGAGTGTTTCATCTAAGCATGCATCTTGAATATGTGAAGTAATTGACCATTGAGGAGTATGCCACCAGTTCAATAAATTGTTTGGCTGTTTAAAAGAACCACTGGTGCCCAAAGTTATTTGGTCAAGAGTGAATACTGTGTGCTTATACCAGAGTGGTATCCCTTCCTCTATAAGAGGGTGCCCCATCTGAAGATAAAGAGTCTAATTATAGTGTGCCTACTGGGAGTTGCTGGGAGTTGGACCCCTTGCCCGGGTTCTGTAACTAGTGTATTGTAAAGGCAGACCCTGAACCATCCACCTGTTACATGTAAAATGCTTTACCATACCCGAGTAAACAGCTCTAGATGCTTTCTGTTTGCATAGGATAGCAGCTGCCAAATTATCTTGGTGTGACATAATTTCCCGCCTGAGTCTCTCCCTGCTCACTCATAGCTCTGGGCTCTCATTACAGCAGGGAGGGGGGAGAGTGAAGGGAGGGGATAGGAGCAAAATGAGCATGCTCAAGCCCATGCCCTGGAGGTTTTAGCTGAAAGGAAGAAGTCTGATACAGAAGCCCATGTGTAAACAATAGAAGGAAATGGAAGGAAGAAATACAATGTTTCTTTTCACTGAGGACTTAGAGCAGCATTACTTGGAGGGCTTACTGGTATATTTATATAGACCTTTCCAATAAAGCTTACTTAGTTTTAACCTACCTTCTCTTTTAACCTTTTAACCTAGCTTCTCCTTTAACATATTTAAGACTAAATTCCAGGTAAATTCCAGTCCAAATCCCATATATCCCATTTTTGTGAAAGGAATGTGTGTTGTTCATTACCTTTAAGAAAATGTACATGCCATTGTCCCAGATAGTGCTTCTGATGCAGAGTTAACAGGAATGTTCCCAAGTTGAATCTTGCAGACTGCAGGAAGGCTTTACATGACTTGATGATATTGGAAACCTGTTTGCAACCAATCACGGGATGAGCTATGCTTAAGGCTTAGATGAGTGCTGTTTTAGAATCATAATAATGACAGGAAGAGTGATAAGACAAATGCATATAATTTGCTGTCAGATTTCAGGAAATATAGCTATTTGTTTTATTACAGGAGATTGTGATTTGGAGAACTGTAATTTGTACTGACATGTCTAGTAATAAAGTAATTTGTGCTACTTCCATATTGTAAATAGAGCTTATCTCATGTAAAGTGAATATTCAGCACCTTGGTACAATAACTTGATTTAGGTCAGTTGACAGAAAAAGACTTGATTCACAAACCTCTTCCTGGGTTTCTGCGTCTCTTTCTGGATTATGTGTTCTAAAATATTCCCCAATTAATGAGTCAAGTTTGTGCTAGTGCAAAATGTAAAGGCATTTAGCACATATGTAAACAAACTGTAATTGACATTGCTATTGATGTTCACTTTGTGCAAATATTGAGAGGCTGATGGAGGGTGCAAGGGAAAAACATTCAGCAGAAAACAGACACACATGAGCGAGATACTCCGGGAGGATATATTTAATCTCCCAGTTTAAACACATTTAACTGAGAAAATGTTTCATCAACATCCCCCCAAACTAGGGTGGTTAATAATTTATTCAATGAATAGCTAATTTAGAGTTAATTCATTCATCCATTTAACCAGCATAACAACAAAGAGAATTTTTCACAGCCCAAGCAAGTGAGTAGCATGGAATTATGGGCATAAAATTATATATATATATGTCCCAATAGGCTGCCTGTATATGATGGGAGGTATATAGCACCCAGCCTGAGGTATTGGCTCCTTTAAATCTCCAGGGTAAGAAAGGTTAGGACCCTGGAGCAAGGATAGTTCAGTACGCTGCCCAATTAGTCCGCAGGTGGGGCATTTTAAGGGAGCCTGTCGGGGAGTGGGAGTGTGTTGTACTGGGAATCAGAGAGAACCTCTGAACACACGCTGTGAAGTGTTTGTGAACAACCTGTGTATTTGACTGCAATTCAAAAGAGCAAATGTTTGTTACCACCGCAAGGAACTTTCCTATGGACTGTAATACTGCAAACCGGTGAGGTTTTCATTATTATTTGACTGTTTAGCACGGAAATTGAGCCTGTTTCACTTTTGTTGCAAACCTAAGCCTCCTGTCTCCTCTGTAAGAACTGTTTTACCTGAGCCCTACCGGCTGCTTTGAGCTATTCCCCACAATATATATACAAAAATTAGAATAGATGAAGTAGCACTTGAATAATGCAAAAAAGTGTATTAAAAAGTTAGTACATCACATATCAACTGTGTGCCCTTTACCAAGCCAAATGAACAATTGCACAGGCAAGACATTTTTAAGGCAGTGAAAGGGAAATGAGCTCAGACATGCCAACATAGAGATCAACAGTTGTAGAGGTATTGTCAGAAACAGTTTGAAGGTACGCATAGTAAGAGAGGGTGACAGCCATGATAAAGCAGAATCATCAAGCATTTGGAGATGTTTTAAAGATGATATGGGTCAATTAAATTGAATGCTACAGTGATCATTAAAGTAAGCAATGTATGTTTTAAAAATCTGTCTAGTGCAGTAATACCACTATAAACTACATTCTATTTTTCTCTGGGTGTCGTTTTTTAATTAATATACAGTACCTCGTGCTTACTAACTGGTAGAATAAATTCTCCACCAAAAAGCTGATATCGGTAAAGAAACAGGAAAGAAGGAAAGTATTTTTCCATAACTGTACATTTACCAGAAACTTCTAAAGTGGTCAATTCAGATGTTTTTATATGAAAAACAAATACTGCTTCCCCTTCAGAATTTGCAATACAACATTCTTTTGATTTGGCAGACTTTTTTTTTTTACATAAATTACAAATAGTCAGTAATCCTATTTAACCTTTAAGCTTAATTTTAAATGTATTATTGTTTACGAAAGTTTGCTAATCAATAATTTATTTTAAGAAAATGTCAGCATGTAAGAAATGTTCTTTATTCTCAACAGCTTGAGCTGTTTAAACAGATGTTTGCGCTCTATGATCAATAACCTGTCTGACCTCATATTTGCTTTGCTTGAAATTTTGTATTAAGTTTAGTACCGATATTGGCAATAGACTACCAGACAAAACACATAGAAGCTGTACATGTATGTGATAGTAGAAATAATAGTCACAAGCAGAATGAAAGAATCTGTAATTAAAAATACAGTAGAGTTAAACCTGTTCGTCTAAACAAAACCTGATTAACTGCTAGCTGATCCCAAGGATTGTTGTTATCATACCCCCTCCAGTATAATCAGTTTCAACTTGGCCAGTCTTTCCCAATAACTGAGACTTTCAATGACCCTTTACCAGCTTTATTACTCTTCTTTGGCCTTTTTCTATTTAAAATGATGACAAATGGAGACCAAGACTGTACTGCATATTAAAAATGAGGTCTTACTAGTGCTCTGTAAAGGGGAAAAAATGTGCCTTCTTCTTTACCTTTTTAATACAGCTCAAAAACGCCGGTCCTTGTTGCTTCTGACTAGACCGCATGTCCTTCTTATCAAGAATTTGCTTAAACAATCAAGGCTATAAGCAGGGCCGCTTCTGCCATGAGGCAAGGTGAAACCCTTGCCTCAGGCGGCAGCGAGCGGCCAGTTACAAGGGGCGGCAAAAAGCCACCTCTTGTAACTTTAAGAGCCGAACTTCCGGGTTTTAATCCGGAAATTCGGCTCAGCTAGTGCAAAGAGCGCTATAGCGCTCAATGCACTAGCGATACTGCCCCCTGAAACCCGCTCCGACGCTAATTTTTAAGCACGGAGCGGGAGAGGATGGGGGCGGCATCTGGGCTGCTGCCTCAGGCGGCAGCAGCCCCAGGATCGGCGCTGGCTATAAGTGGCTTGCATATTTTTAAATGCCAGTTGAATAACCTAAAATTTATCAGCTGTGAATCTCATTAGCCACTTATCAATTCAGTTTGTAAAGTTCTTGCTGCAAGGATACTATAGTCTGGAAGTTATCGGGCTATGCAGCACACATACTGTACTGTACATTGCAAAAACTGGACTTAATAAATAACCCTGCAGAACCCCATTGGAGCCCTAATCCAAGCAGAGATTATATCCATTAACAATTATTGTTGATCCTTGATTCTGTCCATGTACAAACAACACTTTCAAGAACATTTGTTTACAGGTTTGTAGGTACATTTCCCTGCAACAGATGTGAAACCGGCAAATACTGTACATCCTGTGCGAAGCTTGCAATGTATTTTTATTGTTAGCCAATATAGGAATCACTTCTACAATACTTTTTGTATTTGTTTGTTTTTTTTTTATTAGTTATTTTTGCTACTGGCTAACACGATACCATAGTTTATGTTTTGTTTCTGTGATAAAAAGTCACTTGATTTTTTGGATTTAGATTCGGTTCAGTCAGGGGGCCTATTGGCGCCCAGCGGGAGTAGTCAGAACCAAGGGGGAAGTCTTAGGGGTAAAAGTCCAAGTTCGTGGCACAAATATGATCAGGCGTAATCATGGTCAATATCCAGGCAGAAGTCCAAAGTCAAAAGGTCAAGGTTCAGGCAAGGTCAAAAGTCCAGGAATCAATATAACAAGAATTAACAAGCACCCAGGAATGTTCCAAAAAAACCTACAATCGGGCATTGATTTTATTTTGAATTTTGCGCCGGGCACGTGATGTCATTAAGGCGGGTCGTGACGCCTGCGTCGGCCCACATGGTTCAAGGGCGCTGCAATCTTGAACGCGGTGCCGTCGTAGATAGGAGCCACATCTAGGTTTGGCCAGACAATTGGATTATGCCAAATTA
This sequence comes from Xenopus petersii, assembly GCA_038501925.1. Taxonomy (NCBI): domain Eukaryota; kingdom Metazoa; phylum Chordata; class Amphibia; order Anura; family Pipidae; genus Xenopus; species Xenopus petersii. The sequence continues at coordinate 61,820,560 of CM076681.1, read as the reverse complement.
GAATCCTGCTGAAAAAGAATTTGGTGCATCCCTAACTAATACCTATAATAATAAATACATTAAGTGGCAGAAAAATGTAAATTAAAAGCTTCTCAAAATAGAGTACAAATGAAATGTGCAATGTATTTATTGTTGTAGACTCATTTTATCAGTAATTTCACAAATTCTATTTTTTTTTTAGTTTTTCATGATTGTATTCAAAAAAGGTTTTTACAGTATATTTGGATTTTTTAATAAATAGACATTCAAGTTTTTTTAAATTGTGATTTATTCAAAGTAGAAAAATCTTTAAAACCTCACAAATTCTTTTTTTGATAAATAAGCCCTTTACTGAAATGATCATATATGAAACACATATATAATGGAACTTATTGATATCAAATTAACTCTTTGTGCTTAGTGCTATTAGAGATAATCTTTAGGACTGCCACAAATTGACCATTGCTCTTGCCTTGTCTATCTCTTGCATTTAGAACTATGTAAATATATAATGTAATGTAATTAAACAAAATCTAAACCTAAAAAGTAGTTTAAGTAACTCATAGTAACCAATCATTTTTCTTCAAATAGGTGACCAATAAATTGAATCCCAGTGATTCATGGCTATTGGTTATTAGACCAGTACCAATGTACTGTACCTTTTTCATTACCTTAACCAATATATTTGAATAAGCAGGAATAAAAGTTGAAGAAGCCCATCAATGGAAATTACACAAAAAAATACAAAACATGATAGCCCTGTTTCTATTCAGATAGGTTAGATATTTCAAATTTTTTTCTGTACCTTTAATACTCATTTATATTTACTTATACTTTTGCTGACACTTACAATCTATTATACATTCACGACATCATCCTTCATTCTCCTGACTTGGCTACCAATTGATTTAGACAATTTTATAGCACTGACAGCAATTAGGAGTAACTCCAGCAAGACTCCTGTAGTTCAAGTCTACAGGCTGCCTGTTTTGTTCTAGTTCAATCTTATTGAAGTTTTACAGTGAGAAATGTACTATAAAAGGCTGATCCTCAATGGCTGCTTTTAAAAAAGAGAAAAATGGAAGAAGATACATTAGCACGTTCTAAGCTTTCTTTTTAAAATATGCTTGCTATTTGTTATTCATGTAAGCCATTTGTATATAATGGTTCTAAGAAAGTATTTTGTTCATGTGATATTATACATAGCATTTTCCTTTTATGTACTCATGCTATCACTGCTGCATTGTTCATAGAGTTTACAAAGCTTCATTACCCTTATCATCAAAATTCATTTACACTCAGGATGTTTAAGCAAACCCCATGTAACATTATAACGATCGCTTTGGTTCCTTTCTTTGCCAAGGGACCTGCATTAGGAGTTGTTAGCTGAGATGATGATGATGATTAACACAAATAATACAATGGGTACAGATGGGAAGTCGTTTTAATAGCAAAATAAGATAACTTCATTATAGAATGTTGAAACATAGGCAACAAAGAGATAACTACTGTAGCTCAAATCATTGTCATCCTTGATATTATTTGATTGTAAGCATTATGGCATAGGGGTTCCAAATGACTGTATTCAATGTTTGGCAGGGCCAGATTTATGATTGTCTAACCTTTTCAGCTTCCAAAGTTTTTCATCGTAAGAAGAGCCTGTTAATGAACATTATGAAAATTGCCAAGCTTTTTCAGCTTGAAACCAGCTTGAATTAAGGACATTCACACAGTTGGCACCACCTCTATATTTTGGCCTTGTTCACTGAAATATTCTCTTCCTTATGACCCTCAAATATCATGATGGCGGATCTTGCATCAGATACAGTACATTCTCATTGCTTCTTTAGTGACCAATTTGTGATAAGATCACAGTTAGTCAATTTTAACATTTTTCATACATATTTCATCCCCTGCCAAAAATATAGAATATGCACAATACACTGATGGGTAGAACTTGATTTTAACTGTCTTATTTTCAACAATATGAAATCCACCAGTTAGGTGCAACTAGTGTTATGAATGTCAGATTATATACTATAGAGAGCTTATTTACTCTGGCACTCTATCAATATGATAAAAAGTAGCCACTTTGGAAAAAAGGACCTTTTGATAAATGGTGTTGAATCACATGACTTCTTACATTTTTGCACAAACAAAACTGCTTCTGCAGACACAAATAAGCCCTTGTATCTTGAAAACTCTGTAAAAATAAGACAACAGTTATTTATCAAGGTCCGATTTTATCTCAATACTGGCTGCTACAAACTCCTATCTATCTCGCTCGGGTTTTTAACGTTTATTATTACATTTTCCCGAAAATTACCTTTGCGACAAAAGCTCAGATTTTCACAATTTTTTCGTGAATTTTCCCCCGAAAACACTGAATTTTTCTGAGTTTTCACCCGAAAGCTCCGAAAACATTGTGAAATTGCCTGGAACAACCAAAAATCAACGGGACTGTTCCCATTGACTTTTATGCAACCTTGACAGGTTTGAGATGCCGTGTTTTTATATTCAGGTTTTTTAGCCCTCAGGGTTTAATACATTTTGAAAAAAATTTCTAAAATTGTTTTAAGCCTATTATAACACAAAAAGTCACATTCTTCGGATTTCGGGGAATTTCTGGGAATTTCAGGTATTTGGAGCTTAGTAAATAACCCCCCAAGTATAACATTTCCATAAGCTAGAGGTTATTAAGGCATCTTAGAGAGGTAATATTTATATATGTTTTTGTTTCTTTTTTCTTTTTAAAGGAGAAGGAAAGGCTACAATTAAGTAAGCTTTATCAGAAATGTCTATATAAATACACCAGTAAACCCTCAAAGTAATGCTGCTCTAAGTCCTCTATCAAAAGAAACACAGCATTTCTTTCCTTTTATTCTGTACACATGGACTTCTGTATCAGACTTCCTGTTCAGCATAAATCTCCAGGGCAGGGCTTGAACATGCTCAGTTTGCTCCTCTCCCCCTCCCTGCTTTAATCTGAGCTCAGAGCTGTAAGTGAGTAGGGAGAGACTTAGGCAGGAAGTGATGTCACACCAAGCTTATATGGCCGCTTCTATCCTAAACAAACAGAGACAGTACCTAGAGCCATTTATGGTATGGTAAAGCATTTTGCAGAATAAATAAAGCGTTCTAGCTTGCTCCTTTAACTATATTTTTCATTCATTTTGTAATCTATAATACCATTTCAATTCATCATTGCAATTTTGTCATAATGAATTTTATAATGATCAACCCTCAATGTGACACATCTATATTATTGTTTTGTACAATAAGAAAGTTTGTTATAAGTCTAATCCATGTAACAAGAAAATATGTATGCACATGTAAACCACAATAAAAATGTATTGAAACAAAACAACTCATAAAAACCTGTTTTCCCTTTGATATTTTTTCTTTAATTGGATAATCATACCTTAAGGCTTCTAAAAAAATATTTAAAAATTAAAAAAAAACTATTATAACAAGTAGTAAAAGGCTATATCACCCTTTATAGAAATGTATGGTTCCGTTAATATTAAAGGAAAACTATACCCCCAAACAATGTAGGTCTCTATGAAAAGATATTGCATAAAACAGCTCATACGTAAAATCCTGCTTCATGTAAATAAACCATTTTCATAATAATATACTTTTCTAGTAGTATGTGCCATTGGGTAATCATAAATAGAAAATTGCCATTTTAAAAAATAAGGGCCGCCCCCTGGGATCGTAGGATTCACTGTACTCACAAACATACCAACAAACCATACATGTTAGGTCACATGAGCCAATTAACAGACAGAGTTCTGTCTTTTGCTTCAACACTTCTTCCTTTTACAGTTAGAGTTGTAGTATTTCTGGTCAGGTGATCTCTGAGGCAGCACACAGACCATCACGAAATAGGGGTTCAAGGAAAGAGATGTAAAAGTGCAATATTTACTTAAATATATATTCCAGTTTGGTAAGATTCTTTAATATACCACTTAATATGATATGAACTGTTGCTTAAGTGTTCATTTTGGGGGTATAGTTTTCCTTTAAGGATTCTCAAACTTAATATAAATAGCATAATGAATATTTTGCCAGGTTAGCCATATATGTCTGCATTGGACTTTCTTAATGATGTCATCTCTTGTATATTAATATTAGGGATGCACCGAATCCACTATTTTGGATTCGGCCGAACCCCCGAATCCTTCACAAAAGATTCGGCCGAATACTGAACTGAATCTGAACCCTAATTTGCATATGTAAATTAGGGGTGGGAAGGGGAAAACATTTTTTACTTCCTTGTTTTGTGACAAAACGTCGCACAATTTCCCTCCCCGCCCCTATTTTGCATATGCAAATTAGGTTTCGGATTCGGTTCGGCCAGGCAGAAGGATTCGGCCGAATCCGAATCCTGCTGAAAAAGGCCGAATCCCGAACCGAATCCTGGATTCGGTGCATCCCTAATTAATATGAATGCTAATGCAATCAGTTTTTATTTAACAATGTTTTAAAATATAAATGGCAATGCATAGTATTACTACTAGTGGAGCTTGCAATATTACTATAAGGATATAAAAACATATTTTTAAATGTGATCTGCTGCACATTAGGGATGTAGCGAACTGTTCGCCGGCGAACTAGTTCGCGCGAACTTCGACTGTTCGCGTCCGCCGAATGTTCGCGAACGTCGCGCGACGTTCGCCAATTGGTGTTCGATTCGAAGTAAAATTTCGTTCGACCATTCGACCGTTCGATCGCTAAAATCGAACGATTTCCATTCGTTCGAACGATTATAAGCATTCGATTGAATTAAAATCATTCGATCGAATAGCTTCGATCGTTCGATTCGAACGAAAATCGTTCGATCGTACGAATAAAATCCTTCGATCGTTCGATCGAACGATTTTATCGAGCGTTCGAAGTTCGCGAACTGTTCGCGAACTGTTCGCTTTTTTGCCGGTGTTCGCGAACGGCGTTCGCGAACATCAAATCGGCAGTTCGCTACATCCCTACTGCACATTTTACCAGTTGCTAATCAAGCTCAGAGCTTGTAACCTGCCCACACCCAGTTCTAAGTTTTTGCTCATATTATACCAGATGGGAACAGATAGAGTTTATAAGCATTATCTTCATGATTTCTGTGATACTGGGCAAACTGTTGATGGAATTGTTTCTTATTTTGTCTGTGGTAGCAAAAAGTGGAAAGAAATAGAGATTTGCTGGCCAACAATAGAGAGAGAACAAATACATTTATACCACACATACAGACAGACAAAATAAATGACTATGCATATCCTAACACAATGCCATCTTGAATACCATGTCTTTTATAAAAGATACATCCAGGCACCTAAAAATGTATGAAGAAATGAATAATCTAGGCTGCAATTTTTAAAGCCTTTTCTGTGCATTGCAAGAAATATATTTTTCATTAATTTATTTTTAAAGAATTATATATTTTTTTTAAATCTAAGCAGTAGTATTATATTGCTTCCACACATGCTGTGCATCCTTTTTTGGCAGTTGTTCAGAGCTTCAAGAGTCACTGGTTAACCAAAAAAAACCAAGCTTCAATGTTTGTTCATATACAAGTACCTTTTTTTTTTATTTTTTTTTTTAAAGTATCTGGTATATATTTATTTATGATTGCAATTTCACAAATATAACACTGACCTTTTAAACAGTCCACTGTATGGGTAAACAACAAGAAAATGATGGCATCCAGTATTAATCAGTTCAGAAGGTAAGAAAACGCTAAACTTGTGGGAGCCTAATTACATTGTTTTATTTAGTCATAAACAGAAAACATTTTGTTATGGCAAATCAGTTTTCATATTCTGGGAAGAATGTGATAAACTTGTATTTGCTACATTTTTTATGTGCAGGCCAATGCTATCAAAATGATATGTGTGCCACTAAATTTAAAAGAAAACGACTATAAAGGGAGATTGAACACTTCAACACTGTGTTTATATTAGTGCTCAGCTGAGTCTTTAAATCAATGTGATAAATGACTTAGATTTCTAAGTGTAAGTCTACTCACCTCAGCAAGAGTGAGCAATGAGTAATGGATCTGAGTGGTCTGTGCTATGGCTCTCAGGCAAGCCCTGGATTTTGGTTCCTGGGGGCCAAGTGTGATGGGCCAAGTGTGATTGACTGCAATTTCAGCAAAAACAAACTAAACACTGTTGCAATCCTCCCTACTAGTTCTTTGAAACAAAATCTTAATGGCCCTGTAAAAGTGGAGAAATTGTACTGTACATTGTGACTTGCTGTGGCTCAGAAGTTAACTGGTGCTGGCACCTGTGTCAGAACCCATGTGGTTTTGAGCAAGTCATGTTGTCCACCTTTCGGCTAGGCATCACATTATTATTTTAGTTCAGCTCACAGGAACAAACAATTGGTCAATAACTATTGCCACACATTAAAAATGTTTGTTGTATATACTGCCAATGCACCCAATATACCTTTATGGGGCAGATTTATCAAAGGTCAAGGTGAATTTTCAAATATAAAAAAAAATTGAATTTCAAGCTATTTTTTGTGTACCTCGACTAGGGAATAGTCCAAATTTGATTTGAATTTCAAAAAATATCGAAAGGTATCATGTACTGTCTCTTTAAAAATTCAACTTTGACCATTCGCCATCTAAAATCTGCCGAATTGCTGTTTTAGCCTATGGGGGGCCTCCTAGAACCAATTTTGGAGGCAATTGGTGGACTTCAAAAAATGTTGTAGCTCCCACCCTTCCCAGCTATAGTCAGGTGATCCCACTGGTGTCTAATAAAAGGGCAGCCAAGTATGGGGGTTTACTTTGAAAGCAGCAAGTAAGTTGCAGGTAAAACCTAGTCCCTTTGTAAAATGTATAATGAAGCAATAGAATTCTTAATGAATCATATAAAATTGAGCATAGGACTGGCCAGATATGGGATGACTTTGACGTAGTTGGCCAGCTTAAATATATTGCAATATATGGACAAACAATCCCTGTTTTGTTTAAAGGGTAAGGCATTTTTCAGTAGCAGTATGCACAAAATGTCTTAAATATATTGATAATGGGTTGAGTGCAGAGGACTCTTGTATTTGACTATATGTATTTTGTGGTCACACCCTCATTGCACCCCCGCCTAATGGTTTTAAAAAAATAGTGGTGAGCACAACTTTCCCTTGTTTGTTATATCTCTCTGTCTCTATCTCTATCTCTATCTCTATCATGTCCATATAGGTGAACACACTCTTACCGGATTTAATAGAAGTGGGTGCGTTGGTCAAAAGCTTAATGATACATCATGATAAATGGACCCGCACTCCAAGGTTTTTTGTGAAAACGTGTTATATTTTATTCACAAATGCATATCCAACGTTTCGGTCCCCATTGGGACACTATGTGACACTAAAATGTCAAACCATTAAATGTCAAACCATTAAACAAATGTTGTTACTTTATAGGTCACTGTTCACTTTATGACAATAATGTGTTCCATTGCGGAGGCTCAGTCTATAGAGAATAGAATATCTATAGAATGGAAAGCTGTAAGAGAAGGGGAACTAAGAAGTTTATGTTTTCAATATGAAAGTAAATCAGAAATAGCTGTAAGATGTTAACATGTAATAGTTCAGAGGAAAGAGGTTATTACAGGAATTTAAAAATATTCAAAGCAAAGGGATTAATAAGGTATAAATTAAAAAAACACTGTCTAGGATTTAGGGGTCAAAATGTGATAAAGGTAAACATTTTTTTATCTTTTTCAGTAAGGGTGATAAATAATATATATGAAAAAGCCTTCCAGGGTCACAAAGGAGCAGAGAAAATGAAAAGTGTCATCACATATTCCCCCAGCCAACACCTATTATGTAAACTCATTATATTCACTCTTTGCTCTAGAAGGATTAAAATTATTTTGCCAGGGCAACCATTTTGAGTAGTATATTACTGGCTCAAGGGATATTATGTTTAGTTCATAATATAGCGAACGACTGTACACTGCAGCCAGAATCTAGTTTCCTCTTTTTTTTTGTAAGTTTTTACTGGGATGTATGTAAATGATTACTGCTTTACAGCAAAGAACACATTTTAAAACCAAAACTACTTGTATGCAAAAACTGAAAAATGAATTAGAAAACACAGATACCCTGTCTATACGAAAACTTCAGATAAAGCAGTTTTTCTAGCATAAAATATAAAGCAAGCAAATAATGGGGATAATTGAATCAATTTTGATAGCATAATATGTAAGTAGCGCTATAGTAAATTGATTGCACCCTTCTCTACTATAAACTTCACCCCAATACTGTGCTCAGGATGAGACCTTAATTATTTAGCGGTTAAGCCCTCGCAACTTTGTGGAGGCAGGGTGTAGTATAACTGTAACTTGGTGCAGTAAACACTAATTGTGTGCCAGTGGTTCTTATAACTTAAACAGAGAATATATTTATTGAACAAGATAATCCATAAAGGAGTGTACATTAAGAGCAAGCAGCATCATACAGCAAAAGTGGATAGGCATATACTCACAGCACCGTTGGTTAGTATCAGTCCCCACAAGGAAGAGAACATATACAGCAGTGAGGAGGTACACCCAGCTTTCAGCCTTTTCCCTAAGTGGGAAATCTCTACATCCCTAGGTCTGCACATTTATGGGCAGATTTATCACAGGTCGAGGTGAATTTTCAAATGAAAACAATTCGAATTTCAAGTTATTTTTTGCGTACTTCGACTAGGGAATAGTCCAAATTTGATTTGAATATGAAAAAGATTCAGAAATTTGAATATCGAAATTTATTAGGTGTTGTCTCTTCAACTTCGACTATTCGCCATCTAAAACCTGCCGAATTGCGGTTTTAGTCTATGGAGGATCTCATAGAACCGATTTGGAGAAAATTGGAATCAAGTTTTTTTTGGGAAAAACTTAGAATCGAATTCAATCAATTGCGCTATTCCTTTGATTCATACGATTCTAATTCAGCCGAAAACGGACCTATTCAACCAAAAAAATACATCCTACTTAATTTCGGTTGGTCTTTTTGAATTTGAATTTTGAAGTTTTTTCAATTCAAAATTCTACCGTTGATAAATATGCCCCTTAGTCCCTACTTCTGGGCAATTAGTACCCAGGATCCTAATCCCACTCACAATCCTCTGAGGAGCTTCAAACTGCTCAGCTAAATAGCTTGACTGTCTGTTACTCCTAGAGTGACCTCTTAAGGTGAGTAGCCTATTCTTACTAGACCTGACCTGTCTAGGTTCCACTTTACCCTGCATGCCTGCTCAGGCCAGGGCTTGCATAAAATGGACCCTGAGCACATGGCTTCCCAGGACTTTATACTTTAGTACAGTGCCACCTACTGGGCACTGCTAGAACACCAAGGGGAATATCGTAGCTTTAAGTAGGATAAAGAAACAGGTCCCCCTCCTAACTGTATTTTAGAACCTAGTTGGGCGTCTATAGCACTAAATAATATTGGGACACTGATTTACCAGTTCCCTACTGTACATGTTCAATAAGGGCAAAATAATAAAATTGATTTTGTATTTAAATAAATAGAATACTGTATATACAGTAGTTAACTAAATACTAAAGGGAAGTGAAAAGTTGGGGACCCTTTAACATTTGCCATATTTTATTTGAATGTGACACAATCTGTTTTTTAACAAGTCCTAAAGATTATTCCACATCTGTCTCAAAGGCACCATGCCCGCCTGAGAACAATTACAAAACACTTTTACGCTGCCAATTACTGAGCAATCCAAATATCAGCAAATTGCCATTTTGCATAAGGAACGCTAAGTCAACCTGCAGGGGCTCGAATATACACAGAATTTGAAAAGCTATGCTGCCACTCACTACCACCTCTAAGAAATATCTCCGCTTTCTATCAAATGCTCCATCAAAAATTCCCCTCTTACAAGATTCAAGAAATGGGAGAGAGCACTGGGCACCACACTCACTGATCAAGACTGGGAGAACATAATAGCCAAATCACCTACCAGTCCCAGAAGCTGAAGTATATTGGAAAACAACTACAAAATACTTTCTCACTGGTACCCCCTCAAATTACATGTAATATTTCCTGGGTCAACAGACAGGCGCTGGAGATGCAAACAGCAAGCTGGCACCATGCTACATACAGTATATTCTGGGACTGCCCAAACATTAAGCAAGCAATTCTGGATTCAGATATTTCAGGTTTGCTCAAACAACCTACAACTTCATATATTCAACAATCCAGCTGCAATCCTCCTCCACCATAACATGGACTCCTTATCCTCGTATAAAAGGTCACTTACACAATTCGCCATAAATATTTTCCCTCGCAAATGTAAAACTGATATCTCTCCTACACAAACTGAATGGATAAAGGAAATGGAAGTGTTATGGGAATTCGAGGAAACACATGCGGAATCTCACAAAGCAATGTTAAATCACTGGGCCACCTGGCGCCCCTGGATACAATATCTAGACTCCATCCCATAAGTAAGCATTGAGAGATGCCTCTGCCAAACAAGCCAAATACAGGAGTGACTACTAGACCAAGGATACTAACACTTAGTACCAGGTTCTAAGTTAATGTTATGCAGATATTGAGGTTGTTTTGTTGAAATGTTATTCATAATAGTAAACTGTAGCTTTTGTTCTCTAGTAGGTTATCTACAAAAGCAGTATCTACCCCCACTATGCCTGTCTGTTTTTCCCTGTCTGTTTTTCTTCTCTTTCTTCTCTCCCTTTTTTTTTTTTCTTTTTCTTTTTTCCCTTTTCTCCCCTTTCTGGTTTACATCATACTTTCTTCCCTCATTCCCTACCCAATCCTGATGAGTGCATGGACAGCGGACAGTGGGTTTTACAGGTTTGCAAAGATGTATTTTCTCCTAGGGAACACCCTGACATGGTTAAATCCACCTGAGAAAATATAACTTATACAATATGTCAATGTACTTTAAAACTTTCTAATCTTGAATATGTTGTCACCCAGCGAGTGACTGAGCAAAGTTTGGGAACCCTGGCATAAATAGTGTGAGAATAGGAGTGTTTTAAATGTAAAACAATGAAATTCAATAGATGAAATCTGATTGACTGTTGGTGGCTCAGTGCCCTTTTAATAACCTTGGCCTGCAGTCCACCAGTGACCAACCATAAAGAATTTGGGGACCCTGGTGTTGAAACTGGCAGCAGGTTCAATTACCCCATATAAAGTTGATGGGTGACATCTGTTTGGCTGTTTGTAGCTCTGCCCACATTTGGGCATCCAAATAATATCATCTTTTCATTCAGGTTGACCCCACGATTATGTGATTCAAGTTTGGTGAGTGTAGCCTCAAAGCTGTAAGAGTGGTAGCAATTTAAACTTCACTATTGAAAGCCAATAATTTAAATGTTATTGGCTGTTGCTGGCGCCTTCCATTTTTAAGTGTCCAACAAATATCACCCCATGACTATGTGATTCAAGTTTGGTGAGTGTGGCTTCAAAGCTCTAACATTGGCAGCAGTTTGAATTTCGCCATTAAAGTCAATGGCTCAAATTTGATTTAATCTTCCCTGTCAAAGTCAATGGAAAAATGTGGATGTACAGAGTGCTGCTCCAAAAAGGAGGGTGGGATTGTTTTTGAAAAGCACAGGCAACCTTCTCAGCTATAGGATGAAGCAGAGAGGCAAAATGGAGGATGCTAAGAATGAGAAAAAAGGTTTTTTTTTATTAAAACTTGATTTACCGAATATCATCATGACTTGCCTGATTCTGTTCCCATTTTGTCTAAATATTATGCAGAATAGCTAGTGTGATGGAATGTAAGGATGGTACATTGTCTATGTTATTATATTTACAGCTCAGCATATAACTTTGCAGTGTGTGCTTCTTGTCAAATGGCATAAAGTCTAACACTTCTGGTGAAAATGTGTTCCAAAACGATATAGTGACAAAAAGACGCCAATGTGTCAAAATTCGAGTTTACATTTTTTTCAGGAAAGAAAAAAGTGCAAAAGAAAATATTCCATAACAGGGGTCCCCAAAACTATTTTACCCATGAGAAACATTCAGATGTAAAAAGTGTTGGGGCGCAACACAAGCATGAAAAATATCCATTGGGATGCCAAGTAAGGGCTGTGATTGGCCATTTGGTAGCCCCTGTGTGGACTGGCAGACTACTGGAAACTCTGTTTTTTATGAAAAAAAAAATGCCTCCAAGTCTGGAATTCAAAAATAAGCAACTGCTTTGAGGCCACTGTGTCACAATTGGTAACCCAAAACCCAGAACAATTAGCAAGATCCTGGTTGCAGCTCACACTTCTGCCTATAACAGCCACCTTTGGCTTCGGGTGGAGCCCTCTGCTACTCGGGTGCTGCCAGGTCTTAAAGTGAGATGATCAGGGCAAAGGTTCTGATCAAGCAAGGGAACCAGATTGTATAATAAGGACTGAGGTAGCTTACAAGAATTAGAGTCAGACAGACCAGGTCAGTAACACGGTACAAAATCAGAATCCAGAAGAGAAGTCAAGAGGACAAAAAGGTCGGTCCAGGCAGAGTTTAGTCAAAGTCAGGATATAGGCAGATTAACATAATTGAAACACTCCCAGGAACTATACTATATAGCGGGCGTGGAAGGAACTGAGAGGCAGGGATTCATAGGCTGAATAATTAGAGATATAGGGTTTATAGAAACTACCTATAGCCATCATTCCTGCCTGAAAAGCCAAGGATATTATTGAAGTGAACCAGGAACCTAACAGTCTGCTGAAATAGGTGAGCGACAAGGAAACTACATAGCAATTAGTGAATTTCTGGTTCAAATCCGGGCTGGATATTATGCACTGGGAGCAACATCTAAGGGTTGGTGACGGTGAGCGACATGTTGATCTAGAACTGGTTAGGGATCACTGCTCTAGAATATTCTTTGCAAACTCAAATAGTCTGCATTTATTAAAAGAAAAAAAACGTTGAAAGGTCACTAGAAAAAACTGAACACATCAAATGCTGGCGAGCTTCAATAGAAGTCAATTGGAACAACTTATTTGTTTAGTTTTGTTCCTGGTTCATTGAAACATTTGTGTTTTTTTAGCTTCTTTGAAAATGAATAAAAAATGTGTTTTTTTTTACTGGTGTGCAAATCCCCCCCCCCCTCGCCCCACACAAAGGCAGAAACATTCTGTTGCGTGTCTGTAGCTCCAAGCTGTAGCTGTGTAGCAATTATTTTTATATTGGCATAAAACGTTCCGACCTACAGTATAATTCATATCATAGCATTATATATTACGTAAGCTAATTAAACATTATAATACACTGGATATTTCAGTAAACAATAGTGATACTTTTTAAATACCATACAATTCATTGTATGGTATTTTTTTTTTAGAAAAATTGAGTTTAATAATTTCCTCTTGCCAAGAGGAATTTTTATTTTAGATGATATAAAGGTGCCTTGCTATTTTGAACTCAATTTCTACTAAAGCTTAGTAAGTGCATTTTAGGTACTTTCTATGCTAGAATCTTGCCATCTGTCAGGCAAGATAAGCTATTACATGTCAGTCAAGACCATGAAAACTTAATACTGCTCATCATTGTCATGACTCAGGTCCATAAGGCATCCATCATCTTTTCCTAAAGTCACCCAATATTTAGCGTCACCCTAGAATTTTAGATCAATCTATGAAAGCTCTGAAAAGTGTTGCACTTTGCTTGTACAGCATTTCAGAGAAACTACAATTAAATGTCAATCAAAGCTTGGAAAACACTGTTATAGTACTGACCAGCTGTTGCAATGCAAGTAGTAAAGATCACCCTTTTTTCTGATACTGAATTTCTGATACTGAAGTCAGAGAATATTTTTGTAGGTTGCCATTTATCTTGTCATGGATTTCACATTTTTATCTTTGGCTTATTTGTTGTATGTGAGCCATCAATTTACAGAATGTGACAGGATTTAATGCAGACACTCTTTACAATGTTGTATTATCTGTTCTTGTATTTTTTGCACTTGGGATTAAAAAAAAAAACACATACTTTTTTCTGTACACGTATGCCTACCTGATAATCAGTGGATCTCACTGAAGCAGGGTGTTACCAAGTTATTGGTAATTATTTCCATACTACAGGTATCTGACCTATAATCCAGATTGCTCAGGAACTGAGTTTTTTTTCTTTCTAGATTTAATATGCTGCGAAGCTGCTGAAAATTCAAATCTGAAAATACTCCAGCTAAAACCTGTTGGATTGACAATTTAAAAAAAGTCAAATGATTCAAATTGACTCTCGATGTTGCACCAAGTTTTTTGGAGAATAATTATTAGTAAATTAAGGGGATTCAGGTTTTGGAGTTTGGTCTAATTTATTTTAATAGAGTGTAGGGGATCAGATAACTCCTTCTTCTGTTTTTATGTCTGTGACATCATCCAGCCCAATTACAGGCTGGAGAGCCATCCGATTGGCTAGGCACCCCAGTGCATCTTTGGGAGAGAGGGAGTGCCTGACTTTGGAGCCATTTGTACAGGGTTGTACAGAGTTTAACAGGGGTTGTATGCTGAAACATCCTGCCAGAAACAGTTCTTTTGAGACTGTCCAAGCTGTTGCATCTGTGGAAATACAGTGAGAGCCCATTCTGTTCCTTGCCAAGCAGCTAGAAACTCAGGAGGAAGTGAAAGGTGCCACTGGTGAGATTGATCCTGCTGCAAAGCTGCCTGTAATCTCCAGTGTGACTGCCTCTTAGAGCACCCTGGTGAGTGAGCCACCCAAGGGAGGATACTGGCAAGGATACAAGCATGGGGCTCCAATTTGACTACAGGTCTTGTGCATTTACCTGCTACGGGAGCGGCTGCTAAGTTTCAAAGGGAGAGGTACTTTTAGAAACTGTAGCGCTACCTGGGGTATAAGGGCTCTGGGGAAGGGACATTTCAATTGAACTGAACTATGTGGTTATTAACCCCTTCCAAAGCATTGGGACTTTGATAATAAAAAAGACTGTGTTGGAGAAACAGTCTGGTACCTAATAGTGGGTTAGGTAGGTCTCACGTGTCCCCATTGCATTGTGTATTAGATTGCCCAAGTTCTTTCAGTACTGTTTTATATAAAGTTTATATCTGTTTCATTTGCAAACTGTGTGTTTTATTTTTTCTAGTATAAATTCCCTGAGGTGTGCTCCCCAGTGTTCCCTAGGTGGAGGCACTGCGCTGTAAATACTAGTTCACAGTACTTTTCATACGCAAAAGGGACTCAGGGCCCCTGGATTGCCAAGGGTTAATTGTGATTTAAAGAGACAGTAACCAAATTAGGGTTACAAGAGTGAGAAAAAGTAGAGTTTTAGTAAATAGGCTTGATGTGTTCTGTTGACATTCTTCACTGGCAGATAGTGGAGCACAATTTATCACTCTAGAAAACACATTTTCACGGCTTTAATGGTGGAAACATTGACACCACTCCGATTGGCATGTTGCTACTAGGCATATGTCCAACTGCTCATCCATGAAAAACCGATTGTGTTAATATTTCTTGAATCAATAGTTTATTTGCAGCTCTCCAGTGAGTAGGCCAACTAAGAACATGCCGTTTTTAAGCACTTGTTCTTCAAAACTCAGCAGTCTGCTTTTCCCAGACACATCAACTATTTTTCTCTCATCACTTACACTTAAATGCATTAAAGTCAATGGGCATTTTTTCTTATGGTGGCTTTTCACTGAGAATTTTTGACACAGTTTTGCAAAAAATAATGGAGCAGGTATAGGGGGGCCTCTTTGCTTGTTTGGAGAGTGCAATTGTGCTCTCTGCACTTGCAGAGTAGAATTCCCAATTTAAAAAAATCAGAGTTTCTGTTCTTAAAGTTACTAGAAGCCGCTTTTTGTCTCCCTTGGTAACTTGCAGGCTGCTGCTGCCTGAGGGGAGTGTCTCAACTCCCCTCATGGCAGCAGTGCCCCTGTAGATATAGATAAATAACAAGCTTTTACCAATGTGTTTTAGACTAATTTGCGCTCCAAAATATTTTCAGAACTAGTTTCAAATTTGCTTCACTTTATTTAAACATATACTGCTGGTCTTGATTACATGTGTTTCATAACTTTAGGGCACATTTATCAAAGGTGGAACTTAGAATTCATGTGAGGTTTTTGAACTCCCCTAAACTCCCATAAATTCCAAAATTGACTAGTCGACATTTATTAATAAGATCACATTTTTTAAACTTGAATAAACCTGGAAATTCGAATTAAATTTGATTAGTATTAAAAAAACTCAATTAGAATGAAAAGATCCTGATTCAAATTTAAAAAGATTTTAAAGAATGTCAGGCTACAAACATCACCAAATTGATCCCTGGACGTCTCCCATTGACTTTTATACAGTAATTCAGCAAGTTTTAGGGGGCGACTAGTCGCATTTTAGTTCTTAAAGAGCCAGAGTACGATAAATCTCGAAATTCTAATTCAAATTCGAATTAAAACTTGAATTGAGTTTGGATAATTCACAATTCGAATTTGAGAGTTTTGACCAAAAACAATTAAAAAATTTAAATTCGAATTTTAACTTTGATTCTTAATAAATTTGCCCCTTTGTGTCTATTTGTCAATTACATTCAGAAGGTATAAATCACAGAGGTATTAGCTTCTGAATCATTTAAGGAATTCCAATATACAACACATCATTTATTAATGAAGATACAGATGAAGCAGTGTGTAATGATCCGTTCTCATGCTATGCTAGGGGAACTCCACAAAAACATAACTTAAAGGAACAGTTCAGTGTGAAAATAAAAACAGTGTAAATAGATAACATAATAGCCAGAACACTACTTCCTGCTTTTCATAACTCAGAGCTAGTCAGCAACTTGAAGGGGGGCCACATGGTACATTTCTGCTCATTGAATTTGCAATTGATACTCAGCATTCAGCTCAGATTCACAAACAACAGATATGACCCATGTGCCCCCCCTCAAGTCTCTGATTGGTTATTGCCTGGTAACCAGGGTAACTAGTCAGTGTAAACCAAGACAGCTGAAAAGCAGGAAGTAGTGTTACAGCTATTGTGTCAGACATCCAGTCACTCCAGCCTTTAAACATTAAATTTTTACTTAACTATTTTAGAAACATTTTTATTTTGCACAGCCTATCTATTTACCCAGTTTTTATTTTTACACTGAACAATTCCTTTAAAGGAGAATTCAACCCCTTCGGTGCTAAAATCCCTCCTCCCCCCGACCTACCCCCCCCGGGCAAATGCCCCTAACTTGTCACTGACCCCTCCGTGCAGCTCCTCTCCTGTTGAGTTCACGGCAGCCATGTTTGCCCGTGCGCTCTTCTTCCTGTATTCGCCAGCATTTGGTGGCGCATACGCAGTAGATGGATTTATTGGTAAAGATCTACTGCGCATACACTGAAAGTCACAGAAAAAAGAAATCGGAAACTTCGTGACTTTCGGGCCATTTGGGGGGGTAGGTCGGGGGGAGGAGGTCAGGGGGGGGAAACACAGGGGAGGGATGTTAGCGCCGAAGGGGTTGAATTCTCCTTAAAGCTTTTTTAAAAGTAAACATAATTTCAAGCAACTTTGCAATATATATCAATCAAAAAATATGCAGATTTTCATGATTTTTAATGGTTTGGAACAGTTCCCTAAGCCTAGCCCCCTGCTCCCCTGCTGATCTTTCTGACTACTTTGCTGAGCTGGCTGACTACTGTTACTTTGTATCAACAGCCAGCTGTCCTCAGCCTGCAGCCTCTAAACCCCACTATTCCTTGCACATGCGATTCCAATAAGAATCAGAACATCACAGTGCAATGCACCGTGGGTTATGTAGTTCCTGCATCCTGTCTGTAAGCTGTGGGGAAGTTGTTACAATTTGTAACATCAGTGTTTTAGTCCCTCCTTCCCTGCCAGGATGCAGAAAGGATGCAGAAAGAGAAGAACTGTTAAACTGTGATGGGTATATTAGGGGTCTCTGTGTTATGTGGACCTCTTTATCAAATTTTGGTTTGGAAGCCGGAGTTCCCTTTCAAGTAAAACAAAATAAATTATGTGGACATGTGTGCTAAAAGGGACAGTTGAATTTGCAGGGTTTGTAACCTGACTGCCTTTTATAATAACAGATGATCATGCCCCTGACTTGATCTGGCACATTGTAGTTTATAAAAGAGCCCTTAGTACAACATGCTTCTATAAAGTCTTATCTACAGTGAGAACATTATCCTTGAATGTAGAGACAGAGAATAAAAGAGCCTTTCAAGGTTAGATATTGAAGGGTCACTTAAGCAGAAATTATAAGCTATATTAAATAAAATAAGTCATTTCACAAGCAATTACAAATTATTTTGATGATCCAATAATACTATGGATTTTTTAAGATTCATGTTCAATTGTATATGTGATGTGATCAAATATTGAAAATATGTTTAACTTTTGTTTGTAACCTTAATACTGCAACTACAGTACTGCAAGCTATTATTCTTTATTATCAACCATTCTTGGCTTAAAAAAGCAAACTGTAGTATCCTTCAGCATTTATAGCAGCAGGAGGTCTGGAAAATATTGCCTCATCCATGATCAAAAATCTCTCTTAGATATATTTAGTTCTGATAAGCTCCTTAAACCTCCACACATCTATCTGTAAATGTTACTAGCTGGCTTCTGCAGAAACCGGCTGACTTTCATAAAAGGATCAGTACCGGCAAGGGAAGTGGATGAGTACAGGGGAGTGGACCAGTACTGAGACAGGGGGAATACATGATATAAAGTCTTAATAATCTTATATACTCTAATTGTGTCAGAGGTCAGAACATAAAGAACAGTAAAGGCCTCACATATCTGAGAACAAAAACCCTACACATGCTTTAAATGCAAATGCTGAATTAAAGGTTGCCCTTTCGTAAGCACTTTAACTTACCCTCTTTAAAAATCAATAAAGAATGGCTGAAGGCCAGTCTTCTTGCCCAAACAGTTAGAAAAAAATGTTTTTATCAAATATGCTGCTTTAACTATGACAAATTACATTCCACTAGTGATGGGCGAATAAATTCACCAGACAAGAATTTGCGAAACTGCGGTGACAATCCGCCGTATCAAAAAAAAAAATAGTTTTCCATCAAAATTGTCGCGTGCATAAAAATAATTCGGATGGCCATTGACTTTAATGCATTTGGACCAAATCGTCACGTGTATAAAAATTGTCGATTGCGTCAAAATTATTTTGATGTCCATTGACTTCAATGCATTTCGCAATTTTTTTGGCGACTTGAAACGGCACAGATTCGCCCATCACTACATTCCACGTATATTTTTATAAAAGGTGTAATTGATTAATTCCCTTCTAAAGTTTTTGAGATGTTTAAAACAATAACTTTGTATTTGTTTTGTTTTTTGCTTACTCAAGCTTTTGCATTTTTATATATTTTTTTAAAAAAAGGCAGTAATTTCAAATACAGAAAAATAATTGCTCCTTTTATGATTTATCTCTGTGCTTTCAGATAAACCTGGTGTACTTGGATCTATTCTTTATAATAAAGCTGAAATATAATAAAAAACCTTTCCCAAAAATGCTTTTGATTGTATATAGATTCAGTATCAAAAATGACCTACTGTATTTACCTGCCAGTGAAAATAAGCAGAGTTCAGGTTCTTAACAACTTAAAGTGTTATATAAGTCTGTTGCCAAGTGTGGTTAACAAGTTTATGGTAGAAGCCTAAATATAATTCCCAAAAGCTTGTCAAGGGGAAAGGGTGAAGCAGCAAACATGGGCTACGGGGAATGCTACTAGCTCCATTAAATGAAACAGATGTTCACATCTGTTGCTTTCCTAGTGATTTCCATAAAATCTAGATTTGGTTATAAGAATAATTTATTTTCCAGTACTTCTCACACTAACAAGATTTCCGATAAATGTTGCCTGCTTAGATCCTTTGCATATGGCATTGTATTATAGCAAATACAATCATAAATGTATATTTCATATTTTGTTTTATACATGCTCAGTCATATAAAAATGTACCCTGTTTCCTTACATCATTTGCATTGTGTCATATGCTTCAACTTGACAGTAGTGTATTTGCTATGCTTTATACTCTTCAATTTTAGGTGTCAGCATTTGCTTATCAGTGGTGTGCAAGACATGCTCTAATAGCCAAAGGAGAAGAAAAAAACATTCTATGCACTGCACTGAGTGGGAGGGTGACCGAGCAGAGCATCTGCAACTAATGCAGTTATTGCTATCTGAGGTCTTTGCCATGAAAGTTCCTTTGCAGCAACTGCTTGTACTAAGTAAGCAGAGATGTGACAGTTGAATCTGGAATCACTCTGCAACTCTATCATTTTGATCTACCATTATTCTGTTAGTCAAACCAGAGGTAAAATGTATGAGCTAATCATCATTGCTAAACAAGACAGTGAAAACTAACAAGTGATCAAATGCCAGTACAAGAAAATATAACACAAATTTCCAAAAGAATGCCATTTTTACACTTGAATCAGATGATGATAATTATTCTTTATTTGTATGTTGGTATCATAGTCTGACAAGATGCCTGCTGTGAAAAAGGCAACAAAATAAATTGCAGCAGACTGCCTGCGTCTATTCTGTTATCACAGAGTTCGGGCTACTGTTGACAGCTTCCCAATCACTTGAGACTGGCAACAGTCTGCAAGAGAACAAGAAAGAAAACCCAAGAAAAACTAGACAACATCTGATATATTATAAAATACTGTACACAATACATAGATCTATTTCAAGAAAAAAACAAGGAAGAAAAACCTGTAGAATGCTGGGAAGGATTAACAGAATTTTTCACTTCCAAATGAAACAGACTACTGAAAAAGGATACAGTGTTTATTAATAATTTGACATAATTAGCGGTTGCGCTGATGTCAGATTAATTTTATTTGCTGGAGGATTCTGAGTCAGTAGGGTCATTTACTTTAATCCCAGCTACAACTGCAAGGGCACTAAGGGGTTATTTACAGAATTATATCTGGCCATTATACTTTCTGTTTAACTTCATATTTGCAATCGACAACACAGATAAAGCAAAATTGTTCTGGGAACAAGTTCAAGCCTCCTGTCCTCAGTATCATCTCATTTAAAGAATTAAAGAGAGTATGCAAGAAATGTTCCTAGATCTAATGGGGCTCATTTATCTCTACAAGTGCAGTGAGCAAATTGAAATTTTGCAATAATACAAAATCCATGTTTTTCCCCCCATAGTGCAGCATAGTGTAGCTGCGGACACAAGGGGGCTTTGTGTCTGATGCAATTGTGACTGATACATCAATATTGATCCAATTGTACTTGCACTTTCAAGCTAATTTAAGGCTGGTTTATTATGGGGAACATTTCAACACCTATGTTGAAAAATAAAGAATTGTCTTATAGCTGATCAAAATTATGAGTATGCCACTTCTTTGAGACGTTACAGGTAAAATAGCTGTTGGTGCCCTGGTTGGCCAAATAGCAAAAATATTATTGGGACTGGGACAGATTATTCATTTGCCCAGTGTGCAGGTGGTCTGCAGGTACCCAATCTTTTGCAGTTGGAGGGCTATAGATGGCCAATCCAGGGGAAACAGCTGAAAATCGAAGTATCCCAATGGTAAAAAATGACTGATGTGATGTCACTTCCGATCAACGTGACATTACCTCAAGTCGGCGCAGCAAATACTGCTGGGATCGGATCAGGTGAAATTCCATGGGGTTGCGAAAGTGGGGAAGTAGGTCCAGGTCAGGCTTGGGGAAAGCGGTTACAGGTTGGGTGCCAGTTTTAAAAAACAGACACGTGAAGGTCACTAAAATACAGTATAGCTAACAAGGAGCAAAATAGTTATTTTAAAAGCGGATATTAAATGGGTTGTTTACATTTGAGTTAACTTTTTTGTGGTTTTTGAGTTATTTCGCTTTTTATCCAACAGCTCTCCAGTTTGCAATTTCGTCAATCTGGTTATAAGGTTCCTATTACCCTAGTAACCATGCATTGATTTGAATAAGAGGCTGGAATTTAAATAGGAGAGGGTCTGAATAGAAAGCTGAGTGATAAAAAAGTAGCAATAACTATGAATGTGTAGCTTTACATAGTATTGGTTTTTAAATTAAATAATGAAAACCAATTGAAAAGATTCTTATAACTGTCCATTCTATATCATATTAAAAGATAACTTACAGGTGAACCACCCCTTTAAGAAACAACTCCTGTAACCTAAAGTAAACCATAAACCAGGAGAAAGCTGCTGCCGTATAGTCAAAATATTTTAAATATGGAGGTTACATAAAGGTCATAGTTCATTTGAATGTATTTATTAGTGATGGTGAAATTGCTGGAAGTGGCCACTTATTATTAAAAATGTCCAAGGAAGCAAAATAAAGAGAAGAGACCCTCTATTGTCCAAAAAATGAGCCTACCCTAAAACAAATGTGGCAACTGCCATGAGCTTCAAATGGTTAAAAAAGTGCAAATGACATTTAAGAGTTACAACTTTTAAACATAATCCTACATTAAACTATAAAAAAATGTGTATTTTCAAGTTTTTTTTGTTTTTTTTTTAAAATAAAAAGATATGATGTCAATGACATAGCAATGTTGAGGATGTAGCTTCATCTTAACAATACGCCACGTAGAACCATGAGAAGTAGACTTTGGAGAAAAGGGTAACGCAGAGAAAATTTTACACTTTGATAATTCACCTGGCGAAACAGCATGAAAGATCTCTAGAGGTTTTTCACTAGGGAATTGTCCTCTTTGCCATTTAGTAAATAGGCAATGTCATGGCGAATTGTCTTTTTGCCAAATTTTTCGCTAACCATCCACAATTAGCTCTTAAGTACTGCTCCTAAGAGAGAGATGCAGAACAGAGAGTTATAACAGAAGATTACAAATTGATAAAGGAATAAACCAGAAAATAAAAGCATCACAAAATAGATGGTGACAAGGAAGAGGAAACCATACAACACAGATGCATGAGACCAGTCAGACAAGTCAACAAGAGATGAAGGTGTTTACAATAAAGATCACAGCTTTGGTCAAATTGCACAATTCCAGGGCCCTAGCAGTGATGGGTGCTTTATACCACCCAGATGGAAGCCTTGAGGAGTGGAAAAAAAATTGATAATTAACGAAACAGTAACACAATTTTTTTTTTTTTTTAAAGTACAGGTATATGGGATCTGTTATCTAGAATGCTCGGGACCCGGGGTATTCCGGATAATGGATCTTTCCATAATTTGGATCTTCATACCTTAATTCTACTAAAATAGATTTAAACATGAATTTAACCCAGTAGGATTGATTTGCCACGAATAAGGATTAATTATATCTTAGTTTGGATCAAGTACAAAGCACTATTTTATTATTACAGAGAAAAGGGAAATATTTTTTTAAAATTTGAATTATTTGGCTAAATTGGAGTCTATGAGAGATGGCCTTTCCATAATTCAGAGCATTCTGGAAAATGGGTTTCTGGATAACGATCCCATACTTGTAATTAAAATATAATATACTGTTGCACTGCACAGGTCAAACTGATCTGTTTGCTTCAGAATACCATTTTTGTGTATGTAAACAAGCTGTTATGTAGCAATAGTGGAAACTGAAATAGGATAAATGGCTAAATAATGGGTAACAGATAAGCTCTGTAGAACACCATTGCATGCTACAGAGCGTATCTATGTAACCTGAACCTGTCCTTCTTTGAATGGCTGCCCTTCCTGATACACAGCTGCTTATTTATAAAGCTATAGTAGTGTTACTGAAGCAAAGACACTAGTTTACAAGTACCGTACAGGCCAATATGGCATTATATTTTAATTACCTTGAAACACTTTTATTTGTTGATGTTACTCTTCAACATAGTTCAAGTGGTGGAATGGAAAAGTCTGGGGCACTCCTGTTACTCTAATGAGGAACTCTGAAAACTAGACCAACCAGTCCAGTTGCGTCCAATTTGCATCTAAGTGCAAGCTCGGCAGTCTATTTTTGACATATTGCCTGCATTTGCATCAGTTGCTAATCACCCTTGTGACATCAGTGATGCTGGAATTATGGGGAAAAATACTACATTGTGGAAAAACATGGCTATTGCATCTGAAACTACGTTTTTGCGGTGTGTAGTGGTGAACGATTCTGTCTTAAAGTTTCACTTCGCCAGAAAATTTGCAAAACTTTTTATGAAATAACCAAAAATTTGCAAAACGTATTGAAGTCAAAACACTAGCGACAATTTCTTCTCACTCCAAATACATTAAAGTCAATGGGACTTTGTCTCAGCAAATTTTTTGTCTTGGTGACTTTTTTGTCTTAACGATTTTATTTTTCAAATGCATTAAAGACAATGGCCACTTTTTCTCATGGTGACTTTTTTGTTGTGGCAAAATTTTTGTTAAAATTTGTGTTAAAATGATCCAGCTACCTCTGTTTAATCAACCTTAATCAACGTATCGTCTGTACTGACAAGAACTTTGCTTGCTGCCTGCCCCCATGTACTGCCTGAAATTTGACTTTGAATCTTGCAGCTTGGCCTAAGTCAGATCGCATGTGAGTTTTACAAGTCTTCTCTCAAGATCTTGCTCCACGTGTTTATGTAAACACGCTAGACTGTAAACTCTATGGGACAGCAACATCTTTTAAACATAAAGAATGGCATAGCACTCACCCAATATTATAATTTAGTCTCACTCAACCAACAATTTTTGGCGGTGCAGGAGGCAAAAAAAGATAATTAAGAAGATATAGACAGTGTCTCCATTTTGCACACGGTGACTTATACTAACATATGGTCATTATGAGGAACTCCAGTACTTTTAGCCATCCATTTAAAATGCCTATGACTCGATGTATTTTTTAAAAAGTATAAATTTTATTCATCACTATTAAAAAAATTTTTCAGATCATGTGTACAAAGTTGATATTAATTCATTTAACCTTTTTTAAAAAATACAATAAATAGAATATTACAGTTCATGAAACATGAACTGTGGAATTCTCTCCCTGAAGAAGTTGTACAGGCTGATACATTAGATAGCTTTAAGAAGGGGTTGGATGGCTTTTTAGCAAGTGAAGGAATACAGGGTTATGGAAGATAGCTCATAGTACAAGTTGATCAAGGGATTACCCCTCTAAGGTAAATTGGAGAAGCTTCAAATGGGTATTTTGCCTTCTTCTACTAACAACTAACAGGCTGGTTTAATATAGACTTAAACGGTTGAACTTGATAGCCATCTTTTTTCAACCTAACTTACTATTTTACTTTGTATACTGTACATGCTGCTACAAAAGGACAAAGACACAGGCAAAGATGTTGCTGTCTAATTAAGAAGATATAGACAGTGTCTCCATTTTGCACACGGTGACATACTAACATATGGTCATTATGAGTCTCCATTTTCCACATTTTCACAGCTCTCATGGTTAAAACAACCCTTCCGAATATTTAGACAAAATCTCCTTGCACCAGCTGGAAAGACCTACTGGTAAATAAAGCATTAGAGAGATTATTATATGATCCCCTTATATATTTATACATAGTTATCATATCATTCCTTAAGCGCCTCTTCTACAGCATGAACAACCCCAGCTTGGCCAGTCTTTCCTCATAGCCTCAAGACTTTCCATACTTTCCATATAGCTTCTTGCCACAGCCAAATGTATTATGTACAAGGAAAGTCTTTTGACTCTAAAAGGCAAACTTCCACCAGGCAATAAGTTCAAAGTGAAAAGAGTTTATTGTGTCCACAACCTTACGCGTTTCGTGTCATAAACACTTAATCATAGGCTCTCAGATTTTTTTTTCAGATTGATCAGTGGTTTTTTTGTGGTCTTATTTTTTATAATTTATTTTAATAAATTCAATGGCCACCATAATTTTAGAGTTTGTGAGTTTAGTTGTGGCTTCAAAAACCTCTAAAACCACAAAAATCTGACATTTAATAAATGAGCCTCCACATTTGTCCAGAAGCAGGTAGTTTTTTCTGGGCACCTTTTTAAAAACAAACACCTTATTGGTTGCTATGGGTTACTGCTCCTGGGCAAACTTAGTGCCTTTTATTACATATGGGGGATAGGGTCATATTTAAACAAGCAATTCTTGATTTTTACCAATTTGCCCTTTCTCGTGTATGTCTTCAAACAACCATATTTATAGCACAGATTGACATGCCCAGTAGCTCCCCTTGGAATGACCAGCAGGGCCACTGGGTCAATATTTAAAGTATAACTAGGAGGGAGTAGACTTGAGAATTGGGAGCAGGAGGACTGGATAGCGGGATGACTGGATAGCGGAAGGACTGGAGCAGAAGAAGACTGGAGCAGATAGCAGGAAAGGATGGGATAGCCAGAGAGGGGACTGGATAGCAGGAGAGGGAGGAAAAGGCAGAGCAAGATGCAGAGCGAGACAAGGGAAGTATTAGACAGGGGTACAAGTCAAACAGAACAGGAAGCAGGAACCAGAATGGCAAGGCCAGATCAAGGTCAAGGCAGAATAAGGTTAAGGCAAGGTCAGGTTTGGAGTGAGGAGCAGAGCAAGATTCAGAATATCAAGGAAAGGAGGGCAAGGTTAAAGCAAGGAAAGCTCAAGGTCAAAGCTGGACTGGAACCAGAGTAGGAACAGGCAAGTCAAGACAAAGTTTAAAGCAGGACTGAAGCAGAACTGGGAGGGAAAGACAAGACAGATTAAGGGAAGGTAAACAAGACAAGGTTCAGAGCAAGGCAAGACAAGACAGGGAAGGGTTCAGACAAGACAGGACAAGGCAAGGAAAGGAGTTTAGAGCCGGAATGCTTAGCTAGGGAAGATGCCACACTGCTATTTGGGAACCAATGCTCAGTAAAGGAGTGTTTGGAGGGCTGGCCTTAAATAGAGCAGAGTCAGCTCTGATTGGCTGACTGCAACCAATCAGGCTGCTGCTGGGCTGCAAAGGCCAGGTAATATATAGTGAACAACCCTGCTGGCTGCTCATCTGGCCAAGTGGTTAAGACAGCGAGCCAAAAATGCAAAGATCCCTGGCTCGAATCCCAGTAGAGTTTGACAGAGATATCCCTTTTTTTAATGTTTAAAGGAAAACTATACCCCCAAATCAGTACTTGAGCAACAGATAATTTATTTCAAATGAAGTGGAATCTTATCAAACTGTAATATATATTTAAGTAAATATTGCCCTTTTACATCTCTTGCCTTGAACCACCATTTCGTGATGGTCTGTGTGCTGCCTCAGAGATCACCTGACCAGAAATACTACAACCTATACTATAGGTTTCCTTTAAATGTTTTACTGAGAGTGACAATTTCAGAAATGCCCTGTATATCTCTCAAGCTGTTTAAATAAAAGACCTGTATTTTCCTATTTCCTTTAACTTTAAATATATAGACACATGCAAATGTAAATTTAAAAAGAAATCAACATAAAATTAACTGTACTCAATTATTATATAATTTACTTCATAGCGTGTCTCTTTTCCCACCCTTAAACTCAACAGCCTGTTTTGGATGGTTTAGTGGAAATTGAGTGTGAAATCTATAACATTAACATCTAAGCTCAGGCCCAAGATGTTCCCCGTGAAACAACTGGGGATTGTGTTCCATTACATTTATAGACATAAACATTTGATCTATAGAAACTGCTGACAGAGTAATTTGAATCATCTCTAAAAATGTCCTTATGCTGCTCCTGTTCTGATGCTTTTAGTGGCACTTTACTGGGACTAAAACTTAATAAATCAGTTTGGATTCGTAAAGCTTGCAAAAGGGAGTAAATCAGGGATTATTTACTAACTTCATGCATTTGTATGGTGCCTAGTGTGCTATTCTATCTGCATTAAAATACTTAGCAGTATTTACTGCAGTCATTTTGTTGACCTTGATAATCCTGAACTGAATAAAAACTTAAAAAGGCAATTCATTTAGCTTTCACTTAATACACATTTGAAAACAGTTAATTATGTTAATGCTATAAATGGTTTAAACCTCATAAAAATATAATAACATTTTAAATATGAAAAAGAGGGTTTTTTTTAGAACTTTTATGACTTTCCGGCATACAGGATATGAGGAGGGTGTAGCTTCATCTTATCAGTTCGCCAGGTCTAAGGTGGTGAATGAAACTCTGGCTTGTGAATTGTCCTCTACACCTGTAGATATTCAAACACAGTCTAAGAAGACAAGCCAGCGTCTTTATTATTTCAGAAACATGAGGAAATGCGGCGTTTCAGCAGACATTTTAAAGACTTTTTTATATTGGTGCTGTGGAGTGTTCTGACACAAAATATATCTCATGGTTTGGGAATTGTGGTGTACAAGATCATAATGATTTACAGCAGGTAAAACAGGCAGCAGAAGGTTGAACTAGATTAGCTTTACCATCACTACAAGATATACTGTATATGGTGATGTAGAGTTGTGCATTCATAATTATTAAAGATAGAACTCATCCTTCGTTCTTTTCTGTTGCGGCTTCTTTGTTCTTTTGCATTGTGGTTTATTTGTTCTTTTCTGTTGTGGCTTCTTTGTTCTTTACCGGAGCGGACTTTATTGTTCTTTTCCGCAGCAGTTTTCTTTGTTCGTTTCCAGAGCGGTCTTCTTTGTTCTTTTCTGGAGCTTCTTCTGCTGCACGAATGGGCCTCCCTTAGAACCCTGAAATCACTCAGGTCTGCGACAACAGTCTCCCAGATGGTTGCCCTGGGTAGGACAATTAGACTGTTTAAAACCAGGTTATATGAACACATCTGTAATATTAGGCTCTCTATACATTGTTACACTTTTTTATTTATTACATCTATACATTATTTATTTATTATATGGAATGTCGGCATTTCTATTGTCTGTCAAAACAAGCCTTGCATTGAACACAAAAGTGCATCTTTGCTTGTACACCTGTGTGTATTAGTTTGCATGCATGCATGCGTGTGCCGTGCTGTGGGATGACGTGGCTGACTGGAGCACTCGGGTCGGTCTGGCCTGGCCCTGGACACTGGCAGGGTATAAGAGGGTGGAAGAAGTTAAGCCTATGTTTACAATTACTTCTTGATAAAGTGCACATGTGCAAAACATGTAGGGGCTAACATAACCTTTTAATTGTGACTTCTTTTCAAATTGATCCCTGGCCCACTCCATACCTTGTTTGCCATTTTGGGAGCACCTGCGGGGAAAAAGAACTTGTATCTCATATTGTGGAAGCTGTGTACTTGGCGGCGGTGAAAAAGAGTAAGTTTTACATCCTGTAAGTTGCTTATTCCTTGCCAGGATGAGATAAACCTTATAATGCTGGTATTGTCCCCTTTTTATCTAAACCTTGATTACAGTCACACAGCCTATTATAACATATATTTATATAATGCCATTGCTCCTTCTTTTTACAGAGTGAGGGTCTGAGGGAGAAATGTATATCCTGTATTTATTTACCTATTTATTGTTTTATTTATATTTGTTGTTATCTTCTGATTAATTATTTATTGGGTGGATTCATAAATGGAGAAAGCCCTTCTCTCACATGAATTGTATTACTATTTATGCATTTTAACCTGCTGTGCACTGTATCCATATAGCATTGTATGAATCTGAACACTTAAAATTAGTTCATTTTTAATAATTGTGTTTTTTTTTACAACTGTTTGAATTTGTCCACGTATGATGATTAACATTATTTAATATATGGGTTAATCAATAATAAGCACTGATCCTTATGTTCTAGACTACAGAAAAATTCCTAAGCAGGCTAAGTATCTTATGCAGTTCGAATGAAAGAGGAGCTGTGGAGAAGAAGCAAGTGGCTTCTACTCATGCTAATCCTAGGGTTAATCCTTTCCCTACTGTAGACTGTAAAACGTTATGACTGAGCCTGGTATGTGCCTGTTTTCAATTCTTCCATGTTAGTTGCACTTACTGCTGGGCAGGATGGGGTGCAATAAATATGGCAGTGACACATTAGGGATAGTTGGCAGGGATATCCTTGATATCCTTTTAATATGCTTTGCACAAAAGCCGAACTGGGTTTCTAGCACAGAGCAGTAATGGAATGGTTTATATTGTATTCTATTTTTTCTGTAGGGCAGCCTGGCAGAGAAGGGAAAAAAATGGAAAAAAAGAAGGGGTCCATTATAGGGAACAGGTTATGACAGAATGAAAAATAATCCAGTACATTCAGGAAATTGCAGAAATGTTAATTGAAGTTATTGCTACAGAATAAAGGGGAAATATAAAGCCATTAAAATTGCCTTTAGACATTAGAATAATTACGTAAGCAGTATTATAAAAGACATGTGTAATATACAGTATGTACTTCAAATGTTTATCAATGTAGCGAAGACAAAGATCAAACCTTCCACTTAATAGTTACATTACTTGTTTTTGTCCCAAGCAACATAAATCTGTCTTCAGGTCCTTCAAGACCAGGGTCTGCCCTGACGTTAACTGCATGTCAAATATGGTAACTTGCTTCACTATCTAAAGTTCTGGCACTTATGCTATTTACATAGCCGCCTGTATGATCATTCATCACTTCAGAATAAATTGTATTACCCGACCTTGCAGTCATGTTGTGTTTTGTTCTAAATACAATGGAGAGACATTAAAGGCACCATTTTTAATTTTCTTTTAGACAATATTTTAGTATCCACTTCAACCTAGTAAAAGCAAGAGACAGTGAAAGCCAATATTGTACTTTAAAACAAATGGCAAGGGTTGAATAGCACAAAATAATTCTCATAGAAATCTAAACAAACTAATGTAAGATAAAGCTAAAAAAGTATATGGGTCAAGACAGCAAGATTCTAAAGACAATTACATTATATGCTACATCCAAACGGAAGAAGAAAACGGAAGAAGAAAATAGCACAGTCAATAAAGTAGGTGACAAAGCACCCTTTGGATACATCAGTGAATGAAAAAGACAAAAAATACCCTGTAACAGAATTCCAGGCAGATTAAGAAAGACAAGGTATTGCCTACTACCAATATAATTGATTATTCTCAGTATATAGACATGTATCACTGAACTGTGAGTGACTATTTTAATGCTTTTTGCTCTGTGTATCTATGTATGGAGCAGCAGGCCATTCAACAGAGCTTTGAAATAAACAGAACCAGCTGCTGACTGCAAAAGGAACAGCCACAGAATATGTTTGAAAGCTACATTAAAAACTATTCTCAAAATTAAATAAAAGGTAAAAAAAAAGTTACGTTTTCTTGTCCCCCGAACTGATTTTTTTTCTATTTACAATTTTGTAAGAGTAACAGTTAACAGTTAAAATACATACATTAAAAATAGTCTCTTGATGGAGAATTAGAACTCACAATACAAGTCTTTGTAGTAATGCATTTACATTATATGGGTGCACAGGAAGAAGTTCATCAGAATTGATTAATGAGGTCTATTTCATTGTTATTATCCAATATTAATCCAATATTCATTGATAATATCCAAAAAAAATCCCTTATCATAAATTGTATCCTGTACACGCTTTTAAATAGGAAATTCACCATTTAATAATATTCTACTATTACATATTAATGAACCTACTGACTTTTTAGCTGGTCTTATATTTTTAGTTATTATGGTTTACTAATTATTAGCCTTCCTCTTCTCCCTCTTCAGCCTGTGAGTAACATTAGTATTGGGCTGTCCCCAGCAACAGAACCAGATTGCCAGCGTGCCTTGACTGTACTTCTTATTTTTTTATATAGCTTATTAGCTTATACAAAATATCTTACATTTTTGCTTCAAACTGCCTAATTGCTAGGTAAATTAAGCCCTAACAACCAATTATCTGTTAAAATTCCAAACCTGACAGCTGCACAACAAAAATTGTAAAGAAATTCAAAATCCATTAAAAATAGTAAGTGAACATCATTTACATAATTTTTGCAGCAAACTAAAAGTAAATTATAAGGTGAAGTGGACCTATAATAACGCTATGTATTTATATTACACAAATTAAAATAAATTCTGCTCTTATGAGAAAAAAAAATCAACAATACATCAAAACATTATTGTATTCTCCAGAAAACAAATGGTAGGTAGTGTCTACAATAATGGTATAAATTAAAGCATGCTCTCTTGGGAAATTGACATAGAGTATTTATATTCATTGCTGTAAATCCTCCTATTTATTGCACTATACTGAATTCTTGCAGGTATTCATCATGTTTTTATGTTTGCAAGACACAGTGAATGTTGAGATCCATTTATTTATGTTCTGTAGCAAATGTAGACTATAATAAAAGACTAATTCATCAACACATTACATTTGTTTTTTTTTCTGCTGGTGAATTATACAGTATTATACAGGTGTACATTCTTGTAATAATACACATATCTGTAGTACATCTATTAAGTGTACCAAAATCATAATCATGTTAGTAGGAAGGTCAGTTAGTAGGTATAAATCCTACGAAGAAACTTAATTTGTAAGCAAAGAGTCATATATTAAAATAATTTAACCAGATGTTTTATTTTTTTTAAAGTGCCCGTCTCCTATGGGTTCATGGCATACTGCAATTGGGTATTCTACCACTATTATTCTAAGCAGTTTTTCCAGGTTCTTGAATGATACTTTATTATGCCATGGCTAATAGTGTCATTCAAGAACTTGAGTGCTTCAGGAGTTCACCTTGAGAGAATCACAGCAGGCAAAACATTATATGGGTCATTTACAACCCCCCCCCCCCCCCCCGGAAAGTGAGCAAAGTGTCCAATAGGCTGCAACTGGCCATTTATTTTGCACTTTGCCTACTGCATCAGGCATTTGTGCACAAAGCAGCAGGCCATTGCATTCAGTCCCGCCTTGTCCCATACCAGCTCGGTTCCTTTTTTGACCATCATAAAAGCCGAACTGGGTAACTGCAGTGGGTGCTTAATAATAATTTTATACTGTATATCATTGTACAGGTATGGGATCTGTTATTCAGAAAACCCATTAGCCAGAAAGCTCAGAATTATGGAAAGGACATCTCCAACAGACTCAATTTTATCCAAATAATTCAAATTTTTAAACAATACCTTGTACTTGATCCAAACTAAGACATAAGTAATCCTTATTGGAGGCAAAACCAGCCTATAAGGTTTATTTAATGTTTACATGTTTTTCTAGTAGACTTAAGGTACAAAGATCCAAATTATGGAAAGATTCCATACCTGTATTATTATAGTTTGGAGATACCAATCACAGAAAATAACAAACATTGACAGTTCCCCTTTAATAATGAAAGTTTATCCATATACTTGCAACTGATATATACTGCTATATACTGCTTATTCTGGTAACACAGTTTATCCATATACTTGCAACTGCTATATACTGCTATATACTGCTATATACTGCTTATTCTGGTAACACAGCTTTTCCTGCTATCCATATACTTGCAACTGCTAAATACTGCTTATTCTGGTAATACAGTTTATATAAATACTTGTATCTGTTAACCCCAATAACTTCTGTCTGTTAGGCCTACTCTGCTTTAGTGTCTCTGATAAATATCTCAAACAAACATCTGTGTTCACTCCTCAGTGAACAAGAGATATTTTTATAGCCCCAAACTTGGTTCTGGTGTCTGTAAAACGCAACCCTTTGCTAGCTGGTTAATTGATTAATTAGTCAATTAGGCTCTGGTTTTCACTCTGTGTTGCTGTTATATATCGACCACCACTTGTCCTAATGTGGCTACCTCTGTCTACTATGGTACTCTCACCACTGCCCTTAATGAGTTTGCTCCTACAAAAACTCTCTTTTAATTTGCCTTCCCCTCCAGAGACTGTCACCTCTCCAGTCCATAATGAACACTGCGGCAAGGCTCATACACCTCAGCAACTGCTCCTCTTCTGCCATACCATTCTGTCAATCCCTGCACTGGCTTCCACTACCTCTCAGGATTAAATTCAAATTAATGACCCTGATATTCAAAGCACTTCATAACTCTGCCCCACCCTACATCTCTGAACTCATCTCTATATACTCACTCTGCCGCTTGCTAAGCTCCTCTACTGACCTGCTACTCAACTCTTCTCTCATTACCTCCTCACATACTCGCATTCAAGACTTTGCAAGGGCTGCACTCCTCCTCTGGAACTCTCTCCCACAGTCTGTCTGACTTTCTCCCAACCTTTCTGCTTTCAAGAAATCTCTTAAAATGCACTTCTTTCGAGAAGCCTACCCTCACTCTGTTTAACTACCAAACACAACACCACATACAGTACCACATTATTCACCCACTTAATTTGATCTTGCCCACTCCCACACCTTGTGTATTACTCCCTTCCCTTTAGAGTGTAAGCTCTTTCTGCATAGGGCCTTCCTCACCTTTTGTACCGGTATTGATTGTGATGTATGTAACTCCATATGTTCTATGTATATACTGTAATTCATGCGATTTAGTTGTATAATCCCAATTTACTCTACAGCGCTACGCAATATGTTGGCGCTATATAAATACATGTCAATAATAAATAAAATATATTCATTATCATTAGTTAATAAATTTAATATTTATTTGGTCATTTGTCTAATAACAAATAAGCAACATTTTCTAAAAATGCATTTACATATTTTACTTCCCACAATGTATCTATGGCTGTTCAGATGTAATGTTCCTTCCAGGAATCCGTTTATTAGTATTGATCATCCTTGAATATTTATACAGTATGTCAATGGGCACAGCACTGTCAGTGTACTGGACAAATAGAAGAAACTATGTTAATATCATGTCCATCGACTATTTAGTAGAGTTACAATTGTATTCTATTCGGATGTAATTACTCATACATATGCAGAAGAAAATTTGAAAACATTCACATTTAAAATGGTGAACACAAAACTGAGAATTCAGCATTTAAGGAACAATAATACAGGTAAAGGACCTTTTAACCAGAATCATGGACCAGGGTTTTTTTTTTTTTTTTTTTTTTTTAAACCCTACAGGCTTGATTTGTCTCCAATAAGTATCCAATAAAGTTTGGAACAAGTACAATGTACTGTTTTATTATTAAAGAGATAAAGGAAATCATTTTTAAAAATGTGAATTATTTTGATAAAATGGAGTCTATAAGAACTGCCTTTCTGTAATTCAGAGCTTTTTGGATAATGGGTTTTCTGGATAATAGATCCCATACCTATAGCAGAATGCAAACCAAAATGCATATGCCAGATTTTATAGTATTCTTTTAAGAAGTGCTAAAGATTCTCGCATCTTATTTCACTGTTACAGTATATAGCCAACTTTCATCGGACAATACTGAAATATAACAGCCCTACATGACAAAATGAGAAACAGATTCAGATCTTACACTCTGAATAGACCTGATCTTATGTATGGGAATCGGGCAAAAAAGCATCTGTATGCGCAACCTCCAGCGAAAGAGCATATACAATCATATTTCAGTGGTACTACACTCCTGCTCATATCAGTAGACTCAGTGGGAACCCGGAACATTCCACCTGCTTTAGAGGGTGCAGGGAACAAGGGTCCTTTCTACATACTTGGTGGACTTGCACAGTTGGCCAAGAAATCTGGAAAATGGTAGTGACTCTGCTTTCCGAGGTTCTACACTGCACAATTCAGGTGACTCCTCACACATTCCTTTTAGGCATGAAAATAAGGCCATAAACTCCAAACAATCTCGTAAACTGGCTACACATATCCCGATAGCAGCAAGATCTCTCCTAGCAGCAAACTGAAATAGACCACAAATATCTGGTTGGTAGTCACTGGTAAGCAGGGTGAACTGGACCAGAGAGATGGAATCTATCAGAGTT
Organism: Xenopus petersii; assembly: GCA_038501925.1. Taxonomy (NCBI): domain Eukaryota; kingdom Metazoa; phylum Chordata; class Amphibia; order Anura; family Pipidae; genus Xenopus; species Xenopus petersii. The sequence goes on along the minus strand of CM076681.1, from coordinate 61,784,926 downwards.
AAACTTCTGGATAGGAGCTACGAGGGGGAGTCCAATCCGGGACCAACACCAACGCTCCTAGTACTACTTAAGTGATAAAGTGTCTCTCAGTAAAGGCACAATGACCCAGAATAATTTATGTACCCTTACTCTTAGTCTCCCTTTCTCCCCCCCCCCCATCCTTCTTCATGAAACCTCCCTACCCTTCTTCCTTTCAGCTGCATGACGGCAAGGCTGATATGGGATAACTCAAAAGGTCACGAGAAGTGGCTGGATACTTATGGATGATCCTTAGAGAACGATACATAGAGTTACCAGTCAATGGTACACAAGCAGCTGACTACATGTTGTACTGTATTTTACTGAATTTATTATATGTTACAATGAAAATCAATAAAAACTATAAACTAAAAAAAAATTGGCGCTGTGTCTTCCTACCAAGTGTTAATGATCTCTGTGGGAGGATTAGCCATGATCTTCCAAATTAACCACATGCACTTGTGATAAGTAACTATTAAAGGGTGACATTTCAGATCATTGCCTTTTTTGTACTCTTTAAGAAATCAGCTCCCATTTGGGCTGATATTATCTGTTTGCAGACTTTTGGAATTTCATTTATAATTCATGCCTTTCTGCATTCAGAAATACTTACAATCCTACTGATTCAGTTTTCCTTTACCTGACTTATAGTGGCAGCTCAGGGAATCACGAAATATGTTAAAATTTGTATTTTTATGAGCATGTTAAGCATTGGCACAGAATGTTCTTTCTTATTTTATTATGTTAATCATTGTCCTATGTGGACCAATAAGATAATGAATAAAAATAATAAGAATCAAGAGCAGCCATTATTGTGAAATATCAATGTTAAAGGGATACTGTCATGGGAAAAAATTTTTTTCCAAAATGAATCAGTTAAAAGTGCTGCTCCAGCAGAAGTCTGCACTGAAATCCATTTCTCAAAAGAGCAAACAGATTTTTTTATATTCAATTTTGAAATCTGACATGGGGCTAGACATATTGTCAATTTCCCAGCTGCCCCAAGTCATGTGAATTGCGCTCTGATAAACTTCATTCACTCTTTACTGCTGTACTGCAAGTTGGAGTGATATCACCCCCTCCCTTTTTCCCCCCAGCAGCCAAACAAAAGAACAATGGGAAGGTAACCAGATAACAGCTCCCTAACACAAGATAACAGCTGCCTGGTAGATCTAAGAACAACACTCAATAGTAAAAACCCATGTCCCACTGAGACACATTCAGTTACATTGAGAAGGAAAAACAGCAGCCTGCCAGAAAGCATTTCTCTCCTAAAGTGCAGGCACAAGTCACATGACCAGGGGCAGCTGGGAAATTGACAAAATGTCTAGCTCCATGTCAGATTTCAAAATTGAATATAAAAAAATCGGGTTGCTCTTTTGAGAAATGGATTTCAGTGCAGAATTCTGCTGGAGCAGCACTATTAACGGATTCATTTTGAAAAAAAAATTTTTCCCAATGACAGTATCCCTTTAAGCTTTATTCATATTATTTATTATATTACATCAAATTTAATGATTGCACAGACAGCAACTTTTTAGAGCTAAAATATGAACAAAATAATTTGAATAATACCGGACTTAAGTTGTTATTTTTGAATACATATTTTGTAATTGACAATACGGAAGAAGGAAGAAAAAAAGAAAAAAAAAAGAGGCTAACGTTTGATTTTGAACATACTGATGATAATATAACGAGATACAGCTGTCTCTTCATAGTCAATGCAGAGATGTGTATTTTACTGCAAGGGAGTGCTTGAGGGTGTTTTTTTTAATTACTGCTGTCAATAAAGACAATTAATACATTTTGTATAGAGATGGTGAAGAAATGTAAAATTCTTTCAACTTTAAGTTCAGCTTAAGGTGCTGAGAGTTGAGAGCTAGATTGTAAAATACGGCCACTAGATGGTGATAGTACCACATGTTACACAATATTTTTTTCATTATTCTTTATTTTTTTATTAAAGACTGCAATCACCTCTGTTGCTCTCATAACTGTATAGCAAAGTCAGCCTCCTTCAATGCCCATTTTCTTTATTAATCCTATTCAAATAGAGAATATGATCTCCCTGTGCCTCTGCACCTAGAGTCTTACTGGATCAGGAAGAAACTTGTTTGAACAATTAATATGTATTTCCTCTGATCACAAGCTTCTTACAGATGAGATACTAGTAGCTTAACCCCTTCATTACTAAGGCTGAGGCATTGCTGGGCAAAAACCTATTAATACCAAAGGTTTCTGAAGACTAAATCAATGGGCAAGCTACATTTGTAGTAGAGATAGATAGGCATAGATAGATAGTCAGACAAGATGCAAATGCATAAGCACAAATGGATATCTAGCTATAGATAGATAGATGCCAATACATAGATGTACTATAGAAAGATAGATAGATAAATGATGATAGATAGCTAGATAGATAGATAGATAGATAGATAGATAGACTGACTATTGGACAGATAGATTAAAACAATATCTCTGATAAGACTTTACCATAAAGCCCTGATTAGAAGCAAGATGTTGAGGTGTTGAGTATTCCTAGCATGTAGTCCTAAAAGGAAGTGAGAGCGCTGATAAATGCAGACTTACTATAGCAGAATTTTAGAAATGCTTTTAATAGCAAAGATTCCTCTTGGTGACACGAATAATTAGGGATGTCACTGCTTTGAGGATCCATCCTTCCTCAAGGAGACTTCAGCTCTTTGGTTTCCTAAAGAGTGCCAATTTGTTTCTGATCAAGAAGTGAACATGAACTTTGAGAGCACTTCAAGGGATGAAGACCCTTTAGTCTCCCCTTCAGTAAGTGTGAGCTGCTGCCCTTTAGCAGTGATCGTTGCCTTGCAGATAAGCTGTGAGTAATCGCTGTCAGCACACCCCTATGCCAACTAAATCTCTCTACTACAATCTCTATTCAGTTGAGAGGCAAATTAAGCCACCATAAGTTCATAGTAACAAGTTACAGGCGTGGCACAAGTTGTTCGCCCGAACTATAGTCTCATTGGCATTTGTACGCCTAACTAGTAGCACAGTGTGTGTCTTGCGTTTCTCTTGCTCTTAAAAGTGGCGCTAAGCTACAGGTAACCCCCTGAATACTGAGCAGCTGTTGTACTAAGAGTCCATTGAAACTAGCACGTCTGCACCAGGGAAAGTTCAGCCAATGCAACGGCTCTGCTCATTTCCACCCCTCAGCAGGAGAATGTCTATGTACTGTATCACTGCCTGCCGGATCCTGCGCTTTCCCTGCGCTGCTATAACTAGTTTGTTGGGAATCACTGTGCCAGGCAGCGTTGGGGGGGAGAGGATAGAGTGAGAGAGAGAGCTATAGAGAGGGGTGGATAAAGGAGACAGAGTAGTTGTAGTGCTCTGTTGGGGGAAGACTATTTTCTTGTGCGGCTCTTTTCCCCTCTCCCCGCTCAGGGATGGTTGAGTCCAGCTGGCTGTGCTGCTAATTCTAGACTCTCAGCTCTCCCCTTGCCGTTCATTCCTCTACTTCTCTTCCTGTGCGCGCTGCCGCCGATAGCTTGTCGCTGTCCATTCAGCACCACTTCTATTCACTGCAATTTCTCTCCCCTGGACCCAATGAGCCTCCAAGGATCGTGCCCCTCAAGCAGCCGTCTCCCTGCAGTGCCTCCAGGCTGTGCGTGATGATGACATGAAAGCCAAGCGAGCCCATCGCCAACTCCAAGTGGCGTCAGATCTTCTCTTTGAACCGGGATCACTATTGCATTTTTGGCTGCTGCCTCCTTCTCCAGGCGCTTTGATTAGCGGCACAGTTCTCATAGACTTCCCTTCCCCAAGCCATTGGATGTTTGGAATAAATACAGTCATGACTGCGCTCCGGAGATTGAAGTATCTGCTATTTCTGTGCCTGGGATTTTTCAATGCAGCAAAGGGTAAGATTTATTGAGCACATTCTTTCATGCTATCGGTTCCAGGTTGGAGTGGAACTCGGGGCACAATAACGCACATTAGGGAAAGTCATGGAGATCGCGATCTTTAACTTGTGCGCTGGCAAAAGCGCAAACAGCCCACGGCAGCTCGACTTTTAATAGGGAGAAAAGCATAAGGATTACAGCGGCTGCTCTGGGACTGTTGACAGTCTTAGCAGTGATTATATTAGCAGTGCCTGTTACAAGGGCATTAAAACAAGACTAGATGTACCTTTATAGGGCTACAGAGGCTGATACGAGTTGTATCTGAATCTGGTGCTACACACAGAGAAGGTGGAAGGATGCAGTAACCCTACAGCATTGAAGCCAGTCATGATTAAGAGAAATGTGAGGTGTCCTATTCCTGTGTTACTAAGAGAAATGTGAGGTTCACCATTACCCTGTTACTATGCAGCTCCATCAGCTCACTAAAGCCTGTCTCCACTAACAATATAACCACATTTGTTATAATTTTGCTGGTGAAAGAAGGACTGATCTGTTTATACCATCATCTGTCCTAGTCGGAATCTTTTCCCCCTGTGGTAGTTCTGAAGTGGCATTTATGCTGTGTGCCTTCGATTCTAGAGTGTGGGGGCGTTATTCCTCTAAAACCTTGGATATTTTAGGCAAGGTATTTAGCCCCATTGCCTTTATATCGGATTGTTACTTCTGAAATTGATTTTCACAACTCCATCGAATTTGGTTTTGCTGTGATCGAGTTCATATGAGAAGCCATCTATAATGTGAAGTGAAGTGAGTTGTCTGATTTTAGAAAAAAAAAAAAACCCTACCTTTCAAAGTAGTTTATACTGCCATCTGAACCCCCCCGCTATATGTAAAGAAACACAATGATATAGAGAGAGAGCGAGAGAGAGAGAGAGAGCTATAGATATATATATATATGCTATTTTGATGTTGATGCCATGGGAATGGAGAACTATGAACATATAGTATTCATTTGAGGCTTTCCAGCAATGATACGGTTAAGTGATAAGGATCCGATAACCTCCAAGACAACTATTTCCTGGGTCATTTGGATAAATCAGTTGTCCCTTTAAAACTACTACAGACAGACCTTGAAAGTTAATGCCATTGGCAAATGAAACCTGCAGGTGAAGTCAAACTACTCTCTGAAATTTCCATGTTATGTGCATTTGGCACAGTCCGTGTAAAATCGAAATCAATTGCAACTGTACAAGTTTCCCTACTATTTTTGGCATGAGCGCACCTTGATATTTGAGAATAGCAGCTCTGCATGCAGAATACAGACATTTTGCCAATGATATTTCTTAGGTTCTGTGCCAGTTTTTTTAGAGACTTAATATTTATTAGAGACTACAGTATGTCAGATCCTTTGAAAATTACACTAGATTTCAGATATAAGCAACACTGTCTTATTCAGTTGTTTGACCCCTGTTATTCATATTTCATGGCTACTGAAAATGTCTTTTATATACCCTATTAAGTAGTTGTGTGCACAGTGCAGTGACCTTCATGGTAGCCTTTTTACTGTGGGAAAACCTTTTCCTGGCAGAAAAACATAGTAATACCTGATACTCCTTTGGATTGGTGCACACTATTATTTTTTTTTATTTTTTTTTTAAAATTCCATTATTTATGTTTTTTAAGGATTGGAAAATCATCAGAAAGGTCAGAGTGACTGGTGTAATGTTAAGGGCTTAATCTCTGTTAAAGTTCCCATGAAGGAATAATGACATTTGGGGCACCAGGGAGATATGAAGTGCAAGGGGATGCCTTGCAGAGAATGCATGAATGTCAGCAACATGCGACCCCTCTGCTGTAGTGAAAGGGCTCAGGGTTAATTAAAGGTCTATCCCACCTTGTCTAAATGCATCATGTAACTACTGAAAAAAATGTGATCGATGTGTCATTTGGGAGATTTTGTGTTTTTTTTTAGTCAAACATCAATCAGTTTCAAATTTTTTTAACTATAAGTCTAATATGAAGGAACAAAGAGCTAAACATGTGTACTTTTCTGTTCCTCTCTGTGGTAGTATCTATCATCTGTACCCATTTACAAGATGGACATGTGTGTCAGCGGTTATACAACATTGCGGTGATGTATACTCATGTAGAGTTTTCAGTGCGTCATATAGAAATTTCCTTGAAATGATTGGGTACAAATTAAATAATCACAGTAACAACAACAACTTTGTATTGCCATCTGGCAGTAAGGAAGCTAAGGAGATGTGTGATCTCTCTTATAAGAGCTCAGAATACATCTCCAGACTAAGATATTAGTGTGCAGGCTGTATGTGTAGCAGACAGCCGGTGTGTGGGCATAGCTGTTCTCCAATGCTGTGTCTTTCCTTCTGTCTCTCAGTGTCCTTTCCCCTCTAATGCTTCACCTTTTCACATTCACTAGTTATTATATAATCTCTCTGTTTCTGTTATGCCAAGGAGTGCATTAACATTAAAACTAAACAAATACGCCTGCATATCAAACCTCATAGCTTTTTCCTCTGCAGAATTTTGACTTTAGGTTTCTAGCTATTCCCTTTATTCATTAGTATTATTATTATTATTTAATTTTGTCTGTATAATGACTCCTGTAGATTAGGTAGACTCTGGCTCAACTCTATCTAGGTTAAGATTAAAATGCTAGTTTTGTACTGTATCTCTGGTTTAAGAAGATGGACATTATTTAGGCAAGATTGACCAACATGGCTTCATATTTGCCCAAAATATGACTCACTTCCTGATCAGACTTTGCTTTGAATTCAATAGATTCAAATTGGATACATTGATTAGATCACGATGATTACATCACCCCTTGCATGATGTCATTGGCCAAAGGGGCTTTACATTTCCTTCAGTGATGTTTTTCATTTTCTTGCGAAAGGTGGCCAGTTAATTTCTCAAAGTATAATGACTGGTCACAGACAGTCCTTTGTTTCTTCTCATCTAAGCTGGTGCCAGCCCCAATAAGACTCAATAATGTCAGGTGCACTTTGGCAGGAAGGTACCACTAAGAAAACTCCCCCTATTTTTCCTGTCTCTACCCTCCTCTTCTTTAGCCACACTCTGTCTGTTGTTAGGTCTAACTTATTTATTTCCTGGGTGCTTAGTCCTTGTGAATCCTACTTGTATATCCTGGTGTTACATAGTTACATAGTTACATAGTTAACTTGAACTCTGCCTGATTACTATCCTTGAACGACCCAGCCTGATTACGCTATTCTGGTTGATCCTTCTGAGTTGTGTTGCCTTCCGTCCTAAATGCTTGGTAAACAATTGTGCTCCTTTGCTCATCCAGAACTCTCTGGTTCCTCTCTTATTAAGACCTGGTGGCATCTGAGAAGCGGAGGGCTCCTCCAGAGGCCAAAGGCGGCTGCTACAGGCGGAAGCAGAGCTGTGACCAGGGAGCCTAGCACTTGTTCTGGATTTAGGGTGCCGATCATGACAATCACACATTAGAAAACGTTTGACCCAATTCATTCGTTTGTGAAGCCTGTAAGCTTTATTTGTTAGATAAACATTCAGTACACCTTTTCAAACTATGAGATAAATAATCTGAATTTTCTCTTTACAGGTACCTATTTATATACTTTGTAACCAAAAAGATCAGAAATACTGTAGATCCACTGGGTAGTTCTGAGTTATTTCTACTGTAAAATCTGTAGTTCTCATTTTTGTTTCACCTTTAATATCTGTTATAACATCATGTCCTTCTCATAACTCTCTTTCAAACTTTCTATCTGTCTCTTTCTAGAATTTCTCTGTCGCGCTCCCTTGTCCCACCTCTTTTTTTATCAAATCTTTCATTTGCCCATTTCTTCCTGATCCCCTCTTTCTTCCTACTCATCTTTGTATTTCTCCTTTCTGATCTTTTTTTCTCTCTCTTATTCACTAGTGCATGCCCACAGTGGCATAACTAGATATTACTGGACCCCACAGCAAATTATTTTTCAGGTCTCCAAAATATCTAGAGGTTTACTCCTGGGCCCCCCTAAAGCTGCAGGGTCTGATTCCTCTGTAGTTACGCCCCTGCATGCCTCCCTTTCTTTTCCCATTCAACTCACCATTCTTCTTTCCCTCTTATACTATCTTCCATCCTCCATAACAAATCAGTTCTTTGCTACATTTTCTTGTTCAAATTAATCATCACTGCCTAATTTACTTGTCACACCAATTCTGATAATTATATTAACTATGTTGCTTAGTCTACTAATAAAATCAAAATCATTATCAATTAAGACTTTTTGTTTGAGGGCAAAGGGCAACTAATGTCCCTTACAGGTAATAGATCTGTTTATCTGTAAATGACACAATGACATTGATCTGATTGTGACACTCTAATTAACAGTATAGGTTTCTCTTTAAATATGTATCCTGGCTATCTGAAAATGCAACTACATTAAGTAATCCACTATATAACATAACAATAGAATTCATTATTTTAGATCAACAATGATGTGGGAGGTAGCAGACTGTTCTTTTGACTATGTGTCTTTGCCAAATAATTGTGATAAAGAATAGGACAAACTGCACACAATAAATCAGACATTCCCTGTATGCTTACTACTGGGCTATTGGTCTATAACATTTTTTGAAGGAATAGATGCCTTGCAGACACTATGATTCAGTCCTGTCAGTCTTGTCAACCAAAGCAAAACTAGCCCTACAACTATTTCATTTAGACATTTCACTGTTCAATTTGATATGTACATCTTAAAAGTGAACTGGTCAATGGCAAAGTCTTACTGGCTGACCTGATTTCAAAGAAATGCCTTGCAGCCCTTATTGAAGAAAAATGTCTCTGGGAAGCCAGAGCACCTGCAACAGCTTCTGGAAAATGCTTGTACTGGATTTCTCTTTTTTAGCATAAATCTGAACCTGGTTTACTGAAAGACATGATAAATTTGGTACTTGGCATTTACACATTTTGCATTTGTAGCTGATGGCACATAAGCAGAATCAAACACTTCAGGCTTCAGCAGGATTACTTATAAAGAGGCAGCCAGGGCATGTTCTGCTTATTTGCCAATTTCATAAGACTTACAAAGGCATTACAATATGCACAGACATTGGGATTCTTGCTGCTCCAGAACTCATCTATAATTTACTGACATTGTTTCCATAAAGCATATTTATTTTTGCTTCAGAGATGCTGCTCAGATTCCTTTGCAATTAGCAAATTTAAATGTGAAGCCTGAACACAAACCTCTCTATAAAGGGGGGGGGGGAAGCTATTGATGATACATTTAATGAATGTCATAAAGATATTAAATAACAATTTGAGGAATTAGGTGCTGTGACTTTTATATGATTCTATTGAATGACCTTGTTCATGATATTATTGGTCTACTCACATGACTGACATCTTTACTAGAGTACATAATGAAAGGCTAGAGGATCCAGCAAGGCTATATGGAGAAAGGTTTCTGTTGAGTGGCTAATCTTCTGTCGACAGAAATACATACTGTACAGAATCTTATTCTGGTTTGGTTGCTATTAAGGGCAGCCAAGTGATATTTTAAAGAATACTGGGCCACATTTACAAGCTCAATTGCATCAAAAACAAAATGGGCATCACATGGAAAGGCAATGGTCATGTACTTTTAGGCTCCTCCATCATGCATGCTTTCAGGGGTGCACAGAATTAGTATGTGGGTGAAACATACAAAGGAAGCCAAAGAATTTTTGCCTAGATCAATAACTAGTGTAAAATACAGGGCTTTGCTCTTGATACACATTAACAGATGATACTGACATATTGATTCAACAATCCCCCATACTGAAAATGAAACACAAGGAATTGCAATCCAGATCCACGCAGTGTTGCAGTGAGTGTATCATGCTGCTTCCTTTGGCAGATTGTAAGTACTAGAGCTGTATTTTGTTCACTAGCTATATGTTCTTTATCTTGTACTGTAATTTTTATTTGGGCGTAAAGGTTCAGAGCGTAGCTATGCCCCAATTCCAAGTGCTGAATGGATGAACACATGTTAACGCTCTTGCATTTGCATCTAGGGCATTTGTAAATGACACGACCCTTCTGATGTACACAGTGTTTTTGCTATTCTTGCTTGTGATACTGTTCAGAAAGCCTTTGCTTGCCTGAATTTGTCTCAATGTTAATCCAGGGTGCTGTAAAATAATGGTGTAACCTGGGGTTAGTCTGGCATTAAAAGTACACACAAATGTGCTGATTAGCTCTGAGTAACGGATTATTTTTGGGACCACATTTTATAGTTTTAATTCCTGTTTTTGTTGTCAAATATATTTACAATTATGCTTAGAGCTGTCAATTTGGAGGAACGTTGATGCTAAATTTTAAGAAAAACAATCTCTAAAACCCAGAACTATGATTTATGTGTCAAACAATAAGTTATTTGCTCTACTCTCTTTTCCTATTAATATTTGTACTGAAATTTGGTTGTACAATAATCTATTGTCTAGTGTGTTATTATTCTCACCATGTAGTACTGTACAGTAAATTTACACCCTGCAACACAGATATTTACCACAACTAATCATGTTTTATTGATCTCTGTTACGGAAATTCATTTCACCCACAGCTGTTCTATGTACTGCAAATTCCCTGTTGTCAAGTGTCAGTTTTGTGCACCACCTTTGTGTATAGAATGCACAGAAAGTTATAATATATATATATATATATATATATATATATATATATATATATATATATATATATATATAGTCAACTACAAGAGGTCCTCTGCACTCAACCCATTATCAATATATTTAAGACAGAGACATTTTGTGCATACTGCTACTAAAAACAACACAGGGATTGTTTGCCCATATATTGCAATATATTTAAGCTGGCCAACTACGTCAAAGTCATCCCATATCTGGCCAGTCCTACGCTTAATTTTCAACTGATTCATTGAGAATTCAATTGCTTAATTATACATTTTACAAAGGGACTACGTTTTACCTGCAACTTACTGTACTTGCTGCTTTCAAAGTAAAACTCCCAAACTTGGCTGCCCTTTTATTAGACACCAGTGGGATCACCTGACTATAGCTGGGAAGGGTGGGAGCTACAACATGGAGCTGGTCACTGCTCCTGTATAACTATAACAAACAAGGGAAAGTTGTGCTCACCACTATTTTTTAAAACCATTAGGCGGGGGTGCAATGAGGGTGTGACCACAAAATACATATAGTCAAATACAAGAGGTCCTCTGCACTCAACCCATTATCAATATATTTAAGACAGCGACATTTTGTGCATACTGCTACTAAAAAATGCCTTACCCTTTAAACAACACAGGGATTGTTTGTCCATATATTGCAATATATTTAAGCTGGCCAACTACATCAAAGTCATCCCATATCTGGCTAGTCCTATGCTTAATTTTCATCTGATTCATTAAGAATTCAATTGGCTTAATTATACATTTTACAAAGGGACTAAGTTTTACCTGCAACTTACTAGCTGCTTTCAAAGTAAAACTCCCAAACTTGGCTGCCCTTTTATTAGACACCAGTGGGATCACCTGACTATAGCTGGGAAGGGTGGGAGCTACAACATGGAGCTGGTCACTGCTCCTGTATAACTATAACAAACAAGGGGAAGTTGTGCTCACCACTATTTTTTAAAACCATTAGGCGGGGGTGCAATGAGGGTGTGACCACAAAATACATATAGTCAACTACAAGAGGTCCTCTGCATATATATATATATATATATATATATATATATATATATATATATATATACTTTGCCGCAAACAGGATATGCTTTTACATTAAAATAAAATGGTTTGCAAACCTTTAATAAAAAGTAAGAATAAAGAATAGAATAAAGCAATTTGTGCCTTGTGGGATATGCAAAGAGTCAGACAGGTTGAAAGGAATTTTTATAACAAAAGAGACAGTTGTCATTGGTACATTAAGTATGCAAGGACACATGGTTGTTAAGTGACTGGGATTTAACCAATTCTTTTGGCTTCATTTCTGCCATCAAAGTACAGAATTTGTCAGTTGTAATTCATGCAGGCGCGTTTCAGCATGTGATATCAGCTGAAGCACATGAATATCTTGCAACACAAAAAAAAACCACTGCAAATATGTCCAATGACCACTCCATTTATTCCAGTAAAATGACGGCAGAAATTACCTCTGGGCACTGCATTGATAGGTTGAAATGTGTGAATGCCACACTTTGCTTCTAACAGTGCATGTCTCTCTCTTTGCCTCTTCCACCTCACTGAAACTTCAATGGAAAAAATCAAAGATGCCCATTTGTCCCACAGGTGGAAAGCACGACTGTCTTTGATTTATTCTGGCCTGAAACAGGAAGGAGTGAAAGCTTTATTTAATCCCTGGCAGTGGAAGGGGCAATGGCTTCTCACGACCTGCTCACCCCCACGCAGTGCGGTCCTGCAGTGGTGTTATTTATGCCACTGCAAGAAATTGTGCTTTCCTTATGACTACAGCGCTGCCTGTGTTCTGCAGCACTGTATTGATGAAAGGTGAGCTGGGGGAGTCACATCGGTGTCTCCTTTACCTGGTAGTGTGTCTATAGTGAGCTATAATATACTGTATCAACAGCTAGGATAAACAAATTCATCCTATCAACAGATGATGGCAATAACATGTAGAAAAGACAGTCTCTCGCTTTTTCTTTTCTCTTGCTTTCTCTTGTGTTATAGTATAGCATGCTGCTGAAAATACATTCTTTTTGAGGCTACAGGGCTCATTTATTACCCATGGGGCAGACTTCAAAGTGCAAAAAAAAAGAGGACAAAACACAGGGACGACCAAGGCAAACCTCCTTTAACCTCTGCGCTGTTATTGTTAATGCTCTAATATGTACTGTGGTAATGTTTTTCTTTTGCAGCTGTCCATTATACTATAGAGGGTGCCTCCAGCCTGTAAGACACTGAACCAAGTATAGCAAAAGAGCAAAGATGTCTGTGTTCTCATCAACACACATTTTTGACAAACATAAATTTATTATTTGGTCATCTTTGTTACAGTCATTTTTTACTTATTGCTTTACATATAGTTTTAAATATCTATACTATCATAGCTAGGTGTAATTGTGATGGCAGATTTTATGAATGCCTTTTAGAATGACTTGAATGAGTTGTTGGACAAGCATAATATGGAAAGCTATGAATATCTCAAGCTCAGGAGTAAGTTTAGTATACTTGTGTATTATAATTATAAATAATGTAACCATTTTTGTAAAATATGGGTATATTAAAAGTCACCTTGGAGTTTCATAACCTGTGTGTAAAACAAATTTCAGCTTGTTTCCTCTGTGTGGTCATGTGGAATTTCTTGGTAACCTATAATATCTTTATGTACTTTTTAACAGGGCGTATATATATGTATATATTGTAAATTATATCCTTATAAACGTTGACTAGTGATGTTATCAGATATAAACGGTGAGTAGTGAAGTCATTTCTGTCACATGACTCACTGAAACTTGTGTATTATAATAAATTATATCCTTATCCTTATATATCCTTATAATTTACAAGAGGGGGTACTTTATTTAATCTAACCATTATCAGTATTAATACCTGGGCACCTCACATATATGTCTTCTATGTGTCAATACATATCAAATCACATCAATCATATATGTTGCAGTTGTGATCTCTGACCATCTCAAGCATAAGCCTGTGTATATATTGATCAGCTACCTGTAATTTGATGAGAGTAAATATAAATAGAATAAAGGCTGAGGTTAAGTGCTTATTGAGATTTTCATATATATTGAATTGTAAATGGATTTCATGGAATGATGTAACTCAAATATCTGAAAGGTTTCTGAATATTTCTACAGCACTTATTTTGTATTGTGCATTTCAACAGGGTTACATGCTACCGTGAATGTAAAAATGATGCCCTTCCTAGATTCACAAATTGAACTTATATACAACAAAAGCATGATTAATAATGGTTGCATGACCCTTTTCTTTTTTTTATACTGACCCCATATCATCTTTTTAAATTTAATGTACATTAGACTAAGGTCAATACAGATGCCATTTTTATGTTTTTACCTCGGTACCACATAATTATATGTGGGAGATATGATGCTGTAAAATGCAAGATTTGAGATTTTCAGAAATTGTACCATAGCTTTGGCTTTAGTAGTTTTGAATAGAAGAATGTATTCATCCATTTTTAATTTGTCAAAATGTGTGTTATGCAGGCCTGGATTTGTGGAAAGGCCACCTAGGCCCGGGCCTAGGGCGGCAGGATTTTAGGGGGGCGGCATGCTGCCTAACCACACCACATTGGTTCAAAAACACTGAGGATGCCCTGGAGATACAATCATTTTTTTAATTTCCTGTGCGCCAATCCCCATTGCTCCAGTCCAGATGACAAAAATTGCACGAATAAAGGGGAGGGGATAGGGGCGCCGAACGGCAGTGGGGCCTAGGGGCGCCCACTATGTAAATCCGGCCCTGGTGTTATGGGTCACACATAAAACACAGGTAATGAGCTTTGTTTGCAGGAGCTGCATTGTATTGTTTTCTGGGGTGTGCTCTTACCAAAATTCAATCCCAGCTGAAGTAATAGCCAGTTTGGATCCACTGTATTTATGTGTGTCACATACTTTGGTAATCCTTCTCTTATAATGCATCAAACTATTCAAAAGACACCTACCATTCATATGTATGATGTTTTGTTAGTAACAAATGAAATTCGTTATCTATGATGCCTAATGAAGAATATTACATTGAGACATGCAAATTTTTATTCGCAAATTTGTACTCTTTGCAAATTTTATTATATTTCCCCCTATTTCTTTAAAACAATAAATGTTAAAAGATCCAAATATAAAATGTATGATTGATAAAAAAAAGCACTGAACGATAATCTAAACAATATGAAAACCTCTAAAACCTCTAAAAATAGCATTTTCAGCAGTTTTGTGTTCAAATTTTTCATGGTTTATACACTTAGGGGCAGATTTACTAAGGGTAGAAGTAATTTTTTGGATACTTCGGCCATCGAATAGGATACTACAACTTCGAATTTACTTCCACTTCGTTTAGTGGAAAAATCGTTCAACTTTTAGACCGTTAATCGAAGTACTGTCTCTTTAAAAAAACTTTGACTTCAATACTTAATAAAAATCCTTCGATCGATCGTTAAAATCGTTCGAATCATTCGATCAAACGATTTTTATTCGACCGCAGGATTGCAAAATTTGTTAAAAAAATTTCGAATTTGATATTTGAATTTGAAGTTTTTTTTAATTCGATGGTCGAATTTCGAAGTTTTTTGTACTTCGAAATTCAACCCTTGATAAATCTGCCCCTTAGGGACAGTTTTATCAAGGGTGGAATTTCAAGTTCATAGGAGTTATTTTGAACTCCTATGAACTCCCAAGAAAATTAGAATTTTCACTTTGCCCCTTAATGAATTATTTTTTTTTGTTTTATAGAAATACTGAAAAAACACAAATTTTTAGAGATCTGTGAAAAAAAAATTTGCCTTTTAGAAAATGGGCCCCATAGTGTACATATTATACACTTAATAAATCTCAAATTTTCGAGTTTTACAGATATATAGAAAAACCACAAATTTTTAAAGATTTGTGAAAAAAAATGTGATTGTTAGAAAATGGGCCCCATAGTTTATAAAATGTGTAAATGGTAGCAGACCCATTATTTTCATTGAGTTTACCTCTCCATTTGCTACCCCTGGAAGAGTAAATAGATGACTTTAACTAAAATGCCTATTGTGTGATTGAGCTCTGCTAAATTTTATCTGAATCTATAATCTATTTTGATTAATTTTATCTGAATCTATAATGTATTTTGATTTCTGGTGCCATGCTTTGAAAATTTGGTTATGTGTCTCAAAGCAGCAAAGGTTCCGTTATGTTTCCACCTTGGGCATTATATAAAGAAGGGATTCTGCATTCGTATACTCACGATGCCATGGTTTATAAGGATCAAATTCAAGAACCAGTTAACTCTCTTATCCCTTTTCATAAAATATTAAATGGTTTCCTAATACATTGTGTATACATGAGAAGAAAATAAGAACATTACATGTGATGTTGATTATGTGCCATTATGGAAGTTTATTCAGCAAAACATGACAGTTATTATTTTGAACATATAATAAAGGCTGGACTGGCCTCCCACCAGTGATGTATTTTGTTTATTTTTTGCACATATTATAAAGACTGGACTGGCCTCCGAGCACTGATGTCAGCACCTCCATGCCAGTATGCGCATATACATGTTGGCACAAAGATGTCAAGGGCCTATTGGCTCCTAGTGAAGAAGTCCGGACCAAGGAGGAAGCGTAGGGGTTTAGTCCAAGTTGGCATTATACAAAGGGGTCAAACGCAAGCATAGTCAAGTTCAGGCAAGAGTTCAATAAGGCAGCAAGAATCAGAATCAGGGTCTAGCAGAGGGTCAGGAATCCAGGAAAACAACAATTTAGGAATTTAAGAAACCCAGGAATAAAAGCCAGCAATTTCTATAATTCGGCATTGAATCCGTGACCTGGAAATCCTTTTAATTTAAATTTCCGCGCCCAGCACATGGCATTATCACACTGGCGTCAAGGTGCCGGAGTTGGCCCACGTAGGTCATGGCAGCTGCCATCTTGGACATGGCACCGCAGTAGACATCGGCGCTCCTTACAAAAGGCAATCAAGTGATTTTTTTTGGAATTAAAGTAAATGTACATGTTTATAAATATGGCAGCAACTGGCATGACAAAGGGTAAACTTTTCTGAATCAATATTACCCCAGCTTACTGCTCAATATCAAAAGTCAACTCCTTCCCATTCACCATTCACCATAAAAATAGTTGCTACATCATACTAAATTACATTAGTTTTATGGTGTAACCTAGACAAATATTTGAAAACAATCCCTGTAATTAATATTTCTGTACATAAAAGGGCACATACTGAAATCAAACCCTGTCATAATGTCCTAATACAGCCCCAATCATTACAGAGGCAAATATAATGATTTTCTATGCAGTGAAGCCATCCTAATTCAGTAAATCCAGTCCCTAAGAGTTTTTTCTGCATGTTTAATGAACAAATTGAATAATTTAGCTATACAGCCTGTTTGGACCAAACAGCAGGATTTTTCCTACGCTTATTACCATGGCAATAAAGTTATTTCTATCAGCCCCCGAGACAGACGTGTTTATTTCTAATAATGACTGAAAAAATAGCTTGTACTCTATAGAATATTTAGTAATGTCGCATAAAAAGAATATATCAGTCCTTCTGCAAGATTTAACACCTCAGCCTTTGTAATCTGCCCTCAGTTGTGTGATTAAGATACAGAATCCAAATTAGCTGACCAATGTCAATGCTGATATGATGGTCCATAAAAAATCTTTAGGTTGTAATTTATTTAGGCTTTCTTGTAATGAAGCATTCCTGCCCTTGCTTCCCAGTACTGTGCTAAATTTCTAATATACTTGCCTTTTATTCTTTAGTACAGTAAATGTTTTTACCCATGGAATCACAGAATCACAGCACCACTGACAGTCTTGTATTGTTTTGTCATTTCTTTTTTTCAACTCCTGTTTCCTTGGCACCCAGCATTTTATTCTGTACTCAATTTCCCACAAGCTGGCTGCATTTTTAACTACTTCATCTGTGGTGAATATTGTGATGCTCATATTTTTCCATCTTGGGCTAAACTTTGCATCACACCCTCCTAAAGAGCAACATATTACAGGATATTTATTATTTTCAATGGTTTGCATGATAACGTGGTTGTATTTCGATTATTTTTATAATGTTGCAGGTAAGAGGGGTCGATATCTCTTGCAAATTGAATAGTTATATGTAAATTGCCATAGTATATAGAATGCAAAGGTAGTGCATTTTGGTTGTGTAACCAGTGCATTGGAATGGACATCTGATCTCAGAAGAAGATTTTGAGATAATGCAAGCTTTGATGCAGACTCCTGCCTGCTTGCTATAATTATGAATTACCAAACCAAAGGAAACAAGATTCATATACAGTGTAATTAAAGTTTATTTTGCTTGACAAATGTGATAAAATAGGATTTGGAATATTTTTTTCTGGTGACAGGTCCCCTTTAAAGCATTTACAATCACAACAAATAGCACCAAAGCATACATCAAAACATACCACACTTCTGATGAAGTTCCCAATGGCATAAAATGCATCAGGAAGAAATGGCATGAGGTATGCAGACAGAGTGGTGACACTACCTTACGGTATGTTTTTATAATGTTTAATGATTGCAATGTTAGTTTTTATGCTTTGATATTATTTGCTGTGATTATTTGCACTAATGAATGTGTGAAGTGAGTTACTTTGCATGTCATATAACTGATTGTATGCTATATGCTATTGGACCCATTGCCCATTGCACAGTACTCAGGTATTATACTTCTTTGGAGTTTTATTTATCATTGGCTGAGCTTAGAAAGTCCCAACTTCCTTTTGATATATAACATGCCTTATGGAAACAGTAGTACTTCAGCAGTGACATAAAGTTTATTGGATTAACAGAAAATCTGCAAAAATAGACGGGTGCATAAATGTGGGCACCCCAACAGAGATATTACATCAATACTTAGTTGAGCCTCCTTTTGCAAATTTAACAGCCTCTAGACGCCTCCTATAGCCTTTGATGAGTGTTTGGATTCTGGATGGCGGGTGGCGGTATATTTGACCATTCGTCCATACAAAATCTCTCCAGTTCAGTTACATTTGATGGCTGCCGAGCATGGACAGCCTGCTTCAAATCATCCCATAGATTTTCGATGATATTCAAGTTGGGGGATTGTGACGGCCATTCCAGAATTTTGTAATTCTCCCTCTGCATAAATGCCTTTGTAGATTCTGAAGTGTGTTTAGGGTCATTGTCTTGTTGGAATATCTGACCCCTGCGTAACTTCAACTTTGTGACTGATGTTTGAACATTATCCTGAAGAATTTGTTGCTATTGGGTTGGATTCAACCAACCCTCGACTTTAACAAGGGCCCCAGTCCCTGAACTAACCACACAGCCCCACAGCATGATGGAACCTCCCCCAAGTTTGACATTATGTAGCAGGTGTTTTTCTTGGAATGCGGTGTTCATCTTCCACCATGCAAAGCGGTTTTTGTTATGACTAACTAACTTAATTTATCTCATCAGTCCAAAGCACTTTGTTCCAAAATGACTGTGGCTTGTCTAAATGCGCTTTTGCATACAAGCGACTCTGTTTGTGGTGTAAGTGCAGAAAGGGCTTCTTTCTCATCACCCTGCCATAAAGATGTTCTTTGTGCAAATTGCTCTGAATTGTAGAATGATGTATAGATACAACATATGCAGCAAGATGTTCTTGCAGGTTACTATGTAACTATGTATTAACATCATTTAACTCATTTAAACAAGGAATCACGTAGCCGTAGTAGTAATATTTGGGCACATTAGCGAAATGATCTGTCACTTGGTCTATACAGCTGCCTGTGTGCTGAAGGTGTTAGCAATAGACACGTATGCGAGATTGGCGCATTACAATGTGCCAGTACGTGTCTATTGCTAACACCTAATTGTACTCAATTATTACTTTATACAAAGTATAAAGTATTGGGCATTTCCCGGGGGGGGGGGCAGTTAGCCTGGGGGGAGAAGTGATGGGGGTCTACTTGGGGTGGGGGGTATGGGTTTTTTTTTATACAGGGTGGAATTCTCCTGTAATTTGAAAAGGATTTTTATTATACAGTTTTTTATGTCAGGGTTACTGATCCGCTTTAAGTAAGTTACTTTGCATGCTATAGGATTAAAACGTATAAAAAATCCATTGTGTTTTCATATTATTTTGGTTCACTTACAGTTAATTGTCAAAATAGGTGAAAAATTGGCCATAATGGCAAGTTGCTATAGTAAACTTGCAGAAGCCTGGTAAAATAGTAGTGATTGCGGAGTCAGGGGCGATCCTGGCCCCTCCGCTGCCTCAGGCAGCAGCAGTTGCTGCTGCCCCCCCCAGAAATTCACTCTTAAAGTACCAGGAGCAGCATTTTTGTTGCCCCTGGTACCTAGTGTGGCGCTGCTGCCTGAGGCGACAGCCTCAACTTGCCTCATTGGTGAAGCACCCCTGTGGGGAGCTAGTTTTACATTTTTACATTTTCACATAAAAGTTCTTAAAATTATAGAACCCGAAGGATAAAAACTGAGTTATTGTAACCTCACCTATAAAAGACTAATGTTTACTTGCCTTCTCCTTCCTCTGTTTCATGCAGGTAACTTTATGTTGCTCAGCAGTATCTTGTGTCATGCCGTATTTACTGTACATTAAAAAATGATTTCCTTATATTTGATTCAAGTTGCTAAAGGGATAAACAGATGGTAAAGTTCCATCATAATGTAACAAAAACATTAACATATGATGAATGCTATTGCTTCTTTCTTCTAAACTCAGATATATTAAAGATCCAGTGTTTTGTTTTACACAGAAGTGTTTGCATAAAATACTATAAATTTATTTATGCATAACTCATAATGGTACATTCCCCCCTATAGTCACAGCATACTTGTGGCAGTGTGGGTAGTAGAAGTGCTTGTCACACTCACAGCTGATGCATCAAAACAAATGCTATTGTGCTTGGTAGGAAATTAAATGCATATTTCCCAACATTTTCAGAGTTGGGATAGCATTATGTGCTTGGTGAAACTATATGGAAATGTGAAGTATTTGCACCCATTTTAGCTCAACTGCATTGCTTTGTAAATGATCACTAATGTTTTTGTATTATTAATCAAACGACATCAAATTATATAAGACAGCATGCTAATATACTGTATAGCCTTACCTGTATGTAAGAAGTGCATTTTGAATCCATTCTTATAATGAAACCATTGAGTGTATCAATTTAGCTTATGCCATTTTTTTGCCCTACTCATTTACTATCGTTTGTGCAAGGCAAGCTATCCAAAGTTTTACAAAAAGAGAACCATAGAGTCTATCAGTACAGATGTCAGTTATGTCAGAAAATATCAGTCTGTCATTGAATTTAAAAAAGAGAAAATGTGGTTGGTTAATCAATACACTTTGGGGCACATTTACTTAGCTCGAGTGAAGTATTTTTCAAAGTATTTTTTTGCTACTTCGACCATCGAATTGGCTACTTCAACCTTAGACTACGACTTTGACTTCGAATCAAACAATTTGAACTAAAAATCGTTCGACTATTGGACCATTCAGTAGTCAAAGTATTGTCTGTTTAAAAATAACTTCGACCACCTACTTCGCCACCTAAAACTTATCAATCACCAATGTTAGCCTATGGGGAAGGTCCCCATAGGCTTTTCTAGCTTATTTTGATCAAAGGAAAATCGTTTGATCGATTTTGGCATGTCAAAATATTATTCCATAGACTCCCATGAACTAAAAAAGAATTAAACTAAGTGCCTGCATTTTTGTTCATTAGCAAATATTTACAAACTATTTTTTTTCTCCTTAATTGTTCAGCTAAAGATCTAATTTTACAATGGGGGCAAACGTTAATAGTCCCCCTCACTGATGGCAATAAATATACCTTCAAATTACAAACATTCAATTGCAGATTTGGATGTAGGTGGAGTTTTGCACATTTTGACTTGAACTCTATGGGGGAAATGTAATACAATTTAGAAAGAGAACAAATTTGAGCACAAATAAGAATAAAAATGTACATGTCTCAATGTGATATTTTTTTTAATACTTTAATTGCATTGTGAATCTCAATTGTGCATTGCAAACTTTTAAGAAGTGCTTGAAGGTGCCGTAAACTTTTGGAGCAAACGTAACAACTTTTTCATCACAGAAAATCTATACCCCCAAAATGAATACTTGAGCAACAGATAGGGGCACATTTTCTAAGCTCGAGTTTTTTTTTGGGTACTTCGACCATGGAATAGGCTGCTACGACCTACGACTACAACTTCGACTTCAAACAATTCGAACTAAAAATCGATCGACTATTCGACCATTCGATAGTCGACGTCTCTTTAAAAAAAACTTCGACTACAAATTTCGGTAGATTAAACCTACCGAGGTACAATGTTAGCCTATGGGGACCTTCCCCATTACTTTTCTAAGATTTTTTTGATCGAAGTAAAAATCCTTCGATTGATGCATTAAAAGCCTTCTAAACGTTCGATCAAACTATTTTTCCTTCGATCATTCGATCGCAGGATTTGCGGTAAATCCTACGGATTCGATTTTCGAATTCTTAGGATTTTACCTTGAGGGTCGAATTCGAGGGTTTATTAACCCTTGATATTCGACCCTTAGTAAATGTGCCCCATACAGCAGTTTTTATCAAATGAAGTGACATTTAAGAATTTTACCAAACTGGAATATATATGTAAGTAAATATTGCCCTTTTACATCTCTTAGAACATTGTATCCAAAAAATGTGAGGGTTTCCAAAAATAAAGAAACAGATATAAAAAGTAGAAAATTTATCAGGACATGGAGACCTAATGCGTTTCGTGCCTATAGGGGCACTTACTCATAGGCTAAATGACACACCCCTGTATATCTGTTATATAGGGGCTGTGACCAATCACAAAAATGCAAACACATGTTACCATTTCACACAATTAGTGAAGTTCCACCTAGTGGTGGGAGCATATATATATATCTTAAACAACAAAAGATACACCTCAAAAAATGAACAAAAATAGACCAATAATATATATAAATGAAAAAATAATTACAAACAAAATTATTCATGAGAAAAAGACAAACGTTGAAGCAAAAAAATATTAAAATTTACAATATGATAAGGTTTCCAAATATACCCTTCGTATATACATATGTAGTAAATTGTATGTATCCAATGCATATATAGCATACCAGATGGGCTACAATGAAGGACAGGCCTCTATTCAAAGAGAAATCAAAATATATATAGTTTATAGAGAAGAACTCTTCAAAAAAAGAAGAAAAAAACTTCACACAGTAACCTAGTCATTCCAGAAGTCATTGAAGCGTACCCTGAAAACACAGTATGGAGCCCCTTTATGGGGTAATAATACATTTTCCCACTTTGGAGCCCTCACACAGTTAAGCAGTAGGTCCTGTGTCATAACACTGAGAGATATTGTAGTTCTTGTAGGCAAATTAAGAACCTTCAGTGTGACTTACATTTCCTTGCTGGAATGTTCTTTATGCAATTGCAGTTGTAGCATCAAAAACTAACATATAGCCACAGGTGGCCCTAAAGAATTATCTACTGTATGGGAAACATGGTTTGCAGTAACATTATAACATTGTTGACATGCTCTCCCTTTACACTACTTTCTACTTTCTGAATGTTTGCTATGCTTGTTTATAGTACTGTTTATATTTAAAATGTGAATTTAAAAAGCTAAAAGAAAAAAATGTGAGTTTGGCACAATTTCCATCTACATTTGGAATATGTACATCCATGCAAAACATAACAAAACAAATGTTGCTGAACTGTCTTCTATGAATTGTATTTGAATTGATAAGTAGCCTGCATTATGTGCACATTATTTTAACCTTTTCTCCTTTACAAAATGGCTTTTACATCAGTGAACAAGTGGCTGATATAATCTATATTCAAAGACACCTTCAATGTGTCTAACATAATATTTTACATACTGCCGCACTTTCATATTGATTTAATATGCCTGTCCCTTTTGGGTTTTTCTCTCTGCATTATCATAAATTATCTATATAATTTGCCATTCTTTTTTTATTGTACATTAACATCTCATGGTGGACTTGGCCTTAGTTTGAACCATGGGATAAGGCAATATTAATTAAGCATGCCAGATAGAAAGCTAAATTCAAAGTGCAGGTTTGCCTGAAGTTGAACACCTTAATTCACTGTGAACGCCCTTCACTCACATCAATTACTAGCACTTTAATTATGGCAATCAGTATGATAATTTGTTTTTGATTCTTAGGGATCAAACTATAATACAGCATATAGAAATGTCCTGGATGAGTTTAAATAGATACCATTTTTATGAAATATAAAACTAAATTGTGTTTTATGAAAGAGAGAGGACAAAATAATATTTCCTATTAACATATGAGATGTAGGGGCAAATTTATCAAAATGTGAGTTTTATTTGTTTATGAGTATAAGAGCTTAATTAATAAAAACTCACCAATGTTTTATTCATTCCTATTGGATTTTTAGAATTGTATTGATCAATGGGTGAAAGTTAGAACTCACAATTCTTAAAATCCCATAGGAATGAATAAAACATTGGTGAGTTTTTATTAATTAAGCTCTAAAATAACATTTTATCACATTTTAATAAATACATTTTAATTGCCAAAAATAATGCTTGGATGTAGCATTCTGCATGTAGGGTATTTCCATAGCCTCAAAGCTACTAAAAACATTTAAATATTAAAAAAATGCTGTGTAGCTATGCTTGGTTAGTTATTACAGAAACAATATGTGGGAAAAAGATAGCACTCTATGAGAAATGGCAATGCTGTATTTCAAATATCTAAAGATTTATTATTGATTTCTAGATAATAGATTCCATGCCTATATTACAAGAGACATGCAGTTAGCATACCACAAAATCTGGAATGTGTCAAGAGAAGGAGACTTCTTTGGTGTACAAAAAGATACCAGTTCATATGATCTGATATAATCATTAGACCACTCAGTTCATAGCAATATATATTCTACTGCCTCTTACAGTGAGTAATGATACTCAGAATTTGCTCTTCAGGTAACTGCTCTACTATAGCTTTATGAACAGTTCCTCTGCTCTCCAGAGTTGGATGCTCCAGACATAGGGGTGGAGCTTATAATGTTGGGGGTGGGCTGGTAATGTCAGGGCTGTGGCTATGACATGGTGCTCTGTGATTCAACCAAACAAGACAGCCCATGTAAAAAAGCTGTGGTGGAAATCCTTGCTCTACAGTGAACACCTTTAACTAGTCTTTTTGTGGCAGGCCTTTCTAAGTTTCTAACTTGGCCAATGCAGCACAGGGAATATAGCTAGCAGTGTATTCTCCAAGGTACCCTGAAACAAGGGTTAGCGTAGAAGTATATAGACTGCTAGTTATTTTGATTCCCATGAAATGTATCAGGCCTATGAGTCCAGCTGGAAAGACAGTGGTCTTACTTCTTCAGCAACAACTAGTGACGGCAAATTAATTCGGCAGGCATGGATTTGCAACGAACTTTCGCATTTCGCCGCCCACAAATGTTTTTGCAAAACTACGTAGAAAATTCACTGGCGAAAAATCCGCTGCAATACTCAACAATTTATTTTGCCGCAAATTGTTGGCCCTTCAAAATAATTTTGACGCCCATTCACTTTAATGCATTTGGACAAAATAGTTGCGCTTATAAAAATTGTTGCGCATCAAAATTATTTTGATGCCCATTGACTTCAATGCATTTAGCGAATTATTTGGTGAAGCGAAAAGGAACAGATTCGCCCATCATTAGCAACAACCAAGTTATTACCATGGAAAAGCCTGCAATGTAAACTTTAACTACCACTTTATCCTTCAGAAGATACATTCAGAATTACAGTCACTCAATATCCTGCATTTCAAATATCCTTTTCCATGTAATAAATGGAAATCAGGCCTTTACACATTTGTTTTTTTAATGCTTCTGCTTTCTGATGGCTCCTCTTTCTCTTTGTAATGTGCTTTTTCCTTCACGCCATCTGATGGGTATCCCTTTTCCTTGCTTCTTGTTTTATAAGCCCTTGTCCTAAGTCTTCTATCAAATTTCTGAGGCATTTACCAAATAACTCTAGGCCCAGACCTGTGAACATTATGGTTGTCTACCAACCATTAAAAGTTACGTGGGACAGAGTCATGATTTTCCCTTTTACTCCCTTTGATCCAAAAAAAGAGAGCAACGCCAAAAACATTGCAAGAGTCTGTATTCATTACCAGTACATTTAATTTAATGAGAGCATAGTATTGTTATCTTAAGTGTTAGTTAAACAGTAGGGAAGCAAAGAGATCTCTTATACTGACCCTGCATAGAAACTGTTAGATGCATTTTCAGCAAGTTGGTTAGATCTTGTAGCACTGTTTTTAATGTATTATCTTTCGTTTTATTGAAATATATAATGTTGTGTGTATTGTGAGGCCTACAACTTTATTCCTGAACCTTTGAGATAAAAACAGTCTTGCCTCCTGACAAGTTAATGTAGATTCTAGGGATGTAGCGAACCGCCGACAATGTGTTCGCGAACACCGGCAAAAATTGCGAACAGTTCGCGAACTTCGAACATCCGAAAATCGTTCGATTCGAACGATTGAAGGATTTTAATCGTTCGATCGAACGATTTCCGTTCTAATCGAACGATCGAAGCCATTGGATCGAATGATTTCATTCAATCCAATGGCTTCGATCGTTCGATTCGAACGAAAATCGTTCGATTTTAGCGATCGAATGGTCGAACGATTTGGCGAACGTCGCGCGACGTTCGCGAACTTGCGGCGGACGCGAACAGTCGAAGTTCGCGCGAACTAGTTCGCCGGCGAACAGTTCGCTACATCCCTAGTAGATTCAAAACCTAGTTTTTTTGCTCTCTATGCTTGGAATTTCAAGGTAAAAGATTACTGCTTTGCACTTCAAAGTTATATCAGATATCAGAAGCATCCATTTGTGCATCTGCCAGTAAAAGATTTGCATTGAAAAGTAACATATTTTGTCTGTTGCTTGTTAAGTTAGCATACTGAGACACTTACATTCAAGGCCCTTAACAATGAAGCCCCTCCTTATATTTCATCTCTGATCTCCAAATACTCTCCTTCACACAACCTTTGCTCTGCTTCTAACCTTAGCCACACTTGTCCTCTCATCACTTCTGCCCATTCTCGTCTACAAGACTGATCTCAGGCTTCTGCTTTTCTCTGGAACTCTTTGCCTCGAGCTGTCAGACTTTCTCCTTCTTTCCAAACTTTCAAATGCTCCTGAAAGACCCACCAGTTTAAAGAAGCTTATTTAATGTACCTTAATTAATCAATCATTACTGTATCATAAATCACAAAATTGTTTCTAAAAACCTAATCTCTCAATCATACCCTAACTTTTAGTTTGTAAATTCTCACGTGTAGGGTCCTCTCGTCCTATTGTACCCTTGTTTGTTATTCACGATTTATTCCCTGTTGTAATAAAAAACTCTCACCCTGGTGGTCCAGTGGTGCGGCGGGGATGCCCACCACGCCGCTCCTCTTTAGCCGCCATGTCTGTTTCTTAGTAAAACGAGCCCCTGTGTCTCGTTTCTAATATAGATGCGGACACGCTGGCGTAATGACGCTGACGCACAATGATGTGTAATGGCGCGAAAATCAAACCAGTATAAAAGGATAATTTGGGCTTCAAGACCTTGCCCGTTACAGGATCTTGTTCCTGGTGCTTCTGTGCTATTGAGATTCTGATTGATCTGTGTTTTGATTCCTGTTGTGACCCTTGCCTGGCTATTCGACTATGACTTCTGAATCGTGACCCTTGCCTGTTTACCGACTTTGATTCTGCTTAACCATTGCCTGACTGACTATGTTTATTCTCTGCCTGCCTGACCCGGCCTGATCTGACTACACTATTGCCGAACGCCATGTACCACGACCTTCTGCCCAAAGACTTTGCTTACAGTTGTGCCCCTCTGCCTGTCTAGAACCCCTCGCCTTGCACCTCTCATTTTAAGACCTGGCGGCATCTGAGTAGCTGAGGGCTCCTCCCGAGACCAAAGGCGGCTGCCACAGGCAGAAGCACAAGCCGAGACCAGGGTGCTTGGCATCGGTTCTAGATTTAGCATGCCAACCGTTACACCTGTTTATTATAAACTAAAGTAAAGCACTGCGTAACTTCTCAGCGCTATATAAATAAATGATGATGATGATGGTGATGATGATGAGATTGGCTTGGAATAATATTAAAATTGTTAATGTCTTTCAGAAATTGCTACATTATATTACGGTAAAGGAAATGTAATATAAATATTAATGATGTAGTTCATTCATAGGGTTCTGACTGTGGGAATGCTCAACTACTGTCCTCATCAATTGCTTTTAGAATCATTAGTAGACATTGATTATTCTTTTGTATCACAAGCTAAAGGTACACTGTTTTCAGTCTCTGCTATTTGCTTAGCAGGGACTGTGAGACTGCCTCGTAAATATTTGAAGTATAATTAGGATTATAATGCAGCAAAGCTGATGGTATTATGTTCTGCAGGATTTGAACCATAGACGACCTGCCTTCTGGCTTTCTTTACCTATGCTTCCTGAGCCAGGAAGGCAGCTAAAAGCCTTTTTGCGAATTTGAACTTGTCTGCCTTCCCTGTCGTGTGTATCAATTCCTAGCTGTCTTATAGGCCAGTTAGGTCTAGCTGAATCCTCACTATATAAACTTTTCTCTTTTCTTATTTCCTTTCAAGAGCATTGAAGGTGAAACCCTAGCTCTTGTTGCCCCTGTAGCCTTAGTGCAGTGTCTTGCCTTGCCTCGTCTGAGATCTATTGTTTTGTCTGTGAATCCTTACCTTACTAATTCACTGTTAATGTATTATTATTATTAGGGACACACATGACATGTTCCTTAGAAGCATACGAGAAACCATGGAAAAATACCACATACACTGTACCTATGAAAAATATAAAATATATAGAAGAGTAAATCAGAAGACCCTCTATTACCCAGTTTCGGCAAGTATGTATAGGTTGAACTGAAATGGGTTATAAAGACCATAAAATTGGTACGTAAACAGTGAGCCTGTAAGTGGGGGAGTTCTTGTTTACAGTTATACATAGTATATGACAAGTACAACAAATTATATTTGATTCAAATGAAATGAATATTGGGCAAGTGTTAGATAACATTTATGGTGCTGTTACATTCTTGAGTACAGTAGTTTCTGTACCTTTTTGTTCAAACACCCTGATGAAAAGGTTTTTTAAGTTTTTTTGATCGAAGGATATTCCTTCGATCGTTGGGTTAAAATCCTTAGAATCGTTTGATTCTAAGGATTTAATCGTTCTATCAAAGGAATAATCCTTCGATCGTACGATCGCAGAATTTGCGCTAAATCCTTCGACTTCGATATTCGATGTTGAAGGATTTCAATTCCTAGTCGAATATTGAGTGTTAATTAACCCTTGATATTCGACCCTTAATGAATCAGCCCCTAATTCTCATTGCGAATGAATTGCGAATGATTTTTGCATTAGTGACCAATATTACATTTCCCCATTGGAGTTTAAGATTGGGGACTATATATGGTGTATATATGTGATACTTTAACCATGGGCCATTATTTGCTGAAGGGCACAAATATAGAAGAGTGTTCTGATATTTGTATTTTCCCATCACATTTTGGATATCCCAGTTGAACACAAACTTGTTTTTTACAAATTTTGTTGATGAGGGAGTTATACTGGGAAAAGATTTTCTGTGTTCTAGGAATCAGGGCATAACAACAAGTCTTTGTTTTATGTGCTTTGAAATTTGTAAGACTTTAAAATGTGGGTTTCCCCCACTGATTGATTGCATGTGATGTTTGTAGGAGTACAAATGGCTATTTGTGGGCATATTCTTGCAATGTATGGCGGATGGACTACAAGATACCACAAGTAGCCTATGTATATGGTTATCATAAATGTACTAGTGTATGTTTTCCTATATCTAAACCATTTGAATTACACGAAAGCCATCTCTTGCAGAATCCACTTCTAGCAAATATTTTTTAAATTATTACCTTTTTCTCTGTAACTATAAAACAACTAAGCTGCAACTTGCTTAGCTGAATAAAGTTTTATCCCATACCTGTAATAGTTTGATTAGTCATAGGCCAAATGTCATGAGCATATACCAGAGAGTAATGGCTTCAAATATTTGTTTGTTGCAATGTGCCAATAAATTTAGTAGGTCTTATTGACAGAGTTACCAACCTTGCAGATGCAGGATCTGGAGGCGTCCGTAATATTAAAAGCTGGGGCACGATTCGCAAGATTCTGTAATCCTTTGTCAAAATGTAGCTGTTTATCTTGTACATAGTTCTGAATGACCTAAGATAGCAAAGGACGGTATAACATGTTTAATGTACAATTTACTAAAGGATGTTGAATTGCTGCATAGAATGAATATAAATATGGTACAGTGTGAAGGAGAGGATAGCAGTGTTTGTAAGAAAGTCCTTGGTGAGAAAGCAATAAAATGCGTTAATATGAATATAAGTGTGACAGACTCTGTTATAGAAATATTTGGAGTTAACAGGTCTTATTTTCTTATTCACATGAAAGTAGTTATTTTATACTTTAAGTATGAATGTACTTACGGTGTAGAAACTACTTTGTTCTTTTGTGTTCAGAAACTAGAGATTCATTTAAAGATCATCATCATTTCATCCTAGTTGGATGAAGGGTCAGGGTGTACAGTACCTTAAAGTGTTGTGTGTATGGCTGCTTTGAAATCTATGCTTTGTCCTGGACATATTTTCTGCATGTATCTAACTATAGGTAGCTGCTGGCCACTCTACTTGGAAACCTAATGACTAGATAGTATTTCCTTAAAACTCCGTCCTTCATATGTTTAAAGTTGTTGGCTTAAGGATTGAGTGGTCAGTGGCCATGTAGGGTGCTGAAAAGAGGCAAAAAGGTTCTCAGAAAATGGAAGTCTTATCCTGCATTGTTTCTGCAGAAGAATATCCCAAGATTATTTTGATAATGATGTTAAATGCTTCTGACTGTCACAGATGTTCCATCGGTTTCCTAGTTTAATATAACATTTGCTTAATTATTTGTATCCATCTGTCCAGCTTTTATTTAAGCAAGTAGTACAATTTCTCCATTGTCTCATCATGCTATATGCACAATTTCTGTAAATGCACTCACTCTTTCTTTAAATTCTAAGCCTTTACAATGGGCATTGGGTTTTCTATAAAGCCCAACACATTTCAAAGCACAGGAAATTATTATGTGAACGAGTGCCAGATCTCCTTTAAATACACCCATTTGATGCTAGATAAATTGAGATCCTTGCAGCTTTTATCTCTGTACAAGAATA
The DNA here is from genome assembly GCA_038501925.1 of Xenopus petersii. Taxonomy (NCBI): domain Eukaryota; kingdom Metazoa; phylum Chordata; class Amphibia; order Anura; family Pipidae; genus Xenopus; species Xenopus petersii. The sequence continues at coordinate 61,753,992 of CM076681.1, read as the reverse complement.
CATGTAAAGATGAAACTGAATAGATGTATAGATTATATGTAGAAATTTATTCATAGAAGATGTTGCTGCTGCATAGAAACCAGTGCATGCTCCTGGGACGATTGACAATCAGCCATGCAGCCCAGTATTAACTCTTTAACCATGGTATGTGTTAACACTTCAATGCAAACACAAAAGGTGCACTATCATGTACCTGTTATGTACAGGATAGTTCTGTTGTTTACATTTGTATACATTATCGTTAAGACATTTTTCATTTCATATGACCAGCATACAGTATGCTATTACCACTGGCTGTCTATGCCCACATGTAATGTTAAACTAAACAAAACTAGTTTGGTTAATAGATAGTAAAAACAGAAAGTATCTTGTTTATTGTTTAAAAAGTGAAAACAAATACAATGTTCAATTATGGTATTTCAATTTATCAAATACATTAAAAAATTATGTATTTGCCTGTACCTTTAACGCAATTAATGCTGATATAAAGTGGCTAACCCCACCCGCATACAACATGGTAACTACCTTTCTAATTCTTTGCTCCTGGGACCTTGCTGCGTACCTAGCTTGCTCTGCTATTCTGCAAAATTGTGAGAAAAAGAAAGCATGAAACCTTATGTATATCAACCAAGAGGAATGAATGGGGATAATAAAATCAGACAGTATTTTCTTCTCTGGGTCGAAAATTCTACAATTCTACCTGCTTAAGGGTAACTGACACCTTAGACATTTTGTGGCAAATTCTTGGGGTAAATTTTCGCCTGCGAAGGCTTCGCAGCACTCCGCACCAGTTCTCCAGGCTAAAATTTGCTACCACTACGGTAATATACTAAAATTCAAAGTTGCGTCTGGGCAGCCAAACGCTGGTAAATTTTCGCTAGTGTTAATTCATCAGCATGAGCATTTCATAGCAAACTTTCCCTAGTGTTTGTTTCTGCCTAGCAAAACGTAGTACTCTTACATTTAGGTCAAATAGGGTGGGTACATATAGGTTTTATATATATATATATATATATATATATATATATATATATATATATATATATATATATATATATGTATAAAAATCCAACATATGTAATGCACAGTATTAGTAAGCAAGTTATCTTCTGATGGTGCGTCTCCCCAATAAGCGGTGAGTCAATCCGCTGAATTTATGTATAAATATTCCAACAGGTCCGCACTCAGGTTTCAATAAAACATAGCATTTATTTCAAACGCAGTAAAAGCATATGTAGATTACAGCCAATTTATCTATTCAGAATACTGTTCAGAAGCGGTCCATAGCGTGACGTTTCAGGATCATCCTGTTCCCTTTCTCAAGCACCGCTCTGCCACAAAGTATAGCATGCGGAGGCATCCATTTCTTGGATCATAATATCGCATAAAGACGGAAGTGACTTAATCGGTTACCATGGACACGCGTATCCCAAGATATCACGTGTACATGGAAGCGAGTACATCCCCTGTCCCTTAGTAACCATAGGCATTATTACATAGCAACATCAGGTAAATCACAATAATACGATTCTAGTAGCAGAAATGTTACAGTATAACAGCACATATATGCCTGCAATTACAACTCACATGGGAAAATTTTCATAAAAATAAGTGCAAGTCAAAATCTCGATTCAATCCCTTAGGGCTTAATGTTTTTAGCCTATCAATCCACTGAACCTCAGTTCTTTTCAGAGTTAAATTATGATTACCCCCTCGTTTAGGTGGGGGAATATGTTGAATGACCCTGAACTTTAAATCGTCCGATTTTTACTTTAATGGTTGATCTATGTTGGGAAAACCTATCTCTGACCTTCTGGGTGGTTTCACCAACATAGATCAACCCACACGGGCACATCAACATGTAGACCACAAAATTAGTATCACAGGTATAGAACCCTCGTATCTTATATTTTTTCTTGTTTTCTGTATCACTAAATTCAGAGCCCTGTTGGAATATTTATATATATATATATATATATATATATATATATATATATATATATATATATATATATATATATATATATAAATTAGTGATGTTGGTGCAAATGCTTGAAGTGGCCACTTATTATTAAGAATGTTCAAGGAAGCAAAATAAAGGCAAAATAGATTCTCTAATGCCCTAAACATGAGCCCTAAAAATGTGGCTTGTCCCTCTCAAATGGTAATAAAAACATTGTTAAAATAAAATTTTCAATAGTTACAAATTTTTTTAGAAGTCCAGCACAAAAGAGTAGATTTCACTTTTGTAATGGTACAGTCAAGTTATTAGAAGTTATATACAATTAAATAACCAATAAAATATTTTGATTTATATAAAAATCTTGTGTGCATTTTTTCAACATGTACATTACACAAACAAGTGCAATGGGTGAAATCTGAATTTTTTTTAGGGTGGGGTGGTTGTATTCACATTTTCATAGTCACCGCTACACAATCATGCTTTAAAATATGAAAAAAAAATGCCAGCCTTTTTTAAAATTGTTATGACTTTTTAGCAAACATGATATGATGTCACTGACAAAAGATTGAGGAGGATGTAGCTTCATCTTATCAGTTGGCCAGGTCTAAGCTGGTGAAGGAAACTCTGGAGAAAAAAGAAACATTCTGTAAAATTCACACTTTAGTGAATTTACAGAGTAGTGATTGTTCGCCTGAGCGAAAATGCATCTAGCGAAAGGGCGCAAAACTGAGCTAGCGATGTCTACACTTCTTGGTAAATTGGCGATGTCCCTGTGGATGGGATTTCTGGCTAATTTTCACTAACGATGGCCCTTTAGTATATCTGCCCCCTGTGTTGCAATGACACAGTGGAAGTTTATGTGTCAAGTTTATGTGTCAGGGGGATGATACTTACTTATCTGACGCTTTCTTGTCTTAACATTTAACTGTTATTATCAGCCATATTGCTTTAAAAAAAACACAACCCATGTAATGACAGATTAATAACATTATGTTCAGAGTACCAAATATAAAACTTTATTGGAAGCTTTTAAAGCTCAATAACTTTCAGAGAGGCGAGGAATCAATGCACATCTGGCAAGGAATAATTTGCAACAAGTTGGATAAATACAAACCTACCACAAACAATTTGAAGTTTTTAAGGGATTTACGAAACAGATGGTGAACATGCAGCTATTGAAAAATGTATCACAGATTCCCTAATCCCAGCTGTTTACAACATGTTGCAGTAACACTGAATCATTCAGTTCTAGCTACCAGAGAATTGTCATCCTGCCTAAAAAATCAACGCTCATTTCTAAATATAGCAATAATAAAGTTACAGTTCATGAAATGCATTTTGCCAGCTGCAAAACTAGAAGCGCATATGTCATAGGTTGTCACTGGGTGAATTACTGTAAATATACATTGTCTATTTAAAAATAAAGAGGGTTTCCCATAAAATGTGTGCAGAAAAAGTTCACATAAACCATGTAACCATTCTCTTTTGTATATGTACTGGGATGCTGAAATAAAAATGATATGTATATTATATACACAAGTATCTTTTAAGATACCCTAAATATGCCATAAATTGAGTCTGCATTTTTAGAAATCCTGCATAATATTTAGCATCAGTTTTTCTTTGTATCTTTGTAATTTCATGTGATAGCATAATAAATAATTAATCAGATCAAAGTTTCAATTACAGTATGCATTACCTAGATAAATTTAACATAATACACTTTTGGGGGCAGATTGATCAAGGGTCGAATTTCGAAGTAAAAAATACTTTGAAATTCGACCATTGAATTAAAATACCTCGACTTCGAATATCGAAGTTGAAGGATTTTTTTACAGAATTTGGCAAACGAACGTTCGAACCAAAATCGTTCAATCGTACGATTAAATAAAATATCGAAGTCGAAGGATTTTGCGCAAAAAAGTTTGATCGAACGATCAAAGGAATAATCCTTCAATCGAACGATTAAATCCTTCAAATCGAACAATTCGAAGGATTTTCATACAACGATCGAAGGATTATCCTTCGACCAAAAAAACTTAGCCAAGCCTGTGGGACCTTCCCCATAGGCTAACATTGGGTTCGGTAGCTTTTAGGTGGCGAACTAGGGGGTCGAAGTTCTTAAAGAGACAGTACTTCAACTATCGAATAGTCGAATAGTCGAACGATTTTTACTTCGAATCCTTCGATTCGAAGTCGTGGTCAAAGTAGCCCATTCGATGGTCGAAGTAGCCCAAAAACACTTCGAAATTCGAAGTTTTTTTACTTCAAATCTTTCACTCAAAGTTAATGAATTGGCCCCTTAGAAAACTGCTCTAGAAGGTCCCCATAGGGTAACATAGCACTTTGGCAGGTTTAATTTGATTTTAAGTATTGAAGTCAAAGTTTTTTTAAAGAGACAGTACTTCAATTATCGAATGGTCGAATATTCAAACGATTTTTATTTTGAATCGAATTCAAAGTAAATTCGAAGTCGTAGTATCCTATTCGATGGTCGAAGTATCCAAAAAATTACTTTGAATTTCGAATTTTTTTACTTAGAAAATTCCATCGAATTCACTTCGACCCTTGATAAATCTGCCCCTTGGTGTTACTGAACTGAAATCAGCAGAAAACAAGCAATGTTAGAGATATTGTGGATTTGGTATAGTATTGGTTTAACTTGTATGAAGTGTCTCCATAATTCTAGAAGGGTTTGTAAAAAACAGGGTTTACTAAAAATGTAATTTCTTTGGTTTTGACAAATTATAAGACTATAATTCATGTATCATTTTGAATTTCCTGTTATTCAACAGCTGGAAGCTTTCTTTGTGAATTATATTCAAGTGAGCAACAATATCCATGTGTTAAATGATAAGTTGATTACTTGCGACACTTGGAATCTTCAGTGATTTGTAAAGATGGAAGTTATTTCAGGAAAAACATAGATGAGTTATTGGTCTATGGGATTGTTAAAGTCTGTAATTGTTTACAAGCAAAAGTGCAGTGCAGAATGATTCTAACTGGCCCTATATACAGGTCTGTATTCCTATGAACATGGTCTGATGTTTTCTTCATCCAAAAGGACTTTGTGTGAGATCTCAGTATAGAAAGAATGGTGGCGTTGAGTGGATCTGACACACAAAGATAATGCCGCAGGAAATTCATTTGTAACAGACTTCTGTCAATATCCAGTGTTATTTCATTAAAATACTTATTGCCTTAAGAAGTCAGGGAATTTCACTTTGCACTCATTATCATTTGTTATATTGGCTTAGTAGTTTCACCTTTATTTTGTCAATTGTCAGCCTGAAGACATGACCACAGAATTGTGGGAACTTGCTTTCTTATATAGGTATATAGTAAGCCTCTAAAAATCACATTTAAGTCGCTCTAGTTTAGTTTAGTTTTTAGAACCAAAATTTTTTATCTACTTGTTAAAATGGGATCCAGTCCTCATCTGTTTGTAACTGTGCTTTTAGTAAATGGTAAAATTAGTCAAAGCCCTGAGATATATATGGAAAAGCTTTGGCTGCCATTAAATAGTATGTTTTTGGATAAGCGTGAGTCACATACTATGATATGTTACCCCTGGGTCCATACCCATTTTATATAAATACTTCACTGAAAATGTGTTAACTGTGCAATGAAAAAGGAAAATTGAATTTCACATAAAATATACATTAGATTGAAACATCTCTTCACAGATAATAATAACAACAATATCTTGGTTATATCTAATAGTGTGTATGTGTGGCACTACTCTCTATCTATATATCTATTATTTATGAGAATTGTACTTGATGTCTTATGTGTTTTCATTTTCCCACTATTTACTATTTTTCCCACATAAATTTTTCATTTTTTCACAATTCCCCTAAACTGCCTGACTATAACTGGAATAAACTATCATGTGTTAAAAAACACATAGGTAATTCAGTCAACTAATCTATCTTTTAACTTTACAGTTTTTTGCACACCTACTAGTTACTTTGTACTGAAAAAAATCTTTTAGTTCTTTTTTTCACTGTAAAACTGAGCCAAATAATCTGGGATGGAAGAAATGGCAATACTGCACAAAAGAAAATAAAAAAGAAAATATATGTATGCTGTGCTACAGTTTGAGTAGTGTGAAGGCACAATACAATTAATAGTATTTAAGAAAAACTAGCAGGACTCTAGTCTGCAAATGCTAGACACAAGACAATTTAAGCACAACTACTTAATGTAATGAAATATGAGAGCGCACGCAGGAGTGTGTGTTCTCCTGATGATATCCTCAAATGTGCTCTGTAAATGCGAGCCATATATGCCTCCCCCTGGAAAATTATCTGTGGACGCCTCTGGTATGAATAATCATACACAACTGAAAAAAATAGATATAGTTGGTAGCGTATTTAACATATTTACATATGTTGCCCACACTTGCTGCTGCAAAGTCCTCCCTCGTGGCTCAATCCTCCCTCCTTGGCCCTTCCTCCTCAGCCCTTAGCCCTCCTCCGTGCTCAAGGCTGAGAACCCTAGCTCACAAGCTGAACGCAGAGCATGGAACGTTGAGTAGGGAGGGCTGAGTGAAGGGGACTGAGAAGGGAGGGCTGAGGGCTAAGGAGGGAGGACCAAGCCACAAGGGGGAGATTGCAACAGCAAGTGTGGGCAGCATGGAGGTGTGACTGCAGCCTCTTCGGATCAGTGAGTAAGAGGCGAGCCTGCATACTTCTTTGTTAGGAGAGCGTGTGTTCTCCTGATGATGTCCTCAACTGCATTCCATTCAAGTCCAGGGGGGGCAAGAGCCCTTGCCCCTATCTGCAGATGCCCATGATTCGTACTTTCCATGAAAAAGCTGTAAAACGCTGTGTAGGCTTAGAGTCAGTAAGTCATTATCAGGGGATGCTGATTTTCATTTACAAATAGTGTTCTGATTTCAAAAAGCAGCTCTCTGTCTCCATGCCAATGCTGAGGTGTTCATGAGCCAAGGTATTTTTTTCCCCAAAATCAATCTGCACTACTAAGATGTTATTACTATTATAGCAGAAGGGTTGTGCTATTGCCAGAAAAAAAAGAAGCTGAGTTTCATTTTCATAATTATCCTTTAATTTAGAAAGGTTGCAGTTAATATTCAGAACAGGATTGTTGCTGACATAACAGATGTTTCTGTAAAAAGATGTTTTTCTAGCTAAGCCAATCAGAACATGTACATTAACAACATATTTGCTATAACTACAAAGTTATTTCATTCTCATTCTATGGAACATAGCAATTTGTGCATTGTGAAATAGTCTATGAAAGTTATCCAAGTTTCAACATTTCCCTTCTCTGGCTTTGATCCAGATCATGGTTTGGCTGAGTGTTAATAAATAGGCAAAAGCCAAAAGGGAACCATTCCAGATTCTGTTAAACATCTCAAAGTACACAGAACAAAGCAACAAGAACTTAGAGCTGCATTAAGTGATTTGGTCTGTAGGGTTGGTTACCTGAAGTGCAAAAATCAGATGTCAACATTATGGGGCCCATTCACTAAGTTCGAGTGAAGGAATAGAGGAAATTTTGAATGTTTTTTTTGGCTACTTCGACCATCGAATTGGCTACTTCGACTACGACCTTCAAATTCGAATCGAGCGATTCAAACTAAAAATCTTTGAATATACGACCATTCGATAATCGAAGTACTGTCTCTTTAAAAATTTCTTCGACCCCCTAGTTCGCCACCTAAAACCTACCGAGGCCAATGTTAGCCTATGGGGAAGGTCCCCATAGGCTGGCTAACAATTTTCTGATCAAAGGATAATCCTTCGTTCGATGTATTAAAATCCTTCGAATCGTTCGATTCGAAAGGATTTAATTGTTTGATCGAACGATTATTCCTTCGATTGTTCGCTCGAACGAATTGTGCAAAATCCTTCGACTTCGATATTTGAAGTCAAAGGATTTTAATTCGGCAGTCGAATATCGAGGCTTAATTAACCCTCGATATTTGACCCTTGATACATCTGCCCCTCAGTCTGAAGGAAATGGTATTAATAAATTACTTGATCCATCAGGGATTGCATTTGAAATTGCACTTTGCACAATGCATTTGCAGTAGTAAATACCCACCTTTCCCAGCTCCAAAATTCCTGAATAAGTATAAATACAAATTAATCTGTCATTATCTATACATGCCCTCCTTTGATACTGGCCCTCATATTTTAAGGTGGCCATACTCGTAGAGATCCGCTTGTTTAGTGATTTGTCAAACGATCAGATCTCTCCCTGAAATGCCCACATTGAGGTGGACAATATCGGGTTTATTTGATCGTGGGCCCTAGGGCCCAACAATCAGATCATAATGTATGCATTACGAGCAGCCGGATCGCGGGACCGCATCAACGACCAGATTCGGCCACGATCCAACAGGATTTTTAATCCTGCTCATTCAATTGGGGAAGCCCATCTGAGGGCCCCACACATGAGCCAATAAGCTGCCAACACGGTCTGTTGGCAGACCTAAAGTTGGGGTACGGTAATGTTTGATTCATCTACTGACCCCATATCATGTTTTCATAGTACATTATGATAATGTTCTAAAGATTTAATACTGTAAGGAATAAGTTAAAAGTGTATATATGTATACTGTTTGATTAACAGATGTAAAGTATAATATTTCTTTTGGAGATACATGTTTTTGTGGATCAAAATGGGTAGGTAGACTTCATTGGGAGGAGTACCTAGCTTCAAGTATGTAATTTTATATCAGGTAATTGAAACAGTTTTTATTAATTGCAATTTTTGCTGCAAATATATAACAATGGTTATGCTTTGATGTTGCAGTGTTTAAGGTGTGAGGAATGTAACATTTATTCAAAGGAGAGAATTTATGGCTATTGGTGAAAATCAAAATGTGTTAGTAAAGATTGCTCCTCTGGACAAGGTGAATGACTGCACTTTATGGACTTAAAAGAGTGAAGGAAGTAGTTACTTTGGCAGCACTGATTGACTAATTTAAGTTTAATTGAGGTCACAAGGGGAGGAGTATGACTGTGGGTTTGGTGATAAAAGGTGGATTGTCAACATTTGTAACTTTACATTTGTATTTTACACTTGAAAAATGATCCATGTTGTGACCAAATAAATTTGTTTGCAGCAGTCTATGGATTGTGTGCTCCATCCTATTCCTCATTGTTTTAAATATTTTAAATACATACTTGTGTTAAGATGTTGACCACAACCTTTTTCTTTTTTCTTTGTCATTTTGCTTGAATGTTTATTCTTTATTTGTGAATAGTTAGTGCTGAGTTGAAAGGTCACAAAACTTTCCCAATCCAGGATGGGGAGAATTCACAACAGTGGAGTAAACTGAAATTGGAGCAAGAAATATTCAATAAGAAAAATATTTTTTCTCAAGGACTAACCACATGTATGAGGAGGCCCAGGTGCACCGCCCTTTTTAAGACTCAATAAAATCATGAAAAAATCTGAATCGTATGACTTTAATAAATAACCCTAAAAGTGTTTTGATTCATTAACTCCATTTCTCATTCAGAAATATGAACAATGGTTAGTTATAAAAAACTGATGTTCAGATGATAATTCATTTGTTGCTTAACAATTTTCTGCCATACATGTACAATTTACTCCAACTGAACTCCAAGTTTGTATTACCACCATTTTTTTAACCTCTAAGTCAGTGATTCCCAACCAGTGGCTCGTGAGTGACATGTTGCTCACCAACCCATTGGATGTTGCTCCCAGTGGCCTCAAAGCAGGTATTTTTGAATTTCTGACTTGAAGGCAAGTTTTGGTTGTATAAAAACCAGGTGTACTGCCAAACAAAACCTCTTGTAGGTTACCAGTCCACATAGGGGCTACCAATGGTTTTCAGTTTAGCACCTTTACATAAATTCTTCCCTAGAAGACATTTTCCTATAAAGGTTGGTCTTTGAGGAGGTTTATAATGCTGTAGATCAGGCTAATCTAAGCAAATTTGCAATTTGTCATTAGTCATTTGGCACAAGTCAGATTAAACTAATGGGCACAAGTTGTGATTCACCAGAGCAGGCAGATTGGGAACATTGGTGCTTGCTAGAAGCTGCTAACGGGTAAGTATGCATACCAGTATCTTTTTAAATATTCTTAATCTTAAATTAGTTATACATTCATTTCACTGCAGTTTCTCTCCATTTCTTAATAAGCGTAATGACAATGTCATTTAGAAGCGAAGGGCTGCCAGACTTCTTCACCAATGATAATAGGGGAATAGCAGTGCAAGGAATATGGTAGAAGTATACCAGCAACAAATCATCATAACTTTACTGATAAAACATAAGTTGAACACATTGTTTTAAAAAAATCATAATAGAATAGATCTTATATTATAAAGCAAAAACAATTAATATACAAACCTTTACCTCTTGTTTGTAAGGGTTTCTAAAACTGCATGTAAAGTATATATAACATATACGGGTTATAGGCATATGGTATAAAGTTTATATCTCTATTGCGTACTGCCCATCAGCTATTGTGCAGCAATACCAATAATATATGCTGCCTTAAGCCTCTTGTTTTAAAATATTTGCCTTTGTGTCTTTCACTTTCCATGCTGGTGACCTTTTGTAGAAGTAGTCATTTATTTGATACGCTCACTATGAGTTTCTTACTCCTGATGTTGACATATGAGTCCCTAGAGAGTATCCATGTCCAATCATCTAAATCTTCTCACTGGTAGAAGGAACAGAACATTTTAAGACAATTTCTAGTGTATTATGTGTCAGCATTCTGTGATGTACTAAAAAAAATGGGAATGACAGATAAGCTGAATCTAGCTATTATACTAAACAAGATACCAATTTACATCAGAACAAAACACCCAGTCTTAATATTTTAATCTGCTATTCTCTGTGCCTGTTCTTTTCAAGCATCAGCGTTATGATTTAATAGGTTTTAGCATAATGTTATAATAAGTTACTTAAAGTGAGTTGTATTATCACTGTGTAATTGCCTTTTCAATGTCAGTTTCTTAGAAACACAGTGAATTACAGACACACACCACACATATTCATGGAAAGGCCAATGCATCACATGATATGTGGAAAAGTAAACAATGTTAAATAAAGTGCTGAATTCTGAGTTCTTTCTCCTGTTCACACTAGATAAAGGTTGAAATTCAAGGCCAACACATTGATACCAAACTTCCTTACAGGATTTTTGCTGCCCAATGCCTTCACACTTTTATCCCTTGTGCAAAACAATAACAAAATCTTGGAAATATTTCTAGTGGGATATTGCACTGTGTGTGGAACTCTCACAGTACTTTAGTGTACCAAGCAGATCAGCAGGCTTTATTAATGCATGCAGTACACATGATGCACTTGTCTTGCTGTTCATTTTGTTAGAAACTGAAAATACAGCTCAGCACATTTTGCCAGATGGAAAATATTGTCAACATACTAGGCCAACGGCATATGATGAAAATTGCATTTTTCTTCTACAAAGTCCTAGTCAATGCTTCATTGCTATTACAAATACAAGTAACTCATTAGGTGTCATTTACGATGACCTAGAGCAGTAGAGGTGCAGGAGCGGACCCTTTAGAGCTCATGAAGATAGCACTTCTTCCTTGTGACTGGCTGCACATACTTTCACAGAATAAAAAAAAAACTGGGTGATGTTCAAAGGCAGCCTGCATCCACTACCAAGCCTTAACTTGCCAATCAGAATGATGCAAAAGTTAGACGACACATATGCAGAGGGAAACGTATGTGCCTTCCCTCTGCAGCCTCTCATGAATACAATGCTGCAAAGTGCAGGAAGCTCTGTACTCATGGGGGGGGGGCTGCAGGTCTCTGCCCTCCGAAATGTTCCCTATTGTTTCTTATCTCCTACCTACTTGGTTATTCTTATTCAATTTGTATAATGTTTAAGTGGATTCATGGTAACATAGGGAGATGAACGTACATGGTACTTATGGTGAAGAGCAAGTAGCTTTTGGCTCCTCAGAATAGTGAACAGTCAGTGATCAAGGGAACAAAATATCATAGTAAGATTGATGTTGCCTTGGAAGCAGACAGGTTTATCGTTGATTTATTTATATGCAAGCTTAATAGTGAATAGGCAGCAACAAAAACTAAAACAAATAAATATGGTACATTATAAAAAGTTCCACTTTCACCAAAATAATTGCATGAAATACATTGTTTTGCCATTTTAACTTCGCTTCTTCATTTGTAGTTCAGTTAAAAAATCTTCTAGTTCTTCCCTATACCATACAAAAAAAGCAAGCAGTGACAATTGATGATATACTCATAGGTTGCCCTATCCAAAATACACATCGTACTTTACTTAAGGAATTTAAGTAATGAAATTCCAAAAAAAAAAACAAAACACTTTGCATACAATTTTTTATTACAGCATTCTATAGCAATTTGTCTTTTGTAGAACATTACTTTTAATAAAAGGCACATGTTGCCATATACCATTAAATTCTGATAAGGCCCTGTCAAGTGTTAGACATATTTGTCAAAATAATAATGGCAAAATCAATAGTTTTTAAGCTTTTACTAACCAACTTCCTGTTATTCAGAAGATTTATCGACTAAAGCAAGTACAACATACTTAAAATAAACCAAATTCTAAAATATGGTATGCAGGTGCATGCCTGTCTTTCTTTATGAGAAATTGTGAGTTAAAATGGGAAAGCTAAAGTACTGTGCTGTACAGTTTCACTGGCTCTTATTACTCAGCAAAACATGATACAATGGTTTGGAATTTCTCATATGCAAACACAAGGTTACTATGTATTTTCTTATGCCATGAGGAGCAGATTTTATAGAAAGAGAACATTTTTTTGGACTTGGAATGTTAACTTTCACTTTGCAAATAGGGCTGGATTTAGAAACCAGATGCTCCTATGCCTGCTGCAGTCCACACCATCAACTCTCCAGACATTGTGCTAGTGTTCATGCACACCCATGTTACTTTGTCTGTTTTTCCAGCCGCTGGGCACTGGGCATGCTGGAGATTTAAAAAAAACTTTAAAAATGTCCTGCTCATCCAGTGCTTCAGAGGCAGATGAGGCTTGGCAACAAGATGTCCTAGATCCAGGTCTTCGTTCCCTTCTCTCATATCCAAGGCTGTTTGCAAAACCCTACCCATTCCAATTTTTTTGGGGGCTGAAACTGTTAAAAATGTTTGGTGTTGACTAGTGATTGGTGAATTTGCCAAAAATTAGTGAAATGACAAAAATTTGCTGAAATGCATTGAAGTCTATGGGCGACAAAATGTTTTTTGACACACACAATTTTTTTCACCTATTAGTGTCTATGGGCATCATTTTTTGTAGTGAAAATGTTGCTCATGATTAGTGTTGACATGTTTTAATAGATAAAACCAGCCACAGACGAAGCACACCCACACATCTTTTGATTGTTTCTTCTTTGCAATTTGTCTTAAAAAACAGTCACAGCCTTGGCACTGATTTTAATGACTGCTCCTCCAGACAGACAGGAATCCACCAACGATTAGGGTGCTAAGTAGGGTGTGGCATGAACTTCAGATATTTGATGAGATTCCACTGCATTCCATTAAGAGCGGACTCTAGATAATCTATAGACCGACAAACAATAGCATATCATTTTTGCAGTGAATTTTTATAAATGTTGCCATTAAAGAGTACCAAAAGAGATTGGTATGCTTGCTTTATGCTTATGCTTTATTCCTGGAAGTCTTGATAAAATAAATCTTTCTTAAAGTTTGTTTTTATAGATGTACTTATCAGACTGGGTTGACGTTTGTGTTACACAGAACCCAATTGAAAATATACTCAGTGCTGCATTGACAGCATCCTACTAATTTATCTTGCTATGTCCTTGGATTGAAAGTGCTTTATAATCCATTGTGCCATTTCTATGAATTGAAAGAATACAAATACCACCTAGAAGAGCTGCATATACTTCTGGTCTTGCAATTCTTATTCCATTTTTTTCTTAGGGACAGTAAATTATAAAAGGTAAAAATTATTGAGCTTCAGCATGTGCTTCCATTGTATGCAGTATTTTCTCTTATATGAGATACATATTTAGCATTATTTCATCATACTGCATAGCCTGCATAACTAGATAATTAAGATATGTATTTTTATTTTTTGATTTGTAGGGCACAATCTCTGTATTAACTTAGATATAGTATAATGATCAGCTTGTCTGGTCACTGTCCTTCCCAGGTACAACAATGTTCAATGAAACAAAATCACCATAGAATGCAGCTCATTTCTCAAAATTTTGCTAAGCAATATTCAACCTCTGACCTTACTTTTATGAGGAACATGGATCTAATCTATATTGCAGCTAAGGGACAGCTTGTAGCTGCCATCTTGGATTTTTTTCCCCTGTACTTTCATTGGCAAATAGTTTCCAAATTAAAAATCTTCAGTACTACAGTCTACTACCTTAATTCAAAAGCCCAAAACTTCAACAGATGTACAAAAAGAAGACTAACAACTACATGTTTCAGAATGACATTCTCTAAAATGTAGAGTCTAAATCATACTAAAAGGCTGTTTGCATGATACACTTTTTTTTTATAATAGCAACGGTCTATTATATATTGAGTTGGCTGAGCAAAACTATTACAACATGTATCAATGAGTGTAAAACACCTATATTAACTAAAAGGACAAGACTACAATCAGATCAGTAAATCAACAGAAAGAAAGAGACATAGATAAATAGGCAATTTCAGAGATGGCTATAGAAATAGATGGACAGACCAATAAATAGGCAGACAGATCGGCAGATAAATTGATGGACAGATTGATTTACAGATAAAGATGTCCATTAAAATGCATGCCATTTTGTTACAGAGGAAAGGAAAAAAACATTCTTAAAAAAAGGATATCATCTAGCGGCTGAATTCATTAGAGTGGGCTTGCATGCTGCATGCAAACTATGTTTTCTTGGGCATTTGCTAGGTTCTATTCAGGAAGATGACCTCACAAAATCCTATCTAACAAAGACTTCACTATTGCTTTATCAAGCAGCCAAGCAACATTATTTTGCAAGTTCTTTTTAAACTGATTCAGATTTCCATGTGAGGGAGCAGCACTCTTAATAACCCTATTTAAAAATAAAAAGTCATAGCCCACATAAGAGTTTTGATAGTCTTGTCCAAAAAGATGGGAAAGCTAGCATGTCTCTTTTGTTGCAACAGACAAGACTATAAAGCAAAAGAGAAAAGATTCATACAAAGTATTAGTTGTATTTATTGTATAAATATACATGACAGATTCACAAAATATTTGAAGGGGGGTATTTAAGATCACCTAACTTTTCACTTTTTGATTCTTATTATATACTTTTAAAGTCAAACTGCTTTTCAGTCTATGCTTTTCATTTTGTAATATTTCCAATCATTTGTGTGCCAGCTGACTTGTCCAGAGCACTAAAACTCTGATATTTTACTTAAGGTTCTGGTTGTAAGGTCTTTATGCATGGCTGTATAGGTTCAAATCAACATTTATGACTTCATACACAAAATTTGATCAGTGAAGTGCAGTAATAAAACTTCCATTTAATATCACCACATTGTTTTAATTGTCCAAATTGACTTTGCCCAGTACAGATTATACTCTGATACAGTTCTCATTTTAATATTTGTACATTTATATTCAAATAATGGAGGCTGCTTCCATTCATAAGAACAGACAATTACATATAGGGGTTTATTTATTAATTTTGAGGGTTTTTTTACTATAGATTGCGAATTTTTAGTGGGAAAAAACCCTAAATTTTTCAATATTTATTATACCCGAGGCTGCAAAAATTCTGAACCCGAAAATCCGCCATCTCGGACCTGTCAAACTAACAGGCCTAGACAGACCTCTTTGTAGTGACACAGAAGATTACCCTATCATTTTTTTTTAATCATTTAATCCCCTGTAACCACAATTTGTCTAGGCCTAGCCATGTCTCTTCTCCACCACTACTAGAGAAGCTGATCTTCTGGCTATTCAAAAGATTTGCCCCATCTAGAACTGCTGTTCCTGAATTCATCTCATTTTACCAATATACTCTGCCAAAACCCTGGCTCCATTTTCCCCATGCTAGGTTAATTGCTGTTACACAACTAACTGATGTTGTTCTCCTCCCCTAATACTATCTGACCAGGTGAAAAGAAACCCCTCTCAACATTGTCAGTCAACCCACTTTTGCTGCTCTAGATCTCTAACTTGAGCTTCTAGCTATTTGCCTACTTCCACAGAAGTAAGTACTTTGGAACGCCTGTTTCTTCAATCTTGCTAGCACTCACCCAGTGCACAAAACGAAAAATAAACAGAATGTTATTTAACTCTTTGTTTCAAACTGGTGTTTTAAACTCCACTTTAAGGTCCCCACTTAAAGTGCACCCAGTTATAATGCGGCTATACACAGGAATGAGCTTCACTGGAGTCCAAAACCCTTTAAAAGAAAACCAAAAAATCCCCTACCCCCTACCCTACATAGACCCCCCTCCCTGATCCCCCCCAGCCTAGGTGGTACCTTTGCTACATGTCCCTAACTCTTTACTTACCCCTCGCTGCACATTCAGGGCATCAGAGTTCATGGCAGCCATCTTCTTCTCTTCGGTAATCTTTGGAAAGAGAGTGGCGTATAGGCGCATACGCAGTTGGAGTAATTCGCGACAAGCACCAGAAGAAGATTGAAGATTACCGAATTGGCTTAAGGTGGCGCCCATGAACTCTGCTGGACAGAATCTGCTCCGAGGGGTAAGGAAAGAGTTAGGGGCATTTAGCAAAGATACCACCTAGGCTGGGGGGGGAGCAGGGAATGGGGTCTATGTAGGGTAGGGGATTTTAATAAAAACGGTTTCCTTCTCCTTTAAGCCCATCAAACAGTCCTAATAAGGACATCAGAAAGCAACGCCTTGGACAAAATTAATCTACAGGAATAAAATAAGCAACCCTAACTTTTATATGACACATAAAATATACTTATTCTTGTTTGTTGCTATTTTGTTGTTATTAGAGTCTCAAGTCAGTTTATAAGCACCAATCATATTTAACCAGTTTAGTTCCAAACTAATGTTAAACAAGTGCTTTCTTGTTATAGGTCATATTTTAAAAAGCTATTTGGAATTGGGCAAATGTAGTTTTATTGAAAAAACTGCCTCATACAAAAAAATAATCAAAATATAAATATGTACGTGTATGTTATATGTGAGAAAACTAGCTGAAGTAGCATTTGCTGAATGGTTTTTATACTGTCCAAGCATTGTTTGAGTGTGTTCTGCGAAAAATAGCAGGGCGCATTAAAGCTTTGTTGAATAGTAGAACACTTTACAATACAATGTAAGTACCTTTTTATTGTAAAAGGTTGTAATTGTATTTGTAAAGTGATAGCTAAATGGAAATCAAAGAAAGGTCAACAGTAAGTCACAGCGGGTATCAGAACTTTAGAAAATAGATGATGTGAGTGCTTTATTGGACAGACAACTACATTGTTTTTTTACAAGGGAATGATTCTTCCAGAAAGTATTTTTGACATATGGGCATATCTATTATTCTTCTAAAATGTCTGCTAAGACATTCATAACTGTAGAACAGATATCTAAAAGAACATTGTTTTCTCAAGATGAAGGGGGGGGTTTAATAAAAGTTGTTAATGGAAAAAATATTCACAGTGTGAAAATATATTCCTTAGTGTGAACAATTTTTCATATGTACCAATTCAGTACAGCTTTTGTGAACCCGGAAACTGTTTAGAAACTGCATTGGCCTGTGGAAGAAAGACGCCCAATGTTATAGTTTGCAACCGTGTGTGTAATAATCTTATTGAAAATAGTTTTTTTTCTGCAAAAAGAGACACAAGGTCTCATTTATTTATGACAAAAGTTCTATAGCATTAAGAGGTGCAAAATCACAAGTGCTCATTCATAACACATTTGTATCTGCGGCAATTATATATATTAAGTCCTGTGTCTTATTTCACATATGAAAAATCTGGCCTTAGCGAAGGCTGTAAGTACAGAGTTCCTTTGTGCCCTGTGCCTGACGGTGCTCCCTAACTTGCTTGTTTCAATCTTGTGCAAGTTAGGGATAGGATACAATTCGGGAGAGAGGACACCTAAAGAACCTATAGGAGCTGAGCCCATGGCTATAAAATGGGAAAAAATTGGGGCTTGTCCCCTTTAGTTTCCATTTTTCACCCTGCTGTTCCATGTTTAAGCGGCTTATTTACTAAAAGTCAAATTTTAGCTAGAATGTCATTGAGTTTATTAAAAGATCTGAATGAAAAAGTGCTGAACAATGCACTAAAATCCGAATACCCTCGAAAAGTTTTTTTGGTCAATTCCTAGTGAAAAAAATCAGAAAACATCTAAAAGTCCAATTTGATTAAAATCGATCCAATCAGATTAGAACAGTTTCCACTGACTTCTATAGCACCTAGACAACTTTTACTTAGTGAAGTTTGGTATTTAAGGTTTTTTGTGTTTTTTTTTTTTACTTTTTTCTATTTTTAATTTTTAGAGCTTTTTAGAATTATAGGAAAACCACAAATTTTCTGTGACTCATGGAAAAAAATTTCAATTCAATCATTAGTAAATGGGCCCCTAAATGATTCCTACAACATTTGCCCAGATGCAGTAACTCATACAGTAGCAACTGACTAGTGATGGGCGAATTTGTGTAGTTTCGCTTCGCGGAAAAATTCGCGAATTTCGCGAAACGGCGAAAAATTCGCGAAACTGCGCCGGCGTCTCGTTTTTGACGCCGGCGCCCGTTTTTGACGCCGGCGCGCGTTTTTTTGACGCCGGCGCCCGTTTTTGGCGCCGGCGTCCGTTTTTTGCGAAAAATTTTTTTTTGACGCCCGCAAATTTTTTCCATGAATTTTTGCGCCCATTTCGCAAATTTATTCGCCGACGGTGAATCGCGCAAATTCGCCGCGAATTCGCGCCTGGCGAATAAATTCGCCCATCACTACAACTGACAAGATGTTTGCTATTAAACAGGTGACCAGCAAATGCTACAGTACCTGCTAATATTTTGCTATATGTGATTCAGCACCTTTAATAACTTAACCCTACAGAGTTGATCAGTAAATGTAATGTTTGTTGTTTAGGGGCACATTTACTAAGGGTCAAATATCGAGGGTTAATTAACCCTCAAAGTTCGACCATCAAAGTAAGATCCTTCGACTTCGAATATCGCTCGATCTAACAATTTTTCCTCGATCAGAAATAGCTTGCAAAACTTATGGGGAATGTCCCCATAGGCTAACATTGGAGCTCAGTAGGTTTAAAATGGCGAAATATGTAGTCAAATTTTTTTTTAAAGAGAAAGTACTTTGACTATCGAATGGTCGAATATAGTTCGAATCGTTTGAATCGAAGTCGTAGTTGAAGGTCGAAGTAGCCTATTCGATGGTCGAAGTACCCAAAAAAAGTTTTTTTATATTCAAATCCTTCAGACAAGCTTAGTAAATGTGCCCCATAGTGTTTCCAACAATGAGTTGTCAACATTGTTGTTATCTATCCACTTTTACAGCAACTTCCAAATTCTGACTTCCAATGGAACATTTAAGCTTTCACTTCCATTTTGTAACCCATTCAGGATAAAAATCAGAGACATAAGGTCAATATCAAAGCCAGATGAGCTGGCACTATGAATTTGGAGTACGTGAAAAAAAATGGTCTGCCACCAAAGACATAACTAGAACACTCAGGGGGTTATATATCAAAATCCCAAAAAAATGTCACTATTATCCGAAAACTACTTCAACCAAATCTGCACAGACTGCCCCCCCTATTTATCAATAAATCTTTCTGAAAATTTCTCATGCGTGAAAAAACTCAATAAAACCATAAAAAAAAATCAAAATCCTATGAATTTTTTTGATTCGTCACAGCAAACTTGACTTTCGGATTTGACACCCCAAAACTTTTTTGGATTTGACCCTCGAAACCACAAAATCTTAGGACTATTGAACAAAACCCAGTGAAGATCTGGATATGACATATGCCATTGACTTCTACGTGAACATGCCACGTCTGAGTTGGAGTACTGGTTTATTCTGACTTTTTATATCATCATAGTTTAATAAATCACAAAAAGTTTTTCCCCTATTAAAAGTCTGACCAGAAAAATTGGACTTTAATAAATAACCCCCTCAGATGTTAGTCTGGTTAGAATCAAACCCAAGCTTTGATAAACCTACTACTAGCATACAGTGTGCATGCATGTGCTACTACATATATTATTTTATTTCATATATAATACAGTATATAATATTATTTTCTATATTCTTTTTTGTTTATTTATATTTTTTAAATCAGTTCTATCAGCTATTTCTTTTTTATTCAGTTTTACCAATATGTGACAGAAATGCACAAAGGTTTTTGGGTGAATAAGTCATGACAGAAGTAGAATAAAGTCAGTAAATACACCCACTAATCTAAATTCTGAGATTCTTCTATTGAATCTTTAAATGTAACTGAATGTTGTAATCATTATTATTGGCATCCTGTGACTGGCTCCTGTAATAAGCACATCACAGATGACATGCTGTCAAAAAAGGCATTCTGGATTTTCTTCTTATTAGTAATGGCATCCCCTGAGTCTCTTTGACAACACAAGACTTCCATTATATTAAAGGGGCCAGATGTAGCAGGAGAAGGACAGAAGTGCTCAATACAGAAGCTAAAAGCTTGATCTGAGTAACAGGTTGAAGGTTACAAAGGCTTCTACCAAAAGATGTAGAAAAAGATAAGTATAAGATGTCTGCAGGCTAGCAAATAGGCCAGGGTAGCTGGCATGATCAAATAATGGTAGGCAATAGAAAAGATCTATTAACAGGCAAATGGTGAGATGACAGAAGTGAGTCAAGAAATGCAAAGTTTAGCATGGTCAAGAACGCCAGATTAAAACTAGGTAATGAATGCAGGGACAGGATTGTTTTAAAGGCCCCTTATAACTTATTTGCTTGCACCTGGTCTAAATTCGGTTGCAGCTAGAATGCAATAACTGGTGTTTATGGAAGATGTTAACACAATCATCTCAGAACTTCTCTTTGGCTCAGTGAATAGGCGCATATATAATCATTGTACAGATCTGAGTTCTAAACTGGCTATTGTGGTGCAATATACTTTCATTTTTTAGTGATCTCTCTTGGTGGCAATGCAGTCTACTGAAAAGGGCAGCAAAGAAAAATAATATTCTCTTTATCCATTGGATACACTCTTCGGGGCACATATACTAAGTTTGAGAGAAGGATTTGAATGAAAAAAACTTCGAATTTCAAAGTATTTTTTTGGGTTCTTCGACCATCGAATAGGCTACTACAACCTTCGACTTTGACTTTGATTCGAACAATTCAAACTAAAAATCGTTCGACTATTCGACCATTCGATAGTCGAAGTACTGTCTCTTTAAAAAATACTTTGACTACATACTTCGGCAGTTTAAACCTACCGAGGTACAATGTTAGCCTATGGGGACCTTCCCCAGCACTTTTCTAACCTTTTTTGGATTGAAGAAAAATCCTTTGATCGATCGCTTAAAATAGTTCGAATCATTCAAATTTTTACTTTGATAGATTTTATTCGAATTTGAAGGATTTAAATTCGAGGGTTTATTAACCCTCGATATTCAACCCTTGACAAATGTGCCCCATAGTGTAACCCAGCCAACACAAGACATTGCACTGAAAGTATATCAGAAATGAGGAGCAGTTTGTGGTGGGACCTCACATTTGCACTGGCTGGTATAACATAGCATAGAGTAACTTGTATATCTGGAGCAATCTGTAAAATACTGAAATCTATGGTACGAGAATAAACAGCAATTAAACATAACCTGGTGGCCATTTTCATGCATGTATTGGGTCAACAATTATCCAGAACTGCATGATTTCTTCTGCTTCAGCCAGATGTTCAACGCATCAGGTCATTTAAATTAAGTCTTTTACATTATGTGACAGTGTCAACTTGACATCCGTTCAAGTGAGTTGTTACTCACTTCACCTAACAACATAATGATAACTAATTTATACTTGTGGGAAAAAGTATCCATTAAATACTGATTAGTGTCACCCAATCTTTTATACAAATCTGTATTTGATCCATAAATCCATTAACTGATTTTTTTTATGAATCAGCAATATATTTTTCTATCTGGTGATGATCATGATTACTGTAATTATAGTTGTTATTGTATTCTCTGATCTGCCCTGAACATAAAAAGGGCCTTCTTCTGGTTTCCACTCTTGGCAGGACAATATATTTATTCGGTTAAATGTTATTCACAAACAGAATAGAAGTTTTAATTCTATTATACAATTTTCATAATTCAATACAATTTTGTGTGGCTTGTCTAAATGAATAGTATAACTGAAATGTAGAAAGGGGAAGAAGTTGTTATTGCTTTTCAATTAGTGGAACAGGTACTATGAGAATCCCCATTGTACGATTAAGATAAATGTTTTGGAATTTTATAATAAAACATATATAAAATAACAGCCTTTTGAAATGAAAGATTTATATAGTAGAGAACACTACTCAGAATACACAAAGAACATGTTTCAAAGATACCCTTCACTATGCCTTTTACAGCAAAAGATGTAGTTGGTGACAGATTTCTTTTCCACTGTGATGTAGGCATTTAGACTGTGTAGGAAGTAAAGTCATATGGAATGAGGTACTATAATCAGATAAAAAAAATATATGAAATTCAAATTAAATTTGGGAAACACAGTGCACCCTAAAACAATGCTTTAATGTGGTTGTTTTATTCGCCAAGAATTTTATCTATCCTTCAGATTGAAAAATTCAATCTGATTTATTGTCTAGAAAAATAAAATAACATTATTTGCCAGTAGCTCAGGGGTCCTTGAGAACAAATGCTTTACATTATATTTTGTAGTTGCTATTCTTGCTTTTCATTAAATGGTATTTCCAGAATAGGGATTGGCGAATTTTTTCGCCTTGTTTCGCCGAAAAAATGATGCCCATAGACTTGTATGGTGGTGTGCGTCAAAATTAAAAACGCGCGTCAAAACAATTTCGCCGCGCGAAAGACTTTAATGAGGCGTCAGCGACATTTCGCCAGCGGTGAATTTTTGACGAAATGAAACGGGTCAAATTCGCCCATCCCTATTCCAGAATTAACTTTTTAATTGTGTTTTACAAACTATGGGGCAGATTTACTCGAGGGCGAAGTGGCTAACGCTAGTGGCAATTTGCTTTATCGCCCACAGGGACATTGCCAATTTATTAACGGGCGCAGTCGTAACTTTGCTAGCGAAAGAGATAGATCTCCTGTTACTTACATCATCTTTTTTAGTGGAAAAAGCTTCTAAGTACAAATAACACTGGTGTCTTTTCCTTTTTTCAGAGTGATAGCCTGCAAAAGTCCTTGAAATTTTTTTTGGGTAACCGGGTTCCCCCATACATTTTCTAACATATGAAACATTAACTATACAGTGGGCTTGTGTGTAGGGCATCATAACAACTTTATTTTCTTTATTAAGGTTCCCTGGACTTGTCTAATGTAATGTATTTGCTGCAGCATATACCTCCATTCAATTGTAATTTTCCCGCCCTATGAATTCCCGTCGTACAACCTGAGCGCATCTACTTTTCGAATTTGTGCTAGGCAGAAATGAATGCTAGTTCATCTTTGCTTTCAATTGCTCGCATTGCTGAAGAAACGCTAGCAAAACGTCGCCAGCGTTCGGTGCCCACAGCAAGACGTATTTTGTGGTCGCAGCCTCATTGCATCCCCGCCTAATGGTTTTAAAAATTAGTGGTGAGCACAACTTTTCCTTGTTTGTTACAGTATGATATCAGATCACAATGAAAAATTGCTTTATTTATATAACATCAAATGTACATATTTTTTTATAAAGACAGTGATGTCTTATACAACTGGGTTAGAAAATGATATTAAGGAACATTTGAGCATTTAAAACTACAGGTATAGGACCTGCTATGCAGAATGTTTGGGACCTGTTTTTTTCCAGATAACAGCTCTTTCTGTAATTTAGATCTTCATACAATAAGTCTACTAGAAAATCATGTAAACATTAAATAACACAATAGGCTGCTTCTGCTTACAATTAAGGATTAATTATATCTTAGTTGGGATCAAGTACAAGGTACTGTTTTATTATTACAGAGAAAAAGGAAATCATTTTTAAAAATTGGGATTATTTGATTATAATCGAGTCTATGGTTGATGCCCTTTCCGTAATTCAGAGCTTTCTAGATAATAGGTTTCTGGATAACAGATCCCATACCTGTACAACTAAGCAATCAAGTTGGCAAAAAATCATTTTGAATAGCTACTGTATATTCAAATGAAATCATTTTGCCCACAAATTATAGGGTATTTCTTTAAAACTTATATGTATTAATATATTATGGAATATATACAAATAACATGAGTACTGAGCTTGAGATAAAAAAAAATCGCTCACAACCACATACTGTATTGTGCCAACACTGTTTGAAACTACTTTATATCTACTAAAAACAAAGTATAAATAGGATAGTATTCTCACACTGTAACAATAGAATATGTTTAGAGTGCTCCAAAACAGAGTTTATAAAAAAATGGGGAATCCCAGAATTTATTAATATACAAATTATCATTCACACACATTTCAAAAATTGCAAAGTTTAATGAACTGCAAAATTAAAAAATTTGGTTTTTCCTGTTTAAAACTCCGACCAGAAATAATCAGAGTTTAGTAAATAACCCCCCTAAGTGTTCTGTTCCTGCTTTCTGTGATGGACCTTCTTCTGCTCCACTCATCTCCTACCCAGTCGCCCATTTGATCACCCTGTGATGTCACTGTTCCACTCCCTGTAATGTAGGCGTAGTACCTGTAATAAAGTTAAGATTTCAGCCTTGTAGTGAGTTTCCAGCGTGTACAATGGATTTGGACCATGGATTATTCGTTAGCATTCCCAGTGTGTACAATGGATTTGGACGATGGATAATTCATTAGCCTCTCTAACACCTGCATTGAATCTCCTCAGAATTTTGGAAGCTGTTCTTTACCCTATTGCAAGCACAATGTGGATTGATTCTGCCAGACTTGTTCACTGCACCTGTTCTGCTTTATGGATCTGTCTTAATCTGGTGCTGCAACACATAACTCTGCATACACTACCTTGGTACCCATAGCTAATGTAGTTAATCCTATCCAGTGGCATTTCTGAGGCAGAAGGCACCTGAGGCTTGTCTCATTGGTGCTGCGCTCCTGATACTAACAGACCCATAAGGGGTAATGTGCACACTCAATTTTCTTAAAGGGACTGTCATAAAAATGGCACTCTCAACCACACATGACTCTTGGGTTTGTGTAAAAACTTACCTTGGTGGTCTAGTTGGCGGAGGTCTGCAGGGACACCTAC
Organism: Xenopus petersii; assembly: GCA_038501925.1. Lineage (NCBI taxonomy): Eukaryota > Metazoa > Chordata > Amphibia > Anura > Pipidae > Xenopus > Xenopus petersii. The sequence goes on along the minus strand of CM076681.1, from coordinate 61,728,668 downwards.
AGCCTCCCCGTGGGGACTCCTGCAATGCTGGCGCTCCTATAAAAGTTCAGTTTCTTAAGGCACGCGTGGCCCACTACTTCCTTATTTATTGGCACATGCGTGCTGGCATAATGATGCCAGCATGCAGTGGCACAAACTTTAAAAGGATTTAAAGCCACAAAATATATTTTTCCTTGCCCGTTATAGGATCGTATTTTGTAGTTCCTGGTGCTTCTGAGCCTATTATTCTGATTGTTATCTGATTCATGTTGTGACCCCTGCCTGTTTTGACAATTCTGATCTCTTTAATCTTGACCCTGCCTGGTAACCGGCTCTTCTTTGTCCGTATCCCTCCTGATTGATCTCCTGGTTTGACCCTTGCCTGTCTGACTCTGCTTGTACTCTGCCTGCCCGACCCGGCCTGATCTGACTTCGATTTCTGTCTACACCTTGTACTGCGACCTTCTGCCCAAAAGACTTCTGCTTATACCGTCGTGCCCCTTTGTTTGTCCAGAACCCTTCACTTGGCACCTCTCTTAATAAGACCTGGCGGCATCCGATTAGCTGAGGGCTCCTCCCGAGGTGAAAGGCGGCTATTAAAGGCGGAAGCATGAGCCAAGAACAGGGTACTTAGCACTGATTCTGGATTTAGGGTGTCGACCGTGACAGTTTGGCTACAAGGGGTAACACTTACACACTAACTTCAGACATGCCAAAACATACCAACACCCAGACAATTCATTCGCTGCCACCATCTATCCTTAGGCGATAGAAACCTACTGTGACTAGTCCCCTGCTCTCTAAACAGGTAATAACAATACATCAATGCATCAAACACATTCTCTCTCATTGCAGTTGGGGTAGATTCAACTAGTTCAACAAGCACTCCATCATTATTATTACATTCAAGTACATTCTCCTGCTAGCTGTACTAGTTTTTTTTAGCATATCAATGGATAACATTCCCTATCCACACACACAGAGTTAATACACATAGGCACACACTTTCGTACAGGCAATGAGTTCTTTAGAGCAGAAGGACTAAACGTCTTAAATTTTAGTTAATTTAGTTAATTTTAGTTAAGATTACAGAAGTAAGCAGTGTATGTATTGAAAAAATTAGTTACCAAGAAGACATACATAAAAAACAAAAATGCAAACAGTAAATAAAATAAAAGGGAATAACACAGTGAAGAAACCCTATACATACCAAGCTACAATTTCTTTGTGTCCTCCTGAGACAAAAGTTGTAAACATGGGCACATACTCCCACATAGATGAATCCTCAGGTATGGCTGACATAGTTACATGTCCCCACTTTTTTATTGGCTGCTGGGACATGATCCCTCATTACTTTATGCATGAGGTAGGAGTACCCAGTACCATGCAATTGACCCCCTGTAGGTAATATTGTGACTTGCCAGTACCCAATATCATATGGCCATCCCAAATTCTCTATATCTAGTGTTGTATTTCACTGTTATTGTATTGCTTACATTGTTTGTTGCTAGTATTTTACAATTTACTACTTATCTACATATGGTGTGGCTTATTGTTTTTCATATTGCATATAGTAATCATTGCCAATGCAGTCCACCAGTACCTTGTTTAAGCCCTTGGTGGAGGCACTTAACAAACCCCCAAAATCTCCTACTTAGCAAAGTCTTGAGATCTGCTCTGTCAGCTTGAACCTGAAGATGAGTGCAAAGAAAGTGTTACTAATGTTTATAAAACAGTTAATAGGGAAATGGCTAAAATTAAGAGTTAAACATTGGAATAAGCATTTTAAGTCAATATATTAACTTTATGTCTTAAACAGTTTCTAGATTTTTAAAGATTTTTAATAGAACATATACAAATTAAATGAAAATATTGTGGCAGGCCTGAAATAAATTTGTGAGTAATTTCACTGTCCGTATTTTAGCAGGCTTTGATGAAAAAAATACAGAAAGCAATTAATCAGCAAACTGTTGCCTAGTAACAACAGAGATATTCACACAAAGATACAGAAATACATTAGACATTTTCTTATAAATATGTTATAACTATGTGCATATTGCTTAGTATTGATAAAAGTGTTGACAGAATAGTGAGGGAGGATACAGTGCAGGGTAGTAGCACCCTACAGTATTGCAAAACAAGTTTCTTTTTAATTAACCTTTCTGAAAGTCAAGAGGATGGTATTTGAGCAGGTGTTTCTTGTGCTCCTGCAGGCACTCTTGTTTGTTTCTGTTGAATGGCATGCACATTATATTATTGGTCCTACATGGTCTTCAGTGCTGGGCCAAGTCAACTGGGCGCCCTAGGCAACCCAGCCGATTACGTCGCCCCCTTTGTGCATGTGCAGAAAGACGGAGCGTGAGTGTGCAGTAGGGGGAAGCGGGAGTGAGCATGCGCAGAAGGAGGAAGTGTGAGTGCAGGGGCGTAACTATAGAGGAAGCAGACCCTGCGCCTGCAGGGGGGCCCAGGAGGTACAGGGGCCCCACAAGGCCCTAATTCATATACAGTTTCAATAAATATTGGTAAAACAAGTCAACTGCTAAAAATTTTGGGGGCCTGAAAAATAATTTGCTGTGGGGCCCAGTAATATCAAGTTACACCACTGCGTGAGTGTGCATGCGCAGAAGAGCGGCGAGCCTGCGCAAGAGACGATGAAGCGAGAGTGCGCATGTGCCAAAGAGCGTGATGATGCCGAGTGAACTGATGCCGCAAGTTCTGCACAAAATGGTCCGAACTAGGAGAAGGCATAAAGAGCTATGTGCCTGGCGCCCTTCTGCCTTTGAGCCCTAGGCACGTGCCTCTTCTGCCTACCCCTAGTTCCGGCCCTGATGCTCTTGTATGCTCTTGCTGCTGCTGCTACTACAATACCTAGTTTATTAGATGCTCATTGACAAATTGGGCACATTCTATATCACCCATGACTAAGTGATTTTTGCACAAAACATGCCAGGCTGTTTTAAAGGAATTGTTCAATATAAAAATAAAAACTGGGTAAACAGATAGGCTATGCAAAATAATGTCAATAAAAAGTTTCTTAAAACATAATAAAATGTTTCTTATATAGTTAGTTAGCCAAAAATGTCATGTATAAAGGCTAGAGTGACTGGATATGTAACATAATAGACAGAACACAACTTCCTGCTTTGCAACTCTCTTGGTTTCCATAGATTGGTTACCAGGCAGTAACCAATCAGTAACTTGAGTGGGGCCACATGGGTCATAACTGTTTGCTTTTGAATCTGAGCTGCATGCTAAGGATTAATTGCAAACTCACTGAACAGTTATGTCCCATGTTGGCAGTGTCGGACTGGCCCACCGGGATACCAGGAAAACTCCCCGTGGGCCAAGGTGTCAGTGGGCCCTCCTGCTTCTAAACATTCAGCATATTTCATGGTTATTACCAATTTCTATGAGAACAAAGAGGATAAATAGATGGATTAATAGATTATAGTACGTAAAGGAAAGAGACTAGGAGAATAGAGGTTGAGCAAGGAGAGGAAGAATAATAGTACTGAGATGGGCACCTGGTCTAAGGTCTTTGGGTGGGCCCCTGGTCAAAGGTTTTTGGGTGGGCCCCTGGTGTCCCAGTCTGACACTGTGTGGGGCCCCCAAGATAACAGTCCCAGTGGGCCCAGGACCCCCAGTCCGATACTGCATGTTGGCCCCCTTAAAGGAGAGGGGAGGGGGGGAGTGAGCAGGTACTAAGCTCAACAGAGAGGGAAATAAAAAGTCACCGGCTGAACAGCAGCTGCCCCAGTAACTTCCGGCTAGTTCCATGTGGCACCCATTCAAGTCGCTGACTAACTCAGAGTTAGAGAGTTGAAAAGCAGGAAGTTGGATTCTAGCTATTATGTTAGACATCAGTTCATTCCAGCCTTTTTAGATCACATTTCTGGCTAACTAACTATATTAGAAACATTTTTTATTTTGCACAATCTATCTATTTACCCAGTTTTTATTTTTACACTGAACTGTTCCTTTAAGAATGTTTTGTTAAATCGATATTTAAGGTTTTTACATCTACTTTTGGCATGAGTGATTTCTATTTCTATTTTTGTGGATTTGAGATTTGTCCTCTTAGTTATGAAATTACTTTAAATTACATGTTTTTCTGTGATTTCCCTTTCTCTTTGGCACATCCTGCATCTTGCACAGTTTTTGTAATTATCATAAGCTGTTGGGTGTAATGCATTTTGGAAAAAACATGGCACATATTGTCAATATATTGCACTTTGCACACAGTGACAGCTAGAGACTTTCACTTTGCCTTAATATACTGTATTTTGTGATCTGGAAATGTATTCTATGAATACAAAATATTCTTGTACCCACAAAAAGAAATTTGTCAACATAAAGGTGCATAAGAAATGTCACCTGCCAAAAGAAAACAATAATTCCAATGCTCACTTGTGCTTGTATGGCTTGGAGCTTGTGATTGTGATTACAAAATTAGTATTGTGTTCTGAGGATTTCATTTGTACAAAACAGTTTTTGTAGACATTTCTAAATTTAATGTCAATATTATTTTTGTCAGATGTATGTTGTGGTCAAAAAAGGATTTATGTCAGCAAAATATTAATGTTGTGCAAACTATTTTGCAGTTACATCAAATGTATTTTAATTTGGAGCTTTTGATTACAAACTGAGCCTTGTTCTCAGAACTCATTTTGTAGTGTGACTACAAAATAATTTTTTTGATAAAAAATATCTAAATATAACATAATTTTAGTGTCAGATGTATATTGTGGTCAAAAAAGGAATTCTGCAAAATATTAATTCTGTGAGCATAAAAAAATACCCAAAAAATTTTTGGCTCCGGCGACTGTTCCGACACCGGCATCAATGTTTTTTCGAGGCCGGCCACGGTTCCGATGGCGGCGCCAATTTTGATGCTGGCGACGATTAACAGATGCCCATTGATTTTCATGGGCGTTCAATGTCTCTGGCATCAATTTTAACGCCGGTGAGTTGTTGCCGGCGTCAAAATTTGTGTTTCACAAATTTTTTGCCCGTTTCTTGAATTTCTCTGGAAATTCTCGGCGAATCAAAATCGGACAAAGTCGCTCATAATCACTGCACAATAACAACAAAACTTGTTGAAGCAATTTTCTTGGTCAGATTGAGTAAAGTTATATTACTGCTGACATCTGTGTTTTTTTCATCAACAGGATCTATTGTAGAGATGTACGGTATACCTTGAATCTCCAAATTATGATGAATTCTTATAGGATGTTTGTTTGTCTCCTGATATGTATGTTTGTAGAGAATATATTATTAAACTGTTTATAGTCAATGTAGATAGCATCTTAACATCACTGTATGAATCTGCTGAATGCCTTCTCAAAGCAAAATAGCAAAACTGTATCACCCTTCTAAGGGTAAGGTCACCCTTACCTAATAACCCTGATATAAGTGTTTCAGGGAGATTTGGTCGCCTGGCGACTAATCGACTCGTCTTTCCAAACGCCTTCCCTCACTCTTGCGCTGGCTAGAACGAAAAATCGCCGGCACTAAGCACACGCGGCAATTCCTCGTGAGGCAACTTCAGGCGACATCGGAAAACGAATCACTGCGTGTACTTAGTGCAGACGATTTAAATCTCCCCAAAATGCCTAGTGTGACCTTACCCTAAAGGGGTCGCAACCATGGTCATTTGGTTTCCCATATTTCAGCCATATTTCAAATTTCCTTACAATATAACCAAACACACAAAAAAAGCATGCTTGTTTACTTCTAAAGTTAATTAAGATGAAGGTGGAGACTTCAATGATTCAAACCACTTAGATTTCAGCACAGAGCTACCATATTCAGATGCTGACATACAGAAAAGAGAGAGAGAGCCAGAGTAGCTGTTAATTTGTTTACACTTCAGATTAGCAAATTAGAAATTAAATAAATCAAATATATACATGTTGACATGTTATCTCATGTACTAGAATTAATGTAAATATCCCTAAATACACATATTTCAAATATGTATGTCTCTGCACCTGACACAGTGTATAATAATTTTGGCATGCAGCAGCAATCTCCTGGATCTGGTTATACCTTTCTTACCACTGTTTCTCTGTCTCTTTCTTGGATAAAATCTCCTCACTTCTTAAACTGCCTTTTGGGGTACCTCAATGCTCTGTCCTTGAAGCTACTACTCCTCTTACTATACCCTGCATCTCTCAGTCAACAAATCAGCTCCTTTGGCTTCCAGTACTATCTTTATGCTGATGACACTTTTTCTCTCTCTCTCTCTGGTCCTGTCCTTTCCTCTTTTGTCATATCCTAAGTATTTAGCAGCCTTTTATCTTGGATAACTTTTTGTTTTTTAAAACTCAACTTAGACAAATAGAACTGAAAGTGTTTGTACATACATATCTAACCTAATACTATTATTCATTCAATTACAGATGCTTGGAGGTATCTTGGAGTCATATTTAAATCCATGATCTACTTAATTCCTCATATCCAGTTCCTTACAAAATCTTTTTGGCTGTCTTAAAAATATTGAAAAAATAATAAGAATATGTCCCTTTCAGAAAACTCAAAAATACTAGTCCATGTATTAATGCTCTCCCATCTAGACTACTGCAACCTCATATAGTACTTATTGGCCTGTCACTTACTCACTTGTCCTTTCTATCCATCCATCCATACAACTGCTTTTAATCTTTTCAATACAAACCGACTTTTGCGTATTTCAGGAGTGTTTTTTTTGTATTTATATATACTGTATATATATATATATATATATATATATATATATATATATATATATATATATATATATATATATATATATATATATATATACATATATATATATATTGTATGGGCTGGGCAAGACTTCAGTTTCCCTACCCGGGTGCACGGCAAAAAGATCATATACATCAATGAAGACCAGCAACTCCAGGATTTCTTAAAAAACAAGAATATTAGGTGCTGCTGTGTTGCTGGTCTTCATTGAGATATATATATATATATATATATATATATATATATATATATATATATATATATATATATATATATATATATATATATATATATATATATATATATATATTATATGCTGTATGTATGTATGTGTTGGCATTGGAACCCCTGATAACAAATATTATAGAAGCAGTGGTGGTGGTGGAACAATACAATACTGATACACCCGCAATTCAAAGATCGGTAGTGAAGGCCAACACGTGATTAGCTTACTTTAAATACCTGCATTGTTCTACAGTAGCAAAAAGGTCAGTATTAACACACATTTTTTGTTTAAAAATGACAGATGGTCTGCTGTTCTACAGCAAAAAAAATTTCTGCTGGTTGCCAAAGAGGTCATTGTATTGATAGTGTCTGAAACACTGACATTTTAAATGCAGAGAGAAACTGAAAAAAAAAAAAAGAATTACATTCAAAGGATTTATTCTATACTTGAATGAATATTTCTAAACCAAACAAACAAAAAGAAACCCAGTGTGTTATATAAATTTCTGGTTATCTCACTTATAATTTTACCCTAACACGTTTTTATTACAGAAAATTTAACTTAATTGTACTATATTATGATACAATATTTTTTTATAATAACAATAATATTATTTTTGGTTGTCAGGTTCCTGATGTTTAGCTTAAAAAAAGCACTCCCTAGAGTGCCAAAATTGAGTATAGTTGTAAGATAAGAAAGTGGCAAGCTGTGAATGTAATTTGTAAAGCAATTAAGTTGATTTCCATTTTGTTGGATTGTATTTTGAAGATATGACTTGCACATACACCTATCACCTGAATATTATATTTTTTCCATTGAAGCATAAAATGAATAAAAGTGTATTTGTCATAAATCTAATTGTTTTTTCATGTAGTATAGCTTTTTTTAAAAAGTAGTCTTTTGCATCAGTACAGTTTACAATATATAGCAATACCTTAAATTTGAAGCCCACATTTTATTATCCTTGAGCCACATTCAAATGTAAAAAGAATTGGAGTGCAACACAAGAATGAAACAAGTCCATGTGGGTGGTAAATTAGAGCTTTGATTAGCTTTTTTGTAGCCCCTACAATATATGGACTGACAGACTACAGGATGCTCTGTTTGGTAGTGCACTTGCTTTTATGCAACCACAACTTGCCTCCAAGCCAGGAATTCAAAAAGAAGTACCTGCTTTGAGGCCTCTGGGAGCAACACCAAGGGGTTAGTGAGCAACATGTTGCTCACAAGCCACTGGTTGAGTTCACTGCCTTAATGGAACGATTTATGTTGTAAAAGGGAAACTATAATGCCTCTATAGAAATATAACACATACAACAGCCAAGTGTGAAACACTGCTTTATCTAATTAAAGCTTTTTTATATGAAAATATGCTTTTTTACCAGTATGTGCCATTGGATATACCCAAAATGTAAAATTGCTATTTAAATTACTAAAGGCCGCCTCCTGACTTGTATGATTCATTGTGCTCAAACATAGCTAATAAATGAGCAGTGCTCTTTTACTCCTGAACTTCTTCTTGTTCAGGCCCGGATTTGTGGCGAGGCCACATAGGCCCAGGCCTAGGGGGGCACATTTTTAGGGGCGGCATGCCGCCCAGCCACCTGTGCTCCCCAGTGCTTCGGCGCTCACACTCTGGCACCAGCTTTTGCCCCCAAATCCGGGGCTGTTCTTGTTGCTATTAGCATCTGAAGTCTCATGATCCTCAACAGGATGTCGCAAGAGGGTTGCAACATGGTGGCTCAAGGGCAGGCCCGGATTTGTGGCAAGGCCACATAGGCCCAGGCCTAGGGCGGCATATTTTTGGGTGCGGCATGCCGCCTGTTCTCCCCAGTGCTTCGGTGCTTTTGCGCCAGCTTGTGGTAGTGCGGGCGGCACTAGGACCGCACACGGCCTAGGGGCGCCCACCCAGCGAATCAGGGGCTGCTCAAGGGAAATCATGAAAAGGCCCATACAAAAGAAGTCTGCTAAAATAATCAATAAGCAATAAATATATGATTGATTTGCACAGTGGTTGTTTTCTAATCTTTCAGTTATCCAGCAACCACCTCTCTATATCCATCGGTAAATAATCAAAGTATTTTTCTATTGTAGAACAGACAAAAGCTGAAGCAATGAAAGTCTTTCTTTACTGACTAAAAAAATAAAAGTACATGTGCATTGGCCAACTTGCTTGTATCTACAGTAATTTACTAAAGGGTTAATTTTCACAAGACTAGACATACAGTATTTACTTTTGTGCCCAAATTTGCTGGCATAAATTCTCTGTGACAATTCTCTTGTGATTTGTTCCCATACCCATTCTAGTGGGGAAAATTTGCTACAGAATTTTGCCACAAAGAAATTATTTTTTTTTTAAATATTAGCATGGAGGAGATTACGTAGCTAATGAAATGCAAAAGTGACTTCTCTGTCTTTATAATGGTAGTTTGCCAGCCTGAACCTGAGGAAATTCTGATTGGTGAAGGTTTATTCCGGTGTATTTTTGTGCTCTTGATAAACTATTCAGTTTTGCACTGGCAAAATTTCACCTGGCCAAAACATGTGAATGCAAAGAAAATGTTTACCAACTTGAAGTTAATTTGCCAAAAAAATGTTGTACTTCCATTTTAGTAAATTTACAGTGTGCATGAATACCACTACAGAATTTACCTTTTGAAATATCTGAAAAAAAATGTTTTATAATTTGCTGGTCCTAAATAGCAAGAGATATGCAAGCAAAAAAAAAAAAAGCATGTAATGTGTAGTATTTAAAGGATTTTAAATAAATGATACATCATTATGCAGCAACCCTGCTTGCATGGAATTATCCATGTTTTCAGATTCTTTAGTATATAGATGAGTAAATTAATTATGCTTTGTATAGTTTTATATTACGTATAAAATATCATAATTATCAAACAATTATGCATCATAAAACATGGCAGGACTGTACTGTTGCTGCTTATTAACCACTCTGAACTTGTTCTTTCATTTGGATTCTTGTGTTATGCAATATTTTATCCTGCAATTTTGTACATTGTTTATTTATACATACTTCCCCAACTAACCTTTTATTATTGCTGTCTCACAATCTGTTTATCTTCCTTAGAGAGCAATTTCACTTGCATGACGGGAAAAAGATTTCTTCTGTGTAACACATAATTGGTGTGGCAGCATCTCTGCTATACACACACATGGTCTTTCACGATTAACCATGAAATCCAATGAATTTGCCTCAGATCCCTGCTATCAGTCTAGAATGCTGATTCGTGATTTACATAAGGCAGACTGCAAGCAAAGCTTAAAAAATCATCTTTGTATAAACTATACTGACAGTAAATTCTTGTGAATCAGACCCATAGACATGTATGAAAATTGAAAACTGAAAAATATTTAGCCAGAATAATACATGTAATGGGTTAAACATTTCATGGATTCTCTATAGTCTGCAAACTGATCAAGTTCAAGGATTGTTAGTCATACTCTTTCCTTCCAATCCCTGTGTCTGACTAAACTCTTTCCAGTTTAAAAAAACCTTATGGAAATCTAGGTAAAGTAAACTTGGTAAAGGAATTATCTAGAGACACATGTTATATCATTTCCAAGACATTTAAAAGTACCATGCTATGTTCTTCTATCTTTCAACAGTTAGAAGGGGCCAGTGTGTTTCTAAGTCTATTCTTAAAAAATAGCGTTATGTGCCAATGTTTAGCTATGATTCTGCTAACATCCCTTAAAAATAAAAATATATTTTGTTAGGTACATAGGTACACAGAGGTTTTATTCCTCTTTACTCCTCTTTGAGTCTCTTTTCTTTAGTCCTTACCCCTAGATGTAATATCAATAGCTAGATTGTATCAAACATTTTATTATTGTTATAATTTTGAGCTGTTAAACAGGGGAAACATGTTTGGTTCTTGAAACAAATAAATGCATAGTACCAGCGCATCTCTGCCCTGTAATCATAATTACCTTATTACAACAACCAAACATGGAGTAGCTTTAAAGCCTACAATTTCCTATCATATATAAGTTGGGCACATCTCCCCCACCAAAATGGCATTATTTTTACTGCATACATCCCCTCCATTTGCCAGCACCATCACATTTTTCTAAAACAAACAGCAGCTTTCACCCAGGGGCCATTTTCCCTCTGACACATCATCAGTGCATTTATATATGTCAACAGCACATATGTGATATAAAGTGCATTCAATTGAAGAATGCAGGCTAACACGGGCACAATTTACTATGATGACAAGTCACTGTAATGGTTAAGCCAAGCTCAGGAGAGGGTTAGGATTTAAAAATAGGAGCAGATAGCTAGAGCAGAGTTTCTATGGGAACCATCAATGCCATCTCTTCATTGGTTGCTAGACTGGAGGGTGTGTTTATTAATCTGAGTTGAGAAAAACTGAGCATGCTCATGAGCCAACAGCCAAAGTAAATTCCCAAGGGAGGGGGCTGAGTGGGTTAGAGGAGTAGAAGGAATCCTAGGTGATTAAGGGGATGCTGCAGCCTTAATGTTAACCTTTGAACAACCAGAGTGGCAGGTATTTAGAGATTTCAAAGAGGCTCTTCAGTGATTACATTTTTGTGTGGGGGGTTTACGTGTCCTTTAATCTCCCTGCTTTCCCTGTTAGCGTTTTGTTATTTTTTTGAGCTAAACAGAGTAAACAGGAAATCTACTCCATATTTGGTCCTTGCGAGGTAGATAATTCAGTTTTCACTGCACAGATGATCCCCTTGCATGAGCTCATGTTTATCCATGCACTGGTAATCTACTTTGCAAGGACATGGAGTAGCCTCAATTTCCCTGGTTAGCTAACCACCCACCCACCCCCACCTAAAAACATACATTTTTTATGTTTAAAATAAAAGGCAAAAAGTATTTCCAGCACAAGCCCTATTTATTACATTTATTTTGTGCAAGGGGGTACAGTATACTACCCCTTTATGTTTGAGAGTTGCTTTTACCTAGTTATTTTTTTTTTTAGATTTAACTTATAAATGTAGTTCTCCTTAACTCTTTTTCTTTTCACATCCTATGCACCAAAGCAAGTTTGCAAATGAACTCAAAATTGTAATATCATTTCTACTTGTCACTTAATGCACAAACGAAGGCTTAATTTTATTTTGAATTAATCTTTTAATGCACACGGATGATGAAAAATATTAATAATACTGTCGGCACAAGATTTGTCAAGTGCCAGTGTTTATGACACTGCCTTAGTAGATATTTCATATGGTGAACAGTAAAATTTTAGAATCAGCAAAAGTTAATTTAATAGAGTGAAGAATGAGCTACAAGTCGCCACAGCACAGAAAATTACATTTTTCCATCGTAAGACATTTAAAACTGCATAATCTCTCGCCAAACTTTAAATTACCTATATTTAATTTAAACATTAATTTGGATGTATCTGTTCTTTACCATGGAGTTGGTTTAGCTTTTTTAATCTTCTTTATCAATAATCAAACATTCATGCATATAGACTACTATAGATCAGGCTTCAAGGGACTTAACCATTCAGGGCTGAAATACACCCCTGCATACACACAAGTCAAGTAATTGCTAATTCAGTTATTTTTATTGATTTACCTGTACTCAAATAAAGGCAAGTTATATACCTGGCCTGCTAAGGGTTAGTTCTCGTCATCACTTACTCATTTATTTATTGATATGTAAGGAAAAGAAAAGAAAAATACTTCTAATTTCACCCATACATTTCGCAAAAATAGCAGGTTTAAACATTGACAAGTAAAGTTCTGAATTCTCAATGAAACACATACAATAGTCTAATAAAACAATAAAGATGTCATTAATAATGACCTGAAGCCTTTTAGCAAATTTCTTTTTCAAACAGCTTGCGACGGATATCTGCAAACATGATCTGTTTATTGAGAAGTTTGAACTCTGACTATTTAAGCCCAGTCAATTGTGTACTCAATACTAGAAATAATCCTGTACACACAATACTAGTAGGACAAAGTCTTTGTGCTGTGAAATGATATTTCTGCCATTAAAAATCTCCAGAAGGCAAAGGATGTTTGTGATTTCCTACTTCAGTGTATACTGTATTTGCATGCACAGCCAGTGACATACACTTACCCACCAGGTTCCACCACCATGACTATGGGGCTGATTCATGATTGTAGCCACAGATTCTAAAATTGATGTGAATGTTGCAGTTATTGGTGTCATTCATTAAAGGTGCTTACTGTATGCCCAAACACACTGTCATATAGGTGTGTAAGAACCATTGTATCCATCTTGCATCTTCTTCTTCTGGATTGTGTACATGTTTCACTATTGATGCTATGGCATCCTGGAGATTTCACCGCCAGGGTTTCCACAGTGGGCTGTGTCAATAGGCATAGCAGATATTGTTGCAAAAGAATAACATGCATAAAATAAATGTAATAATGAGTGCTAAAAGTGATGCCATGGGCACATACAATTTGAGGCGACAGCCTCAACTTGCCTCATTGGCGAAGCACCCCTGGATATACCATGACCTGGATGAACGAGAATCTTCACAAACGTTTCATTTATACAGTATGCAATTGACTTTCTTTTCTCCCCTAATGATCCACATGTATTGAACAAAGCATGGAGTAATCACTGCATTTATCTACATTAGAGATGTACAGCAACCACCTTTTATAGGCTGCGTATTTCCCTATTCCCATTGCACCTACTGAACTGAAGAAAAACTTTTACTTTTAATTAGTGCTTTTTGTATGCACTTGCAAAATGATTTAGCTCTTAGCTCTCTCTTAGGTCTTTGGATGCCTTGCTTCACAATAATAATGTAGCACATATGTTTATAGGTTTAAGGTTACCCTAAAGGGCCCATTTACGAACAATCAAATATCAATTTTTTCCATGAACTTCAAAAAAATTCATGGCATTCCTATGTTTCTTAAAAGCACTAAAAAAATTGAGATTTATTAAGTGTAAAATCACAAATACCGCTAGTAAAAAACACAAAGTAAAAAAAAAGTAAAAATTGGTGGAGGTGCTATAGAAGTCAGTGGACGCTGCACTGATCTTCTACTTTTAGAGGTTTTCAAATTTTTTTGCTAGGAATTGTCAGGAAATTTTTTTAGAGGTATTTGTATTTTTTAGCACATTGTTCAGCACTTTTGTTTTTTGTACTTTCTGTATATGGAGCTTTCAATAAATTCCATGACATTTGTTTTTTGAAAATGTGAGTTTAGTTGTGGTTTCAAAAACCTCAAAAACCAATAAAATAAGAATGTTGATAAATAAGCCTCCATGGTAGCATGTGTTTCAAATTTGTCCCTTGTCTATCCATTTCAGCAACCTCGGATGTATCAGTATTTTCATTCTGCAAGGTCCCATTGCCATCATATTGGAATTATTATAACCTCTCTATATTCCTTGTAGAGTGGTTACAGAGATGTCTTGTAAAGGACTGCATACATTTGTGGTGATGTATAAATAAATGCAATACAATTCAATTGAATTGGTAACTACTTACAAAACATCCTAAGGCTGTGGGTACACAGGCTGATGGGCTCATTTGCTCTCATCCTGAGTATTTTTGCAGGCTGAGAGAAGATGATCTGTTCCCTGCCCCTGCTCCATTGATTTGAATCTGATCAGCCTGTGTCCGTGCAAACACACACAAAGCGGAGCTGAAGCTGAGGTCAGCCCAAATACACAAAAGGAGGCATCTCCGAGCTGACCTCAGCTTCATCTCCGCTCAGTGTGTGCTTGCACGCACACAGGCTGATCGGATTCAAATCAATGAATCGGGGGCACGGAGCAGATCCGCTTCTCTCAGCTTACAAAAGTACCCATTATGAGAGCAAATGAGTGTGATAACCTGCCTGTTGAACCAGGGACCTGGTGTTCTTGACTGTCTGCATTACCACTGTTCTATGTGAGTAAATAGCTAAGGCCCTGGTTCACTCCTATGGCTATGCTTGGTAATTGCTAGTAAGCATGGCTTGTTTCACCTGTTGCCAATCTAGCCACAGGTGATTTGTGTAAGCCATTTGATTGGCTGTAAAACCCCTTACTCTACTGTAACTCATGGCCGGCTATAGTTCCTGGGTTCAATATATTGTCTCATCCTGAACTGACCCCTGCCTGTGCTTGAATATTCTTCAGATTCTGATTTGGTACGGCCTGTGACCTTGACTACGCATCTGTTTCCTGAATTGGTACCGTACAGTCTGTTTGGTTTTGACCCGGCCTGTCCCCTGACCTTGCATCAAAGCCAGCTGCTATAGGCAGAAGTGTGAGCCGTGACCAGGACCTTGGGGTTTACTCTAGGTTTTGGGATACCATACGTAACATTGAGCCTGTCAGCCAGTGTACCCTCAGCCTTAGGATGCTTGGTAAGTAGTTACCAATTCTATTGTATTGTATTGCATTTATTTATACAACACCACAAATGTATGCAGTCCTTACAAGACATTAAAAGAGGAATAGATATTACTAGTTAAATAGTGAGAATAAATACACAAGTGCTAGAAGTTTCAGTATATGGTTGGTATGAGGTCCTGCCCCAAAGAGAAAAAACATTTGTATTGCCTATAGCAAACGTATTGACCATTTCTCTACCTGCCATACATTATATGATATTGATACAAGCTTGGCTTTTGCTCTTTTTTTTTTTGCCTTAGCTACAGTTTTCTGGGGTTGGTTGTCCACAGTTTTCTTGTTGAGTTGAGTTGAGGCTAATTTCAAACATCTGAAAATGGAATGATACACATAAAAATAAAACCCTAAACTAGTACAGGACAATAAACTATTCCTGCATAGACAGTCTCCTGTAAACGGTCCTTTAACAGGAAGATCTGTAAGACATTGGCAGCAACTATATGCTATTTTGTTATTTCAGTGCACATACATCATGTGTAACTATTCCAAGCAAGGTGCAGTAACGTGAAATAAAAATGTGAAATAAAAAATACTGTATGATTTGTATTGCAAATTCCACTTTCTTTTGCCTCAAGGTATTGAAACTTAGTACATGTTCCCTTACACAGCGACTAATGTGAAAGATATACTGCACAGTGATGCGATTTATTTCTAGAACCATAATCTTAACTCCAACAGCCCAAGGCTCAAAAAACTACCAGCAAGGGGATTTCTTGTAATTGACAAAATGAATGTCATTTTCTATATGGCTATATTCAAAAAAAGTCCAAAACATGAAATGTAACAAATGAAATGTACCTAAAATCATGAAATTAGTAAAAATAGTATGGAAGAAATATCTAAAATCAGTTATGTTCCACATTTATCATATACCTAGGGATTAAAATCCAGACTTGTAGTTACTAATATTACTACATATTTGACATTTGCATGCATTATGGTTCTACGTAATATTGCTGGTATAGAACTCCATTTATGTAGGAATGCATTTGGATAGGAATTATGCAAAAATTCAAATTATGAAGAAAGAAAAAAATAAAGAAAGGAGACAAGTTCAAGTGTAACAATGTAATTTTCCATTAAAATGCACACTACAGTTTAGCTTTCTAAGCAAATCTATGCCATAAAAGTTAAAACTTGTGTTTGTTTCCTCCAGTCGCAACATATAAGCTTACTTGAAAATGCACGGAATATTGTCATTTGCAATTGTGAGACTGAGATTTTTGGTAAACTTGCCCCTAAGCCTTTGTCTGTTACACATCTAAATGTTTTTATTTTACTAGCGTCACCCTTGTGGCTAGCACCTACATACTACAGCCCAAACTTAATATAAAGATGCTCCAGTTCCTGCCAGTGATGAGAATTTTTTTTGCCAGGCATGGATTTGCACCGAAATTCTGCATTTCGTCATCTGCAATTTTTTCGCAAAACTGCAGCAAAAATCTACAGCAACAAAAAAGTCGCCAAGACAAAATTGTTGTTGAGACAAAAAAAACCACCATAAGCAAATGCGCCAATTGACTTTAATGCAATTGGACAAATAAGTTGCTGAGACAAAAAATTTGCCACGAGAAAAAAGCCCTTTGATTTTAATGCATTTGGAGCGAGATAAATTGTCGCACGTAAAAATTTGTCACGTGTAAAGAAAATTTTTATGGCGATTAACTGTAAGGCAAAGGGGGAGGGGGGAGAGAAAAAGGAAGGAGAAGAAAAAGGAAGTGGTAATAGCAGTTCAGGCAGGGGGATTTGGGGGGGGGGATACATAGAAAGCCTGGGAGAGTACAAGGTTGTTTCCCGCACATTCTCTCCTCTCCTGGCCTTTAATAGTCATGTGTTTTGCTCAATTTTTGCAGTTTTTTTTTGAACAGTTTCACAAATTTTTCAGTGAAGCAAAACAGGACAGATTCGCTGATCACTGTTCCTGGATCTTTCATTCTTATGAAGGCGATCAGGTGCACATTCCATATCACTCCATACATTCTGTCAACAGCCCTATTCCTAGTGGAAGATTTATTTTCTACAATGGTGATATTCATCCTAGGTCTCTATCTACTTCTGAATCACAACTCTGAACATTTTAACAACAGCAACCATTGTCTAGCCTAGGGGTTTTTGTTTAATAACGTTCAGCATTACCTGGAGAGTTACAAGTTCAGGTTAAAGATTAACGTCCTACAACTTTAGCAGAGGGCTATTTAGTAAAGCAAATATTTTGGCATAAGGTCCTAAATGTGCAAAAAAAAATCTAATAAGAATAAATGACCAAAGAAGACAGCAGGGATGTTATAAATATTTTTGTGGAAAAGGCTGAGAAACTGATGGATTCATCGCACATACTGTAGAGTAAAAATAAGCTGTTAATGCCTCCCAGTAAAAAACAGAAATACTGTATATACAGGACAATACATTTATTTAATACCTTGTAAATGCTAAAAATATTTGCAAGGCCACAGAGCGCTGTTACAGATATCACTGTTTTCTGAGACAGCTTCTTATCTCTTTAATAATGCCTAGTAGGAGATATAGAAACTAGAAAGTAATTACAAATTAGTGGTAGTTTGGTATAGTAAAGTAAGTAAATAGGATACATTTTAGCAGTAACAAGGTTAAAAGCCTATGGACTATGATACAGGTTATAATGGAAATGATCAATTGTGGTTGTTTTCATTAAAGCCCTAGCACTTGTAATCATAATCATTTAGTTACCTTTAATAGAATTTTGCAGAGCAATAACTGGTGATTTGCAGGTTTGAAAACATTGTAATAAATACTGACATTATTTTATACATTATATGTAATTTTATCTCTGATATCAAATAAATGGTGTAAAATAGAACCAATAAAGACAACAGAAAGTTATAATGACCTATACATGTATAATCAGCCTATACAGGTATGGGACCTGTTATCCAGAATGCTCGGGACCTAGGGGCCCATTTACTTAGCTCGAGTGAAGGAATAGAAGAAAAAATACTTAAAATTTCGAATGGTCGAATATGGCTACTTCGACCTTCGACTTCGAATCGAGCGATTCGAACTAGAAATCATTCGACTATTCAATAGTCAAAGTACTGTCTCTTTAAAAAATACTTCGGCAAATAAAACCTACCGAGGACAATGTTAGCCTATGGGGAAGGTCCCCACAGGCTTCCTAACAATTTTCTGATCAAAGGAAAATCCTTCGTTCAATGGATTTTTCCTTCGATCGTTTGCTCGTAGGAATTGCAGTAAATCCTTCGACTTCGATATTCGAAGTCGAAGGATTTACATTCGGCAGTCGAATATCGAGGGTTAATTAACCTTCGATATTCGACCCTATGTAAATCTGCCCCCTAGTGTTTTCCAGATAATGATTCTTTCCATAATTTGGATCAGCATACCTTAAGTCAACTGGAAAATCACGTAAACATTAAACAAAACCAATAGGCTGACTTTGCCTCCAATAAGAATTAATTATATCTTAGTCTGGATGAAGTACACGGTACTGTTTTATTATTACAGAGGAAAAGGAATTTATTTTTAAAAATATGGATTATTTGATGGAGTCTATGGGAGACAGCCTTTCCGTAATTCTGAGCTTTTTTGATAAAGGGTTTCTAGATAACTAGAACTATTATAACTATTAAATGGATTTGGATTATCTATTTAATATTGTACAAATGTAAAAAGCATAATCATTTGCGGAAACTTCAACATATTTATAAAGAATATATAGCTTCATATTATCTATCTATCTATCTATCTATCTATCTATCTATCTATCTATCTATCTATCTATCTATCTATCTATCTATCTATCTATCTATCTATCTATCTATCTATCTATCTATCTCATCTATCTATCTTGTCTGTCCATCCGTCTGTCTATATATCTATCTATCTGCCAATCTCCTGCCAGAGTCATCCTCAGGAGGTTGAAAAAGGGAACCCCAAGCTTAAGAAAGTAAGTAACATTTTAGTTTAACATATCAAATAAACATAAGCACCTGTTTCTGTAAATTCTAACTTGAATTGTATAATGAACTTGCTTAAAGAGGAACATTTCACTGGGGAGCAAGTACAGCAGTTTTACTAACACATTATTGATGTGTTTTCCATTTCCATGAATAAATCTAGAAACAAGGTTTCTGTGAAATATTTTGATGTCTTACAAATGGGACCTCAACTATACTGATGATTAATTGGTTTTCTGCAGGATTAATATTCTTGATGTCTACGTTTTCATTGGTTCAGTAAGCTGTGGGCAAAAAAACAGTTGTCCATAATATTTTTGCAATGCAATGGGGGGGGGGGGTGAGAGAATGTGTATTGAGGCAATGATAAATGAAGCTGGGAAGGGATGGTTATGTAGTGAGCAAGATGTGCAATGGCTTTACTGCTCTAGAGATTTTATTTTATTATTATATTAAGATTGCACCTACCTACTGTCATTCCTACTACTGTCATTCTACCAAGTCATGTTTGACACATTTTAGCATTTCAACCTGTAATTGCCTTGGGCTTAGAAGTAGCTAAATGCTGAACAAATATTTCTGGAGAAAGAACTATTGGATTTAAGGGAGATACAGTAATATGAGGATATATTTTGATTAGTTAGAGCACACTTGATAGAATCCCACACATGATTTGTACCCCTTCTTGCTGTAGGAGAAAATACTCTTGCTTTTTTTTCACCTCCATGTTTTTTCTCCACCTTTTCAGCCCCAAAATGTGAAAACCTGAAAAGTGGTTCAGGTCCTATGATTATCGGCTATATGAGTTTCGTTGTGGTTTCCAAAACCTCTAAAAACCACAAAAATTAGAATGTTGATAAACTTTTTAGGGGGGCACTTTCTAAAACTTGACTTTTTCTCACTATAATTAATTAAAAAATATGACCAAACCCAAATCTCCTTAATTTACCATTAAAACTTCTCGGAAAAATTGAAGCGATGAAAAGTCAAGACAACAACATGTGTCAATTCGAATTGTGCAACTTTTAAAAAACTTCTTCTGTTGCACAGAAGCCTGTAGGTGCTTTATAATGCTTGTTATTAAAAGAATTGAAATATTGCCTAGTGTATTGTTACTCTTGCATGCAGAAAGAACACAAGCACATTGGATAAGACAAATGTTAATGAGATATGGTCAATAAGAACTGAGTTGTAGGGGCAGATTTTTCAAGGGTCGAATTTCGAATTAAAAAAGACCAACCGAAATTTATTTAAAAATCAAAGTTTTTTTTTCAGGTGAATAGGCCGTTTTCGTTCAAATTCAAATCGTATGAATCAGTAACAGCGCAATTGAACAAATTTCATTCAAAGTTTTCCCCCCAAAAAATTTTGATTTTTCAAAGTCCACCAATTGACTCCAAATAGGTTCTAGGAGGTCCCCCATAGGCTAAAACAGCAATTCAGCAGGTTTTAGATGGTTAATGTTTGAAGACGAATTTTTAAAGAGACAGTACATGATAAATTTCAAATTCAAATTGAATTTGGACTATTGCCTAGTCGAAGTACACAAAAATTAGCTCAAAGGTTGAACTTTTTTCATTCGAATTTTCACTTCGACCTTTGATAAATCTGTCCCTTAGTGATTGCCAAATAAATTCGGCAGGCATGGATTTGCGAAAAATCCGCAGCGACAAAAACAAAATTGTTGCTCATCAGAATTGTTTTGCGCATAAAAATTGTCACGCGTCAAAATTATTTGGATGCCATTGACTTCAATTCATATGGACAAAATAGTTGCAAGTATAAAAATTGTTGCTCGTGTCAAAAACTGATGCACGTCAAAATTATTTTGATGCTCCGAATTACAGAAAGGCTAACTCCCATAGACTCCATTTTATACAAATAATCCACATTTTTAAAAAGTATTTCCTTTTTCTCTGTAATAATAAAACAGTACCTTGTACTTAATCCAAACTAAAATATGATTAATCCTTATTGAAATCAAAACCAGAATATTGGGTTTATTTAATGTTTACATGATTTTCTAGTAGACTTAAGGTATGATGATCCAAATTACGGAAACATCCATTATCCGGAAAACCTCAGGTCCAGAACATTCTGGAAAAGAGTCCCATACCTATATTTTAATATAACATAAATGCATTACTAATAATACATTAATAACATAACATTTTAATTGTTATATTTTAATAAGTGCAGTAGCGCTCTTATATACTACTTCCACCTTGATCTCCCCCGTAACATGGGAGAAAGAGAAAGAGCTGCATTTCCATATTTTATGGGGTTAATTTTGTCTCCTGTTCAAGTTAGGTTATATCAGTACTTAATTCTTCTGCACTTTAAACATTTGCAAATATTTGTAGCATACACTAATACACTAAACAAGATTAATTAATATTTCTAGAGGTTGTTTAAAAATCAAAAAGAATGCGCGTCTCTTGATTTCTAATTACTTCAAGAGTCCTTAATATACTTATTTTACCTCATCATACCATAATAATCATTGAACGTGATTTGGATATCAGTTCTGGAGATAAGTAATACTGTATATCAATTTTTTTCCCTTTTTATAGCTTGGATTGATATGTTTTTTTTTTTACATGATTGCTTTTATATTTTACATTGAAACATTTTCAACCACTGAGCCATTGATTCAAAGAAAGTGCATGTATTTGCGGCGCAAGATTAAGGACCTAATGGCCCTTGAGATCTAACTTAAAATGAATCTTCTGCCCCTACTTCCAAATGGGAACACCTGAAAAGGGCTTTATTTGTGGCTTTTAACATGCTGTGCGCCATGTACCTATATAAATGTACACGGGACTCTAAAAATGATTCAGTTCCTAGATAAAATCATATTAACTGGCTGAGATGCAAGATCTGTGTCTATTGATGTTAGTTTTGAACTCTCAACATTGGTCCAATGTTATTAGGTCCACTTAATAGTCATATCCAAACCACATTCACACAGTGAACCAGAAATGATAAATACAATGTTTATATTCTTATTTCCTGTGTTCTAGGACATTCACTGTGTGACTGCTATGCAAGCATGGGCAAGACTAATGAGCCTTGTATTACTGTGGATGGGTTCAGATTAAAATTGCTTTCATATTGCAGAACATAAATTATTACTGGTGGCTTTGCTGTAAGGGCTAATCACCAAACCGGACTACTTATATGCTCTTCATATCACAGCTTTTTTTATATCAGAGAGAATTACCCTAAATATTTACAGTGTTTAGCTTTGATTGCAACACTGTTTTGTTATTATAAGTTTTTAGCAGGATGTGACATCCTGTGCTGCTGAAGGAAATTGGTCCATTCACCTGGCAAAATGTCTACATCCAACAAGGTGCTGTTAGACCATGTTGGTCTTCAAAAAGAACAATTACAGTATATTGTAGAGTGACTTTTATACATGGGGGATGTACTGCACTAGTGCAGTTGCCCATAGCAGCCAGTCAGCAATAAATTTTTATCAGTCTTATACAAGACATGAAAGCAGTTAGCAGATTTGTTTATAAATCAGCTCTAACTTGCCTACAGTTACCTTGCAGTGCATGTGTATTAATAATGTATTAATAATTAACATGTGCACCATGTCTAAAACTTGCAATGTGGAAATCATATGTGGATCATTTTATTTTTAACTATAGTGGAAGACATAACGATTAACAAGAGTTTTTAGTGTATCCACAGTTGGTTCAAATTTCTTCTAGTAGTATCTTTTGTGTGTGTTTTTATAATCTTGTGGGCAGAGCAGTGGGCACATCCTAGGAAATATTAAAGGGATCCTGTCATCGGAAAACGTGTTTTTTCAAAACACATCAGTTAATAGTGCTACTCAAGCAGAATTCTGCACTGAAATCCATTTCTCAATTTTTATATTTTTATATTCAATTTTAAAATCTGACATGGGGCTAGACATTTTGTCAATTTCCCAGCTGCCCCCAGTCATGTGATTTGTGACTGCACTTTAGGAGAGAAATGCTTTCTGGCAGGCTGCTATTTTTCCTTCTCAATGTAACTGAATGTGTCTCAGTGAGACATGGGTTTTTACTATTGAGTGCTGTTCTTAGATCTACCAGGCAGCTGTTTTCTTGTGTTAGGGAGCTGTTATCTGGCTACCTTCCCATTGTCCTTTTGTTTGGCTGCTGGGGGGAAAATGGGAGGGGGGTGATATCACTCTAACTTGCAGTACAGCAGTAAAGAGTGATTGAAGTTTATCAGAGCACAAGTCACATGACTTGGGGCAGCTGGGATATTGACAATATGTCTAGCCCCATGTCAGATTTCAAAATTGAATATAAAAAAATCTGTTTGCTCTTTTGAGAAATGGATTTCACTGCAGAATTCTGCTGGATCAGCACTATTAACTGATTCATTCTGAAAAAAATTTTCCATATTGATTATATGCCCCTGGACTTTACATTATGGAAGTTCACTTTTTACCCACTTTTGCCTATGTTATCTTCTGTAGTTGTCTAAGTACATAAAGACACTATAGGGCCAATGTACTAATATTTGAAATAAAATTTAATTTGTGCATACATTTAAATGAAAATGTTTTCCAGCAATTTTCAATATTGGTCCTCAGAGATTTTTCCACCTAAAAATGGTTTCCCTGCTCCACGGCTGCAATAACCTTCAATCTAGGTCAACATTGTATAATGTTTTTCCAGTTTAGTATTAAAAAATATCAGTTTGGAAAATCACCAGTAGGCCTCATTTACTTATGTGTTATGAACATTGTGCGCTGAATTCATCTCACGGTGCAAAGCTTGGTGTTTAGGGTGCAATAGCCCTATATGTGATGTACAGGGTCCCCATACTTTGTTTTCCCATTGGCACTGCATAGCTTACATTTCTTAACAATGCTCACATAATGCCCCCAGTCTACCCATAATGAGTGCAGCTTCATATGCTTCCCCACTCTATGCTGGACGGCATAGACTGGTACCTATGAGCATTAAGTGCAGAGAAGGACATAGAGCAAAGTACATGGTATTTATCACACATTATAAATGAGGGTTTCTTTTGGCTTTTGTGTAGGAAAAAGGGGTAGGTCACCTTTTGTCTCTTAGTATGCAGTGTTGGACTGGGCCCGCGGGACACCTTAAAAAATCCCGGTCTCTTGTCCTGCCGGCCCAGATCTGATTCTTAGTGTTGCGCGACCCCTCTATGTCGATTCAGCTTTGACACTTATGCAGAAACGCAACGCGGTGCACTAGAGCGGCAGCAGGGGTTGTAGGGGGGCCCTCGGGCAGCAGCCCCGTGGACCCCAAGCCCCCCAGTCTGACCCTGTTAGTATGTTAAAGAATGCCAAATCCTTAGCAACTTTTCAGTTGGTCTTAATTTTTTATAGTTTTTTAATTATTTGCTGTTCTCTTTTGACACATTCCAGCTTTTAAATGGGCATCACTGACTCGGGTAGCAAAAAAAACAATTGCTCTGTGAGGCTACAAATGTATTGCTATTTTTTATTACTTATATGTCTACTATTTTGTTGAACAAAACACTAAATAATTTTAAACCCACAAATAATAAAAAAGAAATGACCAGGGATGGGCGAATTTGACCCGTTTCATTTCGCCAAAAATTCACCACTTGGTGAAATGTCGCAGACGCCCATTAAAGTCTATGGGCGTCAAAAAACTTTTGTCGCGCGGCAAAATTATTTTGTCGCGCGTCTTTTTTTTGACGCACGTCTCCATGCAAGTATATGGGTGTCATTTTTTTCGGCGAAACGAGGCGAAAAAATTCGCCCATCCCTAGAAATGACTTATTCCAGATTGTTTAAGAACAGCACTCTCTACATCAGGGGTCCCCAACCTTGTTCACCCGTGAGCAACAATCAAATGTAAAAAGAGTTGGAGAGCATCAAAAGCATGAAAAATGTTCCTGGTGGTGCCAAATAAAGGTTGTGATTGGCTAATGGTAGCCCTTATGTGGCTGGCAGCCTACAGGAGCTTCTGTTTGGCAGTACACCTGTTTTTTCTGCAACTAAAACTTGCCTCCAAGCCTGGAATTCAAAAATAAGCACCTGCTCTGAAGTTACTGGAAGCAACATTCAAGGGGTTGGGGAGCAACATGTTGCTCACAAGCTACTTGTTGGGGATCACTGCTCTATATTATACTAAAAGTTAAGTTTTATTGGGTCATTATAGCAATCAATATGGAAACACGATATTTGTGGACTGCGGTGCATTTAATTGGGTACATTTCTTTGTGGAATTGGAACATGTATCCACACTCAACTGTTTTATTAACAGAGAAAATCTTAGTGCTCCCATGGATGCATAAATATTACATGTTTTGATGTCTCAGCATTAATTACAGGCTTATTTAGAAGATTAGGAGGTAGATACTAAAAGCCATTTTAAATGTACAGTTCAACATAGGGGGATGCTGCAGCTCATATTCATATGTACAGTATTTTTGAATACATATTTACAAAGGGTGGACATGTGTTCTGTATTTTCATCATTTAAATTAATATACCCCTATAAATGGTAGGCACAGGACTTATAGTTACATAGTTAGACCAGGTTGAAAAAAGATAAAAGTTCATCAAGTTCAACCACTCCAAATGAAACCCAGCATCCATATATACACACACTGACCCCTCCATACACTCACATAAACTATATATATACCCATATCTATATTAACTATATATTTTAGTATCAAAATATCCTTGGATATTAGGTCTGTCCAAGAAATCATCCAAGCCATTCTTAAAGGCATTAACTGAATCAGCCATCACAACATCACCCGGCAGTGCATTCCACAACCTCACTGTCCTGACTGTGAAGAACCCCCTACTTTGCTTCAAATGAAAGTTCTTTTCTTCTAGTCTAAAGGGGTGGCCTCTGGTACGGTGATCCTCTTTATGGGTAAAAAAGGTCCCCTGCTATTTGTCTGTAATATCCTCTAATGTACTTGTAAAATGTAATCATGTCCCCTCTCAAGCATCTTTTTTTCAGAAAAAATAACCCCAACCTTGACAGTCTACCCTCATAATTTATGTCTGCTTTCTCTCTAACCAATCTAGTTGCACATCTCTGCACTCTCTCCAGCTCATTTATATCCCTCTCAAGGGCTGGAGCCCAAAACTGCACCACATACTCCAGGGGGCAGATTTATCAAGGATCGAAGTGAATTCGAGGGAATTTTCAAAGTAAAAAAATTTGAAATTCAAAGTAATTTTTTGGATACTTCGACCATCGAATAGGATACTACGACTTTGAATTTACTTCGACTTCGATTTGAAGTAAAAATCGTTAGACTATAATCAAAGTACTTTGCTTTCTCTCTAACCAATCTAGTTGCACATCTCTGCACTCTCTCCAGCTCATTTATATCCCTCTCAAGGGCTGGAGCCCAAAACTGCACCACATACTCCAGGGGGCAGATTTATCAAGGGTCGAAGTGAATTTGAGGGAATTTTCAAAGTAAAAAAATTTGAAATTCAAAGTAATTTTTTGGATACTTCGACCATTGAATAGGATACTACGACTTTGAATTTACTTCGACTTCGATTTGAAGTAAAAATCGTTAGACTTTAATCAAAGTACTTTGCCATATTAAACCTGCCCAAGTGCTATGTTAGCCTAAGGGGACCTTCTACAGCAAGCTTTTGAAGTTAAAGTAAAAATCATTCGATCGTACGATAAAATCGAATAGTTCGATTCAAAGGATTTAATTGTCCAATCGTTCGATTTTACTTCGACCGCAGAATAGCCAAATTCGATGAAAAAAATTTTGACCCTTGATAAATCTGCCCCTATGTTTAGCATAGCTTTGCAGTTTGGTAGTTTGCAGTAGAAATATGTAATTACCTGCTTTAGAATTATCAGACTGTGTACTTTTGGAAAATATATGGTATTTTTAACTTCGAAATTCAACCCTTCATAAATCTGCCTCCAGGTGTGGCCTTGCCAGGGGCCTATAGAGGGGTAAACTGCTGCACTAATATTTAGTGACATGCACATACATGAAAACACCAGAACCAGAACAATGTTCTAAATATATATAAATCTGGGTAAAAATTGGGGTAGACAAAGCAAAAGCAGTAGGCCTATAGAAAAGGCTAGATCATAGAGAGATGAATAGATAGAATAGGTTGCTATATATATATATATATATATATATATATATATATATATATATATATATATATATATATATATATATATATATATATATATATATATACACACATACTCATATATATATATATATATATATATATATATATATATATATATATATATATATATATATATATATATATATATATATACACACATATACAGCCAATTCTATAAAACACACATGCCTAATGTGGACATGTAATCATTTCTGTGATGGAAATCATATAACAAAGGTTACATTTTAAAGCAAATGTATTTTCGCTGTAGGTAGTCTAGTTCAGTTACTGATCCTCTGTTTGAAGAAGAAAGTATCCAAAGGGAAAGTGAAGCTTAAGGCTGCTCATCTGCATAGAAAAGTGTTTGACTGTGGCATTTATCTATTGAGAGGCACAGGAAAGACAGTGAAGAGGCAGCTGTGTTTATCTCATTTATGCACATGGTGGTGGCTCTGAACTCCATACAAAGCAGCCATACGAGCTCTCATCATCCACGTTATGTCCATCTGCGTTGAGGAAGTGTATAATAATGCTGAAATTTGAACTACAATACGCCATACAAAGTCTTTCCGGATCTTTTGCTTCTGACACTTTGCTAACATCAATTGTGTGTCTTTTCAAATAATGCTTTAAACAAACATATACATATTTATATATTACATAGTTACATAGTTACATAGTTAAATTGGGTTGAAAAAAGACAAAGTCCATCAAGTTCAACCCCTCCAAATGAAAACCCAGCATCCATACATACACCCCTCTACTTTTAATTAAATTCTATATACCCATACTAACTATAGAGCTTAGTATCACAATAGCCTTTGATATTATGTCTGTCCAAATAATCATCCAAGACTGCTTTTGCTTTGTCTACCCCAATTTAAATACAAATATATGTATTTACCATATTCCTAGAAGTAAAGTCTGTAAAGTAAATTCTGGTTCTGGGTTACTGATATTATATTAATTTACTCGTGGTTCGTTTTTAACAATGCATTAAGCATTCCTAGATTTTAAAAAAATAATAATTTAGAGAAAATACAACATACTGTATCACTGAGAAAATACATTAAATGCATAAAAATACAAATGACAATGTATTACTGCTTAATAGTGGTTTTCACACACACCCTTTTTTGCTGAAGCCAATATTTAAGGTATAAATGACTCAGGTGAAACAGGTGCCTGGAAAAATAGTACTATTTATTGTATTCATAACCACCTCAACAATTTGTAACCAGAGCAGCTGAAAGTTGCATGTCTCATAATCTGAGACTATGACCCTATGGGTGGATAACCCAGGTCACTATCACAGTGGTTAAGGCCAATAAGAAAAGGCACAAGACACCATCTTAAAAAATTCCTCTTCATTCAGCTCATCGACTGCAGCTTTCTAGAACTCAGTTCAAACCAGTTAATGCTTTTCGAATGAAATCTCCTGTGATCAGGTCCTCTTGTCTCTTCATGCTTTGTAATTTTACTAATGTTTGTATCTGGCTTGCCACGTAGTTGTTTTGATTGTTCAGTCGTATTATAATTGTTGCTTCTTGCAGTGCCGCTGAGATGATGGCACTATATAAATAATTAACCAGGTGTCTTGCTGCTTTCTGGATTCATTCATCGAGGTCTAGTCTGTATAGATTTGTTTGTTTTGATGGTAACTGTTAATGCTTTCCCTCCCCCCCCTCTGTTTGACAGACCTATTGTACAACTGTGATGGATTTTCAGTTTACCCACCAAGGTATCCTAACACCAAAATTTGCATTGCTTTTTATTTATTATATTTTCCCATGGGCTGCACAATTGTATCTGTCTTGCCTGATTTATTTTTCTTCCAAGACACTACTTATAATCCAGTAGCTCTAGGGTAACAGTCAGAGGGCTAAGAGCCCAAGGTAGTACAAAAGCACCACCTTAAACTTTCACAAATATACACTGGTCTCATTGATCTAATTAATTCATATTTCCATTTACGAAAAAATTACTTTTAAACATCAGCATTAAATCTAACTCCCCTAGGTAGCTGGTATTCTTTTTCAGAAAAACAGCAGGTATATCTTCCTTTTTTAATAAGCATATATCAAAATAAATGGGTTGATAAAATTGTGTTGTAAAACATAAAGCTATGAAACAGCTTGATTTTAATGGAGGTGACCAGAATCCTAAAAATGTTGGTGGTTTTATTACCTGCAAAACAATTTGTAAAGACAAGAAAGATTTCACCACCATGCAGAAAGCAGTGATATCAGATTTTAATAAACATCAGTCCAATTTGCCATTATATGGCATTGAATAACTTGGCAATTTGCTGCCTGGATTAAAATGGTTTATAGAGATCAGGTGTGGACTGGGAGTCAAAATAGGCCCTGGCATTCCAAGTACTCAGAGGCCCAAATACTCCGCCATCAGCCCACTAAAAGTGATTGTCTATAGGACCTTACAGCAGCCCCTCTGGCATTTGCCAGAACCCACAGATTGCTAGTCCCGGCCTGATAGATATATAGTGACATAGTTAAGGCGACGGAAGAAAAGTGAAGGAGAGAGACATGGAAGTCATGGAAGGTTTTTTTTGGTTGGACTTTGTTATCATTTTATCATTTTACTATACTACTTGGCATCATTAAGGTTCAGTGCATCTGCATGCATCATTTTACAGACTTCCATACCAATCTCCATTGTCTCTTTATTCTAAAGTGAAGTTATATCAGGACAGAACACATAATCATCATAAAAAGCATAACCGTTATTTTCTAATGAAACACTTCAAACTACGTATCATCTTATTCTCAGATATTGCTTCAGACCGTAAGTGAAACTGAAGGCAATCTGTTGCCCGTGTCATTTACTTCTAGGGGCATATTTTTCATAATGCGTAAAAAAGCGGGATAATACACCACACGTGCTTTGTTGTGTAAAAAATGGTTTGTGTAAAGAATGTTTTTTCTTAGCATGGCTTCTGCCGGAAGCAATGTAAAATAACTGCAGCAAATCTGGCATTCGCATGGCATTAAATTACACACACCTTGATATATGTATTTATTTTACACATCTTTTTACAACATTTTTTAGGGGAATTTTGTTTAACACAGCATAATAAATATACCCCCTAGATTAGATCTATGCCAAATACCCTTATTCTTCGTTGGTTTACACCTATGTATTAGCTTTTATGAAATAATTTTATGTTTCTTTATAGGGGGGTTCTTTACAGGTCGCTCAACAGCTCCACACTCCAATCTACTTCTTATAAACTTGCCTTAATTCTTTCCCACTGTGCCATTAATTATAAGCACCTAATGGTCCGGTAACACTACAAAGTGAAAACGCATTATTTACATTTAGGGGCAGCTATATTAAGGGTCAAAAAGGAAAACTTGAATTTAAAATTTTTATTTTGAGTTTATTATAGTGTAATTCGATTAGGGAATAATCCAAATTCCATTTGAGTTTAAAAAAAATGTGAAATTTCAAATTTGTAAATTTATCATGTACTGTCCCTTGAAGAACTCAAATTTGACTAGTCGCCATCTAAAACCAGCCGAATTGGTGTCTTAGCCTATGGGGGACCTCCTACAATCAATTTGTAGTCGTTTGGTGGTCTTTCGAAAATCTAATTTTTTAAAAAAGAATATTTTTGGTGAAAAAACTCAAATTGAATTCAATTTGAATTTGATTCGAGTTCACAGGTCGATCCTATTCACCCGAATTTAAAAAATTCACTTTTTTTTATAAATTTCGATCGGTCGTTTTTTTATTTTTTTGAATTTCGAGTTTATGGGAGTTCTTATAAACTCCCATATACTCTAAAGTCGACCCTTGAAAAATATGCCCCTTAAAGTTAGCTGCCTGCCAATCATCCAGAAACAAAATATTTTATTAGCGACATGCTTATTATCTTTTTTTTGGTAGATGTGTAAAAAGTCAGCTGACCCCTGCTTATCTCTTGTAACCATTGTATTGTAGCACATTATCTGCTATACAAATGTAAGCATGTGGGCATATAGTCCTATTAGAACCTAAATGGCAGACTCCCATGAATATATAATGCCTTGCGTATAGTATAAAGTATTTTACAATCTTTGAAGCAAATGGACAATTTTTACCACTGCATTATATGCATACAAATAGCTACATAGAGTACATGTAGGGGTTTATTTTTATACTGTGTAAAATGGTGTAAAAATTAATTTATCAAGATTTTTTTTCCAGATCTGACTCCATTATTTTACACAGTTTCAGACCTTCATAATCCATTAAAGTCATATGCAAATTAGAGGTGGAAAGGGGAAAACATTTTTTACTTCCTTGTTCCATAGGTTTGCCGCTTTTATGTGGCAATGCCAGGTGATGTGTGGGGAATTTGAATGCCACTGTACAGCTGTAAAATGGGAAGCAATACAAAAAAACACAAGTTGCTTGTCTAGCTTAATTTGAAAATAAATTCTAAAGTTGACCTTATTAAATTAGGTATTCATTTGACTATATATATATATCTATATATATATATATATATATATATATATATATGTGTGTGTGTGTGTGTGTAGCGCTATATAAATAAATGATGATATATATACATATATATATATATATATATACAGTATTGTATATATTATATAATTGACTATTTACGGAGACATGCAACAAGGAGGCAATGTATGTAGATGGAAAATGTAATTATTTACAAAATCATGCTGTAGTTAGCCTCTGAATTCAGACAGGTGGAGCAAAATGTGTTTTGACATCACTTATTTCACACAGCGCACCATGTCATAGACATTATTTCAGTGAAAAAAGGTGTGATTGTGATCTATTTAAATGGAGCTAAATACAAATATCTAGTAAGTATTATTCTAATTGCAAAATCAAACATATCACATGTGCATTTAATTATTATTGGGCAGCTGAGGGAACGCATTTGTGTTCTTGACTTTAAGTGATTGACCTTTGTGGGATCCCCCTAGGAAATAAATGTTACAGTGACCCGAAAAAAAAGACACGTTGGTTAATGTGGTTAAAGGGGACATACAGGCTGCAGATTTAATGTGTTAATTCTGCATCAAAAAATATTGACTAGTAATATATAAATGAATACATTTTTATTTCTATACTTTCATCCTTCAAATATAGCCAGTCATCTCCTATCAAGCATATCATGGGAGGGCAATTCTTTATTACAAAATATGGTTCCATAACGGCTAAACTCCACAAGTGCTTTTGTTGGATGGACGAAATGTATCTGACAAGTTATATGTAGTCGCATGGGTCATAATATAATAGGACTGATAGAAAAATCGGATGCATAAACTATATGTAAAATTTTCCATCCCACACAATTGTCGCATGTGAATGCTGCGTCTTCATCCGACACAAAAAAAATGGATGGTGTGGGAAAGATTGCTTTTCTCATTGAAATATGTTGACTGTTGGATGTAAAGCGTGAAGAAAAGTCTCCATCCAACCGCAACCCGTCCTGCCTACGGCACATTCTCTTCCGGTGCTTAGGTGTTCATCGATGATGCACTCAGAGCGCCTGGTTTCGTCGATACTTCCCTCCAATTAAACTGGCGCCTGCCTTCAATTGGACGCTGATTGTTCTATTGCCTAGTTATTGGTCCCTTTCACTGTTCATCTCTGATTGTCTTCTCTCATTGGCCCTTTTTGCCTTAAATATAGTGGTTCTCCTTCTCCTCATTGCCCAAGCTGGCTTCTGTTTGTTCAGTTCCTGCTAAAGCTTTTCACATGCAGTTATTCTGGTTTTTGACTCCTGCTTGCCTTGACTCCAATTCTGCCTAACCCTATTCCCTAATTCTGGTCTTGACTCCTGCCTGATTATGGACTCTGATCCATGCTGTCTGTCCTGAACCTTAACTGGCCTGACTTCGCTTTCTGTTTTCTCCTTGTCTGTACTACTGGTATCCCCAATGTGGTCAGGTTCCCTGATTGATTCTGCAGCAGAAATCCCGGGGCCCAAAAAGGGCATTGGTGAAGACCAGGATTGTCAGGGGGGTTCCTATTCATCAAAATGTACCTTCCAGCGGTCTCCCTGGGTTCATTGTTAAGTAGTATTACACCGACTTTATATGATTGGACTTTACATTCTAGCCATGGGGGATCCGATTTTGTAGCATCTTAAGAAATCTCTTTCTTTTGTGTGGTGTTGCATGGTGGATCAGATACAATCTGACCCCCAAAATCTGATGAAAAGTGCTTGAGGAGTTTAGCCCTAACTGCTGTTGTGTTGCTTCCCATGTTATTTGCAGCCATGTGCCTCATACTCACTTTCTGCAAAGATCATATTCTCATACAAAATTCTGATATTTAGCTATAACGTTAATGGTCTAACCTGTCCTGCTGTGCTACTAACAATGCAGCCATTTACTAACAGGGTCAGATTCCTCCATGCTGTCTGAACTTCTACTCTGATCTCTTCTTCTATTTAACCTTGATCATGCTAAGCATTTTCTAAAATACGCATGTGCAAGAAGCGATCACGGTAAATTGTCATTACATTAGAAGATCTAACCCTGTGAGTACTGTAGATCTCTGCATTTTGTATAGTATGAGCAAGTCAGACTGAATTGAATGAAAAGGAGGGCTGTAAGTAGGGAGGAATAGAATGTGTCAGTGCAAAAGTGTTTCCAAAGAGCAAGTACTAAGTCCAATGGCTGCAAACAACGCAAGAGAGCTCATTTCATTTCTGGATTGTTGCCACGAGTGCCCCACAGCAACCCATCAATCGACTCGACAAACCTGCACCTAGAATTGGGTGCAAATGTAATTTTGATGCCAAATAGTATAAATGATGACATCCTGAAAACAATATTTTTTCTTTACTGTGTTAAGTTTGCAATGAAGTGCATGCACAACTGCGCGAGTCACCTGTTAGAAATTACACAAGGTTGTGGGAAAATGCTGCACTGTGGGTGACTTGCACCTTAAATTGTACTTTACATGCTGCACTTTTGCTCATAAATGTAAGCATGCACAGTAAGTGGCTGTTTTAGTGGGTTGCAGTAGCGATCCTAGAGGGGGGCAGGCCCTGGTGCGTGACGCGCAGCCGGGCCCCACCCCCCTCTGTACGGCCACATTTTCAGCGGCAAACGGACTGCCGGGGGGCCCTGAGGGGTGCGGGCCCTGGCCTGCTCGCACCCCCTGCTCCCCCGGTAGTTCCGCCACTGGTGGGTTGTCAAACATAATGTTTAAAGTTTCAGCCTAGGATTCTTTTGGAATCAAAGGGGTAATAACATTCAAATGTCTCAATGTTTAGTATTAGTAATAAGGTCAAGTTCCATTTTATGCAGGAATACTATGAGGTGGGCCAAGCCGACCGAGCCCCCAAGGCATACTGGCCAGCCACCTCGCCTGCCCTGTGTGTGTCCGTATGAATGTGCTTGCATCTGTGATCAGGCGTTGTGCGAATGGGGGGAGCAAGCAAGTGAGTGCAAGAGTGGTAGCAAGAGCTATAGAGCCTGGACTAGGGTTAGGCAGAGGTGCCTGCCCTCTCCTCTTCTTGTGCCCTAGGAAGGTGCCACTTCTGCCTACCCCTAGTTCCAGCCCAGAATACTATAAATGATTACTACAGTATTTGTTTTTTCCTGTGTCATTTATGCCCCTGTAAAACTGGTATTTCCATGCCAAGTTAATCATTAGGAGTAGCAGCATTTAAAATGTGTTACGTTTTGTTACTCTAGGGATTTTTTTGAATACTGTAGTTATCAAATGTCTAGATTGACATTAATGGCATGCTATCCTTTTCTCTGTTAATTATATGGTATAGATTATGGCAGATATAAGCACTGTATTTTTAAGAGAATACAGACATTGATTATTTCCTGCTGTACTTTATGAAACAAGTGAGTCCCATACAGAAGAATGAGAAGTGACTGCAGTTCCAGGCTTTTCGATCACCCTTCCAAATGAAAAGGTCACTCTATATAAAATGCCATGGATGACATTATCTTTTGTCTTAGTATAAATATTTAGCCCTGTTTGTCTTACTGCTGAACCAAATTTTCATACAAAAGAAAGCCTGATATTTAGCTGTAAGGTGAACATTCTATACTAGATACTGAATATATGGCTTGGTTCTTTTTGCTAACGGTTCCGGTTAGGTATAAAATGGTTTTCTCATTTTCATATTTATACCTATGGTATACATAAAATGTTCAAATGCACCAGTTCTACTGATTGCATCCCAATTTTAGCATCTTAGACTTTTTTTTAAAAAAAATCTCCGTCAATTCAATGTACAGAGTGAGAGGAAAAAGGCATTATACACATTTGCATGTGACACCTTTTTCCTCTCATACTTTATTTTATAAATGTTTGTACAGTATAGAACATCTCTCCTAAGTGTTCTCTTTTGTAAACAATTTTGCTATTAGTTATTAGTATGGTTTTGTAGTTACTGTTGTAAAAAAAATAAAATAAAGAAATTAAAGAAACACAACAATGTAAGGTAAATAGGTTTTTGTAGTTAATGGTACACATATAGTATCCTTTATTCGGAAACCCATTATTCTGAAAACTCAGAATTACCGAAAAGGCATCTCCCATAGACTCCAAGTTGACCAAATAATTGAAATTTTTAAAAATTATTCCTTTTACTCTGTAATTATAAAAGAGTACATTGTACTTGATCCAAAATAAGATATAATTAATTCTTATTGGAAGCAAAGCAGCCTATTAGGTTTATTAAATGTTTAAATGATTTTCTAATAGACTAAAGCTTAAAAACATGGATAACCCCAGGTCTTGAGCATTCTTGATAACAGGTCTCATGCATAATTTGTTATACAGAAGCCCATTATCCAGACAGCTCTGAAATGCTAGATTGCCATGTCCTACAGAGGCCTAGATATATATTTTTTTTAAAGGATTCCATTTTTATTTTTAATAATATAATAATACCTTGTGCTTTGCACTTATACCTTGTATGGTATCTGTGCTGAAGAATTACCAATACACAGTATATGTTTAGGGAATGTTCTCCAACTGGCAAGGACAAGAGTAAGTTCTCGAAAGTAGCTTGTGATCTCTTTATATATTGCTAGAACCATGGGTCAGGTCCATACTTTATGAAATAATGTTGGGGAAAATGACTTGAAATATGCCTCTGACTCTCATCCAATGTATCATATTTATCAAAATCCAAAAAAATCTCATAATTTTCTGAAAACCACTCTGCACAGATTTTTCCCCTTATTTATTAATACATTTTCCCGATAATTTCTTGTGTGGGGAAAAAAAACAATAAATTGTGAAAAAATCTGAATACCATGATTTTTTCGATCTGACACCCAAATACCACAACTTTTTTTTGATTTTATGCCGAAATACTGCAAGCATTTTGGATTTAACACCCAAATACCGCAACTTTTTTGGATACTCAACGCAGATTAGGATATCTTCGAGACATCTCCCATTGACTTCTATATGAACTCAGCATGTATGAGTTGGAGTCGTTTTTTATTTGGACTTTTAACACCATTGTGGGCGAAGTGACGTAATTTCTGAACTTCACCGATATACTAATGGGCGCTGGCGTAACTTCGCTAGTGAAGGAGATAGACTCTAGTGGTACTTCACACCCTAACGCCAGGTGAAGTTGCGCTCTGGCGAACAAATGTAACTACGCTAATTAACTAAGATTGAGATTTGACTGAACGTTACCTCTTGCGCCAGATTTGCCTTTGCCAGCTCATACCAGGCAAAGTGCAATAGAGTAGATAGGACTTGACCAAAAATAGTTGAAAATTTTTCTAAGTCCCAAAAAACGCTGGCGTCTTTTACTTTTTACAAGGTGATAGGCTGCAAAAGATAGTAATTTTTTTGGGGGGTACCCGGCTTCCCCCAACATTTCCTAACATATGGCTCATAAACTATACAGTGAGCACAGGTGTAGGGCAATATAACAACTCTATTTTATTTTATGAAGGTTCCCTGTGCTTGTGTAATGTAATGTATTTACTGCTACATATATAGAGATGTAGCGAACTGCCGTTTTGGTGTTCGCAAACACCGGCAAAAATGCGAACAGTTCGCGAACTTCGAACACCTGCAAAATCGTTCGATTCGAACGATCGAAGGATTTTAATTCGATCAAATGCTTACAATCGTTCGAACGAATGGAAATCGTTCGATTTTAGCGGTCGAAGGAATCGAATGGTCGAACGATTTTTATTCGAATCGAACGCGAACTCAAATTGGCGAACATCGCGCGACGTTCGCGAACATTCGGCGGACGCGAACAGTCGAAGTTCGCCGGCGAACAGTTCGCTACATCCCTATACATATGCATCCATTTAATTTTAACTTCCCACCGTATGCAACTTAGCCAATGCTTGCGCAACTTAGCTTTGCTTGCTGCAGTAACACTAGCGAAACTTCGCAGGCGTTCGGCACCTTGAACGCAACTTCGGATTTTCGGGAATTAGCGCTGTCCTGGTGAATCTGTGCTTGGCGAAGTGTTGTGATGTCATCAAAGCCGTCGGTGGCGGAATTTTGGAGGTAAGTAAATTTGCCCCTTGGGGTTTAAAAATCACGAAAAATTTTAGTTTTTCTTTTTACATGAAAAAATTGTGTTTTTCCTCTTTAAAAGGCTAACGAGACAAAATATTTCTTTTACTTTCATGTTTTTCTATAGTTTCTGGCGATTTGCGATGGTTTTTGTTCGATAATCTGAATAATTTGAGTTTTTGGGCAACAACTCGAGAAAAGTTGAGTTTTTGGAGCATCAATTCAAAGAATACACATGATTCTAACTAATGTTCGATTTTGTCACAACATTTTTTCACACTGATTTTTTCGAGAAAAATTATTGGTAAATTAATGGTATTCATGTTTGTCAGTTTGGTCAGATTCTTTTTTAAAACAAAGTGAGAAAAAGACTAGTTTCTAATTCCTTGGAGGGCTAATGGTCAGTTTGTGGTGCAAGAGTTCAGCTGTACATTGTGTACTTGGCTTACCTTGGGTTGATAAATGTCTGGGAAAACCCATTTTTGACTGCTTAAAGTTTTGTTGGGAATCCCCACTTGAAGGTGATACAGTCTTGTTATAGAAAAGTAATGGCTTCTCTTCCACAAAAACAAGAATAGTGAATCATTGGTCTGGTGAATCTTTTTTCTGACTTAGAGTCCATTTTATGTCAAGCAAGTGACATTTTTAAAAGTGTCTTTAGGGATGCCTTTGAATCCTTGAAGATATTCCTCCCTGCGTTGCTTTTTAATTATTTTATTTTATCTTGCAATGATATATTTACAGTAAATTGTATGTTTGTGGTTGATATATGTAATGTTACTATTATTATACATTTATATGTTACATGTTTTAATGCCTTTCAAGTAAGGATAAAAATTAAAACTTCAAAGCATTAATATATATAAATGAAGGGACAATTAATGCAAATCCAAGAGGTTTTATTGATGAAATCTATCAAAGCTCAAAATCATCGTTCATTTCTTATTTTGTCTTATTTGCATTACATTTTGACAATTTTATTGATGACCTTTTTACCTGCTTTCAGTTTGAAGACCATGATCAGTGATCCATTAAATTAAATCATAATGTGCATGTTAGCCTTGAGCTTATTCATTAACATTAACATGGTTCTTGTTAGTGCTAAGAAGGAATTCTTAAGAGGAACTAGTTACTGTTATCTGCCTCTTTGAAGATGTTCAGTGTATTTAGGAAATAAATTATAAATAACTACACCTCCCATAGGAGAATTGATTATTAATACTCTATAAAAAGCATTTGCTCCTTTGGAAAGAATTTTTTTTGACTCCCAGTAGCTATAATAATTCATATTCTATGACTTAGGCGTAGGTACTAATTTGTTTTGCTATGATAACTTAAATAAATGTTACTGATGCTACAGCTCTCCTTTTACACTTGGGGGAAGCTGAGCTGCACTAAACTAAGGGTTTTTGATTGGTTAATGAGGCAGCAGAAACAACAGTTGTAGAAATAAATACATTATTAATCCTTTCCTTTCTCTGTCTTCGGAGATAGGATTGTACTCCAATATACTTGGGTACCCTTCAGAGCATTGGTGGGAGAGACTGGAAGACTTTATACTTACAATAACAGTGCCTCTGTCTAAGGAGTTCTAATAGGAAAATTCATTACAAAAATAAGCAAGCAGGTGTCTAACCTAAAAATGAAGACTCAAAAGACAATTTATATAGAATGGCAGAGGCTATTTGAAAGCAAAGTTTTGTTCTGTACACAAGCTCTTTTTTTTTGTATGTTTTCAGCTATTTAGTGTTTTGCTCAGTAGCTCTCCTGTTTAATGTGTCAGAAGCTATCTGGTTGCTAGGGTCTTGTTTAGGCAAAAAGGAACAATAATAATACTTTGTAGCCTCACAGAGAACTAGTTTTTGGCTACAGAGGTCCATGGCCCCCATTTGAAACCTTGAAAGAGGTATAATAGAAGGACAAATAATTAAGAAATAACAAATACAATTGATGTAATAACAAAAAATGAAAACCAATTCCAAAGTTGCCCTGAATAGGCCATTCTATATAATATTAAAAGTTATCTTGAAGTTGACCCCCCCCTTTTAATCTGTAGGTAGGGCTAATTTATTGGACTAAGGCAGCTGCTCCCACAAAGCAGTATTAACCCTATTAAGTATTAAGACCTGTCTGCCAGAATTATTCCAAAGGTGGCTTACTTAACGGGATGTTCTCAGAATCCATCATCATCATCATCATTTATTTATATAGCGCTGTCAAGATACGCAGTGCTTTGTGACTGAAGTTCACAGACTTCTTAAAGGGGAACTATAGCAAAAAAATAAATTTAATATAAGCTTCCTCATACTGAACTAAGAAACATTCTAAAAATTCTGTACCATTTCTGAGATAATCATGTTTATATTCACCATTTCTCTCTCAGTATCTGTTTCTCTTCATTCTGTCATCATGCAGCACTTGGGTGTCAGATGAATGATCCAATATATCTAATAGGGGGGGCTCCCTTTCCTATCAGATGTTTTAGAGCTCACTCACGTAACTGATTCCAGTACAAACAAAATAACTGCCTTTTGCACAAATTCGGCACATAGAGAGACATGATGTCTGTTGATTTTAATAGTGAGGACAGAATGAGGAGAAACAGATGCTGAGAGAGAATATAAACTTGATTATTTCAGAAAAGGTACATACTTTTTAATTGATTGTATTTAAAAGGTTCCTAATTCGGTATCCTGAAGCTAATATTACATTTTTATTTTTGCCCCTTTAATGTGCTAGAACTCCAGTGGTAGAGTTTATTACTGTGTGTCTTGTATCATGCTGGATCTGTCCTTCCATGTGTTGTTGGAGCTGTAGGCTCAGCAACTGGTTAAACTCAACAGGGGCACCTTTCTCACTGATAGGGAACTTTACAGGTTGGACTGTAGATAGATAAAGATAGATAGAGATGAATAGATGAGTAAACCATATGTGAATATATTGATTTGCAACTCTGTTTAGTTGTAATTTCAACAAAAATATTCAGAATATCGATGCAGGGAACTGGTAAATGCATTTCCCCAAAGATTGTGCCCAAAAGGGACACGTATTTTAAGCAAGGGATTATTTCCTGGGTTCCAGCATGACTCATAGCTATCCTGTGGTTTGCCACTAGACGGCAGTGTGCTTTAATATAAAAAGGGTGAGTCATGAAGCTTTAGGGCCTTTTTGTCAGAGGCTTGTGGCAGTGACTCTTTGAAGTAATGGGAGCCATCTGTGGAGCAATCCTTATTCAGGATTAGTGAAGGAGCAGCTAGATCTTGTAATAGTCTCTCTAGGAGAGCCAGTTAGAGTTACCTAGATTTGGCAGTTCTGGGCTCCACAGAGGAATAATAGAAGGGAAAAGATCCCAAGGGCATTGTGGTTTAGTCAGGGAACCAGAGACAGGTACTAGGGACTTAGATCCTCCATTGGGTAACCCATAAAAAGTGTCCCTAGAGAGAACAATAGAAACTCTGGGCAGACAGATATTCCTCTCCCAAATACTATTAGAGGAACCCTCTGCAAAGGGTCTGCCTTGTGAGTATGCATTGATCATAATTTATATATAGCGCTGCATATATACAGTATATCTGCTCTGTGTCGCATAGCTGTTTTGCTAATCTCTGCTAATAAATCAATTCAGTTATTGCAGCAAGAACCACTTTCACCCATTCTTTACATTTGTTACAGTTGTAGTGCACCCTGCCTCCACACTGTTGCAAGGACTCCCCCTGAGGAGTACAGCTACTAGTATATAGCAACGGGGCCACTCAATTAACTATAAGCTATTACCTATTTTGAACTTCTACAGTATGTGGAGAACTTTTTCTTACAAAAAATACAAAACAAAATACAAAAAAATTACTAATATAACTATATAATCTACAGTCTGGTCATTTCCCTATGGGACCAGACTGTAAATTATATCCTTATAAACGGCGCGTTCTTCCGTCAGAACGCGCCGATTATAAGCTTAAAGAGACAGCACTCGCAGCTGCTACCTTGCTTCCCACCGCTATAGCTTTCGGGCTCCACATCTCCTCACTTCCCACAATGGATTTACCCGTTTTATGAGATGAAGGGCTTCTCTTTCCTTCATCGCATCTCTCACTCCTGTCACAAGTCTCCTGCAGCTGCCTCCCTGGTGTCGCTTTGGTGTCTGAAGTCTCGCTCCGCCTCCCTTACACTGCCTAAATCTCGCTCTGCCTCCCTTACACTACCAAAGTCTCGCTCTGCCTCCCGTCCACTCGCTCCCCCTCCTTCCCTGCATGACCGGTCTCTGATGCAGTAAAAGAAAATGATGTGACACAGAGGGGGAGCGATTCTTTAGATAGTGGACGGGAGAGGGAGTAAAAATGTAGCGGAATCCTGTGAGGAAAAGAGCGAGACCAGGGAGGCAGCTGCAGGAGACATATGCCTTTTAGAAAGCAAGAATAAAATACAGGTACCTAAAAGAGCTGCAGTTAAACATAAAAATCAACTTGTATAGACACTTTGAAAAAAGTAAAACTGAACCCAGAAACTGTCGATTATAATAGATAATGTACCCCCCACTTAAAATTTATAAAGATATTAATAGTCACCTCGGAGTTATGTGACCTTTATAAAAGCACTCGGCCTGCGGCCTTGTGCTTTTATATGGTCACATAACTCCGAGGTAACATAATATCTTTATAAATTACAGTAGGGGGTACATTATACACTATATATTTCACATGTTTCAAAT
Organism: Xenopus petersii; assembly: GCA_038501925.1. NCBI lineage: Eukaryota > Metazoa > Chordata > Amphibia > Anura > Pipidae > Xenopus > Xenopus petersii. The sequence continues at coordinate 61,685,978 of CM076681.1, read as the reverse complement.
GGGAATTGATGACTGCAATAGAACCATGTCCCTTTCCTCTCCATCACTATAATACTTTCTCTAGCAGATAACCGCAAAGCATAATTCTAAGTAGTACAATCCAGATGGAAACTTTGCCCTTGAGCAAATATCACCCTGTATTTACAAAGTGATTACAGTGGAAATTGCCAACACTAGCATGTTATTTTTAAAAGCTAACTGAGAAAAATGAAATGATGTTCTAACATCTACAGGCAATATTAAGACTGGTACAAGGCAATTCATAAATTAGCTTGTTTAATATGAATCCGCACCCCACACTGTTTCAAAACTACAGTATTAAAGTCTCTAAAGACTGAACAATGCTCCTCTCCACCTCCATAATGCTTTCTGTTTTATACAGCCACAATGCATAATTCTGTTCAGTGCAATCCAGCATAGGGGTAGATTCATTCACTAACGGACGAATTTCACCACTGTCAGCTTCACACAGCTCACACCAGTTTGCCAGGCACAAATGTGCTATGATTACGCCAATTCACTAATATTCAGAGTTTCGCCTGGGCACCGAATGCTGGTGACTTTTCGCTTTATTTTGGCAGTGCAAGCATTTCTTAGCGAAGATGTGCTAGCATTCGTTTGTGCCTAGTGAAAATTCACTAGAGATCTTGTGCTTAGGTCAATTTGCATAGGGCAGGAAATTTAAAGTTGTATGGAGGTCTTTTTTATAATTGTTGGTGCAAATGTTTGAAGTTACCACTTTTTATTACCAGGGAACTATAATAAAGACAAGAGAATTTATATACAGTAATGCCCTACACATGGGCCCACTGTAAAATGAATGTTCCATATGTTATGAAATGTCTGGAGAAAACCCCAAAAAAGTTTAAGTTAGGACTTTTGCAGGCAATCCTGCTTAAAAAAAGGAAAAGTCGCCAGCGTTTAATGCACACAGGATATAATGTAAGTGACAGAAGATTGAGGAAGATCTAGCTGCAAGTGGCGAAAATATGCTAGCGACGCCTTCGCCGCACTTCACCAGGGCGCCGCTAATTCACTAAAATCCGAAGCTGTACTCAGGGAGGCGAAAGGAAGTGAAGTTGCTATCGTGTTAATTCGTCAAGCAAAGCAACTTTTTTTGAAGCAAGCCCTATCTACTCTATTGCACTTCGCCTGGTCTGAGGTGGCGAAGGCAAGTTTGGCGCAAGAGGTAACGTTACGTTCAGTAAAATGCGCAAGTTAGTGAATTAACGTAGTTACGTCCCTTCACCATAGCGCAACTTCACCTGGCGTAAGGGTGAGAAATAGCGCTAGAGTAGGTCCACTTCGCTAGTGAATTTACGCCAGAGCCCATTAGTAAATTGGCAAAGTAACGAAATTACGTCACGCTGGCGAATTTGCGCTAGCATAAGCCGCTTCGCACTTTAGTGAATTTGTCTGGTCTGAAGTGGCAAAGTAAAATCTGGCAAAAGAGGTAAGGTTCAGTAAAATCCGTACATTACTGAATTTGCGGAGTAACAACCTTTCGCCGGAGTAAAAAGTCGCCTGCCGATAGAGTGCAAACGAACGCTAGCGACAGTCTCTTTCGCTAGGGAATTGAGGTCTGCTACTGTTATTGAATAGGCAATGTCCCTGCGGATGGTAATGTTGTTGAATTGTCAATATAGTTAGCCACTTCGCCCTTTAGTGAATCTACTCCATGGTATGTTTTAAAACCAATGGAAAAACTGTTTCTGTGCTTTAACATCTATAGACAACAGAAAGACTAATATGCAATTTATACTATGGCAACTAAAACATTGTCTTAATTAGGCGTTATATATATTTACTAAATGTAAATGCCAACTTGACCTTTTTTTGATATCTGATTGAGAAATGGTTAGATATCATTTAAAATGGGCAGAGGACCACATTGGGCCACAGACATGTTCTTTTCCAATGGGTTTGCGTGCCTGTAAAACCTAGTCTTTCAGGGGCTTAACAATTTGCTTGATCACTTCAGGCAAAAACATGCACATTTTTCTGTGTTGCCGGCCACTGGTGTTTAAATTTGTCTACCTTGATTTTACACCAGGGACCTTAGATAAAGACACTGTCATATGGACAAAATGAAGAATTTGCTAGCTTGCTATGAGGTTATTTTCAGATTTTACTATAGCTAGAGTATTAATTATTATTTTGGCATATGGACCTGAAGCAATATATATTTCTGGTACTCTGCTAGTAGCTTACACACCAATAAATACAATATTCTGTATGTACCTTTTGTGTTGCCTTGAAAATATATTGCTACCTTCCCTTCCTTGTTGGCAAGAAAAAAAGACCTTTTACTTGCTTTAAGGGGCCGATTCACTAACTTCGAGTGAAGGATTTGAAGTAAAAAAACTTCGAATCTCGAAGTTTTTTTTGGGCTACTTCGACCATCGAATGGGCTACTTCGACTACGACTTCGAATCGAAGTAATAAACGTTCGACCATTTGATAGTCGAAGTACTGTCTCTTTAAAAAAACCTCGACCCCCTAGTTCGGCATCTAAAAGCTACCGAAGTCAATGTTAGCCTATGGGGAAGGCTAACTTTTTTTGATCGAAGAATATTCCTTTGATCGTTGGATTTAAATCCTTCGAATCGTTCGATTCGAAGGATTTAATCGTTCGATCGAAGGATTTAATCGTTCGATCGAAGGAATAATCCTTCGATCGTTCGATCATACTATCTGCGCTAAATCCTTCGACTTCGATATTTGAAGTCGAAGGATTTTCGTTCCTAGTCGAATATCGAGGGTTAATTAACCCTCGATATTCGACCCATAGTGAATCGGCCCCTTAATATTATACATTTTACATTTTAATATCAAATAACAGAAGAGGTCATTGTGGATGTTTTGATTACCAGTAAGTCAGAGCTTTAATCTGTCACTGAAACTAATAAACACTTGGATAATACTAAAAAAAAAGCATGGTGATATTGTATCTTAAATTATTATAGACTTAATCTGTTGGGAAGAAATAATGAAACTTTGCTGCAACAAAAAAGTCGCCATAAGAAAGAGCGCTCATTTACTTTAATGCATTTGGACAAAAACATCAAAGAGACAAAGAAGTCGCCAAGACAAAATCGTCGATGAGACAAATAAGTCACAGTAACAAAAAATGGCCATTGACTTTAATACATTTGGACAAAAAAGTCGCCAATACAAAATTGTTGCTCAGACAAAAAAGTCCCCATGAGAAAAAACACCCATTGACTTAAATGCATTTGGAGTGAGAAAAAAATAGTTTGTCACGTAAACAAACAAATGTTGACGCCCATTGACTTCAATGTGTTAAGAGAATTTTCACTTTCGCAAATTGTTTTTTAGTTTTTCAAATTTTTCGGCAAAATAGGGCAGATTCACTATCACTACATATATGCTAGCTAAGACAAAGAGACTCTCCTGGCAACTGCATGTCCTGCTTTTTTCTTCTTGCACTCTAGCTCTTGCACTCTAGCTCCTACCCTTACAACTGGAATACCCTTGATTTTACCTGGATGTTACAGAGTTTGTGAGGGAATAGCAACTAGAGTCAAGAATAATGTATGGAAACCAAAAACAATCCACAAGTTAATCAGAGCAAAGGACGTGTTGGAGTCTATTCCAGGGCTCCCAAAACTGGGGAATGTTTCTTCAGACAGAATGACAAACAAGCACAAAATATTGCATGTATGGCTATCCAAGGTGGTCTTCCCTTGAAAATCTTGATGCATGTCTGTAACCTGTGCAGATACCGACATTACCCATGGTGCATCATTCATGAAGAAACAGCTATGTGCACTTTTTGGGATTGCTCAGTTGCACAGACCCTGCTTTTTCCACTGATTCAAAGTCTGCACTGCAACTACACCATCTACAACAGCCTTGAGGAAAAACAGGACTTTAACTCCTCTCCTTCTTCCCACTCTCCCCTCATTGTGTATTTATGTGGAAAATAAAGTTGTGGGCCAGTCATCTCCCCTACTCATTTACGATTTGTCTTTCCCTATCCACTCCCCCTTCCCTCCTTAGCTTTATGTCTTGAATATTTAGTAAAACTTGAATAGCAATGCAATGTTAAGAATTTGTAATGTCTTGTTTTTTTGTATATTTATCATGTATAATAAAGCATATTTTTTCAACCAAAAAACTAAAACAAAGCGACCTTTGCCTATGTTTGCTAATACAGATAGCCACCCATTAGCATCTGTATTTTATTATATTGGCAAACCCAAATACTCATAACCAGCTCACTAGGGAGCTCTGAATGTTGGGTTTATGGCCACTTTCCTATGCCCAACTTCCTAATTGTTCCTTAGAGAGTAGAATCATTAACAAATAAATGAGTTAATTAATCCTGGAGATGACATCACAAACATTTATTAAAACATGTCAATATGACTGTGCCTGATTTTGTTAAAAAATATATTACTGACAAATAAACCTTTATTAAAAAGACTTTGTCATAGACATATGTATGTATTCCCACTGTTAAAATGCCTATACTGATAGGAAAGGACATGGTCCCTTACTAAAAGTAATTACAATAATACCAATAGTATTTAGAAATCTGTTGCTTACATTGGATTGTAGAAGTGTATTCCATAGCACTTAAACCCAAGAAAGATATATGAATGAGCCCCTTGTGTAATATAACCTTGGTCTGTCAGATGTGCAGTGTTAGTAATTGGCAGTTTCTTAAAACACTCATTAACTGACCAGCATTATCACAGCAGGACTGAATACTACATGAGAGATAACAAATCTGTTTCAAAGATTTTATTTATTGGAGTAGTTTTAACTACAAAGCTACACATTTATATAGTAGGGAACGAGTATAAACTGCATTTATGCAAACAGTAGGAACATTTTAATGTCCTTTATACTTTAAACATTATTATTCTTTGAACCAGGTTTTATAGATAAGACACTGTCAGTCTGTTTTCAGTGCAGAGACAATCAGATTATATCTTATGTTGGAATATGAGACACTCACAGCGCCTTAACCCGAATCTGCCAAGGACTGATGGATAGTACTTTATGGAATTTGACCTCTGATGCTCAAACTTTACCTGTGTATTATTGTTCTCTCCTGTGACATTGTATTATTTTATATTACTTGGCAAGAGAAATGTATATTTGTGACTCTGGAAGATACACAATGCCTAATTTAATCCCCAGTTGATGTTTCTCTCCCAGTGGATATTTTAGTGGTTTTCTAAAGGATCATTTTAGCTTCTTGTGAATTGTATTTTCTTCCTTAAAAAATAATTATTGGGCATTTAGTTGATTATATATGCACTATATAAAGAGACAGTCAAAAATTGAAAATTTCCTAAATTTGCATATTAATTAAATCCTTTGCTTTAGGGCTATGCAATTTTGTTTTTGTCAGGTGCAGCAGGAGAACTGCCTGACCAAGTACTGTACCAGGCACCAATAGTAGGGAAGCATCAACTGAGTTACATGTAGTCAAGGTCTCCAACATCATACTCCAATGAAGAGTTGACATTCTTCTAAACGTCATAGACAGGTTGTATCCTATCTCCATCTTCAGACTGATTATCAGAAGAGATATGTGGGCAAATTTACTAAGCGCCGAACGCTAGCGTTACTTCGCTAGCGTTTGGCATTTTCGTTACTGTGCAAATTCACTAACGAACGCTGGCGTAGATTCGCTAGTGTAACTTCGCACCCTTACGCCTGGCGAAGTTTTGCTATGGACGTAACTACGCAAATTCACTAACGAGCGCAGTGTACTGAACGCTACCTTTTACGCTAGACTTCCTTCGCCACCTCAGACCAGGCGAAGCGCAATAGCGTAGATAGGGATTGCTTCAAAAAAAGTCAAAAATTTTTCTAAGTCCCAAAAAACGCTGGCGTGTTTTCTACATTATGGGTGATAGGCTGAAAAAGATCGAAGAAATTTTTGGGGCTCCCCTCCTTCCCCCCTACATTTCCTGACTCATGGCAACTTACCTATACAGTGGGCACATGTGTAGGGCAAAATAAAATTTTTATTTGATGTTTTGAAGGTTTTTTAGGCATTTGTAGTGCTGATACATATTCCTCCATTGAAATTTGAATTTGGCACCGTATGCAAATTAGCCTTCACTAGCGTAACTTCGCTTCACTTAGCGAATCAACACTAGCGCAACTTCGCAACCTTACGCCACCCCTGAGCGCAACTTCGGATTTTAGTGAATTCGCGAAGTGCTGGCGAAACTAAGCCTGGCAAAGTGTGGCGAAGTGCGGCAAAGTTACGCCTGGCGCAACTACGAATCTTAGTGAATTTGCCCCATAGCCTTTGATATATGTCAAAGTGAGATATAGCAACAGGCTAAAGGGCTCCCTTGTTGGGTATCTAGCTGGTGGTTTTCAGCCACAATGACTTTAAAGGATGCACATTCAATATATACTCCATGCCACCTGCCATTTCATCTCCCCGCACTTGTACTACACTTTTGTCTAACTCTTTGCCTGGAATTATTTGCCTTTTACCTGCTATAACCCTTGATATCATCCTATTGGTATTGCCAACTGCTATTATGTTTTACTGACAAACCAAGTGGCATGAGTTTCCCTGCAGATGGTGCCACAGGGAGGTAGCAGGGTGCTAGAAGAGTGTCAAAGAACAATAGCCTTGCCAAAGCAGTCAGAGAATTATCTAACCGTCTACGTTCTAGGTCCCTATCTGAAAGAATTGTTACAGTCGCAAGCAAGTGCAGGTGTGGGTATAAACTACATGAGGTGGAGGATTCTGAAGATGCCTCTAAAAAATAAATCTGAAGGATTTGTAAACATATGCCCTTTGACATTTGCATTCAGTAGTTAGGAACAGACAGGATTCCCCATGGAAATAGTTTCTCACCATCATAGTTACTAAACTTTACCACTGCAGGAGGAACAAAATAATGAGCACAATTTCATATACTGTACTGTAGAGCTTGCTTAAAAAATGAAATGTGGAAATATCTTGCAAATATGCAATCTATTCAGCAGTCAACTGGTTCCCTTGTGGGGCTGTTTCCTGATAGTATATCTTGAACACTGTCAATAATGCATACTGTGGCTAGGTAGGCTAAAGCAGAGTATTGCAATAAAATAAAATCAGGGCAAAACTGCCTATAATGGGATATACAGTTAGGTCCAAAAATCTTTGGACAGAGACAACTTTTTTTGGTTCTGTACATTACCACAATGAATTTTAAATTAAACAACTCAGATGCAGTTGAACTGCAGACTTTCAGCTTGAATTCAGTGGGTTAAACAAAAAGATTGCATAAAAATGTGAGGAACTAAAGCATTTTTTTAACACAATCTCTTCATTTCATGCGCTCAAAAGCAAATTAACAATTGACTTAAATGCTATTTCATGGGCAGGTGTGGGCAATTCCTTTGTTATGTCATTATCAATTAAGCAGACAAAAGCACTGGAGTTGATTTGAGGGGGGGGTGCTTGTATGTGGAAGATTTTGCTGGGAACCGACAACATGCGGTCCAAGGAGCTCTCCATGCAGATGAAATAAGCCATCCTTAAGCTGCAAAAACAGAAAAAACCCATCCGAGAAATTGCTACAATATTAGGAGTGGCAAAATCTACAGTTTGGTACATCCTGAGAAAGAAAGAAAGCACTGGAGAACTCCGCAACTTAAAAACACCTGGACGTCCTGGAAGACGATAGTGGTGGATGATGGCAGAATCATTTCCATGGTGAAGAGAAACCGCTTCACAACTGCCAAACAAATGAACAACACTCTCCAGGAGGTAGGCATATCGATATCCAAGTCTACCATAAAGAGACTGCATGAAAGTAAATACAGAGGGTGCACTGCAAGGTGCAAGCCTTTCAGAATAGAAAGGTTAGATTGGACTTTGCAAAAAAAAAAACATCTAAAAAAGCCAGCACAGTTCTGGAAAACCATTATTTGTACAGATGAAACCAAGATCAACCTCTACTTGAATGATGGCAAGAAAAAAGTATGGAGAAGGCATGGAACAGCTCATGATCCAAAGCATTCCACATCATCTATAAAACATGGCATAGGGAGTGGGATGGCCTGGGCAGCTGGCAGATGGACAATGACCTAAAACATACAGCCAAAGCAACCCAGGAATTTGTTAAAGCAAAGAAGTGGAATATTTTTGAATGGCCAATTCAGTCACCTGACCTGAACCCAACTGAGCAGCATTGAAGACTAAAATTTGGACAGAAAGGCCTACAAACAAACAGCAACTAAAAGCCGCTGCAGTAAAGGCCTGGCAGAGCATTTAAAAGGAGGAAACCCAGAATCTGGTGATGTCCATGGGTTTAAGGGGGTTATTTACTAAACTCCGAATGCAAAAATCCCGAAAAATTTGTGTTTTTCTTTTTAAAATAAAATCGGACTTAAAAATCACTAATGTTTTGTGATTTATTAAACCCCAAGGATGGAAAAGTCCAAATTAGAAAATCCGGCATCTCAGACCTTTCGAGGTTGCATATTAGTCAATGGGAGAAGTCCCAATGATTTTTTGATTTGCGCTGGGTTTCGCACAATACCCTGAATTTTCAGGGTTTTTGGGCAAAAAAGAATAAGAAGTCGTAGTTTTCGGGTAAAAAGATACAAAAAACTTGTGAAAATCGGATTTTTTCCAGGAAAGCAAATTTTCTGGACAATCTAATAATAAATCGTCTGAAAAAACCCATGCAGATTAGATCAGAGTTTGTGGCTGGAAATGTTGAGATAAATTCAGACTTTGATAAATAACCCCCTAAGACTTCAGAATGTCATTGCCAGCAAAGGGTTTTCAACCAAGTAATAGAAATGATCATTTTATTTTCAGTTTTTTAATTTATTCAATTGCTTTTGAGCCCCTGAAATTAAGTGATTGTGTTAAAAATAGGCTTTAGTTCCTAAAGCAATGTATGCAATCTTTTTGTTCAGTCCACTGAATTAAAGCTGAAAGTCTGAAGTTCAACCAGTGGCGTAACTAGATGTTGCTGGGCCCCACAGCAAATTAATTTTAGGGCCCCCAACATATCCAGTATTTGTCCTGTTTTACCAATATATGTTCAAACTGCTCATCAATGAGCCTTATGGGGCCCCCTGTACCACCTGGGCCCTCCTGCAGCCGCAGGGTCTGCTTCCTCTGTAGTTACACCCCTGAGTTCAACTACATCTGCGTTGTTTCATTTAAAATTCATTGTGATAATGTACAGAACCAAAATTAGAAAACAGCTGTCTCTGTCCAAAGATTTATGGACCTAACTGTATGGGTGAAAAAGTCAGAAGTCAGGACAGGCATAAGACAGATTGACAAGTGTCTTAAATTAGTCAGAAATCATTATACATGGCAAACAATAAGGACCAGGACAGGAACAAACTGTTATATAACTATTATATTGATTATATAACACCCTTAGTGATAAAGTACAGAAGACTGAAAGAGGGAGGCTGTTCTAGTCCTGTTCGTTAAGAGATTGCTGCATTAGAGATTAATAATGTTGCAGGTAGATGTGATGGACACCTGGAAGGCAATTGAGACAATTCTGACCCTACTAAGTGTCCTGTGGCTTAGTTAGATAAAGCACTGCTAGCATCCAAATGTGAGCAGGAAGCAGAAAACATACCATATGCAGAATAAAAGTGAAGGAAATAAAGATTATTGTCAGAACCCCTAAAACCCTGTAGATTAATTATTATTACTCTGAAAACTAGAACATTGTTTTGTTATTTTCTATTTCATTTTATTGCTGTTCCTCAGGGCTTTACAGTTTATTAGTTCATGATTACAAAATAATTGAATTCAAAAGCAATTGAGCTAGGTATTAAAGCATAGGGGGTCTAGAATTAAAACAGTATTGTCCACAACTAAGGGGGTTATTTACTAAACTCTGAATGCAAAAATCATGATTTTTTTTATAAAATCAGACTGTTAAAAATCACTAATTTTTCGGAATATATTAAACCCAGAGCATAGAAAAGTCAGAATCTGAAAATACGGCATTTTAGACCTGTTGAAGTTGCATGAAGTCCCAGTGATTTTTTGATGTGCGATGGGTTTTGTGCAATACCCCAAAGTTTTCAGGGTTTTTGAGTGAAAATTCCCGAAAAAATCATGCAAATCAGATGAAAAAATTAGAAAAAAACGTGAAAATCTGATTTTTTCCTGTACAGCAAATTGTCGGGAAAATGTAATAATAAATAAACGTAAAAAAAACAAGCGGATTTGATTGGAGTTTGTAGAAGAAAATATTGAGATAAATTTGGACTTAAATAAACCCCTTAGTTTATACTTCTGACTGTCATTTTGATTTTGCCTAGTTTGAATGTGAAACTATGAGAGCAGACAGTGACCCTACTTTTTGCCTATTGCTTTAATCCATGTTTTTTGTTATTTATTGAGTTAAATAGGGTAAACTGGAAAATTTAAGACACTCAGTGGCATAACTACCAGGAGAGCATCCCCCAACCGGGCCCTTCAAAGGGTAGTTACATTACTGAAGCTATTCCATGTTTGGTCCTTGCAAATTAAAAATTAGATTGCAAGTGAATTGATAATCAATTGTACCCCTTGTATGATGAATCACTGCTAACAACAAAGTCACAACAAAGGGTAAAAGGAGGGGATTATATACTGGTAATCTAATTATTTACCTTGCAAGGACCAAACATGGACTATCTTCAATCTCCCTATTTGCTTGAGAAATTTAAAAAAATATATATTTTTTGTGATTAAAACAAAAAGAAAAAAGTATGTTCAACAGAAGCCCAATTCATTGAACACATATTAAACAAGGGTTATACTGCCAATTTATTCTATGCTTTCTCCCACAAATCAGCAGTTTGGTCATGTTTTTAAAATCCTGACAGATCCTCTTAGAAACACATTGGGGCAAATTTACTCAAGGGCGAAGTGGCTAACGCTAGCGAAAATTCACTAGCGTGACGTCATTTTGTTACTTCGCCGATTTACTAACGGGTGCTGTCGTAAATTCGCTATCGAGGTGGACCTACTCTGGCGCTACTTCCACCCTTACACCGAAGTTGCGATATGGCGAAGGGACGTAACTACGCTAATTCACTAACTTCCGCATTTTACTGAACAATACCTCTTGTGCCAGACTTGCCTTTGCCACCTCAGACCAGGCGAAGTGCAATAGAGTAGATAGGACTTGCTTCAAAAAAACTCTGGTGTCTTTTACTTTTTTAAGGGTGATAGGCTGAAAAAGATCATACATTTTTTTGGGGGTACCCTCTTCCCCCCTACATTTCCTAACATATGGCACGTAAACTATACACTGGGCACATGTATAGGGCAACATAACAACTCTATTTTATTTTATAAAGCTTTCCCAGGCTTGTGTAGTGTAATGTATTTGCTGCTACATATACGTCCATTGTACTTTAACTTGGCGCCGTATGCAAATTAGGCATCGCTAGCGTAACTTCACTGTGCTTGATGAATTAATGCTCGCGCAACGTCGCTACCTTTCACCTCCCTGAGTGCAACTTTTTAGTGAATTAGCGGCGCCTTGGCAAAACTTCGCCTGACGAAGTGTGGCGAAGCCAACGCTGGCGCAACTTCGAAGGTAAGTAAATTTGCCCCCTTGTATGCAGGGGTCCTATCATGCTTTTTGCCTGAGATTCCAGCCCACTTTATGAATTTTTTCCTCAAAGTGGTCTTAAGCTGATATGTATTACTGTTTCATCACTGCAGGATTGACAAGAAGGGTGATTGACATAAAAAAAAGCTTAGCTGGAATGCAAATGAAACCGTTTTTAATGTCATACAGGCAAGAAAATAACTGTAAGGACTACCGCTGCTTACCCTGGTGGTCCAGTGTTCTGCTCTCTGGCATGTGGGAGCGTCCGCCGTACCTTCGGCGGTGATGCCCGCCGCATGCATCCGGCCCCTTCTGTGTCTAGTTTCCCTATGGCGCGCTTCCTCGTTTATGCACCAGCGTGATGATGTCACGCACAATGGTGCGAAATTCAAATAGTATTTAAAGGGGATTTTTCACATTGCCCGTTGTTAGGTTATATTTAGAAAAAGTCCCTGGGTGTTATTCTTGTGAAACCTATCTGATCTACTGTGTTTGACCTTGCCTGCCTTCTTGACCATCCTGATCCTCTCCAATCCTGTTGTTAGGCACATGTCCTATTTTTTATCTAAGTTTGAATTTCACATTTTTCCTCTTTAGGCAATTCAAATGAAGATATTCATGTAGGTGTGTCCAGACTGTACTGTAAATTCACTATACCTGCCTCCACACCTCCAACGTGGGACTGGGGTATTGGGGGCCCACCGGGGCTGTGACACCAGGGCCTTTCTTGTAACCAAAAGGGCCCTCCTCCCAAGGTTCACCCCCAGGTGCACATGTCTACGTCATGTCCTATACCACCACCCTCCTCCTTAACTTGGGTGGCCAATTGGAGGAGCGGGCCATGGCTGGTAAGGTATACGCGGGCCAGGGCCCACCAGGTTTTTTCCCGGTGTTGGATCCTGATCACTTCAGGGAAACTGGAGCTTGAAGTAACTAGAAAGACACCTTTGGATGCATGTACATGAATCAATGAAATGTTCAGAACAAAGAATGTCTTTGTATCATGGGAACACACATATAAAATCTACTGTCTGCACATCTTTTTATAGAAGCAGCCTTGTCTGTCAGCATAAAAGTGTGGCATGTATGTAATGTTATAAAATTAAAAAGCACAATCACTCACCATTTTTTTTTTAATCACTCAAAAGTAAAAAGAAACACTTGGCAGAGCTACCTAATGTCATCTTTTTAATGATGTCACAATAGACATTATGCTTTCAGTTGTCAGACACCCACACACTTAGCCACCCACACACAGTACCAACATAAACTTGCAGACTCTAATCTTCATAGCTTTCAAGTTGTTAAAGTAAAGCTGTTCTCATTTAATGGATATGCTTGAAACATGTAGAGGTCTTTCTAGAAAACAAAAGGCAGATATTAGGAAACAGAAATGTGAACTAATAAAGACATTGACCTGGTATGCAAATATGCCTTGTATTTCAATAAACACACATACATGTGTATTTAGAAATCTTAGAAAACATTATATCCTATATTGTTATTCTGTTATCTTGGAAAGCTCAGAATTTTGGGAAATACATCTCCCAATGATTCTAATTTTTTAATTATTTCCTTATTCTCTGTGATAATAAAACACTTGTACGTGCAGGCAACATATCCTATTTGGTTTAAGTAATTTTTAAATTATATTTTATTAGACATAAGGTCTATATATGTACAATTTGCAGTAGGTTTATTTGCAGTAGGTTGATCACAAACAATTATGGGACAGATTCACTAAAGGGAAAATTGACAAATCTTTGCACACATAGCACCACTTCGCCACTCCACTAATTCACTAATATGCGAAGTTGCGCCCTGGGCTCTGAACACTGGCGACTTTTCACTAGCGAAGATGCGCTAGCGTTCGTGCTTAGCGAACATTCACTAGTGATCTTGCGCTTTGTTCAATTTTCAGACAGCAGGTAATTTAAAGTTGTATGGAGGTTTAATTATAAATGTTGGTGCAAATGCTTGAAGATACCACTTTTTATTACAAATGTCCAGGGAACCTTAATAAAAACAAGAGAATTTATATAATGCCCTACACATGAGCCCACTGTAAAATGAATGTTCCAAATGTTATGAAATGTCTGGAGAAAACCGGTTCCCCCAAAAAAGTTTAAGTTAGGACTTTTGCAGGCAATCCCACTTAAAAAAAGGAAAAGTCATCAGCGTTTTTGTAGCTTTAATGCATTTTCGACACACAGGATATGATGTAAGTGACAGAAGATTGAGAAAGATCTAGCTGCTTTTTAGCACTTTGTCTGGTCTGAGGTGGCGAAGTAAACTCTGGTGAAAGAGGTAACGTTCAGTAAAATCCGCACTTTACTGAATTTGCGGAGTAACGACCTTTCGCCAGAGCGAAAAGTCGCCTGGCGATAGAGTGCAAGCGAACACTGGCGACGGTCTCTCTTGCTGGCGAATTGCCGCCTGTGGCTGTTAGTGAATTGGCAACATCCCTGCGGGTGGCAACACTGACGAATTGTTGCTAGCGTTAGCCACTTCGCCCTTTAGTGAAACTGCCCCAGGGAGCGATACTGTAAAGCGATACTGTAACATTCTGGGCAGGAAAAGGGAAAGAGGTCTCTGTCGCTGTTAGTGATAAAGTAGTAAACCCCGATTGTTTGACAATTAACAGATCTGCTGTATTGGGAGGATAGCTAAAGGATGTTTTTAGCAATTTATATGCTATAACAATTTCTTATGCTGATGTGGAAAGGCTGCCTTACAGCAGCTGAATCCTAACTGCTTTTAAAACAACCGTATTAAAAGAGGTTCCTGTAAATCGAGTGTATGTCTTGGCCTTCATAAATAATGTACATGCAGAAGTAATATCTATATGTAAATGTGCAGTACAAACTGAAACATTTCATTATTAATTGAAATGTCCAATAATAGAATCAGTAACAGTTGCCGATTCCTTTTACATTGGATAGCATTTAAAGGAATTGTTCAGTGTAAAAATAACAACTGGATGAATAGACTGTGCAAAATAAAAAATGTGTTCAATACAGTTAGGCAACAATGTAATGTATAAAGCCTGGAGTGACTGGATGTCTAATATAATAGCCAGAACACTACTTCTTGCTTTGCAGCTCTTTTGGTTTCCACTGATTGGTTACCAGGCAGTAACCAATCAGTGACTTGAGGGCCACATGGGTCATAACTATTGCTGAGAATCTGAGCTGTATGCTAAGGATCAATTGAACAGTTATGTCCCATGTGGCCCCTCTTCAAGTTGCTGAGCTGAAAAGCAGGAAGTAGTGTTCTGGCTTTTATTTTAGAAATCTGCTCACTCCAGCCTTCATAGATTACATTTTTGGCTAACTAACTATATTAGAAAAAAATATATACAGTATTTGCACAGCCTATTTATTTACCCAGTTTTTATTTTTACACTGAACTATTCCTTGAAAGTCTTCTAAATGTTAGCAATTGTACATTCTTAAATCTTTCTGCTTTTGGGAAGTAAAACATTTAGGTTAATGTCAGAACTGTTTATTCTGAGTTGCTGTACAATTATCTTGCTCAACGTGTATGAAAATGTTAATGCTTTTTTGAACTTTAGAACTCATACAAATGGAACAATTCATGTTTACAATATATATATTACAAAAATAAAGCAGTTCTTTCCCTGGTGTAGCTGCAGATTGCACCTCACATTGAAAAAAAACTGTGGCTGAGGTGCTGACCTTAGGGTCAAGGGGCACATGCCAATCCCTGTCTGCCATATGGCAGGTGGTAAAGACTGGGCCCTGTTGCGACCTGTGTCCTTTGAATGAAGAACAGCTTAAGGGATAGGTAGGACCCCCTCCTGTCCTCATAAACATAGTGCTGTTGCATGGAGTGCATCAATACAAGTGCAAAAAAATTGTGAATTGCAGCACTTTTTTCACTATGCACACTACCTTTTGTTAAGCTGATGATTCTTTTACAGAAAAAAGTGTGACGATTTTTTCTGGTGCAAAACAAAGATACATACATGCATACAAAGACTGGACTCACGTCAGTCAGTAATATCCAATGTTGCGTGCACTTTCACGGATCAGCAGGAAGCAGTGGTTTTAAAATGCTTTCTTTCCCCAACAAATCACCTAACGTGTTTCGTGTGTCATCACACGTACTCATAGGCCTATGAAAAAAATGCCCTCCCCTTTAAACAAAACAAGTATTGTTTGTCCATATACCTGTCTGCAATAGGGATGTAGTGAACTGTTCGCCTGCGAACTAGTTCGCGCCCGCCGAATGTTCGCGAACGTTTGGGAACGTTCACATTTTGAGTTCGCGTTCGATTCGAATAAAAATTGTTCGATCATTCGACCATTCGAATTCCTTTGACCGCTAAAAATCGAACGATTTCCATTCGTTCGAACGATTGTAAGCATTCGATCGAATGATTTTCATTCAATCGAACGATTTTAAACCGTTCAATCGTTCAATTAGAATGAAAATCCTTCGATAGAACGATTAAAATCCTTTGATCGTTCGAATCGAACGATTTTAGCGAGGGTTCGAAGTTCGCGAACACCAAATCACCAGTTCGCTACATCCCTAGTCTGCAACACACTCAAAGTCATAACTGCTCTGACCAGTCCTACACAAACTTTCATCTGATTCTTTAAGAATTGTACTGTTTCATTATATATTTTATATAGGGACTTTACCTGCAACTTGTTTGCTTTCAGTCCTTAAACTCCCAATGTTTACCCTTTTATTGGTCATCAATGGGATCACCCAAATGTAGCTGAGAAGGGTGGGAGCTACCAATTGGAGCAGGCATCTCAGCAGCACACTTGTTTGACAGAATGGTATAGGACAGGAGTGCCCATACTTTAATAATGCAAGGTCTACTTTTGGTGATGTTGTGCTATTATGATATGCATCCATAAAAGCATTGTTAACATTATGTTCCATGGAAATCATTGCTTAAATATTATATTGATTTATGAGATAATTTGTATTGCTATATTTAACAAACGACTATTCCTTATGTATTGTTAGCATAATAAATATCTGAATGAAAAGCATGAAATAGGAAAGTCATTTAGACAAGCTGTTTGCTGTCTACTGATCTCCAGCTAAAGATCTACCTTTTGGGTGTCCCTGGTGTAGGGCTTATTTTTGAAGGCAAGGTTTTTTTGGGCTACTTCAAGCATCGAATGGGCTACTTCGACTACGACTTCGAATCGAAGGATTCAAACTAAAAATCGTTTGACTATTCGACCATTCGATAGTCGAAGTACTGTCTCTTTAAAAAAAACTTCGACCCCCTAGTTCGGCAGATAAAAGCTACCGAAGTCAATATTAGCCTATGGGGAAGGTCCCCATAGGCTTGCCTAAGTTTTTTTTGATCGAAGGATATTCCTTCGATCGTTGTATTAAAATCCTTCGAATCGAAGGATTTAATCGTTCGATCGAAGGAATAATCCTACGATCGTTCGATCGAATTTTCTGCGCTAAATCCTTCGACTTCGATATTCGAAGTGGAAGGATTTCAATTCCTAGTCGAATATCGAGGGTTAATTAACCCTCGATATTCGACCCATAGTGAATCAGACCCTGTTTGCCCGGTCCCCAGTAAAGAAGAGTATGGCAACAGCGGTGGTTTGAGGGTGGTGCAAAAAGCCTGAGTAAGTTTGAGCAGGGGGTGTGTGGGGTTATAAGCATCCAGGAGGCCTAGGCGCACCAAATCTTTTTAATTTGGCCCTGAGGCTACGAGTGGCCCTGACCAAAGGTTGGACATGCAAGGGTATACTATAAAAAGTTAGAACTTCAAGGGAACTTGAACTGAAATAGTTTAACAACCAGTGCCCTAGTAGGTGGCATCCATGGACACAACTGTACTGCAACAAGTGAATTTGTTGCTAAATCCATTAGCATGTTATAGAGGATGACATCCTACCTCTGATATTGGCTGGTGAAATACAAAAAAAGGGGGGTTGTGGGTACACTCCCAAGGCTAAGTTAAAATGTGTTTAAGTACAATGGAAGTGCTACTGATTTGGCCAATTTATCAATACACATTCCATGGTCCCCTGTCTAAGTAATTCAGTATCTATGCAAGTGCATGTATTTGTAAAAACAGGGTTTTTTAGTTACAAAGTTATGATCGTAAAGTTGATAAGCCACCATACCACGTCAAGGTAAACACCACACGGTGGTGCCTAACCTGTTTATGTCTGGTCATAGTATAAAAGGTCTTGTACTTCTGCATAGTAGCATTACTTGGGAGTAAATGTCTGCTGAACCTTGGTTTCAGTCTGAGGGCTAAATCCTCCCCCACCACTAGCTTGTGGCTTTTGAGAGAGAGAGAGAGAGAGAATGCCCAAACCAATTTTTAAAAAAATGAAATAATGGAAAAACAATAGTGAAGGCAAATTAAAGTTGAATGTATAGGTGCACACTTGGAAAGTGTGTATGTGTGTGAGTATAAGGGGCACATTTACTAAGCTCGAGTGAAGGATTCGAATGAAAAAAACTTCGAATTTCGAAGTATTTTTTGGGTACTTCGACCATCGAATAGGCTACTGCGACCTTCGACTCGAACGATTCGAACTAAAAATTGTTCTACTATTCGACCATTCGATAGTCGAAGTACTGACTCTTTAAAAAATACTTCAACTACATACTTCGGCAGTTTAAACCTACCGAGGTACAATGTTAGCCTAAGGGGACCTTTCCCAGCACTTTCCTTTTTTTGAAAGAAACCCTCGATATTCGACCCTTGATAAATGTGCCCCTAGGTGTGAGTATAGATAAGAGAATAGGTGTGAGCAAAAAAAGTAAAAAGGACAAGCTAAATAAAGGTGTGTAATAAGTGTAATAAGTGTAAATAGGTGCAAAAGCGTTACCTGGTGGAAGGCGCAGCAGATATCACAGTAAAAAACATAGGACCACCATTAGTTAAACAGGGTATGTATGGGAGTGCTACAAACCACATGAAGCTCAACCACAGCTTCCGGCTACATTTCAAATACAAAAATTAAGCTTGTGATGATTATGAAAATATGCTTTACACTTGAGCCCCAAATTACTTTAGAATTGTGCTAAACATATTTACAGGTATGGGACCTGTTATCCAGAATGCTCGGGACTTGGGGATTCTCGGATAATGGATCTTTCTTTCATTTAGACCTTCATATCTTAAGTCTACTAGAAAATCGTGTAAACATTAACTAAACCCAATAGGCTGGTTTTACTTCCAATAAGGATTAATTATAGCTTTTGGGATCAAGTACAAGGTACTGCTTTATTATTACATATCAAATTAAAAAACAAAACAGAAAAATTTCAAAGTGGGCCTTGAATTTAAGTGTAAATTGTTTGATGGAAACATGGAGAAGCATGAAGTTTTTAACCACTTATTTGCCTATTTTTTCATATTAGCACTGCCTAACAGAGATCCCTAAAAGAGTATTTAGGGAGTTTAGGTTTATGATTACCAAACAACTGTATTTAATCTTTTATAATTCTTTAATGTCTTGCATGGTACTAAGGTCTATGCCACACATCCAGCCTGCACCTGCCCTCCTGTTGCTACACATATGCACCAAGTTTTGGTCCAAAAAAGCATAACAGAAACCTATTCCTACTACAATATCCAAAAAACCTGTGTATATAGAGTGATAGGTGGAGTGCAATTATTCTTGTCACTAGATATTTTACATGGAACAGATGCAGGCAGGATCGACCTTTTTGCTGCAATGTGTTCCTTAGTTATAAAATATTGGCACATTGTAATTATGGTGCTATTATTCAAAGAGAAAATATTGTCGAAGAGAGGAAACTGTATGTTAGTTAGATGTTAGCTTGACATCAATGGCTTTTAGAACGGATAATAAAAGATAACTTGAAACACACATTTCAAATACACATTTCAAATCACAGCATTTTACTTGTGACAGTATGGTTTTATTCAGTACATACTACTAAACAATATAAATTCCCTCTACAAGGATATGAGCAGAAAACTGCACCTTGGGGTGTAAAATGAAAGATTAATTTAAGTTTGCTTACCCATTTGATTTTGCACCACATAGGGGTATATTTATCACAAAGGGAAGTTAGAGATCGCCATAGTCCTCTGGAATGAAATTCCTCCACTCTCCATTCATTTCTATGGGATTTTTAAAAGAGTTTTTATCAATGGGTGAAATTGAAAGTACATTTTTTGATAAATACACCTTTCAAAATCCCATAGAAATGAATGGAGAATGGAGGAATTTTACTCTAGACAATTGTGATGATCTCTAATTTCACTTTTTGATAAATATACCCCATAGAATTAATGAAGAAATATGGGGGTACATTTATCAAAGAGTGAAAAAAGCTGTCATATATTGTCTGCCACTGCCTTAGGCATAGAGGCGGGGCAGGCATTTACGTCGTTAACATGTCATTTTGTTGCCAGTGCATGGGCATAGGCACGAGATGCCCAATTTTGGAGCATAAACAAGATTTGACATGATCTAAAGCTTGCCTTAATAACAGTGTCCACAAAATGACTGCTGTGTGCTTGTTATGACTGGGATTTTCAAGACTAAAAGAAACAAGATTGAAATAATTTATACAGTGTAAGTGAAGTTTATTTTGCTTGACTAACATCATAAAATAGCATTTTGAATTATTTCTTAGGGTGACAGGTCCCCTTTAGTAATGCTGAAATGCTAAGATGATCAGAATTCAAGAATACTATATATGAGACCCAAGTAAAATGCTGAATATTGCGTGGACACATAGTCTGTAAATGATATCTAACAGACTTTTTGTTAAAGGGGATGCCCACCCAAAGAATGAAAAAAAAGTTTGCCTATTGAAAGTAAATAATTCCCAGAAACTCTGCAACATACATTAAATAAAGAATATGTTTAATATATGTTAAACAAAAATATTTACAGTCATTTGTAAATATAATTTTTACTAAAAGTAGTTAGTCTCTGTACAGTTCCCTCCTTTCAGCCAAGACAACAAATTTCCCAATGATCTCCTCCAGCCAAGACTTAATTTCCCATAATGCCTTGCATGTTCTGTGACAGACCTAAAACAAAGGAGAATAATAGAAAATAAGAACTGATTTCTGATCCACTGTTTATGTCGTCTGGCAAATGGAGAAGAGAATAGCAAAGGACTGAGTGAAACTGTTTTCAGCTGCAATTTCCTGTACAAAGAACTTTAAATCATTGATATTAATGAATATATATTATTTAGAATGACATATTAGTTCATAAAACACATATTTCAGTAGACTTGGACTTTTGATGTGTTAAAACTCACATTTTAACATGTATGAGGATTAAATGTGAAAGTACATTAGAGGACATTATAGACAAATAGCAGGGAAGATTTTTTCCCATAAAGAGGATCACCGTACCAGAGGCCACCCCTTCAGACTAGAGGAAAATAACTTTTCATTTCACAATTAGTATAGATATTTGTATGTGCAGTGTATGAAGGGTCAGTGTGAGTGTTTGTAAGTATGGATGCTGGGTTTCATTTGGATGGGGTTGAACTTGATGGACTAACTATGTAAAATGTTAAGAAAATGGCAAAATATTGCAGTAACAACTTCCCATAGTGTCAGTTAAAAATAATTCTCTACTTTTGATTGGTTTGATTTTTCTCTGTAATAATAAGGAAATAGCCTTCATTTACAATGGCCCACCCAGTATGTAAAATGCGAAAAAAGCTGTAATCTGCCATTTTTCTGCATTGTTTTGTAATGCAGGGACCAGCGACTCCCTTCTCTAATACAGCAGTAACTGCATTAGTCTGTAATAGTGAGGGACAGACTCGTGGTTGTAAATGACCCCTAATGCCTTGTAATTGCTGATATTGTGACTAAGCTAGCATATATCATTATAATTACAAAACAGTGCAAATCAGACTCTTCAACTTCATGCTGGAAACTTGAAAGGGTGTTACAAGCCAACTAGTGAATCATTCAAAACAATAACAGTGGCACATGCTTATTGCAGCCAGTTTAGAGCAGAAAATTATACAAATTAAGTAACCACATTTGAGTTGAGGGCAGCAAATCAGTGGCAGTTAGCTGTGCACCACATATAACCTGCTTAGGTCAAATATGCAAAACTTATAATGGGATGCTATTATTTAGGCATATTTCCATATATGTGTTTGACAGGTTAATTTTTTTGTGTTTTTAACAGTCTATATTTGAACATCATTTTATGGCTCTTAATTTATATTAGTTAAGCTTCTAAACATCTTCTGTCCTGCAAAAGTTGAACAGCCATTGAAGTGCAGTGGGACTGAACAGTTAACAATCTGAACAGTATGTGCTTTACTGATCACCTTCTTCATAAACTTAGCTTCAAGCTACACTGCCTTCTTGTTGTGCATGCTCGATTAGGAATAGATTCAGCAGCAGGGTGGGCTGAACAGAAAACATAACAAAACCATGGGGAACATTGTATTTTGTCTCTTTTCATATTTCATAATTTAAATTTTTTTATTAGAATTATGTATTTATATTGTTATATTTCTAGAAGGATTGTGTTTACTTTTCATCATTTATCTGCTTTATTTATAGAGACAAATTCAATCTTTTTTTTGCATGAATAGGTGAGCATCAGTTAGTAAGAATGTAATGTATGTATACACTCTTTCATTTGCCAAGATAAACTGCCTACAGGGAGAAAGCAGGGAGCTTTTTTGGCAGAGAGATCCTTAATGTTTTATTTAGAGTATTCATGGCAAATTAGAGTAATGTAAAGCAAAGACCAGAAGGCTTATATTTATCCTAAACCATACTGATTGACAGATAAACATTCAAGTTTGCACTGCTGCAGTTAAAAGGATCTGTGTTTTAAATCTGTAATGCGACTATGAAAAATTGAGTTCTTGCTTATAAGAATAAGAGGCTGTTATGAAATGAATCAGTAGATTAGTAAAATGAATATAGAGCGTTGACCTTCCTGGATCAAAATTGTTTAATTACATGAAACAAATTTGCACAAAAGCAATTTCTGCTCCTGAAGGAATCATGGCTTAATTGGTTCAGGTATCACAGGCATTACCACATTCCATAATTAATTACACTTCTTCTGTCATTTGTTTTAGAGTGTCACTCTGTACATAAGTGACCTGGGGATAAGCATGCACAGACAGCATCTGTTGTCAAATGGTTTTGAAAACGAAACCTATAAGCTTCAAACCTTGTAGACATGGACAATTTGAGGCCTTAGTGGAAGGCAGTAGATATTGATTATGGGTGAGGTATTGCTAACAATTTGGCAGCTTCTCCAGTGTTCTGATACTAATCCACATCTGTTAGCAAAAGTCATACAATAAATACATGACTGCATTGACAGTGCTTGAGATATTAAATGCTGAATCAGTCTGGAAGACGTCCAGGTATCTACATGAGAATTTCCTCTTGCCAGTGAGTCTGGATTTCAGCTTTGCTTTTCTCTCCATTGGTGTAGGGCAATATATTTCAAGACCAATACTGGCCTTTTCTACGGTTTACAATTACTGTATGGAAACGCAAATTACTAGCAGTTTTAAAACCCATACTTTTCATAGTCGGTAAGATATGTTTTATTTTGAACAAACATCGCTGAAGAGTATGTTACAGAAATGCATTTAGACACATTTACATGTATTTTACTGGTCCATAAAACATTGTACTTTCATTACATTTATTTGTTTTGGTGTACATTTAACAAATACAAGTATGGACTAAATTATGCACAAACCACAGGCAAAAAAACAAATCAATATCTATATGCCCTGAATAAAAAAGTCTATTTTTTCCCACAAATATTTGTCTTTGCTTTTGAAAATAAGACAATGTTGGTGGCAAAACAATCAATTTGATTTTTATAATATCTAAATGTTTCTAGTAACATTAGATACAGTATGACATATAGCATTTTCGGTATTGTATGCAAGCAATGATAAATAATATATGTCACCTCCTTTGTGAACACCTTTGAAAATAACAGTTTTTGGATCTCTCAATAAATCCTCTTTGGTTTGTGTTTTTGCCAACAGTAAATATTATTTGGAATCCTCACTGCAAGAAAAACATTTTAAAAATGCAATATTATTATAAGCCTTCCTTCATGCATTTTGTTTTCCCAAAAAAAAATATAACATGTATTCAGAACTAGGAACAAACACAGGAAATTTCCAATTTACTCCATTTCCAAAACATTTCTAAAAAAACTTGCCAGTTTTGCTTATCACTAGTAGTCCATTACTGTCTTGTCTAGGCTACATAGTTGCTGGCAGCCTCCCTACCAGATAAGCTGGCCTCCTGCAGTGTTGAGTACCGAGTACTGAGAACACTCATAAGAGAGCTTGGGAATGCAGAATAACTTGAAAAGCAGAATAACGGACTGGTGTTAGCAAGGTTTTATAACATTTTTAGCAAATTGGTACAAAAAACAACTTTCAAAGGAAATAGCACAAAATAGTTTTTGACACCATGGTGCATTAATTAAACTTCTAGATTTTTCCCACAATTCAAAATTATAAAAAATTTAACAGATGCAATTTCAAATTTATTCAAATTCTGGTTTACTGAATAGTCCAGATTTATCAAATGAAAAAGATAAAAATGTGATTGGAATAAGTATTAATAGGAGGTGTATTAAACATTCAAGCTATTTAGCTTTTTTACAGTCAGATTTGTAAAAATGTATGTTCACTTTTGGTTGCAATTGAGTTCTTTCTGAGTCTAGTTTTTCTACTTCAAGTTTTATGTAAACATACTAGAGAAAAATAATTGCGAACAAGTTTCAATTTAGTTTGAACTAAAATATTAAATAAACTGCCTCTATATGTCTCTAATGGTATGGTGCTCTGCTATAGAAATAACTCTTATATAGAAAACCCAAGGTCACATTTATTTTTAATAAATACATTACCCTTTTTCTAACAGTGTTTACTTTTAAGTTTTGAAGACAAAAAATAGGATTAGTTATTCATGTGTTAAAGATCCTGCTTGCTGCTCTTTTTACTTTAGAGTGAACATTAATTTGTCATTGTAAAATATGTGACTATTACTCACTGTAAAACTTACGTTACATGGATATCCTGCTGTTGCCAGTGTTGGTGGTTTAATGTCAAACAATATATCATATGTCTCCTTACTAGTAGCATCATCATTTTCTTGGAGCAAGTGTTGTTTAGATAAAACACAGCATTTGTTGTAGTGTGCTTCACACTTATTGGTTTATTTTTTTTATAAAAGTATAATTACATTTTATTTTTTATAATGCTTATGAGAGCGTTACCATACTTAAAGTGAAAGTAATCTTAAAAATGAATGCAGCCAGAAATGCAGTGTTTGAAATATTGAACTTACTGAACCAGCCTAAAGGTTCAGCATCTCTATAGTAGTAATGATCCAGACCTTAAAATTGTCATATTAGCTCCCCATCTTTGATTTTATTAGAAGTGTCAGTGACACACACATGCTCAGTGGGCTCTGAGCAGCTGTTGAGAAGCTAAGCTTAGAGGTTGTCACAAATCATCAAGCAGAAAATGAGACTTACATGTCATATAAGATGATGCTACAAGGCCGATTATTATGTAGAAATTGAAGATACAGGGCCGATTATTACTTTCTGATACTAGTTGTTCTGGTTTTAGAGCTGCAATGTAGGTGAAATCTGAATTAACTACCAATTAAGCTTGTAAAGGGACTGTTATATTCTACAAATAAACATAAAAGAAGTGGTGCGCTCCCATCATGTAAAGTTATATCAGCACCTTTAAGCACAGAGCATGTGCAGTGAATAAGCAGAAAAGATGTTTGTTGGTTACTGGGAGCATCTGTGAGGCACAGACTTTACTGCTAAAGGGCTATGCTTGACTTGGACTGGTGCAAAACTTCAAGACATAGAGGGGTACTAATTAAAACTAGAATTTTTCTCATATTTAAAATAAAAATGTGACCTTCCGAACAAAAAAAAACATGAAAACCAGAATCAAGCAGCCATCATGCAAAAAAATCTTCCAATTGTAAAAGGAACATCAGCCATTGACTTTTAAAAGACTTTGACAGGTTTTAGGAATTTTTCCTGTTAAAAACTTGACCAGAAAAATTAGAGGATTAATAAATAGCCCCCCCGTAGTGTACAATATTTATGCCCGCCTTCTTTTGTTAAGCTTTAGTTCTCCATTAAGTAGTATCTTCTCACTTTAGGTGATATGGAAATTAGAGAGGCCTAGCTGTTTAATTATAATTTTATACCCAACAATCACATCCAAAGCAAAGACCTACAAGAACATCTTGCTGCAGATGGTGTATCTGTTCATCATTTTCAAATTCAGCGCAATTTGCACAAAGAACATCTGTATGGCAGGGTATTGATAAAGCAGCCCTTTCTGCACCCACACCACAAAAAGTGTCATTTGTTGTATACAAAAGCTCATTTAGACAAGCCACAGTCATTTTGGAACAAAGTGCTTTTGACTGATGAGACAAATTTAGTTATTTGGTCATAACATAAACCGGTTTGCATGGAGAAAGAAGAACATTCATAGAAAAACACCTGCTAACTACTGTCAAATTTGGTGGAGGTTCCATCATGGTGTGGGGCTGTGTGGCTAGTTCAGGGACTGGGGTTAAGGTCGAGGGTCGGATGAATTCAACCCAATATCAACAAATTATTCAGGATAATGTTTAAGCAGTCACAAAGTTGAAGTTACGCAGGGGTTGGATATTCCAACAAGACTATGACCCTAAACAAACTTTGAAATCTACAAAGGTATTTATGTAGTGGGAGAAGTACTATATTCTGAAATGGCCGTCACAGTCCCCCGACTTGAATATCATTGAAAATCTATGGGTTGATTTGAAGCAGGCTGTCCATGCTCAGCAGCCATCAAATTTAACTGAACTGGAGAGATTTTGTATGGATGAATGGTCAAAAATACCACCATCCAGAATCCAGACACTCATCAAAGACTATAGGAAGCATCTAGAGGCTGTTACATTTGTAAAAGGAGGCTCAACTAAGTATTGATATAATATCTTTGTTGGGGTGCCCAAATTTATGCACCAGTCTAATTTTGTTATGATGCATATTGCATATTTCCGTTAATCCAATAAACTTTATGTTACTGCTGAAATACTACTGTTTCCATAAGGCATGTTAGATAGTAAAAGGAAGTTGCTACTTTGAAAGCTCAGCCAATGATAAACAAAACTCCAAAGAATTAAGAGGGGTTCCCAAACTTTTTCATAAGACTGTATATGCTAAAAATGGTTTGAAAATGAGATTTAAATGTAATCCAGAAATATTGTTTACCTGAATTGTTACTGTTGAATTTATTTACATAGTAATTGAGTATATGAGGATTTATCTTGGGTATTTGTGATTGCAGTGATCCTTATAAGGGAGAACGGCATTGATGGAAATGTCCATATTCAGCAGCAACCTCTTCCTAATCACCTTAATAAGAAAAGCACTGCCAATTACATACACTAGAGATGTTAGCTGGGTTAGGTTCAGGAAAACATGACTTTTCCATTCTTAAATGATACTCACTTGACAGTGCAAATGCTTTCCATCATCAATCTTCTTCCTTCGACTATGGATCTCATAAACAACTGTGTGACATGAACTTAACAGAGCTAATACATTTTCCCAATGCAGATTCCTATAACAAAAAAACAATACGTTCCAATGCAAATATTTTTTTTAAAGGACTTTTATTTCAGTCCCCCCTTTAAATCCCTATCAGTATATACATAACTTGCCTGTATGTTGTTGGAGGGTGCCCAAACATATGGCAGAAGAACATGCAAATGTCTTACTAACAGTGCCATAGTTGGAACTACACCTATGGCCACAGCACTGCAAGGTATCAGTGCCAAACATTGCACCATTGCATCCTGTAATGGATGCTGTACCTGTCTCCCAAGATGGCGTCCAAGATGGCATTACTCCCCACCGCATGGCTCCTGCATCATCTTCTTCCCACTCCCTGATTGGTCGCCTGCAACAGCGCCGGCGTCAGAATGGACGCCGGCGTTCACTGACGCCAGCGCGCCGGAACTGACGCCAGCGCGCCGGAACTGACGCCAGCGCGCCGGAACTGACGCCACTGCGTCGGAACTGACGCCACTGCGTCCAGATTGGCGCGAACCCCTTGCCTATTTAAGGCGGACTTGTTATTGACTCAGTGCCCAATTATAGGTTCCAAGCTATTGCGTTCCTGGGTGTGACTACTGCTTATATTGATATACTGTGTACCGACTCTTGCCTGCCTTCTCGTATTGTTTATCGCTGCCTGTACTGACCCATTTGCCTCTCCCCGACTACGTCTTTGATAAATCCTTCTTGTACTGCGAACCTGGTCTGGTCTCCTCCTTGGTCCTCACTCCAACGGTGCCTTCGGGCCCTTACAGTATAATTGGGCCATGGACCCTCTAGAGGAGACGCAAGCTCGGCCTGACGAATCTGGGTCCGTTGTGGAGCTGACTAACCGCATGCAGGCCTTTGAAGTCCGGCAGTCTCGCTACAACAAAGTCATGGAGGCAATCCTAGAGAAGCTGTCTGTTCTCTCTCCTGCAACTCCTGTTCCTGTCTCGTCTGTACAAGTCCCGCAAGTCTCTGAGCCACGCATTCCTGCACCGCCACTCTACTCTGGTGATCCCGAAGCCTGCAGAGGATTTGTCAACCAATGTCTGATCCAATTCTCTCTGCTTCCTGGACAGTACGTCTCTGAGTGCGCAAAGGTGGGGTATATTATTACCCGTTTGTCTGGAAAGGCTCTAGAGTGGGCATCTCCGTTTTGGGAAAAGAAAGACACCCTGATCTTCGATTCCAAGGCCTTTTTACAGGAGTTCCGCACTGTTTTTGATGCTCCCGGTCGGGCTGCTTCAGCTTCTGCCCGCCTGTTCCAGATTCGGCAAGGTTCCCGTACAGTCCCGGAATATGCTATTGAGTTCCGCACGCTGATGGCTGAAACATCCTGGAACAATGACAGCTACCATGCAGCTTTCTATAATGGTCTGTCGATGCATATTAAAAATGACCTTGTGTCTCGGGACATACCCACTCGATGGGAAAATCTTGTTGCTTTGGCAGAAGTATCAGAATTGATACTCGTCGGAGAGAGCATCTTGCAGAGGTGGGGCGAGCGAAGAAGTTCCTGCCAGTCCTGGCTCCTCACTTCCGGAGGCCTCTTCTCACTCCTTTGGCTCCTGCTTTCCCTCCTCCTCCAGCTAAAGAGGTTTACTTGGGTAAAGTCGATCACTCCCAGTACAGATTTTGATGGGCTCCAAGAAGACTTCCACTCAAGCGTTCCTGGACTCCGGTGCTGCGGGGAATTTCATGGACAAAGCATTTGCAGAAAGTCATTCTTTTCCTCTCCAATCCCTGGCAACACCCCTCCGAGTTCTTGCCATAGATGACCGTCCATTGACATCGGCTATTATCTCTCAATCTACTATAGAACTCTCCTTCAGAGTGGGCACCCTTCATCTAGAGAGACTGTCTTTTCTCTTAATCGACTGCCCTTCAACTCCCATTGTGCTGGGATTGCCCTGGTTGAGTGTCCATAATCCGGTCATTGATTGGTCCTCTGCCCAAATTTCCCGTTGGAGTCCCTTTTGTCAACATAACTGTTTACCCTCCAATTCTCTTATCAAAGTTTCTTCTGTGACTTCGAATCCATCCTTGCCATCTGTCTATCAGGCCTTCGCTGATGTGTTCAATAAGAAGTCGGCTGAAACCTTGCCCCCTCATCGCCCCTATGATTGCCCTGTTGAACTCCTTCCTGGAACCATGCCCCCTCGTGGCCGCACCTATCCGCTTTCTCCTTCCGAAACCTCTGCCATGAAAGATTACATCCAGGAGAATCTTCAGAGAGGTTTCATCCGTCCATCCTCCTCTCCTGCTGGAGCCGGATTCTTCTTTGTGGAGAAAAAAGACGGCGGTTTGAGGCCTTGTATTGATTACAGAGGGTTGAATAAGATAACTTTGAAGAATCGTTACCCTCTCCCTCTCATCTCTGAATTGTTCGACCAGCTCAAGGGGGCCAGTGTATTTACTAAATTAGATCTTCGTGGGGCCTATAATCTTATCCAGATCAGAGAGGGAGACTAGTGGAAGACTGCGTTCAACACTCGAGATGGGCATTACGAGTACTTGGTGATGCCGTTCGGCCTTTGTAATGCTCCTGCAGTCTTCCAGGAGTTTATTAATGATATTTTCCGGGACTTGTTAGGGCAAAGCGTGGTCGTTTATTTGGATGATATCCTCGTTTTTTCCAAGTCACTTAATGAACATCGCTGTCAAGTCCAGGAGGTTCTGTCCCGTCTGAGAAGGAACAATCTCTTTGCTAAATTAGAGAAGTGTTCTTTCGAAGTGTCGTCCATCTCTTTCCTCGGATACATCATCTCCCAGCAAGGCTTCAAGATGGATCCAGCCAAGGTTTCTGCAATCCAAGATTGGCCTCTCCCCACCAGTGTCAAGGCTGTCAAAAGATTCATTGGCTTTGCCAATTACTATAGACAATTTATTAAAGGTTTTTCGTCCAAAATCTCCCCAATCCTGACTCTCATTCGTAAAGGGGGAAGACCTCAGCATTGGCCTCCGTCAGCCTTAGAAGCCTTCAAGAACCTCAAAGAATCCTTCTCTTCTGCCCCAATCCTTAGACACCCTGAACCCCTTCAACCTTTCTTTGTCTAAGTTGATGCCTCGGATGTCGGTGCTGGAGCCATATTATCTCAAAGGTCGTCTGCCGATGGGAAATTACATCCCTGTGCCTTCTTCTCTAAAAAATTCTCTCCTCCTGAACAGAATTATGACGTGGGAAACCGTGAGTTGTTGGCCGTTAAATTGGCTCTTGAAGAATGGAGACACTTACTTGAGGGTTCTGCAGTGCCTGTAACCATCTTTACCGACCATAAAAACTTAGAATATATCCAGTCACTCAAGCGTCTCAATCCCCGACAAGCCAGATGGTCTCTCTTCTTCTCACGCTTCAACTTCATCATTACTTTTCGTCCCGGTTCCAGAAATAAGAAGGCGGATGCCCTCTCCCGAAGCTTTGTTTCTGATGATCCCATTTCTGAAGACCCAGAACCAATATTACCTCCTGCAAAGTTTATTGCCGCATTGTTTCCTTCCTTGGCCTCCAACTTACTGTCTGCCCAATCCTCTGCTCCGGGGGATACTCCTGTGGGTGTGGCCTACGTTCCTCCTGAATTTCGTCATGATATCCTGGTCCAGGCTCATAATTCGAAGCAAGCAGGTCATCCTGGAATCAAGAAAACTACAGAACTCTTATCTCGCCTTGTTTGGTGGCCATCTTTGAGGAAGGACGTTAAAGATTTTGTCTCTTCATGCTCCATCTGTGCTGTTTCTAAGTCTGGACATTCCCCTCCCAAGGGGTTATTGTTGCCCTTACCCATCCCATCCCGGCCATGGACTCATTTGGCGATGGACTTCATTGTGGATCTTCCTGTTTCTTCTGGTTTTACTGTGATTTGGGTGGTAATCGACAGATTCAGCAAAATGGCACATTTTACTCCCCTACGTAAACTTCCTTCTGCTCCAGAACTCTCCAGATTATTCATTGAACATATCTTCAGGCTTCACGGTTTTCCTGCGGAGATCGTCTCTGACCGTGGGTCTCAATTCGTCTCGAAATTCTGGAGGTCCCTTTGTAGTTCCCTTGGTGTTTCCCTTCAGTTTTCTTCAGCCTACCATCCCCAGTCTAATGGAGCAGCAGAAAGAGTCAATCAGGCCCTCGAACAGTTCCTCCGGTGTCATGTGTCTTTATGCCAAGACGATTGGGCTGACCTCCTTCCTTGGGCTGAGTTTGCCCATAATAATGCCTTACACTCTTCCTCTGAAAAGTCTCCTTTTTTCTGTGTTTATGGTATTAATCCTTTGGCTTTTCCTCAGGATCTTCTTCTCACAAATGTTCCTGCTGCCAATGACCAAGCTGCCCACATGATGGCGATCTGGCATGCTACTACTGCTAATCTGGAGAAGAGTTCGTTGGCACAGAAGAAGTTCGCTGACAAGAGAAGAGTTTCCTCCCCTCCTTATGCCCTGGGAGACAAGGTCTGGCTTTCCACTCGGAATATCCGTCTCAAAGTTCCAACACCCAAACTGGGTCCAAAGTTCATCGGCCCCTTTCCTGTCATAGACATCATCAACCCTGTGGCGGTCCGGTTGCAACTCCCTCCCGAGATGCGGATTCCGAATGCCTTCCATGTGTCTCTCTTAAAGCCTGCAAATTCTTCTTCTTCTTCTTTTTCCTCCCCAGCTCCTGTTCTTGTGGATGGTCATCAGGAGTTTGAAGTGCAGAAGATTCTGGACTCTCGATTTTCTAGAGGTTCCCTACAGTACCTTATCGAATGGAGGGGGTTCGGTCCTGAAGAGTGTTCTTGGGTGAGGAGCTCCGATGTTCATGCCCCTCTCCTTGTTCGGAATTTTCACAGACGCTTTCCTTCTAGCCCTGGTCCTGGGGGTCCTGGGGCCCCCCCTAAGGAGGGGGGTACTGTAATGGATGCTGTACCTGTCTCCCAAGATGGCGTCCAAGATGGCATTACTCCCCACCGCATGGCTCCTGCATCATCTTCTTCCCACTCCCTGATTGGTCGCCTGCAACAGCGCCGGCGTCGGAATGGACGCCGGCGTCAGAACGCCGGCGTCACTGACGCCAGCGCACCGGAACTGACGCCAGCGCGCCGGAACTGACGCCAGCGCGCCGGAACTGACGCCACTGCGTCGGAACTGACGCCACTGCGTCCAGATTGGCGCGAACCCCTTGCCTATTTAAGGCGGACTTGTTATTGACTCAGTGCCCAATTATAGGTTCCAAGCTATTGCGTTCCTGGGTGTGACTACTGCTTATATTGATATACTGTGTACCGACTCTTGCCTGCCTTCTCGTATTGTTTATTGCTGCCTGTACTGACCCATTTGCCTGTCCCCCCGACTACGTCTTTGATAAATCCTTCTTGTACTGCGAACCTGGTCTGGTCTCCTCCTTGGTCCTCACTCCAACGGTGCCTTCGGGCCCTTACACATCCATTTTTAACCACC
This sequence comes from Xenopus petersii, assembly GCA_038501925.1. NCBI lineage: Eukaryota > Metazoa > Chordata > Amphibia > Anura > Pipidae > Xenopus > Xenopus petersii. The sequence goes on along the minus strand of CM076681.1, from coordinate 61,653,346 downwards.
TACCCAACTAGGTATACTAGTCTAGGCATCAATCTCCTGAATAGAAATGTAATGTTCTGTTTACATTTAGCAGGCAAAAAGTGTGAGTCCTACATGTCAAGATACTAGCCCCTACCTGTCCTCTTCATTATGGCAGGTATGAATTTGGGCACCCCAAAAAAGATATTATATCAATAATTTTGTATGATATTGGGTTGAATTCATCCGACCCTCGACCTTAACAAGGACCCCAGTCCCTGAACTAACCACACAGCCCCACAGCATGATGGAACCTCCACCAAATTTGACAAACAGATACACTGCCTTTTTTAAATATTTTCCATTGCCCTCCTATTCTGTTGTCAACTAGTGATGGGCGAATGTATTTGCCAAGCGCAAATTCGTGGCAAATTCCCGCGATTCGCTGTGGGGAAATAAATTTGCGAAACCTCTGCGAAAATTTGCCGGCGTCAAAAACAAAAATGGACGCCGGCATCAAAAACGAATTTCACTGGAAATTCATGATTTTTTTGCCAAATCGAAACACCCCAAATTCGTCCATCACTATTACTACGTATCAAACCTAGACTAGTGGACCAGGTGGTGTGGCTAGATGTAAGTTGGCATATGGTAATTGAGAAAAAGCTTCTTATAGTTTTCTACAGGCATAGCTTCAAAACATTAGAGACCTTTTTCTCCTATCTGTTATCTTGTGAAACCTGCAATGAACTCTACAGGGAAGGCTGTGCAGTTGAATCTACTCCCATAAAGAACCCGAATAAACTCAATGAGAAAAACGTATCTTTTTGTTCAATTTCAGATTTCCTCATAGACTTCTAAGTAGCATTAATGTGATTCACCATGGGTTTTCCTTATCTAATTGAATCTGGCCCACAATGAGACATAAAAAAAGATATGACTTTTGATCCATTTACCTATCATCTGTCCCATGCTACACTTTCATCACTTCAATCCTCCTGAATATTAATTATTGCCTAAGCATAATTAAGGAACCAAATATACATTGCATGTGTTTGCAGTATTATTCTTCAGCATGTTAAACAATAAGAATAGCTAGAATTATTTTCTAGCTATATCAGCAGGAAAAATTGATTCTGATTTTATTAAAATAATCTTGTTGTATAGATCTCAGGTTTCCTATCATATAGGTATTTTAATAACATTGCTCATTTTTCCTGCATCTCAGAATGATTGACAGAAATGGCTTTATGTCATGAAAAACAAGACTCGAGGTTAAGATTCTGTTAAAAGTATCACTTTCACAGATAATAGCACTTCCAGTTACATTACTGTAAAAGAGCCGTGCACAGTAGGGAAATAATTTTGCTGATCATCCAACCCAGCTGAGTTTCATTCAGCTCTAAGAACTGGAGGAATTGAAACACTATACTATGGAATGCATTTATTGGAATGCTATTTTTCTAATTCTATGTTACACAAGACAAACAAGTGTGAGCATTAAAAATCCAACAAGAAGCTATATCTAAATTAGGTATTTATGACTTTGTAAGATCTATACATATAGTTAAAAAAAAACTCTAGGTAATTCAGCTCAAATGTAATTCTGTATGCAATATGTATTATATTGATCAGAATGCTGTTCAGGTAATCCATAAGTGCTTGACAGGGGTGCCAACGTTTTAATAAAAAAGGTATAACCAAGTGTCTTAATAGTTCTACAAAATTACTCCTCAGTGGATAAAATACATTCAACATCAATTTTAAAGAAATCTGTTCATTTATCTAGAATATATATAGACAAACTTGATACTGAGTCTCTGTAAATGCTTGTGATGTGTCAGAATAACGTTAATAAATGAAATCTGCATGATGGTTTGTTTTAGTCAAGCATCACCCAGCAATATGTTTTCTTGTATTGATATGAATATTACACCAGCACTTTAAACGTCAGCCGTCTTGTGCACATTTATAATGTTATGTTATTTTCCAGAAAACAATGGGGACGCCTTTGTGGGTTACTATGGTAACCCTTTTTTCATTCCAAGGCTCCACATTATTGCCACTTAAGCTGTGTTTCCCACCTGATGGTTTCCTTGGTATTTGTGTTAGAATAGCATGCAAGGTTGCATGGAGCCTTTCAAGCACAGAAACTAAGCATCCTACACACAATTGTTATAACTGTTCATATACCATGTTTTGTCTATTTTTTTTTAGTGTTTCATAAATATTACTTTTATTACATTTCTATTCGAAAACAAGTGCTTATGTCACATTGCCAAATGCAAATTTGCATATTACAGGTATGGGTTCCATTATCCATAAATATTTTTTCTCTGTAATAATAAAACAGTACCTTGTATTTGATACAAATTAAGATAAAATTGATCCTAATTGAAAGTAAAAACAGCTTGTTGGGTTTATTTAATGTTAACATGACTTTTTAGTAGACTTATAGTATGAAGATCCAAATTACGGAAAGATCTGTTACCTGGAAAATCCCAGGTCCTGAGCATTCTGGATAACATATCCCATACCTGTACATAATACTTAAATATTTTAGTATTTGCAGCTAAACCAAAGAGTTTTCTCTCCAGTGGTTCCAGTATTTGTCCACTTTGGTCAGTACAAAATGTACCGTCTTATTGGATTATGTAACCTTGCCCGAGTTCTGCTAGCTGCTGCTGCTAAAAAAACATTTACAACCTATAACCTTTAAAAGATCAAAAAGTCACTGAAAAAGAGTGAAGAGACAATTTTTATGCCCATTTGCCGGTTAACTAGTATTTTAATACAATAAAAACTGCAAATAAATGAAACAACTAGCAAGTTGGGGTATAATGGTGGTTTAATCAAGCAGTTATCAGTGCATCCTTTTTAAAAAACAATTTAGCTGTGCTTACTCAATGCACTGTAGGGGTATATGAAGGCATTTTTGTTGTATTGGGATTATATCAGCTTAGTTTTATTGGGACAACAAAAGGCTATGTAAGAGTTAATCTTCATTAATTGTTGACATCAGTGTAATTCAATCACCTATTGTTTAACTGGTTAAACCCAGTTTAAATGCTACACTGTAAAAAAAAAAGCTGCATCAGTCACCTCTCCAAAACTAAGACCAGCATGCACAATGGTATAAAGTTTGAAGGCAGTTCATGCTCATAGTTAATCTTTGTGAGCATGCTTTGTGACGGAGCGCTCCCACTGTCCCAGCAATCCCTCCCATCAAGGGGAATGTTTGTGCATGCGCATTTCTTCTGGCACGGCCATATTGATGTCCCCACTATAACTAAGATTGCCGTCACAATAGACATTTTGAAGTACATTCTAGTAGTAGACCATGTAGGAATTTTTTAAAATAAACTTAGTGATCAGTTACAGGCTTAAGGGTATCTTACCATACTAAAGACTTGAGTTAAAGTCTTTCCCAGTCCCATGGGCTTCAGCAAATAGGGGCAAGGGGGGAGGCACTTGTCCCACCCCCCTGAACTTTGCCCTTAGACAAAGCATGTCTGCTGCTGATCCCCGCAGTAATTTTGCCAAATACAACTCTCTGTTGCTGGAATGATCGTTCCCACCTGTATCTTAGTGATTAAATACAGTAGTTGCCTTTATAGCCCCTACTCGGCAACCTCCCTCAAAGTAAAATCTGCCCACATCACATCCCCCTTACCCATACGTCACAGGATACTAAAGCAGAGAGAGAGAGGCTGCTGAACATCCCTTGTTGTTTCCCTTTCCACATTCTTCCCTACTCAGCGTGTATCACCTTACTCTCTTCTCTTAAGCCTGGAAGGACGTTTTTGTGCTTTGAAGAAGGAAAGGTTTATGAAGAAAGCAGACACCACAAACTGGGCTTTCCTAGATTGCTTTAGTAATTATATCTTCTGATACTGTACACTTATATTAGTGCTGATATTATATTACTTTGCCCTTGCTTTGTCTAAGGGCAAAGTTCAGGGGGGTGGGACAAGTGCCTCCCCCCTTGCCCCTATTTGCTGAAGCCCATGGGACTGGGAAAGACTTTAACTCAAGTCTTTAGTATGGTAAGATACCCTTAAGCCTGTAACTGATCACTAAGTTTATTTTAAAAAATTCCTACATGGTCTACTACTAGAATGTACTTCAAAATGCAGGGTCAGAGGCTGCTGGGTTCAGTTAGATTCACTGGGGAGTCTGCTGATGGAATGACTGGGTAGTGCTACTGCAGTTGGACAGGTTTGTAATGACCACATTATCTGTAACAATATCTTTCTTTTTTGTCAACCATATTTTTTTATTGGTTTTAAATCACAATACATGACAGCATAAGACAAAACATGCCTCAGGATGATAATGCAAAGGATACAAAAGTGAGTCCCAATGTGACATTCTGCGACAAAATAGCAAAAGATACACAGTGCAACAGTTACATCCCCATAAATAGATGCCACCAAGGAAGGGGAGCATCACATTCCCACGAACCTCCAATATAACCCCAGAAATGCAAGACACGCAAAAATAATATATACATGGAAACTATACTTTTACACAATGAGCGAGTATGCAAAAGGAAGGACAAGAGAAGAACCCCATACTGTAATCGCAGGGAGACACCGCACCCCACCCACAGGGATCCATGGTTTACCGTGGAATTTGGTCATGATAAGAATCCCAAAGATACCAGTCCTCCAGAAAGGACATTGAGTTATCATGTAACAGAGCGGTTAAGTATTCCATTGTCCGTATTTGCTGTATTTTGTTCACTGAGCCGCAATCAAGCATCGTGTACCCATCAAAATATTCCGAGCGACTTTTTGAATACGTTTGCCAATATTCTCAAGCGGCAGCCCTAATAGATGAGTCAGAGGATCTTTCACTATTGTTAAGCAAGTGATCCTTGACAAAATATCTGTCCTTGTGTCCCATAGTGGTGTTATAATTGGGCAAGTCCAATAAATATGGAATAGTGTAGCCGGGCTCCGATGACAGCGCCAACAATTAGCTGAGACGTCTGGGAAAAGTTTATGCAACAAAGCAGGGGTATGGTACCACTCAAATAAAATTTTATATATATTCTCCTTCATGGTGGTACATATTGAGGATTTAGTCGCATTGTCCCAAATTTTCCCCCATTGTTCTATGGAGATAGGAGTGCCTATTTCAGATTCCCAATGGATCATGTAGGGGTGCAGTGTCTCCTCCACTTGCCGCTCATTAAGAACATTATATAAAGTCGAAATCAGTTTTTTTCTCGTTAACAATATCTTTCTATGTACCAACTGTTGTGTTCTGTGCCCAAGGAAGCCATTACTGCCAGAAGGTTTCAAACATATGAAACAATGGACAGAAAATATGAGAAAGTGTGTTACTGGCTCCTCAGTCTGCACTGATTTCTAAAACTTGATGTATTATGAATTATGATTCAGATTAACCCCTCCACTGCTGTGAGTATTATGAGTATTATAAGGCAGATTGCTTTTACTACATCTTACAATGCCCCTATGATCTCAATAGCAGTAAAAAGATAAAGATACATAATGTGTGATGCTGAGTTCTGCTTTTGAAGTTTAACATTACCTAGAGATACCCCAGACATTGACACAGCAGCACAAACTGTAATTGTCTCTTTAAACAATGAACCCTAGTAAACTAAGCTGCGAGTGACTTATGTGACTTATGGGCTTTGCCTTTAAAATGATTTCCTTCAAACTTGACACCTAGTTTTTTTATGCCTTCCCCCCCAGGAAAAATTTCTGCAGGCGCCAATGCCCAGTCCTTTATTTTTATTTATTGAACAGATAGCATTTTGATTAGAAAGAAAAATGATACAGGTCACTATCTATTGGTGTGCATGGCATTGCCCTAAACAGTAAATCCTTATTTTGTTGTAAGCATGTAAGAAAAGGTTAAAGAGCTACATACGCAAATACATTTAAATTTCCTTTTGACTTGTAGTACATAATGGAGCTTATTTATAAACAATGGACAAATTTGCACCTGGGCAGTAACCCATAGCAACAAATCAGTGATTAGCTGTTTTCAGACATCCATAGGCTGAACAGTGAAAACTGATTGGTTACTGCCCAGGTGCAAATTTGCCCAGTGTTTATAATTAAGCCTCAGTATCTCTAGGTAAAAGGCTAACAAGACCACTGATCCATTTAGTAATGTTGTATACCAAAAATTATTATGTGTCTTACATTAACTACTTAATAAGTTGGAGGAAGCTATTTCCATGGTAACAGAACTTTTCTGTCAAAGGAAGAAAGGAAATTGTGCGGATGTTCTGTTAAAAATAGATGTTCATTCTGCTTTCATATTTCTGCAGAGGATTTTTGGATGAACAACTTGACAACTAAGATATGCAAATATCTTTTCCAAGAATTGTCTTTTAATGAATCATGGATTTGTAGTGTAATTTGATGAGGGTTGTGTCTATTTGACACATTTGTAAATTAATTAGTCCTTGTGGTTAGACATTAGTGAACTTTGATAATATAATATCAGCACTAATATAAGTGTACAGTATCAGAAGATATAATTACTAAAGCAATCTAGGAAAGCCCAGTTTGTGGTGTCTGCTTTCTTCATAAACCTTTCCTTCTTCAAAGCACAAAAACGTCCTTCCAGGCTTAAGAGAAGAGAGTAAGGTGATATGGTTAAGTGGCAAACATGTGAAGAAGTTTAAAAAGTACAAAGGTAAAGTAGCAAGTAAAGTGCAATAAAACAAAAAAGGAGGAAAAGGGAAAACACAATAACATTATACAACTATAGCAAAAATGAAAGAGACAATAAAGGACACCTTACCACCTGTGAGGGGAATACTTATTGGAATTGCATTGGACTAATTGTGGCCGAGGCATGGTACAAATAGCTATTCAGACTAAGCAGACATTTCTGCTCTGGTTTCAGAAGAATGAACTAAATGTGTATCCCTATTACACACAAATGAGTGAACACACATAAAAATTACAATGGTTACCAGTAGATACAGAAGTACAGAAGTATAAAAAGTGACAAAAGCAAACAAAGATACAATTTCATTTTATATTAATATACATACATATATTCATATATATTTTATATTCATGATATTCATATCATGTATGTTCATGCAAAGCAGAATGGTAAATAAATATTATTGAAGTCATGAAAATGGATTCAATATTATCTTTGCAGTGGATCAGCGAGTCTCCTTCACTACCTTCAACACCAAAAAAAGTCACATACCAGCTAAGGACACTTCTTCAATGGAATAAGTGTCCTTAGCTGGTATGTGCCATTTTTTGTTTGCAGGTTTTCTTCTGTTTGTTGCCTGCACATGGAATACCTTTAATTCCCTATAAACTGTAGGTATAAACACCTTGTGGCAGTCTGCCGTATTCCTTTGTGGCCTCCGGCATATGGATTAACTCATTATATGACTGATACTCTACGGATGCATGTTGCATGCATGTTAACATCATGCAACATCATGTAACTAGTGATGGGCGAATTTGTCCCATTTCGATTAGCCACGAATCTCGCAAATTTCCCGAAACTGGCGAAAAAATTGAGAAACTCAGATTCCTTTGCCGGCATCACAAAAAAAACGACGCTGGTGAATTTTCGCTAGTAAATTTCATGAATTTATTATTCGCCCATCACTACATGTAACGTGTTTCTGAGCTACTGTTTACGTACAGAATTGGTGTAACAGAATTACACATTTCTTTTTGCACTGTGAATGTCCGTAAAAAAATAAATAAATCACTAATTGTGAATATTGATGGGCACAACATGTGTTTGAGTTATGCCACAACTTTAATGTTTAATGAAAATATTTGCAAAATTTTGCAAATTTAAATTACTATCAACGCTATTTTCTTACACAATAACCTTGAACATTAGGTGCACAAACACCCATGTCATTTGGGAAAATGTACAATATGTGCAGTGCGAATATACATAAGAAGGGCACAGCTGAACAATATTGTAGCGTTCAGGAAAAAAAAAAACATGGGCAATACAACCAATTGCACATAAATAAGCGATGTGCAAACTTTATAAATGACCCCCACTGTATCAAAATGGCAAATAAAGGCCATTTTCGATTTCCTTGTCAACAGTTTGTTTAACATCATTATTTTTGGCCCACGTTGGTAAATTGTACAGATATCTCTGTTCAGTTCTTGATGTACTGAGGAAAATGAGATTTGATTAGAGTGTTTGTTTTTTGTTTATAGAGACTATGAAACTGAATATTATGATTTATATGATTAAATAAGCTGGCACCACTGCTTGATGTACTGAATAGGGATAGAAACAAATGCATACAGGATCTAGTTTGGTAAGTGCAGGAATGTGTTTAGCAATTAAATATTTCTGCAGACAGAAGCACCTGGCAATATTTACATTTTTAGCCACACTGACCTAATACACAATTCTATTTATTCATGTTTCCTGCTTCTGGAAATAAACTGAGCTGGTATATTTAGTCTATGATTAAAAATGGAACATATTTGAATCAACCTGCAACACTAAATGAATGTGCTGTGCTAGATTTTGTTACTTGTATACATTATTGTATGATGATGTGTGTTAATATTGCTTGCTTTACTTTCCGGGCAGTCTTTCTTGGAACAAGGTTAAACATAAAAAAGTAAATAAAAGTCTAGTTTACATTAAAGGTTACAATAGGTTAAACATTTTTGTTTTTATAGCTAGCACTTTACAGTATTTATAAATCACTGTAAATGAAGTTCCTTTGTCAGAAAAACATTATGCTCTGCTTTTCACCTCTACAGAATAAACAGGAAAATATACAAGGTTACTACCAGCCTAAGGGTTTTGTTCTGTTATACGCATACAATACTGTACATACTTCAGTAAAGCTGGATAGTCTTGTGAACTAACTGTTGACAGGACAAATGTGTTTATCAGTTCATCATGTATTCTGCACACAACTCTTGCAGCACAAGAATGTTGGTTTGCTTTGTCTGGTGCTTAGAAACCCACAATATACAGTCATATGAAAAAGTTTGGGAACCCCTCTCAGCCTGCATAATAATTTACTCCACTTTCAACAAAAATGATAACAGTGGTGTCTTTCATTTCCCAGGAACATCTGAGTAGAGATGGCGCGAACTGTTCGCCGGCGAACTTGTTCGCGCGAACATCGGGTGTTCGCGCTCGCCGGAAGTTCGCGAACGTCGCGCGACGTTCGCCATTTTGGGTTCGCCATTGTTGGCGCTTTTTTTTGCCCTCTCACCCCAGACCAGCAGGTACATGGCAGCCAATCAGGAAGCTCTCCCCTGGACCACTCCCCTTCCCTATAAAAACCGAAGCCCTGCAGCGTTTTTTTCACTCTGCCTGTGTGTGCTGAAGAGATAGTGTAGGGAGAGAGCTGCTGCCTGTTAGTGATTTCAGGGACAGTTGAAAGTTTGCTGGCTAGTAATCGTGTTGATACTGCTCTGTTATTGGAGGGACAGAAGTCTGCAGGGGTTTGAGGGACATTTAAGCTTAGGTAGCTTTGCTGGCTAGTAATCTACCTTCTACTGCAGTGCTCTGTATGTAGCTGCAGTGGGCAGCTGTCCTGCTTCTGATCTCATCTGCTGACTGCTGCAATAACAGTAGTCCTTGTAAGGACTGCTTTTATTTATTTTTTTGTTCCAATACAGAGCAGTATCAAGCAGATTACTAGCCAGCAAACTTACTATCATCTGTCCCTGAAATCACTAACAGCTCTCCCCCTACACTATCTCTTCCAAGCACACACAGGCAGATTTTTCAGATACATTTTTGCCCTTGATCCCCCTCTGGCATGCCACTGTCCAGGTCGTTGCACCCTTTAAACAACTTTAAAATCATTTTTCTGGCCAGAAATGTCTTTTTTAGATGTTAAAGTTCGCCTTCCCATTGAAGTCTATGGGTTTCGCGAACCGTTCGCGAACCGCTCGCATTTTTGCGCAAGTTCGCGAATATGTTCGCGAACTTTTTTTCCGACGTTCGCTACATCCCTACATCTGAGTACTGGGGTGTTTTCAGAACAAAGATTTTTAGTGAAGCAGTATTCAGTTGTATGAAATTAAATCAAATATGAAAAACTGGCTGTGCAATCATTTGGGTACCCTTGTAATTTTACTAATTTGAATGCATGTAACTGATCAATACTGATTACTGGCAAAACTAAATTGGTTAGAATGCGCATGCGCGAAGCTGAACAGGCAAGATGTGTCTGTGAGTAGCTCCGCACCCGTACTGCATCTTTAGCAATAAAAAGCACATCAAACTGCTTTTTTACTCATTCCGCTGTGAGATATAAGATACCAAACCTGAGACGACGGGAGAGATGGGCCCTCCGACAACAAAGAAAGGCCAACAGGCACGAACGCCACCAATGTTTCAGCGCGATCAACTGAAGGCGTGCAGCCGCCATCTTCAAACGCCCGCGCTGAGCGGGAGCAAAGTCAGGAACGGCAGCTCCATACGGAGGAGGTGCAAGCAGCCCTCCAGGCCGTGCAAGAAATCTTTAAAACAGAACTAGCGGTGGCGGTGACAGATTTTACACGCCAGATTAAGGATTTGGGAGAAAGGGTGGATAGCTTGGAGCGGTGGTCAGACTCCTGCGCAGCAGCATTAAGGGACGACCAGAAGCAGCTGAATGAACACCAACAACAGATCCTTCAGCTTGAAAATAAACTGGAAGATCTGGAGAATAGAATGAGAAGGGGAAACCTGAGAGTACGAAATGTACCAGAAGCGGTAACAGACCCCTCGGAGATGATTAAGGGGGTACTACGCAAGCTGCTACCAGACCTACCCGATGAACATCTACATATAGAGAGAATACACCGAGCCCTGGGGCGTCCACGAGACCCTAATTTGGCCAGAGATATCATATTGAAGCTGCACTATGTGGAGGTTAGAGACTTGGTTCTGCGAGCCACGAGGTCGGTGAGTAGAGAAGTGCTACCCCACCAGATGCAATTTTATGCTGATCTAGCCCCAGTAACTTTACAGAAATGTAGGCTGATGAAACCTGTTACAATGATACTGCAAAATAGAAATGTGAAATACAAATGGGGATTCCCCTTCTCCCTGCAGTTTATTTGGGGTGGCCAACAGTATTCAATACAGACACCAGCAGAGGGATTGGCACTTTTGGAAGGGAGTGGAAGGGCCCCCCTACAGGAAAATGACCCAGTACCAGAAAGGTCACGTCCAGATCCAGAGTGGTCACAAGTTTCAGCCTCTAAACAGTTAAAACGTCCTGCTCCACATTCACCTTTAAGAGAACAGAGATCAGCACGATCAAGGACTACTATAGAAGTAAATCACCCAAAATAATGCTGGACTATATGTAAAGGGTATTAAGATGTATATATGCTACACAGTCTGATGCTATACTGAGAGTTCCTTTTTTCTCTCATCCCTTCCCCCCCCTTTTTTTTTTTTTTTTTTTTTTTTTGTTTGTTTAATGCTTGCAAGATAACATAGCAACCATTTGATTGACCTGGCTAGCTTAAGTATAGTGATTGGTGTGCATCTATGCTGATCTTAAGATTCAGACTTTAAATAGTTAAAATGTCTTGTTTCTTTTTTTTTCTCCTAGGGGGTAAAGATTATTATTATTGGGGACCAACAAGGATGCAGAGCACTTAAAATAATGCTAGACTTTATGGAAACTGCAATAGCATGTATTTACATAATTTGATATTATGCTGAGAATTTTTTTTTTTTTCCTTTTTCTTGCGGTTTGACAAAGTAAGCCGTTTGACAACTATGCAGAAAACGGGATTTTGCTCATTCAATAGAAGTACCACCACTATGCCCTCCCATGTGGAGAAGGACATAGAAGTGGAATGCCAACAAAGGGTACTTAGAAATGGCGTTCAGCCAAGAGGTTTTTTTGTAAACCTAAAGTATTGTCTTTTGTTTTTTCTTGTTGTCTTAAATGTTTTGTTTTTTTTAGTAGTTTTTTCTTTTATTGTTATTGTGTTTAGGCGGTTGGGTGACCAGGGACAAGATGTTGCGACATTAAAGTTTTTAAGTAGAAGAGTGTCCTATATATAGGATGTCAATCAAAATAATTTCACATAATGCCCAGGGACTAAATTCTCCAAGTAAGCGCAGGGTAGCATTCCAGATGTACCAACGTCTCTCTCCAGATATAATATGTCTACAAGAGACACATTTTACGAAACGATCATTTCCTAAATTTTTCCATAAGGATTATGGGACGTACTACCTGTCCTCAGTAGAGATGGCGCGAACTGTTCGCCGGCGAACTTGTTCGCGCGAACATCGGGTGTTCGCGCTCGCCGGAAGTTCGCGAACGTCGCGCGACGTTCGCCATTTTGGGTTCGCCATTGTTGGCGCTTTTTTTTGCCCTCTCACCCCAGACCAGCAGGTACATGGCAGCCAATCAGGAAGCTCTCCCCTGGACCACTCCCCTTCCCTATAAAAACCGAAGCCCTGCAGCGTTTTTTTCACTCTGCCTGTGTGTGCTGAAGAGATAGTGTAGGGAGAGAGCTGCTGCCTGTTAGTGATTTCAGGGACAGTTGAAAGTTTGCTGGCTAGTAATCGTTTTGATACTGCTCTGTTATTGGAGGGACAGAAGTCTGCAGGGGTTTGAGGGACATTTAAGCTTAGGTAGCTTTGCTGGCTAGTAATCTACCTTCTACTGCAGTGCTCTGTATGTAGCTGCAGTGGGCAGCTGTCCTGCTTCTGATCTCATCTGCTGACTGCTGCAATAACAGTAGTCCTTGTAAGGACTGCTTTTATTTATTTTTTTGTTCCAATACAGAGCAGTATCAAGCAGATTACTAGCCAGCAAACTTACTATCATCTGTCCCTGAAATCACTAACAGCTCTCCCCCTACACTATCTCTTCCAAGCACACACAGGCAGATTTTTCAGATACATTTTTGCCCTTGATCCCCCTCTGGCATGCCACTGTCCAGGTCGTTGCACCCTTTAAACAACTTTAAAATCATTTTTCTGGCCAGAAATGTCTTTTTTAGATGTTAAAGTTCGCCTTCCCATTGAAGTCTATGGGGTTCGCGAACCGTTCGCGAACCGCTCGCATTTTTGCGCAAGTTCGCGAATATGTTCGCGAACTTTTTTTCCGACGTTCGCTACATCCCTAGTCCTCAGATGTAAGCAAGCATAGCGGAGTTGCAATCTTTTTTAATAGACGATTTCCATTCGTAACTTCCGAAATTAAGATTGATGGTAAGGGCCGATATATAGTGATTCAGGGGACATTGTATGATAAGACGTATATGATTCTGAATACCTATGCACCGGTAGAGTCTCCTTTTGCCTTTTTAGAAACTATGGCTGAACAATTATCGGATTCCCTCGTTGAAAGAGTAATTTGGGCTGGGGACTTTAACCTCCCATTTAATTATATGCTCGATAGATCCTCCCCCACCTCAACAGCTGGAAATAAAAGAAATACGCAGAAGGTTAATAAATTCCTGCGGGACTATGAATTATGTGACACATGGAGAGAGGTAAATGGAGATAAAAGAGATTATACATTTTACTCCCATCCCCATAATAGTTACTCGAGAATTGATTATATTCTGATAAAATCTTCGGATGCAGGGGCATTGTTGGAATCTAAACATCTTCAATGTGCTTGGTCAGATCACAATATCGTAATGTCTGTTCTGGACCTGCAAGCTCCTGCTCTAATACGCCCAATGTGGAAACTAAATGAGGGTTTGTTAGCGGACCCTGAATGTGTCTCGTATATTATACAGGAATCTGAAATGTTCTTTAAAGAGAACTGTAAAGCAGATGTGTCCCCAGTGTGGATATGGGCGGCCTACAAAGCTTTTATTAGAGGTTCTTTAATTAAGTATGCCTCTAAGAAGAAAAAAGAGAGGGCGCAATTACAACATAGGTTGGAGGTGGAGCTTGCGGGTCTAGAGCAGACTAATAGACAACAGTTTACAGTAAGCAGAAGAAAATTGATTGAAGAGGTGAGGCAGAAATTAAGGGCATGCCAGTTAGAAGGAGCTGAAAGGGCTATTAGGAGGACAAATTTTACATTCTATAAGTTTGCAAATAAGCCGGGGAAAATGATGGCCAACTTGTTGAGGGCGGGCCAGCGTAGACCGGCCATCAGCAAAATTATGCTGGAAAACAGTCGAATTACATCGAACCCGGATAAAATAGCAGGAATATTTGCAACTTATTATGAGCATTTATACTCACAAAGGGGGGGGAGAAAACCCAGACCCAATTTATACCTTTCTAAATAAATACGGCCCAAGTCCATGTACCCAGGAAATTAAAGAAGTCATTAAATCTTTAAAGGTTGGCAAGGCCCCAGGGCCGGACGGGTTTTCATCTTTATTTTATAAAAAAATTCCAAGAACAGATAAACCCGCACTAATGCAATTTATATCAGCATATAGCAAAAGGGAATTGTATCCCTCCAGAGATGAATGAAGCAAAGATATCGGTTATACCTAAAGCAAATAAAGATATGTTAACTTCAAAGAACTATAGACCGATATCATTGCTTGTGGATGTCAAGATTCTGGCTTCAATATTGGTTTCCAGATTGAACAAAATCCTGACCAATATTATACATAAAGATCAAATAGGTTTTATGCCAGGTAGGCAGGCGCCTGACAATATACGGAAAATTATCAATCTGACAACATATGCAAATAGATCAAAAACACCTCTATGCTTGCTTACATTTGACATTGAGAAAGCATTTGATACACTTAGTTGGCAATATCTGTTCAGAATTCTAGAAAGGTTAAAGGTTGGTCCCACATTAATTAACACCCTTAATGTGTATTACAATCTCCCTATTGCTAAATTGAATCTCCCTGTCACTACTCCACCGGTAGCTATTCCGATACAACGTGGGACAAGGCAGGGTTGTCCGCTATCTCCGGCATTTTTTGCCTTAGCTATGGAGCCATTGGCAAGGGCTATTAGAGAGAATGAGAACATTAAGGGTGTGAATGTGAGGGATAAGGAATATGAATTGTCATTATTTGCTGACGACTTAATAGTACACTTGACTAAACCTTTGACATCCTTACCGAACTTAATGGAAACTTTGAGCACTTTTGCGAAAATATCAGGACTTACTATAAATACAGAGAAATCTGAAATGCTTCCCTGTAACATTCCTGGACATGTTCTGAAATTGATTGAACTCAATTTTGGATTTAAGACCTCCGACTCCCTACAATATTTAGGAGTGAAATTGACCAATAGTTTACCCTCTCTTTATAAAATTAACTATAGCCCCATGTTCAGAACTTTGAGACAGATCTTGCAACAATGGGATAAACATCAACTGTCTTGGACCGGAAGGATACAATGTATCAAGATGGTACTGGTTCCAAAAATTTTATACTTGTTTCGATAGCTACCAATAAGAGTTCCATTAAAGGAGCTACACTCGTTTCAAACCAATATAAATAGTTTTATTTGGCAGAATAAACACCCTCATATATCAAAGCAAATTCTATATATGCATAAAAAAAATGGGGGGCTTTCAGCACCTAATATTGTAAAGTACTACCAGGCAGCCAGGATAGCCCAATGGGTTCCTGCACATGCCGGAACATTAGCACCCCTGTGGGTACAGAAGTTTTGGCAATCATTCGCCAAAAAATATGGTTTTGTTTCCTCACCTTCACTTTTAAGCCCACTGATAGATAACCACGAGTTCCCTCCAGGAATGTCTAGGAAACTTTTTGAGTGGTGGGTAGATAAGGGTATCACCACTTTATTTTCTTTAACTCGGAAAGCGAAACCGCTTACACTGACACAAATTAAAGACACTTATTCACTTCCCCCTCAGGAATTATTTAGAGCTATGCAGTTGCTACACTATGTAAATAGACAAGTAATAATGTGTGAGCACAAAATTTTCACAGCTTCATGTTTTGAGTCAATATGTATTAAAACCCCACTTGCACCAGGAGCTCTTAGTTTAACTTATAGAATGCTTAATCAATCATCACCAAGTAAAAGGAAACATCCATATATGGTTAAATGGGAAAAAGACCTCAATGCATCACTTACAATGCAACAGTGGTCTTATTGTAGTTTGGCAGCGAACCAGGGAAATGCATGTGTAGCGGTCAAAGAAACTTCAATTAAAATTTTACATAGAACATATTTGGTACCGGCCAGATTACATAAGATATACCCTACTTGTGAACCTTGTTGTTTTAGGGGTTGTAAGGACAAGGGGACTATGGTCCATATATGGTGGGAATGCGAAATTGTATCGCGATACTGGGACTCAGTGGTCAAATTGCTCTCAAATGTATTACATACAAAATTTAGGAAAGACCCTACGGTTATGTTATTAGGAAATAAACCAAAATACTTGACAAAGTCAGCTTATAAACTTAGCCAATATATACTTATGGCCGCCAGACTGATCATAGCCAGTAATTGGAAAAAGAAAGTGATCCCTTTAAGATCCCTGAAAGCAAAGATAATCTATATAGCAACCAATGAAAAACTTAACTATAGGTTGCAGAATTATATGGGACCATATGATAAAATATGGATGCCCTGGCTGATCTATGAAAAGGATCCCCTATTGTCTTCAGTGTTACATATTTAAAGGGAGAAGAGGAAATAAGGGATAATGGAGAGAGTTTGAAACAGAGAAGGGAAGAGGGGAACCCAACCGCCAATTAGGGGGAATGAATATTTTCTGTTTTGTGAATATTTTCTTTTTTTTTTTTTTCTTGTAATAAATGAATCTAAATGTTAAGCGAAAGATTAAGAGTAGTATCAAATATTGTCTCGAAATAGTTATATATATTTGGACATGGTATATTAAGCTGTGAATTTTCTTTTTCTCTTTTTGTTTTAAAAAAAAAAATTAAAAAAATAAAATGAAAAAGCTCAATGTGGAAAAAAAAAACTAAATTGGTTAGATTAGCATGTTAAGCCTTGAACTTCATAGGCAGGTGTGTCAAATCATAAGAAAAGGTATTTAAGGTGGCCAATTATAAGTTGTGCTTTTGTTTGACTCTCCTCTGAAGAGTTACAACATGGGATCCTCAAAGCAACTCTCAAATGATCTGAAAACAAAGATTGTCTAGTATCATATTTAGAGGAAGGCTACAAAAAGCTATCTCTATCAATTAAACTGTCAGTTTCAACTGTAAGGAATGTAATCAGGAAATGGAATGCCACAGGCATAGTTGCTGTAAAACCCAGGTCTGACAGTCCAAGAAAAATACAGGAGCGGCATATGAGGAGGATTGTGAGAATGGTTGCAGACAAGTCAAAGATCACCTCTTAAGACCTGCAAGAACATCTTGCTGCAGATGGTGTATCTATCTGTACAACGTTCTACAATTCAGCGCAATTTGCAGATGTATGGCAGAGTGATGAGAAAAAAGCCCTTTCTGCACCCACACCACAAACAGAGTCAAAGTGCTTTGGACTGATGAGACACATGTTTAGTTATTTTTTCATAACCAAAAGAGTTTTGCATGGCAGAAGAACACCGCATTCCAAGAAAAACACCTGCTACCTACTGTCAAATTTGGTGGAGGTTCCATCATGTTGTGGGGCTGTGTGGCTAGTTCAGGGACTGGGGCCCTTGTCAAAGTCGAGGGTCAGATGAATTCAACACAACATCAACAAATTCTTCAGGATAATGTTCAAGCATCAGTCACAAAGTTGAAGTTATGCAGGGGTTGGATATTCCAACAAGACAATGACCCTAAACACACTTTGAAATCTACTAAGGCATTTATGCAGAGGGAGAAGTACAGTATTCTGGAATCGCCGTCACAGTCCCCTGACTTGAATATCATCGAAAATCTGTGGGATGATTTGAAGCAGGCTGTCCATGCTCAGGAGCCATCAAATATAAATGAACTGGAGAGATTTTCTATCAACGAATGGTCAAAAATACAGCCATCCAGAATCCAGACACTCATCATAGGCTATAGGAGGCATCTAGAGGCTGTTACATTTGCAAAAGGAGGCTCAACTAAGTATTGATCTAATATCTCTGTGGGGTGCAAAAAATTAATGCGCCTTTCTAATTTTGTAATGATGCATATTGCATATTTTATGTTAATCCAATAAAC
Organism: Xenopus petersii; assembly: GCA_038501925.1. Taxonomy (NCBI): domain Eukaryota; kingdom Metazoa; phylum Chordata; class Amphibia; order Anura; family Pipidae; genus Xenopus; species Xenopus petersii. The sequence continues at coordinate 61,635,314 of CM076681.1, read as the reverse complement.
TTTATGTCACTCCTGAAATACTACTGTTTTCATTAGGCATGTTATATATTAAAAGGAAGTTGCTACTTTGAAAGCTCAGCCAATGATAAACAAAACTCCAAAGAATTAAGAGGGGTTCTCAATTTTTTTTCATGTGACTGTATAGTTTAAGATTCCACATTATGCTAATACATTTTGTATGCATATATGGCAAAACGTATTTTGCATAGTGCTGCAAACCAAGGACACATCTTGTTTGTAACAATTTAGAAAAGGACAGTGAAATAATGGAATAACAGAAAAATCAAGTCAATATCAGATACAGTTCTAGAACCAGTAATCCTGAATGCTTGGGACCTGGAAACATGGATCTCTCTTTTCTGTACACACCGACGGTCATGCTTCTGAAATTTCTCCCAGACATGGTAACCTCCCGCTCGGAGAAAATACAGCAATCTATACAGCAAGAGGCTGTCCCTCTAAATTTATTACCATCTGCACTCTCTGGATAATACAAAATGAATCCTACACCAAGAGGAAACAAAATACACCCCAATCCCCACTTGATTGGCTAACGAACAGGACTAAAATAGGTTTTTCAAATACACAAGCATATTCGCGCACAGGAACTGTGAAAGGCTAACATTTAGAAAAGAACTTATATTACTGGAGTACTTGGTTGACTAAGGTATAACTGCAGACTGCTCTACAAGTACCACGAGTATTGTGTCCACACACAATTGCTATCCTCTCCCCCTACTATAAACCCTTCTTCAATCTTTCACTTATCTTTCCTTCCTCTTTATCAAACCTCTCTCTTCCTCTAATTGTTTTCCCCAGGGGTTAAATCTGTTAAACGTCCAGTGCAATGTGAATGTAAACCTATAAACTATGATTGAGTAAAATTCCAATGTAGTAACTTTGTGCTGGAAAATTAACAAACGTTAAAAAAAAGCATTCATTGTATGTACTGTTTTTGCATTACAGAAGAAAGGGAAATGAATGAGTCTATGGGAGATGCCTTCCCATACTTTCAGGATAATGGGTTTCCATACTTAGTAGTAGAATACTTACAGGGGTTACTTATTAGAATCCTAAAACATTCTCTTTATTTTAGTAAAACCACTTCGACCAAATCCCATCCACATTTTTACCTTATTAATTAAGAAATGAACTTGAAAAAATCTGGTGCAGGAAAAGACTTGCTAAAATTGTGTAAAAAAATCTGAATTGTATGATTTTTTCAGATTTGACACCCAAAACCATGAAAACTATGATGAAACCAAGAGCAGATCATTTTCCAACAGTGAAAGGGACATCTGCCATTGACTTCTATATGACTTTGGCAGGTTTGAGATGGGAGTACTTTTTTTATTCGGACTTTTAGCAGTCTCTGGGTTTAATAAATCTCAAAGAAATTGTGTTTCTCCTTTAAAACTCTGACCAGAAAGAATTGAGTAAATAACACCCTAAAGAATGACTTCTTGTTCAACATAACTTCAATGAATATAGCTTTATAATTTGGCTATCAATATTCAACCCTCTCCCATATTTATCTACCTTACAAAGAGCAATATAAGGTAACTTAATTTTCCCTGTTTGCCTTCTTTAGCACAAATAATAACAAAACACGTTTTGTGATTAAAACAATAAGCAAAATGTATATTGAGCAGAATATATAAAATGGCCACAGCATTTATTCACATTTTATCAAATAAATAGGACCTTGACAGCCTCACCCCAAGGCAATATTCTAAACCATGAATTCTATAAGAGATTGCTATTATGCTTTGCCATTACTCACTTGAGATCAGCACTATGTCATTATATCCACCACTATTAGGCTGCCTCTACCTACAGAGAGGATGGCTCCCCAAACTTTGCTACCAGAAGGAACTGCATCTCCCACCATGAGAGAAGTTCAGTAGCCCTGCTGCCGGTTTTGAATTTGCATTGTCTTGATGATCGGAAATCCAAGCAGGCTGCCTCCTAGCACAAGCAGTAGTAGCGTCTGTATCAATCAACCCACAGTCACAGGAGAGAGCCTCCTTACTCCCTCTTCTAAATGTACCTGTGCAGTACTCTGGCAAGGTCCTTCTGCTGCTGTGACAAATAAAACTTTAAATGCATTATCATATACCTAGGGGTATATTTATCAAGGGTCGAATTTTGAATTGAAAAAACTTCGAAATTCGAATTCAAAAAGACCAACCAAAATTAAGTCAAAGTTTTTTTGGCCCTTACTGTTTTGATTCAGAGCAAGCCAAAAAAACTCAGCCTGAAGCCACTGCCAATTCTGCCTTTAAGAGGGAAACATTCCTTCCTGACCCCAATGGCAATTGGAAACATTCCCTGGATCAAACATTTGGGGGCCAATTCATTAACTTCGAGTGAAGGATTAGAAGAAAAAAAACTTCGAATTTCGAAGTGTTTTTTTGGGCACTTCGACCATCGAATGGGCTATTTCACTACGACTTCGACTGCGAATCGAAGGATTCAAACTAAAAAATGTTCGACTATTCGACCATTCGAAAGTCGAAGTACTGTCTCTTTAAGAAAAAACTTCGACCCCCTAGTTCGCCACCTAAAAGCTACCGAACCCAATGTTAGCCTATGGGGAAGGTCCCCATAGGCTTGGCTAAGTTTTTTTGGTCGAAGGATACTCCTTCGATCGTTGGATTAAAATCCTTTGAATCGTTCGATTCAAAGGATTTAATCGTTCGATCGAACGATTATTCCTTCGATATTTCAATCGAAGTATTTGCAAAAATCCTTCGACTTCGATATTCGAAGTCGAAGGATTTTCATTCCCAGTCGAATATCGAGGGTTAATTAACCCTCGATATTCGACCCTTGATGAATTTGCCCCTTGATGTTCATTTAACATGAATAATACCATGCGGACTTATGTTTATACTGTATAACGATACAGAAACCACAATATAACAGTGAATTCAGGAAAACGTCCACATTCAATTATCAATAGATACAATGAGAACATAAAGAAGAAAACTCCTGACATTTTAGAAAAATATGCAAAAAGCAGGAGGGTAGGTGGGATGTTTCTACCTGCTCAGAAGGTAAGGAAGTGAACTACTTCTACCCCTGACATCACATCCCTCCCCTTCTCCACTCACAGCTCAGATTCCCCCTGCTTTAACTCCTTCTCACCCAATAACAGCTGATTTTGTCAGTCGTTTAACATGAACCAGTGCAATGAGGCTGCTGATCATTTGGATCCTTTGTCATGCAGCCCATTGGTTTATACCTCCAGGGTTTTCCTATGAGCCTGTGTGCTGTCACAAACAGTGGAGCTGAATTTGAGATAAATATTTGGGCTGACCTCAGCCTGTGTGCAACTACATAGCTTAATCTGTACGGAATCTTTACTGCGGCTGTACTTTGTATTTATTATTGCATTTATTTGTATTTTTTATTGTAATAAAAGCCTGTTCTATTAATTTATTGTTCTGCTGTACAATGCTCTGTATATAAGTAGTGCTATATATATATATATATATATATATATATATATATATATATATATATATATATATATATATAAAAATATACATACATACATGCATACATTTTTAGACCCTTTCTAGAAATTCCATATAGGCCTTGAACCTATTTCTCCTCATCCAAAGTATAGTAAACTGTTTAACCTGACTTGTGCCTTAGGTAGCCCCTAGCAACATTACTACATGAAGTGATTAACAGTTTCTGAATACCCTCTAAAGCAATCAATGGCAATACAATGCTATTTAAAGATGATTGCCCTTTGGCAAAATCTTCACAAAATCTTCACAAAGAGTTGCAGAGCATTGCCCTCTTAATGCATTGTAGATTAGATGGATATGGCGAAAAACTCATTTTGGTAATGTAAACAACTTAACAAGTGTTTATCACTATTACTATAAAGAATATCCTAATGGTTGTTGAACTGACGTATATGTCATCATGCTTCTGAAGTTAGCAGTCAATTCAAAACATTGGTTTAAACATAAACAGAATGCATTTAATCAATCACATATGTATTTACATTAATGAAATGACTTCATTTAAGAAGCAAGGTTAATTGATATATGTTTATGTAAACACTTTTAGGTTATGAAGCTTGAAGGCAACTAGAAGACTGTGTTTATGGGCACCACACAAAAAGGGAAACTTAGTAACAACGCTTCAATTTATATTATACTATAATCACCTATTCAGTGCATTCAGTTATTTCTCCACTTTGTTATAATAGTGCCTCGCATTAATTATTCTTTTGAAACTCTTAACCTTCCATTTAATACAGATATTTATATTTAAATGTATACACAGTAGGGGTCATGTATCAAAAATGGGCAAATTTGCTCATGGACAGTATCCTATGGCAATCAACAGGGATGGGCGAATTTGACCCGTTTCGTTTCCCCAAAAATTCGCCACCGGCAAAATGTCGCAGACGCCCATTAAAGTCTATGGGCGTCAAAAAAGATTTGTCGCGCGGCGAAATTATTTTGTCACGCGTCTTTTTTTTTTTGACGCACGTCTCCATACAAGTCTATGGGCGTCATTTTTTCGGCGAAACGAGGCGAAAAAATTCGCCCATCCCTAGCAATCAATCAAATTGCTGCATTCATTGTTCTACTTGCAGATGGCTATAAAACGTTAATCACCGATTGGTTGCTATAGGTTACTGCCCATGGGCAAATTTGCTCAGTTTTGATAAATGAGCCCCAGTGCCCTTGCATAATGTTCCCCCTTAGATATTGTACAACCTTATTTTTACAAAAGGTTGTACTTCTTTGGGAAAAAAAAATTCTTAATCTATGTAGAATTTTTTTTACTTCCTACTTTAACATTATCAGATTATTTGTGCAGAGAAGTGACATAAAATCCCAAATTAAATCCAATTATTTCCAAATTGTAACACAACAATATGTGGGAAAATCCAAGGGAGTCAATGTTTAGGAAAAATATTGTAGTGCCATATCTACTATAGTATTTTTTGTTTTTAAAAATGTGTGTATTTTTTTTTATTGCAGTACAAACATTTAGCTTTATTATTGAAAAGTATTAGCTGACTAATGTGCCTTAACTTGACAATTAAAAAATTAATTCTGCTATTAATTTATTCAGTTCTTCATAGTGACCTGGCTGTCAACCTAATCTAATTTACAAGCAATGGAACTTTAGAGTTATAGAGGGATAGATATTCTTTTCTTTCACATTCAATGCTGCCTATGTCAGGCATAGTAAATAAGTATAAGTCCATAATATATGACAGTCTGATTAAATATCTTCCTGTTTACTCTCACACTGAATCATAAAAAGTTTAAATTATGTTATTTCATATAATTATTATTAACACATAGTTATAAGGTGCCAGAATATTCCGTAGTGCTGTACATTAAATTGATCTTTACCCATTTATGAACACACAAGGTTAAATACAAAAACAACCAATAACCTATACAAAAAGTAAAGCTGGCCCTGCCCAAAAGAGCTTACAATCTTAATGAAACCATTACTTGAGTGACAGTGTTCAAAGTAATAAAGCACTAGTAGTCGTATTTATTAATAATTATTAAGGTTGAATTTAGTGGTTTTAGAGTTTTTTGAAACCACTACCAAACTCTAAAACCATAATAGTAAACAAAAAGTCCAAAAACCTCTGAAAGTCTGACTTGATTTTTTTTATTATGTTTGTGCATTGATGACCTTATGTAACTAAAGGCAGCTGGAAACCCATAGCAACCAATCAGCAGTTCTTATTTACTGTTCACCTGATTAAAATAAGAATCTTATTGGTTGTTATGGATTATTCTCTTGGGCAAACATGCATTACATAATGGGGTAAATACACCAATCTTGTCCAGCTTTATACATATAAATATGCGCGGGGAAAATACAGTATGTTCACTGTGGGAATAATTCTGCACTTAAGAAAATGTATAAATGAGCCCCCAGTATATTATGTTTTAGTTGCAGTTGTGTCAGCCACAAAAATGTATGTACACGATGCATTTTTGAGTCTCAACGTTGCTATGTAGTTTGATTTAAAATTTACATATTAGCATTAAAAACTCTGCAATTCATATTTAGAATATTTTGTCTTTGTAACAAAGACTATATTAGTAATTATATGCAGTAAACTGCAAGGTTAAAGTCTGTTGGAGGTACCCAGGACCTATACATTTGTGCATATGGATATTCGTTTACTCAGGAATTATGTGAATACACATTTAGAACATTATCCCCCATATGTAATAAAGGACACTAAGGGGCACATTTACTAATGGTCGAAACATCGAGGGTTAATTAACCCTCGATATTCAACCCTCGAAGTTAAATCCTTCGATTTCGAATATTCGCAATTCGTTCGATGGAACGATTAAATCCTTCGAATCAAACGATTCGAAGGATTTTAATTCATCGATAGAACGATTTTCCTTCAATCCCAAATTGGCTAGAGAGCCTATGGGGACCTTCCCCATAGGCTAACATTGATGCTCGGTAGGTTTTAGGTAGCGAAGTAGGTGGTCGAAGTTTTTTTTAAAGAGACAGTACTTCGACTATCAAATGGTCGAATAGTCAAATGATTTTTAATTTGAATCGTTCCATTCGAAGTCGTAGTCGAAGGTCAAAGTAGCCAATTCCATGGTCGAAGGTTTATTCTATTCCTTCACTCAAGCTAAGCAAATGTGCCCCTAACAGTGGAATGTAAAAGTCTGTATCAGAAAAATATTTGCAGTGCGAAAATGTATGCCTTTTAGGGGAACCCATTTAACATAGCTTTTGTGAATCCAGAAACTATTTAGCCACCACTTCCGAGAGTGGAAAAAATATTCCAAATTTTATAGTTTGTGCCACTGTGCAGCGTATGTGATAAAACTTACTGAATTATTGAAAAAGTTGTTAACTTGGCTCCAAATCAACACCATCAAGCACTTCTTAAAAGAGTGCAATGCACAATTAAAATTCATAATGCAATATAATATGAATATAAACTGTAATGAATATATAGTTTAAGAATACTGTATTGCAAAATGCAAATTTTTATACTTATTTGTGCAAATTGTTTTTCTCTGTGCAACATTTATTACATCTTACATTTTCTCAGGAGCATTAACCAATATCAACTAATAAGATGGTTGACCAGTAAAGGCTTCCTGCTAATTGGTTACTATTGGTTAGTGCTCCTGGGCAAACATAGAGGCTTATTTATTGAAGGTTGGATTTTAGTGGTTTTAGAGGTTTTGAAAACTATGACTAAACTCAAAAATTCTATAACCCTATTTGTCATTTAATTTATCAAAAGATCCAAATAGATTGGTCTATGAATTTGTGAGATAAGCAGCTGATATGCACTATTCTTTTTTTGTTTTGAAGTTCCCTATGAGTGAACTAGCAAAAGGGACTAAATAAACATCTGCCATAAAACAAAACAAGTGTTACATAGGGGGGCCGATTCACTAAGGGTCGAATATTGAGGGTTAATTAACCCTCGATATTCGACTAGGAACTAAAATCCTAATAGCATAGATAGTTTGATCGGTCGAAGTAGCCCATTCGATGGTCGAAGTAGCCCAAAAAAAACTTCGAAATTAGAAGTTTTTTTATTTCGAATCTTTCACTAGAAGTTAGTGAATTGGCCCTTAACTGACAGTGAAAGATTTAAATTAGCACAATGGTAATGGCTTTAGACATGCTGGCCAAGTTCACTTCTCTACAGGTTCTACAAATGCCATTTTATTGTCTTGTACACACACACACTAAATAAAGTACTCCCTATTGTAAAAAATAAGGATATTAGTCCTTAGTCACCATATAAAAGCACAAGGCCAAAGACTGAGTGCTTTTTTACAGGTCATGGAACTCCAAAGTTTATTTCTAATACCCTTATATTTTCCAACAAGTGATACTTTATGCATAATAGTACTATATATATATATATATATATATATATATATATATATATATATATATATATATATATATATATATATAGTACTATTATGCATAAAGTATCACTTGTTCCCACTTGTTCCCATTATTGTAATATAAAACCAAAAATTAAGGGGCCGATTCACTAACTTTGAGTGAAGGATTTGAAGTAAAAAAACTTCGAATTTTGAAGGTTTTTTTTGGGCTACTTCGACCATCGAATGTGCTACTTCGACCTTCGACTACGACTTTGAATCGAAGGATTCGTAGTAAAAATCGTTCGACTATTCGACCATTCAATAGTCGAAGTACTGTCTCTTTAAAAAAACTACGACCCCCTAGTTCGCCATCTAAAAGCTACCGAAGTCAATGTTAGCCTATGGGGAAGGTCCCCATAGGCTTGCCTAACTTTTTTTGAGCGAAGGATATTCCTTTGATCATTGGATTTAAATCCTTCGAATCGTTTGATTCGAAGGATTTAAGCGTTCGATCGAAGGAATAATCCTTCGATCGTACGATCGAACTATCTGCGCTAAATCCTTCGACTTCGATATTCGAAGTCGAAGGATTTTAATTCCCAGTCGAATATCGAGGGTTAATTAACCCTCGATATTCAACCCTTAGTGAATCAGCCCCTAAGTGTACATAGATACATTAAAACCTACCCAAATCATTTAAACTTGTTGGATATTATATGAGTAGCAACAGGCCTTACACTCTGCTGAATAGTTCTAAAAATACTGAATATATCTTTCTCCCTATAGAAATAGGTTATGCTTTATCTTAAATTAATGTTGAGAGAGTTCAATGCACAATCCTGGTTCTGTTTTTATACCTTTTGTTTAATTGCCTGAGGAAAACAAACTAAAGAATCCACTGGGAGATTGATCTTAAATGCTTATCCAATGTTTACAACAAATATGACAGAACTGCAATAAAATCTGAGTGGATGTCTGCAAATAAGATGCCAAATTGAACTTGATATCAAAATTGAAGTATAAATCCTGGAAAGAAGTGATAGACAGTATAGACTGATCAAGCAAGTGTAACTGTTTTACCTTTTACTGTGTTAAATCTGTAACAGAGACAAAATAACCTTTTCATTTCACCCTGAATAATAGCATTTGTAAGCAGAATGTATCAACACAGGTCTTCAGCTTGTAGCTGCCAATTTGCGTAATAAGGAGGAAAGTATAATGAGTATGGAGCATTTATTTTCAATTGTATCTATAATATATGGATACCACCCCCCTGTGCCAAAGGTTATGCATCATACCATTTCTTAAAACTTCTTAAAACTGTTTTCTGGCAGTGCCTCCACCTAATGGGATCCGGGAATACACCTGTGGGTGGCCCTATTAGGAAAACATCCAATACACACACTTGTACGGTGTAACAAATAACTTTATACAAGATAAATGCAGATTTAACAGGTAAGTACCATGATCACATTACAATTATGCATTGACATTGCATAACCCGCTACCCTGGGATTCCTGTGCCAGTCCCATCCTGCTAATTCCCTACCAGGCAAAGTCCCGCACTACTCCATTGGAAGAATCAGCCGAAAATACTTCTCCCACCGGATTTAGTATTGGCTCCCTCGTGGCAGGCATAAACAAAGCCAATGTCACAAATGAAAATATGCTGGATCCTCTCTTTTTCTACCCTCCCCTGGGCACCACTCACCCTGGGGATTCACTCAAATGGGTAGGCTCACCCAGTGCTGGAGCAGGCATCCACAGCGATGAATCCATTTCATTAACAGATGCAGCTTGTGTTATCCTCCAGGGTATTGCTCCCAACACTCTCCATAGTGCGAGCACGATAACCCTTACATCCAGCTCCCAACGCTGAGCACTTTAGACTTCAACTGCTGAACTACAACTCTCAAAACTCTCCGTAGTGTGAGCACACAAACCAGCATTTCCAAGCTCGAAACCCGCATGGTTGAACCTCCAGGCATTGGAGTATCCTGCCTCAGCCTCAGCAAGCCTATTGAACTCCACTTTAGCCTACATTTTGCCAGTTTAGATTCACTTTCCCCTCAGTGAAATAACAGTCAGCATTAAGAACAAATCTTGAGGATGAACCACATGTCTGAGCACATGGCTCTCCTTTTATAGTGGTGCAGCAGCAAACCCTTGTGGCATCCTTTAGTATCTGCCATGCTGCACCAGCACAAGGGCTCTGGCCCCTTGTCCAGCCCCTGGCAACTAGCAAATGTATTAACTGTGCTTATTGCAACCCATCTGCTCTCAGCTTGACTTAGAAAATTGTCACCGATTTAATGCCCCAAGCATTTTAATCACAACAATCCAGACTAATCTTTGTTCACATTATATATTACATTCTATAAAACAATCATGCCATTTCATGTTTTATTATAACAGTAACTATTAGGTAATGATGGAATGTGTGTACTCTAATAAAAACAAAAATATTAAACCCAACTAAATTAAATAGGTCGACAGGATGAGTTAGGATGTAGTTGGACATGATTCTGGTATAATTTTTTCTCCTAACATATTTTCATCAAGAAATCACTGCAGTGCAGATTAAATATAAGATGCTTCTATGTTACAAGTCAGCCAAAGTAGCTAAGGTCACATGTAATCACTTCTGTACATCACTGCAAAATTAGATACATAGACAATGATCTTTCCATAGCCAAAACATGCAGGAAAGATTCATATTACTATAGGAGGTAGAATTACAAGAACAATCTAAAAATATATATAACACTATATTATTATAAGAGATAAATGTCTTTCTCTCTCTTCAGTAATCATATCTCTGCTCACCACCACTACAACCCATTCATATTGTTATTGCTTTTATTGTACCTGTATTGGGTTAATTGAGCTTCTGTATTTCTTTTGAAGGTATTATATCTTCACTGGAAAAATGACTGTAACAGGTGTGTGGCATTGTTCGATGCCATCTCTCTGTTAAAGGCAGAATATGTATAAAAAGTGACCATTGTATACATGAAGTAAATAATACAGTAAGTTATGTGTTGTTTGTACACTATGGATGAAGTTGCCAAAGGAACAAAAGTGCTTTGAATATTCACTCTACGTTTCAACCGTATCAGTTTCATTCCTTTGATGTATATTGACTATTAATGAATATAAAACATGTTGGTCATTGTCACACAGAGGGTTGGATGAATAAGCTAAGGCAGGAATAGAGAAGCTCTCAATGAGAAAGAATCCACAGAGGCATCCTGCTTTGAAGTAAGACAGCTGTGTGGAAAATAATATAGATTGACTGGGGGCTCCATAATAAGGCACAACATTTCTGCATGTTTGAATAGCAAACAACTGACAACTACCTAATTCTAAGTTAGTGATTATTCTTAGAATTCTGATTAGAAGAAAATAAGTTATCTTTGAATACACTACAGGGTATAAAAATACTTTATGATAAAATATTAATTGGCATACTTATTAAACTCTGTTGGTAATGTGCATACATTGAGCCATGCATTGCGATTTTTGCAATTTTGTAATTATCTGTAATTATGAAATTATTTTATAACCCTTTGCTAGCCAACATCATATATCATGAGCAAGCAAAGTGACAGGCTTCCAATGGTGTAGCCAGTATGTTTCAAGGTTTAAGGCCATGCTATGGGAAAATTGGTTTTCCTAGCAACACACTTATCCCAAAGTAACCATAACATGGCAAAATCACCCACAGGGAAAGGGTTAAAGGTGTTAACATTTGAAATTGAGTAGATAACTTATTAACTTTATGTAATTGTAACTACATGGTGCACCATGGTTCAAAAGTGAGAATTGTGTGGTGTATTTTTACCATTTATATATTACTATGAAGATTTTCATTCATCCAGGTCATGGTATATCTAATACAAGTAATTCAAAAATAAACAACTCAGCAAGTCAAGTTGTTTATTTTTGAACTACATGTATTAGATTTACCTTTTTACATACCTTATAAATAATAATATGCCACAGGACTCTACAGCTGACAAAGTATACAACAGCCATAACAAATCGACACAACGGTGTCACATCAGTTATACAGTTTACTCTGTTTTGAACAAGGGTGAGTTATGACTTAGTAAACGGTGAATCTGCGATCTTAAGTACATATAGTTCTTGGCAGCTAAGGGATACCACTTAATCATCCTAATACCTTTCAGGGCACAGAAAGCCAAAGGGAGTTCTTCTCAGGACTTTTTTTTTTAAAAAAATCCCTGGCCACAGTGTTTTTTAAAAAAAAAAACTTTTATAGAGGGAGAGCCTTGACCATCAATATTTGTTTTACTTTAACGAGGGACCCCAGCCACCAGTTTTTTTTAACTTGGGGAGGCTGGCCTCAAATATTTGTTTTTTAACTTTGGGGGCTAGGCACCTTGATTGATTGGCCGATTGCCCCATCATAGACTTGCCCCCTGATGTCATGAAAACTCCCACCTATGTCATGGCCCCATCTCTTGATGTACAGCCCACCCCCTGGGCCTAGTCTCCACCATTGCAAAAGGTGGCAACCCTACTGGTGGTCTCCAGTATTCTATATGGTGATCTCCAGTATTCTTTAATATATGTAGGTGAGCTGTGTATACGTCTCTCCTATGAGTTGTTTCTGTGCAAGGAGGAACCCCCACCCTCTGTGAGCTGACAGGAAGGAAGTGAGAGAAAGGAAGTGCAGGGAGAGAGAAGCAGTGCTGCAATCTCCCATGGTTTTCCTGTGTGGAAAGTAAGTTGAGAACCCCCAGTGGCAGAAAAGTGAACTAACTTTAGGGTGTAGAAGGGAAGGAGGTCCTTGTCAGGGTTCTGAAGAGCAAAGCGTGCTCTTCTGAGGGCACAGAAAGCCAAAGGGTGTCCTTCTCAGGACTTTGAAACAACTCCCACATAAGTGGGACTCCCTTCAGCAGCTCAGAGATCACCAGCTGTGTTATTTGATTGAAATTGCTCCTGGCTAGCAATAAAACTATAAACCTTCCCGGTGTGTATGTGTATTGCTGATCAGAGATGTTCACAGAGAGGGGTATTACAGTTCAGTCTGTACTGACCCTGAGTGGAGCCACGCCAAATCATAGTGTACCTGCTCTACCATATAGCAGAGGCACAGGACTCCTGTAGCAGTAAATGTTCTAGATCTCTTGCAGTAGCAGAAAAGGGCTATATATGAGGCGATTTACTTAAAAAAGAATAAACTACTAAAAGCATTGGAAGTCAATGGGAAGTGTCTCTAAAGATTTCAAGCCACTTTTTTTATTAAGTTTATTAAAACATTTACAATTTTACAGCCTCTTTGAAACTGTATAGAGCAAAACATTTCTAACTTTTTTTTCTGTGACAAAATGTAATCAAGATTATTCTATTCTATTCAAGTTTTTTACTTAAAGGAGAAGGAAAGGCTAAAATTAAGTAAGCTTTATCAACAAGGTCTATATGAATACACCAGTAAACCCTCAGTAATGCTGCTCTGAGTCCTCTGTCAAAAGAAACACAGCAGTACTTTTTCTTGTATTGTGTATACATGGGCTTTTGTATCAGACTTCCTATTTTCAGCATAAACCTCCAGGGCTAGGGCTTGAGCCTGCTCAGATTGCTCCCCTCTCCTTTTCCCCTCCCCCCTCTCTGCTGCAATCTGAGCCCAGATCTTTGAGTGAGCAGGGAAAGACTCAGGCAGGAAGTGATTTCACACCAAACTAATATGCCAGCTGTTATTGTAAACAAACAAAGAGAGCTTCTAGAGCTGTTTACTCAGGTATGGTAAAACATTCTGCAGAATAAATATAGTGTTATAGCTTGCACTTTTGTGCTTTCCTTCTCCTTTAAATATATGAGCACTCTAGAATAAATACATATGATTGCTTTTAAAAGTAGTTTTTAAAGAATTGTGATTTTTTTTTTTTGCGTGGGTTAAGTCAGCCTCTTTATCGGTCTACAATCTCTCAAATTGGCTAGCTCTTAAAGGAAAATACCACAATCACATTTAAATGTTACTTTGTTTTTTGAAAGGTTTTGTAAATATCCACATTATAGCATCTGTTAAAAGTGGGTTCCAAAATGTTAATGGACATCCAATAATATATTGAGAAGGTTTAATGTATGCAGGAACTATTTGTTTTCTTTCAGTTTTTCCAGAGTTATGATATTGATGACTTAGGGCATTTGTTATTGTTATTCTGTCATTAAACTGACCAGTCACTAGGCAACAAAAAGATACAAGGGTAAGACAGGGTTCTTGGGGACTGTGCCATGAGGCTAGCCAAATGAGAATCATGTGTGTAGAATATGTTTAAAATAATACTCTATATTCATAGACCACTATTGTAATGCATGTGGCCCAGACTGTTAGAATAAGTAGAACATAGCACAGTAGGCCATACACTCAAAATAATGAGTGCATTTACTTTGAAATTCCATTGACCACACATCTCACTGTTTAATATATAGTCTATTATATTTTTTTCATTCACTTTCCCTTGAATCTTGCTTGTGGTCCAAATAGCATTTTTACAGTGTATAAAAGTTCCCATATTTTAGAACACCTCGTGAAATAACTATATTTAGTGAAATAATTACCTATGGTCTGGAAATCTTTTATTTAGGAACAATGGGATAACCTTAAAGAAAGCCACTTTAACATCAAAAATAGTGAATTTATAAAAATAGAAAACAAGATGCACTTGGAAAGTAGCAACTAGCACCACTTAGTTTCTAAATGTTTTACTCAGTCATTTATTGTTATGTTCTGCAATTAAGTTCAAAGTACATTTCAGATTTTGCAATTCTGTAGTCATTTTGTACATAACTGTAATATAGTAATGTATGAATCACTGAGGAAAAGCACTTAAGGTTCTTCCCTTCAGAACTCAGTTTGCGGAAATGTAGTGTGGAGAGAGAAGTTTTTTTTTTATTGCTGCTATTTCCCCAAAATTTCACATTTATTCTTTGTTGCATCTATTTCTTTATGACACTTTTCTTCTTATTAGTACTTTCATCTCCCCCCCCCATGTTTTTTTGCTAAACTACATCTACCATTAGCTGTAGCAAGCCAATGTTCAGCTGAAGTTAATGTGAATAAAATGGTGAAAAATTAGTGAAACGCATTGAACTCAATTTTGATGCACATATTCAATTTATATGTGCACGACCATTCTGATGCACACCCAATTTTTTTGATGCCGAAGATTTTTTAGCTTCAAATTTTTTCCCCAGTTTTGCAAATTTATTCTCTGACAGCGAAACTCAAAAAAAACGCAGCAAATTCGCGCCTGCCTATTTGTCCAAATGCAAGGTCAAAGTCAAGGGGCATCCGAATAATTTTGACACACATCAATTTTTATGCGCACAACTATTCTGATGCGCGCCCACATTTTTTTGATGCATCTGATTTTTTGCTGGTGTATTTTTGCCGCGGTTTCGCAAAGTTATTCGCTGTCAGCGAAACGCGATTGTAGGCTACAAAAAATTGTGTTAACCCTAAACATTTTAAACTATCTAAACTTTCTACTTTGATACTTAGGTGCATGTCTATTTCTGCTGTTTTGCAACTTATAGCAACTGCCAATGTGCCTCTTCAGTCCTGTATGATGTATTATGTATATGCACACTGCTGACACAAGTGAACCTCAGAGTTACCATCACTCTCAACTAGGGATGTAGCGAACTGTTCGCCGGCGAACTAGTTCGCGCGAACTTCGACTGTTCGCGTCCGCCGAATGTTCGCGAACGTCGCGCGACGTTCGCCAATTGGTGTTCGCGTTCGATTCGAAGTAAAATTTCGTTCGACCATTCGACCATTCGACCGTTCGATCGCTAAAATCGAACGATTTCCATTCGTTCGAACGATTATAAGCATTCGATTGAATTAAAATCATTCGATCGAATAGCTTCGATCGTTCGATTCGAACGAAAATCCTTCGATCGTACAAATAAAATCCTTCGATCGTTCGATCGAACGATTTTATCGAGCGTTCGAAGTTCGCGAACTGTTTGCGAACTGTTCGCTTTTTTGCCGGTGTTCGCGAACGGCGTTCGCGAACACATTAACGGCAGTTCGCTACATCCCTACTCTCAACCTGGTAATTCAAAGGTTCCGCAACGGACATGTGTCAAGTTAATTAAAAGCTAATGCAGTTATTTTCACTGTGTGTCAGAGGTAATGTCATTCAAATACAATTGCAAGTGGAAAACTGGGTTTCTAACCTTGTGTGTTGTTTTACCAAAATAAACATGAATTTGCATTGCATACTAAAGTTGCAGAGTAAGCAAATTAGCATTCTCCCTCTGAAAACCGGGGAAAGAACCACTACTACTACTGAATATGCCTCCCCTTTAAACAAAATAGGAAATATATGTCCCTATATTGCAATATATTCAAGCTGAACAACTTTGTCATCCCTTGCTGGCCAGTCCTACACTCACTTACATTAAGAATCGGTAAGTTTTAGCTGTAGTTTGATAATGGCAAGATGGCTGCTGGAAGCTTATGTCATGTGGTTTTTTGTGTTTTTACACTTAAATATCAAAAAATGTGTGTTTTAAAACCATTCTTCACATGCAAGATTTTTAGAGCTAAAAAGTTCAAAAAAATAATACAAACGTTCACCCCTTAATATTGCAAAACTCTGTTCTATAGGTATGCTGTGTGCATATAATTGTTAGTACTTTAAGCATTTTAGTTCAATTGATACATAAGTTGTATTGGGTTCTACCATAAATTCTATTGTTGACCATTTATGTTTATTAGTAGAATTCAGGTAATGTAGCACTATGCACAGAATTTTTCAGCTAAGGTGAACAGTTTATAGTAAAAGGTGCTATGCTCCCCGGTCAATCTTCTGCCTGTGGCAGCACCTTTGGTCTCGGGAGGAGCGCTCAGCTACTCAGATGCGCCAGGTCTTAACTTGAGAGGAGCAAAGCAGATGTTCTGAATGTTCTGAAAGGGGCATGTGAGTTTTCAAGGTTTTGGAAGGAAGGCAACAATTCAGGGAGTAGACGAAAAGCATAGTCAGGCTGGCGGAGTTCAAGCAAGTACAGGTGGAGTTCAAGCAAGGTCGATCAGGCCGGGTCGGTACAGGCAGCATTCAAAGAATAGTCAGGCAGTAGGGATGTAGCGAACGTCGGAAAAAAAGTTCGCGAACATATTCGCGAACTTGCGCAAAAATGCGAGCGGTTCGCGAACGGTTCGCGAACCCCATAGACTTCAATGGGAAGGCGAACTTTAACATCTAAAAAAGACATTTCTGGCCAGAAAAATGATTTTAAAGTTGTTTAAAGGGTGCAACGACCTGGACAGTGGCATGCCAGAGGGGGATCAAGGGCAAAAATGTATCTGAAAAATCTGCCTGTGTGTGCTTGGAAGAGATAGTGTAGGGGGAGAGCTGTTAGTGATTTCAGGGACAGATGATAGTAAGTTTGCTGGCTAGTAATCTGCTTGATACTGCTCTGTATTGGAGGGACAGAAGTCTGCAGGGATTTGAGGGACATTTTAGCTTAGGTAGCTTTGCTGGCTAGTAATCTACTGTTCTCTTTAAACAACTGCCATACGTTGACCTTGTAGGCATTGTTTGCCCAGTTTTTTTGGACGCAGCCACTGAAGCACAGTTGCCAGAAAAAATATGCCATATAAATGCTGAAAATAGTCATTTTTCGCCATACGTTGACCTTGTAGACATTGTTTGCCCAGTTTTTTTGGTTGCAGCCACTGAAGCACAGTTGCCAGAAAAAATATGCCATATAAATGCTGAAAATATAAATTTTTTTGGTTGCAGCCACTGAAGCACAGAGGCCAGAAAAATTATGCCATATAAATGCAGAAAATATGCATTTTTTTGGACGCAGCCACTGAAGCACAGTTGCCAGAAAAAATATGCCATATAAATGCTGAAAATAGTCATTTTTCGCCATACGTTGACCTTGTAGACATTGTTTGCCCAGTTTTTTTGGTTGCAGCCACTGAAGCACAGTTGCCAGAAAAAATATGCCATATAAATGCTGAAAATATAAATTTTTTTGGTTGCAGCCACTGAAGCACAGAGGCCAGAAAAATTATGCCATATAAATGCAGAAAATATGCATTTTTTTGGACGCAGCCACTGAAGCACAGAGGCCAGAAAAATTATGCCATATAAATGCTGAAAATAGTCATTTTTTGCCATACGTTGACCTTGTAGACATTGTTTGCCCAGTTTTTTTGGTTGCAGCCACTGAAGCACAGTTGCCAGAAAAAATATGCCATATAAATGCTGAAAATATAAATTTTTTTGGTTGCAGCCACTGAAGCACAGAGGCCAGAAAAACTATGCCATATGAATGCAGAAAATATGCATTTTTTTGGACGCAGCCACTGAAGCACAGAGGCCAGAAAAATTATGCCATATAAATGCAGAAAATATGCATTTTTTTGGACGCAGCCACTGAAGCACAGTTGCCAGAAAAAATATGCCATATAAATGCTGAAAATAGTAATTTTTTGCCATACGTTGACCTTGTAGACATTGTTTGCCCAGTTTTTTTGGTTGCAGCCACTGAAGCACAGAGGCCAGAAAAAATTAAACCAGTAGGGTTTGCACCCTAGTTTGTAACGGTGGCGGAGGGAGGAGAACGCTAAAGGACAGCTGTGTGTGGAGTCATGAGGCTTGAAGAGAAGGACAGCTGCATAGAAGTCAGAACAAGTCTTCCGGCGTGCAGTAACCCTCCGAGATCCACCCCTCATTCATTTTAATAAAGGTCAGGTAATCGACACTTTTGTGACCTAGGCGAGTTCTCTTCTCAGTTACAATCCCTCCTGCTGCACTGAAGGTCCTTTCTGAGAGCACACTTGAGGCTGGGCAAGACAAGAGGTTCATGGCAAATTGTGACAGCTCTGGCCACAGATCAAGCCTGCGCACCCAGTAGTCCAGGGGTTCATCGCTCCTCAGAGTGTCGATATCTGCAGTTAATGCCAGGTAGTCCGCTACCTGCCGGTCGAGGCGTTCTTTGAGGGTGGATCCAGAAGGGTTGTGGCGCTGCCTTGGACAGAAAAACATTTGCATGTCTGACGTTACAGACTGGCCAAAGGGCTTTGTCCTTGCAGGTGTGCTTGTGGCAGGATTACTGGCACCTCTGCCCCTGGAATGTTGATGAGTTCCTGAAGTGACATCACCCTTAAAAGCATTGTACAACATGTTTTGCAGGCTGGTTTGTAAATGCCGCATCTTTTCGGACTTGTGGTATGTTGGTAACATTTCTGACACTTTATGCTTGTACCGAGGGTCTAGTAGCGTTGCGACCCAGTACAGGTCCTTCTCCTTAAGCCTCTTGATACGGGGGTCCTTCAACAGGCATGACAGCATGAAAGACCCCATTCTCACAAGGTTGGATGCAGAGCTATCCATCTCCGCTTCCTCATTATCAAGGACTGCATCATCCACGGTCTCCTCCCCCCAGCCACGTACAAGACCAGGGGTCCCCAAAAGGTCACCACTAGCCCCCTGGGAAGCCTGCTCCTGTTGGTCCTCCTCCTCCTCCTCCACAAAGCCACCTTCCTCCTCTGACTCCACTTCTGGCACCTCTCCCTGCGTTGCAGCAGGTGCCTGGGTTCGTTCTGGTGATTCCGACCAGAAATCGTGCGCTTCCAGCTCCTCGTCACGCTGGTCTACAGCCTCATCTGTCACTCGTCGCACAGCACGCTCCAGGAAGAAAGCGAAGGGTATTAGGTCGCTGATGGTGCCTTCGGTGCGACTGACCATATTTGTCACCTCTTCAAAAGGTCGCATGAGCCTGCAGGCATCGCGCATAAGCACCCAGTAACGGGGGAAAAAAATCCCCAGCTCTGCAGATCCAGTCCTACCACCCAGTTCAAAAAGGTACTCGTTGACGGCCCTTTGTTGTTGCAGCAGACGTTCCAACATAAGGAGCGTTGAATTCCAGCGAGTCTGGCTTTTACAAATCAAACGCCTGACTGGCATGTTGTAGCGCTGCTGAATGTCAGCAAGGCGTGCCATGGCTGTGTAGGAACGTCTGAAATGGGCCGACACCTTTCTGGACTGGGTGAAAACGTCCTGGAATCCTGGGTACTTGGAGACAAAACGTTGGACTATTAAATTTAACACATGTGCCATGCAGGGCACATGTGTTAAATTGCCCAGTCTCAACGCTGCCAACAGATTGCTTCCATTGTCACACACCACTTTTCCGATCTGCAGTTGGTGTGGGGTCAGCCACCGATCGGCCTGTGACTGCAGAGATGACAGGAGTACAGATCCGGTATGGTTTTTGCTTTCCAGGCACGTCATCCCCAAGACAGCGTGACAACGGCGTATCTGGCACGTCGAATAGCCTAGGGGGAGCTGGGGGTGCACAGGTGTGGAGGAGGAGAAGGAGGACCCAGCAGCAGAGTAAGAAGAAGAAGAGGAAGAAGACGAGGTAGAGAGCGATGGAGGAGTAGAGGTGGTGGCAGAACCGCGTGCAATCCGTGGCGGTGACACCAACTCCACTGTTGTTGTTGAGCTACCCATTCCCTGCTTCCCAGCCATTACCAAGTGGGCAGTGTAGGTGACATACCTGCCCTGACCATGCTTGGAGGACCATGCGTCAGTAGTCATATGGACCTTTGGCCCAACACTAAGTGACAGAGATGCGGTAACTTGGCTCTGCACATGTTGGTACAGGTGTGGTATTCCCTTTTTAGAAAAAAAATTGCGGCTGGGTACCTTCCACTGCGGTGTCCCAATTGCTACAAATTTGCGGAAGGCCTCAGAGTCCACCAGCTGGTATGGTAAAAGCTGGCGGGCTAAGAGTGCAGACAAGCCAGCTGTCAGACGCCGGGCAAGGGGGTGACAGTCAGACATTGGCTTCTTACGCTCAAACATGGCCTTCACAGAAACTTGGCTGGTGGCAGATGACTGGGAATGGGAACAGGTGGTCAAGGTGGAAGGCGGAGTGGAGGGTGGTTCAGACGGGTCAAGGAGAGCAGAGGTAGAGCAGTAAGATGCTGGACCAGAAGGAGTGTGGCTTTTAGTTTGCCTGTTGCCTTTGAGGTGTTGCTCCCAAAGTGCTTTGTGCTTGCCGCTCATGTGCCTTCGCATAGAAGTTGTACCTATGTGGCTGTTGGGCTTACCAAGGCTCAGTTTCTGACTGCACTCATTGCAAATTACAATGCTTTTGTCAGAGGCACACACATTAAAAAAATCCCACACTGCTGACTTTTTGGAAGTGTGCGATCTGGCGGTAACAGTAGAAGTTGGCGGCATTGGCGGCAATGGCGGGTGCGTTGGCCGGCTGAACACAGGTGCCGATACATGTTGTTGCCCTACTGATCCCTGCGGGCTGTCCTCCCTGCTTCTTCTAAGTCTTATTCTCCTACTGCCTCTCTGACTCTCCGTCTCTCCATCTGAACTACCCTCCTCTTGCTCTCTTCTACTAGGCACCCACAAAACATCAATCTCCTCATCATCATTCTCCTCAGATGCATCAATTTCTTCTGACACATCACAGAAGGAAGCAGCAGCGGGGACCTCCTCCTCATCACTCATTATGTCCATCTCTGTCGTGTTCTCTGCCAGAATTAAATCTGGTGTAACGTCCTCATCTCCTTCATCTTCTTCTGGCAATAATGGTTGCGCATTACTCAGTTCAAGAAACTCATGGGAAAATAACTCCTCTGACTCCAGTGAAGAAGGGGCACCGGTGGTGGAGGAAGTGTTACGTGGGGTGGCCATAGCAGTGGAGGATGAGGAGGATGTTGTGGTAAAGTTAGAAACGGTAGAGGATGGGGTGTGCTGTGTAAGCCAGTCAACTACCTCTTCAGCATTTTGGGAGTTCACGGTCATTGGCTTTTTAAAACTGGGCAATTTGCTAGGGCCACAGGATTGCATAGCAGCACGGCCTCTGCGTGGCGGCCTGCCTTTGCCTGGCATTATTTTTAAAAAAACAACAAAAACTCAGTTGGTTTTTCTGGAAACGATAATACACACAGCTAGATGGCAGTTTGAAGAAAACAGTGTGCAAATAATGCCTACAAGATCAACGTATACACTACTACAGCGGTGGATACGGATTACGTAAAATATATGAATGCTGCTTGAAAAAAAGTAACTCAAGTGGTTTTTCTAGAGACGATAATATTATCAATATTTAGACAAAATGTGAACAAGCTCACACAGCTAGATGGCGGTTTGAAGAAAACAGTGTGCAAATAATGCCTACAAGATCAACGTATACACTACTACAGCGGTGGATACGGATTACGTAAAATATATGAATGCTGCTTGAAAAAAAGTAACTCAAGTGGTTTTTCTAGAGACGATAATATTATCAATATTTAGACAAAATGTGAACAAGCTCACACAGCTAGATGGCGGTTTGAAGAAAACAGTGTGCAAATAATGCCTACAAGATCAACGTATACACTACTACAGCGGTGGATACGGATTACGTAAAATATATGAATGCTGCTTGAAAAAAAGTAACTCAAGTGGTTTTTCTAGAGACGATAATATTATCAATATTTAGACAAAATGTGAACAAGCTCACACAGCTAGATGGCGGTTTGAAGAAAACAGTGTGCAAATAATGCCTACAAGATCAACGTATACACTACTACAGCGGTGGATACGGATTACGTAAAATATATGAATGCTGCTTGAAAAAAAGTAACTCAAGTGGTTTTTCTAGAGACGATAATATTATCAATATTTAGACAAAATGTGAACAAGCTCACACAGCTAGATGGCGGTTAGAAGAAAACACTGTGCAAATACTGCCCACAAGATCAACGTATACACTACTACAGCGGTGGATACGGATCTCGTAAAATTTATTATGGCTGCTTGAAAAAAGTCACTCCGGTGTTTTTTCTGGAGACGGTAATATTATGGATATTTAGACAGAATGTGAACAAGGTCACACAGCTAGATGGCAGTTGGTTGAATAACACACTGGGCAAAAAATGCCTACAGGGCAAATAATGCCTAAAAGGTCAACTTATACACTACTACAGCGATGGATACGGATTACGTAAAATATATTATGGCTGCTTGAAAAAAGTCACTCCGGTGTTTTTTCTGGAGACGGTAATATTATGGATATTTAGACAGAATGTGAACAAGGTCACACAGCTAGATGGCAGTTGGTTGAATAACACACTGGGCAAAAAATGCCTACAGGGCAAATAATGCCTAAAAGGTCAACTTATACACTACTACAGCGATGGATACGGATTACGTAAAATATATTATGGCTGCTTGAAAAAAGTCACTCCGGTGTTTTTTCTGGAGACGGTAATATTATGGATATTTAGACAGAATGTGAACAAGGTCACACAGCTAGATGGCAGTTGGTTGAATAACACACTGGGCAAAAAATGCCTACAGGGCAAATAATGCCTAAAAGGTCAACTTATACACTACTACAGCGGTAGTAAAATAAAAAAAAGTAAAATAAAAAAAAAATGAATATTAAAAAAAAAAAAATTAAAGTTGGTGCTGCTGAACTACTAGGAGCAGCAGATTAGCACACCAGTCCCACTCCCCAACACTGCTAGACTAATAGCACTGGGCTCTTATAGTAGTAGTAGTAGTAGTAAAACAACAAAAAAATAAATAAAAGCAGTCCTTACAAGGACTACTGTTATTGCAGCAGTCAGCAGATGAGATCAGAAGCAGGACAGCTGCCCACTGCAGCTACATACAGAGCACTGCAGTAGAAGGTAGATTACTAGCCAGCAAAGCTACCTAAGCTTAAATGTCCCTCAAACCCCTGCAGACTTCTGTCCCTCCAATAACAGAGCAGTATCAAAACGATTACTAGCCAGCAAACTTTCAACTGTCCCTGAAATCACTAACAGGCAGCAGCTCTCTCCCTACACTATCCCTTCAGCACACACAGGCAGAGTGAAAAAACGCTGCAGGGCTTCGGTTTTTATAGGGAAGGGGAGTGGTCCAGGGGAGAGCTTCCTGATTGGCTGCCATGTACCTGCTGGTCTGGGGTGAGAGGGCAAAAAAAAGCGCCAACAATGGCGAACCCAAAATGGCGAACGTCGCGCCATCTCTATCAGGCAGGCAAGGGTCAATAATGGTAGAGTTCAGAATAGTCATGCAGGCAAGGGTCAGAATCGGCAGAGTTCCGAATAGTAAGGCAGGCAAGGGTCAGGATTGGCAGAGTTCAGAATAGTCAGCAGGCAAAGGTCAGAATTGGCAGAGTTCAGAGTAGTCAGGCAAGCAGGGATTAAAAACTGGAATCAAACAACACAAATATAGCACCCAGGATACTAACAAGTTAGGCCTAACAATGCGCAATCAATTTCACCCTGAAGCCCCTTTTTATAGTTTAAATCTTGCACCAAAGCACAATGACGTCACCACGCCCAGCACGTAAAATGCAAAAGTGCGCACTGCACGCCATAGGAAACCGGCATTAGGAGGAAGTGGTACCACATGGAGGGTGTCCTCGCCGGCCCACTAAACCACCAGGGCGAGTCGTTACAATAGACTACCGTATATATCGGTGTCTGAAGTGCATTTTTTCATGTTTCTAAGTAACCAGGATATATTCCATTTCCTTGCTACTCTATATGCACCTGTATATAAACAAACAACATATGCTGTTTATATTGTCAAACCGTTCAAGAATGTAAAAGTTGTGCTTATTACCTCCCATGAACACAGATAGTCTTTCCCTCACCCCATACAAGAACATCTGCAAATAAAATCACACATTTTCCGATGGATATACACAGCCATATATACCTATGAACAATACATGCAGTCTATTGTATTTCAATAAAGAAAATAATTATAAACTATTAGTGTGTTCAGCACTGTGACTGTGAACCATAATGTACACTGATTGAAGTACATTCCTTTCAGAGCGATGCTGCTATAATGGTTTTAATAGAAAAGCATACTGCCATCTCATCTGCAGCACTGGTTTAATAAGGAAAGGCTGTTCTTGGTCCTGACAACAGATTTCCTATCTGAGTGTTATTTAGCTAAGTGCTCCTGATTACTCTATTTTAAATGTCAAAATTATTTTATATACCACCTTTATTACAAGGCAGAATTGATGACATGTTTACAAAAAAAATTCTTGCGTTCTATAAATCATTTGATTGATTTAATTACCTGTTTAGATCACATTTCAGTAACTTACTTTCAGGAAGGTGTTTGCATTGAAAATTGAAGGTTTTTTTTACTATTGGTATGTGCCTGAAGTAACACAAAATTATGCCCCTTAGTGCTCAGATCTACCTCATGTGGTCAA
Organism: Xenopus petersii; assembly: GCA_038501925.1. Classification (NCBI taxonomy): domain Eukaryota; kingdom Metazoa; phylum Chordata; class Amphibia; order Anura; family Pipidae; genus Xenopus; species Xenopus petersii. Next base: position 61,610,166 of record CM076681.1, on the reverse strand, counting down.
GGCATTGACATGCAAAGGATTTGTCTGTCAGTGCACACACAAGGTGGTTTTCTGTCAGAAAAAGCAAAACTGTATATTTCCATGTGAACAGCTGGCTTTAAAAAGCTAATCACTGATTGGTTACTATGGGTAACTGCTCATGGGCAAATTTGCCCATTGTTGATAAATGAGCCCCTGTGTGTGTGAGATAAATTAAATTATTCCGCCTATTCATAGTACAGTGTCACGTGTCATTAAGAGCAAGGCATTGTAAGAGTGCCATGGAAGGGCAATGGTTAATGCCTGCCTACAGATATGATTTTTCCTGAAAGAAGAGCAGATAAAGGACATGCATGTGGCCACCATTGGACTAATGACAATAATAATTAGTAGTAGTAGCATTTTATGCAGATCTTTTGTGGAGAAGATAATTTTTTCTAGAAAAAGGTAAAATTCTCTTTAATCTTACAATCAGCTTCCATTAAAATAACTGTTGTATTTAAAAATTTTAAAAAAATATATATTTATTTAAATCCAAGGGTGCTAAAGTATGTGGTTGTTCAAATGGACATAAGGTGTGGAGGTGGAAGCTGCATCAAACCATTCAGATGTTGCTTAGCAAAGATCATACCTCAAAACTATCCATGTTGACAAAAGAGACCACTAAGAGGTCAACAATCTCTTTGAAGAGCTACAGATTTAATTTGCCAAGACTGGAATAAAAGTTTACTATGCAGCCATATCAAGAGCTGTGATAAACACTGGTTGCAGTGGAGGCTGGTACAAAAGAAGCTATTCCTAACTAAAAGTCATGTGAAAACCAAAAGCTTGAGAGTAGCAGTGTTGCAATATCAGGGTGCGATTAACAATATAAAGAAATAAACTGAAAACTGAATATATATATATTTTTTTAGTTCCTGAAGACGGCTCCAGCTGTTGAGCTGAAACGTTGATCAAATAAAACCATTTTGTTTTTTTCATATAAAGACCTGTTTGGTGCGGTTTTCTTTTTGATTATTACTATTGTTGTCTTTAACCAGCACACAGGCAGTGTTTTTTGTTTGTCCGTGTGCACCATGCCTAAGCTTATTTTATATATATATATATATATATATATATATATATATATATATACACATTGTCCAATTGTCAATTTGTACAACATTGTTCATTCAATACACAATAAATGGAAGAATGGCAAAAACATACATTGATCATAATGGCATAATTATGGATATTTTTGAAGGAATAAAGCTAATTCATACATCAATAAACAAAGCCAAAGGTGACTGTTATAAGTTAAAAAATATTATAGATTATATATATGTATATATATATATATATATATATATATATATATATATATATATATGATTTTATATATATATATATATATATATGTATATATATATATATAGTAACCAACACTCACAAAAAAAAAACATTTTTCGTGAGTGCTGGCTATTCTATGGACTGTCTACTATATATATATATATATATATATATATATATATATATATATATATATATATATCCTGTACCTGCTGCAAGAAGATCCTCACTCACAGGACTTATATAAAGTAAAAATAAAAAAAAATATTATATGGTACTGACATTTGGGCCCCAAGGCCTTTCTCAAAGTAACAAAATGAACACAGAGGCCGCCTCAAATATACAAGAGAGCGGGAAAAGACAGCTGGTAAGTGTCACATGATCCGTATTACAATTACTGATGATGTATGTCACTTTAAATACTTTCATAATCAAGGATATCCCATTTAAACTCATAAAAAACTAGACATAAAGTATATCCCCTAGAACATATCACAGATAAAAACACAACATTTTGTAAGCACATACTTTTTCTATTTAGTTACTTTAACATTTAAATAATCGGAATAAACAATGTAACAATCATGTCGATAATTTGAGAGTAAATAGCACAATGTATAAATCTACCTGTCTTAAACGGGCTGTTAGATTCTTAGTTGTTTTAATTAAATTTAGGTTCTCTGTGTCCCCATTCATCATATCACTTCCCAAAGAGCTCTCTCTATATGTTAAAATACTGAAATACCATTATATAAAAATATATCACTGCCTTAACATAGCTAATAATATTCGCTCTTTCGGGACAGGATCTTAACCTAATCATTCATGGGTCTCAGATTAGTCTTCAGGCATGAAATGTAAGTATAAATAAGAGACTCTATAAGCATTTGATCTAAACAATAATGATATGTAAGTGCGATGGTGTTTCCATTCAGTCATACACCTGTTGGTATTATAATTGTGCATCTCATCAATTTGATACAAAATTTAAAAATAAAAATTATTAGATCACTGATTATTAATAAATGTGTTAAACAACCTTGTGGATTGCATAAGTGAAAAAAAGGTCCGAATTTATCTCAGTATTGGCTGCTACAAACTCCAATCTAACCCGCTTGGGTTTTTAACACTTATTTATTATTATATTTTCCCGAAAATTTGCTTTGCAGGAAAAGCTCAGATTTTCACGATTTTTTTGTGAATTTTCACCCGAAAGCTCAGAAAACATTGTGAAATTGCCCGAAACCCAGGACACAACCAAAAATCAATGAGACTGTTCCCAATTGACTTTTATGCAACCTTCGACAGGTTTGAGATGGCACGTTTTTATATTCGGGCTTTTTAGCCCTCGGGGTTTAATAAATTCAGAAAAATTCCTGATTTTTTTAAAAGTTTGATTTTATAATCCCTGGATTTCAGGGAATTTCGGGTATTCGTAGGTTAGTAAATAACCCCCATTGACTTTTATACAACCTCGACAGGTTTGAGATGCTGTGGTTTTATATTCGGGTGTTTTAGCCCAAGGGGTTTAATAAATTCCGAAAAATTTGTGATTTTTTTTTTTAAGCCTATTATAACACAAAAAATCATGAATTTTCCGGATTTCTGGGAATTTCGGGTATTCGGAGCTTAGTAAATAACCCCCTTAGTGTCACCATTGCTAATCTTTATATGTGTAAGTACAGTGTACGGTTACCTATGAACCTGCTTGGCAATCAATAATTATGAGTGTTCCATTGTCCACAAAAATAAATAAATCACCAAGTAAGTGAAAGAATTAGGTGAAAGTGTGTATATAAATAAGTTAAAAAAATGAAAAATAAGAATAAAAAAAAGATACATAGAGATACATACAAAATATGCAGAGAAATAACCCTCTCAGTGCCAAAGAGTATGTCAAAACCACTGGGGTTAAGTCCACATATTCATTAAGTCTGGATGTTGGAAGAATTGGTGAATTAATAGTCAATTTAATAATAATTCGCAATCTCACCAAACCGCATCAAGGATGTGAATTAAAGTCATCTTATGAGATCCTTGTAAGGTCTTCTTCATTACCAGACTGCTGATTAACACACTCGTAAGGTCGATGGCTACAGACATAATGTGTCTCAACACCGCCATCTCCGAGCCTCTGCACACATGGAAGGTTTGGGTCAATCACTGTACCCCAGCGTGTCTGACACACACACTGCGCTAACACAGCACACATAGGCAATGTTAATTAATGCTATATATATCCTGTATATATGTCTGCTACAATAAATCTCATTTGATTTTTATATATATATATATATATATATATATATATATATATATATATATAAAAAAAGACAAGATAAGTCTCTCGCACACCTTCAAAAAATCAAATACCAGGTGCTGCTGCCTTGTCAATTATTCAGAAGTCCATCAATAGAGAGCAGCGCACACTGGAATTTTTAAAAAATTTAATTTATTTATCAAATGTTAAAAAATATATATTACATGTATCAATGATACATGTAATATATATTTTTTAACATTTGATAAATAAATTACATTTTTTAAAAATTCCAGTGTGCGCTGCTCTCTATTGATGGACTTCTATATATATATATATATATATATATATATATATATATATATATATATATATACTGTATATGTCAATATTGCATATTGGGAAAACCAGATACATAATACTTTCAATAATGAAAGAGAACTCTCTGCATCACCCTGGTTTAATTAAGTAAATAAATAAATAAATGGATCCCACAATACTTTAGTCAATGCCTACATAGGATCTACAGCTTTAAATATTAATTGTTAATAAGGCCAATCTATAGAAAACCACCAAGCATGACAGGCAGTGATAATATGATTCATTGCTACTTATTCAAAGGCACACAGACTGTGGTTTGTGTTAAGTATACAGTATATTTTTCGTTGAGGCCAATTTATTTATTGATATCTGTCTGTCTCTGATCATGCGGCAATGTTTCTTGTCCTTATCTAGCAGCTCTTAGAAAATATAGCCCTGTATCTGAATTTCATATGGAAGACTGACAACATACAATACATAAATCGTTTCTATTGAAAGTCATGTAAAATAAAACATTTTGCTATCCTTCTGAATTGAAACACTACTGGAGATGGTTGTTTTTCAGACAAAAGAGTTGAATAAATGCTAAATCCTGGCTGGATCAATGTAAACTCTGTAAGCAGACAATTTGCTCTGACTTTTCTAGTAATCTGATCAACCTTCTACATTTATGCACTTCTTCATAGTCTTGTTCAGAAGCATAAGTTACTAGTTTCTTAAACCTGAATTTAAAGCTGAAACTTCTACTGAATTTATTTGCAGAAATATACAGCATAATTACAATGCATAAATGGAAACTCTAGACTCATTATGTGAAGCCATTAACAGGATTGTCCAAAATACATTTTCAATGGTCTTATTAAAGTACTACTTTAGCTGTTTCTTTCGGCTTGTACAATGATTTTACTTCTGTTGGCTTATTACTTTTGACAATTTAAGTATGTTGGAGCTTTTTCTTCTCCTATGGAAACACTTTCCCTATGAAACAATTAGATAATGTAAATTTGAATTATGTCTTATAGGTCATAACAGTAAAACAACTTAATGTAAAAGTTAAGTTCAATGCACCCTGTGATAAAACAAACAGTACTCAGATTATGTGCTTAGTTAAAAGAAATACCAGCTTTAAACAATGGAATACTAGTATTATAATATGGCAACAGAAATAAGAAGCATTTCTGAAATATTACAAACTCCCCTCTGCTTTGCCCTTAAGAATATATTTTAGATCATATATACAGGAACTTGTATTCCTCTGATTTATTTATGTTATAGGTAGAAGAACAAAAATATGTAAAAAAAAAAAAGTAAATAAATTAATTGTTTTAATATTTATTGACTCAAAGTCTCATAAAAATATGTTTCAGATAATTGGTGCTGACACAGTAAAAAATGTATACATACGATAAGTGTAATATATATATCAATTATCAGTAGACCAGCACTCCCTTTTAAAATGTAATACTTTCATGGTATCAAACCGACGTTTCGGTATATATATATACTTACATTTCACTCCTTTAAGACCGATATATCAGACTGTGAAATTAGAGTGAAACACAGAATAGTTCTCCCACTTTGTAGACTGTCAAGGTTGGGGTTATTTTCTCTTGAAAAAAGATCCTTGAGCGGGGATATGATTACACTTTACAAACATATTAGAGGACATTATAGACAAATAGCAGGGGACCTTTTTACCCATAAAGAGAATCACCACACCAGAAGCCACCCCTTCAGACTAGAAGAAAGGAACTTCACAGTAAGGGCAGTGAGGCTGTGGAATTCACTGCTGGATGATGTTGTGATGGCTGATTCTTTTAATGCCCTTTAAGAGGGGCTTCAATGATTTATTGGACAAGCATAATACACAAGGCTATTGTGATACTAAAATCTAGTTAGGGGCACATTTACTATGGGTCAAATATCGAGGGTTAATTAATCCTCGATATTCGACCATCGAAGTTAAATCCTTTGAGTTCGAACATCGAATTCGTTCAATTGAACGATCAAATGAAAAATCTATTGAATCCTTCTAATCGAACGATTCGATGGATTTTAATTCATCGATCGAACAAACAATTTTCCTTCAATCACAAATTGCTAGGAAAGCCTATGGGGACCTTCCCCATAGGCTAACATTGGTGCTTGGTAGGTTTTAGGTGGCGAAGTAGATGGTCGAAGTTTTTTTTAAAGAGACAGTACTTCGACTATATAATGGTCGTATAGTCAAACGATTTTTAGTTCGAATCGTTCGATTCAAAGTCGTAGTCGAAGGTCAAAGTAGCCAATTCGATGGTCGAAGTAGCCAAAAATATACTTTGAAGTTCGAAGTATTTTTCCTTCTAATTCTTCACTCGAGCTAAGTAAATGTGCCCCATAGTGCATCAGTATATATAGTTTAAGTGAGTGTATGGAGGGGTCAGTGTGTGTGTGTGTGCATGGGTGCCGGGTTTCATTTGGAGGGGTTCAACTTGATGGACTTTGGTCTTTTTTCAACCCGATCTAACTATGTAACTTTCTATGCATTCTTGAGGGATTTTTAGAAATGTATTTATCAATGAGTGAAGGTTAGCATTCACCGTTATAAATACACTTCTAAAAATTCCAAAGGAATGAATAGAAAGTAGTAGAGTTTTTCTGCAGTGTTCTAAATTTCACACTTTGATAAACTGCCCTTTAGTATACCTGGTGACATCTGAAGCTAAGATATTCTAATGTGCTTGACCTCTAATGTAATGGCCTCTTTGTCCTATTGTATTGGCTTTCACTTTCCTCTACTTTTCTAACACTTTCCTTAATGGTATGCTCCAGGTGATGCATATGTATCAGTAAATAATATGATGAAATAATATGAAATTAGCATCCCAATCCCTAAGAAGTCCTCTAGATTGAGCTATATCTGTTATTTAAGAGTCTGCATTATGGGGCACACAGAATTAATGCCACACAATAAGTCTGCAAACTATTCTCTCTTATTGGCTTCCATCCAAATCTATTAAGGCTGTAAAGAGAAGAATTATGTTTTCTGAACCCATCCCAAGGTTTTAACAATGTGTTGCCTTACAAGCTTGGCTTGAAGGGATCTCAGATGTTCATATTATTCTTTTATTGAAATATGAAAAGGAATTTACATTGGATTTATAAATCCAACATTTTAAGCTTTATTTAAGAATGTGTGTACTTTGTGAACAGCAGTTTTCAGACACAGATTGCCATGGTTTATCCACAAAGCAGCATTTTTCAAAAAAGTACAGCATTGTTGCAAGGCATAAATTAAGTTGTGACCATCATAATATGCATGTGATGCTCTGATATGGATCCAAATACATGTCCATTTGGCCAATCACAAGTTGTGTTGGATGACATTTCTCCATTATATTAACTAGAAATGCATCACCCAGTGCTTGCATTTGTGCATAACATCAGACTGCAGTTTACATTAGCAATCACTGCATGTTTGAAGGAGCAATTGTGACTTCTAATACCATTCTGAATTGACTTAATACAAACTCAATTATGAATCTATTTTACAGTTTGGTGCTTATGTTTGCTATTGTAAATGACACTTCTTGTGGTCAACATTTTCCTTTTGAGAACACATGGGCACTTGATGATGTTTTGTTCAAATATAATATTATGGGCCAGATTCAATATGATAAGATAATCTTATCTCCTAATTCAATTCCAGATTTTCCAATAGAGCAAAATGCAATTTGATAAGACAAACGTATCTTACGATTTATCATATGAATACTCTATGGAAACCTGTTGGAAAATACTAGAACTGGCTGAAAGTTTTTTTTCTCTATTAAATTAATTTTGTCTATGAATTTTCATGTGATAAAATAATGGGCCAATATGCCATGTTTGTTTAACTAAGGGCATACAGTTTACATTCATTAAACTAATTGAGGAAAACAAATGTCCCCAACTTTCTAATTTGTTATTATCAATGTATCTTGCTGAACACATACACTGATTCCCTCCATTCTTCTTGAGATGTCTTTATATTTTGGCAAATGCACCATAAAAATAACCTACAGGTGCTAATCCAATATATAATTATACTACAGTTTGCAGATGCCCAATTCTATCAAATTACTTCTGTTTTTTAAGTTGTTTTTAGTGCACTGTAGCTGCAGTTTTTAAGTTGTTACCCTTCCATAATTTATATTGAATACATTGGGGGTATTAAAGTAGTATGGGGCTAATATTAACACCTTGCAAATTTGCCCATGGCAATAATTCAATTTAATCTGTGAACTGCAGATGGAAGAGGGTAAATGTAACTAGTGTTAGTAAATGAGCTCCACTGTTTTTAATGCTCCCCCGTGGCTGTGGCCTGTTGTTTGCATGTAAGTTACTAAACAGTTACATAGTTAAATCAGGTAAAAAAGACCATCAAGTTCAACCCCTCCAAACGAAAACCCAGCATCCATACATACACCCCTCCATACTTTCACATAAATTATATTTACCCGTATCTATACTAACTATAGAATTTAGTATCACAATAATTTGGGGGCAGATTCACTAAGGGTCGAATTTCGAAGTTAAAAATACTTTGAAATTCGACCCTCGAATTGAAATCCTTCGACTTCGAATATCAAAGTCGAAGGATTTAGCGCTAAACGTTCGATCGAACGATTTTTCGTTCGATCGAACGATTTTTCGTTCGATCGAATGATTAAATCCTTCGAATCGAACAATTCGAAGGATTTTAATCCAACGATCGAACGAAAATCCTTCAATCAAAAAAAGCTTAGCAAGCCTATGGGGACCTTCCCCATAGGCTAACATTGACTTCGGTAGCTTTTAGCTGCCGAAGTAGGGGGTCGAAGTTTTTTTTAAAGGGAAAGTACTTCGACTATCGAATGGTCGAATAGTCGAACGATTTTTACTTCGAATCGTTCGATTTCGTTCGATTTCGATCGAATTCTAACGAATTTAACCAATTCGATGGTCGAAGTACCCAAAAAAAACTTCGAAATTCAAAGTTTTTTTCAATCGAATCCTTCACTCGAATTTAGTGAATCGTCCCCTAAGTGTCCAACACAAAAGTATTATTTCTCCAGGTGTATTATTTTTTAGAAACTATTAGGAAGAATAGAAACCATAGGAAGTCATAATTACAGATTTGTTTGTATATAAAATTAAGGTGCCAATATGGCTTAATCCAATATAACAATTGTAGTAAAATAACTGACCAGCGTGCCAAGCTGATGGCATCTTGACTTTTGCCTACCTGGTAAAGGTGTTGTCATCTAAAATTGCAGAGAACTGACACATTACACCAGTAGCGGAAAAGGAGTACATACAGCTAAACTATAAATGTATTTCTCCTTACCGCAACCTCATAGATTCATAAAAAAATGTATGGGAGACATATTTGAGAATGTCATTTGTAATTCATAATATAGGTTTGTATTATATTTCTGAAAAATTTTCTTCTTGTTTCTATAAATATAGGCTTGTCATATATACAGTATGTAATGGTGCATTCTAATTTAAATGCTCACTATGGCACAAAAAAGATGATTTACTTATTAAATGCTTTTCTTGCAAATGAAATGTTTCATATTGCTGTTAATAGTTGGGCATGGCTGGATTTCTGGGCTACTGCATATTGAAAGTTGTGGATGAGAACTAATACAGAGGGTGAAGATATATGTTAATAATTTACGTTCCAATATGTTATGAAATGTAGTAGAAAACAGAAACAGAAAAACTGGTTTATTTAAATGACCAAATGAAAATTTAAAAATTCAACATTTCCAGTATGCCCTACATCCTGAGCTGAACTCACTGTTGTTAGTTACTGTATACAAAAAATGGTATTTCCATTTTGTCAGAATAGGGAATTTCTTCCTGTCAGAGATGCGTGAAATGATTCAACAAGTTTAAAATTTCTCTGAATTGTATTTGAAAAACAAAAACAACAACAACACTTTGGTGGTTTCAACTGAGAAGCAAAAGTAGTTACTATTTTAAAACCTTTTGAATACATTTTAAATGTCACGCTGCTAAAGCAAATGTTTCAGAAAACTCAGCCTAGCAACTAGCTAATTTCTTCTTTGAATATGAATACCCACCATGGAAATGTATTTGTGAGGTTATTATTGATTTATAGACAATAAAAATTAAATTCAACTTTGCGCAGATGCAACCAGTGGATTCGCAACACAAAATGGGGATTCTGCCCCAAAAGGTAAATTAAGAATAAAAAAGTATGCGCTTCCTATATTAAATAAACTCCCACCAACAAAGTGCTTTTCCTCACAACAGATCGATTTATGAAAAACAGTTCCGTAAAAATCTTTAAATACAGGCAGATGGAAGACAGGAACGTGATGATTGATTCTCCTGTTTGACACACAGTATCCCCTTCGTGCTCCACCTCAAATAAAAAATAGAAAAAGACAGAGGCCAATGTGTGCTTCCATATACTAAAACACCGGGTCCCTGCTAGATTTATACTTACAGGATCGCCGGTGTTAAGCTTGCATGTAGTTAGAATGGCTTTAAAGTAGATAACGGTCCCGTCCCTCCAACGTTTACAGCGAAGCTTGTCTTTAGTCTTGTCAGAGTCCTCGTGTTCCACTCACCCACACGCTCCTGTTATCGCCTCCTCACACTGTAGGCTGCAGCCGAACGTATGGAGACTGGCGCTGCTGGCTTGATCTTATCAGCGTCCTGGTGTTCCACTCACTCACACGTTCCTATTATCACCTCCTCACACTGCAGACTGAAGTTGATCGAATGGAGACTGGTGCTGCTGGCTGGGAGGTCAGTTGAACAGCAAGACAATTGCTCAATTGATAGGATTTTTATTAATATAATTCAATAGTATACACTCACATTTAAAATACTTAGTCCACGGCCCAACGCGTTTCGTGATCCAGAATCACTTCATCAGAGGCATGATGCAGCCTACAGTGTGAGGAGGCGATAACAGGAGCGTGTGGGTGAGTGGAACACGAGGACTCTGACAAGACTAAAGACAAGCTTCGCTGTAAACGTTGGAGGGACGGGACCGTTATCTACTTTAAAGCCATTCTAACTACATGCAAGCTTAACACCGGCGATCCTGTAAGTATAAATCTAGCAGGGACCCGGTGTTTTAGTATATGGAAGCACACATTGGCCTCTGTCTTTTTCTATTTTTTATTTGAGGTGGAGCACGAAGGGGATACTGTGTGTCAAACAGGAGAATCAATCATCACGTTCCTGTCTTCCATCTGCCTGTATTTAAAGATTTTTACGGAACTGTTTTTCATAAATCGATCTGTTGTGAGGAAAAGCACTTTGTTGGTGGGAGTTTATTTAATATAGGAAACGCATACTTTTTTCTTCTTAATTTATTATTGATTTATTATTGGTCCACTAGGTCAGTCACTATGTTGATGTCAGTCACATTATAAAGAAAAATCCCCTACCACTCCTGGATAAACAACTAATGTACCATTTCTATTGTAGGTAACACTTCAACATGTGATTCTGGTACAGACAGAGGCTCTTTATTATTTTTTCCTTTCATTACAAGATAGCATGTGGTTTTAGCATATGAGTTAACATTTTATTTATTTGAATCCTTTTTTCTATTTTTAAATAAATGTTTTATGTTTAGTATTTTTTTTCAATATCTGACTCATCTAGTCTTTTTTCCATATATAGATTTTACAACTTATATTTCAAAGGCAAAGACATATTAATTATTGAAAATTAAGCTACATGCAAGACCAATTCAATTTTCTTTTCATTAGCATTGATATCTGATTACAGAGAAATTAACATCATACAGAGTACAGCACATGAAATAAGCATATTGCAAATGGAAATGGAAACTTCTAATTAAAAGTAAATTATAATTCATAAATACACCCCACTTATATAAAAAAAAAAACAATTTGTGGCTCCTGTCCAGTCATATACCACTGGATTGCTAGATTTTCTTTTTTGTGAACCAATGTATACTCTTGCAATTTATATACTATTTTGGGTAAGTTTTATTAATGGATTATACTTACATATTTAAATGTGATGATGACTTTTTGCAATAGCATATAGAATAGCAGGCTAGGTGACTGATGCAGTTACCCGTAAGGCTAGGTGCATTTACATTACTGAAATCTCCATCTGTCACTGATAGATGTACTGTAGCTGGACAAAATCTCCATACAACTGCCATGTGTCACAGGGAGATGCATCCTTATTATGGGCCATGGAACAACTAATGAAAAGCTACAGCTCTAAAGAACTGAAAATTGCAGTGATCAGTAGCTTAGGTGTTCCATTTAAGGAGTCACCTGTAAAAATCAATTCTTATTTCTGAACTTTGGTCTGCAATTTGCTAAAAATAAGCTTCAAGTTCATAATGTTTACCTTTCTGTAAACTGTTGTCTGACTTGTTTTGTACACAAAATTATAGCATAATTGATTTTTGTATTCTAGAGCTTACACTCTATCTGACTTGCCAGAGGTCACAAAGAGCTAATATAGATATTGATCCAAGCTTTCCTGGTTCAGAGTTTACCTTATTTTCCCTTTCTTTACCTTTGCATTATTTCTACCTATTCAATGTCATTTGACAATCACACCAACAGACAGAGGATATTTTAATAAAGGATTCTTAACTGGGAATATATGTCTTTTTTCAATAAATTGATTTGTGATTTAGAATTTGCTCATCTATTTTTGTGAAAGGAATATATATGACAGTGTATTTTATTTCACATGTAATCATGACACAGTAAAGGTTCAGATACTGTATTGCTCTTTTAATGTTCCGCTGTTTAACGTAAAATATAAGGGAGCAAATTCAATTCAACGAGAATAATTTTTATCACATGAAAACTCATTTAATTTGAGATGCAATTCAATTCAGAAAACGTATCTCACGGTGTGTCATGTGAAGTCTGACTATGAAGATTTTCATTCATCCAGGTCATGGTATATCTAGTGCTATTGTGATTGGATTAGAGGAAGAGTTTATATGCCGAGAACTTCCCACACCAGTCAGTTGAACTGAAGAAGCTGCTCGGATCAGTAGTGAAACGTCTTCATTGATTACTCAGCAAGTCCAGTTGTTTTTAGATTTACCTACACTAGGGGGCCGATTCACGAAATTCGAGTGAAGGGTTTGAATAAAAAAAATTCGAATTTCGAAGTTTTTTTGGGCTACTTCGACTATCGAATGGGCTACTTCGACCTTCGACTACAACCTTCGACTTCGAATTGAACGATTCAAACTAAAAATTGTTCGACTATTCAACCATTCGATAGTCGAAGTACTGTCTCTTTAAGAAAAACTTTGACCCCCTACTTCGGCAGCTAAAAGCTACCGAAGTCAATGTTAGCCTATGGGGAAGGTCCCCATAGGCTTGCCTGTGATTTTTTGATCGAAGGATTTTCCTTCGATCGTTGGATTAAAATCCTTCGAATCGTTCGATTCGAAGGATTTAATCATTCGATCGAACGAAAAATCCTTCAATCGATCGCAGGATTTGCGCTAAACCGTTCGACTTTGATATTCGAAGTCGAACGATTTTAGTTCCTAGTCGAATATCGAGGGTTAATTAACCCTCGATATTCGACCCTTCGTGAATCGGCCCCCTGATATCTATTGAAGTCTATGGGAAAAAACTGGAAGTGAATTAGGAGAAACGTTTTTCTCCTCTCATCCTTGAGTTTGCATGTGATAAACCATTTTGCACTGGATTGAATCTTGCCCAAAGTGCTGCAATATTTTTAATTTCTATGGCAAAACGAGGTACATTTATTAATGCAACAGAGAACTAAATCTAAAATAGACTAGAAAACATACAATTTAATTCTGCCTGCATTAAGGAAAAGAAAACATAGACAATTATAACTTAAAAATGGCATTGGACAAACATGGTAAAACATCCTATGGAAAAAAACTTTTTTCTTTCTATTTAATTAATGTTTGCCCGTTACACTCTTTGTCAATTATAATGTACAGGTGGGTTAATTTTTACAATTGACTCGCTATATTGGTTTTAATCGTGATTAATCATCTTTTAAGTACAATAATCCCCTGTCTAAATAATTCAATGAATATACAAGTGCATGTATTTAAAAAAGAAAAACAGGATTTTTTGTTACAAAGTTATGAACATAAAGTTGATAAGCCACCAAACCACATCAAGATAAACCCCATACGGTGGTCCCTAATTTGTTTACCTGTAATCAAAATATAAAAGGTCATATACCTCTCTGCTTAACAGCATTAATTGGAGTAAAAATCTACTGAGGCTTGGTTTCAATCTGTGGACTAGATCCTCCCCCATCACCTCCGTATGCGGCTTTTAAAAGGGAGACTGCCCAAACCATTTTAAAAAATGTGATAATGAAGAGACTATAATAAAGGCAAAGTAAAGTTGTATATATAGGTGCACTCTTGTGTATGTATGTGTGTGAGTATAAGCATAAGTACAGGTGAGGGTATAGATGTGAACAGAAAATGAAAAAGGAAGAGCTACTGTAAATGAGAAGTGTAATTGGTGTAGTGTATGTGAATTAGTGCAGCGGTGTTACCTAGTGATAAGTACAGCAGATATAATGAGTGTCTCACAGGCGTTGGTTTGGGCAGTCTCCCTTTTTAAATACATGTACTTGCATATTCATGGAATTATTTAGACAGGGGATTATTGTAGTTAAATATGTTTTTATATGGCCTTAGGAGTGCACCCACAACCCCCCTTTTTTGAATATGCTAGGAGCCTTAGAATGTAGGTTCCATTGGGACAGGTATCAAGTTGTAAAATTGCTGCATAAACATGTCAGCACTATACAAAGGAAATAAAAAAAAAATACTCAATGTATCAGTAGCTCCTATTCTACAATGAGAGCAGTTGCTATAATATTACATCATATTTTAACTGAAAACAGGGCACACATTATATATATAGATATATATATATATATATATATATATATATATATATATATATATATATGCCAGCTAGTCAATCCTATTTTTTAATCTTATAGTTTATTACATTGACATTCAGTAAAACTAATAGTATACTTAGAGGCCCATGTCTCAAAGGTCAAATTTCGAATTTATTTGAATTTTCTTTTAGTCTAATAAATTCGAATATATGTACTCACAATTGGACTGGGAGTTATTTAAGAAAGAAATTTAGGGGCAGATTTACTATGGGACGAATTTCGAAGTTAAAAAAAACTTTGAAATTCGACCCTCAAATTAAAATCCTTTGACTTTGAATATCGAAGTCGAAGGATTCTTAGCATATTCGATCAAAGAAAAGTGCTGTGGAAGATCCCCCTAGGCTAACATTGCACTTCGGTAGCTTTAATTTGGCGAAGTTGAAGGTTTTTTTTTAAAGAGACAGTACTTCAATTATCGAATGGTCGAATATTCGAACGATTTTTACTTCGAATCATTCGAATCGAACGGTCGAATATAGCCTATTTGATGGTCGATATAGCCGAAAAATTTAGTTCGAACTTTTTTAACTTCACTCAAGCTTAGTAAATCTGCCCCTTAATGTCTAACAGTGCAGGGCCAGCCCAGGCAGTCACCCTAGGTAGCCTGTCCAAGCATCCAACAAACCATGAGTGCATGCACGGAAAAACCCCCCTCTTGAAAAAAATTAATGCCACAAAAAGGAGGATGGCACACACCAGGCAGAGTGGCAATCAGGGACCGGACTAGGGTGTAGGAGAGGCAGAGAAGGTTTGTGCCTGGCACCCCCAAGCTTTGCACCCTAGGCACATGCCTACTCTGCCTACCCCTAGTTCTGGCCCTGATGTCTAATATTCAATCAAATAATCCAGACCCGAAAATTCGAATTGTAAGAATCAAGTTTTTCTGGATAACATTTTCAAATGGTTCAATGGACTTCTGCCATTGACTTGTAAATTAACCCGACAGGTTTGAGGTGGCGAATATTTTAATTAGAACTGTTTTCATGGTTGAGATGTGATAAATCTCACATTTAAATTTACATTCAAATGTGTGAAATTTGACAATTTTTATTTACTATTCGACCCTTAATTATTCTGCCCCACCATGTTATATGACAGTTTTATAACATGTACACTCATTTATTCCAGCAAACCAAATGCATTACAATTAATTTGATTCAACATTGCTATTTCACAGCAACAGAAAATGTTTTCAAAAATTACTTTTTTCTGTTGCAAAAATATTTATCTTCTGAAAAATAAAAGTGATTTATCTGCTACCTGCTATTAATGGTTCATCATAAGTGACTGATTTAGTCTGGTACCATTAGCTGACCTTTATGTCAAAAAAACTACTAAAAATGTAGTTGAATTTATATGCTCTATCAAATGATAAAGAAGATTGAAAGGAGTCTGTTAGCATACTTTGGGAAAGGAAAAAAATAAAAGGAGCTGGAATGTCATATAATCTGTGTTTTAGTGCACTTAAATAAAATATATAATTTTGCTCTAATTATAGTGATTTTAATTCTACTTCTGAATAATGTGTACTAAAGGGTTAAATGTAAGGTAAAACCCCATGTAGTTGGATGAGCACAATTCCAGGACCTTTAAAAAAAAATCCTTAAAAAGTATCAACCTTATCAACTGGGATAAGGTAGTCCACCTGTTATCAAAAGTGATAGGTTCTAGATTTATTAAGGATCCTTTTGTTATGCTGTTAGGAATGAGACCAAAAAAGATGCCTAAAATAACATATAGATTGTGTCAACATATTCTTACGGCAGCTAGGATAAATGTTTCCAGTAACTGGAAAAAGACAGATATACCTATAGCATCTCTCAAAACGAGAATAATTCAGATAGCAGCCAATGAGAAACTGGGTCATATATTACTAAATGATATGGAAACATATGAAAAAACTTAGCTTCCACGGTTAATATATGAAAAAGATACAACACTCAACTTAGCATTACGTATTTAAAGAAGTATACTGGAACTATGAGAACTGAATAATTAGGACCATTGCTTAAAAGATAAAGGTTGTAAAACATAATACAAAAACCCTGGTTTCTTTATTTTTTATTTATATATTTATTTTTTCCTTGTTTATTATTATTTAGATGTGGGTTGTTATGTATAGGAAATATTGTGAATGCCACTCTTTTCCTGTAATTTATTTTTCCTTTTCTGTCTCTTATTTGAAAAAATTTAATAATAAAATATATTTATAAAAAAAAAAAAAAGTATCAACCTTTAATTTGTTTAAACAGGTCACTTATTATTTGTACCAAAACTTATAGGGGCATTCTATATTTTCTAATTTTAAAATTAAAAACCATACAGTACATGTGGTCCAGAAATATCTACTCAAGGTACACCCAAACTCATGTAGCTGAAGATGGAAAGAAAAGGAAACCATTGTGACACACGACATTGATAAAACTCTCACATACATACAGGATAGTATGTATATTTAATATACAGAACTAGCATTTAGTGGTTATTTTTTGACCTGATAAGGTTAACAGTGAGATTAATATAAGAGAAACAATGCAAATAAAATGATGATTGACTCACATCTGTAGAAATAAGTCAAATTACCTGGACTTTTCACCAGTCCAACTGGCTTTGTCAATTCAGAATGACTTGTAAATAAGATCTTTCTTAAATAAATACACTGGAATGTTGCTCTAATTATTGACCTGAGTCCAGGCCAGAGGCTGCACCATATGCTGGTTTCTCCCACATAAAATTAGAACACTCCTCACTGCACTGTACTGCATACACAATGTAACTCTTCATGTGCTTTGGGGTTGGGTATTTTGGTAAACCAGTTGCTGCCCCAGTGTGTTGCTGGGTTTTTTTGTATCAGCGGCTTTACTAGCAAAACAACTATTTTGCAAGAAAGAAAATAATAAATGCACACTTCCTGATGCTATGTTTTATCATGCCTGTTTTTTTTTAAATGCCTGCACATTCAGAGAATGGTACTGATAATGGAGAAAGGGAATGTGAATTTGTTTAAATATGAAGTTATTTCCTGGTTTGGTGCAATTTCGTTTTGAGTTTAGAACGTCTTTAACTATAAAAGGAGAACTATAATCAAAATATTTCAGATAGTAAAATAAATTGTAATTTTATACAATTGAAAAAGAAAGCCTTAACCAATTTGTTGCATTGGTGCACCTAGGACACATGCCAATGCATGGAATGGAAGAATAACTAGGATGAGTGGGAAATGTTTCAAGATAACAAAGCAAATCCAGTTGCATTTGACTTATCACTTCTAGATACTATTTTGAAGATCTTTAACTGGTGTGACTACTCTTCATAATTATTTTATTTGCCATTGTCATTGTTCAGAAATGTTTGATAACATTTTTGGGCTTAGTTCCTTGAAAAAAATATCATTGTAAACTGTAATAAATATCACATATGTATAAACATTAATCCATCTCTAGGAATTCTTCATTGAGCTTGAAATCAAACAAATCAACTCACTGTAAGGGGGTTATTTATCAAAATCTGAATTTATCTCAATATTTTCTGCTACAAACTCCGATCAAATCTGCTCTGGTTTTTTACGCTTATTTATTATTACATTTTCCCAAAAATTTGCTTTGCAGAAAAAATCAAATTTTCATGAATCTTTTGGACTTTTTCATCTGATTTTCACTATTTTTTCTTCGTAATTTTCACCCAAAAACTCCAAAAACTTCAGGGAATGGCCCGAAAGCCAGCACACATGAAAAAATCATTGGGACTTCTCCCATTGCAACCTCGACAGGTCTGAGATGCTGGATTTTCAGACTCAGACTTTTCCATCCTCTGGGTTTAATATATTCCAAAAAATGTGTGTTTTTTTTAAAAGTCAGATTTTTCGTGATTTTTGCATTCAGAGTTGTGGAAATAACCCCCTAAATGTTTAGTTTTATTATTACTTTTGCCTTGGAGGGAAAATGATTATTAAGGGATTTGTTTGACTTCTGTTAGATTGTACTTACAGTTCAATATTACCTTTTAAGTTATGGACATTGCAATGTCTGTACTGTATATAGAGATGAGAGTCTGACTTCAGACTGTCAGACAACAAAAGGCTTTTCATCCTAATTGGATGAGAGACACTTGCTCTTAGGGTGGGTTTTTGCATTTATTTGAGCATTTTTATTTTTGGGAACACTTCAGCCTGGGGATAGGTGTCAGTGGCATAATACCCATACCTACTGATCCCTATAATTACTAATATCTGCCCTTTGTGGTATTGGATGGATATGAAATCAATGTGCCTAGGATATATTAGAGGGAACTTTGCTTTGAGATTCTGTTGAATTTTTTTACCAGCAGAATATATTAAGAAAACAAAATAAATACATACCTGAACAGCTATATTAGCTATTCTTATTCCAACTTGAAACTTTTTATGAGGATTATACAGTAATATCAATTACTTATATCTTATATTTGATACATTCATTATAAATATTTTGTAAGACTTTTGTGAGTATATGGGCTATTTTTATGGAAGTAATTTTGTGCATTGATATATAATTTTCGCTGCAAATTCACACCTGACAAATTTATTCTCCCATCACTTATCGCAATATACATCATATGTAGTTATGTATCTAGGATAGAGAATGCAAACCATGGTTTTCCAATTTTAGTGCAAAACAAGTTAAGAGTACCACTGTGGCATATCTAATGCTCATTGGGCCTTTTTTTTATGAAAACTGGGCAAATCTGCTCAGGTATAAAATTTCCCCCAGTGGGTTTAAGTATTATACTAGGAACTTAAAGTCTGTATAGGCAATGGGTATGGGTATTATTTTTCAGACATACTTCTTCTGACATATTATTATTGTCATTACAGGTCAGAATTGTGGAGGCTTAGTACAAGGTCCAAATGGGACAATAGAAAGTCCTGGATTTCCACATGGGTATCCAAATTATGCTAACTGCACTTGGATAATAATCACTGGAGAGCGGAACCGGATACAACTATCATTTCAAATTTTTGCTCTAGAAGAGGACTTGGATATTTTGTCAGTTTATGATGGACAGCCACAGCAAGGCAATTTAAAAGTCAGGTAAGGTGACTTCAACTAATTACTATAAAAAGAATTATAAAAGGATGTAAATTAACCACTGCTAGTATGACCTCCAGTGAGTTTTATTTGTATTTAAGGATATAATGTAATTATATAATGTAATTAAGGTAGATACATTGCGCAGACAATGCAGGAATTCATCGTAGGTTGCTTAATATTCAGTTATTAAATACATTTTTCCCTTAAATCCAATTAGCATGTCCTGTGTGTATATATATATATATATATATATATATATATCTTTTACACCTTCACATTCTCTCTCTTATTCTAACATTTTTAATATGTGTAAACTTCTTTTGGCAGGGACTAAGTGATTGGTGATCAGTTCACTAACACTGAGATAAAGTTATGTGACTTCAGGAAATAAACATCTTAGTAATTGGTTAATTTTATTGTTACATGTGATGGTATATGACAGCATCATTGGTTAATCTCACCACCATTTTGCCATCTCAACACCACAGCAAAAATTCACTGCAAAAAATGTTGGCTGCAACAACCCGTGAGACAAAGTGCCTCTTTAATTCCATACATGGAGAGTGTTATGGATCTATGCATAAATTAAAATATAATTTGCTTAATTTAAATCAATTTGCAGATTTGTACATTTTAAGTGACTAATTTGCATTGCTAATAAAACAATATTGTGGAAAATTAATGTAAGGAGATAAAAGAAAAATGAAATAATAATGTTGAAGTGTTATTTATAATGACAAGGTAATAAATAAGGAGGATTTTTGAAGCACATTCCTACACAATTCAGCTTCAAAGATATGCAGATTCCGGCATTAAATCTTGTATTTACCCTATAAACAGTTCGGGGCATATTTATCAAGGGTCGAATTTAGAATTTCAAAAATGTTGAAATTTGAATTTAAAAAGACCAACTGAAATTGAGTCAAATTTTTTTTCCACCCAAATAGGTCCGTTTTCGATCGAATAGGTCTGTATTCGGCCACATTTGAATCGTACCAATAGAAGTAATAGCATATTAGATTAAATTCGAATCAAAGTTTTTCCCCAAAAAACCTTCATTTTTCAAAGTCCACCAATCGACTCCAAATAGGTTCTAGGAGGTCCACCATAGGCTAAAACAGCAATTCAGCAGGTTTTAGATGGTGAATGGTCGAAGTCGAATTTTAAAAAGACCGTACATGATAAATTTCAATATTCGAATTTTCGAATTGTTTTCAAATTCAAATCGAATTTGGACTATTTCCTAGTCCTAGTTGAAGTACACAAAAATTAGCTAGAAATACAAATTATTTAAATTCAAATTTTCCCTTTGACCTTTGATAAATCTGCCTCTTCTTGTTTGCAAGTTTAGCAGTTAGAGGGGTAATTCACCTTGCAATTACTTTTTTTATTATGGTGTACACATCAGAAAAAACAAATATCATTTATTTTTCAGTTTAGTAGTTGTGTATGTCCAAGAAGCCATCGAAGTCAAACGGGATTGCTTCTTTTCAATGTGAAACAATATCCCCTGCTATCTACCTGTAATGTCCTTCAATTTACTTATAAATATTAATCATGTCCCAGGGTGCTGATTTGAAAAATAATTTGAAAATGATTTTTAAATGAATAGTAGAGCCTGAACAATAATATACTGTACATATACTTACAGTCATTTTTTTTTGGTGCAGAGTTAGTGACCTTGTCAACCAAAAAAAGCATTTTCATTTGCAGTCTGGAGAGAGGTAGAATATACAGGCTTTTATAAGTTCAACTATAGGTCCAACTATAGCATACCAGTTCACTAAAACTGAAAATGAGGAACCCCAATGGAATCCCAACAGCACTTCAAATTTGAGCACATTCATGAACCACTTTCCTGGCTGTGAGGAATATTTTCATGTACAGTGGTAATAAGTGTATACATTTATCAATGTATGTACAATAGAACCCTCATTGTACATGGGACCAGAAAAAATGGTGTCAAATCTGGCAAAATGTATATTCAGAAAAATGCATTATGCATTTTATATTGATGTGACTACAATAAAGTAACAAATGAAGGAAAACTTGACACATCAGAAAGTGGTCAACTGTTTTAAGCAGTCATACATCATTCTGCTTTATGGAGTGTCAGACATCAGCAGCAACATTTAACTTAAACAAAGTGCTACTTAATTCTACCATATGTTTTTCTTTCAAAACTGCAAGAATATGTTATGTTATTGTGTAAACCCACATACGATAATTATTATATAGATTAACACATATAAAAAGAATTTATTTGCTGAATAACTGCTGATAACCTATTCTGTGTATTCAATAAAGCACATACAATGTGTGTACATTAGCTCATCTAAAGGGTTTTCTTTCTGTAGTTTATTTTGCTTCATAAAGCAATTTACCATGTCATGCATGTTAATCCATTCCTGATCACGGTTGCTATAGGCTTTGTTTTCATCACCATTTTTCTTTATTGACAAGGCTGTAGGCTTTACTTCTGAGTTATATTTACTGAATGAGCGAAGTTCCTCTACTTGTATTTGTGTGTATTCTGACAAACTGAACACAATGTCACTGTCAAATGTAGGATTGCGTTGTTTCTGACACTCAGCCTCAAAATAATTTTTTTATTTATGCCTACTGACACTTCCCACTTTGGGACCTTGAAGGTGGCAGTCTTTTCAGATTTCCCCATCATCAATAGGCACCAGTTTTGGGCAATGGCTGTGTCTGTTTTTTGCTATGGTGGCTGTAAATGGCCCCTAATATATTATCCTTGGATTGGACTTGAAAACCCATTCTGCTTTCTCCATTAATAACCGTAACATACAGAATTATAGAATTCTCTTTATTCTTTAAATGCCTTAAATATATACTTTAACTTTGAGCTAATAGATACTTGCATGAATTTCCTGATACGCAATAAATCATATTTTCTGTTCTGTAACTCATGCTTGGTATTAATTTGAATTGACCTGTAAGGATTTATCTCAAATAAATGTCATCTTTCCACTTGCATGGTTAATTATTAGCATATAAACTGAAATTGCATACATGTTGGTAATTCAGGGTAAATGCAGAATGAAATAAGCAAGCATATGATAATATAATGCAAATAGAACATTACATTATTACATTTCATTATTTAGTAATTATGTGTGTTGATTCCCAACCCCCCTTTGGAAATTGCGTTAATGCTTTATAGCTACTCTATAAAACTTCTCCTTTATTCTCCTAATTAATTTATCCCTGCTCCATCTCAAATGAAACCTCCATCTATAAATTACCCTTCCCTCTACTCCATTCCTAACCCCTCTTTAGTTCTACACAACCAAGTTAATTTGTTGTTATGTATGCCTCTTTTTTCCCTCCTTTTTTACAAGTATGGGGTCTGTTATCCAGAATGCTTTGGACCTAAGATTTTCCAGATAACGTATATTTCTGTAATGTGGATCTTCATACCTTTTAAATATTAAATAAACCCAGTAGGCTGGTTTTGTTTCCAGTAAGGCATTAATTATATCTTAGTTTGTATCAAGTACAAGATACTATTAGTGATGGGCGAATTTATTGGCCAGGCGTGAATTCGCTGCGATTTTCTGAGTTTTACTGCTGGCAAATAAATTTGCAATATCAACGGTTTTTTTACTCCAGCGATGACAATTCAGACGCCAGCAACAATTAAACATACGCCCACTGACTTTAATGCACATCAAAATAAGCGTTTTGTAAATTTTGCGGGAAATGTTTTGGCGAAGCAAAACGGGACATATTCGCTTATCTCTAAATACCATTTTATTATAACAGAGAAAAAGGAGATCCTTGGGGATGCCATCCCACTACTTCTTTATGTTTGGTTAAAAGTATCCAGTCAGATGAGCTGCAAGATTTTCACTGTCCAGAACTTTTTTTTTAAAATATCCATGTTCTGTGGTCCCTTATAAAATGTACGATCAGAGTGCAAATTCTATTATTTATATTCTCTGATCTCCAGGTCTGCAGTATCATGAGAATACTTCAATGAACTTAAATTCAGGGGCAGCTCTATGTCTTGAACTGCTCGAGCAGTGTTGTGTTTTGGTCCCGCTGTTTTATCGGAGTCTGGGGTCACTGTGTTATGAAATTCTTGTTTACTGCATAATGTACTACTGGAGACAGGAGCACGTTATCATGAAATGCTGGGGTTACTGTGCTCAGTAGTGATGGCCGAATCGGTTCAGTTTGCTTAATCAAATAAGTCACGAAATAGCAAAAAAAATTCTTGTCACAGCAGATTTATCACTGGCTAATTTTTACCGCAGTTTAGCAAATACATATATGAGCGGCGAAAAGTGGAAATTCACCACAAATCCATGCCTGCCAAAATATATTCACCCATCACTAGTGCTCAGTCCAACTATCCATGTTTTCATTTTTAAAGCAGGTGTGATACTTGATGTTTTCAGGGTGATACTTGAAGTGTATAGGCAGTTCCTTTTTTCAAGGAGTAGGCCTATAGGATCCCTTCTTTTTTAACCAACTCATTCACTGGTTGTAATAAAACATCTATGCAAATGCCTTTATTGCATAATGCAAAGCCATAAAACAATAATATTACAAAAGTGTTAATTTTAAGTGTTAACTTTTTGAAACTGCAACTTACTACCAAGGTCTGATTTTGTAACTTTTTATTGTCTGGTTCCACAAGTTGAATTAGAACCTAAGTCATGCCTCTATTTAATAATGGATTTGATATTTATGTACTGGTTTTAGAGGCCCACATAACTAAAAACCCAGAGGTTATTAATTTGAATGTAACTTTCCAAGTAATAGAGTCTATCAAACTTGGTAAGAGAAAAGGAGACATAGAGGATATATTATCCAAGAGAGAATTTTACTGTATAATGACACTGAATACTGTTAAACCAAAGGGTCTCAACAAAGAAGGAGATATAAAGTATTTCATAAGGTAACTACATACTCTGTATTTTCATATAACACTAATATAAACATTTATATTATGTTACAGACAATATGATCTAGGAATACCACTGTGTGAAAAAGTTTTCCCTTATTCTCCCATGTATATATACGGCCATATTATGCATCCCTAATGGTATATATTTAACTCAAAATAAATTGATATATAATATAATCTAGTGATGCATAAGATTAAATGATATACAACATATGATATTACAAATGTTAAAAATAGTAAATATGAAATAGGAAATGAAACAATTGAATTAAGTATCTAAAAAGGATAACAAGTTAATAGCCTGTCAGAGTTATTAATTGGTAAATATTATACAATAAGAACTAATAATTCTGTATATAAATTTAATCCGATATATAAAAAGGAATTAATTGAATTAGGACTATAGAACAGATTTTTATAAAACACAACTAAAATTTTCTTTCCTGCTCTGGAAATGACTTTAGACACAAAGCAATGGTTACAAAAGTTGCAACTGGTTCTACAAATAAAATGTTACAACATAGACTGATTAAATGGATACATGAATTGATACAAATGAACACAATGCTACAATCAGTCCTCTTAGGGAATACATTCGATTTTAATTTTACATTTATATTTACCCAATGATTTTAATTTAATAGATAGTTCACTTCAAGGGGCTGATTCATTAAGGGTCGAATATGGAGGGTTAATTAACCCTCCATATTCAACAAGGAATTGAAATCCTTTGACTTCGAATATCGAAGTCGAAGGATTTAGCACAAATTCTGCGATCGTACAACCGAAGGATTATTCCTTCGATTGAACGATAAAATCCTTCGAATCGAACGATTCGAAGGATTTTAATCCAACGAACGAAGGAATATCCTCCTATGGGGAAAGTCCCCATAGGCTAACATTGACTTCGGTAGCTTTTAGCTGCCGAACTAGGGGGTCGAAGTTTTTTTTAAAGAGACAGTACTTCGACTATCGAATGGTCGAATAGTCGAACGATTTTTAGTTCGAATCCTTCGATTCGAAGTCGTAGTCAAAGGTCGAAGTAGCCCATTCGATGGTCGAAGTAGCCCAAAAAACACTTCGAAATTCGAAGTTTTTTTACTTCGAATCCTTCACTCGAATTTAGTGAATAGGCCCCTAACTGTGGATATGAATATAATGGTTGGTTCAATATAAGGTTTTTTATAGATACACATTTTATAACATTTATTTAATTAATTATTTAAGATAATGATTGAAATACAATATATTTCCATTGCTATTTGTTCTAATATATTGTATAATGAATACGAACAGCATGGGTATTTTAAATTTTAATCTTATTACTGGTATTTCAAATATATTAATTACAAGTGTAAATCACATATGTAATTTGAATGCACCTGTATTTGGGCACCAATGTTAATCACTGTTGATATTTAAGTCTTGAGTCATGTGATTCTCACTGACTCTGAGGAAGTCCCGGGGGATCCGGCAAGAAATGCGTAAGTCAGCCATGCACGCCCACCGCTAAAACCCTCACTTGTGTGTATGATGAAATAAAGCCTGAAATTTTGCACTAACGCTGCTGTCCTTGTGATGTCCTGGATCAGCGCCGAATACACGGGAGTATGTTGAATTTTGTTATTAATTTGAATAACCCTTTTTTTTTTTTTTTTTTTTTAGAAAAAAATGTTGTATAAGTTGTTTTAATTAACTTAAAATCACTGACATTAGTTTCCCCTCATAAGCAAAATGAATGCTCATTATAACTTAGCATTTACAGCATATAATCAAGCACTGGGTCAGACTCAATTCAATGAAAAAAAGGTTTATCACGCAAAAAGTCATGGACGAGATTCAATTTGAGATGCAATTCAATTTGTGAAAACTCTATTTGTCTATGGGAAAAAAACTAAAACTGAATTTGAAGAAAAGTTTTTTCTCCTCGTATTAAATATCTTCAATGACTTTTCACATTATAAATCGTGACAACTTTTTCTCACTGAATTGAATCTAGCCCATTGTGTTGCAGCAATTTTAAGAAAGGTGCACATTTTAAGAAAGAGCTCAAACTTAAGTAGAGCTCATCAGTAAGGGTGTGGGATCTGGATGAACATGCCATAAACCTACAGCTTAAAGAGTAATACAAACAATAATTTTGTCAGAAACTCAAAGACAAAAAGATGTTGTTAAAGAAATGTAAGCTTTCATAAAAACAAAAGTAAGACACTTGCCAGCCTTGCACATTTCGTGTCCAGGTACTTTCTTCTGTTTGACTTAGTCTTTATAAGGGGTTGGGAGATCTTAGACACTATCTTGTGGTATCACTTGGGCTTCCCTTCCAAGGTCTGGACACACAAACTCTCCCATTCTATAAGAGTGTAGTTTCTTAGGTTTTTTTTATTTCCTTTTCTGTTCCATCAAATATTTTTAGTATAAGCACATGCTTCTGGTAAATGTCCCCCCAATGACTATGGGAGAATAAGGATGCTTTGCTGTTGTGTTTTTACAGTTGGTCATAACATAAATATATGTTTTCTACTAGTAGTACAGTAAATCTAGCAGCGTCTGAAAAACAATATTTAAATTTTCCAGCATACTGTAGATTGTTGTTTAAGAGACTTTTAAGAAGTTAAGATGACTGCAAGGTCAACCCACCCCTATACACTTCCTTTTAACTCTGTTTGGGACTTTAACTTCTGTGTTTGAGATGTGTCCCAAATTAACCCTTTGATTTATGGGCCTCGTCTAGACCATGGCTTTACATTTGAAGGACAATTCTAGTTTATGTTTCTAGTATTCCATATACATAAATTAAAGTATACAGTATGCTATTTCTAACTGCTATAAGGCAGTTATACTATCATCCTTCTGCTTCTTGCCTTATTTCTTGAATTTTCAAATCAATACATCTGAATATTTCAACATATATTACAAGTGAACCTTACTTTATTGTTTTATTAACATGCAGGGATTCAGCAGTGTCAGAAGTATTGCCTGTGTAATGAAACAGAATAGTGCTAGATGTATAGTATATGTTTTTGAATTAAGTGTCAAAAAATGGGGCAACATTTGCTAAATATAAGTTGTGGGCAGCTGATGTTAGCAGTTACACTGTATATTTTTAGTTACAAATGACTATAGAGACTCACAGAAGAGTAATTATGCAACAGCGAAGGTCAGGGTACAAAAGGCAAAAATGCATCAGCATTTGAAAAGTAAGCAGTAAATAGTAAAGAGTGGTATACTAAATACATATACAAAGTAAGAAGGGTTTCACAAGAGCCTATTAATAAAAGAAATAATATATTCCCGTAATTGATCATAACAATCAAAACATAAAACACTTAAGTTGTTAGACAGATTTCTAATTCATTTGTCTGTTTTTTGGACAAAATTTTATTTTTTATTGATTTTTACATATTAACATAATTACCATATACCCTTTGGAACATAAATGAGATATTGATTTATTAGTAATATTATTTGTAGGACTCCACTTCTTTGGCTGTGTATATATAGACTGAAGGTGTTAAGGGATTAATAAAATATAATAGATATTCCACTTTTTAGGAGCAATATATGGAGGATTTTTTGAGAGCTATTTACTGTAGTATTGTAGGATTTGGAAATAATAATGCAAGTAAGCCTGAATAAGGTAGCACCACCCCTAAATCAAAGAGAAACAGACAAATGGTGTGCAGGGTTATATGGATAAATAGTAACACAAAAGAGAAAAAAAAAAAACATTAACCCTTAAAGTTGCACCACCCCATCTTTAAATCCGATGACACAAGGAACAATAAAACTTAACTTTTAATAAATAAATTTAAAACCGTAAGTCCAGAGGAGCGTTTAAAATAAGGTTAGGGACAGGGAGGCAAAGAACCCGAATTCAAATGGGCAAAAAGGTACACAGCATACAGTGGGTGTTTGGGATGTCAAAGAGTAACCCACGAGCCTACAAATGTAAATACTGGTAAGTCACATTCAATCATTTAACAGCCATAAGTCGGGGTCAACCTTGTATGATGACTTTTAGGCCTTAAAATATCCACCACCCCTTCACCCTCAAGCACACCCTCCCATAGCCAAAGAGAGAGAAGCCAGTGTATTATGGCTGTATGTCGATTAACCCTGAATTAGATCAGGCAAACTAAATACATAAACTGCCAACCCTGGCATGCGAGTGCTGGTAGGCAGCAGAGTTCAGCTAATAAGCCATAGACTGAGATAGGGATTAACACAAAGCGCAATCAGGTCTGGTGCACCACCCCTTCACCCTCAACCGCCCCCTCCCCTTTTCCAAAGATAAACAACCAAAGTAGCCGTATTAAATTAGTTTTAGATTTAAATGGAGGTTAAGATTCTATCCCAGCCACAAAATCACAGTCGAGAACCCACCCCTTCATCCACAGAGCTTCCCACCCGTTTCTGCTGTGAAGCGGTAGCCCAAAGATTCTTTGTAGATTCAGCCCCCCGCCTAACAATTCTAAAATGCGCCTGACGCGCGTTTCACCTGCATATCACAGGCTTTGTCAAAATAATAACACAGGATAATAACACAGGATAGTAAGTCACTCCAGCGTTCATAGCTCTGACGTGACTTACTATCTGGTAAGATGAAAAGTTGATATTGCTATTTAGGAGCCCTCTTTTGAGTAAGTATAATGCAGGAATGGGATCCCTTATTCTAAACCCTTACCCAGAAAGCTCTGAATTAAGAGATGGCCATCTCCAATAAAGGCAATTGCAAGCAAATAATTCTAATATAAAAAAATGTTTTTCTGTATATCTGTAATAATAAAATAGTACATTGTACTATGTGGAGGAACCCATATCATTTCAAAACAATTCTGTTTAGTTTACTTATTGTTTAAATGATGTTTAGCAGACTTGCTACTGCTGCTACTGACGTATTTACTAGATTTTTATTGTTAAAATTGTAATTTAGATATTACAACTAAAGAAATAATGTGAATAACTGAATAAATATGTGAATATCTGGTGCTATGTTCAATTCTTTATATAGAAAGGCTATGTAGCAGTTCTGTTACTTCATCAGTGTAAAATAAATTTATGAATTAAAAAACATCTAGCTTTTGCTAAATTATAATTAAGAGGCTCCTACACCCAGGGCTTTATTTATTCTAGCCACTTCTTGGAAAGGTGCACTGCATCTGCTTACTGTCATACAATATATATTATAGTTCTTTATCATATGATAATACTGAATGTTTTCTCATTTTTTTTGAATAATTAAGATTTCAAGTAAAGAGTATTTTATCATTAGCACGCCATCATTCTCTCTTGGAAAGGAAAGTCTCCATCATAGGGTGACAAAAACACCACTAACAAAAATTAGTACGCCCTAATCTTGTGTCATGTCTCTTGCAATGTATAATCATAATGGATCTTCAAAGCAGACAAGTGAACTTTTATCATTTCTATTTTGCCTCAAGAGCCTATAAATTTTATGATATTTAATGATCCAAATTTTTCAACCTTGTACTGTACTGAACATAAAAATCAATTAGTCCCAGTTTGCGTCAGCAAAATATCATTCAGTATTTAGATTTCAATTTTACTTAACTAACACTAAGATCAAGAATACTGCATATTTAGGATTCTGTAGATTAAGTAGAGTTTATGTATTGGAATGAATCACAATGCAGTTTTTTTTACTTACAAATTTTTTTCTAGTTCTTAGTTCTTAGAGTTAAAGATTATCATACACTGGCAGATTAAAGATGCCATTATCAGTTCTTTAGAACGATTTGGCATCTTATCTGCCAATGTATGGGGGCTTCTGACGGGTCTCTCTGATCGATATCCGGACCACATCGGCTAGTTGACACGGTCCTCATCCCGTCAGAGCCCAGTCTCTTCATTGTAATCTGATTGTTCGGATTAACGGATAATATCGACCTGCTGTTGGTGGGCATATCAGGGAAAGATCTGCTAGTTTGGTGAGCCTCTTAATTATAATTTATCAAAAGCTAGAGCTTTTCTTAATCCATAAATCTAGTTTACACTTATCATGTATGGCCACCTTAACTCTAAATTTAATTTTGTAACATATTGTAGATAAGATGTCAGGAACAAATTAATTTCATATTGTAAGTACTTTATCTTGTGCCCTTTAATGTCTTTAATACCTTTGCTGACTGCCACTTGTCTTTTCTCTCCTGCATGAAAAATATTTCAGAGCAGTTAATCAATATACACTGACTAATATGAACTCTTATTTAAAGTTCTTGTATGAAACTGTTGGCATCCTAATGGGTGATATGATCATTTTGTAAATAGTTTCCTGTTATCTCACTAGCAAAAAGAACTTATGTGGCTAAATACTGTATGGAATGGTGGGATCAAAGGCCAGAATATATGCATACACTATATATTCTCTCTCTCTCTCTCTCTCTCTCTCTCTCTCTCTCTCTATAATTTACAGGTATGGGACATAGGGGCATTTACTATTGGTCGAATATCGAGGGTTAATTAACCCTCGATATTCAACTATCGAAGTTAAATCCTTCAAATATCGAAGTTGAAGGATTTACCACTACTCGTTTGATCGAACAATTGAAGGAATAATCGTTCAATCGAATGATTAAATCCTTCGAATCGAGCAATTCGAAGGATTTTAATCCTTCGATCAGAAATTTGCTAGAAAGCCGATGGGGACCTTCCCCATAGGCTAAAATTGATGCTCGGTAGGTTATAGGTGGCGAAGTAGGAGGTCAAAGTTTTTTTTAAAGAGACAGTACTTCGACTATTGAATGGTCGAATAGTCGAACGATTCTTAGTTTGAATCGTTCGATTCGAAGTCATAGTCGAAGGTTGAAGTAGCCAAAAAAAACTTCGAAATTTGAAGTATTTTTTATTCTATTCCTTCACTCGAGTGAAGTAAATGTGCCCCTTATTGTATAATATAGTTTTGCTCCGGAATATTGATTTTTGAGTTATCTTTCAGGCACTTTACTATATGCACAGGTTTTTCTGTATTACAATCAGATAGTCTTTAAATCTGCTTAGCTGTGTTGTACAGCTCTTTTGCCAAAAAATAAAAATCTTACACTTTCTTTGTTAGGCTGATGAGGATATATAACATTGCTAAATGAAATATGCTACTGAAGGGTATTTATCTTTTTGACAGACGCAGAAAACAAATGGCAATTATGTTTAAGAATCCTTTGTTAGAGTAATTTTCATCTATTGTGATTACAAATTTTCTGTAACACAGTAAATTAATTTTATTTCACTTCTAAGCCTCATTGTTCACTAATCAAAGCTCCCTGCTCAATTAGATACATTTATCATCTAACATTGATTGACTATTGAATCAGTCCAGCATGTAGTAGAGAGTATCTTTATAACATTATACAGGAAACTATCTGTGCAGGGGGGTGATCAACACTTTCAGGGTTATACTATTATAATGATGCAGACTTTATCATTAATAATCACTAATATAATTAATATAAGAAAAAAATATTGCTGAAAATGTACTTCATAGATCTCTTCCAAGGGTTCTATTAACAATGCATCATTTGACTTTTAAAGACTTTTTCTAGAAAGCCATTTATTATAGATCAATCACAGAATACTCTTTCCCAACCATAACCAACATAACCATTGTATTGTTCTAAACGTCTCTTTCATAACTCATGTGCAACATTCACAATATTTCTATTATTTTTAATTGGAACTTTTAATGAATTCAATCTTGTGGTTGTAGAGTTTAGTTGTGGTTTCAAAAACCTTTTAAAACCACAAAAATCTGACCTTCGATAAATAAGCCTCCACGTATTGTAGGAATTGATAGACTTTGGTCTTTTTTTCAACCCATTTAAACTATGTTATTACTGTATGTGGTCATTCTAATGCTGTTTGTAATATTTCAGTTAAAAACAGGCCTTTTATTTAAAGCAAAGCTGACCTCTGGGGGGGGATGTAATAAGAATTGCAAAGAGGAAAAAAGTTACACAAATAAAAGTTTGCATTTCGCACACTAAAATACTTCATTGGACTGTTATTGCATTGTGAATGTTAATTGCAAATTGTGCAATTTTAAGGCATGCTTTAATCTTTGGAGCAAACTTAACCTTTTCAGTAAGAAGTTTCATTACATTCACTGTGCACTGGAGCAAGCTTTTAAATTTTGAAATTTTTCTTCCACTGTTGAAAGTGATCTCCAGGTTCACAAAACTATATTACACTTGAGCAAAGGAAAAAGTGCTTGCGCAGGAGCGACCATTTTGGCACTGCAAATATTTTTTCGTTACTGCACTATTTCCATCATTTTCTTATTTAGTATACAAGGGTCAGCATTGCTAATAATTGTATTTGTTAGCCTCCTGTTTGCATATGTAAACTACACACCATTGATTTCCCTTTTTTTCTCCCTCTCTGGTTCCCTGGTATTTGGGCATTCATAGTTTAGAAAATCCTGATACTCATTAAACACAGGTAGGATTGTACAAAGTAAAGAGATATCCTGATGTGGGGACGCCTTTTTGGGCTATCCTGCCAATTAGGGGTTAAGGGTGTCCAGCTAGTATATGAGCATGGGTTACACTGTGAAACTACACTCAGGGCGGAGTCTTCGCTAAATGGAAGCTTCCCCTTTAAGATGGTGTAAACTACAACCCACAGGCTAATTAGTGTTAAAGATAGATAAATTGGATGCCAGGAGGTTCTTAAATAGTGAAACAAGTGAGATAGTTTATTGGCACACAAATATGCAAAGGCAATTGACCACAGGTTTACTCACGCAGGAGCTGTAGTAGGAGTTAGCACATCACAAAGGAGGAAGGGTAGCATGATGATGATGCAGCATGTACAGATGTCACTCCCATAGTCAAATAGTAGGCAGAATATCTCACTCTCAAAGACCAGCGACCAGTGTGAAACAGGATCAATCAAGTAGGGGTCAGGCAGTGCTCTGCTAAACTGAATTCCCTATCACTGAGTTCCCTACACTAAAGGCAACCTTAGAAGCACTTGGGAGGCTACTCCCTGCTATTCTCCTTGATGGAACACACAACTGCGCATACTACATAAATTGGGCTATCTCTCTCTCCTAGAGAGACTATTACAGATCTTCCCTAATGATAGCTAATCCTCATTCACGGGAGAGCCTGGTTCCCGACTTCAGCACCAAAGGTACAGCTCCCTTTAGGGTAAATGGCTTTACTGGGGCCTTGGTGATTCCAGGCTCAATGGGAAACACCTAGCAGCACAGACACCAGGAGCCAAAGAGGAAGAGGCCACTCCCTGCACAACACTATATAGCAGTGTGGCAGGGGAGTGTCATTACACTCTTTGTCCAATAGGTGAAGATGTTACACTTAACCAGTATAAAAGGCTTAGCCCAATAACAAGGGATAAGAGAACTTAAGGAAAGGTAGGGAATTAACTCTATAGGAGCCTAATAGATCCTATAGGTCCCTACACTTATTAAAGACAAAACCAGCCTACTGGGGTTATTTAATGTTTAAATTATTTTTTTAGTATATCTAAGGTACAGAGCTTTAAATCATGTTCCAGATCCGGAAAACCCCAGGTCCCGAGCATTCTGAATAATGGGTTCCATACCTGTATATGCAAATGATACATTACAATAAGAATATTTTCATTTCAGTTACTCTGAGGCTAATTTTCAAATTCCAGTACTAATTGAAATACTTTTAAATGCCTTTTTATTATAGATTATCTCAAATCCCCAAAAAAATGTTGCCTTAAAACATAGTGCTTCACTTTCCTAAAAAGCCCCTTATTCTGAAACCCAAATAACCTCAGGTCCCAAGCATTATGGGTGATATATCCATACCTGTAACTAATATAAATAAGAAGATGCAAGAAAACTGAAACAGGCTTGGGGGATGATCCAGTATTGTATAAAAATAAGATCAGTAATTCAAAAGAGCATGACATGCAAATATGAAAACAAGTTTTCTCACAAGCTAAATAGCCCTTGCCAGCTGTTATAATTCAGAAGAAAGCTTGAAGTAAGCAATTTGTAAAGACTTACAGTATTGAATAATATTATGGGTTGTCGTTGAACATTGTCATTTTGTGGCAAGTTATCAAGTCAACTTAAATATCTTTAAAAAAGCTTTTAGATTGCTGGCAGAATGATGTTTAGAGTATGACAAATAAATATATGATGTAAAGGTCTCTCTATTTGTGTACCATTTAAATATGCACACAAATTGCAGTGGTCACCAGATAAATGGAGCATTGATATACAAGATTGACATTGTAAGCACAGTGAACTGCTGCACTGTTCGACTTTCTGACTCTCTGATAATAGTTTAGACATTAGCTACTACATATGCCAATTCCCAAACTGACTTCACAGTCAAATTCATTCATCCTAAATAGTGATGAATGAATTTGAAGAGCTTCAAGTAAAAATTTGAGAAACCACACATTTCACAAAACAGCAAAATTTTGCAGAACCGTATTAGAGTCAATAGAAAGGCAAAATTACATTGTAGTCAAGGTGGGTTTAGCTCTGTAATAGCATATACATTGCCTTATATTGCTGCTATGCTTTATACAAAGAAAGACTCCCATGTTGCCAATTTCTTACAAACATGGGTCCAAATTGGAGTTAATAATCAGATTTTTTTTAAACACACTCAGGTACTGAAAAGTTAAATTAAAAATAATTAAAAAGATTTTGAACCTCAACATAGTCTGCCTCCTTTTCTTGGACACCATGGAGCAGATTTATCAAGGGTTTAGAGTTCATGGGAGTTTGAAAAATTTTTGACCCTTAATAAATTTGCCCTCCTGTGTCTCAAATGAAAAGTGGTCATAACGTGACCTCAAGAGATATTTAAAAAATTATCTTAGTTGTTACTCATCTAGGGTGGAGATAGCCATGGTTTTTAACACTAAACTTCTAGGCTAGGCATCATCTGTTTAGACCAATGTCACACCTGGTGATGTTTGCAATGTTCAATTGCTGTGTTGTTGTATTTACTTTTATAAACATTCTGTTAGACTATTTTACACATCTTCTATTGCTTAACATAGGTGTAACATTCTGGCCTTTTTTAAATGCTGACTACATATATGAGAGCTTTAAATACATTAAGTATGTATAAACATGTTGTAATAATGTATTGACTGTAGTATTCCATTTTTAAATTACATTAGAGATCGTGTGCATGAAGGACAGTGAAGGACAGTGCTGAATATCTATGTATAGAGAATATTCATGGAGCACCAGGGAACTTTACCTCCTTATTAAAATCTCATCTTTATTGTGTCCATTTAAAGACAAATCTGTATAAAGACACGCAGTACATTCTCATACAATACTTATTATATTAGATATTCAGCACTATCTTCTGAGACTGTAGAATGCCAGTTTTTAGAATAAGCACTGACTCTTGATACTTTGACTGATATCATTGCAGGTGTCTCTGTAGTTTTTCTCAAGCCCTTGAGAAACAGACCCCCACAAAAAAAAATAATTGTGCTGTACACTTTGCCAGGCCGCTTTTACAGATGGCTGTCAAAAGGGAGACAGTATGAGCCTTGGGTTGCAGGCCGATGCAAGAAAAACATTTTCAAAGGTGCAGCAGCAGCACCACACATAGCCAAAACTAGTGCAAAGTAGTCAATAACAGATTATAGAGGAGGAGAACAAGGCAATGTTATGCAGAGGAGGATAGATCTTTAAAGAGAGGAAGCTACTCTCTGTTGTCAGCAATGGGTGTTTGAAAATCCCTACATTTTCCACAATGTTAGTAGATAACAACCCCCCCCCCATTTTCCTCTCTGTAGCCCTGGATACACATTGGTAGGGGGGCAAGCCAGCACCTCCAGAGGATACAGTGCCAATTCTGGTCACTAGTCATGCCTTGACCCCTAGAAATCCATGTGGTTGTCTATAAAGATAGTATCGTTCACACTCTGGTCTGCTGCTGCCTTTAGAGGCAAAAGGAAATTGCTCCAAACATCCATCAGATCACCACCTCTACCTGCTCCGCTGCTGCTTGGCCCATGTCTCTGGTATATGTGGAGTTGTAGAGGAGGCCTCTGAAATAGTTGGTAGGTGGCAAACCTTCACCAGTTTTGAATAAAGAATCTTCTTATTTAGCACAGAACCCTCTCTGGCTGTGTACAAGGAATTCCCCCAGTTTTTCCTTGTGCCATGGGTCACGCAGGATGACCGCACAGTAATCATTAGGGATCTCTGCATTTCGGCAGCCCTGTAGAAGAGGTTCCCCTGATCAACCTCTTTCTGTCTGCCTTCTGTATCCAGCACATCATCTCCCTCATCATCCTGTTCTACGCTGTCTCATCCATGGACCATAGGTGGGGTGTGTGGGTGGTGTGTGCTTTGGCTCTGATCTCCTTGTTCTGCAAGTACCTAGTCCTCCTCTCCTTTATCCTCTTTATTGGACAGCCTTTTCTGATACTCCCTTCCTCTATCCTCTGCCTGCAGATAAGTATGCCTTCCCTCTCGTTCTCCTTCTTCTGAGGTAACTTGCAATTCTACAACAGGTCATCTAACTTTTGGATGATGTCACTTAAATACATTGTCCCACTCCCTGCTAACAAAGCATGTGGCTGCTCAGAAGGGGTGAGAACTTGGCAGAACTGTTTCATCTGTCTACAACTGAAGTAAACTATCTGTGCCCCTTGTGCACCCTTGGAAACATGCTTGAGAAGATAATTTCTGAATATCCATTGCTGCTCTGCAAAACACGTCTTACTTCTTCTTTCAAGTCTGCAGCTGATGTTGGTCCAAGCATGATCAGCTGAATGGTTTATTGTTATTCATAATATAGAATGTAGGAAAG
This sequence comes from Xenopus petersii, assembly GCA_038501925.1. Lineage (NCBI taxonomy): Eukaryota > Metazoa > Chordata > Amphibia > Anura > Pipidae > Xenopus > Xenopus petersii. The sequence goes on along the minus strand of CM076681.1, from coordinate 61,572,483 downwards.
TTAAAAAAGAATGACTGCTAATGTATAATACGGTCAATAGGAATTAATTTATAATGAAATACACAAGCATAAATATACTGTTATTATAACTCATAAGTACATTTCTTCATCTTTAGCCATACATTAAGTTACTGCAGGTTCTTAAATTGTTAAAATAACATACACCTAATTGTATTTTCTTCATGTATATGATAAAATATATTTTCCAAATCATTTCAACAAATGCTATAAAGCTATAACGCAGTACTGTATGAGACTTGCCTGGTGGTCTAGTGGGGGTGCGACGGGAACACCCGCCACTTCTACTTCCTTCTTCCTCCTTCCACACCGTCTTCTGTGCTCCTTCCAGGTTTGCTCAGCTCGGCTATTCTCTGCTATATTCAGCATGCCGAAAGTGACGTCATCGTTTTGGCACAAAATTTTAAAATTTAAAGGGCTCCTTGCCTACTGTTTGTTGTCCAACGTAAGATCTAATTCGTTGATCTAGTTTCTGGGTGCGATTTTGTGTGTTACTAATTTGTTCTTGACCCTGCCTGTCCCTAACCTTGTCTAGTCTGCTGCTTGTTCTGACCTTTGTATCAACTACCCTCTTGGATCCTGCTTTATACTGCAAAATTGGTGTATTTGAACCAATTCTGACCTTGACTATTCTATCATTTCCTGATTCTGTACTGCTGCCCCTGGTATTGACCTGGCCTGTTTCCCAACCCTTCTTGTTCTCTGTTCCAGTTATACTGTTCTATTCCCTTGCCTGTCTAGAACTTTCTGCCTGGTTCGCTGGCACCCGAGTAGCGGAGGGCTTCTCCCGAAGCCAAAGGTGGTTGTTATAGGCAAAGGGTGAGCCGTGACAGGGACCTTGGAGCTAGTTCTGGGTATTGGGACTCCATTTGTAACAAATATTAACAGTAGATTCAGTTTATAAAGTTTATTTTTGTGTCCATTTGTCAAATGCCTCAATAGTTGAAAAAATAATTTTGAAATGGATTAACAGAGGCCACATTTACCAGGAGGAATATTTGGAGGGATTCCCCAGGGGTTCTGCTGAGCATATAATTCCTTAGGCAGGTTACATGATATATCACTAGGGATGTAGCGAACCGCCGAGTATGTGTTCGCGAACGCCGTTCGCGAACACCAGCAAAAAATGCGAACAGTTCGCGAACAGTTTGCGAACTTCGAACATCCGAAAATCGTTCGATTCGAAGGATTTTAATCGTTCGATCGAAGGATTTTTGTTCGAATCGAACGATCGAAGCCATTCGATCGAATGATTTCATTCAATCCAATGGCTTCGATCGTTCGATTCGAACGAAAATCCTTCGATTTTAGCGGTCGAAGGAATCGAATGGTCGAATGGTAGAACGATTTTTGACGCGAACGCCTATTGGCGAACGTCGAGCGACGTTCGCGAACTTGCGGCGGACGCGAACAGTCGAAGTTCGCGAACAGTTCGCTACATCCCTATATATCACAGCAGCCCTTTCTCCATACAAGGTAATCAAAATATTTGTTATGGATCACTGTAAATGAAGCCTAAGCTGTTATACCTTTAGGGGTAACAACTGAAGAAAATTATTTTTGCTCAGCATATATATTCTTATATTCGGCAATAAAGTATTTCATAAAATAAATTAAAGTGATTTTGTTGTTTGGTGTTTTCAGTGGATTTGTGAACAAATACATACTGTACAGTACACAGCAATTATACATTATTTACATCCCAGTCCTGCCAGTTGAATATGGTAGATTCAGTCATGCAAATATGACCATATTAGCTGCTTATTAGCTTGAGTGTGGTAGAAATTAAAACTCCAGCTTGCTTTTAATTATAGCCATGATTTTAGATATAATGCACTCCTAAATCATAACATATAATTAAGACATGCAATAAAATATATATTCTATGTTGTACTCAGTATATTATTTTACATACACATCTCAACACAAATATGCAAATTCTCAAATTATGATGGCATAGATTAACATCATGGTAACGTAACTAACCGTGGCCTGGCATTTGGCATCACAAGGCCTTTATTGGGTGCAAGTTACAGATGAAAAGAGAACAAGCTTTTTAGGGCCTTCATCCCCTTATATTACCCATTTGACCCAGGTCTTTAGCTCTAGTTTGTGGTCAGAAGGTATGAAATTGTCGTATAGGGCACTACCTTAAATAGACAGTTTAAACATAAAAATAGCTTTGCTAAATATAAGCACATTAAAGTTTTATATGTTATAGATTTTAAAGAATTTTTCATTTGGCCTTCCGTTTTTTATAGTTTTTTAATTACTTGCCTTCTTCTTCTGACTCTTTTCAGCTTTCAAATAGGGGTCACTGAACCCACCTAAAAACATATGTATGGCTACACATGCTACTTTTTATTACTCATCTTTCTATTCAGGCCCTCTCCAATTCATATTCCAATCTCTTCGTCAAATCTGTGCATGGTTACTGGGCAGGGCCGGACTGGGAGTAAAAAGCAGCCCGGGCAAAAAAAATCAAAAGCAGCCCACATGTAAACACACATATATTGGGGTAAAACTGCAAAAATTATGTGCATAAAGAGTTGCCTTTGTCGCTTAACTGTACTTAATGTAAAATATTACAGTCATTAACTAACTATTATTATTACATTATAGTACAGTAACATATTTTTTACTGGCACCACACAAATCTAATGTGTCCTTATTAACCATTTTGTTGATTTGCCATTTATTGACAAGGATTCAATAGTTTACCATTACAGGTACATTGCTTCTTATAATATGCTACTGAAAAAACAACTCACCCACTTTCTACTCTTCTACACTTTCCTATGGGATTTTCAGAAATTTATTTATCAATGAGTCAGTTGCACATTTTGCTCTAAAAGGCATTTAATTGTAAGCTATGATTATGAGTATCGTAACACAGAACACATAAGGTTTGTTGTAGTAAAGTCTACTTTTTGTTTACTGTTCTGGTGTGGGTTTATTGTGAGTACTACCCAATCCAGATTTAGGGTTGCCACCTGGCTGGTATTTTACCGGCCTAGCCGGTAAAACACCCGCCAAGGCCGGGGCCGGTATTACAAATTTACCGGTAATGTAGCTGCCGGTAAATTTGTAATATCCCTAACTAAAGCCCTTGGCCTGCCCCAATCTGCAGAAAATCTACCTTTTCTTCTGCGCCTGGCCAGTTGCACGCCGCCCCCTTTGACGTCTTGCCCCGCTCCTTTGATGTCATATCCAATGCACGCCGCGACTCCGCCCCATTTGCAATCACTCCCCGCCCCCTTTGACGTCACATCCCACCTCTTTTTACTGCCCCCAGCACCGGCCGGTGCAAATTTTATTGAAAGGTGGCAACCCTATCCAGATTCTGTAGAACTACTACATGTGCTGAAGGTCTTGTTGGGGCAAGAACGCCTAGGCACCACATCATTGTTGGCAAATGTCTACTTTTATGCAGTGCTGCATTGGCTATATCTTTATAAGTTTGAACTACTCCTGAAGACTAGGGGGCAAATTCACTAAGATGCGAAGTTGCGCCAGGCGCAACTTCGCGACACTTCGCCAGGCGTATTTTTGCCAGCGCTCTGCAAATTCACTAAAATCCGAAGTTGCGCACAGGGGTAGCGTTAGTTTGCGAAGTTGCGCTAGCGTTAATTCGCCAGGCGTAGCGAAGTTTCGCTAGCGATGGTTAATTTGCATACGGCGCGAAATTCAAATTTCAATGGAGGAATACGTATCAGCACTACAAATGCCTAGAAAACCTTCAAATCAGCAAATAAAATTTTTATTTTGCCCTACACATGTGCCCACTGTCTAGGTAAGTTGCCATGAGTCAAGAAATGTAGGGGGGAGGAAAGGGAGCCCCAAAAAATTTTTCGATCTTTTTCAGCCTATGACCCATCATGTAGAAAACACGCCAGCGTTTTTTGGGACTTAGAAAAAAATTTGACTTTTTTGGAAACAATCCTTATCTACTCTATTGCGCTTCGCCTGGTGTAAGTGTGCGAAGTAACACTAGCGATTTTACGCCAGCATTCGTTAGTGAATTTGCGCAGTAACGAAAATGCCAAACGTTAGCGAATTGACGCTAGCGTTCGGCGCTTAGTGAATTTGCACCTAAGTGCTGTAGTGTAGTTCCATGAGAATCCAGAACCGTAAATAAGTAATCACCTAAAGGACACAGTGCCAGTCCAGCATTTTAACACATGCATGATTCCCAGCTGAGTGGGTGGCAAAATGTTCAAATGTGATTTTTAATAGACACAGTAATGTTCTGATTTACTATTCAGCCCACCCAAGCCCCACACCCTTTTTGTTGTATTGCCAACTTGTAATTTTCAGTACTCTGAGAAATATCCAAGAAAGTCCCCTTCCCTCTGCCTTTTCAGTGACTGTGTGAAGCAGTGAAACAGACCTTTCTGCCGTGCTGTCTCTTGTACTTCTCCTGATAATCAGCTCTCTGCTGGCGGGCTGCAAACAGCAGACCGTTTCTACTTGATGCTCACTCTGCAATCCAATGTCATGTCTGCTGTCTGCAGCCTGCCAGACTTGCCAGCTGAGAGTGGATTATTAGGAGAAGTATAACAGGAGACAGCACGGCTGCAGAGAGGTCTGTTTCACTCAGTTAGGGAAAAGGGCGAGGAAGGGGACTTGCACGGGCAGTTGACTCCCGGACAACAGATCAAGAGCGGCCCACTTAGTAAGAAACAGAGCGGCCCCTCGGGCAATTGCCTGTATTGGAACATTGTCAGTCCGGGCCTGTTGCTGGGGTAATTTGGACCCTAGCAACCAGACTGCTGAAATTGCAAACTGGAGAGCTGCTGAATAAACAACTGAAAAACCTATATTGCTCGCTACATTATACTAAGGGTCTGATTCACTAAATTCGAGTGAAGGATTCGAAGTAAAAAAACTTTGAATTTCGAAGTATTTTTTGGGCTACTTCGACCTTCGACTACGACTTCGAATCGAAGGATTCGAACTAAAAATCGCTCGACTATTCGACCATTCGATAGTCGAAGTACTGTCTCTTTAAAAAAAACTTCGACCCCCTAGTTCGGCAGCTAAAAGCTACCGAAGTCAATGTTAGCCTATGGGGACCTTCCCCATAGGCTTTCCTAAGTTTTTTTGATCAAAGGATATTCCTTCGATCGTTGGATTAAAATCCTTCAAATCGTTCGATTCAAAGGATTTTATCGTTCGATCGAAGGAATAATCGCAGAATGTGCGCTAAATCCTTTGACTTCGATATTCGAAGTCGAAGGATTTCAATTCCTTGTCGAATATCGAGGGTTAATTAACCCTCAATATTCGACCCTTAATACATCTGCCCCTAAATGTTAATTTAAAGGTGAACAACTAATTTAAATAGGATGTATGTTGAAATTAAATTGTCTGCCTATTGTTTTAAAGTTAGGCTATAGTCTGGCCTTGAGGCAAATATATTATGAAATAGCAAATTGTCCAAACACACTCCTGGCTAGAAAATGACACCAACCTAAATGAAATAACAAGCCTCATGTTCTTAAGACACCAATACGCCCTACTTCTAATCCCAATAGAATTGTTGAGGAGTTTTGTTAGTACTACTAAAACATAAACAATTTAGACAAAACACCCTCATCTTCACAGGCACCTAAGATTCAAGCCTATTTACAATCTCTGAAATTGCCAAGGTTCTTAAATACGGATCTAGATTTTCAAATTCAGAAATATAAATTGAAGAATTATAAGAGGTGTTAAAAGAGATGCCCACATCTAAGGCCTTCCCTACAGTTATTATAACATGTTTTCAAATCTTAGCTCTGCATATGTTACGTGTGTTTAATGGCTGCTGCTTAAATTGATTAACTTGGATCAAGTAGGCTTTATATTGGGAAGAAAGGCAAGAGATAATATGAGGAGGATTATTGATTTGATAGATATAGCAAACAAAGGTAATGCCCCTTTTTAATTCTAAGCCTAGATGTGGAAACGGCTTTTGATTGCAGTAAATGGCATTTTATGTTAACCACTTTATGTAAAATGGGCCTTTCAGGAGAATTTAAAACAATTTTGCACTTCTTATACAAGCACCTAAAGACCAGACTTAGCATTGCATCAAATTTATCAAAGTCCATCATGATCAATGGTTACACTTGTTACTTGCCAATATGCTGTTTTACTGCAGTTACACCTGACTGATTTTGATTCAGGTTAAGTTTTGAGTTTTCTAAACAGGAACAAACTACATAAGGATTTTACTCAAAAATCATAAAGGTTACATTTTATCACCTTCCTGCATAGAGAAAATATTTACAGATCTTTGTATAAATTATTATGTTAGTCTTTAGAATATATGACATCTAATACTTCCTTCAGTGTGCTTTATAGCTATTACCAGGAGTGAAGACTGCAAGGTCACAAAGTCTTCCAGTTGCAATTTTTAGTTTTTACCAACAAAGGAGACAAGGCTAGCAAACATAATATAGTCTGATTTAAGGTCTGTGAGAAATTCCCCAGTTGCAAACTCATTTGTCTATCCTGTTGATGATTGTATATTTCATTTGATTTAGATGCTGAAAGGGGATTGTAATAGCTCAAAAGACAAGCAATTTGAAGGTCTTTAAGAGGAAATCAATTTCTCTTTTATTTCTGTGGGGATTTTGCCAATTTTATGATTCTGTGTTCTTGGGGCACTTCCTACAGTAGAAGTTATTAAAACAATAACAACAAGAACACAATCATACTAAAGAACAGACATTGTGTCCCATTATATATGTACTATTGCCTTCATATTACACATGAGACTGATTTACAAACATATGTGTTAAATTGCAGTTGCTAATAGCAACCACTACCTGTTAGATGTAAACACTAACCCCTAAAAAAATAAAAGGTAATAAATCTGCAAAACTGCAGTAACTCATAACCAATACAATGTTTTCTTTTCTACAGGTGGCCCATAATTGTTTGCTATGGGCTACCTGCTTAAAGTTGGTGCCATATATTACATAAAGGGGTTAGTGTTTGAATCTAACATGTAGTGATGTTTTTTTTATTGTATAAACCCATATACATTTGTAAATAAGGCAAAAAATACTGATTGTTTGCTACTGGAAACTGCACATGATCAGTTTAGCACCTATGTTAATAAATTAGCCTTTGACTGTTATTCCACACAATGCTTTCACAGCTTGACCCTTTTGTGAATTGGGAATTTACATATAGGTTGCAGACTTGTGTTTGAAATAAGAAATATCACTATTATCATGTAGTCTGGCATGTACTTTTAAAAAAAACCACATTGTAAAAAAAACATTAAGGGGTCTATTTATTAAGGGAAAGATTTATCATAGGTCGAGGTGAATTTTTGAATTAAAAAAAATTGAATTTTGAGCTATTTTTGTGTACTTCCACTAGGGAATAGCCCAAATTCAATTCAAATTTGAAAAAGATTCAAAAATTCAAATATCGAAATTTATCATGTACTGTCTCTTTTAAAATACGACTTCAACCATTCGCCATCTAAAGCCTGCCAAATTGCTGTTTTAGCCTATGGGGGGACCTCCTAAAACCTATTAGGAGTCAATCGGTGGACTTTGAAAAATCAAAGTTTTTTTGGGGAAAAACTTTGAATCAAATTCGATCAAATGCACTATTCCTTTGATTCGTATGATTCAATTTCGGCCGAATACAGACTTATTTGATTGAAAACAGACTTATTCGAAATTGCGCCTAAGCCTCACATTTTTGTGGTCAAGTTTTTAAGGGGAAAAATATCTTGGGCGACAATTTGCAAATATCACACAATTCAATTTGTCTCACGATTTTGTTGAGACTTTTCATGCACATGCTTTTTTCATTCTGATTTTTTAGTAAATTGGTTAGGAGTTAGGTTGAGTTAGGTTTATTTTAATAATATAATATAATGAGACAAATGTGAGTTTTTACATATACCCCTCTAAATATCAAACTCTACAGAGTTTGCAAAATACTAGTTTTATTAAACTATGGAAGTATGGTCTTGCTTTAATATGGTATTTCCCTTTTCCTACCTTCTTAAAATTTTATGTATACCACATATCCTTCATTAAAATTTAGAACTGGAAAGGTGTATAAAAATGTTTTTTCCAAAGAAAATGTATTGAAAAAAATGAAATAAAATAAGTTTATGGCAAATATTTTTATGTTGTGAGGTTATTAAAAACAAGTTGATCAGGATTAAATGCAATCTTCACACACTGTAACCCATTAATAAGCTTTTATGTTTTTATGCTACCTATTATGCTACCTATTGATGTAGCTAAGTAGTTGCAGTTGTTTATATAATTTTTTATGTTTAACACTGGTGTCAAATTCTTGACCTGTTTCACTCTTTTATTACTGGGGGTGGGAGTGGGGGTGGGGGAGGGAGATTATTTTCTTCCTGGGAAGTAAATCTGATATTGTACTGCATATATATTAACATAGCTCAATGGCTGCATTTGTCCCAGTTTTCCCCACTTAAAAAAATAATGTTGGGAATTATTATGTATTATTCAATCTTTAATAAATCTATTTCACAAATCTTTATTATTTGAGTTTCAGCTTGAACCATCATCATCCCCTTGTTTGCACCCTGAATGGGTTGAAGTGAATATATAATCTTTCGTTTTGTTAAAAAAACAAAATAAATTAAAAAAATATATATATATATATATACATACATGGTTTCATGATTTTAGTAAATTTTAAACTAAAGAGAAGGAATCCATGACCTTTACTAATTTAAGCTGTTTCAAAACTTAATATAAATAAATTAAATATAAATAAATATAAATAAATGTTGCTTAGTATTTCATTTTAACAACATGTATTTTGAGAGAAGCTTAGAGTTCTGCCTTAAGCTACAATATTTTACACATGCAAACATTAAATTGACATTCACAATGAAGCAGTGTATAAAATAATCCTTCAAAGAAACAGGCAAAGCAAATCTGGGTTATGATTAAAGTATCTAACATTTTATGGAAGCCAAAAGTCGCCCCAAGTTGCCTCATTTTAGCCGGCGGAGAGCAGGGGGAAAGCAGTTCAAGGAGATGGAGAAGAGGAGCTTTGTTGATGGGGGCGACTAATTTCCCAGAATCTGCTCATATGGCCGGCCCTTAAGGGCAACTTCCTGCTGAAGTGTGATCTATACACATGAACACCTATGCTGGTATAGGTTATTTATGAATTATTTCATCACCAGCAATGGAAAGGTCCCTTATTTAGTCTCCAGGAAGTGAAGAAGTAATGAAGGCTGCAACGTTTTTGGGATTTATTATACAAAGAAAAAACTGAATCCTAAAATACTCCAGCTAAAACCTGTGGAAGTCACATAGAAGTCAATGGCAGATGTCCATTTTACAATTGGAAGATGTTCCTTGCCATCATGATCTTTAAGGTTATGGGACATTGTGACGCTGCTTTTGTGCGACAATCTGAAAAAGTTGTAGCTTTCAAGTGACAAATTAGAAAAGTAGCACTTTTTCACGTCTCAAATTAATGCACTGCACAAGCTTATTTCATTCCGATTTTTTAGTAAATTAAGGCAATTTGTAGTTGAGTCTACCTTTTGAGCACCAGGTATCTTTACCATTTATTTTGTTAGGGTGTGCAAGAGCCGGTGCCTTGGGGTTATCCTAGATCCCTGTCATTCACTCCTCATATCCAGTCACTTATTAAATCATGTCACTTCCACCTAAGGAACATATCCAAAATACGATCATTGTGATGTATGTAACTCCATATGGTCTATGTATATAATTTCATGTGATTTAGTTGTATAATCACATTTACAACAATGGACCAAATACAGAGCCTTGCTGCACCCCCTTCATTAGGTGGAACTGGTGATGAGGTGACCTTATGGGTGTTTCTAACTTTTGCCTCTACCACTAAGTATTTTCCTGTTTCATCAGGCAGTGCAATAACACCTGTTACACAGTCACCACAAAAAAACCCCCAAAAAGGCCCATTGACTGAACCTGGGGCGCTAAAGCACCTATTGATGGGCAGAGTATTAGTAGCCTTTCCATGACAAAGAAAATATTTTTTGTTCTTGAAATGAATAATGTGCGATATATGATAGATGCAACTGATGCTCCAATGGTTTGCTCTTTCTGATTCATAACTCTACATTTTGTTCATTTATAGCTGTCTTACTCACCTCATAATGTTATTTTCTGATTGAAGTGAAATCTGAAGAATGTAAATATTTACATGAACTTGTACTCTAGAGATCAAATCACATCTTTTGTTTACCATTAGAAAAACTCCTGTACTTTTGTGAAAACATGCAAAGTATATCCTTTCAGACAATCACAATCACTAGTGTTCTTTTTAGACAGTGGTTTTGTTGTGAATGTTTAAATTGATTTGGCAAAACACATTTTTGGAATATTATAGACTTTGTTATTATTTTTAGAGCTCTCCCCTATTGTGTATTTTTTGGAAAACTATGCTTTCTATTTCCTGCCAGTATCTTTTGTCAAATTGAAGGCAGTAACTCATATCGCTACAAGTGAACAAGTGAATCAACCTAGTAAAAGTGTGATCATTCTATCCCATGCTACATAATATATGCATTCCTACTTGTGTTTTTTTTTCTAAGATCTAGTTTAATCATAAAATGACCTATTTATTGAGCAGAAGAATATTTAATACACACACAACTATAATAGTAAAATGTGATTATTTGGTCTAGATATATCTGAGTCAGATGGGAACACTCAACATGCCAAAATGATGTATTGAGCCCAATGTAGGTAGACCTAAATTTACAGATATTTATATATATATATAAATTAAATGCATGCACAAAGACCAAATATTTACAATCAATAAAAAAACAAACATGCATTTAAAGTGACCACAATCCCTAAAATAGGTATGCACCATTATGCAATGTTTGGATGCTAAACCTTTATCATTTTTTTCCTTGTTATGTGTACAATATGAGACATTCTTAGAAAGCACATTTATAAAACGGTAAAGAGATTATTCCACATAATTCACCAAATAATCCATGATCTTGTACAAAGTACTTAGGTTTTTGATAATATTGCAAACTTTTTCTCCCCAACCGTTGCAATGATAACATTTTACTGACAGTATTAACTAATACATTAGTTAATGGGCATTTTTTCTTATGGTGACTTTTTTTCTCTAAATGGGTTAAAGTCAATGGGTGTTTTTTCTTATGGCGACTTTTTTTCTCCTAATGCATTAAAGTAAATGAGCATTCGCACATGGGGAAATTCCAAATTCTGCCGCGAATCCATGGCTGGCAAATAAATTCGCTCATCTCTATCCAGGACTTCAAATTTGGCACAGGGGGTCACCATCTTGGAAAGTGTCTGTGACACTCACATGCTCAGTGAACTCTGAGCAGCTGTTGAGAAGCTAAGCTTAGGGGTTGTCTCAGAAAATGAGATTTGTCTGTAATATAAGCTGATGCAACAAGGCTAATTATTAAATGATGATGCTAGTTGCACTGGTTTCTGTGTTGCCATGTAGTAATTATTATTATTAATTACTAACCAGCCTTATACTGTGACATTTATATGTGTACTGTATATTTTGAGTGGGTCCCTAAGCTCACTAACTGACAGCAGCACAGAGCATGTGCAGTGAATCAGCAGTTGGGGATATTTGGGGGAACATATCTTTCCTGCTTAAGGGCTCTGGCTGCCTTGGGCTGGTGCAGAAGCCCAAAACATAATATACAACATTTCTAACCAACTACAAAGAGCGGGTCATTAAATTGAATCTCAAAAATAAGAGAGCCATTATATTTGTAATGCCATTATTTTGGGATACAATGTTTTCTCTATATTTAAACACAACTGACATTTCAGAAGACAACTTCACAAACAAACATTGAAATCAGCAACCAGTAACATTCCTAAAAAGAGAGCATGATTTACATGGATGTCAATGAATGTATCCCAATATATGATTAACTATGTTAGGATGTTATCTTTTACTTGTTTAACTTGTTTAATCACAAGTAAAAGATAATTTAAAGGTTAGAATATTTACTTAGGTTTATGTTACCAATATCAGACTTCTCACAGTTAGTAACACCACTCTCTCATGTAAAGAATCCTTTAAGCATTGGGAAAAAATAGCAAATACTAGGAACAAGAGGGTCAGAGAATAATTTACCAAATTAAGAGTATCGTTACATACACCATTGTAAAAACATCCATTTGTTCCGGCACAGTTATGCACATATTAAGTTGCAAATACAAGTATTGTTGTGTAAAGTTTAGCTAATATTTATTTTAAGAGGTGTTCAAGTCTGCCATATCAATTACCATTAATCTAATTTTCTTGGTACCTTATGGACCATTAGGCAAGAGGCCTTGTCACATGAGTAAAACTAAAGGCATTATTTCAGCCTTTTATTTGATGGTACACTTTTATGTATTATTTCTCCCTCTCTGCAACTAAAATGTGCCATTATTAAAATATGTATAGAACTTGATTTCACTTAAAAGTGTGGCTACTTTAAATAAAGGAAATATAAATGGCTGAAAACTATATCAAACAAAAAAAATTGAGTTTTTTCATAGCAACAAGAACCGAGAATTAGTGATTTGAGCTCTTTAATTAATTTGTTTTGTGCCTCCTGCCAAAAGAATATTAAAGCATATTAATTCTGTAATAATAGTCAAAATCGTGTTAGCAATGAGACACCCACTGAGATTGTATTAACCTTGACTTAATGCACTTAAAGTATATTGCATGTTCTTCTAATCACTGTTCTGAAAAGGTTCTAAGCAAAGCTCACTTTGATTTATCAGCATTAAAAATTTTGGAGAGATTTTTAATCTTTCAGTTTGATGCATACAGTACATGAGATAGTAATAAACTATGTTTGGGGGAACCTATGGTCTTCCAAACTTTGCAGAACTCCTGTTTGTAAAATTCCCTATCATCCAGCATTTTGCAAATGCACAAACATGGCCAACATTTGCTGTAACTTCCGAGTTACAGCAGCAAATACTGAATTTGAAAGGAGTCTAAAAAAATCTAAAAACCACAAAGCTACAGCACAATTTACAAGCAAAACTTCTCAAATTGAAAGGAGGCTTATATCTGTTTATGTGTCATTTTTGGAGGGGGTCTGATTACACATACAGTACATGGCTTATTTAGTTTGTCTAGTAGCCTAGTAATATGTTTATATTCTGTACATAAAAACAATATTCTTATTTAACTACAGTCTACACCAAAGATAATGAACAGAATACAATGACTGCAATGCGTGAAACATAAATAAAAAGAACATAAAATAAGTATTCATTTTGACAACATAAGCTGTCATTGCAGATGTGGGTTTAACTATTATCAATGATCTCTGAAAGAAACACAGAAACAGTAGAATGTTTGTCTAATGTTTTATCCTATTATATAAACTAATAAAATAACTGCTGACCTGTGCTCCTATTTTTGGTACGGTCCCTGTGCTACATATACTGTAGCTCTATATATTAATTAAGCAATGAATGCCTTGGAGCAAAAAAAAAAAAAACTACGATGATCTACAAACTCGGAATCCGAAACCCAACATCTTAAAGCTCTCAAGGTCCTGTATAAGTCAATGGGGAAGGTCCCGGTGTCTGTGCTGATGTCTGTACTAACATCCTATGATTTTGGGTTTTTTGCCAAAAAAAACTCAGAAAGAAACGTACTTTTTGTGGAAAACTCAACAATTCTGAGTTTTCAGGGAAAGCTCCAAAGTTTGCCTGACCCTATTTTTTCAGGGCTCTTTTCTTCATAAATAAGGTCTATTCTGGAATTCGGGAGTTGCTCAGAGTTTGATATGAGAAATACTGAGATAAATTCGGACCTTGATAAATAACCCCCAGAGTATTAGAAGGTATAACTTTTGTTCTATAGAAAGCAACCCCAAAATTATCAGCTAAACCATATGTAATTATTATAATAGCAATTATATTTGCCTCTTCTTACACAGTCCTTGGGTACCCCTTAACATCAGTTGTGAAGTTGAGAATTTGACAGTGCACAGTAAGTCAGATACTGAGTGAGAGACTATAGCAGTGATAGGTGTAAGCTAGAATCCAATTTAGAAATGTGTAGTGATTTACTGCCAGAGAGAGAATTTGTGGATATTGGTCAACGGGGAGAAAATTGTTGAAGGGATAGGATGAAACAAATGAGAACAAATGGAGCATGGGCACAAAGGATGAAATATAGGGACACTAGTTGAAGGGTAACTCTGCATTTATTTCAGCCACAGAAGCAGCAACGTGTGGCTGAGAAGATGTAACTAATACAGTCTAAAACATTTTTAATCTTTATGCTTAAGCATCATCTACTAAAATATAAGAGAGACTACCACTTTGTTTCAAAATAAGGCCGATTTCTTAACCTTCAATTATTCATTCTGTGATTACTTATCGTAAAAAAAAGCAAGTGGCTCATATTTACAGATCATATTTCATGCTAATACAGACTTGTAATAAAGTGGAAAATTATTTTTACCAATTAGCAAAGTGTTCATAGAAGATCATTACATTTAATTTAATACAATACTTGCTCCTTTTAAGGGTACTTTCCAAATGAATTCTAACTCCCATAGGAAAAAACAGCATTTGACTTCTAAAAGCAAGCTATTTCTAATAAATTTATAAACAGAAGCACAATGGGCATTTTAATGGTTTGTCTATGACACAGTTTAATTGAAGAGCTTCATAAAGGGGTTTCTCATCTCTAATCTAATCTGGGATTATTTTTTATTGAGCGTGTTGGAATCTTATTTCATCCTAAATGGCATGCCTCTAGAGATCTTTATTGAGGTGCCCTAGCACCTACTCAAAAAGGAATTAAAATGCAATGCATATTGAATCTGAAACATTGAAAATTTACTTTTTATTTAACACTTATTTTTATGGAGTAAAATAGATGCTGCATGTTTTCAGACATGAAGCATACCCTGCTTTCCCCAATATGCAATAAAAAGCACTACACTTGTGCAGTAACCCATAGCAACCAATATGATATTTGCTTTTAAACAAATGACCAGTTCTATGTTTTACTGGGCCTAAGCAAGTTTAGGGGACTACCTGTATGTATCATGCTGTGTAAAAAAATTTATGCCAGAAAACATTGTAGAAGAATTGTTGTATTTTCTCTGGCTGATCACCATTTTTAATAATATGTTAGTTTATTCCATTATTTATGAAATAACGCATTCAAATCAGTGGGGAAAAAAGCAGGTGGCATTTTTTCAAGTGGTCACTACTTTTTAAACTAGAATTATTTTGTGCAAACTTTATTTATATTCTGTTTGATACACAATTATAATTGCCAAAACGACTGTGATGTGTAGTATTTTTGATCTTTTTACACAGTTTGATAAATAGGTGCCTTAGAAGCCTATTTATAAAAATCCAATTTTATGAATTTTTTCATTTGATAACTCACCAAACCAAAAGTGTACTTTGCTCTTATTTATAAGAGCTCTTTTTTTAGGTAAGAAATTTAGAATCTTGAAAACTTGATTACATAAAAATAACTTTAAAATGCAAATTGAAATTTGTGTTTTTCTCAGACAACTCCCATTGATATGAACTCACCAACTTTTAAATGTTGAATTTTATTATCTATCTATCTATCTATCTATCTTTCAATTGTACTGGGGACTTTGCTTGTAGTTCACCTTTGAATTAACTTTTAATAAAATGCAGATGGAGATATTCTGAAAACTATTTGCATATGGTCTTTGTTTTTCATTTGTCATGATTTTCCGAAGCTCCTCAATAGTGATTGGCTCATCACTCCGCCACAGATTTTTCACCCATTGGAGTCTTTGGGCGTCTTTTTCATGTCGAAACCTGGTAAAAATTTCGCTCATCACTACTCCCCAATTCGGAAATTTGGCAGATATCTGGTTGTGAGGGTACAATTTAGCCTAGCAGCCAGGCAGTGATTAGAAAGAGGGACTGGGAGATAAATAAGAAAGGGCCTGAATAAAGATAAAATAAACCCAATTAATTGCAGTTTCCCAAAACAACAGTGACCCCCCCTCCATTTAAAAGTTTGAAAGAGGCAGAAGAGAAAAAAATAGCACAGATTTATGCTAGTTGCTACTAATACATGATCATCTTCTGAATAAAGTTACACTTCTTCCATTCCAGAGAATAAACTCACAAATTAGAAACCAAGATTGTCATTGAACTTATTAAAAGATTTGAATTAAAAAAAAGTACAATAGATTCCTATCGAAGAAAAAAATCCGAAAACGTCTATAAGTCCAAATTGATTTAAATCATCAGTGCAGCTCCCAATGACTTCTAACACCTTGACAAATTTTACTTGGTGAAGTTTTGGCTTAGAGGTTTTTGTGGTTTTTACACGTATTTTTGAGAGCTTTTTAGAAATGCATTCAACAACCTCACTGCCCTCACTGTGAAGAACCATCTTTGCTGCTTGAATTAAAAGTTATTTTCCTTTAGTCTGAAGGGGTGGCCTCTGGTACGGTGATTCTCTATGGGTAAAAATGTCCCCTGCTATTTGTCTATAATATCCTCTAAAATACTTGTAAAGTGTAATCATGTCCCCTCGCAAGCATCTTTTTTCCAGAGAAAACCCAAACTTGACAGTCTACCCTCATAATTTAAGTCTTCCATCCCTCTAACCATGTTGCATGTCTCTGCACTCTCTCTGGCTCATTTATATCCCTCTTAAGAACTGGAGCCCAAAACCACACCTCATTCTGCAGGTGAGGCCTTACCAGGGACTTAAAAAAGAGGCAAAATTATGTTTTTATCCCTTGAGATAATGCCCTTTTTTATGCAAGACAGAACTTTATTTGCTTTAGTGGCCACAGAATGACACTGCCCAGAATTACTTGTTATCCACAAAAACCCCTAAATTCTTCTCAGTTAAGGAAACTCCCAACACACTGCCATTAAGTGTATAACTTATATTTATATTATTTTTGCCTAAGTGCATAGCCTTGCATTTATCTGCACTGAACCTGATTTTCCAGTTTCCTGCCTAGTTTTCCAATTTAGTCAAATCTCTGCAAAGTGGCAGCATCCTGCATGGAACCTATAGTTCTGCACAATGTTGTATCATCAGCAAAAATAGAAACAGTACTTTCAATGCCTACCTGTCATTAATAAACAAGTTAAAAAGCAAGGGACCTAGTACAGAGCCCCACGGTACTCCACTAATAACAGTGGTCCAATTAGAAAATGTTCCATTTACCACTACTCTTTGTAATCTATCTATCTATAATCATATACACCTTTGGATAAAATGACTAGTTGATTAAATACAGAATTGTAGGAACTAGCTGAGCAGACAGGACTATATTCAGGACTTCCTGTTCACCTTAAATGTGATCTACCCTACTATTGTTATATTCTGAATTAATCAGGGGAAAAAACTGTAATACACTAGGCCTCATTTACTAATCCATTGACCTTAAAAGAAGAGCCTAATGTCACATGCAGTGTTATCTCTACACATTTTAAAGCAAAGTTTGTCCTATGTGTTAAGAGAGGCAGAACAAAGAAAAATCTCTTTACATCACAAATAATATTAAACCGATTTTAACTACACAACCCCAGAGCTTCATTAGATGTTTATTGGGATACAGGTCAATAAATATAAGTACTTTGTATTTTAGAATATGTTTGCTTTATAATCAAATCATTTTCTGTAGTAAGGAATACATATGGAACCTGTTCGCTTTCCCATGGTGTATAAGGAACATCATTTGTTCTATTTCCCCTCCTATTTATTTAGAAAAAAATGTCAGTATGGTCATGAAAGCAGATCTGGCAATTAGTCTGATACATTTGGGAGCCAACCAAGCAGTGACTGGGGAATATATAATTAAAGCTTGGAGCTGCATCTAACCATGAAGAAAGAACCCTAGACAGGAAGTTTTAGTATTCTCTTTAAGTACTGCATAGGGAACATGTCAGGTTTTTGGATTCTCAGTGAACTATTTGATGGGATTTCTGTTGCAGCCTGCTTTTTTGTATTGACTAGGGATGGGCGAATTTTTTCGCCTTGTTTCACCGCGGAAATGACGCGTTGTGCTTAAAAAAAAGAGACGTGCGTCTGCTGAATTTTTGGTGAAACGAAACGGGTCAAATTCGCCCATCCCTATTGACATCATGCATTTGTCAGAATCCCTGTTTTTGCCAGAATTTTATATTTTTGACCATGTCTGCAGCTAGCCAGCAATAAAATTTATATCAGATTCACATGCCAATGGGGAATCCCAAAAGCACTGGGCTTCTGAATCGCAGTACTATATGTCCCATTCGTCTATGACATTCAGGGCTAATACAGAGGAATAAGAAAAAAAAGAAAAAAAAAAGATCCAGAAAGATTTATCTAAAACAGGGATCCCCAACCTTTTGAACCCATGAGCAACATTCAGAAGTAAAAGGAGTTGGGGAGCAACACAAGCATAAAAAATGTTCTTGGGGTGCCAAATAAGTGCTGTGATTGGCCATTTGGTAGCCCCTATGTGGATTGTGAACCCAGGTTGAGGCTCTGTTTGGCAGTGCATCTGGTTTTTATACAACCAAAACTTGCCTCCAAGCCTGGAATTCAAAAATAAGCTCCTGCTTTGAGTCCACTGGGAGCAACATCCAAGGGTTTGGAGAGCAACATGTTGCTCACGAGCTACTGGTTGGGGATCACTGATCTAAAAGCTGAAATTTAGAGGAGGATAATCTCCTTTAGAGTCAATTTTAAGCAAATTATTCTAATTTTGATAGATGATTTTCCTTTACTCTGTAAAAATAAAACAGTAGCTTGTACTGGAATCCAAATAAGCTGTATGAATCCATATTGGTGACTAATCCTATTGTATTTATTTAACGTTTAAAAGATTATTAGCAGACTGCAGTTAGAGATGGGCGAATTTGACCCGTTTAGTTTCAGCAAAAATTTGCCGCCGGCGAAATGACGCCTACT
This sequence comes from Xenopus petersii, assembly GCA_038501925.1. NCBI lineage: Eukaryota > Metazoa > Chordata > Amphibia > Anura > Pipidae > Xenopus > Xenopus petersii. The sequence continues at coordinate 61,553,511 of CM076681.1, read as the reverse complement.
CCCATTAAAGTCTATGGGCGTCAACATTTTTTTGATGCGCATCTTTATTTTTTGACGTACAATGCCATACAAGTCTATGGGCGTCATTGCCATGGCGAAACAAGGCGAAAACATTCACCCATCCCAGGACTGCACATGTCTCCTTGGCCCAGCTTGCATTCTCTTTCTTTTGGCATAATCTTCTGTTTTCTGCAAATGGATGTGTCACTGCTCCTGCTTTTAGGCATAACACCTTCCTCCACGTTGCTCCACCACCAATCTCCTCTGCCTTCAGCAACGCATATTTGCCTTAACAGTTGTTCTGATGACAGGCCCCCTATACCAAGCAGTTCTACTATATTATATTTCAGCATTGTCCAAATATGAAAAAAAAGAAAAAGGAAAAAGAGTGAAAGAGACTGGTAAATTATAACTAAAAAGGAAAAGTTTTCACAACTATGATGCAACATGCTGCCAAGTGCCATCTTAGTTATCAGCATATCATAACTCCCATTTTGAGCGGGACAGTCCCACTTTTGACAGCTCAAGCCGCAGTCCCTGATTTGTACTGATATATGCCAAGTTTCTCTTTCATCTCCTGCACTAAGCCAGAAAAAGACACAAAGTTTCTGACTTAATTGGCGCTTGGCAGAGAGCCCAGCATAGATACTTAAGATACTTCTGTAACAGTTTTATATAAGATAAGAACTAATACTCACAGCTGACAGGGCAATTAACTTTCATTAGCAAAACTGTAATAAGACATAAAAACCACAGAAATGTGTTCAAGCTTTCCTAACTTGCCAGATTTTGTTAAATGGACATGGTAATTGGTGGTGTGGCCACAAAATGGGCATGGTCAAACATTTTGATGCGCTATTCCAAAATGTTGGAAGGTATGGCATATTACTGTTAATACATACAAGAGTGACAGCAATGGTTGCCTCAGAGAGGAACCTCTGTTTGCTTAAAAAAAATGTTTAACAAAAGACTGGTCACAGGAGATGGTAAATTCCGTAATTTCTAAAAAGCATTTATTTAGCACACTGAAGATTCTTTAACTATACCAAAAATTAATAAATAATATAAAACTATACCTTTTCAGATCAGTTAAAGAATATGACTAATTATGACATTTCCAGAGAAATGTTCTTCTAAATAATGCATTATTTCCATCTTCTTAATAATGCATTATTTTCAGTTATACATACATCTATTAGAGGCATAATGCTTGGAAAATTGTATCTTTCCTAAAATGATGTTGGAACTGTGTTCAATGCCTTATCCAATTATGTCTGCCGAGCTCCATTTCTTCGCTTCACAACACCATACTATCATATAGGGAAACGTGTTTAGGCTACTTGTAAGTTACAAAATAGATGTTTATTAATAATTTTACTTTTTTTTTTTTTAAAACCTACTAGTAACTGACAGAACTAATGATGTACTTATTGTGCACCAACCATATTAAAAGTGACACTGAATTACATCAGACAAAAAATATCTCTTGTTATCGCAAGATAGCAGTAGATTTGTCCATTTCCACGCAGGAAAACCTACCAAACCACTGGTTAGTGGTATCCTCAGTGAACATGACATGAGAATTACCTTATGAATTTTACTTAATAATATTTCAGATATTAAGGCAAGATGAAAGACATAGAAGAGTTGTTAGCTGGCAACACCCCGTCCGACTTAGCTAGATTTAAATATCGGCAAATTCAACACTTCATACGGGCAACATTCCCACTCCATAAAGACAGGCCCACTCTCACGAACATGGAACATATTTGGTCCCAGAAAAAACCCCCAAAATGAAAATTCTCAAAGATATACAAACACATTACAGATTTCAAACTGGGTCCATTATCTATTCTCAAAGACAAATGGCAACAAGACGTAAACACATCCATAACTGATAAACAATGGGCCAAAATCAATCAATTAGTTCACCAATCCTCTAAATGCGCTAAACTTCAAGAACTTAACTATAAACTACTCACAAAATGGTATAGATACCCAACCAAACTGAATAAGATCTAAAAGGCAGTGTCACCCATTTGTTGGAGATGTAAGGAACACCCGGGCACCTTAAGACACATATTCTGGGATTTCCCCATACTTAACACATTCTGGACCTCAGTCACAGGCATAGAAATCCAAGACAACCCTCTAGCCATTCTTCTACATGACACCCCACTTGCTACAAAGGCATACAAGAAATCACTTGCTCCCATAATGCTTGACTCCGCCAAAACTCTAATTTCCCTTATATGGAGACAAACAGAAGGCCCATCCGTAAAGGATTGGTTACTTAAGATTAAAGAGATACATACATTTGATAATTTTTTTTTTACATTTTTCAGTGAAACGGGACATATTAACTCCTATTTATCAATTGTAACACCTGCCTTGTAGTCTCATAACATGTGGCAAATGTGGTATGAAATATGTAGGCCAGACCAGTAGGACTTTGAAAGAACGTGCACGAGAGCATATGAGCATCAGAAAAATAAGTCTGAGACCATGGTGTCCAGACATTTTCAAAATTGTGTTTCAGGAAGCTTAGATTTTTTCAGAATACAAGGTATACAAAGGTTAATGTTAGACCAAAAGGAGGGGATACTTTAAAAATGCTGCTACACTTAGAGACCAAATGGATATTCATAATAGCTACTACATTCCCTAAGGGATTAAACAATGAATATGATGTCTATTTTTAGGAATGTCTCTTATACATACAGTATATTCTTACCTTCAATAGGGTTATGTTGGTGCACTTATTCTGGTTTGCTTCTTGTGACTTGTAAATAAAGTTTCCTTAGTTTTGAATATTTTGTAAGATAAAGGTGTACAAAGAGGTCATCCACTACCTCATATGGAGTGTGGTTATAGCCCTAATAGATATGTATGTTCTTCACTGTGCTTTGTTAATGGATTAATTGGAAGTGTTATCTGATTGGTGTATTTGTGTTTAAAAATCTTGCAGTGAACAGTTTGTAGTTAGCCTATGACTAAGTGTGCGTAAGGCTACGCTGATTTGACATAATAAATATTTTACTAATTATTGCAATGATTATACAAATACATAAATTAACAGCTTCAGAGCATATATAGTAATACATATGCCCTGAAGCTGCTAAAAATTAGAATCCAGAAATACTCTGTCAAAATCATGTAGAAGTCAAAGGCAGATGGTCCCTTTAACAATTGGAACATGTTTTTTTACCTTCAGGATTCTCTATAGTTTTGGACTGTTTAACCTTGTTTTCTTTCGATAATTTGATAAATTTGAGTTGTTGAGGCAACGACTTTTTCTCTGATTTTTAATCTTTTTTATTATTTATTTATTTATTATATAATTACCGATTTTAGCAATATAAGTTTTTTATAATATAATTGTCACATTAAAATTTTTAGTTTTTTCCTTCTAAACATTTGAGTTTTTTCACCTTTAAAGATTAGAGGTTAAATAAATTGCAGCTTTGGTTGTTTTACTGTTCACACAGTTGTGTAATTCCCACTGGGCCAAAATATTCCTTGAGAAGAGTTTTGCTTAGGGCCCCCTTTGGCAGTATAAACTATGATTGGCCTTTATACACTGTGCATCTCAACTGGACCAATGTAATGTACTTTTTGAACTGTAGCCTGATTTTCACCTTCCAGAAGATACCTTTGTAGTTTGCAGAAAGAGGCAATCCCTATTCTGAATGTGGAGTATTCTGGAGCTATCCCCTCTCTGGCCTCCAAAGGTGGCTTCCAGGATTTCAGGATTAATTGCTATCTTAATTATAGAAGATTAGAGGCTACCAGTGTGAGTTGGGCCTTGCCAAAAGGCAAATCACAGACTATCCAGCTGTACAGAAACATATACATACACACACACACTCTCTCTTTCAAATGTGTGTATGTGTATATTTATATTCAGTATTTAGATGCACATTTTCTGAATAAGGGCTGTTATATACGTCTTTTCCCGCGTTTGATGCGTTAAAACACGTTTGAGCACAAAAAAACATATTCGCTAATTGATCCCATTATATTCTGCCAGGCTCCTCATGAGCATTCTGAGTTGCACTTTACTCCATTTGCATTTGAGTGTGTTTGTTTAAATGCAACATGCTGCATTTTCTTGTGCTTGATACACGTTCAGCTATCAATTGATAGAGGGTTGCGTTTGAAAGAGAAAAAAATGTTGTTGCATTAATGTGACCAAGAAAACATATTTGTGCCTTTTGAAACATTTAAAAATGTGCTTGAATTAAATTTGGTTTTAAATCCCTTTTTAGTATCAATATATAACAGTTTGGGCTATGTCTAAAAATTACTTTGCCGACACAAAATACATCTAAAGCTAAAAAGCATTAAAATGCAGCTATTCCACACTGTTGCAGCTTATATTATATACAATGCTCTACAACTGTAGGAGTGAGAAATTAAATTGCCAGATTTATGACAAAATGATGCATTGAATCAACCCACATGAATATCATTAGTGTCAAATTCTGTCTTTTTGTGTGGCAAGTTATATTTTCAGCAAAACACAATACTTTTATTCTGAATTTTCTTTGACGGGAATATAGTGAATTTCCTTTCTAGGTTCTTCCATGAGGAAATGTGTGTAGCAGTTTACTTATACACAATGCTATTAAGTGCCTACCTTACTGTTAAATACTGGTGTAAACTTTGGTCACTAGAATAAGCATTGTTTTAGATGACTATTGCCATCATAAATAAGTATCTTGGGGATATTATGTGGTTGGATTCTGATAACTTGTTGCTAGGGTAATAAGGAGGATGCTACCTTATAATAAAGAAAATAGTTAAAGGATTAGTTCAGTAGACGGTGATATTCAATGATTTTTGCAGTTTTTTTTGATTATATTTTTTTTTTGTGGTTTTTGAATTTGAAGTTTAGTTTATTGCAGCTAATTGGTTGTTGAAGTTCAAATTACTCAAGCAACCAGATACAGGTTTGAATGTGAGACTGATACATGAATCGGATGGGATGGGAATGCAAAGATAAGTAATAAAAAGTAATACTAACACTAAGAGCCACAAATACTTATTAAAGCAGAAAATCTGTGTCCTGCGCCATAAGACTTTTGGAACAATTGATACTTTAAAAAATATACAAACAATGCTAAGGACAGGGCCGGATTTCAGCGGCCACCTGCAACGCTCTAGTTGCGTGTCCCCAGTGCTCCTCAGTAGTGATGGGCGAATTTGCGCCGTTTCGTTTCGCCGGAAAATTTGCGAATTTCGCAAAGTGGCGAAAAATATGCAAAACGGCGCCGATGTCTCGTTTTTGATGCTGGCGCCCGTTTTTGATGCCGACGCCTGTTTTTTTATGCCGGCGGGCGTTTTTGACGCTGGCGTCCGTTTTTTTCAACGCCAGCAAATTTTTTTCTGGCGAATTTTCGCTGGAGTTTTGCGAATTTATTCGCTGGCGGCGAATCGCGCAAATTTGCCGTGAATTCGCTCCTGGCGAATAAATTCGCCGATCACTACTCCTCAGCAAGTTGCTGGGCAGCATGCCGTCCCTACCAACTTGTCGTCCTAGGCCTGGGCCTTTGTGGTGTTGCCACAAATCCGGGCCTGGCTTAGGAAAACTGTTTTGCAGACACATTTAAACATTAAACACAGCTAGTACAAATATGTGTGTGTGTGTGTTTGTATATACTTTCATTATAGCAAATAAAAGACCAGATTTATGAACGAGGTTGAATTTGAGATGCAATTCAATTCAGAGAAACATATCTCACTGTTTATCATGAGAAAAATGTTTGTTTAGATGCAATGCGCTATTACTTCAATTCATACGATTCAAATTTCATCGAAAACGGATCTATTCGATCGAAAACGGACCGATTCAGCCAAAAAAACCCTTTGATTTCATTTCGGTTGGCCTTTTTGAATTCGAATTTCTACGTTTTTCGGATTCGAAAATCGACCCTTGATAAATCTACCCCTTTGTGTAAAAACCACAAAAAACTCTAATACATAAATTCGCTAAGTAAAAGTTGTTGAGTGCAAAAGTTATGCACTCAAATAAGAGTTTTATAAATAAGAGTTATACACTTACTGGTAGTGTGTTGGGGATATTCTTAAAAAGGAAGGCACTGGGGATTTTTGAACAGTAGATAACAAGTTGTCTAACGCTGGCAGGCAGTGTCATTCCAAGGTTACTACTGTTGATAAAGTTCTGTCTTACATATAAAAGGACATAATTCAAGGAATTAAAACATAATTTTGCCTGTTTATATGTCCCTGGTTAGGCCTCACCTTGAATATGTAGTGCAGTTTTGGGCTCCAGTTGTTTTCTATGGAAAAAAGATGCTTGCAAAGGGGACATGATTGTTATAGTAATTTACAATTACATTGGTTTGAATTATAGACAGATAGTGGGAAATCTTTTTTTCTATAAAAACAGTTAATGCACCAAAGGCCAAACCTTTAGATTAGAGAAACAAAACTTTAATTTGAAGCAGTGTAGGAGGTTTTTAACAGTGAGGACAGTGAGATTGTGGAATGCACTGCTGGGTGATGTTGACTTCCGCTGGACTCCATTGCCTATTACAGTATTATAGTTACATAAAAGTTTCATGTATAGTATAGTATCCAGTTTTGCATTTAACATTTACTCCACACCTGCTGCTGCTGATGATGATGATGAAAAGGTGCTAGCATCCCTTCCTTATAAGAAATTTTATAGTAACTCCACTGCCTAATAAAAACGTTTCATTTTAACATGTTTATATTATAAAGCTTAATGAGTACTGCAAGTAATTTTCCTGCAATAGCATACATGGGTTATATAGTAAATTTCCTTTACATTGGTGTTGTTCCTTTTGTTCAAACACTCTACCGTCTAAATATGTTGTCCATCCTCAAAAGAATATTATATAATCTATTCAACATTAAGAGCATCGCTTATAAGGCTTATTATGTAGATGCTCAAGTTCAGCTGCAATTAACTTGATTAGATCAAGATAATACCCTTGCAGTCCATTAAGTCTGTTGTTATGTAAACCTGAATCTGTATTACTGAACCCTTGTCTAGACTACATCCTATGATTATTTTCAATATCATCTTATTTGACTAATCTACTGTAGGCAGACTCCATGTTAAATGTCCAAGAACATTTAACTGATCCTGGACCCCGGATAGTAGTAAAGATAATTATGATGTTTCAAGTGGTGTAGTTTGTATCCGGCAATTAGCTGATTTGCTAACAAGAATTATTCTTGACAAGTTCACTAACACAGGCATTCTGCATCATTTCATTTTCATGTCTATGCTTTTTAAACATGGAAAGTAAATATATAAAGTACCTAACCTCTGCACTTCTTCTGTAATTATATATCTGTCTTACCCACCACATTCTTACTTAAAATATTATTTTACTTTAGTGCTTAGAAAGTGTATCAGCTTTAATCAAATTATTTTTATATAAAGGGCAACAAGAGTCTCACTATAGTATTCTGCTGTGTTTAGTACAATGCAATACCTATGCTGGTAAAGATGTATGTTACCCCTCTGTGCAGATTATGAGAAAATCAAGAGAGCTGTTCTTGCTATAAAGATGTCACTATATGTTTTTTTTCTGGTGAAAACTTTGAATCAAATTTGATCGATTGTGCTGTTCCTTTGATTTGTACAATTGGCTACTTCGACCTTCGACTTCGAATCGAATGATTCAAACAAAAAATCGTTCAACTATAGGACCATTCGATAGTAGAAGTACTGTCTCTTTAAAAAAAACTTCGACCGCCTACTTTGCCACCTAAAACCTACCGAGCATCGATGTTAGCCTATGGGGAAGGTCCCCATAGGCTTTCCTAGCTTTTTTTGATCGAAGTAAAATCGTCCGATCAATGGATTAAAATCCATTGTTTTTTTTATTTTTCCTTTGATCATTTGATCGTACTAAATGCGGTAAATCCTTCGACTTCGATATTCGAAGTCGAAGGATTTTACTTTGACGGTCGAATATCGAGGGTTAATTAACCCTCGATATTCGACCCTAAGTAATTGTGTCCCTAAGTGTAAAAACCACCAAAAACCCTAAAACAAAATTGTGCCAAGTAAAAGCTGTCAAGGTAGCATATAAATCAATGGGAGCTGCACTGCTATTGGACCATTCTTAATCAATTCTAACTTTTAGAGACTTTATGATTATTATTTTGTTAGTAATTATTTGAAAAACTGTAATTTTAGAGGTGTTCGAGTTTTTCATACTTTTATTCGAATTGTTCAACTTTTTTTTCCTTTTGTATTTTTTCAGTATCTTGTGGTCTTTTGATAACTTTCATGGGATACATGATTTTAGAGAAATAGAGTTTAAATGTGGTTTCAAAAAAACTCTAAAACCACTTAAATTGGACCTTTAATAAAAAGGCCTCTACAAATTCTTAATTATTTTATACTAACTTATATACAACATGTCTGAGCTGTCTATTTGGTAATATTTAGACATTTTCATTAGTGTACTACAATACTATGAGCAGAAGTATGCATTGGTAAGGTAAGAAATATTGCCCTTTCGTGTACTTTATAAGATAGGTTGATATATTTTTTTTGTAGATTTTTTAAATTGTTTTTGCATAATGTTAGATGTTATTCTAACTTTCCTGTATACATTCAACTTCAATGATATTAAAGTAATTTGTAAATGTAATTGTAGTTGAAATCAATGTTTGTTTACCCCTTTGTGTTCAAGCACTGTTTCAGAAGTCAGATCTTGTCCAGGTCTTTTAAAGGACCAGTAACATCATTTTTTTTTTTAAATCGTTAGTATACAACAAAAAACCCCACAAAGACAAATTAAACTTTTAAATCGATAAGTCTTTATTAACTAACTTACTGAAACTACTCAGGAGCTGTTTAGGATGGAATATAACAGCCTATAAATGATAATTCAAACATATACAGATAATAAAAATTACTTTTTTGTTTATTTTATGGTGAATAAAGGAAAAGAGTTTCAGTACATGTAAGCTCATGCATTCAAAAAGGAATTCCTAAGTCAGATAGTTTTATTACTGCCTGGTCTCTGGTGGCCACTACTGAGGAAACAAAGGAAACCACATACCTAATATGCTACCTTTCTACCTTTTGTGGAAATGTAGAAAATGTTGTTTTTTGTGTATATATATATATATATATATATATATATCCACTGTAAAGGACTAAGTGGTGCCCTAAATGATCTGTAATTTCAGGATATGTTTGTAAACATACAAACATATCGGAGTTTGATAAGGTGAGGCACTACAATACTTTTGCTGTAGGACCCAGTGGGCCTCATATATCAACACTGGGCAAATTTGCCGATGGGTAGTTACCCATAGCAACCAATCACTGATTAGCTTTTTAAAGCTGCAAGTAGAACAACGAATGCAGCAGTTTGATTGGTTACCATGGGTTACTGCCCACTGGCAAATTTGCCCAGTGTTAATAAATGATCCCCAGTAACTTTTACTTTCTCTTTTGTCATAGTGTTGGTACTTTGAAAGTTACGAACGGAGTCCCAAGTCCAGGACTACCTCCAAAGTCCCGGTCATGACTTACTCTTCTGCCTTAGTGTTAAAGAACCAGGGAGAGAGTTCTGGGCAAGCAAGGGAACCGAACATTGTACTGGAACGGAGAACAAGAAGCATGATTGGGGAACAGGCTTGGTCAATACCTATCAGGAAAGGTTATACCGATTCAGGAGACAGGCAGCAGATAGTACAGTAACAGGGACAGGCAAGATCAAACAATGCAATAATTGCACCCAGGAACAAGTAAAATAGACCTACGTTGGGCAATGGTACAATAGATGCCGGCTCTTTAAATATTTGCATTTCGCACCTATGTTATTCGGTGCCTGCGTCAGACCCGGAAGCACCGGTGTGCCTGTGTTATTCTTTCCAGCACGCTAGGAAGAAATACACGGCGGGCGTCCCCACTGCACTACCGCTAGACCACCAGGGTGAGATTTCACAATAAATTTTCTGAAGGATACCATCTTTCCTGCATTGTATGTGGCATGCATTGCAAAATAAAGGAATCAGGGATGACTTATGTTCTACATGGATATCCAAGCCTTTGCATTTTCATTACATTTAATTCTCAAGGCATAATCTATCTTTTAGGAGCAGCTTGTTTTTGTAATGTTATTGCTGTTTTAGGAATAAAGAAAACAACATTGTCAGCTTGGTTAACTTGGATAAAGAAACACAGTGTGGCACCAGTAGTTATTTACTCATGTGCTAGAGAACACCACAGCTTCAAATAGCAAAATGCTACAACGGGACTATGTGAAATCAATATTCATCCCATGAATGACATTTTAATGCAAGTATGACATACATGCTCCTGAATAGGGGCTGAACAAGGCCATTAAAATAGCTCCACCATGCAGTGAAAACATCAGGCGGCCTTCATTTTTTGTGGAGTTTTATGTCTACTACATTTTTGGCTTTCTATTCTCTCACCATGTAAAAAGAATCTACTTTTCAGTATCTACTGTTCCACATATATAAGTCATGACATTAGACTGATCCAAAACCCTATATTTGCATAATTTTATCCAAGCGCAGGATACAAGAAACATGTATAATTAAGTTAAAGTGTGATTATAGATGTGTAAGTGTGGTAATTTGCATTCTGTCAAACAAAATAAAATAATGAAAATAGCGACTGGCCTAAAAGTGGAAGCAGACTCAGCAGATGTATAAAGGAATATGCTCGGTGTGACTATTTTTATAAAGCTATTATTTCCTATTAGTGTCAGACGGGCTTCATATTACTGCTTCAGGACAACTCCTTTTTTCTGACAATAAGCTTGCTTGAAGGAATATTATTTCTGAAAGTGCAGCCTTTTATGCCCATTATGTTTCCTATTACTTCTGGTTTCTGAAAATGCTTTTCCATTTTGGGCAAATTGAAAGTGTAAACATGAAAGGTATGTATGGTTAAGCAAATTTATTATTGCTTCTGGGAGTAATAAAAATGAAACACATACCAAACATTTACCTTGCTTCATAAATACAGAATTAAAATACTGTTATTGAAGGTACAAATCAGATATTTGCCTGGCAACTACTTTCCATTGTTCTAACAACATTAGACCATAGATGCTGTTCAGTTGCTATGGGTTTCCTGACAAAATTTGTTACTACACAAATAGTTTTATTACTCTATAGGGATATTTAAGACATGGAAGGCAAGTGTAGAAAAATAGGTGCAATCTGCCATTTGTATGTACTTTGTAACCTGTTAGCATAAATGAGTGAAAACAGGTCTTTGCTCTGTTTTTTAGAGTGCAGAGAGCGGCAGACCATGAATACATTGCTGCTTGGATTTGGCAGTGTGTATGTCAGGGGGCCTATCAGCTCCCAGTGGGAGTAGTCAGGACCAAGGAGGAAGCTTATAGGGGTTCAAGTCCAAGTTTGCGGTACAAATAGGATCAGGCATAATCGTAATCAAAGTCCAGGCAAAAGTCCAAAAGGCAGGCAGGATAATTTCAAAGTCGAGGTTCAGGCATGGTCAAATGTCCAGGAATCAATATAACAGGAATTATTAAGCACCCACTAATCTTCCAAACAAAACCTACAATCGGGCATCGAACCGGCGTCCTTGGCGTCCTTTTATTTTGAATTTCACGCTGGGCATGAGGTGTCATCATGCCGGCGTTGCCCATGTGGTTTAAGGGTGCCGCCATCTTGGATGCGGCTCCGTCGGAGATGGGAGCGCCATCGGGCACTCCTGACAGTGTTTTCATAAGGGGTGGGATGGGGAAGGCACATAGGAAGCACTATACAGTAGTCAGCAGGGAAGAAAGGGCATGGTGCAGAGGGCTACAACTAGCATCTTGTGGGCAGTAAGCATGGTGGGTGATATGACTTGAAAGAGGTAGGGGGATTATATATAGTGGGGATTTCGCTCTGATGATACTGGTTAAGGATTTACAGTAAATTAAGGATAAGGAGTTTTTAGCTCTGCAGTAGCATAATCAATACATTGCCCTACCTCTTTTTAGAAACACTTTTTCACTATGCTATAACTGTTTTTCATAGAAAAAAGGTCAACGCTTTAAAGCTATGTTTTTTGCATTTTATTCAGTGTAAAAACCTGCACATGATTAAATTCTAGCATGGATTTGCAAAAAAAAATTCACCTCTGTCAAAAACACAGATTTCACCACCAAATTGTACCTTGGAAAGTTTTCTCATCAAATTATAAGTTCAGGGTGAATGGGATTGCGCATGCATTATGACGACAACACAGCAGTAGAGTAAATGTCCTTTTATTTCTTACGAAAGAAGCTGTATCTTTAGCAGGTAAAAATTACAACTTACACATAGGGGCACATTTACTTAGCTCAAGTGAAGGATTAGAAGGGAAAAAACTTCGAAGTTTTTTTTTGGCTACTTCGACTACGACTTTGACTTCGAATCTAACGATTCAAACTAAAAATCGTTTGACCATTCGATATTCAAAGTATTGTCTCTTTAAAAAAAAACTTCGACCACCTACTTCGCCAGCTAAAACCTACCGAGCACCAATGTTAGCCTATGGGGAAGGTCCCCATAAGCTTTTTAAGTATTTTTTTATCGAAGGAAAATCGTTTGATCGATGAATTAAAATCCTCCGAATCGTTCGATCGAACGAAATGCGGTAAATCCTTTGACTTCGATATTCGACATCGAACTTTGACGGTCGAATATCGAGGGTTAATTAACTAGGGATGCACCGAATCCACTTTTTTGGATTTGGCCGAACCCCCGAATCCTTCATGAAGGATTTGGCTGAATACTGAACCGAATCCAAACCCTAATTTGCATATGCACATTAGGGGTGGGAAGGGGAAAACATTTTTTACTTCCTTGTTTTCTGACAAAAAGTCACACAATTTCCCTCCCTGCCCCTAATTTGCATATGCAAATTAGGATTCGGATTTGGTTCGGCCAGGCAGAAGGATTCGGCCGAATCCGAATCCTGCTGAAAAAGGCCGAATCCTGGCCGAATCCCGAACCGAATCCTGGATTCGGTGCATCCCTATAATTAACCAATAGTATTTGACCAATAGTAAATGTGCCCCATAGTCTTCAGCATAAAGTAATATCGGCTTTCATGCACAGCAAAACTGACAAAACTATTAACTTTCACACTCAGGGTTCAGGCTCACCTAGGCTTGCAAGCTGTTTGATCCTCAGCAAGGAGAACTGTTTTTCACATATTTTTTTCTTGTGCAAACCTCACGTGTGTCTACCAACCCCCTCCATAAACTCCCATGGCACTGCTGCAGTAATTAGCCCTTCTGTGCACCCTCAAGTTACCTTAATAAAGGGGAAATGTATCTCTTGTCCAGGACCCACCCTTGGAGTCCTGTACAAAATATAAAGTCACTTTTTTTAGGAGTCCCTATTTAAACAGAAGATGGGCCCTGTCTGTTAAAACTTTGCAAGTCTCTCAAAGATTGAACAGACTTACACGATTTTAACAGACAGGAAACAAGACATTTTAACTGTAAAAAATTGATCAAAAGCTTGATGAAATTGCCTGTTGCCAAACTGAGAAATACTTTGATACATTTGCAAAGATGTTGCAACAAATTCCAGAAATATAGGAAAATATATTGAATGGATGTTAGAAAAAACAAATAGAAAAACTTCTTTGTAAATTCCATTAACATGTTTAGAATCCCATTTGACTTGGGTTGGGTTGACTGTGGTTGAGAATCTCATTGACTTATTTTCAACTGCCTTTTAAAATGTCTTTTAGGTGTCTGTTTACCATACGCCTGAAAGTTAACTTAAGTTTTGTTATTTTATTACCAACATTTCCATTAAAGGGGACCTGTCAACCAAGGAAATAATAACAACTCCTATTTAATGATGTTAGACAAGCAAAATAAACCTCTAATGCTATATAAATTATGTAAATCTTGTTTTATTCATTCTTTTGGAATCCAAAATTAGATCATACAGGCAGGTGCCATTTTGTGGAAACTCTCATTAAAGGGATACTGTCATGGCAATAAAATGAATCAGTTAATAGTGGTGCTCCAGCAGAATTCTGCACTGAAATCCATTTCTCAAAAGAGCAAACAGATTTTTTTATATTCAATTTTGAAATCTGACATGGGGCTAGACATATTGTCAATTTCCCAGCTGCCCCAAGTCATGTGACTTGCACTCTGATAAACTTCAATCACTCTTTACTGCTGTATTGCAAGTTGGAGTGATATCACCCCCCTCCCTTTCCCCCCCAGCAGCCAAACAAAAGAACAATGGGAAGGTAACCAGATAACAGCTCCCTTACACAACATAACAGCTGCCTGGTAGATCTAAGAACAACACTCAATAGTAAAACCCATGTCTCACTGAGACACATTCAGTTACATTGAGAACGAAAAACAGCAGCCTGCCAGAAAGCATTTCTCTCCTAAAGTGCAGGCACAAGTCACATGACCAGGGGCAGCTGGGAAATTGACAAAATGTCTAGCCCCATGTCACATTTCAAAATTGAATATAAAAAAATCTGTTTGCTCTTTTGAGAAATGGATTTCAGTGCAGAGTTCTGCTGGAGTAGCACTATTAACTGATGTGTTTTGAAAAAAACATGTTTTCCGATGACAGGATCCCTTTAAGACAAGTTTTGCATCATTCCAGGCCCAATGCCCATACACAAGCTACAGTTATAGGCAGTGAGGAGGATAGCAGAATGTGAGCGGGGCAGTGATGTCAGTATCTGAAAAATCACTTTTATTATACAGCTTTTTATGTCTGGGGCAGGTCCCCTTTAAGACTTCTATCTTTGTAAGTTGAATGACACATTATCATGATATTAAAACAATCAGTCAGGCCAGGAACTTTAGCAGGCAAGGCAAGCGCTGCAGTCTGTATCCACCCCCTCACACATACACATACTGGGGTATCATTAACACAATTAAAACAACTGGCAGAGTTAATGGCAAATAATGTGTAATAATGTTGCATCTGCAGTGTTCATCGCACAGACTGCAGCGCTTGCCTTGCCTGTTGTTGTTTTAATACCATGATAATGTGCCATCAACTAGCAGCTAGGCAGGTTATATATAAACTAAAAAGGTTGAACTTGATGGACGTGTTTCTTTTCTCAACCTGACTTACTATGTTACTATGTATAAAGGTGTGCACCTGTGTTATTTATAGTTAATTCAATATCGATAATAAAACAGCAATAAA
The DNA here is from genome assembly GCA_038501925.1 of Xenopus petersii. Lineage (NCBI taxonomy): Eukaryota > Metazoa > Chordata > Amphibia > Anura > Pipidae > Xenopus > Xenopus petersii. Next base: position 61,538,313 of record CM076681.1, on the reverse strand, counting down.
CTGTAATAAGCATTTTATGGAATTGCAACCCCCTGGCCATTTCCTAAAAATGTTGTGCCCTTGGCAGGTGCCTCCACTTCTTGCCCCTAGTTCTAGTCTTGCAATGAGATATCACACTTTTCTTATGTATCCGTTAGAAAAATGAGCAGTATAGCAGCAAATGATGAGAGTTGTTAGTGTTAGTCACTGGGTTTTCAATTAGGACACTTGGTGGAGTTTGTTTTCTCAGCTCCTGATTGAATACATTTTCTCTAGGTTAATTGGACGCTGATGAGATTTAACTATGCATTGGATGACTGCACCACTAAAGTATTCAGGGTCAAATTAGTTCTCACCTCACACATAGTTAAAATGCAACATACCAGGGTAAACTGTGCTGCTGTATCTCACAATCAGGACTTTCACTGAAATAGCTCTCAGATTATGATTTAATTGTGGTCTATTAACACCCTTACTAATATCTCAAGGTTGAACACCAACCATTACATTCCAAAGAATGACTAAATAAGAGTAGAAGGGACTGTTAAGTAAAATAAGCCTGTAGAATAACATAAAGTCCTTTGCAGACATCCTTTATAAAGAGCTCCAATGATTCATTGAAACTGAAGGTTGGTAGGGAGTACAACAATTCACGCATAGAGAGTGGGAGGTTGTTGGAATACCAGCTTACCCAATGTTTCACCCCAAACACACATTCCTTGTATTATAGAGAAATTGAAACCTAGGGATTTGTTGAGATGACTTTCCATATTCCACAACACGCTGGAATCCCGCAGGAATTTATGCTATGACATGTTGTGTCTTGATGCATTGTGTTTGCCTTGTGAGCCATGTGATTTGTGTCATAAAGTTTGCTTTATATATATTCGACTAAATATTGTGTCATCAAATGCTTGAATAGCTGCACCAGCCTGTACAGCAGTGATAGCTAAGTTGTATGACTTTTATGCCAGAAAAAAAGAAATGATTATGTTTTAACAGTAAGCATAATAAAAAAGTAAAAATATAAATAAAAATGTAATATAAATGTTGCTGTATGTGAAGGAATTACAGGTCTGTGCTTGTATTTCAGCATGATAGCACTAGATGGCATGATACATCCTTTTTAGCTATGTTTTAAGTGCATGGTATCATGTAATAACATTCCACAATATTTTGCCTTCAATAGCTTCAACATCTTCTATATGAGTTGATTTCCCTAATTATGCTTTAGTTGGTTGCAATTACCTAAAAGGGATACATAATGTAAAATTATGAATGCAAAATATGGGACAGTTCACAGTGTGACTGCAATACCAACCCAAGCTTTCTAGCTTTAGCATGAATATAACTTCTAACATCTTCCATTAGCTAAATATCTTCATCCAGGCAATGATGTTGTGGGTTGTAATCCATACAGAATCCATAGAGCTACATTGTACATGTGTTAAACATGCAGTGTTAGCTGCTTCCTTCAGAAATACAGGTATAGAGCAGCTGAATTGTCCTTCTGTATACTAGTTATGTAGAGCTACTGTACATTAGTTGCCTGATAATACCATAGAAATAGCAAATCCATTCTAACCATACTTAACTTTTAGGTTAATAAAATGACTCTGCATTAGAATACTGCTTTGTTCGAACATATGTATTAGGAGGGAGTTAATTAGATCACATGACAATGATTAAGTCAAAGTACAAGTATTTTGATATATTTTTTTTTTTAAAGTTAAAGTAGGAGGAGCTAGAGTCCTGTGTGGGTCCATTTTTTTGGAACCCGTACCTGACCCGTACCAGCAACCTGCAATCCGCAACCCGGACCCGCAACCCGCATTCTTACCCGATTGGACCCCCTACCCGATCCGACCCGCAAGTACCTTATCCGCAACATAGACCCAGGACCCGCTGACCATCAAGAATCAGAAAGTGCTGTCATTGTAATCCGGAATTGACATCCTCAGAAGTAGGTGTGATCAGAAAAAAGGAGAAAAACTGGAAGTGCTGTCATTGTAAACCGGAAGTGACATCATCGGAAGTCGGCGTTATCAGAAAAAAGCGTAACAACGCTATTTAGAAGACCAGCGGCCCAACCCGTAACCCGCAAACCCACAGAACCGCCGACCCGCGTCTATACCCGCACCCCAAACTTCTACCCACAACCTGCAAGCTACCACAGGTTTTTGCGGGTACCCGCTGCAGGACTCTAGGAGGAGCACAAATTTGCAGACTGAACAACCAGCATTCATTAGTATTTTGTTATTCGTGCTCATGGCTACTGAGGATTTAACACCTGCCATAAAACAACAACCCAACAGTCCCTAGCAATATTGCTGGAAAAAAACACAGAAATAATAATTCCAGGTTGCAGGACTAATCTGGCTCCAAAACCAAAGCATTTATTCTCTGTGGAAACTATAAGGACTACCGTAACTTTATTTCAGCACAGTACTTATTAAAAACATATATATGATTTGCACTCACAAGACATACTTAATCAAAAAGTTCTTGCGTAAATTAATAGGATAAGATTTGTGAACTACGGGTATGGGACCTGTTATCCAGCACGCTCTGGACCTGAGGTTTTCTGGATAATGGATGTTTCTGTAATTTCAATCTTCATACCTTCAATCTACTAGAAAAGTACTTAAACATTAATTAAACGCAATAGGCTGGTTCTGCTTCCAATAAGGATTCATTACATCTTATTTGGAATCAACTACAAGCTACTGTTTTATTATTACACTGGAGTATATGGGAGATGGCCATTCCATAATTCAGAGCTTTCTGGATAACGGGTTTCCAGATAACGATCCCATACTTGTTCCAATTCATAAATAATTATCCATATTGACTGACAATAATGCCTAAAGGATGAATTGATGAAAATTGTTGAAAATCAGAGAATACAAATTGAAACATGTCAGCACTATCCTCAAATAAAATGATATTAGACTAATTTAAAATCTTCATTTAAAATCTTCATATTATTATGAACACTTGCTCATAGATGTATTCAAAATAGTGGGATTACTTTACACTCAGGGGCAGATTTATCAAGGGTCGACGTGAATTCGAGGGATATTTCGAAGTAAAAAAATTTGAAATTCGAAGTAATTTTTTGGATACTTCGACCATCGAATAGGATACTACGACTTTGAATTTACTTCGACTTCGACTATTCGACCATTCGATAATCAAAGTACTGTCTCTTTAAAAAAATTTCGACTTCAATACTTTGCCAACTTAAACCTGCCGAATTGCTGTTTAGCCTATGGGGGACATCCTATGTGTTTTGCTAAGTTTTTTTAAGTCTAAGGATTTTTTGGGAAAATCGTACAATCATACGATAAAATTGTTCAAATCGTTAGATTCAAAGTACGATCGTACTACAATCGGAATACGATCGTACGATGTATAGAATTTCTACTTCGAAATTCGACCCTTGATAAATCTGCCACTCAGTATACATAAAAATCGATCTGTTAAAAAAGTCCATGTCCTCTACACCCATAGCTGATATTACACCCAACAATTTGTTCTTTGCATCTGATCAGTACTAACAGTCCTTCTTAGGTACAGTAAGTATCTAATCTAATATGTTGGTATTGTCCTTACCTACTGTAAGATGAGTTTTATTTTTGGTAAACATTTTTGGGTTTTTTAATGGATTTATAAAAGTTACATTTTAAGTGCCAGGATTTTATGATTGGCCAGTTGGCACACCCCTTACTAAAATGGTATGTGCGACTAGTTGGGAGCCTAAAATTGTGTATCTCTTTCCTTCAAATAATTGGTGCATTTTCAGAAACAGTATATTTGTCTCCAATGGACAATGTCATATTTTCACTAAGACACAACCTTACCATGCAATCTTGTTACTTTATTCAACATTTTTACTAGCAAAGTGTGCTACATTAGAGATGGCGCGAACTGTTCGCCGGCGAACTTGTTCGCGCGAACATCGGGTGTTCGCGCTCGCCGGAAGTTCGCGAACGTCGCGCGACGTTCGCCATTTTGGGTTCGCCATTGTTGGCGCTTTTTTTTGCCCTCTCACCCCAGACCAGCAGGTACATGGCAGCCAATCAGGAAGCTCTCCCCTGGACCACTCCCCTTCCCTATAAAAACCGAAGCCCTGCAGCGTTTTTTCACTCTGCCTGTGTGTGCTGAAGAGATAGTGTAGGGAGAGAGCTGCTGCCTGTTAGTGATTTCAGGGACAGTTGAAAGTTTGCTGGCTAGTAATCGTTTTGATACTGCTCTGTTATTGGAGGGACAGAAGTCTGCAGGGGTTTGAGGGACATTTAAGCTTAGGTAGCTTTGCTGGCTAGTAATCTACCTTCTACTGCAGTGCTCTGTATGTAGCTGCAGTGGGCAGCTGTCCTGCTTCTGATCTCATCTGCTGACTGCTGCAATAACAGTAGTCCTTGTAAGGACTGCTTTTATTTATTTTTTTGTTCCAATACAGAGCAGTATCAAGCAGATTACTAGCCAGCAAACTTACTATCATCTGTCCCTGAAATCACTAACAGCTCTCCCCCTACACTATCTCTTCCAAGCACACACAGGCAGATTTTTCAGATACATTTTTGCCCTTGATCCCCCTCTGGCATGCCACTGTCCAGGTCGTTGCACCCTTTAAACAACTTTAAAATCATTTTTCTGGCCAGAAATGTCTTTTTTAGATGTTAAAGTTCGCCTTCCCATTGAAGTCTATGGGGTTCGCGAACCGTTCGCGAACCGCTCGCATTTTTACGCAAGTTCGCGAATATGTTCGCAAACTTTTTTTCCGACGTTCGCTACATCCCTAGCTACTATAATCATGTAAGTACAGCGTTACATTTTTTAGCTTCCAGTTTCATTGTAAAGTGCATCATATACGGTAGCTACAAATGCTGTTTGATATATAATGACAATGCACAAAGGCATCTATCATTTCTGAATATGTAGTGCCTCTTTATTTATCTTTGGGACTATTGCTAACAAGAGCAGCTGCTCTAGAGAGAGCAGACTGGTTCTTACTTTTTACATAAAAGATAACGACTTTGATCAAAACAGACTGTGTCCTACTGTCCATATGTAACATCTCATCTTTTTTTTCTCCTAGCTATGACAATAATACCTTACAAGATACAATGCTAATGAACCACCATTCATCCTTTTGCACCATAGTGAGTCTTAGGAAATGCATAATAGACTTGTTCATTGGAAAGTATATCCATGAAAAGCCCAATTATTTTATACAGTAGATGGCAGCTCCACACAAATAATATTGCTGTGTTTTGTTATACAACCAAATGCTGACACAAAACTTTAAAAGGCTAGACTTATTAATATCAGAAAACAGGGCTTTAGTATAACCTTGTAATTGTAGCGAATGTACATTTTCAGAATGAATACTATTTAAAAATAGGAGACATTTTGTGCAGTGTACCAATAAACTGGTGGTTATCTGTATTCTCACATTTTCAAGGAATGTTTTTTCTACATTTATGAACCCTTACAGAAGACTATTTAGAAGCCCAGGGTTTCGTCAGTGCTTGCTGTTTGCCCCTATATCGTCATATGTCATAACAGCATCAAGGGTATTGGGGTAGGATATGTGGGTAGTAGGCAAGCAATGAGTGTGCTATGATACCCTTTGAACCCATAGGACATTGGGTGATTGTAAGAAGTAATGCATGTGTTTATTGCATTTTGCAGAGCAGTGGAATTAAAAGCATTTTCAATTGATATTGGATTCTACTTGTTTGGTTCTTTAGGCATGGGGGACTTGTCATCCCCTATGAGTGGTATGCGTCTTCTTCAAGCTCGGTCCTCTACCAGAGGTTCTGCACAGTGGGGGTAATTTATAAAGTTTGCACAATGCATATTTATACAAATTGTTGTATTGCCCATGCTTTTTCCAAAATGCTAAAATATTGCACTGCTGTGCCAGTCTCTCCATTTTTTTCGAATTTGCATTGCACAGAGATTTTGGCTCTTAAATGATTTGGGTGTTTGCATGTGTGCGCTCACTGTGCGAGGTTGTTGTGGGCGAAAATCATTGACATCATTGAAAGTACCTTAAATTCGCAATCTGCAAGACTGTTTTTTCTTCGCAATCTGTGATTTTTGCTGATGGACATTCACATTCCAGCTTTTAAATATAACCATGCACAACGCAAATATATTTACTGTGTGAACCATTCTGCCCTGCGCAGAGTTTATAATTGAGCCCCAATATCTTGGCTGTTCCTAGCACTCTACTCTTCTGTGCAGATTTCTCTTATGTTCTTCTTGGGATCTGTTGGATCTGTTCTCTCAGCTTATGAGTCACAGCCCTGAGTGCTCCTACTACCACATTGGCTTCCACTTTCCACATCCTCTGTTCTGTAGTTCCTCTTTCAGGTCTCATTACTTCTCCAGCTTTTCATGGTCTTTCATTATGTTGCTTTTATTTGGCACTGCTACATCCATCACCACTGGTATCTTCTGGTCCTTGTCTACTATCACAATTTTCTGGTTGATTAGGCAGTACCTGTCTGTCAGTCTGGAATAGGAAGTCCCAAAGGACCTTTGCCCTATTATTTTACACAACTGTAAGGGATTCTAAAGATGAATGTATGAGTCCTTCAGTCAAAAAGGTGTTAACAGCAAACCGGTATTAAAAGGGGAGAGACTGAAGGTCAGGAACAGGAACCTACAGGAGCAGGGAACATAGCAGATGAACAAAACGAGGCAGGACAGGCAGGAGCATGGAACAGAACCAGACAGGCAGGAGCAGGAAACAAGAAATACAAGAGGACAGGACTAAGAGCTAGAGACTAGGCTACAGTGCTCCATCATTCTGTAGCATTTTCCATCTGGATTTGGAAGGGGTTAGACCATATGCTATGCAGATGTTCCTGTACACAATACCAGCTACTTACTTGGTTAGTGTATGCGGTTACTGTATGTTACACCCTACCACTGTATGTTGGCCTGTTAATGATGCTTATCTGCATGTTAGTTCCTGTCTAGTGTGGTAGTAGACAAGTAAACTAGAACACATTTTCTATACAAGACCTATTTGGCCTTCTTCCAAACATAGCCAAGTATACTACTGTTATAAGTAGCAAGGCCAGAACTTCACCCTCTTCACTTCCCATGGAGGGAAGTTGTACTAGCTCTAGTGACTGGGTTGCTATTTACATAAGGGTATGGAAGAAAAATGGTTTGTTTGGATATGCTTTGGATTATGTAAAAAAAATGTACCTGCAAATAAAAAAAAAATTAGTTCCCTGGTAATGATTGTAACATGCTGCTAAAGTTTAAACTGAGCCATGCTATTTGGCACTATATATAGCCTAAACACTGTTTGAATCAGTCTGCTGACTGGATAAAGCAACTTAAAGCAAACAAATCATCTGAAAGGGATAAGTATTTATTAACTGCTATTTTATATTAAGGTTTATATTTAACTACCATGGTTTTATTTTTTAAAGGTTTTTTTTTCTGTCTTGGGTGCTAAACAGCAAAGTTTGGTGTGCTAGTGTGCTTACAGCAAGTTTGTCACAACCTGCTTTACTTTGCAGTTTTCCCTCCATTTGAGGGGGTGGGGTTTGCTTAGTTGCACCTGAACAGACTGTATAAATAGAACAGAAAGACGGGTAGTGAAAGTTTAAAGCGGAGCTCACCCTTCCCTGTGGCGTCTCGGCCGCAGCTCTCGCGATACTCCGGCAACTCCAAGCCGGCATCTGCAGTACAAAGTCCGTGTATCGCTGTTCAGCGCTGGCCCGTCCACATCAAGACTCGCCACACTTGTTCTTTGAAAAAGCGGCTTTATTCAGATTGCAATGAGTGATAACAGGCAGTGGGTAAGTGGTGCGAACTAACGCGTTTCGTGCCCTCTCTATTGGCACTTCATCAGAGTTCCAGTGGACGGGCCAGCGCTGAACAGCGATACACGGACTTTGTACTGTATAAATAGAACCCCTGGCACTCCAGTGGCGCTTGCTCTAGTGTTAGCTTCTCTTAAGTGTTTGCTCGTTAAGTGGGGGATCTGTAAGAGGAGTTATAAACACCGGAGTTAAGTGGGGGATCTGTAAGTGGAGTTATAAACACCGGAGTTGAGTGGGGGATCTGTAAGTGGAGTTATAAATACCGGAGTTAAGTGGGGGATCTGTAAGTGGAGTTATAAACACCGGAGTTGAAAACTAAAGGAGGTTCAAACGAGGTCAAAAGTTTGTTCTAAACCCTAATTTTTATTTTATTTATTTTTATTTTTTCCTGTTTTGAACTGTAACTGGGATAATGAGTGCTAGCAAGAGTGAAGGTCTGACTCAGTGCACGGTCTGCCATATGTATGCATATTTGGAACAAGAGATCCAAAATGCTTACCTCTGTGGTGGTTGTGAGCAAATTGCCACTTTGGAGGCTCACGTTAGAGCACTAGAGCAACAAATTGCAACATTGCGGTCGATTGACAATCTTGAAAGGAGTCTTTTGCTCACTGAGCAGGACCTAGCGGGGTCAGATAGTTTGGGGAGAACAGAACAGCAGCAGGATATTGAGGCAGCTAGCTGGGTGACAGTTAGAAAATCTAAGTTGGGCAAAAGGAAAATGGAGGCTGATCCGGAGATTATACATCGCAACAAATTTGCCAGATTGTGTGAAGATGATGGGAGTATGAACTCTGGATTGGCAATTCTAGATAGGGCTGACATTTTGCCTGTGCCACGTGCAAGTTTAGGAAAACAGCGGGAGTTTAGGGAGCAAAATGCGTGGCTCAAGTCTTGGTGCAGGAAGGAAGGGTTTGGGTTCCTAGAGCACTGGGCTGATTTTTCGTTGGGGTGCAACCTATACAGTCATGACGGTTTGCACCTCAATGGAAGGGGGTCCGTGGTGCTAGGGGAAAGAATGGCTAAGAGGTTGGAGGAGAGTTTAAACTAGGCAAGAGGGGGTGGGTGAGATAAAGAATTATGGGGAAGCTAGGGAAGACGGGGCAGTGGGGTTAGTAAGGGATCATGGGGGAGGAGTGAGGGGGGCATACAGTTTACCAGCTAAGGAGGTCCCTCTGTTACAAGGAAAACAGAATAATACTAACTTAACGTACATTTCTTCACTAAGTAATGCAAATTTCAAAAGTAAAAGTAGTAACCTCCGCTGTATGCTGGCAAATGCATGGAGTTTGTCAGGTAAAATGGGAGACCTGGAATTAATTGCATGCTCTAAAAATTATGATATAATTGGTATCACTGAGACCTGGTGGGATGAAACATGTGACTGGATTGTGAATTTAAATGGATACACCCTTTTTAGAACGGACAGAGGGATTAAAAAGGGTGGAGGAGTGTGTTTGTATGTAAAGCCTGAATTAAAGCCATGCGCTAAAGAAATAACAATAGCTGGCACTGGTGAGGGTGTAGAATCACTCTTGGTAGAGATTTTGACTGGGCAAAAGGTAACAAAAAGAATTATCATTGGTGTATGCTATAAACCACCTCGTATAAGTGTCGAGTATGAAGCCCAGCTACTCTTGCAGATACAAGCGGCTTCACAGCTGGGTCAAGTTGTTGCTATGGGTGACTTCAATTATCCAGACATTGACTGGGGTAATGGGGTTGCTAAGACAGAAAAAGCTAGTAGGTTTGTAAATATGCTGAATGACAACTTTTTATTCCAGCTCATTCAAGAACCTACTAGGAATAACTCTCTTTTGGATCTTGTAATAACTAACAATACTGAACTCATCTCTAACATTTGTGTGGGTGAGCATTTAGGGAATAGTGATCATAACATGGTCTCCTTTGAGATTCTGTTGCAGAAGCAATTCTATAAGGGAGTAACTAAAACATTAAATTTCAGACGTGCAAACTTTGACAGTATAAGGGCATCTCTGCAACATATTAAGTGGGAAATGCTTTTCTCAGGGTTAAACACAGAACAAAAATGGGAAGTCTTTAAAATGAATAAATATATTTATTAGTATAGTATATTCCACTTGTAAGCAAGGAACGTCGTTGCAAAGCAAAACCTTTTTGGTTCAATAGAAGCGTTGGTGTTGAGGTGGGTAAGAAAAGACGTGCTTTTAAAGCTTTCAAGTTAGCTGGTACAGCCAAATCATTTATAAGGTACAAGGAGGCCAATAAATCATGCAAAGAAGCTATAAGGCAAGCTAAAATTGCTATAGAAAAGGATATTGCAGCAAGCAGTAAAAAAATCCAAAATTATTTTTTAAATATGTTACTAGTAAAATAATGAAGCAGGAAGGGGTGGGTCCCTTACTATCAGAGGGGGGTCAGCTGGTTGATGAAAACAAGATAAAAGCGCAGATTCTGAACTCATATACACATATACACAATGAGGAATCAGTAAGTGAAGGTTTCCTTCTTAACAGTCCCAATTCTAGTAATACTAGAGAACTAAGATGCATGGTTCACACATGATGAAATTCAAAAAAGACTAGAACATTTTAAGATTAACAAAGGTCCAGGGCCAGATGGTATTCATCCCAGGGTAATTAGCGAGCTTAGCTCTGTGATTGCCAAACCTCTTTACTTAATTTTTCAGGATTCATTGAGATCTGGCATAGTGCCAAGAGACTGGTGAATTGCTAATGTAGTGCCTCTATTCAAAAAAGGATCCCGTTCTCAGCCTCAAAACTATAGGCCAGTTAGTCTGACGTCAGTGGTAGGAAAGCTTTTCGAAGGGTTAATAAAGGATAAGATACTGGACTTCATACTGTAGCAAATCATAATACTATGAGTTTGTGCCAGCATGGTTTTATGCGTAATAGATCTTGCCAGACTAACTTAATTTCTTTTTATGAGAATGTACTGTAAGTAGAGACCTCGATTCTGGGATGGCAGTGGATGTGATTTACTTAGATTTTGCTAAAGCATTTGATACAGTGCCACACAAAAGGTTACTGGTTAAATTAAGGAATGTTGGCCTGGAACATAGTATTTGTACCTGGATAGAGAACTGGCTAAAAGATAGACTACAAAGAGTGGTGGTAAATGGAACATTTTCTAATCGGACCAGTGTTGTTAGTGGAGTACCGCAGGGCTCTGTACTAGGTCCCTTGCTTTTCAACTTGTTTATTAATGACCTGGAGGTGGGCATTGAAAGTACTGTTTCTATTTTTGCAGATGATACTAAATTGTGCAGAACTATAGGTTCCATGCAGGACGCTGCCACTTTGCAGAGTGATTTGTCTAAACTGGAAAACTGGGCAGAAAACTGGAAAATGAGGTTCAATGTTGATAAATGCAAGGTTATGCACTTTGGCAAAAATAATATAAATGCAAGTTATACATTAAATGTCAGTGTGTTGGGAGTTTCCTTAAATGAGAAGGATCTAGGGGTCTTTGTAGATAACACATTGTCTAATTCTGGGCAGTGTCATTCTGTGGCTACTAAAGCAAATAAAGTTCTGTCTTGCATAAAAAAGGGCATTAACTCAAGGGATGAAAACATTTTTATGCCTCTTTATAGGTCCCTGGTAAGGCCCCATCTGGAGTATGCAGTGCAGTTTTGGACTCCAGTCCTTAAGAGGGATATAAATGAGCTGGAGAGAGTGCAGAGACGTGCAACTAAACTGGTTAGAGGGACGGAAGACTTAAATTATGAGGGTAGACTGTCAAGGTTGGGGTTGTTTTCTCTGGAAAAAAGGCGCTTGCGAAGGGCCATGATTACACTTTACAAGTACATTAGAGGACATTATAGACAAATGGCAGGGGACCTTTTTACCCATAAAGTGGATCACCGTACCAGAGGCCACCCCTTTAGACTAGAAGAAAAGAACTTTCATTTGAAGCAACGTAGTGGGTTCTTCACAGTCAGGACAGTGAGGTTGTGGAATGCACTGCCGGGTGATGTTGTGATGGCTGATTCAGTTAATGCCTTTAAGAATGGCTTGGATGATTTTTTGGACAGACATAATATCAAAGGCTATTGTGACACTAAGCTCTATAGTTAGTATAGGTATGGGTATATAGAATTTTAATTAAAAGTAGAGAGGGGTGTATGTATGGATGCTGGGTTTTCATTTGGAGGGGTTGAACTTGATGGACTTTGTCTTTTTTCAACCCAATTTAACTATGTAACTATGTAACTATGTAAGTACATGTATAGGTTTCTTATTATATGCTGCAAACAATGAATATTCAACACTGAACACTGTTATTTCAATGCATGTTGCATCTTTGAATACTAATTTTCAATAATGAATATCAAGCCCTAGAGAAATCAAAAGCAGTAATTGCATTAGTCATAAATAATTTCTGGCCCAATCTCATATTGATATGCTAATTAAGAAGTCAGCAATAAAGTACTTTTCAATTGTTTTGTTCATATTACAGAGTAAATCCGGGTCTCACTTTCTGCTAATAATACATTTTCATAACTAGAAACATTACAATTTAACCTATTCCTAGTGTGTAGTGTATTGGATATATTAAGAATTGTTATTTTAAAAAAATATTGCAACTACGTTAATTTAGCAAAAAGAAGTCCTCAGCCAGAGATTTTTCACCCAGCCTTTCTTATTTGAAAAAAAGGTTGAAAAAAGACACACATCCATCAAGTTTAAATGTTTAACTCTATTTTAACCTAACTGCTAGTTGATCCAGATGAAGGGAAAAAAAATCCCATCTGAAGCTTCTCCAATTTGCCTCAGAGGGGGAAAAAATCCTTCCGGAAAATTGTACTAGTCCCTGGATCAACTGGTAATGTGAGCTATCTTCCATAACCCTGTATTCCCTCGCTTGCTAAAAAGCCAACCAACCCCTTCTTAAAGCTTTCTAATGTATCAGCCTGTACAACTGATTCAGGGAGAGAATTCCACATCTTCACAGCTTTCACTGTAAAAAAAACCCTTCCAAATATTTAGGTGGAACCTCCTTTCTTATAATCAGAATGGGTGACCTTGTGTCAGCTGCAAAGATCTACTGGTAAATACTGTACATTAGAGAGATTATTATATGATCCCCTTATATACTGTATTTATACACATGTATCATATCACCCCTTAAGCACCTCTTCTGTAGTGTGAATAATCCCAATTTGGCCAGTCTTTCCTCATAGCTAAGATTTTCCATTCCTTTTACAAGCTTAGTGGCCCTTCTCTGTTCCCTCTCTAACAAAATAATGTCCTGTTTGAGCATTGGAGACTGTACAACACATTCTAAATGGGGCCTTACGAGTGCTCAATACAGTGGAAGAATGACCCCCTTCTACCGTAAATCAATTCCCCTTTTAATACAGCTCAAAATCTTATTTGTCCTTGATGTTTCTGACTGGCATTGCTTGCTACAACCAAGTTTATTATCTACAAGGGCTCAAAGGTCCTTTTCCATTTTGGATTTGCCTAGTGAAGTCCCATTAAGGATATAAGTGGCTTGGATATTTTTACATCCCAAGTGCATTACTTTACATTTATCAACATTGAATCTCATTTGCCACTTAGCTGCCCAGTTTGTAAAGATCCTGTTGCAAGGGTGCCACATCCTGGATGGAATTAATTGGGCTGGATAGTTTTGTGCCATCTGCAAACACTGACACATTACTTTAATACCCTGCCCTCCAGTCATTAATGATGTCTTGCTACAAGTTCCCCCAGTAGACTTATCAAATATAGGGGTGGAAATAAAACACACACACATTGATCATCATTAGAGAAGAATAATATATTGTAAGAAAAGTAATACAATACCGATTGAAGACACCGCAACGTCTAGCCGAGCTTCCCTTGGCAGACTTCTGAGAGGAACATCAGCTGGGGGACCCCGGGCCCAAATCAAATACAGCGACTCCCAGAGAACATCAATCGGCCAATGGTCCTTACAAGACCAATTATTCTACACAACACGTCTGCTTGTAGATGAAGTCCCAAAGCCCCCCCAGCTGAGCTCCTTTTTATATTGGTACAATAACAAAGTAATAGATCATTACACATAGACATATAAAATAATAATAATGGCTACATGCCCAGGACATGGCCATGAGAATGACCATGAAAATGGAAATAACCATGTGAATGAAAATAATTGCTGTGTATAATTGCTGTGTATTTTGATTATAACTATGTGACTAAGATATGAGCTTCCTCATTAATAAACATACTTATATGTTTATGAGTCTATTACCTTAACTCCTACTATTCCCTGTTCTCCTGCTAATGACTGAATAACTCAACTCCAGTTGTTCCCTGGTCTCCTGCTAATATCAGTACATCCATTTTACAACTAAGGAGCCATATTGAATGCACTTGATCACACTCACATTCATACATGGCCTGCCATGTCACATTTGTATCACATTTGTATCACAAATGAGCAAATTAAATAAAAGTGGAAACGATGCCAAGCCCTGAGGGACCCCACTGAGAATGTTACTCCAAGTAGAGAATGTCCCATTGACAACCACCTCTGTACCTGAATCCTGTAGCCAGTTTCCTATCCATGTGCAAATTACTTCATTAAGCCCAACAGGCCTTAGTTTAGAAAACAGTCGTTTGTTGATGATTTGGACTCCTCTACTTTATACACGGAAGAAATAAACTGATTTAGCCCATTTGGCTTTTCTATATCTGTTACAACCATACTGGTACCATTATTTAAAGGAGCAACACTTTCAATCCGCATTACTATTTATATATTTAAAACATTTTTAGGGTTAGTCTTAGACTGCACTGCAATGCGCTCCTCATTACCTATGTTTGCCTTCCAGATTGCTTATTTACAACATTTATTATAGTGTTTATATTTATTAAATGCAGCTTCTGTCCCAACAGACTTGTCGTTTTTAAAAGCATTTCTCTTTTTTCCTATTAACTTTTTTACTTATTAAGTTACTTACTTAACTTTTTTTCTATATTAAGCCACATAGGGTGATTCTTAGTGGTTTTACATTTACTCCTTAAGGGAATAAATTGAGAACAGTAACAGTTCAAAATCATTTTAAATGACAACCATTTCTGTTCTGTGTTTTTAGATGAAAACATAATGATATCACATTATGGTCACTATTACCCAAGGGTTCAATTAATTGCACATTTGCTATATCTTCCGGGTCATTAGAGATCACTAGTTCCACTATAGCATTTTTGTATTTGGCCCCTCAACAACTTGTGCTATAAAATTGTCATGCAACATGTTTATAAACTTGTTCCCATTAACTGACCTGGCAGTACTGTTGCCCCAGTCAATATCTGGGTAATAAAAAAGACCCCATTTTCATTACTTTCCCCAAACTAGCAGCCTTTTCTATTTGCATCAAGAGCTTAGCCCCCTCCTCCTCACTTAAATTATGGGGTCTATAGCATACTCCTACTCTTTACAATTGGTGAAGAGCTCCACCCATAAGACTTCTGCCCCCTCATTTTCTAACAGCACCTCCTCCTTTATATTAGCTTTTAAATGCTGCCTAACAAACAGACATATCCCTTCTCTTTTTCTATTGACTCTGTCCCTCTTAAACAAAGTATAGCCACTGATATTAACCACCCTGTCACTCATTTAGCCATGTTTCAGACACACCAATCACATCATATTTTCCCTCCAGCACCAGCAACGCCAGCTCTCCCATTTTAGTCAGACTCCTTGCATTTGCAAACATACATTTAATACTGGTACCATATTGAACATATGACATGTGGTCCTCCCTGTCCTTAACAGTACCCCCACCCAAATCCCCTCCCCCATTTTCCCTTCCTTTGCCCACTTCCTCATCTAACCTGTCTTCCATGAATTCCTTTACTGGACCTTCCTCCCCACAGACCTAGTTTAAAATCTCTTTCAACCCTCTAACCATCTTCTCCCCCAAAACAGCTGCACCATCATCATTGAGTACAACCCATCCCTGGCAAAGAGCCTGTAGCTGATTGAGAAATCAGCCCAGTTCTCCAAAAACCCAAAACCTCCCTACACCAATCTCTCAGCCTCACATTGATCTCCCTAAGCTCCCACTGTCTTCTTAGTGTTGCTCATGGCACTGGTAATAAAATTACCTTGGAAGTCCTTCCTCTCAACTTTTCATCTTGTTTTTCATAATCATTATTGAGGACTTCACCATCTCCTCTAACTTTGTCATTAGTACCTATGTGTAAAAAGACCACCTGGTCTTCCGCAGCCCCTCCCAATAATCTGTCCACTCCTTCCACCACATGCTGAACTCTATCACCAGGCAAGCATCAGACTGTTGAGCATGACGGGTCCTTACGGCAGATTACCTTATCCACTTTTCTAATAAATGAATCCCCTATAGCTAAAACCTTCCTATCCTTCTTTCTACTCCCCCCACCACCCGTTTTAGAGCCACTGCCTCCCAGGGAGCTCTGAGAGTCAGCCTGCTCCATACACACCAGTTTAGAGCTGTCCTCCCCAGCATCTCCAGCCATAATGGCAAATCTGTTACTTTGGACGAGCTGTGGACCAGCCCTTCTACACTTCTGTTCCATACTTCCCCTCTTGATTGTCACAAACCTTCCTCTCTCATTAGCCTCCACTGCCCTTCTCCACCCCCCACAGCCAATGGTGGCTCTGCAGCCTCATTTCCTCCCCCATGTTTGCAGCTGCCCTCAGTGCTGCAAGTTCCTCCCTTAGAGACTGCAGTTCAGATTCCAAGTTGAAAACCCACGACATCTCTCACATGTTAATACTGCATGGAACTGCTGCTCCAACATCACATACGTGACAAGACACACACTGAGTAATACCAGCAAACCCACTTGTACTCATATTTACACTGGTTACTTACAGTCTCCCAAGTGCAATTCCTCACAAATGCCTTTTTAGTTTTAAACACCTTAAGGTTTTTAGGCTTGGGCGAATTTGACCCATTTCGTTTTGGCAAAAATTTGCCTGCGAAATGCCAGCGACGGCCATTAAAGTCTTTTTTGATGCATGGCAAACTTTTTTTTGGTGCGCGTCAATTTTTTTTTTGATGCACAACGACATAGAAGTCTATGGGCATCCCTTTAATACTGCTTAACACTTAGGGGCAAATTTACTCATGGTCGAATATCGAGGGTTAATTAACCCTCGATATTCGACTGCCGAATTGAAATCCTTTGACTTCGAATATCGAAAGTCGAAGGATTTAGCGCTATTCCCACGATCGAAGGAATAATAGTTCAATTTTAATCCATCGTTCGAATTTTAATCCATCGATCGAAGGATTTTCGATATATATAAATAATATCTATTTATATATATATAAAATAGATAGGTGAACTACTTTACACCTGTTGTCACGATAATTTAACAACCTTTTAATACTGATTAAAGAATTCAAAAGTACAGACGGTGCATTATAATGTAAATACTATAGAATTTAAGGTATTTATTAAAACAATTTTTTTTCTCATTCTTATTAAAAAAATTAGACCAAACTCCCAAACACGAATTACCTTAATTTATTTAAAAAATGAAAAAAAAAAAACATGTGCAGGACAAGTCAAGACAAAATAATGCTACAATGCAAATCGTGCAACTTTTTCTACTTTGGTGCTCGAAAACCATGACTTATTTGGGTTGTCACATAAAAGCAGCATTAAAATGCCCAAAACCCTCAAAGATTATGAAGGCAAGATACACCTTCCATTTGTAAAAGGGACATCTGCCATTCACTTCTACATGACTTCAACATGTTTACCTGAAGTATTTTTTCAGATTCAGATTTGTCACATAATAAATCCGTAAAAAATCATGCTTTTTTTTCTGCAACTTCTTTGGATTTCTCAGACCAGAATAATTCAACTTTTATTAAATGTGCCCCTAAGCTTCAAGCTTTAGTTAGCACAGTTTATTTATTTAAGCCAGTGTATGTTAGTGGTGGTGGTAGTGGCCTCTCTTTATTGTACAGATGCAGCCACATTGGTTTGTCTGTTTGACACAGAATAACTAAACAAAGATATCCCATTTATCTCATTTAACACAGAAAACTGCGTCACAACATCCCATCTAATTAAAGCATTCACCATTGTGAACAATGGTGCTTTGGTATGCTAATGAAAAGGTTAAATGCATTAAATGAGTTAAGATGACTTTAGATAGCACAGTTTCTTCAATTAACCCTGAGTCACGGCGCATTTAACTCACAAATCTAAGTGGCTTCATCTGTACCTTACCATTAATATGCCTTTAAACACATAACCCTCTACTTATTACAGCATATCCACTGGGTCATAACTAGGTGGCTACATAGGTAGGAAGAAGTCACGCTGATAAACCCCTTCCAACTAAGTTAGAAATTGGAGTGTACAGAAAGAGTCATCATTCCCTAAACTGATCCCTGTGGGGCCTAGACTTTGGAAGGGAAAGTTGTAGTTAGAACTAAGCCCCTATAAAATGTTTAAACAACACTACAAATCTTAATGAATCATCTAAAAGGACTGGCCACAGATGATGATGACTGGCCACAGACGATGCTGTCTTATTTAGCCAGATTGAATATATTGTACTATATGGATAAACAATCCCTTTTTGTTTAAAGAGTCCAGCATTTTTAGTAGCATTTATTAAAAATGTCCCACTGTCCTTCATATAGTTATAGTAGTAAAAGTAGACTATCTATTTCTATCTGTATGGATCATGTCGTCTCTTAATTTTAAGGGGAATTATTGCAAATAAATCAAGTTTTTTTTACTATAAGATCCAAATTTTCAGTGGAAAAAAAAAACTAGAACCTTTCATGATTTATTATACTCCGAGGCGGCTAAAAGTCAGAATCCGAGAAGAATCCATCTCCAAGTTGTCGGGGTCCTATCGAAGTCAATGGCAAAGGTCCCATTTCAATATTGAAGATATTATGGTCTGCACTGAGTTTCAGACAAATATCTGAAAAATTCCAGGGTTTGGAGCAATTTCACAAAAAATGGAGCTTTTCGGCCGTAAAACCCAAAAAATGTTTAGTTTTTTATGAGTTTTTTTCCCCAAACCAATTTAATTGAGTTTTTTTTCAATGATAAATAAGATCAAATCATGGATTCTAGTTTGGTCTGACATTTTTTACTTAAAAAATCTGAAAAGAAATCAGATTTTGATAAATAACCCCCTTAATATAAGCTTTACTATACTAATAAGAAATTTTCTAAAATTAATCAATTAGAAATTCATACCATTTCTGAAATTCATACCATTTCTGAAATAATCAAGTTACTCTTCACTCTTAGGGATGTAGCGAACGTCGGAAAAAAAGTTCGCGAACATATTCGCGAACTTGCGCAAAAATGCGAGCGGTTCGCGAACCCCATAGACTTCAATGGGAAGGCGAACTTTAACATCTAAAAAAGACATTTCTGGCCAGAAAAATGATTTTAAAGTTGTTTAAAGGGTGCAACGACCTGGACAGTGGCATGCCAGAGGGGGATCAAGGGCAAAAATTTATCTGAAAAATCTGCCTGTGTGTGCTTGGAAGAGATAGTGTAGGGGGAGAGCTGTTAGTGATTTCAGGGACAGATGATAGTAAGTTTGCTGGCTAGTAATCTGCTTGATACTGCTCTGTATTGGAGGGACAGAAGTCTGCAGGGATTTGAGGGACATTTTAGCTTAGGTAGCTTTGCTGGCTAGTAATCTACTGTTCTCTTTAAACAACTGCCATACATTGACCTTGTAGGCATTGTTTGCCCAGTTTTTTTGGACGCAGCCACTGAAGCACAGTTGCCAGAAAAAATATGCCATATAAATGCTGAAAATAGTCATTTTTCGCCATACGTTGACCTTGTAGACATTGTTTGCCCAGTTTTTTTGGACGCAGCCACTGAAGCACAGTTGCCAGAAAAAATATGCCATATAAATGCTGAAAATAGTCATTTTTCGCCAGACGTTGACCTTGTAGACATTGTTTGCCCAGTTTTTTTGGTTGCAGCCACTGAAGCACAGTTGCCAGAAAAAATATGCCATATAAATGCTGAAAATAGTCATTTTTTGCCATATACGTTGAGTCAACGTATGGCAAAAAATGACTATTTTCAGCATTTATGTGGCATATTTTTTCTGGCCTCTGTGCTTCATTGGCTGCGGCCAAAAAAACTGGGCAAACAATGCCTACAAGGTCAACGTCGTTGACCTTGTAGGCATTGTTTGCCCAGTTTTTTTGGCCGCAGCCACTGAAGCACAGAGGCCAGAAAAAATATGCCATATAAATGCTGAAAATAGTCATTTTTTTGGTCGCAGCCACTGAAGCACAGTTGCCAGAAAAATTATGCCATATAAATGCTGAAAATATAAATTTTTTTGGTTGCAGCCACTGAAGCACAGAGGCCAGAAAAATTATGCCATATAAATGCAGAAAATATGCATTTTTTTGGTCGCAGCCACTGAAGCACAGTTGACAGAAAAATTATGCCATATCAATGCTGAAAATATAATTTTTTTTGGTTGCAGCCACTGAAGCACAGAGGCCAGAAAAATTATGCCATATAAATGGAGAAAATATGCATTTTTTTGGTTGCAGCCACTGAAGCACAGAGGCTAGAAAAATTATGCCATATAAATGGACAAAATATGCATTTTTTTGGTTGCAGCCACTGAAGCACAGAGGCCAGAAAAATTATGCCATATAAATGCAGAAAATATGCATTTTTTTGGTTGCAGCCACTGAAGCACAGAGGCCAGAAAAATTATGCCATATAAATGCAGAAAATATGCATTTTTTTGGACGCAGCCACTGAAGCACAGTTGCCAGAAAAAATATGCCATATAAATGCTGAAAATAGTCATTTTTCGCCATACGTTGACCTTGTAGACATTGTTTGCCCAGTTTTTTTGGTTGCAGCCACTGAGGCCAGAAAAAATTAAACCAGTAGGGTTTGCACCCTAGTTTGTAACGGTGGCGGAGGGAGGAGGACGCTAAAGGACAGCTGTGTGTGGAGTCATGAGGCTTGAAGAGAAGGACAGCTGCATAGAAGTCAGAACAAGTCTTCCGGCGTGCAGTAACCCTCCGAGATCCACCCCTCATTCATTTTAATAAAGGTCAGGTAATCGACACTTTTGTGACCTAGGCGAGTTCTCTTCTCAGTTACAATCCCTCCTGCTGCACTGAAGGTCCTTTCTGAGAGCACACTTGAGGCTGGGCAAGACAAGAGGTTCATGGCAAATTGTGACAGCTCTGGCCACAGATCAAGCCTGCGCACCCAGTAGTCCAGGGGTTCATCGCTCCTCAGAGTGTCGATATCTGCAGTTAATGCCAGGTAGTCCGCTACCTGCCGGTCGAGGCGTTCTTTGAGGGTGGATCCAGAAGGGTTGTGGCGCTGCCTTGGACAGAAAAACATTTGCATGTCTGATGTTACAGACCGGCCAAAGGGCTTTGTCCTTGCAGGTGTGCTCGTGGCAGGATTACTGGCACCTCTGCCCCTGGAATGTTGATGAGTTCCTGAAGTGACATCACCCTTAAAAGCATTGTACAACATGTTTTGCAGGCTGGTTTGTAAATGCCGCATCTTTTCGGACTTGTGGTATGTTGGTAACATTTCTGCCACTTTATGCTTGTACCGAGGGTCTAGTAGCGTTGCGACCCAGTACAGGTCCTTCTCCTTAAGCCTCTTGATACGGGGGTCCTTCAACAGGCATGACAGCATGAAAGACCCCATTCTCACAAGGTTGGATGCAGAGCTATCCATCTCCGCTTCCTCATTATCAAGGACTGCATCATCCACGGTCTCCTCCCCCCAGCCACGTACAAGACCAGGGGTCCCCAAAAGGTCACCACTAGCCCCCTGGGAAGCCTGCTCCTGTTGGTCCTCCTCCTCCACAAAGCCACCTTCCTCCTCTGACTCCACTTCTGGCACCTCTCCCTGCGTTGCAGCAGGTGCCTGGGTTCGTTCTGGTGATTCCGACCATAAATCGTGCGCTTCCAGCTCCTCGTCACGCTGGTCTACAGCCTCATCTGTCACTCGTCGCACGGCACGCTCCAGGAAGAAAGCGAAGGGTATTAGGTCGCTGATGGTGCCTTCGGTGCGACTGACCATATTTGTCACCTCTTCAAAAGGTCGCATGAGCCTGCAGGCATCGCGCATAAGCACCCAGTAACGGGGGAAAAAAATCCCCAGCTCTGCAGATCCAGTCCTACCACCCAGTTCAAAAAGGTACTCGTTGACGGCCCTTTGTTGTTGCAGCAGACGTTCCAACATACAGATGAAGCCACTTGGATTTGTGAGTTAAATGCGTCATGACTCAGGGTTAATTGAAGAAACTGTGTTATCTAAAGTCATCTTAACTCATTAAATGCATTTAACCTTTACATTAGCATACCAAAGCACCATTGTTCACAATGGTGAATGCTTTAATTAGATGGGATGTTGTTACGCAGTTTTCTGTGTTAAATGAGATAAATGGGCTATCTGTGTTTAGTTATTCTGTGTCAAACAGACAAACCAAAGTGGCTGCATCTGTAAGGAGCGTTGAATTCCAGCGAGTCTGGCTGTCAGAAATCAAACGCCTGACTGGCATGTTGTAGCGCTGCTGAATGTCAGCAAGGCGTGCCATGGCTGTGTAGGAACGTCTGAAATGGGCCGACACCTTTCTGGACTGGGTGAGAACGTCCTGGAATCCTGGGTACTTGGAGACAAAACGTTGGACTATTAAATTTAACACATGTGCCATGCAGGGCACATGTGTTAAATTTCCCAGTCTCAACGCTGCCAACAGATTGCTTCCATTGTCACACACCACTTTTCCGATCTGCAGTTGGTGTGGGGTCAGCCACCGATCGGCCTGTGACTGCAGAGATGACAGGAGTACAGATCCGGTATGGGTTTTGCTTTCCAGGCACGTCATCCCCAAGACAGCGTGACAACGGCGTACCTGGCACGTCGAATAGCCTAGGGGGAGCTGGGGGTGCACAGGTGTGGAGGAGGAGAAGGAGGACCCAGCAGCAGAGTAAGAAGAAGAAGAGGAAGAAGACGAGGTAGAGAGCGATGGAGGAGTAGAGGTGGTGGCAGAACCGCGTGCAATCCGTGGCGGTGACACCAACTCCACTGTTGTTGTTGTTGTTGAGCTACCCATTCCCTGCTTCCCATTCCCAGCCATTACCAAGTTCACCCAGTGGGCAGTGTAGGTGACATACCTGCCCTGACCATGCTTGGAGGACCATGCGTCAGTAGTCATATGGACCTTTGGCCCAACACTAAGTGACAGAGATGCGGTAACTTGGCTCTGCACATGTTGGTACAGGTGTGGTATTCCCTTTTTAGAAAAAAAATTGCGGCTGGGTACCTTCCACTGCGGTGTCCCAATTGCTACAAATTTGCGGAAGGCCTCAGAGTCCACCAGCTGGTATGGTAAAAGCTGGCGGGCTAAGAGTGCAGACAAGCCAGCTGTCAGACGCCGGGCAAGGGGGTGACAGTCAGACATTGGCTTCTTACGCTCAAACATGGCCTTCACAGAAACTTGGCTGGTGGCAGATGACTGGGAATGGGAACAGGTGGTCAAGGTGGAAGGCGGAGTGGAGGGTGGTTCAGATGGGTCAAGGAGAGCAGAGGTAGAGCAGTAAGATGCTGGACCAGAAGGAGTGTGGCTTTTAGTTTGCCTGTTGCCTTTGAGGTGTTGCTCCCAAAGTGCTTTGTGCTTGCCGCTCATGTGCCTTCGCATAGAAGTTGTACCTATGTGGCTGTTGGGCTTACCAAGGCTCAGTTTCTGACTGCACTCATTGCAAATTACAATGCTTTTGTCAGAGGCACACACATTAAAAAAATCCCACACTGCTGACTTTTTGGAAGTGTGCGATCTGGCGGTAACAGTAGAAGTTGGCGGCATTGGCGGCAATGGCGGGTGCGTTGGCTGGCTGAACACAGGTGCCGATACATGTTGTTGCCCTACTGATCCCTGCGGGCTGTCCTCCCTGCTTCTTCTAAGTCTTATTCTCCTACTGCCTCTCTGACTCTCCGTCTCTCCATCTGAACTACCCTCCTCTTGCTCTCTTCTACTAGGCACCCACAAAACATCAATCTCCTCATCATCATTCTCCTCAGATGCATCAATTTCTTCTGACACATCACAGAAGGAAGCAGCAGCGGGGACCTCCTCCTCATCACTCATCATTATGTCCATCTCTGTCGTGTTCTCTGCCAGAATTAAATCTGGTGTAACGTCCTCATCTCCTTCATCTTCTTCTGCCAATAATGGTTGCGCATTACTCAGTTCAAGAAACTCATGGGAAAATAACTCCTCTGACTCCAGTGAAGAAGGGGCACCGGTGGTGGAGGAAGTGTTACGTGGGGTGGCCATAGCAGTGGAGGATGAGGAGGATGTTGTGGTAAAGTTAGAAACGGTAGAGGATGGGGTGTGCTGTGTAAGCCAGTCAACTACCTCTTCAGCATTTTGGGAGTTCAGGGTCATTGGCTTTTTAAAACTGGGCAATTTGCTAGGGCCACAGGATTGCATAGCAGCACGGCCCCTAGCACGGCCTCTGCGTGGCGGCCTGCCTTTGCCTGGCATTATTTTTAAAAAAACAACAACAACAAAAACTCAGTTGGTTTTTCTGGAAACGATAATACACACAGCTAGATGGCGGTTTGAAGAAAACACTGTGCAAATAATGCCTACAAGGTCAACGTATACACAGTGGTGGATACGGATTACGTAAAATATAAGAATGCTGCTTGAAAAAAAGTAACTCAAGTGGTTTTTCTAGAGACAATAATATTATCAATATTTAGACAAAATGTGAACAAGCTCACACAGCTAGATGGCGGTTTGAAGAAAACACTGTGCAAATAATGCCTACAAGGTCAACGTATACACAGCGGTGGATACGGATTACGTAAAATATAAGAATGCTGCTTGAAAAAAAGTAACTCAAGTGGTTTTTCTAGAGACGATAATATTATCAATATTTAGACAAAATGTGAACAAGCTCACACAGCTAGATGGCGGTTTGAAGAAAACACTGTGCAAATAATGCCTACAAGGTCAACGTATACACAGCGGTGGATACGGATTACGTAAAATATAAGAATGCTGCTTGAAAAAAAGTAACTCAAGTGGTTTTTCTAGAGACGATAATATTATCAATATTTAGACAAAATGTGAACAAGCTCACACAGCTAGATGGCGGTTTGAAGAAAACACTGTGCAAATAATGCCTACAAGGTCAACGTATACACAGCGGTGGATACGGATTACGTAAAATATAAGAATGCTGCTTGAAAAAAAGTAACTCAAGTGGTTTTTCTAGAGACGATAATATTATCAATATTTAGACAAAATGTGAACAAGCTCACACAGCTAGATGGCGGTTTGAAGAAAACACTGTGCAAATAATGCCCACAAGATCAACGTATACACTACTACAGCGGTGGATACGGATTACGTAAAATATATTATGGCTGCTTGAAAAAAGTCACTCCGGTGTTTTTTCTGGAGACGGTAATATTATGGATATTTAGACAGAATGTGAACAAGGTCACACAGCTAGATGGCTGTTGGTTGAATAACACACTGGGCAAAAAATGCCTACAGGGCAAATAATGCCTAAAAGGTCAACTTATACACTACTACAGCGATGGATACGGATTACGTAAAATTTATTATGGCTGCTTGAAAAAAGTCACTCCGGTGTTTTTTCTGGAGACGGTAATATTATGGATATTTAGACAGAATGTGAACAAGGTCACACAGCTAGATGGCTGTTGGTTGAATAACACACTGGGCAAAAAATGCCTACAGGGCAAATAATGCCTAAAAGGTCAACTTATACACTACTACAGCGGTAGTAAAATAAAAAAAAGTAAAATAAAAAAAAATGAATATTAAAAAAAAAAAATTACAGTTGGTGCTGCTGAACTACTAGGAGCAGCAGATTAGCACACCAGTCCCACTCCCCAACACTGCTAGACTAATAGCACTGGGCTCTTATAGTAGTAGTAGTAGTAGTAGTAGTAGTAAAACAACAAAAAAATAAATAAAAGCAGTCCTTACAAGGACTACTGTTATTGCAGCAGTCAGCAGATGAGATCAGAAGCAGGACAGCTGCCCACTGCAGCTACATACAGAGCACTGCAGTAGAAGGTAGATTACTAGCCAGCAAAGCTACCTAAGCTTAAATGTCCCTCAAACCCCTGCAGACTTCTGTCCCTCCAATAACAGAGCAGTATCAAAACGATTACTAGCCAGCAAACTTTCAACTGTCCCTGAAATCACTAACAGGCAGCAGCTCTCTCCCTACACTATCTCTTCAGCACACACAGGCAGAGTGAAAAAAACGCTGCAGGGCTTCGGTTTTTATAGGGAAGGGGAGTGGTCCAGGGGAGAGCTTCCTGATTGGCTGCCATGTACCTGCTGGTCTGGGGTGAGAGGGCAAAAAAAAGCGCCAACAATGGCGAACCCAAAATGGCGAACGTCGCGCGACGTTCGCGAACTTCCGGCATGCGCGAACACCCGATGTTCGCGCGAACAAGTTCTCCGGCGAACAGTTCGCGCCATCTCTATTCACTCTCCCCACTTTCTTCATTCACTCTTCATGCAGGAGTTGAAAATCTGATTTTGAATGATTGTTAGATCTAATATAGCCTATGGGCATGCTTCTTTGCCTTGAAAATGTATTAGAGCTCACTCTGTCACATGCAGAATCTGTGCCAAAGTCAAATATTTTGTTAGATTTTGTCTGTGCTAGAGTCAGTTATTTAAATGAGCTCTGATTCATTTTCTAGAAAAAGGAGCCCCCTAAAATATATATTAGATCTGTCAATCAAACTCTGACACCCACTTCTTGCATGAAGAGAAAATGAAGAGAAACAGCTGCTGACAGGGGGAGGGTGAAGAGTAACTTGATAATTTCAGAAACAGTTAATGGATTATATTCATATTTTTTTTTATTTCAGTATGAAGGAGCTTACATTACATTTTCTGTAAGTTCTCCCTCTAAAAATGTTTACTGGTTGGTGAGCACTTATTTCCCCTTTGCTGTACTGATAGAGGAATACTTAAACTCTCTTTTGAACAGCTCAGGATTCCAAAACGAAAAAAATGTTTTTGTTGTTTTCCAACATTAATAATGTAATTGAATCCTTAGTTGTATATTACTTTATTTATATGTGTTATTTTCATTCAAATTCACTGTGTTATAAAGAAAACTTTATTCTTTGAAGTCTATATTAAGATTCTAGTAGCAGCATTTCAGGGGCTGCTGTCGCCTGAGGGGCTGCATCGCTAGTGCAGTAAGCACTATTGTGCTCCCTGCACTTGTAGAGCCGAATTTCAATGTTAAAAAACTGAAATTTGGCTCTTAAAGTTACCAGAGGCGGCTTCTCATCTTGCCTCATGACAGTACTGGCCCTGGATTATAGTGACAGTTTAAGTAAAAATTAATATTTTAACACACTCTGTTTTAAAGGAAGCTATGCTAAGGATACAAACAATTATAATGCAGAAAGGATAGATTCTGATATGCAACCATTTTACATTAATAAATCAAGTAATAAATGCAAGATTGATGCTTCTGTTTTTTTTACACTGACAAACTGATTTTGATTAGTTGAGTATGCAGCATGAAGATAATATTTTTAAGACTATTCTATTCATTAAGCATTCATATCAAACACACATTCAGACTGCAGAATTTCATGGTTAATCATCCTTCCCAATTTTCCCGTTCTGCTTTGTAACAATTTAATGTGTTAAAATTAAAAAAACGAATGATTTACAATATACATAAAATATTTTAAAATCCTTCCCCGCTCTGTTTTTAATTATGCATTTAGAATACTCTCGCACCCCCTAAATCCCCGGTAGTTCCGCCATTCGGCCCTATACACTTAGGGGCAAATTTACTTATGGTCGAATATCGAGGGTTAATTAACCCTCGATATTCGACTGCCGTATTGAAATCCTTCCACTTCAAATATCGAAGTCGAAGGACTTACCGCAATCGAACCATCGATCGAACGATTTTTCTTCGACCCAAATAGGTAGTCAAAAAAAACATTAGAAATTCGATTTTTTTTTTATTCTATTCCTTCACTCGAGCTAAGTAAATGGGCCCCTAAAACACCATGAGCTGTGTAAAGTTAGGATATTTATCAGAAGCATTGTTTGAATCACTTTTTGCCATTTATTAATTTTAATTACATTTTACTGATTTGGAGTAATTATAAATAGAGGCAAGAATGTCCTGGTTTGGTCTTCATTGCAACCATCAGATGACTGCTTTGATTATACAATTACTGTATAGGTCCCAAAAAGCCAAGTTCCACAGTCTTAAAACACAAAATAAGGCAAAGGAATATTAATTATTTACTACATTAATTTTGTTTCTTTATGTTTAGACACAGCAACAAAAAGTGCATTGTCCTGCTGAGATTTATTAACAAGACGTACTAACCAGTAACCACCCATGCAATCTTATATCTAATTTATAACACTGGGCTAAAAGAGCATAACATCCAGCTATTATTTGGAGATCCTCAAGGTTTTTTTTTTTAAAAAAAGGTTTATTTTCTGAACAAATAATAAGCTAGCAAAATCTACCCAATTTATTTCTCACTGTGTTCCTGAAAACTTCATACACTATCAATTTATTTGTAAAATAATGCAAAATAGTAAGCTTTAGCATGACCTGCGGCTACATTATTCTCCACTAGGATACAGTCCCTGTCACGTGTTCTAGTGCATGTCCAATTACAGTACTGGAAAAAGTAGCCTTTTGGCCCATTCACATGTTGGATCCTGTGGCTTACGTTCCTTTTTACTTAAATGCTTTTGTACATTTTTATTGCATTTAGTGTTTTACTTTCTTTTTTTAATAGACATGGTTATAAAACGAATTACATTTGTATTATGTTTCAAATAATGTTCATTTGTGTCACAAAAACAAGGTGATTTGTTTCAATGTGCTCATGTACAATAGATTGATGCTTTTAATATATCACACAGTGATATTGTGATGTCCCCACTAAGTGCATAGACCAGTGTAAATCAGTAAGAACCTTACATTTGCTGTGGCTAGAAAACATCTGATGAAGTTAAATGCTTGTTTCATACCTCACATATACAACAATTGATCAACCCTGATTCTTTCTTTAATCACTGTCTAGCTCTGCACTTTACATTAGTAGTGTACTATTCTAGCTGTATCAGTTATGGCTTTGTCACCTGATGACTCACTGCTTTTATACAAAGATTTGCCCATCGCAGTTATATCTGTAGCTATTTGATTAGCCGTCCATCTGAATGATTCATTCCAAAATGGTCCCTTCACTGGAAAATCAATTACAACTTCATGTCCAAACAGTTCCATGCTATGATGCAAATTACAAATTTTGCACGAATTAAGATTTAATAATCTAGTAAATCCAAAGCTTTTATTAAAATGTTACAAGCACCTCTGCAGTAAATACTAATTTATCACACTCTAGGTGCTTTGTCTTCCTTCTACCTACATCACTCCATAAATAAACTTATTTTAATTGGCCCCTGATGAAAATGACCTCTTAGAGCATGCAAATGCATAGTAGGGACATAATACTAAAAACTACACTGGAACCATAATTTATGTGACTGATGAACAAATTCTGTGTTTGCCCATTTTTTATTAAAAAAATTGTGATAGCAGATATAATGCAGTTAACCTTTCACGTAACTAGTTAGATCAGTTATTATTTACCAGATGGCGTATTCATTCATACCACAATGTTACTATCAGTGATATTGGTACCATTTATTCACCAATGCACTACTACAGTTTATACTGGTTTATTACTACAGTTAAAAAAAATATGATCCCCTTTTTTTCTAAATATAAAGAACACTATTGTGTATATATACACTACACACCATTATGAGTCCAATAGGAGAGATATTGATTTCTGAGCCTCCCTTTACTTGTGAAAGATAGTTCTTCCTCTTTAAGGGGGTTTGAAATCTCCACGGGCTTCACAGCTCATTGTGACAGTTGCTTCCTAGTCATCCTTCTCCCAAGAATGCAGATGCACACACCCCTCTTGGAAAAAACTCCCTAACTTATCAATTGTCTTTCCACATTCCTCCGCTCAGAAAGAGGATGCTCTTTCATCCATTTGTCCAATAAGTTTTCTGAGCTGTGGGTGTGTTGAAGTCAAGGTTTGATCAGGTTGGTCCTCAACAACAGCATTCCTCTATTCTAAGGTGCTACTCCTTGGGCTTAAGCAGAGTCCGGTTTATTACAGTCCAATGCAGCCCAGCTGCAATATTGCTATTGGTGAGGGTGGAGGGTGGATGGATGTTAACCCCAAGATGTTGCAGTCTGTATACCCTTATATATCAGTACATACTGTATACACAAACTAAAAGACCAAAAGACACAATACTTTATGCAAAGAGTTTCCTATCACTGGCTTATAAATGAATCCCGCAATGACATATTGCTTTATACCATGCTACTCAGATCTCTGTTGTATATGTTACACTATCACCACTATTTCAGTTTCTATCCTATCATTATTGCATATGATACAGGAAGTACAATACCCGACAATTTGTATGTCATTTACAGAAACAATGTACTGAAATCAACAATTTCAAATGTCAGAATATATAAATGTGCAAACCCTGATCCAGCCATATTGTTGAATGAATTCTTCTGGTTTTCATTCTGCTTTAGAATATTTTTTCATATAAACCAGGGAATAATTTAAGTATCATAATTTTACTTCTCTTCCCCAAACACAATAAATAAAATAAATCAGTCATAGAGACATGTATTAATGTATTGCCATTAAATATGGCAATATATAGATGACATGTATAGTACAGTACATATAATTACAACTGCAGATTTTTTTTCCGTGAATCTCAAAGAATTTGTGGTTTTCCTATATTTCTCAAAAGCTCTAAAAATTCTACATTTATTAGGTGTAGAAATTACTAAAATCTCTAAAGAAAGTAAAAGTTGTCTAGGTACTATAGAAGTCATTGGAAGCTGTGCTGATTTTATTAGACCCTTTTAATCAATTCAGACATTGTCTGAAAAACTCAAATTTTTAGGCAAGATATTCTTTTTTTAAAGCATAGGTCAGTGTTTTTTTCATTCACACTTTTTATATTCAGATCGTTTGATATATCACATGAAATTGATGGTTTTAGAGTTTGTGAGTTAAGTCGTGGTTTTAA
The DNA here is from genome assembly GCA_038501925.1 of Xenopus petersii. Taxonomy (NCBI): domain Eukaryota; kingdom Metazoa; phylum Chordata; class Amphibia; order Anura; family Pipidae; genus Xenopus; species Xenopus petersii. The sequence continues at coordinate 61,507,291 of CM076681.1, read as the reverse complement.
AAACCTCTTGAACCACTAAAAGCCGACCTTTAATAAATAAGCCTCCACATTTACATTTTACTTTAATTTGTACTGAAGAAAATAAAAAACCCATAGCTTATATACAGTTCTCTACAAAGCACTTGAATGTGTTTGTAAGAATTGTTTGTTTACTAATGATTTAAAACTTTGTAGATGATACAGACTTGTAAGGCACCCTTTTGAGACTGGCAGACTTCCCTATCTCTCAGGTCTCACCTTGAGTAGCAAGGTGGTCATTCCAGATAAACAAGCAATCATTTTAAAAATTGAATGGCTTGTCCAATTCCTGACCCCCATCTGTGGAGGGGGTGGAGGGGAAGAGTTTAGTTCTCCTTAAGTGGTTCTGCATGAACAAGTAGGTCAAAATACCACCACAAAAATGTGGGGGACTCTGGTCAAGAACTAGAGATGGTGGCATAATCAGATTTTGACTGTAGAGAGGAAAATACTTTCCCCCACTTGATTGCAGAGTTCTTTATTTTTCACACCAAGTAAATGACATGGATATAAAACAGGTGATTTATTTTTAAAAATTTTCATTGCCAAGGTTTTATTCATTGGTCTCCACTATAAATCTAACTCTACTACCAAAGTGCAAAAAGGAATAAGTTAAGTATTTAGCATCCTAATACAAGAATAAGAAGTTTGCTTTCAAACAGGTGACCAGTAAATGCAGTCTGATGATTTATTGCTATAGGTTACTGTGTCAGGGCAATTTCATTGCCTTTTATTACATAAACCCGTATGTGTAAAAAATATAAAAAAGAAAACCCTGAACGCAAGTACAACTGTTATAGCAGCGTTCTTTTCAAAAACCGCCATAACATCTAAGTGAATAACTTGTGTGAGGATAGGAACAAAATACTGTACATGTCTTACACATATACTTAGCCTTTGACTTTTGTATGTACATTCAAAGTTGACAAAATATGTACAAATAGAAAGGCACCTTTAATCTAAAAAATTGATTACAATAGTTAACTAAACACTGTGTTTTGAATTTCCAAAATATTGTCTAAATGTTTGTAGACCTGTTCAGAGGTTTGTGACTTCAAGTACAATCCTCAGTAATAATTACAATAATAATTATTCTTATTTTCAAGTCATCAGTTTTATAATGAGTAATTAAACACATGAATGAACTTTCAAGTTTCATTTTGTTATAACTGCTTTTTGTTTTCCCCATTTTCTATATTTCCATCTAATATATTTGTCTGTCCAGCCAACAAAACCTTGTTGCATGATTTTTAACTGACTTTAAAAATGCAACAGAATATAAAAATGCTTTTTCCGGCAGGGAACAATTTGAAAGAAATCAAAATTATGCAATTTTCCATTTAAGATGTCATTTGCTTGTGGATGTATGGGTCAAGATATCAAATCAAGATACTCTTTTGCAATAAATGTGCCTAAACAAAAGATGTTCTAACACATATGCTTATCCTTATAACAGAAGAAAAAAATATATATTCCAGATTTATTTTTCATGTTCAAACATACTGTAAGTCAGACCCGTTATCCTTTTAACTGCAATGATAGATTATTTTTTAATACAGTATTTTAAAATCTTTATACTATTATGCTGTAGACATAAAGATGTGTGTGTACAATGAAAACAGAACATTTTGGGTTGAGATATTTGAATTTAGTTAAAATAGCCCTGCATAAGCAGAATAACAATTTAACTTTTTTACTGTTTAAAAAAGGCCTTGTTTGTACATATATGCATATGCCATAGCCATGCTCTTCTCTAGTTCCAATATAAAAAAATAAGCCTTCATCCCAGCTGGTTTTGCCACATTCCCCCCCCCCGCCCACACACAAATTGGGCCTTTCGGCACTTGATGACTTAAATATGAAGTTTCACAAAATGGCAGACACTACAGACACTAAGGGGTATATTTATCATGTTGTATAAAATAATTATCACCAGAAAAATTAAAAAACTACGTAAAGAGTAAAATTAAAGTGGAAAAAGATTAAGGGGTCTTTTTATCATGCAGTGTAAAAAGTTGGAGAAAAATATCACCTGTGATGTTGCTCATTGCCAGCAATTAGATTTCAACAGTCACCTACAAGTTAGAAAACAAACACAAAAATCTGATTGCTTGCTATGGGCAACATCCCCAGTGATGTTCTCAGCCAATGTTTTACACAGCATGATAAATACAAGTAAAAAGCTGTGTAAAATAAATGATAAATTTATCAAGACCTGTGCTTTATCATACGCCTCCTAATTTCCTGATTTGATGCGGTTATTTTAAACCGCTACAGACCTTGCATAGCCCATTAAAGTCAAGTGAAAAATTCAAGTGGCGCTCAAATTCTAGAACAAAAAAAAAAAAAAATAGCAACGGTTGAATACTATATTTTCACATAGCATTTTCAGCCATTTGCACCAAATTTTTATACAAAGGTACACAATTGCTGATGTTTGGTGTATTTAGTCATTTTTTAAATAGCATGATAAATAGACCCCAAAGTAACTAGACAGAGCTGCAAAATTGCACACTGTCTATGCAGCAGGAGAGTTGCACAGTAATAATGAGTGACTGTAGTAAGGCAGCACATTGGCACTGTGGGCCTATTTACTAAAAACTGTATTTATATTAGTTTCAAGAATTGTATTTTTCTCTAAAACTCGTGGTTTTTTTAATTATCTAAAAAATCGAATTTAACAACAACAAAAAATTCTAATACAAACCTGTGCCAAGTAAAAGCTGTTGAGGTCCCATATATTTCAATGGGAACTGAACTGAACCTATTGGACCATTTTCAACCAATTCGAGCTTTTAGAGGTTCATGGTTTTCTTTTAGAGGTTATGGTTTTAAGAATTTTTTGTATTTTTTAAATGCATTGTTCAGCATTATTTTTTTTCATTTGTACTTTTTATATCCAGATCTTTTAATAATTTTCATTGCATTAATGGTGTTAGAGAAACAGAGTTTAATTGTGGGTTCAAAAACTTCTAAAACCGCTAATTTTAACTTTAATAAATAATTATGAATTATGGAGTATTTCAATGTACATAAATTGACAACTTTAAGTCTAGGAAAATATGAAGTTTGCAAGCTACCACTTTGTAACTACAGCAGAGTTGAGGTATGGGGGATTGTCATACAGTGGTAGTGAGATGGTTGCAATAGGTGTGCCTAGTGGCAAAAGGTGCTTACATTTATGAGATTTATTGCAGACCATTTTAATTAGGGTTCAGATATTAGGTATTTTTTAGAAAGGCCACACATGCTTGAGCACTAAAACTTACAAAATCTCACACCACAGTGCTTATTCTGAATGTCTCGCAGGTTAGGGGACAAGTACGCTGATGTTGTCTTTATGCCTACCCCAGCCATCCTCTCATGAATACACAGATGGTGAATATTGGCAGTACTGTATTCATATAGGAAAAACAAGTATTGTTCCATTCCAGAGCACATATATCTATACCAGAGGGCAGGGTCCATACATGCAAAAAATGGGTGGTTTGAACCCATTTTCTACACCTTGCTCCTTGCACTTTCTAAACAAAGCCCTATAATATGTTTCCAGCTTTCCCCACACGGATGTTAATGATATTTCATATTCGAATTTCCAGTATTGTATTTATATTCTGTTGTTATCAACAATCAAATGTGAAATACATTGCAGCAGTTTGCACTTTGTTTTGGAAACAATGAGATTCCCTGCATAGTATGCCCTAACTGCCCGTAGCTATAAACAGTAATTCTGCTTTATGGAATAGTCAGAATGCTTCTAATAATAATTAAATTGAGCTCACATGAAAACACTTGCAGTGCAGTGAATTCTTGGAACTACCTGTAGTTCACTGTCAAATGAATTTCTATGTGTAATGTAAACCATAGCCAGTCAATCATCTAAATAATAGCTCTGTCTGGTATGTTATAATGTAACTGATATGTCTAACCACTTTAGTTGTGGTGAATCAGCACAGGCCACTGTGCTGATATAGTGGGAGCATAGCATATTCCAAACTATTGCTCATAAAGATATGATATACACAGCATAATGTCTTACTCATCTGATAACAAAAGAGCAAGATCTGACAGTGCTGTATAGTAAGTACACTGTATATTATGTGTATATATATATACACATGTTTAGCGCTATAGTAAATTGAGTGCACCTTACTCTACTATAAGCTTCACTCCCAGAACATATGCTCTGGATGAGACCTTAAAACCTTAGGGAGTGAGCCTTCGCATCGAGTTGGAAGCAGGGTGTAGTGCAACTGTAACTGTAATCAGGGTGCAAAGAATTGGGCGCCAGTGGTTCTTATAACTTAACCAAATAACAGATTTATTGAGCACAGTATACAATCCTCAGTGGAGAGTACATAAATGAGAACATTGCAGGTTCATACAGTACATTGAATAGGCAGTACTCACAACACTTGTGGTCAGTATAATTCTCCTCCGAGATAGGAACAATACATGCAGCTTTGAGGAGGTACACCCAGCTTTCAGCCTTTTCCCTAAGTGGAACCTGAGGGGAATCTATCTACCCTAGGTCTGTACACTTAGTCCCTACTTCTGGGCAATGAGTACCCTGGGATCTTAATCCCACTACAATCCTCGTAGGAGCCTCAAACTGCTCAGCTAAATAATCTGACTGACTATCACTCCTAGAGTCATCTATAAGGGTGAGTAGCCTATTCTTACTAGACCTGACCTGTTTAGGTTCCACTCAAGCTCTGCCTCCTGCACAGGCTAGAGACAGCACAAGATGGACCCTGAAAGTATGGCTTCAGAGCCTTTTATACTCTAGCACAGTGCCATATGCTGGTCACTGTGAGGAATAGCAAGAGTCAACAGTACCCCTCCCAACTGTATTTTAGGACCCAATTAGGTGTCCATAACTTGGAGGGACTGCCTGACAATAACCTTAGGGGTGGATATTTTACACAAGCTCCTTATTATGGAAAGTCCATCACCCATAGACTCAATTTTTATCCAGATAATCCTAATTTGAAAAATTATTATCTACATTTTTCTCTATAATAATAACAACAGTACCCTGTACTTGATCCAAACTAAGATACAAATAATTCTTATTGGAAGCAGAACCAGCCTATTGTGTTTATTTATTATTTAAATGATTTTCTGGTTGACTTAAAGTATGATGATACAAATGAAGGAAAGATCCATTTTCCCCAGGTCCCGAGCATTCTGGATAACGGGTCCCATGCCTATATCGATATATCAAAAAAAAAAAAATATATATATATATATATATATATATATATATATATATATATATATATATACAAACATCAAATGGAGGACTTAAAATAAACTTTTTTTTATTTAATAAAAGCTACAAGCTGACGTTTGCTTTGAGAAAGGCCTCGGAGAGGTCGAAACGTCAGCTTGTAGCTTTTATTAAATAAAAAAACAATAAATACATTTTATTAAATAAAAAAATTTGATGTTTGTATGAATATTTACTGAATCTGTACTCAGGCAATTTATTGGACTTTTTCGAGAGTGCCGTATTCTCTTGGATTTTATATATATATATATATATATATATATATATATATATATATATATATATATATATATATATATACAGTATGATTTCATTTTTATAGCATCAACAAGTTACGCAGTGCTTTACATTAGTTTATAATGAACAGGGAACAAGGGTTTACAGAATAGAATAGGATTAGAGGGGCCAACAACAAGCATTTACAAACTAAGGATTAAGATACAATTTAGACATAAGGATTTCAGATACAAATGTGTGAGTTATAATACAGCTATGACTGATTATTTAAGATACATTGCATAAGCTTCCCTAAACGGTTGGGTCTTAAGGGAGCATTTGAATGTTTGGAGAGAAGGAGAAAGTCTGACAGCTTGAGGTAGAGAGTTCCAGAGAAAAGCAGAAGCCCAAAAGAAGTCTTGTAGACAGGAATGGGCTGAAGTGATGAGAGGAGAAGAGAGGCAAAGGTCAGAAGCATAGCGAATGTTGTGTGAAGGAGTGTATTTTGAGATCAGAGATTAAATATAAAGAGGGGCTTCACTGTTAAGGGCCTTTAATGTAAGTGCCAGCTGAGTTCATGAAAAGTGGCTGGTCAACTGAGTTATTACTCCAACGCCCTTCTACCCATTAATTTTCTTTCATGCTTCCAGGAATGCAAGGCACATACCCTTCTGGCTTTTCGCTAAGGGATTGTTAAAAAATAGGACAACTTTATAAGGAAGGTTTTGGCTAGCCAACCTGAAAGACAATGACAGGCTGCTTAAGGCTTATACATCAATATAAATTGGAATTTTATTAGAAAACTGCACAATTAATGAATATTGGCAATTTAAGTTTAAGGTTTCCACTAGAGGACACTGCATTGCTATGTTGCTTAGGGGATGAATAGCCTAGCTTTATTAAGTGTAATTATGTACTTTTTTTTGTTTAAAAAGATCACTATTGTCATTTAGAAACCATTGCTTTCACAGCAGGCATCACATTTTCAGCTTGCCAAATTTCCCTTAAGTGGCATTTCACTATTCCCACTTGATAAAGCTGGCATAGAGATTTGTTGAAATGCCAAAAAAATGGAAATCTACAGCTGACATCCAAACAGACAGAACCATGCAGCTCTTGTTTTCTTAGAAGAAAATCAATTCTCAATTCTTAAAAATGGTTTTGTCTAAAAAAAAAAAAGTGTGTTTCAATATTACTTTTATTAAGGTAAAACAAACACCTACATTACCTCTCTCTCCCCTATGAAGAAAAATATATATAAGAGAAATCTTAAAAGAACCTACTGAAATAACCACTCGAATCTTAAAAATTTAGGCATCAAATCTGAAAAAACAAAGATTTTCTTCATATGTGATGGACAAAAACTGCAGATTATTTTATTATCAGATTATCCGATTATCGCCCGAAAACCACAAGTTCTTTGATTATTGAATGAATCCCAGTGCAGATCAAAATGACTTCCAATTGTAACGGGACATCTACCATTGACTTCTACATAACCTTGGCAGGTTTGAAATGGAGTACAGGTATGGGATCCGTTATCCAGAAACCTATTATCCAGAAAGATCCAAATTACAGACAGGCCATCTCACATAGACCCCATTTTATCCAAACCATACACATTTTTAAAAATTATTTCCTTTTTTTCTGTAATAATAAAACAGTACTTTGTACTTGATCCAATCTAAGATATAATTAATCCTTATAGGGAGTCAAACCAGCCTATTGGGTTTCATAATTTTCTAGTAAATTTACAGTATGAAGATCCAAATTATGGAAAGATTCGTTAGCCGGAAAAAACCCCGGTTCCGAGAATTCTGGATAACAGGTCCAGTACCTGTACTTTTTTAACACCATCTGGGTTTACTAAATCACGAAAATTCAAGATTTTTTGTATGAAAAAATTGTGTTTTCCCTGTTAAAAGTCTGACCAGAAAAAAATCTGACTTTTATTTTTTTTTTTTGCTGCCCCTGCTAACTTCCTGGGCAATGCCACCTGAAGGAAGGTTTACACCTTGCCTCGTGGCAGGTGTACCTATGTGAAGGCCATTCCTTGAACTTCTAAATAGTTGTGTTCAGCACACTTTAGTCCATCCATTTCCTATTGTGAATTGTTTTGAAGTGCGCTTATTGATGCAGATGAACCCTGGAGCAACCAAAACCTTAAGGTAGAGGTAGTTTAGTTAATAGGTGCATCATGCTTCTACCTAAAGAATTACACACATACTACATTTTGTCATTGTATGCAAGAAATGACACAATCGAGACTCAGAACCAAGAATTCAGTGCAACTATGTTTGTGAGTCGAACCAAGCAGAACTGTATGCAGTGACACAATTGTAATGTACAACTCCCCCTAAGTTTTTTGGAACTGTGCAAAATGTGGCTGCATTCTGGAAAAAAATGGCAAATTACATGCTACACTTGAAAATGTAAATGATGCATACTGTTTGCATTAGTATTCAATCTCTTAACATTAATACCGTTTGCAGAATTAATAGCTTTAGGTTTTTCGAATTATGTATTAGGATTTTTCTTTACTTCTCAAGTATGATTTTAACCCATTCATCCAGGCAGTAACAGTGGTGTGCTTAAAAGTACAAGGCATTATCCCATAATGGTCCAAAGAAAGCTTGAATTCAGTCCAACTGAGAGCCTGTAGCTCTATTTAAAAAATTGAGGTGCACAAGCATCATCACATTAATTAAAACAATTTGGTGCAAATCTGAGAATTTTGACTAAAATCACTTTGAAACAGTTTGTAAAGTGGTAAAAAAGTAATTGCTGTCAATGTCATTTCTGCAACATATGTTATACAAAATATTAAAAAGTGAGGAATCAATTCTTCTGCATATAGCATATTTAAGATTTTTTCAAAAAATTCCGAAATTAAAAAAAAAATCTCATTAAGGGGCAGATCTACCAAAGGTCGAAGTGAAAATTTGAAGAAAAAAATTAGAATTTTGTGTACTTCGACTAGGGAATAGTCCAAATTCAAATATCGAAATTTATCATGTACTGTCTTTTTAAAAATTTGACTTCGACCATTCACCATCTAAAACCTGCCCAATTATTGTTTTAGCCTATGGGGGACCTCATAGAACCTATTTGGAGTCAATTAGTGGACTTTAAAAATTTGTGGGTTTTTTTGGAAAAACTTTGAATCGAATTAGATCGAATGTGCTATTACTTCGATTCTTACAATTCAATTTCAAACGGACCTATTGGGCCAAAAAAAACTTTTTTGATAAATTTCGATTGATCTTTTTTATTCAAACTTTGAATTTCGAAGTTATGGGAGTTCAAAAAAACTCCCATTACTTCAAAATTTGACCCTTGATAAATCTGCCCCTAAAAAATTCAATATGAGTTTGTTCATTGTTTTGAAATAAAACAAAATGTATTTGTGGGATTGTTATATATTACAATGAGAGACGTATTCAACGGTCTGAATGATATGAAAGGTGTTGATTACTATTACTATTTTCCAAAACAAATGCAAATCTTTATGTACAAGTGTTGTTCACAAATGATAAATCATTTTCAACTTCCCTTCACTGCCTTGAATTTTAGAAGATAATAAATAATAATAATAATAAAACAAAAGTACATTGATTTTTCTGTAATAAAAGTAAAATTAACACAATTATGACTTCTCGTAATTTAAGTTAGTAAGATAAACATGCTATTTCTAAATAATGATCTGAATAATGATTTTCAGGGGTCATCAACTTTAATTGGTTCAAAAGCAGAATCCAAAAATATTGTAAACATAAACGTTCAAAATATACTATTCATATCAAATATTAAAAAGACAATATTCTACTTAAATATGGTAAAAATGCTGCATTCTGGAAAAAACAAGCTATAATAATAAATAATGTCCGGAATTTCATACCACACTTGTATATAACCTTTCCATTTCGCTATTCATCCCTACACATTAATGTACAGTACAAAACAGTTTTATGTCCTTTGCTTGATTTTGACCTATTCTTCAATGCAGATGTGCTCCAGGCTGTGGAACTTGTGTACCTTAATAACTTCTTAGTTAAACTGAGACCAAGGATTTCTAGGTCATTGTAGGACATTTACCCTTTTCTTCCACATTATAACTTTGGTCTTGTCCTACTAAAACATATACTTTCATCCAACTTTCACATATTTATATAGGTATAGCATTTAGTAAAAAAACCGCTAATGAAAGACAGCTCTACCACATGATGCTATCACCACCCTGGCCAAAACCCAATTATTCTCTAAGGTATTCTATGTAAATGGTTATTTTTAAAATAATCCTGGTCCTTTTCCCCCAAATTCCTTCTGCTTTGCATATAAAAGAGAGTCCAGTGTTCTCCATCATAGCAGATTGCCTGCATTCAGAGAATCAGTTTGTAAACTCTAAAAAATGACAAAATAAATATAGTATCAGATTCCAATACGTTTCCTCCTGTGATAGGCAGATTTAAGAATTTTGATCTGATTAAAAAATTAAAATTATAACTAATGAAATAATAATCAAGTAGGTTTGACTTAGTTTGCCTGCTCATCTCAATAAGTGTTAAAACTATTAAAGAGAAGACACTCAACATTCTCATAAACATTCATTGTTTGCTATGAATAATAACAGTAAATTCTAGAGCATTACATTAAAGTCTTTTTTGGAGATAAGCTAAATTCTATGTTTATTTATTTTATTTATTTATTTATTTTTTGCTTTGTAGCTTATCAGGATTCCAGATGCCTTCATCCATAGTAAGCACAGGATCCATTCTTACACTCTGGTTCACAACAGATTTTGCAGTAAGTGCTCAAGGCTTTAAAGCTGTCTATGAAGGTAAGTCAATATCTCTGCCAGTAGTTGTTTAAAATTGTTTAATGTTTAAGACGTTATAATTACCAAAGTGTTGGTAAATGTTTGTGCATTAGATTTGTGTGAAGCACAACTTTGATTGACTGGCAGCATACAGATGCAGCCACTTTGGTTTGTCTGTTTGACACAGAATAACTAAACACAGATATCCCATTTATCTCATTTAACACAGAAAACTGCGTCACAACATCCCATCTAATTAAAGCATTCACCATTGTGAACAATGGAGTTTTGGTATGCTAATGAAAAGGTTAAACGCATTAAATGAGTTAAGATGACTTAAGATAACACAGTTTCTTCAATTACCCCTGAGTCATGACGCATTTAACTCACAAATGTCATATCGTATTCAATATGGGGAATGAAAACTGGTCTATTTCCTACCTTTACTGTACTATTTATTAAACTGACTTTGCACTTGTCAAAGACTGCCTATTTTGGGATTTTTTTAAATTGTTTGTATTGGTATAAACTCACTTACATTTAACTAAAAACCCTATTGTGCTTATATTGTATGGGTTTAAAAAAACATATATGACAAATAGAAAGTAAAGGGCCTAAACTATCCAGCTAAATTACTTTTATCAACAAAGAGTCAACATTGTAAGAAAACCTCTTAACAGGTTAAAAGAAAATAATTATCTTTCTAAAGTTAATTATTTTTTTAAAATTCTCTCTACTAAATGACATGGTGGAAAATGTCACTATATAAACAGTCTGTGATGTGTAACAGGTAATTGGTCTTTTTGATAGGTTGTCATTGAGAAGCATACATAATGCATTTGCATAAAAGTCTGTTTTGCAATTGCTATCATATTATATTATCAGAGCTGCTGTATTTGTATTTCAAAATCTAAAAACTGCATAATTAATATATACAGTCTTAAGGTCTGGAGATAAATGTCAATTTAAAATATGTTTGCAGTTATCAATATATCAGTTACCAGTGAGGACTTTTTGCAAGGCTCTATCTATCTACATTGGCAAATGTATTGACGCACAGGATATCCTATCTTCACCTTAAATACATTCAGTATTTTCAATCAAAATGTAATAAATAAAATACAAAAATGAAACACAACTAAAATTTAATAAAATCTAACTTACATTCATAGCACATCTTCAACAGTAGTAGATTATGAGGAGGTTTGTGAAAGTGGCCTCCAAGGGCCTAGAGATCCAAAGGTGCCCAAAGAGAAAGCCAACCAGTACAATATCTGGATTATTTGAAATTTTGCCTCATGTAATCACATTTATCTGGTGCAATTCAGCATGGAAATCAAGTCTAGTTTTGCCAATCCATTTTTCCGATTTGGGGCGAACAGCTTAGGATTTGTCTTTCTGTGAATAAAAACGAAACACACCTACAAACAGTTTAACATATATAGTTCCCTATAAGTAGAAGAACCATTTTTTACCTTCAGTTCAAATTCACTTCTCTCTGAAAGGGCTTACTCCCAACAGCTTACCGCAAACATTGGGATATGAATGACAGCCTTGTTGGGACATTTTTCCAAAGAAAATCATTTAGTTCATTGAGGCATGTTGGAGATGGGAATCTACTTCACAAATCATAAATATTTAGTGATGTTTTAATCTGATGCTTAGGTATATGATATGGCCATGGAAGGCATTTGGCTTCATTCTTGTGTTCATAAAACCTCTCCTCAATGTGTTCATCAGTGATTATTGTAGAGATATCTTTTGAGATCAAAATTTAAAAATAATAAATATTGTTTCTTCTAGTATCATATGCATTTTTTCATGCTTCTCCTGAAATAATAGATATAATAAACATCTGTAAGTAAGAAAATGTAAATTTATTTTGTGTTTGTACATAATAAAAGTAATAAAGGTCATGTTCAAAGATGTCACAGCACTGTGCATTTTGCTGCCAAATTCAATATTTAGCTCATTAAACTAGATGTGTCTTTCCTACATATTGTAGGTCATTGATGGTTAATCCAACACAATTAAAAGAGGGATCACGATAGCAAGGTTTATACCCATATTTGCCTTCAGAACATCTTCTTCGTTCAAACCATACCATAAAAATCCCAAAATGCTGTATGTGTACTAGGCTATTGGACAGTTCTACAAGGAAAACGTCTTAATTTTTAGTGGCAATGTTGACATAAATGTCTTCTTTATTCAGCTCATACATTTTTATAATGTTTACAGAGGTGATAATTCAATTCTCTAGTGAATTTTAAGGTCATAGTCGTGTTTAGTAAAATAATCCCATACTGTTTCCTTGACACATTAAATAGTCCTGAAATTTTTGTGACTTATGACCTGCAGTGTAGACACAGACTATTTGGCCTCTTTGAAACTGTTGGATGCCTAAGGCTTTTTTTTATTGCTGACATACTGTAAACTGCTAACTAAAAATCAGCTTTAAATGAATTACCAGTGTAGATACCTTTGTAATTGTGGTTTAATTACTGCAAACTTTAAGGATAAGTAAACCTTTAAAGTAAGTGAACTTTTGCAATTTACATTCATTATTTACTTGTTTTAATTCAAATATATTAAGTGTTAGATGTAATTTTAATATGAATTAATTTTGTAAAATACATTCATATTAACAGAACCTTTATCCATTAATATCTTACATTTTTTTAAAAATTAATGAAACTTAGAATAACACTCTCATCAGATTTACATTCGCGTATTTTAAAGGTTTACTTATCCTGTAACATCCTATCTCTGTTCACTCTATTTTTTGGCTGTGTGTGCAAAAATGTTCCTTTATGTGGAGTTTTTAAACTCAGAGAAATGAGTGGCTCACCCAATTTTTTTTATATTCTTTTTAGTTATTATAACCCATACAATTTTAACTATTTCATTTTTGAATGAAAATAATTAAACAATTTTAGCTATTTTTTGTGTACATCGACTAGGGCATAGTCCAAATTAGTTTCAAATTTGAAAAAAATTCAAGAATTAGAATATCGAAATTTATCATGTATTGTCTCTTTAAATATTATGCCTATGGGGGACCTCATAGAACCCATTCGGAGTCAATTGATGGACTCTGAAAAATCAAAGGTTTTTTTGGGAAAAACTTCGAATCAAATTGATCGAATGCAATATTCCTTCAGTTCGTACGATTCGAATTCAGCTGAATACAGACCTATTCAATCGAAAATGGACCTATTCGACCAAAAAAAACGTTGACTTCATTTCGGTTGGTTACTCCACCTTCAAGCATGTCTAAAAAGTGTGCACTGCACAATTACAATTTGCAATGCAATAAAAGACTTAAGAAGAATATTATGTTGTAAAATTAAAAATGTTAGCAGTGTAGCTGCCTTTATAACTGTAACTTACATACTGCAATCTAAATATATTCTATCTTCTGTTAAATTAAATTGGTAAAATTGATTTACTGTATTATACTTTGCTATTCGGCAATAATAAAACAATTAATGATAGACATTTTAATGTGGTGCCTACTCCAATAAATATACATTTCTGAAAGCTTTTGCTCTATCTTATGTTCTATTTATTTTTCCCCACATATTGCAGCTTTATTTTATACATGCTACATTTGAAACTCAGCTGGAATTAACTTTAATAGATTCCTCTGGACTCAGCTGTTAAAATAAAACAACAGTTATAATAATGGACTGCTATAAGTACACCGAAAAGGTCACCCAGGTACATTAATGATAATAACAGAAAAATTCAACAGCTTCCAACTGTTCTTATTATCTAACCTCCTGTTGATAAAGTCCCTGATTCAGTAATAAAAGATGGCTATTGCTTCTGAACCTTCTGTTGCACCAAAGGAGCTTTTTCTGAAACAATGATTTCACAAACCCCAAATTTATTTTTATAAGCATACTTTTTTAAACCTCAGACCTGCATTAAAATGAAATTGCCTTCATTGGGTGCTCAATGGACAGAAGAACATACGCTTTGCTATATACATGTGTTCGATTTACCAAGGATTTCATTAGTTGTGTATAAAAAACACAAAAATTAAATAGCTGTGCTAGAGAATCTTTCCTCTTTTCATTAACAAAATAAACATATTAAGACCACTTGTAGTGATGGGCCAATAAATTCTACAGGTACGAATTTGCAGCGAAACGTGTTTTGGCCGCCGGCAAATAAATTTGCGAAACTGGCAAGAAAATTCAAAAGATTTTGGAAGCACATTGGAAAAGTCACTCACATCAAAAGCATTGCGCGTCAACACTATTCAGACAGCCTTTGACTTTAACGCTGGTGTCAAAATTGCCGTGAATTGACACAGGTATCAAAATGCACGTTTGGACATTTTTGCCATTTTGTGACCTTCCCTTCTCTAATTTTTCTGTGAAGCAAAACGGGAGAAATTCGCCCATCATTAGCGATATGCGTTAAAGTCAATGAGCATCAAAATAATTTTGACGCCCGAGACAATTTCTATACGCGCAACTATTTTGTCCAAATACATTAATGTCAATGGGCGTCTGAAAAATGTAAACGCAGTTTCGTGAATTTATTCGATGGCGGCAAAACGTAGAAATTCATCGCAAATTCACACATGCCTATTTTATTCATCCATCACTACTCTCTTGCAGCTTTGTGAGAAAAAAAACAATAGATTAGGGAATGTGGTAATAAAAAAGTGTCACTGCAATTACTAATAATGTAACATTTTTAATATATTTTATCTGCAATAGGGGGCCAATTCACCAAGCTCAAGTGAAGGATTCGAAGTGAAAAAACTTAGAATTTCGAAGTGTTTTTTGGGCTACTTCGACCATCAAATGGGCTACTTCGACCTTCGACTACGACTTCAAATCGAATGATTCGAACTAAAAATCATTTGACTATTTTGACCATTCGATAGTTGAAGTACTGTCTCTTTAAGAAAAAACTTCGACCCCCTAGTTCGCCCCCTAAAAGCTACCGAACCCAATGTTAGCCTATGGGGAAGGTCCTCATAGGCTTGGCTAAGTTTTTTTGGTCGTCGGATAATCCTTCCATCGTTGGATTAAAATCCTTCGAATTGTTAGATTCGAAGGATTTAATCGTTCGATCGATGGATTATTCCTTCAATCGTTCAATCGAACTTTTTGCACAAAATCCTTCAACTTCGATATTCGAAGTCGAAGGATTTTCATTCCCCAGTCGAATATCGAGGGTTAATTAACCCTCAATGTCGACCCTTGATGCATCGGCCCCTAAATGTCTTATTTTAATTGACTAAAAAAAACAATAGTGATTGTTTTTTAAAAACAATGATGTCACACTTTATTACTGTGCTGTGTAAGAATATTTAAAACTTTTATTGTTTTATTAAAAGAAATCAAATGGACGTTGAATTTCGAATGTTTTTTTGGCTACTTCGACCATCGAATTGGCTGCTTCGACTTTCGAACGATTCAAACTAAAAATCGTTCGAATATTCGACCATTCGATAGTCGAAGTACTGTCTCTTTAAAAAAAACTTTGACCCCCTACTTCGCCACCTAAAACCTACCGAGGTGCAATGATAGGCTTTCTAACAATTTTTAGGTCGAAGAAAAATTGTTTGATGGATTAAAAAAAGATTCGAAGGATTTAATCGTTTGATCAAACAATTTTTTGTTCGATCGTTCGATCTATTGATCCTTTGACTTCGATATTCAAAGTCGAAGGATTAACATTTGGCAGTCGAATATTGAGGGTTAAGTAACCCTCGATATTTGACATATGTAAATCTGCCCCAGGTATGCAGTAGGTAAGAAGACTTTAGATGTTCAAACCCACACTACCAAAAACATACCAAGCAATGACAATAACTTTAGAAAAGGTAAAACAAGGGATCAATTTTTAAGAGAAATTCAGAATAATCAGGACAAATAATCAAGTTTTTTTTTAATTTTGTACTTTAGAATGTGTGGTCACTTAGGAGCTAATTTAAAGACTGATCTAGTGAATCCCAAATGATTTCCAAGCTATAAGATTTAATTAATTAATTATTAATTAATTTATTCTAAGATTTATTTTGTAATACTTGCAAATACTCTATGAGAAAGAAGTGCAAGAAGTACATTATCAGACCCATGATATAATCAATCATTGTGCCTTAATCAAACATCTAGCACTGAGTAAAATGTCTGGTTTATGGAAATGCCCCTAAAAGCCCAAAATGTTAAAATTTAGGTCAAAGGACTAGGCAAAAGAACCTACATCCACAGATAGCATTGTCTATAAATACATATGGTACTTGTTCACTTTTATCCATGTTGTTTTTGCAGGTAGCTTATTATGGCATACAGGTAATAATGTCTTTAAAAATGTGTATTTATGGCAGGTTTTTTTTTTTTTAAACAAATTAAGATCTTTGGTATTACAAATTCGTCTTAATTAAGACTTTTCTGTCAAATAATTTAGAAATCGTTTTGTAATAATTTGGTTCAAAACTTATTTATCAGATTTTTAGTTGATTTGAGAATTTAATTTGATTTTATCTGTTCTCTAGGCAAGCATCAAAGATGGAGTGGTATATTTGTTATCTGTTGGTTTTCTTTTTTACTCTTTGAACAATCCTATATCACATGGTATTATAGCTATTTAACCAGCTTATTTAAAAGCGTTGAACATGATCTACATTATGGGGCAGATTTATCAAGGGTCAAAGTAAAAATTTGAAGTCAAAAAATTCTAATTTTGAGCTATTTTTCTGTACTTCGACTATCGAATAGACCTAAATTCGATTCAAATTTGAAAACATTTGACTATTCGAATATCGAAATTTACGATCTTTGGTATTACAAATTTGTCTTGAGTAAGACTTTTCTGTCAAATAATTTAGAAATAATTTTGTAATAATTTGGTTCAGAAATGGTATATCAGATTTTGGGTTGATTTGAGAATTCAATTTTGATTTTATTTGTTCTCTAGGCAAGCATCAAGGTTGGAGTGGTATATTTGTTATCTGTTGGTTTTCTTTTTTACTCTTCAAACAATCCTATATCACATGGTGTTATAGCTATTTTACCAGCTTATTTAAAAGCGTTGAACATGATCTACATTATGGGGCAGATTTATCAAGGGTGGAAGTAAAAATTTTAAGTAAAAAAATTCTAATTTTGAGCTATTGTTGGTACTTCGACTATTGAATAGGCCTAAATTCGATTCAAACTTGAAAACATTTGACTATTTGAATATTGAAAATTGATCATGTACTGTCTCTTTAAAACTTAGACTTCGACCATTTATCATCTAAAACCTTCTAAATTGCTGTTTTAGCCTATGGGGGACCTTCTAGAACCTATTTGGAGTCATTTGGTGGACTTTGAAAAATCAACGTTTTTTTTTTAAACAAACTTTGAATCTGAGTAGAATACTTACGATCTTACTTCAATTCAAATAATTTGAATACAACCTATTCACCCGCAGAAAAAAACTTAGATTTTTTAAATAAATTTCGGTTGGTCTTTTTTCTTCGAATTTCGACGTTATGGGAGTTCAAAAAACTCCCATTACTTCAAAACTAGACCCTTGATAAATCTGCCCATATGTATTGTAAGAACAGTTTCCTCAGACAGTCTAACATCATACAGATGCAGCCACTTTGGTTTGTCTGTTTGACACAGAATATCTAAACACAGATATCCCATTTATCTCATTTAACACAGAAAACTGCGTCACAACATCCCATCTAATTAAAGCATTCACCATTGTGAACAATGGAGCTTTGGTATGCTAATGAAAAGGTTAAATGCATTAAATGAGTTAAGATGACTTAAGATAACACAGTTTCTTCAATTACCCCTGAGTCATGACGCATTTAACTCACAAATCCAAGTGGCTTCATCTGTATGTGGTGTTGGTTAAATAACTATTATCCCCTTTTATTTCTGGTTTACAGGAATAAAAGGTCAAGAAACATACAGTCACAGTAATGGGGCACCTAATCCCCCATATACTAATTTAGAATCATTCTATCTAAGCCTATTTGTACTGGTTTCTATGCTGCCTTCACACACAGTGACTGTTTGGGATATCATTTATAAACAGCTATTACAAAAAATGTAAGTCGGAATCACTCTCAAGAGATTATTATAAATCTTAAATTACATTACTATTTTTATCCTAATTATGTTCCGTACTAAATTATCTAAAAACCACACTAATTTCTATACATTAGTCAGAGATTTCAGTCAGTCATAGAATTATGTTTCCTTCAAATGAGGAACCACTAACATTTTCCACTTCAGTAAATTCAGCAAGATTGTTCTGGCAACCAGTTGTGACAACACAGCTGAACTAGTTTATCTTTTTTCTATGGTTGGCCAAAATGATTAGTAAAAAAAAGCAAGTTTAACTGAATTATATTATTTTCATCTGTTATTTAACTTCAAATATTGTTAACCCAAAAGTTACATTTCTCAAGAAGGGAAAACATGGAAAGATGTAGAAAGTATACAGGCATATATTGTATATCTTATATTTGGAATACATGGGAACCAGGGTTTTTCTAGGATAAAAATACAGTAAAACACTTTTTTACAAGTTTGAAAAAAAAAAAACCAGCTGTCTTTCACTAAACATTTGTTCATTATTAGAAAAATAAACTTCCATTGTAAGACACTGTCTTATTATTTCAGTGAAAAATCAGCAATCATTTTTATTAAATAATAAGTCTAATTAAGTGTTGTTAAAGGGAGCTGTCATACTGTAAGTTGACACAATTTACCTTTTGACCATTTTTCACTGCTTTCAGAATGTGAGGCCAAATCTTCGTGCCTGGCCAAAGCAAATGCTTAAAAAGGAAACTGCTGCACACACGGTTCTCTTTTCCCCTGCCCATTCCTGACTTGCATATGCAAATTTGGATTCAGTTTGATATTAGTCTGAATCTTCCACGAAAGATTCAGGGTTTGGCTTAATCCGAAATAGTGGATTTGGTGCATCCCTAGTTCTTGTCAAACAAAAGTGTATGGAAATATGGAAAAAGTTGTCAACTTGTATCTGTGTACGTTGCATTGCATTGCATTGCATTGTGCGTTACAGTTGTAAATGAGGCTTATACTCTATTGGGCCTATTAATCAAATTTCAGTTTTTTCCACAAATCTCAAAACTTTTGTGGTTTTCCAATATTTCCTAAAATCTCTAAAATGTGAGATTTTTTAAGTTTAAAAACTACGACAACCTTTGATGCAAAAATATTCCCAATTTGTCAGTGTTCTATAGAAGTCAATAGGCACTGCACTGATCTTATTGGACTACATTTAAACAATTCAGACTTCTGGTTTTCAGATTTTTTTTCACACAGAATTGTCTGAAAAACTCAAATTTATAGAGGTTTTAGAGGCATTAATATTGTTTTAGTGCATTGTTAAGGGTATTTTTTTTTGTTTGGACTTTTTATAATCAGATAACAAATTCCATGACAGAGAAATGTTGTGGTTTCAAAAACCACTAAAATGAGAATGTTGATAAATAAGCCTTTTAGAGGCGTATTTATTAAAGGTCAGACCTCAAGCAAATTACATCCATAGTCAATTCAAACATGCTGAACTCTTTATAACATGCTTGGCCCTATAGAGCACTTAATTTTTAACCATATGTATAATACATGTATAATATATAACATCAAAATTAGATTACCATATATGTCATAATAATTATAATCCACTTCTATGTGCAAATGATTGTACTCACTTAAAGGAGAAGGAAAGGCTGAGTTTACTTGGGGGTGCCATAAGTTAGGCTCCCTAAAGTGATTGTACAGTATATACTTACCTGAAACCCTGCGCTAGTGCTTCTATTAGCAGAAAACTGCACCAGCGAGCTCCTTGGAATGATTATCTTCCTTCTTCGTCTTTCTTCAAATTTCCCAGGGCAGACGCATGCGCAGTAGAATGAAATAACTGAATTCTTTAATAAAGTTCAGCTTTTCACACTACTGTGCATGAGCACCCACAAGAATAAAAAAGAATGAAGTGATTGATCAGTGGTGCTCACTGGAAGAACCCATGGACCGGTGCAGTTTTCTGCTAATAGAAGCACTGGCCTGGGCTTTCAGTTAAGTGTATACAATTACTTGGGGGTTCCTTACTTTTGGCACACCCAAGTAAACTCAGCCTTTCCTTCTCCTTTAAATAGTGTAACAATAAATAGTGTTACAATAAATAATACACTAAAACAACATAAAAAATCTACAAAATATAATTTATTGTCACCAGTGTACCTTAAAAGCTCATATTACAATTTGTAACCATTTTGCAACACTGTATATATATATACACACACACACACACACACACACACACACGTACACGTACACGTATGGGACCTATTATCCAGAATGCTTGGGACCTGGGGGTTTCTGGATAATGGATCTTTCCGTAATTTGGATCTTCATATCTTAAATCTACTAGAAAATTATGTAAACATTAAATAAACCCAATAGGATGGTTTTGCTTCCAATAAGGATTAATTCTTAATCTTAGTTGGGATCAAGTACAAGCTACTGTTTTATTATTACAGAGAAAGTTCGTATTATTTGATTATAATGGAGTCTATGGGAGATGGCCTTTCCGTAATTCGAAGCTTTCTGGATAATGGGTTTCCGGATAACAGATCCTATACCTATATATATAAATATATATATATATATATATAAATATATATATATATATATATATATATATATATATATCTTTTTTTTTTTTATATATATATATACTGTCCCACAGTGCCCGCACTTCAATATAGGTGAAGCCAGAGGTGTGCAATCAAAATGTTGTATACACTAAGAAGCAGGATCAGCTCTGTATTGTGATGAAAAAGGACCTTTTTCAAAGATATGGATCAGTATCAGTGTACAACTTAAATACCCTCCCCCATGTGCATAATGGTGCCAGGATGACATCCTCCTGGCGCCATTATGCACATGTGGGGAGGGTATTTAATAGAGGTATTTAAAATACTCTAAAACCTCTATAAAAATATATATATATATATATATATATATATATATATATATATATATATATACAGAGAGAGAGAGAGAGAGAGATAGTGACATTCTCAACAGGAATACTTAAAATTATATGTATAGGCCCTCAAGTCAAGAAACCACTCAACTTCTGTTGTCTATTTAGACCTTTTGGAAACACACAATTTAACTCATAAATCCAAAAGGCCTTTTTCCTTAGGAGTGCTTTTTCCACATCACCACCCCTTGAAAAGTGATCCATGTGATCAGAAACATGTTGTGACATAATAAAATTGTTTACAGCAGAGCCTGCGAATTGTGTGCTCCATCCTATTCTACGTTGGTTTAATTGGATGCATTCTCATTGGGAAGCATCTGAAGCCCGATGCATCATGTTGGGTCTCTGCCCAATGTTTAGCCACTGGCTGTTGGGCAACGTCCTGCTTGTTCACAGTTTTTTTTTGGCCCTGTCCACATTTAGGGCTGCCCAGATGCTCGCCCGGTGCATACCAAACCTCTTCTTCAACTGTCTCACAGTTTTGCCATAATAAAACACTCTGCATGGATATTTAAATATATAAATCACCATAGATGTTTCACATGTCATCCTCTGTCTGATTTCATAATTCTTTCTTGTGTATGGTTGTGTGAAATATATAGTGTATATTAATGTCAGTTAGTTACCCTTTAAAAATTCATTCATATTGTTTATCTATATGTGTTAGGTGCCATAACCAATAAAGATATATCTTTATTATTTTTTAGCAGCTCTATGAGATACATCTTCATTTATGATTAATAATGTTGTGTCGTATGCATTCTATTAGGTCTATATGAGGGAAAAAAGTAATGTAACAATTATGTTACATTATGCATTGGCAATATTTGACAACATAATTGCTATTCTCCTTATTGCTGCAATTAACTGTTGATTCTGTTTCAGAGGTGTTCACTGAAAACAGATTTAGAACATATTCTTTACCATCACAGCAACAAATAATTATGTATTGAAATCACATGAAATCTGCATAAACCAATAGAAAACAACACTGTAAAGGTAATTGTATGTCAATTGCTCAAATTAAAAATGCAAAACAGTGACACAAAACTCCTTTGTCAAAGAAACTAGAACAACACACCATTCTAGTCAGGTTATGTTTAGATTTCAAAATGCCTATTTTTAGCAAAGTGATAATTAAGGGATAAAAAAGAAAGTTATTTGAGTGGAAATTGTTACTGTGTAATATAAGGTTCATTAAACACTAAGCATACAAAAGCTAATATTCTTTAACTATCAGATCAGGGGTTTCATTAAATACGCCACGATTAAATTCTCATCATGAGTATTTAGTACAAGCAAAATACTTATTACAGTTTTCTCTGTTTATTTAAGGCTACAGAGCAACATTGGTAGCAAACTTAGTCTAAATATGGAAAATGATTGTTTGATGTTATAGGGCTCATTTGCCACAAATACTGTAGGTATACATGTTCGTAGACATATACCCATTCCTTGTGCTCATATACACTAAAGCTGTTTGCTAGGTTGCTAAATTTTGCAAATTTCATTGTATTGCATTGTATTTCATGCATCATGCAACTAAGTGCCATATGAAGCAATAACTCATGGCAACCAGCAACAGGTGATCATTAAAGGAGAAATAAACTGCCATTAATTAAAAACCCCCCATCACCTTCCCTCCACTGGCCCCTCCCTGCTTTCTCCCTACATAGTACCTTTTTTTGAAAAAAGTCTCCCTGGCATTAACATTGACATATTCATGAAGAATAGCACAGTGGAGCTCATGGGCTCTATCTTCAGTATCTCAGGATCCTCGAGGCAGTAGGCACAATTACCAGCCCGGCCTGAAGTACTCATGTGCGAAAAAACTCAGTGTTGTCACTAGGGATGTAGCGAACTGTTCGCCGGCGAACTAGTTCGCGCGAACTTCGACTGTTCGCGTCCGCCGAATGTTCGCGAACGTCGCGCGACGTTCGCCAATTGGTGTTCGCGTTCGATTCGAAGTAAAATTTCGTTCGACCATTCGACCATTCGACCGTTCGATCGCTAAAATCGAACGATTTCCATTCGTTCGAACGATTATAAGCATTCGATTGAATTAAAATCATTCGATCGAATAGCTTCGATCGTTCGATTCGAACGAAAATCGTTCGATCGTACGAATAAAATCCTTCGATCGTTCGATCGAACGATTTTATCGAGCGTTCGAAGTTCGCGAACTGTTCGCGAACTGTTCGCTTTTTTGCCGGTGTTCGCGAACGGCGTTCGCGAACATCAAATCGGCAGTTCGCTACATCACTAGTTGTCACTCACTTAAGATTGGAATCCAAAGATACTGAAGACGGCACTGCAGCTCTGCTGCATTATTTTTCATAAATATGTCCGTGTTTATGCCAAGGACACGAATCCCATACCTGTAGTAAATAATACTACAAAAAAAAAGAAAAACTGAATTGGGGGAGAAGGGTAACTTGGGAAGATATTTAAGGGTAATTTTATCTATCTATCTATCTATCTATCTATCTATCTATCTATCTATCTATCTATCTATCTATCTATCTATCATCTATCTATCTATCTATCTATCTATCATCTATCTATCTATCTATCTATCTATCATCTATCTAACTATCTATAGATGCAGGTCTATGTATCAGAGCACAAAGGCATGTGGCTGCCCCCAATCCAGTCTTAAAATTAGAAATAATGTAGCACTGTGCTCATGAGGGGAAAGAGGAGGGAGAAATTTTCTCTCCTCCTGACCAAAAACTGCCCTCTAACTTGTACATCATTTAAACTAGAAAGTTAAGAAGCGGCACCTTGCATCAGAATTTTCATTTGGCACAGGCTGCCATACTCATACAGACCTGAGATAGAAATACTTTCTGAATGAGCACTAAGGCACATGCTCCTCCTTGTACTCTTGCACTTCTATTACCCCTTATATGCTCGTAAACTGCATATTCTAATGCACAGAGTATGCAGGATCATCATAGCTGCACCAATAACAGTGTTGAGAAGCATTAACCACAGAGGGTTGCAGAAAGTACAGTATTATTATTTTGTTGCTTCAAATGAAGTTCAGTTCCTCATGTCTAAAGGGGAGTATACTTAAAAATAGTAATCATGTCCCCTTGCAAGCACTTTGATAATCTTTCCTCGCAGTTTAATGGTTCAGTTTTAATGGATCAGTTTAGTTGCACATCACTTATTTATATCCCTCTTATGGAATGGAGCCCAAATCTGCACTGCATACTCGGGGTGAGGCATTACCACACCCTTTTTATCAGGTCATTGCAAATTACTGGCCAATACCTTATAACTAATATTTAATTACAATATTATTGATTATATAGGATATATATGTAGCGCTATAGTAAATTTTGTGTTCTGTTACACTACTATTGAGCTCCACTCCCAATATTGTGCTCCTGTGAGACCTATAATCTTAGGGAGTAAGCCCTCGCAACGGTGTGGAGCCAGGGTGTAGAATACAGGGTATAATAATTTGTCACCAGTGGTTCTTATAACTTAACCAAGAACATATTTATTTACAGGAACAAAAATCCTTATTCTTATTTGTGCAAACTGTTTTGCTGTTTGTGAATTGTATTACATTCCCTTGATAATGTTAAACTATTTCAATTATGTAAGGCTTAGAATGTTAATGATCTCCCCAAATCCTTCTGGTATGTGATACACTAGTATTTTAGAGAACTTGGAAAAATAAGACTTTTCCCAATGTTCTGTGTTTCATTTTACAGCTTCTAAAATATTTGTGATTCTATCAAAGAATGCAATATTCCAAGTGTTTGTGAGGATCTGGCTCAGATTAAGGCAGAAATGTGTGTTTACAGAGCTTTGAACTAAAAAATAAGGCCAAGAGTTATTCTACAATAATTCTTTGTCAAGCAACATTTACTGCTGTGCAGGAAACAACACTGCAAAGTTAGAGGTCTCACTGATTAGACCACTTGAGGCACATGTCTAAGTTGCTCCTCAGCAATATGTCCTTAAAGTAGCTCCAAGTAGATCTTTTTGACAGCATGGGTGCAAAAAAATAATAAAAAATCAGCAATCAAAGTTCACCACAGCAAAAATAATGTGTAAACCCTTTTTAACAGAGAAACCAGGAAACTAGAAAGCAGGAACACCAGCTCTTCTGTGGCTACTATAAGTGAGTGGCACACTTCTACTTTTAGATCATAGGTAGTAATGCAAGCAAGAGAAAATGTATAGAGAATTACCAAAACAGGCAAATATAAGGCAAGCTGTATGGTATTTCAAGATACAAATAGAAAGCCTTTCAGACCAAGAGATGTTACAAAGAGAGCCTGTGCTGATGTGAATAATGCTGGAAAAACAGAACAAATGTGAACAGAATAGAAACATGGGTACACAGTATAATATTACAATAAAAATGGAGTCCCCAGAATGTACATGGATAAAAAAGAGAGGAGAATGCAAGGAGAATTTGCTCATGGGAAGTTACCTATAGCAACCAATCAGTGATTAGCTTTTTATAG
The DNA here is from genome assembly GCA_038501925.1 of Xenopus petersii. Taxonomy (NCBI): domain Eukaryota; kingdom Metazoa; phylum Chordata; class Amphibia; order Anura; family Pipidae; genus Xenopus; species Xenopus petersii. The sequence goes on along the minus strand of CM076681.1, from coordinate 61,481,412 downwards.
CCAGCTACAAGTAGAACAATGAATGCAGCAATCTGATTGGTTGCCATGGGTTACTGCAAACTTGCCCAGTGTTCATAAATGACCCCCACTGTATCAGCTTGTTAGGCACACCCCAGTAACTTGGATCACTTACATCATGCCCCAGGCCAGTGCCCCACTTAAAAAATATAACTGTGGCTCTTAATTTTAACAAAAGGGTTGTAATCTTGTAAAATTTTTAATGCATAAAGATATACTTACTGCTGGGATAATGAAGCCTGGAGACACATTCTTGATAAAGAAACTCACTCTTGGGGGTTCTCTTGTATTTTGTACTGTATATTAGATTTTGGGAAGATGCCCACCATATTCCCAGGAATCAGAATTAACTTGGCTTCTGCTACATTACTTCAGAAAGACTGTAAATGGTATTTGTACTAGTTGTTTACTACAGACTGCCATGAACTCTTGATTACTGTTGTAGTCAGAGTTCCAGAGATGAGGTAGGTTATAAGCAAAAAACCTCTAAATGTCATAAAGAGTGTTGTCAATGGTGTGTTGGGGGAACATTTCCATTATAGGTTGATGCCTACATAGAAATATAGTAAGTGATTTGGTTAGGTAGGTCCACATTTTAAATACAACAGCAGATATGCTAAGCAAGCAGTAATTCAGTTTGCAGACATAAAAAGCTGTATAATACAAGTCCTTTTCATATTAAACACGAAATCCAAATTCTTTTTTTAATTAAAGCATTCTGTAACAACTCACCCTGGTGGTCTAGTGGGGGGGACAGCGGAGGAGCAAAATTTAAATGTACTTAAAGGTACATTTTTCATTTCCACACTGCCCGTTATAGGACTTTTTTCCTGGTGCTGTTAGCTGTTGCTATTCTGTTCTGAACCTGATTCTAATGACCTGTTTTGACCCCTGCCTGGCTTTTGACGATTCTACATTCTGTCCTGACCCCTTACCTGATTACCGACTCTGATTCTGCTTAACCCTCTGATTGACTTCCTGGTTTGACCCTTGCCTGCCTGCCTACGTTTCCTCTCTGCCTGCCTCGACCCGGCAATCTGACTATGATTCTGTCTAACTCCTTGTACCATGACCTTCTGCCCAGAGACTTTTGCTTACAGTTGTGCCCCTTTGTCTGTCCAGAACCCCTCACCTTGCACCTCTCGTTATTAAGACCTGGCGGCATCTGAGTAGCTGAGGGCTCCTCCCAAACCAAAGGCAGCTGCAGAAGCACTAGCCTAGACCAGGGTGCTTGGCATCGGTTCTGGGTTTAGGGTGCCAATCGTTACACATTCATAGCTGTTGAAAACTCATTTAAAAATCTCAGCTGTCAATCAAAATATTGCTTGCCCCTCCTCTATGCCTTAGGCATAGGGGCAGGACAGGCAATTACTTTCACTTTCTATTCAACACTTCCTAGATGTCACTGCACTCTCCACATTCCCCTCGATCTTTTCACCATTTGATTGTATAACCAGTGCATGGGGATGGATATCAGGTCCCCCATTCTGGTGCACAAACAAGATTCTGAGATGCAAGGCTTGTCTTAATAACAGTATCCACAGAATGGCTCCTGACTGCTTGCTATAATTATGAATTTCCAGCTGGAAGGAAACAAGATTCAAATAATTTATATTGTGTAATTAAAATTCATTTTGCTTGACTAATGTGATAAAATAGGATTTGGAATCATTGTTTTGGGTGAACAAAGGCTTATTTGATGTCTTAGTTAATCCTGTAACTACAGCTACATAACTAGTTAATACACCAATACTTTAACGTACAGTTATGTATAATCTGTGCATGAGCTGTGGAGAACTTTTTTTATTAATTAAAAAAACTAATAATGTGTTTATCAAAAATATTATATTTTATCTAAGTACCAACCTACTCTTCATTTCATTTCAAAATATGGCCCTATAACAGTGTTAATAACACTGCTCATGATCCATATTGTGAATGTTATTCACTGGGGATCATGGGAGCAGTGGGCCTTTATAGCTAGCCCAGTCTTTTTGTATAAAATATCACATGTGTGATGTATTCTTTTCCATTCTAATAACCACCCATGATGATTGAAATACGATTCCCTCTTAACTCTTCTTGATTGTAGTGAAGGACAAGATGAATCTAAAAGCCTACATTAGTCTTTCTATTTAGGGAAATGGACATCCATAGATGGTTTGTCTGTAGGTTCAATATCAGAAAGGTCATCATCCCTGCTATGAAGCAGTTTCTTCAACTATTTCCCCTGGGAATCCTGTCTAACAATACACAGTAAATGAATTTTGTGAGCAGTGGTTTCTTTTCAATTCATTCAGTGGAATTATTTCAATCATGGTGGATTTTATCCCCTCGCAGTTCAAGCTGGCAATATTTAATCTTTGTTCGTTTACTCATGCTGTTCTCCTTGAACATGGGGACATCTTAAAACAAATTCCACCATTCTGTGAATTTGGTTTCTGTACTCCCTGTACCTGCACTCACTACACAATAAATCTCAGTGGTGTATCCTGCAGCTCCTAAAATGTGATTTATGAGACCTATCAGCAAGCTAATTCCAATTTATTTGCCATTGGGGCCCTTGGTAAAGATGTTCTGCGCTTGATCTCTACAGACAACTGGCAATATCTTCATCCAGATGCTAGAAATTTAGAAGGAAAAGAAATGCATTAATTGGCACATTTTATCACTGTCATTCCTTGTGCCTCTGTAATAGCCTGAGTGAAATCCTTAGACAGTGTGAAGAGCTTGAGCAAAATCCTTGTAGCTAGTCTGAAGCCGATAACTATCTGGCACAGTACATTTTAAGTTGGTAAGATAAGTGACAAGATTGATGCTGCTACTTTCAGAGGCAGTGACTTTTTGTGCAGGCACTTTATGTTCTTTACAATATTTTAGCTCATAAACTTTAATCTGAAAATGAAATGTCAATCTAGAAATAAGGTGCATTACAGCCAATGCTATACCTTGCTTGCTACTCATGTTGCCATTTTTTGGTTTTGTCAACAAAATGCTATTCTGTCAACAAAAAGAAATGATTATGTGAAAAATAATGCTCTGGGCTAAAATGTAATGTGTGCTGCAAGAAAATGTTGTTTAATCCAATTTAATAGAGGTTAAAATTTGAAGCTAAAAGAAAAAAGATTAAGATAAATCACTGAATACATTTCATTTGCATAACTTTTAATTGAGTACTTCTGAATAGCTGTGATGTAAACATGATATCCAGCATATCCATATCCATGGAGTCCAGCATATCAGCTTGATTGTAGTAACTGAAAAACAAATGTTACCACCATCCATACAAGAAAATAATGCAACTGGACTATTTGGTGCTCTGTGATAAATCACTCCACTAAATTTCCAATGTAATTTTGCCGCTCCTGGTAACATGTGAGGGAAATAGTTCCCTCATGGCACAAACACCCCTGATGCCTGCAATTGCACCTTATGCATCAGAGGAGGCTGGGTGGGTGCATTTGTGTTCCCATGAGTACGCACACGTGCACCATCAAATTTGTCCATTTTAATGTATTTCCATTATGGCGGCATTGTTAAGGTTGTTCCATTATATTTCAACAAAATACAAAAATGGGTTGAGGATGCACACCAATAAGCCATGTTTACATGGCTAACAATATCTACTGTAATAAGAGATGTATTATAACACTTATTTGTGAAAAGAAACCATTTGGTTTCCACTATTGTGGAAGTCCTATAATCCACATTGAAAAGATATGCTGAAGTTTCTAGGAGATATAATTTTCAATTCAATATTGATAAAGAGAAAGTGGTGAATGTGTATCAAAATAGGGAACATTTAAAGAGCACAAGAGTTGCCAACTCCTAGAGGAGATGGGTTCAAAATTGCTTGAATATGCCTTTGAAGATACAAAAAATTGTCATAAAACAGCTCTTTCTTCTACCTCAGTGGAAAGCAATTGGAATAAATAAAGCTTTTATTTTTCATATAAAGGGACTTTCTATAATCTCTATCTATCTATCTATCTATCTATCTATCTATCTATCTATCTATCTATCTATCTATCTATCTATCTATCTATCTATCTATCTATCTATCTATCTATCTATCTATCTATCTATCTATCTATCTATCTATCTATCTGCTTGATAAGTGTTTGGAGCAATTACTCCACATTTGCATTTGTCTTAAAATCATGCACATTCCTGCATAAATAAAAATAAAGGACGCCCTCCTATCATGTAAAATTTTATCAGCACCCTTATTTAAATAACTTTTGTACTAACAGTGTAGTTTGGAACCGTAATCTAAATTCAATGTATTCCCAACCCCATGCCCCTGTGTTCTTGTATTTACTTTTCACATAAGTGATTCATTATAAGTCAAGAAACATACAGTATGTTTTCCTATTTGGACACTATTAAAATGAGCAAAATGTGCAGTTATTCTTTACTGTGAATTGATTATTCAAATACATTGATTTTTTCAACTGTATATGACTTTTAGCTATTTATATTGTTAAATGTGCAGTTGCACTTTATAGCTAAAAGTAAAAATAGACAGCTTACTCCTTAGTATTGAATGAACTGTACTGGTTAATAGGGTCTTTGTGCATATTTCTTTTAACACAGAAATTCTTAACACAGAAATTCTTTCCTGCAAGCTATGCATGATCTATGCTAATACAATATAACCAGTTTGGTTGTCATCTTCTGTTAAATGGTGCAATGACTGCTGAAAAAAAGCAATTAAAACACCGATTGATTAATGCCAAAGTAATCATTAATTAAGTTTGCAGATCATATTTACAGCTTAGCAATGCATTTTACCAGTGTGTGTTTACAGATTTTCAGGGTTACTATACTGTAATCTCGCCATGTATGTCAGTGATTATATTAGATACTGTCAGACACTTTTGGAAAGCTAAAAACCTTTTCTATGTATTAATGCTTTTAATGATCTTTTCCCTTAAACACTATAATTTGAAGGCTTCACTTAATCCAAGACATCGTCACACATACAAGGAAGTGTAATAAAAGTTGTTAATGGGATGCAATACAAAAATTAGGCATTTGCATAAAAAAATCATCCTTTGCATTAATTACGAATATCGGGGTTTTTTTTTTTTTTGCACCATTTTGCAGTTTGTGGAATGAAATTAGTTGAAAAAGTAAATTTACTCCAAAAGATTACACCACCTTCAAAAACTAAAATTTGCAGTGCAAATCTAAGAATATTACATTTCAAAATGTGAATTTTACATATCTGTGCAATTTTCCCTAAGTTTTATTACATTTCACCACAATATTTTTGAACTAAAATGCAGTTCACTATGACTTTGTGATAAAACAGCAATTCTCAGTTTGTTAAGGTCCCCAGAAAAAGTATATGTTGCATTGTGTTAATGCAGAGGTTCTTATACACTTTGAGTTCAATACCCAACTAATAACCAAAATTTAGACAGTCAACTTAGATTTTATCAAGGTTATATACAACTGCGGCAAAAATATTCACAGCTATGCACCTGTTTTGTCAGAAAATTACACTCAGGAATGGTGAAAGATGAAACACTGGACTGTTATGAAGTGACCAGCAATCAAGATTTATTTCAATGAACACTTAAGGAGATATACTGTATAACAACTGCATTCAGGAGAAGTCATCCTACAACAAACACTTATGGAGATATACTGTATAACAACTGCATTCAGAAGAAGCTATCCTACAAATCTGGAAAAACTAAAGCATTTTCTAAAGAAAAATGGTCAAAAAACTGTCAGTGAAGAGATGCAGAAAATGTATCTCTTACTGGTCGATAAGTATGTAATTATGTATATGGTAGTACATGATTCTGTATATTCTTTGTATAAACACATTTATTTTAAAGCACTGCAAAATATGTTGGTGCTCTAAAAATATGTTTTATTATTATTAATAATAAGAATAATAAGAATAATAATACTATTTACATATAACACCAAGATAAATACTTGCAGTGGGGAGTGATATGCAAGTATACTGTACATAATACATATCTGCATTCCTCACATATGAACAAAAAAGAAAATAGATGCTATAGTAAGACTAGACTACAAGAAGAACTATTCGTATCATAATGTACAAAAAAAGGGCTGTAATCTTACAATGAAAGAATGTTAATAGAGATAAACTAAATATTTTGCTTTCTTTCTCCGAGAAAAAAGACCTGTAGATTATAAGGGATATTAAAAAAAGTTTTCCGTGGTATAAAAAATGTTGCTCAGTTTTGCAAATTGTTGCGCAAAAAGAATGCCAATTGACTTCAGTACGTTTGATCACTTTTTTTGTTGTTTTTCGAATTTATGGTATGTAGTGATTTACCCATCACTAAGGGACAGATTTACTAAGATTCAAATGGTAAATTCATTTTTTTTGGTCAAAACAATTTTGAATTTATAACCACCAACTTGATTTTGAATTCAATGTGAGATTTATCACTCCTGGATCCTGGTTGTAATTCAATACTTCACCACCTAAAACCTAATGCTATTATTATTATACTAGAAAACTTTAGATTTCTGTTTCTTGCATAGATACTTTAGATTTGTATTTCTTGCATAGATACTTTGTAGCATGTTTGATTTTTTATTCATTTTCTCAAATTAATTCCAGTTATCACTGAGTAAATGTAATATATTTATCATGGTTTGCAGGTCACAGAGGGAATTAATAATTAACATGTGTGATGGTATTGTGTAGAGCAGTAGAAATGATGTTGTTTGTATTAAGATAATAATGAGCCACCAGAATTTCTAAGTTATATAATTTTAGCAAACAAAACACAATGAAGAACATTTCTACCAAGAAACTTCCAGAACAGTATCTCTGTTTAAGAATAATGAATAATCCCTGGTGCTATTGAGGAAATGACTCAGAACTGTAACATGGTCTCACACCATTACAGCAGCATGCTAAGTAAAATAAAGAGGTGATATACAGCTACACTCAAAAAAATTACAAATAACACATAATAATAGCATTTTACAAATGACAGAATCCTGTTATGAACGAGTAACTATCAAGATCACTATCCACAAGTAATGTTCTTAGTTTTCTTATTAGAACACTAAAAATACAGTACTGGTGCATAAATATGTAGTGTAGGAATTTATATAACTTGTCAAATTCTCTCTGGAAACTGACTGTCACTAACTACTACATATGTGAAATGTATAAGAAATTTAAGAAAATTTGCAAACATTGAAACATTAAAGACTTTTGGTTGTTGGTCAAAATAACTACACTACTATGTGCCAAAGAAATTTTAATACTGAGATGGGCAACAAGCAGTTTACTTACGACATACAGATTAGTAGATTTTCCATTACCATTTATGAGTGGGACCTTTGGGAAAAAGATGAAAGAAAACCATTAACTTGATACATTATAACCATCATCAATATATTTTTCTATTTAAAGGAATATTTACACAAGTTTGAAAGTTACAAAAAAATCCAAGTACAGGGCTGAGATCATACATGGTGCAGCTTTTCCATGACAAGTGGATTTTTTCATTTGTATTTTTGATAATCAGAACTTTTAATAATTTCAATGATAGTTGTGGTTTTAGAGTTTGTGAGTTTAGTCGTGGTTTAAAAAAAAATCCAGCACCAGACTGGGTGATCTGGGCCCATCGGGTTGCCACCCCCAGGGGACCATGCCACAAATCCCCTCTGCCCCACTTACTCCCCCACCACCAGCACTTTTTTAGCATGTTTTTTTATGCGATCAAGCAGGGGTGAGGTCACAAAGGAGCACAGAAGCTGGCAGGTGTGGGGAGAAGGTCTGGGCTGGCTGGGGCCCCTCTGGCCCGGTCCGACCCTGAAAACCTTTAAAACCACTAAAATCTGACCTTTAATAGATAAATCTCTATTGGATATTGTTATATTGTAATATCAAAAGCTATAATATACAGCACCATCATTTGAAAAACTACAAAAATCAGTTCTCTTTTGCAGAATACTATACTTCAGCTCATGAATAGGGATGTCGCGGACTGTTCGCCCGTGAACTAGTTCGCGCGAACATCGACTGTTCGCCGAATGTTCGCGAACGTCGCGCGACGTTCGCCAATTTGGGTTCGCCTTAGCTGGCGCTTTTTTTGCCATTTCTCCCCCAGACCAGCAGATACATGGCAGCCAATCAGGAAGCTCTCCCTCCTGGACCACCCCCACACCCCCTGGACCACTCCCCTTCCATATATAAACTGAAGCCCTGCAGCGTTTTTTCATTCTGCCTGTGTGTGCTTGGAAGAGCTAGTGTAGGGAGAGAGCTGTTTAGTGATTTGAGGGACAGTTGATAGTAACTTTGCTGGCTAGTAATCTACTTGATACTGCTCTGTATTGTAGGGACAGAACTCTGCAGGGATTTGAGGGACAGTGAGTTTAGGTTAGTTAGCTTTGCTGACTAGTAGTAATCTACCTTCTACTGCAGTGCTCTGTATGTAGCTGCTGTGGGCACTGCTTCTGATCTTATCTGCTGAGTGCTGACTGCTGCCTGTAACCCAATAGTCCTTGTAAGGACTGCTTTTATTTTCTTTTTTGTTTTTTTACTTTGCTACTATAAGAGCCCAGTGCTATTAGTCTAGCTGTGTTGGGGAGTGGGACTGGTGTGCTGCTCCTAGTAGTTCAGCACCAACCAGAGTAATTTTTTTTTAAAATATATATATATATATTTTTTTATTTTACTTATCTTCCTGTTCTTTAACGTGTCCAGTGCTGTTTGCTGTTCTTCATAGTAGTGCACCAATAGTAGTGCACTTGCAGGCATTGTTTGCCCAGTGTGTTCTTCAAACAACTGCCACCTAGCTGTGTGAGCTTTTTCACATTCTGTCTAAATATCAATAATAATACCGTCTCCAGAAACACCACCTGAGTGATGTTTTTCAAGCAGCAATAATATATTCCGTATCCACTACTGTATACGTTGCCCTTGCAGGCATTGTTTGCCCAGTCTTTTACCAAGTGCCACCTAGCTGTGTGAGCTTTTTCACATTCCGTGTCCAGATACATCACCTGAGTGATGTAGTGTGATTTCTGCCCTTTACAGCACAAAACGCAGCGCTGTGTCAACAATGTATTTTTCAGATACATTTTTGCCCTTGATCCCCCTCTGGCATGCCACTGTCCAGGTTGTTGCACCCTTTAAACAACTTTAAAATAATTTTTCTGGCCAGAAATGTCTTTTCTAGCTTTTAAAATTCGCCTTCCCATTGATGTCTATGGGGTTCCCAACGTTCGCAAACCGTTCGCATTTTTGACGCAAGTTTCTTGAATATGTTCGCGAACATTTTTTCCGACGTTCGCTACATCCCTACTCATGAACATACAAATTGTGTAAGTGAAAAAAACAAAAAGAAAATCCTAATAAATCTCCTGAGAAATTATTTATAAATATTTTATATATTTAAATTTATGCTACAATTTATACAATTTTTGTTTAACTCGATGGAAAAAAAAAGTTTTTTTTTAAAAAAAAAAACAGTGGCGCTTTAAATGAAAGATACATATATCATTGAATGATGTAAAAAATTATCTATAGAAACACAAATTGCTTCCTACAATAAGTCTCCATGGATCTTGGTTGATAAATAGAGTGTTATCACTGGGAGGCTTTACTTTTGTGTTGTAATATCCTTGCTAAAGTGTATTAAAAAGGCAGCGCACTCATGAAATTTTCATTATGATCCTTATTCATTTGTGTTTCATTAATTGACTGTAAAGGGTCCATTTACAAACAATCAAATTTCTATTTTTTCCATGAATCTCAAAATATTTTATATTTATTAAGTAACCACAACCATACCAAAACCTCTAATGCAAAAAAGAAAAAGTTTTAAAGAAAAAGTTGTCAAGGTCCTATAGAAGTCAATGGGAGCTGATTATTGGACCACTTTTTATCAATTCAAACTTTTAGAGGTTTTTGGATTTTTTTCCACTAGGAATTGTCCAAAAACATGATTTTTATAGGTTTTATATGTATTCATATTTTTCAGTGCATCACTCTGCGCTTTTTTTTTGCTCATACTTTTAATATTCAGATATTTTAATACATTTCATGACATTCATAGTTTTAGAGAAAGTGAGTTTACCCGTGGTTTCAAAAACATCTAAAAATTTGAATGTCGATGAATAATCATCCATGCTTTACGGAGATATTAATTTATATTCCACAGTAACTGTGATGCTTCTTGTCCTTCTGTTAGATAGAAAGGAAAGTGGCAACAGACTTTTACAAAACTTTATTCTTCAGTTATTGATGTTCATAAGCACTAGTGTGTCCGATATTGGCTGATACTCTATTGCCTATCAGAAAACAAAACATTAATAATAAAAACAAAATTACTGTACTCTCTAGCTGTGAGTGAGGAGAATAGCATAGGAATGATAGGATGGATAGTTTCTGCTTTTAAACGCAACTTCCTTCACAAATAATTAAAAACCATTGGACATTTGTAATATTGGAAAGTTGCTAAGACGTATATTTCATTTAACAGGACAACCTTTTACTTATGGGTTTACATAACAAAGGGTGGGTAATTTTAATTCTGACTATACAGTAAATAATTTCAGACAATTGAGCAAAATGAAATTTTGGCATTGAAAGATTTCTGAGCTTTCACCCCTTTACCATTGCCACATATGCAGATATTGATGTTTTGCAGGCTGCATTTAATGTTAAAGATAAAGTCCAGTAAATGCAGAGTGGATGAAATAATATTTTGATTTCATAAAAAAAGGCCAAGGTAAAGTGGTCCTTAAATATGCCATTTCAACAAGCTATCAAAATAAAAAACAAAGTGGTCAACATGCAGCATGTTGCATGCTGCATGTTGACCACTTTGTTTTTTATTTTGATAGCTTGTTGAAATGGCATATTTACCTAGGCAATCTTTGCTCACTTTGAAAACTAAAATATTTGAATAAATAATGTTATGAAAATTCATTATAGTACATAGAGATAGCTTGAGGTTTTATGAATTAAAAAAAGAAGAGTGCTTTGTTCATGAAAACTTAAAAATAATGTACTTTTGTGCAGTGCAGTCTTATCGCCAATTATTTCTGGAAATAAAGTTCTTTGGGTATAACATTACACTGCATATATTGTTTCCATTTAATTAACAATGTAATGGACTTTCCAAGACTACAAATATATTAACATTTAACTGCTTCTGAATTAAAAAAAGTAAATGACTCCGGCAATAAAAAGTTGTATGGACACTAATGTGGAAATTGTGTATAGACTTTTGTTTTTTTTTTACTTATTTATTTATTTGCTAATGAAAGAGGAATAAAATAACTTCTACCTAAACAAAATTCAAAAGCCCCCCTTGGTTTACTTGCTAATGTTGATGTAAGACAAGCACTATAGTGAATACAACATACAGGGGGTTATTTACTAAACTCTGAACTTGTCTCATATTTTCGAAAAAAAAAACAGAACCAAACTCCAATGCCTGATTTAACCTTATTTAATAAAAAAAACCTCAAATTAATTGGTTTGGGGGGAAAAAAATTCACATTCAAAAAAGATTCACTTAATTACCATACAGTGTGACACTGTGTTACATACATGACAATTAACATACCCAGCTGGGGTGCATGCAATAAAGCAAAATGTAAACTGCCTTACCATGCTAGTACAGGTATGTGTTTTTTTAGATGCTCTAGTTCCTGTTTTCTTTTTTTTTGTAACTTAAATTTTTATTAAGCATAAAAAAAAATGGTTGTACAGACAAAAGTTATAACCAAGCAACAAATTCTTACAAATGGTTTGCATTAAGAACGGCTGCCAAAAAAAAATTATAAGGTTACTCTAGACATCAAGCATGTTTTTTGTATATATGGTATAGAGAACCCAAAGAGACAGATCCGAACCACGAATTACGAGTTATGTGGGTAAGAGAGACCAAATTCAGTTTTCCGAGGCTAATAATTCCCAAGGTGCCCATATCTCTAAATGGTGGGGGAGTTTGTTACGTATTTTAGCAATACCATACTCAAACCTCTTATTGATATCTATCCGGCGTCTAATCTCTTCTAGGGTTTGTACGGTGCTAGATTTCCAGTGGGCCGCAATCGTAATTCGAGACGCTGTTAGTATCTGATTTATCAGTGCCTGGGCATTTTTGCCCACTCTAGGAAATGGTTTGCCCAATAGGAAAGTACACATGTCCGGTGGAATTATACTCCTCAAAATCTTGCTCAGTAGACCTGCAACCTCAGACCATAGTGGGGTGATTGCCGGGCAAGACCAAAATATGTGTGGTAAAGTGCCTATTTCCCCACAATTTCTCCAGCATAAGGGAGAATGATCTTGAAAAAAAGTGTGCAGCTTGGCTGGGGTGTGGTACCAGAACATTAGTATTTTATAGATATGCTCCCTTTGCCGAGAACATTGTGACATCCTCTTTGCATTGTTCCATATGGCAACCCACTCCTGATCTAGTAAGGGTTGGGAGAACTGAGAGTCCCATTTGACCATATATTGAAGCCTGGGAGGGGGATCAGCCTGAGGATCAGAGAGTAGTCGATAGATCTTTGAAATAAGCCCCTTTTGAGGGAGACCAAGTCTAGCTAAAGAATCAAAGCCTGTTGGTGAGATTGCTTTTGCCTTATCACTATACGGTTTAGCAAAGTGCCTAAGCTGAAAGTATTCAAAGATCTTAAGGGTGTTTTGGGGTAGCTTATGAACTAGGTCTTCATAGGACAGGATCTCTTTTGTTAGAGGATTTAACAAGCCCCTTACGCTGTGAATGTCAGTGTTTTTCCAGTTATTAATGAAGGATAAGTGAAGCCCTGGTGGAAATTCTGGTTTATGTAGGAACAATGTGTTAAGTGACTTTGGAGACACAAGTTTATGTTTCCGGTTAACAGCAAACCGTAAAGTTAGAGTATGTCTCGTTGAGGATAAGAGTGTGGTCTCGCCTGTTAGTCCATGGGTAGACGACCAAATTAAATAGTTTAAATGAGATAGATTAGCCATAGAATTTTCTATTAGGCCCCATGTAGTGTTGGGAATCCAGTGTGACCAGGCCAAGATCTGTCCAATGTGTGTTGCTTCATAATACCTCCGGAGGCAAGGGATTCCTAAGCCGCCCTGTGTATAAGGCCTTGTGAGAACTGCTGCTGCTATTATGTGCCTTCGGTTACCCCAAATAAAATTATGACAGAGAGATTGGAGATCTTTAAGTGTCTTAAGAGGAACCGCAATTGGGAGTGTTTCAAACAAATACAGAAGTTTTGGCAGTATTGACATTTTAACTGCAGAGATCCTCCCAAACCAGGACAGAGAAAACTTATCCCACTTCTGTAGGAGAGATTTAATTTGCCTGATCATGGGGACAAAGTTGTGCCTATATAGGTCTGAGTACGTCGAAGTGATATCTACGCCTAAGTATGAGATGGAATCAGCTCTCCAGCGATAATGGTGTGCCTCTTGGAGATGTATCAGTAACTGCTGAGAGAGATGTAAGGGGAGTGCTTCAGTTTTACCAACATTTATTTTGTAGTCAGAAAGCTTACTATAGATATTTAAAACCCTATGGAGATTCGGAAAGGGAGATTAAAGGCCTGGTCAAAGTCAGCAACACGTCATCTGCAAAAAGGGAGATATTAAAAATAGAGTCTTTAATGGGGATCCCCGAAATATCCTGTGAGTTTCTAATAACCGCAGCCAAAGGCTCAATACTTATTGCGTATAGAAGAGGAGATAAGGGGCAACCCTGTCTGGTCCCATTCGTTATAGTTATGTTTTTGGAGGCTTGCCCCGGTAGCTTTAGTTGAGTTGTAGGGGAGCTATAAAGGCCTCTAATAGCAGTCAAAAAACAACCGGAAAAGTTAAGATGTGACAATAAGGAGAACAAGTAGGGCCAACTCAGGCGATCAAATGCCTTTTCTGCGTCCAGGCTTAAAATAACTGTTGGAGTAGACGTTTTATTTACAACTTCAATCAAATCAATAGTGCGTCTAGTATTATCACCTGCCTGGCACCCTTGAATGAATCCTACTTGGTCTCCATTTATCAATTTAGGGAGGATAGGGGCAAGCCGATTTGCCAAAACTTTAGAAAATAATTTGAGGTCCGAATTAAGAAGAGCTATAGGTCTATAGCTAGAGCAGTTGGTAGCGTCCTTCCCCTCCTTAGGAATAAGGGCAAGATAAGAACCCAAAATGGAGGTTGGTATAGGGGTGCCCCTGAGAAACTCGTTAAAGAGATTGACCAGGTAGGGGTTAAGAATATGAGCAAAGGCTTTGTAATAGCTGTAAGGGAATCCGTCTGGACCCGGAGACTTGCCAGTAGGCATATTTTTGAATGTGTAGGCTAATTTGTCCATGGAGACAGGGCTATTAAAGGCCTCATTATCAGCATCCGAAAGTCTGGGAAGGTTAGCCTCCTGAAGGAAGTCAGCTAAAAGTGAAGGGTCTTGGACCAAAACTGGGGTGCTTTGATTTACCTTATGAAGGTTATAAAGGTGAGAATAGTACTTATGAAAGGTGTCACCTATCAATTCCTGATCGTAAGTTGTCTGGCCTGAGGGAGTTTTTATAGCAGTTATCCTAGCATGAGTCTGCTGTCCTTTGAGTTTCCTCGCTAATAAAGTATGCTGCTTGTCCCCTTGCTCGTAAAACTTTTGCTTCGTCCAGATAATTGCTTTCTCTGTGTCTAGACGTTTGAGTTCCATAAGTTGTTTTCGTATTTCTAGAATTTGAGATAAAAGTCTCTCTGAATGGGTTTTGTTATACTGGGATTCCATATGTAATTGAGCTAAAAGACTAGTGTATCTATTCCGTATTTGTCTTTTTGCGCTGGAGGTAACTGCTATAATGTGGCCCCTAATAGTGGCTTTATGGGCTTCCCATAGGGTTGAAAGGGAGGGCACTGAGCCTTCATTAACTGTGAAGTAATCTTTAAGAGATATTTCAATCTGTTTGCATATATCAGGGTCGTGTAAAATCACTTCATTCAGGCGCCAATGTGGTTCTGTAGGAGGTAGCCTAGCTAGATCTAAGGTCAAAGTTATAGGAGAGTGGTCGGACCACGTTATGGGATGGATTTCACTTGTGTAAGTCAGGCGGAGGCAAGCCTGGGACATTAAAAAATAATCCAGCCGTGAGTGCATTTTATGGACCGGGAAGTATATTGGCTGTCATTTGGATGATTCAGTCTCCAGCTATCAAAAAGAGTGAAATGGTGAGTTAGCTTCCTAAATTCTTGTGAGAGAGCATGTGCCTGGTTGTCTAAGGAGGGGAGCGTACGATCTCTCGTCTGGGAAAAGATGAGGTTAAAGTCGCCCCCTATGATCTGAAAAAGAGGGGATTGGGATGTAAGCTTATTCTACAGTAAATGTAAGAAACTAATCTGGCGCCGATTGGGAGCATAGACATTGCATAGTGCTAAAGGAATATCCATATATTTTCCCACCAAGATTATGTATCTCCCATTGGAATCACAATGTGCCTGGTCAATAACCAATGGGCAGTCTTTATGGATTAATATCGCCACACCTGCTGTTTTAGAAAGGGCCGAGGCGTAGTAAGCAGTAGGATAATATCGTGAATGTAGTTTATAAGGCTTATCTTTCTGAAAATGGGTTTCCTGAATCAGTGCCACATCAGCCCTAAGACTCCTAATTTCTTTTAGGACCATATACCGTTTATTTATAGTATTAAGGCCTTTAGCATTGATGGATACAAATCTAACCATAATGATTTATCGTAATAATCGCTAAAGTAAGCCCAGTTAGGGGAAAAGACCGATCTCCCATTACATGGCTACAACCTGGCACCTTTTGATTCCATACAAAATAAACAACCATTTGTTCTACCCAAAAATACAACACATAGCAAACATCAAATTGTCTGTCTCTAAAAAAACAAACCATATTAAATATAGCTAGATAGCATAACATCAAAACCATAAAGGGATATAAAAGAAACATAAATAACTCGACAATTGTAGTATAAAACCTTTGGTGAAGTCTGAGGGGGAATGTGTGAAGTCCCCCCAGTAACAAAAAAGCAATATTTGTAAAGGTAAAAATATAAAATGAACAGATCCATTTGCCACGATGGACAAGACGAGTGGGTCCAATAGGAGGCTCCAGACTCCTATAATGAGGGGTCATAGGACTAGACAAAGAAATATTTCAGTAAAGAAATAGAGGTATAGCAGGACGGTTCATCAAAAGAAAAAACTGTAGAGGAATGGCCCAAGCAGCCAATTAGTATGATAGTCAATGGGGATATCCAACATCTTTCGTCATGGCGGCAAATCTTCCCGTTGTGGGGATGGTGATGGAGCAAGACCAGAAAGTTGAGGAGAGCCCGGTACTCTTATCCATTGCGGCTTCAGCGGAAGTTTAAGGGTTGATGCCGAACTAGCACCGGGAATGTCCCTAGGCCTCAGTCCAAGGGCTGATAGCAATTTCCTTCCATTATGCGGATGAGTCAGGGTGTGTGTTTGGCCTCTATGGGTTATGACCAACTTGAAGGGGAATCCCCAGCGGTAAGGAATATTGCTGTCTCTTAGAATCTGAGTGACCGGTCGTAATTCCCTCCGTTTTGCTAGAGTGACCGGTGACAGGTCGGAAAAAATTTGGACGTTATGGTTGCGGAAGTCCAGAGCATGCACTGAGCATGTTTTAGCCAGTATTGCCTCCTTGCTCTCGTAATAATGGAATCGGACAATAATGTCACGTGGAGGTTTAGTAGAGGGAGGTTTAGAAGCCAGCGAACGATGTGCTCTGTCTAATTTCCATAGCTCAACTGGCACATCTGGACAAATATGAATAAACAGAGCTGTTAAATATTTCATAATGTCAGTTCCCCCAACTTCCTCAGGGATTCCCCTGAACCTCAAGTTTTGCCTGCGTGACCTATTTTCCAGGTCTTCGCTTGCATCTTTGAGCTGATCTATTTCTTCCCTGAGAGTGGTATTCTCTTGTTCCAAATTTGCCACTCTTTGAGCCATGTCATCCGTGTATGTCTCTAATTTGTCAGTCCTTTCCCCCAGGTCACCCAAATCTCTCTGAAGATCTCTAACAGCAGCAGCAATAGCCGTTGCAACTGACTGGGTAATGGATGCATTGAGCTGGGTGTGCAGTAGAGCCAGCTGCTCATGTAAAACCCTATCTGTGACTGGTGCGTCATCCGAGGCACAATCCCTGTTAGCTGCTGTAGTAATTGACTGACCTGGGGAGGTTCCAGCCTCCGATGATGTTGGGTTCAGGTGGAGTGGAGGGGTTGTCGGTCTGGACGGTGGAGAAGCAGACAACGCGCTCCGCTGACTGACGCCATCTTGGCTATCGTCGCAGCTCTCAGCTCCTGTTGTTCTCTGCAGGTACAGATGCAGCCACTTTGGTTTGTCTGTTTGACACAGAATAACTAAACACAGATATCCCATTTATCTCATTTAACACAGAAAACTGCGTCACAACATCCCATCTAATTAAAGCATTCACCATTGTGAACAATGGATCTTTGGTATGCTAATGAAAAGGTTAAATGCATTAAATGAGTTAAGATGACTTAAGATAACACAGTTTCTTCAATTACCCCTGAGTCATGACGCATTTAACTCACAAATCCAAGTGGCTTCATCTGTATGGAGATAGCGTCGTTTTCTGATCGCGCAGCTTTTTCTTCCCCATGGTAAATGAGCTCGAGAAGTCCTCTAGCCGATAAGGGCCCGCATGTAGAGATGTGGGCAAATGTAAGCTTATTGTCGGGCTAAGTAACCGTCATGTCCGCGGAGCCCCTAGGAAACACGTCCGCTCGGTTCCATGCCAAGCCACGCCCCCCTCTAGTTCCTGTCTTCAAACCAAAAACCAAATGTACTTGCTGTCAGACAGTTTCAATGTATGTTTATAGGAAATGCCATTGGTAGTTTCAGATGTTCCTCTTCCATCTGAAATACAGTGTTGAAGAAACAACCTCATATGCCACTAGCTACAGACTTGCATAGTAAACCCCATGCATTAATTTGTACATAATGGTACAATGACTTCCAAGAACAATATTTCCAAATAAATGATACAGTGAGGGACAGAAAGTACTGACACAAAAAAAAATTGTGAATCGATTTGTAGAAAAAACTCTAAAATACAAAAACATGAATTATGATAAATAAGGCATTATGCAAAAGGCTGGAAGCCAAGGGTCTCTAGTGGCTCAACAAGGTAATGCATCACTATGTTATAAAGATTTTTAAGACAGACATATCCTGACAAGTAGACTAAATCATTTTCAAAATAACAAGTGTAATAAAATATTCAAAAAAATATCAAAATCCTGGCAGTGTTTTTAACACAACCTTTGATTTTTTGCCAATACGTTTAGCTGTCATGTAGTGATCAAAAAACTGTGATCGAGAAACATGAGAATAGTGTATTTTGTTTAATGGAAATGTAAAGAATTATTATGTACAATTTGTAGCATTATAAGGACACAGACACTTGAGTACAAATACTATTAAAGTAATCAGTTAATGTTGATGTTCATATAAAATTAAACACTTCTACATGCCTAATTTCTTTCTGCTTTGAAGTGTTTCATAGGGTTAGGACTCCATTCATTGCACAGGTTGTGAGATGTAATCCTGATTGTAAATCAAAGAAAAGCTTGGTTTCCACCTTGGACAGCAGCCCCCACCCCAACACACTACATAGCATAAAGCTACTCTCTCAAAAGACATTTTATAGTTGTGGTGAGCATTTGAATACATTCCTTCTTGAAAGTGTTGTTACCCTGCCAAGGAAGTCAAAAAAAGAAAAATATATTGTACCCAGCAGAAATAAATTAATTTTTATTCAAAAAAAGCTTCAGGAATAAATAAGTAAATTTGTATTGTAGTACAAAACAATAAGGGCATTTCCCCAATCTTACATATTTTATTTACTAGAATTTCAACAGTTCAGTCCTCAAAGTCTTATTAATTTGTGTAGCTGAAGATTTCACCCCTATAATAAATATTACAACCCTTTTAACCTGGAAAAAGCAAATTAAATAAAATGGGACCAGTGTCACAGACCTTTCTACAGCGTGTCCAGTTTACAAACCTCTTTTATTTGCAGTTATACCATCTCACAATATCATTATGCAGCTTCAGTTGCCTTTTACTACATTGTAAAAGGCAACAATGTCAGTGTTTAATATTATCTGATTTTATTCCGCATAGATTTATAAATATGTCCCATAGAATTATTGGAGAAAATGTTACCCTCACACCTAAGGGCAGATTTACTAAGGTTCGAATTCAAATTTTTTTTGGTCAAAACTCACAAATTTTAATTTAAAACCACCAACTTGAATTTAAATTTGAATGTGATATTTATCACACCTCGACCCTGAAAAAAATTCTAATTCGACCATTCTCTACCTAAAACCTGCCAAATTCATGTAGAAGTCAATGGCAGAGGTTCCTTGAACTATCTGAAGATGTTAATAGTAATTTTTCCAAGTTTCGCTTTGAAAATGATGCCCAATAGACTCCAATGGGAGAAAAAAATTGTTAAGATTCTTTTTCAGAGGAACTCAATTCAAATTTGTTTAGATTTTTCGGGTATGGATGATTTGATCAAACTTTAGAAGTTCTAATTTTTTCATAAATAACATACTATTCAAGTTGAATAAAATCAAATATATTAGAGTTTTTTTGCTTATCCTCCTTTGCATTCCTCTAAGCATATTAAAAATTAAAATGACTTGCTTCAGCAAGACCTGATTCCAAAGGATCCAATACTATTTCAAAAAGAAAACACCTACATTTTTTAAATTTAAGTTGAAAATTGAATTATAGTAAGATTCCTCTTAGCAAAATGGTGAGAGTTGTGAGACTGTAAAGGCTCTAGACAACACTGAAACTTAGTTTTATGTATGAATGTATATTTTTATTTGTATAGCGCTCCTTGTGGGAAAAGTACTGTACAACAAAACAATAAATTAGTAGAATAATTTATCCCCTCCGTCAAGATAAGCAATAATGCATATGAGCAGATTTATTTGGAGAAAAGCACCATTTGATCTATCTGGTGATTGCAAGTTTGGAGGACAATTGTCCCCCATGCATTTCATTGTTAATACCTAGACCCATGCACACTGTCACTATTTAGACAATTGCTGCTTGGAGATGCACCAACAGATCCAGGATATTGTTTTTTAAATTCAATTTATTCAATTAATGTATTAAATTAAATGCAAAGCATTTTTGTTTATCATTTTGTTTATCACCTACTGAGCTGGAAATTGTCTAGGCAACAAACACCATTTCTACCATTGCCAGACTAGGGCAGGAGGATGCACATAAGACCAACCTAGCTGCAGATTTTATCCATCTAATCCAAAATTTTAAAATTGATTTCCTTCTCTGTAATAATAAAACAGTACCTTGTACTTGATCCAAACTAAGATATAATGAATCCTTATTGGAAATAGAACCAGCCAATTGGGATAATTTAATGTTTACATCATTTTCTGGTAGACTTAAGGATCTGAAGATCAAAATTATTGAAAGATCAGTTATCCAGAAAGCCACAGGTCCAAAGCATTCTGGTTAACAGGTCCCATACCTGTATATATAAAGAGCACCAGCACTCATGCTGGTAATGCATATATTGAAGATCAGTTAAACTGCAGAAAAATACAAGCTGTTTCCAGACATTTTGATGTTTCCAGACAAAATGATGGGAACTCACAATCTCCAGCACACACTTTCCACCCATAGACCCCTTAACTCCCCCCCCCAAGTTAGAAACAAGTTCTTTCTCAGTTTTTAACTTTTTTCAATGTATGCATTTTTTCTACAGAAGCATGAGTGCTGGTCCATTGTTTCTTGTAACATAAGTTAGCCACCGTGTACCATTTTTTTTAGATACAGAGGTGGGCTGTAAACTGACGACTGTCAATTGTGTATATATATATATATATATATATATATATATATATATATATATATATATATATATATATGTGTTAAAGGAATGATTGTATCTCTTTAAGAGTTTACTTAATCACCTGATACATATTGGCAAATGCTTGTGTGATCTAAATAGTTAAAAGCAATGCAACAAAGCTTTTAGTGCTGCCATGTTAAAATTGCAGTGTGTCTGATACAAAGAATTCCAACATGCTCACCAACTAATGGCAGGTCTTCTTCTATGATTCATGAGCCAGTTTCACATCGGAAATGCAATAATTGCTCATAATCTGATTACAAGCTATCTCATTAAATTATAATCATAAACAATTTAAACTCCTATTTAAAGCATTTAAATGCTTTGTTTTCTGCCAGTTTGTCCTATTTTCTTCCCTGTATGAAAAACTAAGATAATGGAGTTGCAGGCTTAAAGCCAGGACTATGGATTGTGATCCCTGGAAAATCAGCATTCAGTGATGATATGTGAGCCCAAAAACTGTTTCTGCACAGACATACTTAGATTACTAGATAACAATAACAATAAGGTCCACTAAACATATTTTAGAACACTTAAAGGGATCATGTCATATTTTTGTGGTATAGTTTTTATTTCTAAATTACCCTATTTACATTACAAAAATTTACTCTACCATATAAAATGTTATTCCTGAACCAACAAATGTAATTTTTTTATCATTGGTGTGTAGACATCCAGGTCATTGTGGCTGATGTGCTTTTAGAAAGAGCCAGCATTTCACAATGGAACTTTTTTAGGCAGGCTATTATTGATCCTATTCAATGTAGGGTCGCAGTGGGACTAGGATTTTTACATTTGAATGCTATTCTCATATCTACTAGGGCGCTGTTATCTTGTGTCAGGAAGCTGTTAACTTGTTACATTCCCACTGTTCTGTTTACTGGCTGGTGAAGGGGGGGGGTAAGTGGAGAGGGTGATATCACTTCAACTTGCAATGTAACAGTAAAAAGTGACTGAAGCACAATTCACATGACTGATGGCACCATGGAAACTAAGAACTTATCTAGCCCTATGTCAGATTTCAACTTTAAATATAAAAAAAGTTTTTCGCTTTTAAAAACTTATTTCAGAGCAGAATTTTGCTGGAGAAGCACTATTTACCAATGTGTTTATACAAAACATTGACAATAGATCATTTGATTTTTCAGTTCTTAACATACAGTACATTAGTGTGTGTTAAACCTACTTATGGTGAACTTCATTGCACTTTTTCCATGTGCATGACATTAAAGTAAATGGGTAAGTTCAGGTTTGGTGCGCTATCAAATAAATGGTGTGTTCCACAGTTAGGGATAAGAATACAAAGAATACAGTGTGTTAATCCTTTAGACAATGGCCGCAGGCAGAATTGGATATACTCACGGTTAAGTAAATCAATAGCACTATATGATAAAGAAATAGAGAGATTAAAAAACAACTATGGTGGAATGGAGAATTGCATTTTATGCAGTACTTAATTCATATACAAAAGTGTTATACACCAAGTCCATCTCCCTACTATGTAGCCAATAAATCAGCATTACATCCTGCCAATCCATCCTGGTGGGCCCCGGCCTTGTTGGGCCCCTAAGCTCTTGCTTACTTAATTTTCCATAGCAAAGTAATCTGTTATACAGTATATTAAGAGTTTTTGTACATGCACGGGCACAGGGATTCTGAGTCGCAGAGTTTTGTGCCAATGTGTATGTGCAAACCACAGGGTCAGAGTGGAACAGCTGACAACCATTCCTCCTGAAACTTTTCTGTGTCTGTGTTACCAGCAGTGGGGAAAGAATGGTAAAGATTTCTTCACGAATACACAAATATTAGAGAGGAGGGGTGGGAAAAGCAGGACCCCCATTAGACTTTTTTCCTGAGTGATCTGCAGCTTGCACTTTGTGCCCTGTAATAGGAAACTTCACCACAGCTGGGATTGTGTTCCACTTTGAGACCATGTGGAGATGTTAATGCCCACTTTCCTATACACGTAAGCTACTTTTCCAACGTGCGTCCAAAACTTATTGACACTGATGAATTTTCGTCAGTTTCTCAAATTTCAGAAATTCACTGTGAATTCACGCCTGGTGATTTTATTTGCCCATTACTAGGTGAGAGAGGAGAATATGGAAGTACAAGAGCAGTAACACTGGAAGCAAATGTAAAGTGAGGGGAAGACAAAATAATAAAAGATGTTTGGGACAACAAAAAAGAGTATGTGAGTAAAGTGTTGTGCATTTTATTTACATCTATACTATTTTTGGTTGTGGGCCTCTGCTGCAGTTTGAGTTGCACCTGCAAATATCCTGCCTTGTGTTTGGTGGAATTATACATGGACCTCAGTATTTATCCTATTTTGTTTTCTGGAAGATTGATACTCAATGCTTTCATGGCTTTTATTCTACCAAAAGAGTGGATTATAAATTAAATTGGTAATGCATTTACCTTGTATGTATCCTAAACAGCATGTTTCATAGCTCTGAGTATAAATAAATTGCCAGAGGTGCCAGAACCCACTTCTTGTGCAAGTGTCACTATCTCTCCCTGTGTATAATGCATATGTTGTTCCTGAATACAATGTCTTTGATTAAATAATGTGCTGGAGATGTCACTTTATGTTGTGTTGTGATGTCACTTTATGTTGTGATGTCACTTTATGTTGTGTTGTGATGTCACTTAATGTTGTGCTCACTGTACAATATAATGTTGGATCATATACAACCCCTACATCAACCTCAACTACCTCTCTGCTTCCAATGTTTAATCTGTGACCCACAATCAGGTGATAAACTACTGCTCCCCTCAGCTGTGTCTGTCATGAAATAGCAAGTGAAACACTGTGTCTGTCATGAAATACCAAGTGAAACACTATGTCTGTCATGAAATAGTAAGTGGTCATGCTGTGTCTGCTTTGGGGCCACACGGGTATATTGATGACTGTGCCAGTATCAAGTAGAATTAAGGCAACTGGACTTTTAGAGTTTTCTTGAAAACGTTTCATAACTCATCCAAGTGGCTCCTTCAGTTCAACTGAAATGGTAAGGAATTCCTTGGCATTTACTGTAAGTCCTTGAGGGTAGTAAACACAGATATACAATCACAATGGTTCAATTGAACTTTAGCAAAAAGTTTACAAACTCTAAAAGTTCAGTTGCCTTTGACTTAGTTCTACTAGATGCTGTATATCAACTACTCTTACGTAGTAGTATACCTTCAATTTAACTTTTATGTGTTATAGACTGGCCAATTCTTAGCAACTTTTCAGTTGTTCTTCAAACCACTGCCTTGTTGGTATGTTAATGTAGACCCTAGAACCAGATCAGTGCTGAAATTCCAAACTCGAGAGCTGAACAAGATATTTTAATTTATTATTGTTATGGTCATCCCAGTAAAAATGTTAATTCTGATATTTATTTGTGGGTGCTATTTTGTACTGGAAGCATGGGTCCTTCAAATGAGGTTTCCTGGTGGGCCCCAGGCACCCCAGTCCAACACTGAATCCAATAATGGTGACATTTAACCCCTGAATAAAAGCTATGCACTATGTACTAATATGTACTAATATTCAATACTCTTTCTTTTTTGATATACATGCATTATAAAGTATATTATAAACAAATCCAAATACTACTAAACAGCAAAGAATTAAAATGGAGGTGGGTGGTAGGCCAGTTTTTTCAGGTGATGCTGTTCTAAGCAGTTGCCTTCACTTTATTCAAATTATTTATGTCCTCTTGCCTCTCCCACCAATCTTCATACAGTATATCTAACTCACCTGGCTGCATCCTCTAGGGATGGCAAATCGTGTTGCACTGAAGTTAAATGTACTCCCACAGAGTGTATGTTCAGCCTTCTGCTCAAAGTTCAGTACCTAACAGTTTGAAATATTCAATTTGTTAAATTTTCTTAGTGATTTGAGATTAAAATAAGTGGCCTGATTCAGCTTTAACCAAAAGCATATCATAATCATCTTATTTTGATTTCAAAGAAAAATGAGTCTATTACAAACCTGAGATTGTTACTAGAGGTGAAAATTGATGATCGAATTTAAAATAAATATGATATAGTGCTGAGCTTCACAGGAAAATTGAAAACTGAGGGAGCAGATCCAGTTTTAATATGTTCTGTAATGCAATGGTCTCAAGTAAGATAATTGTAATACATGGGAGGGCAGAACTGGTATTGCTTTAGTTTTGTGATTTATAAAGCTTCACATGACAAAATGTATTTAATCTAATGAACATCAGTAGTTCTAATGCAATTTGCCTTGCTATTGAGAATGAAATTGCAAGAACAGTACCTACATGTTATACATGAACATTATCTGAAAACCTGTTAAGGCTAATCAAAAACATTTGCACCAAGGAACATTAAAGGATATTGATAAATGGTGTTGCTAAATGGAGAAACATGTGAGAAATGTCATATTTTGCAATATACACTATGTTACTAATGAGCATGAAGTTAATCATGATAATATGAAGGTCAATGCAGTCAGGTTTTTAATCAGCAAGAAGTCTGATGACAAAGGACTTTGAAATATGTAGCATTTAAAGGCTGGTAGTTTTTTTTTTCTCACTCCAAATGCATTAAAGTCAATTGGCATTTTTCTTGTGGCCACAATTTTGTCTTAGCAACGATTTCGACTTGGAAACTTTTTTGTCCACATGCTTTAAAGTTAATGGGTATTTTTTATGGTAGATTTATTTAAGACTTTATCAAGTCTTTTCCTGCACAATAAATTTTCAGTAAAATGTATTGATAATTAGGGGGGATAGTCTTCACTGATTTGGTCACAGTGGTTTTAAAAAATGAGTGAGAACATTTTGGATTTTGATAACCCCCATGGAGTCCAATCCAGATAAATGCCAGGTTATTCAACTAGACAACATTAACAAACATAACACATTACTTAAATAACATTATTTACACTGGAAAAGAGGGGGCATAGAAGCATCATGTACAACATAAACAAATATATTCAAAAGTAAATATGATGATGTGCCCAATAAAAATTGCATTGGAAATTAGAGACACTGGATGGAGGCTATTCTCTAAAGATGCAACTTTCTTATAGTACAACCCCTTGAAAGATTGGTAGTTGTAGAACGGGAATGATTTAAAGATGTACATCTTCTGTTTACAGAAATCATAGCAAATCCATCGCTGTTAAATCAAAAATGGTAATCTAGACGTCAAATGATACAAACATTCTTGGTGTCCTGATATCACGTGAATTACAAAGAAATGTGCACAGAATTACTGTTTATTCTATACTACACAGATATGATTTGCAAATTTAAGCCATTGTTTTTTCCTGGTGCTTAAAAGCGTAGTTTACCCTTAAATTAATATTTTTCTTTTTTTGGCAGCTCTTGAGTTTGGAACTTTAGCAGCTACAGTTTATGATTGCAAGTCCAATTTACCCTAGCAACCAGTTCAATAACTGTTAAACTATTCACTATGATATATATAATATAATGATGGAAACATGTTGTTTTAGAATACTAGTATGCACAAGATATGTATTATGCAATCTAAACCCCCACTATAAACCCCTTTATCAGGAGTATCTCTGGCAATATCACATGTGAGACAGATAAACCTTAACCAAAATAGACACACTGATAACATGGAACAACATAATTTAGCAATTGCAGCAATTTTTTGTACATATACTTTTTGGCCAGACTTTTACTTTGAATAAGACAACATGCAGAAGTTCTATGCAATGGATATCTACAAAGTAGGAGAGACAAGCAGACTCCAAAGACAACTTGAGCGGCAAGGAGTCTTGGCAAGGAGCAGGAAGTAGTACCTCATTCCAGCACTAAAGAAATGAGAGACCTGCATGGCCTCCAACAGAAGGACATGATTTCTCTATAGCCTACTGAGAAAGAGGCCTTTTTATTATTTAGCAGCAATATGATATCAATGTCATTTTAATGTCACATTTTAATGTTGCATAAGATGTATCATACAGAACACAAATAATGTCATGTATTGGCACTGTTTTAACAATCTACTGTATGTGTCAGGGACATTATTTGAACTGTGGATTATGGCTTTTGTAAAGCTGGTCTGTCCATACAACATTCTGGTTCCTACCAGTGAGTAATGATACATTGATTGGAGGAATGAAGGAGAGTGCTTCCAAATGCCACAAGATTAAGTACAGTTAAATGCATCTTAGTTGGGTTCTAAAAAATGGAATTAAAAATGATTCTTGATACTAAAGAAAGAAATGTTTACATAAATGCTACAATCTCAACATATAAGGTTATGCTGTTATGTTTCTATGTAATATTTTAATAACGACATTCTACATTAAAAAAATGCAAGACAGAATCAGAGCGAGGAACCTTCTGTTAGCCCAGGTGTTATGAAAATGACATGCAATACATCATTAAATCAAGCTGATGAGGTTCCTTAATCTACCCCATATGAGCATTGCCTAGAAACAGCTTGCTGAACATGTCCTTATTTCTGGCAGCTTTGCTGCAAAGCAGATGAGCCACAATTACTTGTGGGTCATTTAGGAGAGAAATACAAGTGGAATCATCATTCTGCAAAGTCATGAAATTATGGGTAAAATTGGGCTGAAAAACAATAAGCATGTATTTAATGTCATCAAAGCAAACATGGCATTTGCTTTTAAATAAACAATAAACATTAGACTTCTTCAGTATGAAGCCTTTCTTTTTATAAAAAAAAAGCTTTTGACAATATAACAATGTTCTGGAAGTAAATACAATTTTTAAAGAATACGTTAATATGTCTGACAAATATAATTTTAATTAAAATGTTTTTGCTATATATAGTAAGTATATTAACTTAATTTATACATCATGCTTTATGGTGTAATACAGTAAAACAAAAATACATAATAGCATGCTATATTTTATCTTGTGAATGCAAAGCAAATGTTAAAATACTAGAACTCCTGGGTAATAATGACCATAATGTTATGTCATTTAGGGGCAAACATTTACTCACTATTGAGGTTTTGGTAAGTTTATTGGTAATAGAGCAGAAGGCTAGATTTTGAAAGAAGATTTTGTATATGCTTGGAGCGGCTGTAGAGACATATATTACAGCCTAAAAATCTTAATAAACCTCATGAAATATGATTGAGTAAAAGGTTTATTTAAAATTTCCAACTTGATAAGCCTTAAAGATAGAGAGGGAAAAATCTCTTTGGCTGGTTATTGTTTAATTAAATGGACATGATTTTTCCATTAACTACTGATTAAAATCTTGCTCTGCTGCATGTGTTTAAGATACACTATTGTATCGGCCCTATATCAATATTGAAGGCATGTGTTGGCATTTTTTCATCATTCCTTTATTTTGTTACCTCCTATGTTCCTTATTCTAGACCCGTATTTTTTTCTCTGACTCCCTTTCCACCTTTTTCCACTTTAACCCATATATCATCTCCTTGTGCTATGTCTTACCTTTCTGGGTTGTTTTTACTCCTGTCTTTTCCATTGACTAGCTTTTTTTCTGTCCAGTTTTCTGTTTATACACTGCATAACTAAAGAAAGCGATAAACAGGCATGGAATAGCTATAATACAGTTACAATAATAATAATAATAATCATAATACAAGAAAGCAAAAATCTGTGGCGAAACTATGTTACTGGGCACCACAGCAAATTAATTTTCAGAGGTTGTAAATTTTTTTAACAATATATGTTGAAATTGCTCATTAATTAGGGCTTAACTGGTCCCACTATACTTCCTGGGGCCCCCTATAGTTGCATGTTCTGCTTCCTCAGTAGTTACACCCCTGGCAAAAAACTGAAGAATAACGGAACTTTTTTATTTTTTAAATAGCAGATTGCACACTTTTTGCATACTTCCTTCCTAATCATAAATGATACCTCTTAAAGTATTAAGCTCAGTGCAACTAGTGACCACAGATCTGGATTTCGCAATCCAGATTGCTATTCAATTGCTTTTTTAAATATGTAAAGTTTTACAACACTTGGGAGGTTATTTATCAAAAGTCGAATTTTTGAGTTTTGAATTTTTTTATTTATTTATTTATTTATTTTTTTAAATTTGAAAAATACTCACATCTCAAATGGGAGGTTATTTATGAAAAAACTGAAACATCTAACATTCAATCAAATAGGAATGACCTGAAAATTAGAATCAAATTAGAGTCAAGATTTCCTCTGAGAAAAAAACTTGAATGTCAGAATAGCTCTTAACATCTTCAAATGGTTCAACTGACCTCTTCCATTGACTTCTACATGAACTCAGCATGTTTTAGGTGGCAAAGTATCGAATTAGAACTGTTTCCAGGGTTAAGATGTGATAAATCTCACATTTCAATTCAAATTAAAGTTGGTGGTTTTAAATTCAAAATTGTAAGTTTTGAACAAAAAAATTGCCACAAACACCCATACGAAAAAATGCCCATTGACTTTAATGCATTTGAAGAAAAAAGTCACCATAAGAAAAAACACCCTTTGACATTAATGCATGTGGAGAACAAAAATCACCATAAGAAAAAATGCCCATTGACTTTAATGCAATAGGAGAAAAAAAGTTGTCATAAGAAAAAGTGTCCACTGACTTTAATGCATTAGGACAAAAATTCAAAATAAAAAAAAATCGCTCTTTGACTTTAATGCATTTGGAGCGAGAAAAATTGTCACCATGCGGAAAATTTGTCACAAGTAAAAGCATCCATTGATTTAATGTGTTTTGCGAAATTTCGTGGGTTCGTAAATTTTTCCGTAGTTTTGTGAATTTTTTGGGACAGATTTGCTCATCACTACAATCAGGCTGTAGTTGATGATAGGATCTGTTCAGTATCAGGATGGCAGTATCATTATATTGATCTAATCAATGTAGTCTAGGATAATGCAATGAAACATCAATCAATGAGAATTGATAGATTAAAAATGTATTTGTTTTAGCAATGTTT
Organism: Xenopus petersii; assembly: GCA_038501925.1. Classification (NCBI taxonomy): domain Eukaryota; kingdom Metazoa; phylum Chordata; class Amphibia; order Anura; family Pipidae; genus Xenopus; species Xenopus petersii. The sequence continues at coordinate 61,451,523 of CM076681.1, read as the reverse complement.
GGAAATGCTGTGGTCTGAAAGTCTGGAATTATGACAGTTGTTAGTTACTGTCCAGAGAAAACCAGCAGCACACTGAGTCAAGTTGTAGTTGTGTTCAAAAAAGAATTATTTTATTAAGCCCATATGCAAAAGGCAACGTTTCGAGCCTACTAGGCCCTTTCTCAAGCTTGAGAAAGGGCCTAGTAGGCTCGAAATGTTGCCTTTTGCATATGGGCTTAATAAAATAATTCTTTTTTGAACACAACTACAACTTGACTCAGTGTGCTGCTGGTTTTCTCTGGATATTGATTTGACCCAGTGACGGGAGTGGGTCACACAGTACAGCACCTGGCACTACAAACAGTGTATGAGAGAGGTGAGCGCTCCACTTGATTGACTTTAGTTGTTAGTTACTGTATGACATCCAAGAAACTGAATAAACAGTGCATTGTAACATATAATGATTATGCAGTAGTAAATGAGAAATTTAATAAATGTAAAATGTGATGAGCAAACAAACAAACAAGAAGTTGTTTAAAGTGATTAAATATACAGTATGTTAAGATATGAAAGCAAACATTTTTTTTTTAAATTGAATGTGGGATAAAATAGAGAGATCTAAGGAAAGATTTGAGAAAATGGAATACTATAGTTAGCGCAGAGGATGACAGGAATGTTGCTATAGTAGAGATCCAAAAATGGTATATTGGTATTGTCTAATGTAGCCAAAAATGTAATTGTTGAAAATAAGGAATATAGGGTCTCTATCATGTCCAGAAATTATTGTCATGTACCAGTCTGTGCCATATAAGAAGTGCGGCAGAAATAGAAGAATTCATAAAACATGCAAATTTTCCTACATAGTTAATAAATGAATGAGGAGCCTTTAAAAAAAATGTGGTTTTATTAGAGGTAGAAAAAAAACCCTCTAAAATTACACAAATATGAATTTTGATAACCCCTTAAGCCCAGCGCCTTATTTATCAAAGTCTGAATTTATCTGACTTTTTTAATGATAAAAAGTCCAGCCAAACTAGAATTCATGATTGAACCTTATTTATTATAGAAAAAAATCATAATTTTATTGTATCGGGGACAAAAATGAAAAAAATTGAGCAAAAATCCTAATCGTATGATTTCTTTTGTATTTTTTCCGAATTGCTCATTTTGTTTTTTTGTCAAAAAAGCCCAAAATAGATTTTTAGACTAATTCCAGCGCAGACAACAGAAACATCCAATTAAGACAGGGACCTCTCCCATTGACTTATATACAACGTTAGCAGGTCTGAGATGCAGGATATTCGGATTCAGGTTTTTTCCAATCTCTGGGTTTAATAAGTCTCGAAAATTTCTAGTTTTTTTTCCCACTAAAAATGTGGATTTTTTAATGTTAAAATTTTTTCTCATATTTTGGGAATTCAAACTTTAATAAATAACCCCCTAAGAGTCAGGAAACTTAAACTTAAAGCTTTTACAGTTGCATGTTTGTAGATAACCTCATGACATCCTCCTTTTAAACACGAAATATTAAAACATTAGAACCATAATCCTTTGCATGTATAACACATAGGGGCCCATTCATTTAGTTCGAGTGAAGGAAAAGAAGAAAAAATACTTCGAATTTCGAGGTGTTTTTTTGGCTACTTCGACCATCGAATGGGCTACTTCGACCTTCGACTACGACTTCGACTTCAAATCGAACGATTCAAACTAAAAATCGTTTGACTATTCGACCATTCGATAGTCGAAGTACTGTCTCTTTAAGAAAAAACTTCGACCCCCTAGTTCGCCACCTAAAAGCTACCAAAGTCAATGTTAGCCTATGGGGAAGGTTCACATAGGCTTGGCTAACTTTTTTTGGTCGAAGGATAATCCTTCAATCAATGGATTAAAATCCTTCGAACGATTATTCCTTCAAGTGTTCGATCGAAATATTTGCGCAAATCCTTCGACTATGATATTAGAAGTCACAGGATTTTCATTCCCCAGTCGAATATCGAGGATTAATTAACCCTCGATATTCAACCCTTGGTACATTTGCCCCATAATGTAGTGTTCCTTGGAATGAAACAGTAGAAACTGTGGTGGAAAAATGTAAACATTTTAGCGCTATGTTTCACTCAGCCTAAATATTGAGTAATGTTTACATTGTTAACTTCATTAGTAAATGGGTAAATCTGATAAGCTTTTAAAATTAATATTCATATGCAGCAATATGGTTGACATTAATTTATTTTCAAACTGACAGAGACCAAAACTAAGATTATTATGATAATATGACAATTATAACTGTTCTAAATCCCACAAGATGTCTTGTGGATAATGATTATATGAACACAGGTAGGCAAAATTATCTTTTATATATTTTTCAATATGTATTGTACATTCTAATAGAAACAGCAAAGTGTTAATGGACCCATCAGGGGCTTATTAAATTTTTTTTGTCATATTATTTATGCCAGAAAGCCTTAAAAATTGGTGTAAAATAAATGGTGTATATATAAAGGTCTGGTGTACTTATGTGTAAATTAACAGCATGCACAGCTATTTTGAAAATCATCCATTACAAAGACCCAATTATGGTAATTACAGTATAAATGTGGAAAGTAGCTTGTGGGAGCATTCAAATGCTAATTAAAGTATAAGTAAAGTATAATGAAAGTGTGACTGACCTGGACAAAATTGTTTCAAACAGACAATCAATGCACATCAAGGCAAGCCCAAAGTGTAGTAAATAACTCTTCTGCAGAAGTATATATATTTTTAGTAATATAAATCCATGATCATAACTTCCTCAACACATTAAGGTAAACCCCATATAACAGTCTTATTTTGCAAAGGCTTGTACTTTTCTTGATTGTATATCTTGAGAAAAATATCACTTGACTAAAGCTTTGGTCTCACAGGTAGTGATGGACGAATTTGTCCAGGGGAAAAATTTGCAAAACGTCATAATTGACTCCAGCAACAGCACCACTGCTGGTGACATTTGACGCATACTAAAGTCAATGGGCGTCCGTTTAATTGTTGCCGGCATCAAAATTGTTGCCTGCGTAATTTTCGCCCATCACTACTCACAGGCTGATTGGGAAGGACAAATTGTTTCTAACAATTTTTTAAACAGTTCTATACATATGTCTATTGGTTTCTCCAGAGCATTCTTATTTTAAAACATTTAAAAATAATTTGCTAAAAAAAAGTTAAGAGATGCCTATGATGTTTTTGTCAAGTTGTGCATGACATGTTTTCCCTATGCAACTAAATAGAGCTGACAAAAGCTGATTTTGATGTTTTTTTTGATGATTTTGATGTTCAAGTTCCTTTTCTCTGAGAACACAATCCTTAGTCAGCCATTAAATGCATGTCATACTGGTGGCATTGACTGATGTGCCTGTTGCATCCACAGGGGAAATAAGTGGCTGTCCAAGTTTTGTAATAGATAGTGGTAGCAATGTTTAGTACAAATATTTAACTGCAGAATTCCACTTTGGTATATTAAATAGCGAGTTAACTGTAAAATAATATGAGAATTGCAACTTTATGTGCTAAAAACTGAAATATAAAAAATATAACTATATAATGTTAAAATTGTACTGCTACTTTAGCATGAAAATAATGTATAATATTGCATAAAGAAGTGAGCTTGAATGAGGGTGTATATTTAAAGGGAAACAGCAAAAAGTTGTGAGCTTTCTCCAAAAGTAAAGACCAAAAATTAGCATTAAAAGTTCCAGTCATTTATTAGTACATACAGGTGACCGTCTAATGCCTTTCGTACCTACTGGGGCACTTACTTATAGACTAAACCAAACAAATACGCTGGCACTCGTGGCGATGCAGGTGCCGGGTTGCAAAGGCACGTCCGCACAATAAAGAGCACGGGGTAACCCGGCACCTGCATCGCCACGAGTGCCAGCGTATTTGTTTGGTTTAGTACGTATTCCTGAGGGTGGCCGTGCCCTCTACACTGTGCACCGGGCTTAAATTAATAAGCTGTGAGGAGAGGAGTGTGCGCTGCTTCAGTTGAGTTTCTGCACTTACTTATAGGCCTCCTCCTTAATAGGACAGAAAATTTAATAGCGCTGGCACTGTTAAAGCTTGTTGAAAATGTGTGATTATTTAATTACATATACATTACAAGCAATGTTTTCCAACTCATGATATAAATTAATTGCTAGTAAGAGGCCTTCTAATAGTCATATATTCATATGAAGGCCACTATGAAGGATGTAGGCAGTAATGCAATATTTTACATTATTTTAAAATACAACCATGGGGTCAAATTTACTAATTATTAAAATATTTTTTGGGTACCTGGGCTCCCCCATACATTTCCTACCATATGGCACACAAACTATACACTGGGCAGCTACAATAAAGATACCTCTGGCATGATTCCGGAACAATCTTCAGTGCATCAGCAAAGAAAAGTTATAGTTTTTTTCCCCCAATGACATAATACAACAAATTAAAAAATAACTCAACATGCTAAAGGTGAAAAAAGAAACATCCATCACTGTTTATGTGAGGTAAATATGTGGGTCAAGGTTCAGAAGGTACTAACTATTTCTGTGTCACTTAATCAATTACTAATGCTAATGCCATTCTCAGAACCTCAGGTGGAATAGTCATAAGATTGATTTCAATAGCACAAAAAAAGTGCTTATGCGGTGCATTACTCTTGTAGATTTTCATAAGTAATTATAAATATTTGCTCTATAAAAGAGGCTAAAGAGCATAACTGCTCAAATCTCTAACTGCCTCCTAGCTATCTCAAATTGGATGAACCAGGGCCACCTCAAACTCAACCTAACAAAAACTGATCTTATCATCTTTCCACCTAAGCCTGGTCCTACTCCCCTATTTACTATCTCTATTGATGGCAAGCTCATTAATCCTGTCAACTCAGCTCGCTGTCTGGGGGTAATCTTTGACTCCTCTCTCTCCTTCTCAGATCATTTTTGTTTCCTTGACACTGAGAACTTAATCTGTATTGTAATTAAATTTTATATGTATGTGAATTGTATTTCTAATAATGCACTTATTGTTACTTTTTATTTCAATGATCCCTTGTTTGTTACTACTAATTTATTGTTTTGCTGTGCAGTGCTTTGCCCTCAAGGAGCGCTATACAAATAAAAATATACATACATACATACATATGTTAATGTATTTATAATATATAGATAGTGATACCTATTTTTACAATTTATATTGCCAGCAACAACACATAAAATGGCATATCAAGCTTGAATCAAATATGCATAGAACATGAAACTTTTCCATAAAAGATGGGAAATCCCTTTTTGTCTGCTTGTGTTTATGATAACATCCCCTTTCAATTTAAACTACATCTTATTTCCTCTTAAAGGAACAGTAACACCAAAAAAATTAAAGTTTTTTTAAAGCAATGAAAATATCATGTACAGTTGCCCTGCACTGGTAAAACTGATATGTTTGCTTCAGAAATGCTACTATAGTTCATATAAACAAGCTGCTGTGTAGCAATGGTTGAAATTGAAAAAAAATCTATATGGCACAGGATAAATAGTGGATAACAACACCATTATGTTATACAGAGCTTATCTGCTATCTGCTGTGTAACATGAGCCTTTTCTCCATCGAATGGCTGCCCCTATTGTTACACATCAGCTTATTTATATAAACAAAAGTGTTTCTGAAGCAAACACAGCAGTTTTACCAGTGCAGGGCAACACTGCATTATATCATTATTACTTTAAAACACATTTATTTTTTGATGTTACTGTTCCTACAATGCAATCAATCAGCAGCTTGTGAGCAAAATGTTGCTCTCCAAACCCTTGGATGTTGTTCCCATTGGGCTCAAAGCAGGAGCTTATTTTTGAATTCCAGGTTTGGAGGCAAGTTTTGGTTTTTGGTTGTATAACCAGATGTACTGCCAAACAGAGCCTCAATGTAGGTTGCCAATGCACATAGGGGCTACCAAATGGCCAATCACAGCACTTATTTGGCACCCCAAGAACATTTTTCATGCTAGTGTTGCTCCCCAACTCCTTTTACTTCTAAATGTTGCACATGGGTTCAAAAGGTTAGGGATCCCTGCTTTAATGTAAGTCACTATAGGTTTAGATATTATGCTTGTCCAAGAAATCATCCTAGCCCCTCTTAAAGGTGTTAACAAAATCAGCCCTTACATCATCATCCGGCAGTGCATTGCACAACCTCACTGTTCTTACAATAAAGGACCACCTACAGTATGTTGCTGCAAATAAAAGTTATTGTCCTCTAGTCCCTCTAGGGGTGGTCTCTGTTCCATTTTATGAAAAAATAGATCTACTGCTAGCAGTCTATAATGCCCTCTAATGTACTTATAGAGTAATAAGAATAATCATGTCCCCTAGCAAGCATCTTTTCTTTAGAGAAAACAACCTCAACCATTACAATCTACCCTCATAATTGAAATCTTCCATCCCCTTAACCAGTTTAGTTGCACGTCTCTGCACACTCTCCAGCTCATTGATAGCCTAAGCACTGGAGCCCATAAATTGCATACACCAGTTGAGGCCTTACCAGGGACCTATAAAGAGGCAAACTTATGTTTTCATGCCCTAAATGACAGTGCCTGGAATTAGACAGCGTGTAGCTAAAAAAAACCCTAGATTCTTTTCATTTAAGGAAACCCCCAACACACTGCCATTAGGTGTATAATACTCAATCTTAAATAAACAACTATGGTGGTAATAAAAAAAATAGAGTTTGAGAAAGGGAATAACAAATGATATGAAATATATCATTTAATAAGAGAGAGATTCGTGGAAACAATCATTGGAACCTGTACTGCATAGTTGAATAAATATTGATGCTTCATGTAATAGACTAAAACATTTTTCTCTTGGAATCTTTTTTTATTGGGTATTCATGACTTTATTGGCACAATGTGTATTATTGATAGGTTATACTATTGCTATCTGTCTAGACAATGATTCATCTGATTCTCTTTAAGTCTATCATGTTTGTCTTTCATCCTATAATACCTTAAAATACTGTACATGAATAATTAAATTTACAAGTTGCCCTTGTATTTAAATGACATATGTTTAATCTATGTGAATTTTTTATATTTGTAGGTATAAAAAAACAGCTCTGCGTGCAAATGATGACCTTTTCACATGAACACTGCATACTTTTAATACATTTACAGTATTTTGTCCTTTTTTCATTTTCTTTTACTACATGTTCATTTTCGATGGGATGTAAAGGTATCTCTATACACTTTTGTGAGTGTAATTTTGCTAGTGTAATACGTTTTCTGATCCAAGTTATTGGACAATATCAGAGAGGTTATAAAATATTCAAGCTTCTAAAACTGTTGCAGTTGTTGTTATACAGGTAAAGTTTATTGCATGTCTGAAATTAAAGACTTTTTTTTGGTTATGGTAAAATTTATTGCATCTCTATATTGAAGGGCAGTATTTGCCAGACATAACTAGGTTTACATAATTGACAGAATATAAACTAAGCAACACAATTACACATTTATGTTGACTTTTTTATTTGTGTTGCCTGCAACTTTTAATTATCCTTTATGCTAGAATGAGGTTGTCTGTTTTATGTTTTCTTTTCATTACATTGTGATTAAGATGCCATTTTGATCACTCCTGTTCTAGATCCAAACAGGTATTTTTGTGATCCAATGGAATATTAAAGAGTATAATAACATATTCCAAATGTTTTCTTATGAGTAACCTCTGTGCAAATTGACAAATAAAGGAATCGTAAGGGTTACCTGTTTCTTTTAAGTATAGTTGGCATTATAAATTAAATACACCTGCAAAAGTCTACAGTATGTTTAAAGAACACAGATTCCTTCTGATGGGTTGATCTCTGTCAGCAAAGTGAGCAATATGCAATTTCGATTTATAATTTGATTTACTTTGGGTCTAACCATGCAAATATTCCTTTATCAGAGCATATAGATTTAAATATCTTTTAGAACCGGTTGGTAATAATTAATCCTCCTAATGTGTATTCAAGTACCTTAATAGTCTACATCCTGTGCTAATGCTGTAGGCTGTAAGTGACAGCTGTAAGACTGTACCTACTAAGACTCAGAAGCAGGGAAATTATACAGCTCTAAACAAAACATATTCTTCCCTCCTCCTACAGTACATCTTCCTTAGCTCATCTTTTTCCCAACCTATTGGAATGTAATTAGTATTTGCATTTTAGAAGTTTTTCTGACTAATTACAAAATGGTGACCACTATGGTAGCCACTATTTAGCACAGACACTTATTAAAGGGAATTCTGGAGAGGAAACGTCTCCCATATGGCTGCAGATGTTAGTTGTCCAACTTACTTGACATATTTAAATATACATATTGGGGGCTTGGGGGCTTTCCACTAATTTGATCCTACCCATTGGCAATATCATCCATATCTTCACCTTGGTTTCCATTGATTTCACCATGGGTCTACCCTTGGTTTAAAAAAGGAGATCTATGTTTATGTACACGTTAGATACTTTGAGATCAGTTACTATTCAAATTGATCTGAAATGTCATATGGTTGCTGCAGATCAACAAAGCTGATTAGAATTTGTTACATTTGTGACAACTGCCTAGTTGAGAATGCATTATATTTAAAGTGATTGCAATTTGTTAAAACTTGGGTGATGCAAGATCACTAGGCCTACTGCTATCCTTATTTTTAAAAACAAAAATCTCTTGCTGTAATTGTGTTAGACTCTGACATATCTCCAGCCATGACACAATAGTGATGGGCTTGAGACAGAAATCCATTAGGCTTTATAACAAGTGTATACAGTGCCCTCAGCCTACAGGGTTTTCCCTCACCCACAGCTGCAGCAGCAGAATATATGTTTGGGTTTAATCCTGAGATATTATGGTATTGTTAGAAAATGCGGACAAATCAACTAATATTTATTGTTTTAATGCAATTGTACCCATGTAAACTATATATGAATCCAAATACCCATCATAACCAATATTGTGACAAAGGAACATGGTTGATTTCATAGATAATTTGGTTTAAAGACCTTGAAATTGAATAAATATATCATTTTAATGACTTTATGATAGAAGCATAAATTCAACATGCTAAAAAATAATGTAATAGACAATGTAATAGACATTGAAAGGGAATCTTGGGAAAAACAGAACTGAAATAATTTACATTATTAACTTTACATCACCCAAGTCTTAATCCAAAAACTAAAAATAGAAAATCATTACATGCTTTTATTTTGGCAGAAAAACATGGGCAAAATAAATCAGGAAACTTTGTCACAGTGTGAGCAGAAAGACTTACTGTTTCCCTATATTCTAACAGTCATAATGTGCTGAAGCCATTAAAGCAAATTAAAAATGCACACATGTTGTTCTAGGCAATATTATTACTCCCCAATCGGTTGCCTTTTCCAAAGTGTTATAAAGTCAACTTGCACATAACGCGAACAATTTCTCTGCCCTATAAATTCAAGAAAACATAGTGACAGGGAAAAGCAGCAGCCCTACAGGAGACTGATAACAGTGAAGTGAATGACTCCAGATCACAGCTGATTCAGATCATACAGAGAATACTTCATTACCACTTATTAACATGACAGCAACCTGGGGCTTACAAACAATCTTACTGATTTTGAAAAGGAATTATAATTTGCATAGTCTGTAAGCATTATCACAAGGCAGGGTGCACAAACATACTGGGATAAAAGCTTGCAAATTGTTCACCTCATGACAGTGGTTACAGAAGTTTAGGTGTATATGGCCAATATAATGTAGCTACAGTAAACACTTACTAAAGTACAGTATATATTTTGCATGTTTCTTATTTCTTTCTGCAACATATACTTTATATAGCATCTTATACTTATATCAAAAACTTCAAACATGTTCTTGTATTCTTGAGGTTGGAATATAGTAGCCATTTAGTTCAACCTTTTAAAAGCCACTTGCATCATTTCTTGTGATGGACAATGAGCATATTTCTGAATCAATTCTAATTTACTAATTCTAATTTTAAATAAAACGGGTAGAAGGGTACCTACAACAATGCTTTGCAGTATGTAGTTCGCAGTAAGAAACTAAACAAGTGTAGGGATGTGAAAATCTTAGAAACCCTTACAATTTACAGACAGGCACATCCCTAGTAATATGGACACCTTGGTGGGTCCTTATGGGGACCTTGTGCTTATGTAACCCCTGCAGTTCACACAGTGTACTCTAGAGGCACTGTGCCAGAGTATAAAAGGTTTAGGAACCATGTGCTCTGGGTCCATTGCTTTAGCCCAAGCAAGCAGGCTGGAAGGGAATGGGTAGTGCTGACCCTAGGCGCCTTGGCCCTAGTAATTAGACAGCTATACTCGTTTTATAGATCGCTCTAGGAGTGATAGAGAGGTTATTTAGTTGAGCAGCTCAAGGCTCCGCCGAGGAGATTAGAGGGATTAAGATCCCAGGGTATTACTGACCCAGAGTAAGGAACCAAGTGTTGAGATAGGGATGTCAGGAGTTCCCCTAGTCTGCCACTGGAAGATATCCTGAAAACCGGGCAATACCCATCACATGCTGTCAACTTACTCTCTGCTGTATATTCCCTAGCCTGTGGGGATTCAGCCTATACGTGCTGTGAGTATATGCTTCCTTTATGCTGCTGTGTATGTTCTATACTCCATTGTGGATCAATGTGCTAAATGATCTCTGTGCTATTGTTCAATAAATACTGTTCTTTGTTCAACTGTTAAAGAACTACTGGCGCCCATCATTGTGCTATCGCATCAGGTTACAGTACACCCTTGCCTCCACCCCGCTGCGAGGGCTTACCCCTGAGAAAGAGAGCTCATCGGTGGTCTCAGCCCACCAAGGAAAGTAGCTAAACTGTCCTAGCACAAGTCAGTTTACTATAGCGCTACACAAGTAATCAACTTCTTATCCACACAAGACCAAATGGGCATTAGACACATTTTTATAGCTACATGTACTCTATCATGGAAAAAAGGTACCTATAACAATGTCTTGCAGTAAGTAGTTTGCATTAGGGAACTAATTATTATCCACACAGACCTAAAGACCAAACAGGCTAGGGAAAATTTTTATACTGGCTTTAAAATGTGTCCTTGTTGTTTATGAACTTTCTAAGATATAATAAAAGTGACAGTGATTTCATCATCTTTAGTAACCCATAGCAAAATCGGCAATTAACATTTATTTGTCACAGTTTCAAAGCAACATTCATGACTTGTATTACATTGTTATTTAAAATAAATAAATGCTGTTGCTTCCAAGTTCCTTAATTAATGTTTTCTTTTCTTTTTTGGTTTCTATGTTTTTTAGTTATAGGAAGCTGTACCCTGCTCTTGAGAGGAGATAAAGTATGCACATGGATAGTATAAAGTCCTGTTATAAATGCAACAACTTCATTATTTATTTTTTAGGCTATTTTTTAAGCAGCTGTTTGGCATTTCACACCAATAGTATTATCTACAATTATTCTAAATTCATTTAAACCCTGCTTTTCAGTATTTATTTAATTGAATTTGTTATTACCCTGCCTGTTAATGGAGGCTTGATGACTAACCTTTCAAATGTCAGTGCTGACTCTCATATAACATTTCTCTGCCAATGCACTTTAATGTCCAAGCCTTTCTGAAGTGCCCAAATATCCAGCTCTAGCGTCTTTACAGTTTAGAGATGTCTGCAGATATGGTACCATATATGTGGATACATTACAGACAGTAACAGAATAAAGGAAAGGGTATCTCCCACAAAGCTCTATTATAATCAAATAATACATTTTTTTTATAAATAATAATATCCCTGTAATAATTGTAATAATTTATCCAAACTAAGATATAATTAATCTTTTCTGCAAGAAAAACCAGCTTATTGGGTTTATTTAGAGGCACATTTATCAAGGGTCTAATTTTGAATTCACGTGAGGTTTATTATAACTCCCATAAATTTGAAATTTAACTAGTCAAAATGTATTAATAAAGTCAAATTTTTAATACCCCCTGAAAACTCAAATCGAATTCAATTCAAAATTCAATCAAACTCAAATGAAGTTTTTTCTCTGAAAAAAACTTGAATGGTAGGAATGTTGCAAACATCTCCAAATTGATCCCAGTAACTCTCCCTTTGACTTAAACAGTAATTAAGCAGGTTTTAAGTAGCAAATAGTCAAGTTCAAATTCTTAAAGGGACAGAGTATGATAAATCTCAAAAATCTAATTCAAATTTCTATGAAAACTCAAATCCAGTTTGGATAACTCTCTAGTAGAATTGACAGTTGACAGTTTTGACCACAATATTTTTTTGAAAATTCTAATTCTGATTTTCAATTCGACCCTTGAGAAATCTGCCCCGTAATGTTTACATGATTTTCTAGATAAATTAAGATATGGTCAAAACTAACAAAATTTACAAAAAAGTTGCTATAAGAAAAAATACACATTGACTTTCAAAAAAGTTGCCAAGACAAAAAAGTCAACACAAGAAAAACAATTGATTGATTTTAATGCATTTGGAATGAGAGAAATTTATTGCGTGTTAAAAAATTATTTTCTTTCCTATTGATTTCAATGTTATTTGTCTTTTCACAGTTTCATGAATTCTTAGGTGAAATAAGACAGATTGCTCATCACTAGTCATCAAAGCAACCTCCCCAGTCAATGTGGAGGTTCCAAATGTTAAAGGGTTTCTGTGATGATTTGTATCATATAGATGTATCCCTTAATTACACAATTATGTGTAATTGAAATATCATTTAAATTGTTATTCTTGAACCAATAAGTGTATTTGTAGGTCATTGTGTCAATAAGTGCTTGGGGGAAAGTGAGGGGGTGATATCACTCCAATGTGCAGTGCAGCAGTAAAAAGTGATTTAAGATTATCATAGCACAAGTCACATGGCTGGGGCACCAGGGAAACTAAGAATATTGCTAGCCCCATGTAAAATATCAAAAACAAATATTAAAAAATTAATAATAAAAGATCTAGTAATCAAGAACTCTAAACCAAACAAAGCAACTGGCCCAGATGGCTTCAAAGCAAAATACTACAAATGATTTACTGGACACCTAACGCCACGATTGAAAGAGCTATTTCAAGCGCTCTTAGACAGTTTGCCCTTAACTCAACACATGCAAACAGCAAACATAATTATGATATTAAAAACAGGAAAGATCCTCAAAACTGTGATAACTATGAAAAATCCTGGTCATACATATGGGACACGTCCAAAAAAAATCACAGTCCTTCTGGGCATGAGAATCAGAACAATACACTCCTAGAGCTCACACAAGTTAGCCACACACATTCTAACATCAGCAAGATCTCTATTAGCAGCAAACTGGAATAAAACACAAATACCAAGAATGCAAACACTGATCACTAAGGTAAATTGGATCAGGGTAGTGGAATCCATAAGACACAGCCTTTTGGACAGAAGCTACGAGGGGGAGCTGGAGTGGCACACATGGGCCCAACATCTGGAAAGCCTTCAGACACGGGCAATTCCCATAACATAAGGTACCACACACAGAACATGCAAGGAACTGAGCCCCCAGTTGATGTACGCAGTAAGCTGAAGAAACTCGTATTTGATTGTTAATTCCCCTCCCCCCTCTTCTGCTACCTTTCATACCTGTTCTTCCCCCCATTGTCTTTCTACTACCAAATGTCTTCCCCTCCTACTAATACATAATGGCACAGCTGTTTGTAAATAAAACAGATCTTCAATGGAAATTGTCAGCTCACAGAGATTGAATTATATACAGTATTGTGGAGATATACTCATTGACGGTCAGCATGCAGCTTTTTCTATGTTAAATAATTTTTGTATCCCTATTTGTACTCAATGAAAATCTATAAAAAAATTCAAATAAAAAAAGAATCTGAATATAAAAACCTTGATTGAATATAATTGTGAAAAAAACTCGAAAAAATAGAATTTGTGCATTTACAAGCTCAAATTAACAAATATCTTGAATTTTGCCTAGGACAACTGCTATCAAGATGTTAAAGTTTTACATTTGATTTTGAGTTTTTGTGCTTAATAAATGCCAAACATTCAAGTTTTTGAAAATATATATGCACAAAAATTTAAATTTGAACTTGAGAAATCACCCCATAAATTGTTTGTTGCATTTGATAAATATGGTAACAAGAAGTAACGGCATACAGGAGTTATTCATCAATATAGGAGCCCATTTTATTAAATCAAAAGTAGTTGTTAACTTCCTGTTTGATGAGAAAATTGGTCCATAAGTTGAAAGTGGGGAAAACATGATTCAATAATATTTATAAGTATAAAATAATTAAACCTTTTTGCATTTTACTTTTAATACATTGATTTCTTTTTTGAATTCAAATATTTTTATTATTTTAACATTTTCAGAACAACCTCACAGTAGACATCAGTCAAGCATTGGTATATAGGAGGAAACAGTTATAAGGATTGGCTTGTTAATGAACTAACGTCCAATCAGAGGCTATTAATAGAGAAGAACAAAGAGTAGAAGATTATTGAGAGAAGGAGGAAGGTTGGGGAGGGAAAGGGAAAGGGGGGGCAAATAGAGTCAGAATTGGGCCATCTTACAGAAATGAGGTCAGTTGGGCGTCAAATCTGCTGCTTTCTTTTCAGGGTGTAGGCCTATGTCCATCAATATATAGTTTAGTTGGGAGGAGTAGTCTCATGTCTGGTCTTGGAAGAAATGTGCATCTTTCCACTTCTTCCACATTTGCAGAGAGATTAAGCTAAGTTGTAAGTGCCTGCTGGATCCGAGCGCCATTTGTTCATGTGTAAGGTTTGATTCTATTAGTATCATTAGTTCCCTTTTGCTTGGTACTTCTGTCGTTTCCCAGTATCAGGAGTCTGGTCGTCCTCAATATGTGAAAGATCAGGTGCTGTAATTGTTTTGGAAACTCATTGAGTTTATAATTTAGCAGCGCCAGCGGTGGAGTTAGCTTCATTCACAAGTGTGTTGCTTGTTCCAGGATTTGCTCCATGGATAGCCACAGATCTTGGATTCTTGGGCACTGCCGCCATATATGTAGTAGATTGCCGTCTCTCTTGCAGTCTCTCCAGCAAGTTATAGGGACATTCGGATAGTATTGATTGAGAGTGGTTGGAGTTCTGTACCATCTGTAGAATAGTTTCCTCGAGTTTTCAATATGATTTGTTCATTTTGAAAGTTTGTACACTGTGTTAAGCATTTTTATCCAGAGTGGCGTGGGTATTTTAATTTGGAGATCCTGCTCCCATTTCTCGAAATGCTTCGGTTTGGCATCCATGTCATCTTCTGTGAGCAGTTTGTAGATTCGTGCTATGCCTTTGGGGCTACATGGGTTGTGAGTGAGTAACGGTTCAAATGGCGTGCGTGTGACGCTGCTTGGCACTCTGGTGGTTCCCAATAGGTGCTTTATCTGGAGGTATTTGCAGAAATCACACGCTGGCAGGTTATATTCCTTGGTTAGCTGTTCATAAGTTTTGATGAGGGTGCCCTCGTATAGTTGGCCTATCGTAGTTACGTTTGCATTTCTCCAGTTCTGCAAGTTGAGGTTTGGGATGTTTGTTTCTAACATCTCCACTCCTGCCTGGTGTGCTGGGTAATTTAAGAGTGGGTCCTTTTTAGAGATCCTAGCCCAGATATTCATTGCTGTTCGAGTGGTATGGTTTGCTGTGCATTGTCCTACTGCTTCATTCATGTTCTTAGTCCAAATGAGACCTTTAAGCTTGAGAGGAGATATGGAATCTTGTTCCAGTTGGAGCCAATGTAGTTCTTTAACTGCAAGGTTCCAGGCTCTCATTTGGTCCAGTACTGTGGCGCGGTAATATGTTTCAAGACAGGGAACTCCGAAGCCTCCATCATGTATTCCACTTTGCATAAATTTCTGTTTAATCCTGGGTTTCCGTTTAGCCCAGATAAAGTCTTGAATGGTTCTTTGCGCTTTGCGAAAATATGTTCGTAGAACTGCTATCGGTAAAGTCCTGTAGAGATAGATTAATTTAGGCAATATCATCATTTTGATAGTTGCGATTCTACCCAACCATGACGTGTATAGAGGGGACGCCGCTGCAGTTGATCCATCCTTAGCGATCAAAATTTTTACAGGATAGAGCCATCTATATTGGATGTTATTGTCTCTTAGTATGGCTGTTGCAGTTGCA
Organism: Xenopus petersii; assembly: GCA_038501925.1. NCBI lineage: Eukaryota > Metazoa > Chordata > Amphibia > Anura > Pipidae > Xenopus > Xenopus petersii. The sequence goes on along the minus strand of CM076681.1, from coordinate 61,435,375 downwards.
AATTCCTTCAGTTTCTGCTGCGTGTAGCTGGAGAGGTCTGCAAAACATTGTAAGCTGCTATACTTATCCGGGATATCCTTCTTGTTTCTGAAGCTGTATTGCAGCTTCTCTTTTACATAGTAGTAATGTATCCTCGTAATGGTGTCTCTCGGGGACCCAGGTGGGGCATTTTTTGCCCGCGGTAACCTGTGTACTCTATTCAGCAGTGTATGGTCCGGCGGAACATCCGGGAGTATTTCTCTGATCAGTGTACATACATAGTCATTGAGCTCTTGAGCAGTGACCTGTTCGGGTATACCCTGTATCCGGACGTTATTGCATCTGTTGCGATCTTCCAGGTCTGCTATTTTAGCTGTCAGTTTTTGGATGTCTTCCTCCATGGTGTTATTAGCATCTACTACTTGGTTATGCGAACTAACCAGTTCTGCCATTTTGTTTTCCAGATGATCAGTTCTCTCTCCCACCTGTCTGATATCTTTGCTCAGAGTAGATATGGCAGTGCGAAGGTCATCCTGGATCTCTGTTCTAAGATCGGTTAGAAATTCCCTCAGTATTTCAGCTGTGAGTGGTGCCCGATCTGCCTTGCTATCACGTTGTCTAGGGGATCGACCCTCCTGTGCAGCACGACGTGTGGGACTGCTTTCTGCTGAGGTGCCACTATCTTGTGAGGGAGATCTCGCTCCTGATAGCGTGGCTGCTTTCGGGTAGAATGCAGTCATCTTCATTGGGGATTCTTTCTTCTTGTGTTTGCCCATGCCTATTGGTAGATGCACTACTGCTTATATGTGGAACCTAATATATGTTGCCAATCAGCTCCAATTTTTCATCTCCTGTGAGTGATCACTCTTATTCTAAACGGCCATTGTAAACAGTGAGGGTTGATCTCTTTAACTGTGTCTGTGACCTGTCTGTATTGCTGCAGGCAGCTCAGCAGCTGAGTGCGCTGCTCCTCCGATGTTTAATGCCGTCTGTTTAGCAAGGGCTTGCTGCAGTGAGTGGTATCAGAGGCCCTTTTAATAAGCAGGTGGAAGTGAAGGGGAACTCTATTCTTCTGTGCTCGAGAGTGCTTTTACTTATGCACTGCAGTCCCTTCTCAGTGAGAGCCACTGCTATTGCCCTTGGTAGTAGTAGCCGTTGAGGTGGTAGCATCTACAATAATTATGGGCCCAGCAGGACAGGATTGAGAGTGGGAGGCTGTGCTGAAGGACTGAGGACGTGTATGGTTTGGTAGTGTCCGTTGGGGCTATGTAGCATGAGATCGTGGCTTAAATACAGGGCCCCCCTGGTTGCACGGTCACTTACCCCGTGTGGCTGCAGTTTACAGCTCCTCACAGGCTCTGTATCAGTTTTCAGCGGGAACCGCACCGATGGTCACTCGCGGCTGGGGAGGCCCCTGTACTCGAGTCCGCGGCTTCACCTGCTTGACTAGGCCGCACTGCGCGTTTGGCTCCAGAAGCAGCTAGAGAGCCCGTTTTTGAACCGGATCAAAGTTAGCCGGTTTAACAGTCCAGTGGGTATGCTTTGGGGGTTAATAGGCTGTGAGGTGCCCAAAATCAAGAGATTTCCTCTGGTGCCCCCAGTAGCTCCAAGGTAATGCGGCCGTTCAGCAGCACGGCTAGCCATGCCCCTCTTTAATACATTGATTTCACTCCCCTCATTGCATTTTAAAAGAATGCCATGTACACTGGCCTCGCAGCTTTATTACTTTTAAACTCACTGCACTGGCTTTTCTGCATTATAACTTGTGAATCAACTATTCCGCCCTTCTCTTTTCTCAACCAGACCACTTTTTTTATCCTTTGCTTCAATAATATTCTCCAATATTACTTTCCTCTCTTTTCCTCATAGCACTCTGCATCCTGTATTGACTGTATGAGTTGAAACATGATATAGCATTATGCGAGCTTGAGAGAAAACAACTATATTAGAAAACTGGAAACTGGTTCCACATGACATGGTCCTGTGTTGAGATTCAAGGCTACTGGACACAGGTTTTCACTTTTATTTCAAAAGTCATGGTGCTTCAAATTGAACCTACCTGAACTACTTGGATTAACTATGGGTCATGACTTTTCCAAGGAAGGCAGAGTGTTCCTCCAAACTCTTTTGTACTATGCCAAAAAAAATGATAATCCCTTTATCCTTCTAAAAAAAAGTTGTTATAAAAAATTAAATTGCAAAAAAAATCCCAAACTCCTCATCTTTTTAAAATAATGAGGAAGGGTCATCTGTTTTTATTTTAGCACAATGTGAGCAGTCAAGACGCCCTCCTCTGAATTATATAATATGTTCACTAAACAGAGAAGAACCTGTGGTACAAAATAATGGCTGCTAGATAGGTCCCTTTAAATTCATAGCAAATCAAAAGTGAATAGTTCCTCTGTACTGGTCTTGCTGCCTGACCAGCAACACAAAAATATTATAATAAAATTTGGTTAAGAAAAAAAAAATAAACATGAAAGAAAATCGACTGCTAAAAATGTATATTTAATCTTAAAAGTTAGTTTTGAAAACTTTTCTGTTTCTCCCTTAATATTGTTTAACGAAAAATATTGCATTCTTTTTCTAAATTGCTCTGATATGTAGAGTTATACATGCTTCATTGAGGTTCAAGTATTTTGAGCGTGGTGGCTTAATAACAAAGAACATCAAAAACGCATGTGTCAGAGGGCAGAGAAGATAAAAGAAAACTCATGCTGAGCACCTTAAACATGAGACAGTATCACCATATGATAAATTACTCTTTGGAAGTTGACTTAATTGGTTGTGCTCATTCAGCCCCCGTTAAATTGTATCCTAACCCTAAATGACATGCAAATTCCTTCAGAATTGAATGTCATTTGACAGGACAACACAAGTTTGCCGTGATAATGATAGACACATTTAGTTACAAAAGGAAAAATGGTTTGTCAGCTTCACTCTTTTCCAGCCTCTCTATGTGGAATGTGGCTCATTTCAATGTAAAGAAACTGTGTTTTTAATATGTTCTTCTAATTTATAAAAATCACGTTACTAGCAATTTGTCACATTTGTTCATGAAAGTATCCTTGTCGTTTGGGTTGAAATGTGCACTGTTGGTTTCCAACAGTTAGTTTAATCATTTAAAAGAAATTTTTTTAAAATAAAATTTATTTTCTGAAGCCTATGTTGCAGTGAAAAAAGTACTGAGACATTTGCAGGATTAAAGTTTGTTACTTTGCACATTAAAGGGGATATTAGACATAGGGACCTATTTACTAAACCTCATTTTTTATGGTTAAGCTTTTAAAGGGGAACAACTTGAATTATTTAGAGGGGGAAAAATTTAATTTTTTAAGATTTATTATGCTCTTAAGCTGCTAAACTAGTGGTAAAACCTGGCAAAATCCCATAAAGGCAGATGGTCCCTTTCAGCTGTTTGTGCTGGTTTTCATTCGATTATCAATAAATTCAGGTGACAACTCGAAAAAGTTGCACAATTCAAAATGATGCACGATTTTGCAATTTTTTGACGAATGGATTTTTTAAAGAAGTTTTTTTTGCTAAATTAAGGGCATTCAGGTTTGGGAGCTTGGTCAAAAAAGTTGAGTTTTACTAAATAACCCCTATAATGTGCTATAAGACAAATTCTGTATTTCAGGAACCAGAATTAGATTTTTACTACATAAAAACACAGAAGAACATGTACAAATACTTTAAGTACTTCAGGTCTTTCAAATAATTCAGGTTATTCAGTTATCTGAGATCTCCTAATTTGAACCAAGGAGTGTTTTTACTGACGTGGTTTAAGGGACCCATTTACTTAGCTGGAGTGAAGGAATAGAGGAAATAAACTTCAAATTTCGAATGGGTTTTTTGGCTACTTCGACCATCGAATGGGCTACTTTGACCTTCGACTTCGACCTTCGCCTTTGAATCGAACTATTCGAACTAGAAATCGTTCAAATATTCAACCATTCGATAGTCGAAGTACTGTCTCTTTAAGAAAAAACTTCGACCTCCTAGTTCGCCACCTAAAAGCTACCGAATTCAATGTTAGCCTATGGGAAAGGTCCCCATAGGCTTTGCTAGCTTTTTTTGGTTGAACAAAAATCGTTCGATCGATGGATTAAAATCCTTCGAATTGAACGATTCTAAGGATTTAAACGATTTTTCCTTAGATCGAACGAATAGCGCTAAATCAACTTCGATATTCGAAGACGAAGGGTTTAACTTCGACAGTCGAATATTGAGGGTTAATTAACCCTTGATATTCGACCTTAAGTAAATTTGCCCCAAGGTGTGAAATAACTTACAAATAGCACTTCAGACCATATTTTTTATTTTTGGATATCATAACTCATTATCTTGTGACTATTTTGTGCATTAATATTGGATACATTTTTGTTATTGTGTGTTATCACCACAATGTGAGTTATTACCAGTGAGAAGTATCACTTTTTTAGTAGCTTACTTCAAATAGGTGATAAAAAAATTAAAAAACCTTCGTCATTTTGCCTGAATCTGCTTTTTTCTGAAATTAAGAAAAACTTCTGCAGCTTTAAGGTGCCAAAGTCTTTCATTGTTTTAAAAGTCCATTCAGGTAAAATGATGCAGACTAGACTAGGAAGTTGCTAAAAGAGCCTCAGTTCAGCTGTTTGTATCAAATATATTAAATAAAAGAAATGTATATTATTCTGGGAGCTGTTCAAAGTTTTAGGGAATTTTAAAATAAAAGGCTTACTTAGCCATGTTATTTTATATTGATTATTAGTAAATAGACCCCTCCTCCTAATGTGGGGAATGGCATTACATGTTTAAACCAATTAAACTTCTTACCCCTTTTGTATGTGCCAATGGATGTTGTCAATATTACATACACAAACACCACTGCTTGCTCTATTGAGGGAGGGCAAAGATTTTGACTGGAGTGGTAGCACAATTTGGTGGTTGGAAGGTGCACTGTGGGAAAAAATAACTTTACTACCCCTTTTGAAAATGTATATGTAAATGTATCTTGCATCTAAGATCTTTTTTACTGTACAAAACTATGAGAATTTCTATATAGATTTTAAATTCAACCAAGATTTGTAGAGCATATTAACATAGTTCCTATGGGCTTTGTCACAAATTAAGAAATATTTCAGCAAAGAAAATTACAATTATAAGCAAAAGGCCTGTAACTTCAGTTCACCATACTGAAAATGTGTTCATTATGAGAATAATCGTCAATATAATGACATTTTAATGGGGAGGAAAAACTGTATTCTTTTGTTGTGTGCAAAAATACAGTTTATTTAAATAAGTGCATATAACTTTTATGTGAATATATTCCTTATGAAACTAATTTCCACTATAATTTAGAACAAATATTGTACTGTACTATGACATTTATTTCAAAACCCTATTTTCTGGCTTAAAATAAATGCTTTTTAAGTCCATTAAAATACATCACTTTGTATTTCCTATATTTTAAATACCTAAAATAACAGTCACCACATAAGGTAAAATAATGTTTTTTTTCTGTATCAAGCATGAAAAGCAGGCTAACCAATGTGAAATAATCAAACTAAACAATTATTTAACCAGTATATGCTGAGTTTAGAAACATTTGTTTGAGCTTAGAGCTGTGTATGAAAACTTCAAAACAGAACAGAAAACTTCAAAAGAGGCTGGCACAAGCCTGGACCCACGAAGTAGTAAAGCCGGATTCAGATTGTAAAATGGTTAAAAAAGCTTACATTTTATTTTCCATAATCAAGAGCCAAAGCCTGATGCATTTCGTGTCTACCATGGACACTTACTCATAGACTGAACATTACACAATACATACAGGGTATTTAAAAGAAAAATGGCTAATGAGAAACAGGTAGGCAGTGCTACCCAATGTGTCACTCAAAGAAAACCTAAGAAAGCCTAAGATTCAATGGATACACCTCCCAGGCTAGATCACTACATGGCGTATCTTAATTACAGAATACAAAGTACTAATTCTAATATGTAAAGTACAAAATAAGTTTGTAGAAGGGAAAAAGAAAAAAAGGAAAAGAGAAATGGCTATTATACGTAGCAGGAAATATCAAAATTTAAACCAAGGGGCTGGCTTGTACCTAAGTGAAAGATCCATTTGATCTCTATTTTTAATAACTCTGAATAAATATTCCCACAACTGCTCTGTCTATGCCAGTAACTATCAAAAAGGAGGATGTCCTATGATTACATTCTTCAAAATGTCTAGCCACTGGTGTTCGTGATTCCTTGTTGTTAATTTTAAGTCTTGTTGTCTAATTCTTTTAAATGTCGACTTGTTTGGCCCACATATTGTTTTTTGCACTTTTTGTAAGTTAGAAGATAGATCCTGTTTTTAGTATTGCAATTAATTTAATGTTTAATATCATTGTTTTTTGTAGTGGTGGTAGAGGTGAAAGTCTTTGTTATAGAAATATAATTACATGTGATGCATTTTGATGAGCCACCTTTGTACCTGCCTTTTGTACCTTACCAGGTTTTTCTAGAAGTATCAGTTCTTATTAGACTGCGGGATAATATATTGCCAAGAGTTTGTGTTTTTCTTGAAACAAAGTTGTGTCCTTTATCTAGAACTTAAAGAATTGGGTCAGTTTCCAGAATAGCCAACTTTCTATTTACAATATTTTTGAATCAATTAAATTGAGGACTATACATTATAATATGTCTTATATTGTCTATATATTTATTCCTATTTTTATATTTATTTCTATTTCCTTGAATGTCTATATGTGCCCCCTGAAGACTATTATTGTCTGTATGTGAACCCTCTACTCTGTATCTATTGAATAAACTATTTCTATCAATATTTGCTGCCTTTTTGAAAGCTATATCCAAATTCTCCTGACTATAACCTCTTTCCAACCCTTTTTTTTATTATTTTAACCCTTTAACAGTCCGACTCTGGCTTTAGTTCTTCGTAGGTCCAGTGTAAAATAGTAACTTTAGCATTAAGCTCTCACATTTAACGTTTTATGTATACGTAACCCCTGGCACTTTTCAGAAATTTTGCTTAAAACCCAAAGACATTTTTTGCTGTTTTGTATTATTTCACTTGTAGGGGATTTCTGTAAGTGGAAATGTTTGAAAAAGAAAGGGGAATAAGAAGAAATAAAGAATATAAGGGCGTCATTAATCCTCTTCCCTTTAAAAAAAATGGAATAGTTGGTTTGTTATATTTTTAAAATTTGTTCGGGTACAGGGGTTCTTTTCAGCAAGCACCATGGTGTGTGCACCATGGAGTTTGCAGTAGAGAACTAAAACTTTTTGTATACAGTAGTTTGGCTTTTCACTCTATAGCATAAGTGCCCCTGTGCAAAGAAAGAAAAAACAGGAAGAGGATCGCTTCATGATGCTTGCTGAGAAGAACCCTGGGCCAGTGCAGTTTTCTGCTGATAGGAGACCTCACCCAGGGCAATAGGTAAGTGAATATAATCAATGGGGGGGCCTAACTTTTAGCACCACCCAAGTGATTTTTTACTTTCCTTCTCCTTTAAAGGAGTTATAAATCAGTTTAAGAAAATAAAGCAATCACTTGACTGTACCCCCACCAACATAGTTGTTTCCTTCCTTAAATGTTCTTTCTCTTTTTCCTCTTTACATTCAAAATGCCATCACACAACATGTGACCAAGTTCTGGTACTTACAGTGCAGTATCAACCACTGTAAATTATAGCACTCAATGTTCTATATTTTTCTATTTGTGTTATTCACCAAGTTAGATTGTAAGCTCTATGGGGCATGGACCTTCAAACTCTTGTCTCTTTAATATTTAGCATTTAGGGCAGATTTATTAAAGTTCAAATAATAACTTGAAATTAAAAATTAAAATGTTCTATTTTTTTTAGGTGTCAAATTTCACACACAAATTGTAATCCCCCAATTCGAATGTAAATCACACCTAAAACATGGAAACAGTTCTAATGCTAATATTTGCCACCTAAAACCTGTCGAGTTCATTTATAAGTGAATGCTGTATGTTAATTGCCTTCCTGGCATTCAGGTTTTTGTGGATGCTTTGAAATAATCTTGAACAATAATCTTGACCACAAGTCTTAGCTGTAGTGCAGATGTTTGGTGGATTTAAATATATGTCTATATTTAAAGGTAACAGTAGTCTCTTTCCTTGGTATGGTATTAGAATCCTACTTTACTATTGTCAGACACTATGTGGCACGCCCATTTACTAACAGTCCAATTGTGATTTTTTTTTCCACAAATCTCAAAAAAATTGTGGGTTTCCTATATTTCTTAAAAGTTCTAAAAAATCAAAATGTATTAAGTGTAAAAACCATGAAAATCTCTAATGCCAAACTTTGCTAAGAAAAAGTTGCCAATGTGCTATAGAAGTCCATAGGAACTGCTCTGATCTTATCGGGCCGCATTTTGGATTTTTTTTTCACTTGAAACTTGAATTTTTAGAGCTTTTTGAGATATTCATATTTTTTAATGCATCATACATCTTTTAATAAATTCAGTGACAATTGTGATTTTAACGTTTGTGAGTTTAGTTGTGATTTTAAAAACCTTTTAAAACCCCTAAAATAAGCCTCTATGTTAACTTATGATTCTGTCAAGGTTGTACTATGTTCTTTGTTTATCTTTAGTGATGGGCGAATTTGCGCCGTTTTGCTTCGCCGGAAAATTCGCGAATTTCGCGCGAAATTCGCGAAACGGCGAAAAATTTGCGAAACTGCGCCGGCGTCTCATTTTCTCAAAAAAATTTTGACGCCTGCGAATTTTCGCTGGCGGCGAATCGCGCAAATTCGCCGCGAATTCGCGCCTGGCGAATAAATTCGCCCATCACTATTTATCTTTGTTTTAGGAGGTACTATACATTATGTAAGTAGTGATGGGTGAATCTGACCCATTTTTTGACATGCGGCATGGGCATTTTTTCTATGTCAAAGCCTGACGAAAAATTTTGCTCATCACTATATGTAAGATTTTTTTAAAAGAAAAGTGTTCTTTCTATTTGGAAATATGACAGGCAGTAGTATTTCATTGTCAAATAGGTCATAGGGATTCAGGTCATTTTTAAAAACTAAGGCTATTCCATCCTACAGTATTCTTTCTTCAGCTGTTTTTTTTATATTATGTGAGCATTAACTGACAAATATAAAAGGCAGTGTTAATCCAACCAAATCATGTGAGTCACATAAATAACTTTCAGTTATAGCAACTGTGATAACACTTCTCTAAATCATATTTTCACCTGTACAAACACTGAACATCTTAGCATTACAAGGGTGTCATTGAGCAAAAATCTCGAGAATTACAAGTCTATGAGCATAGGCTTAACTGATAAGGATACTTTTTTGTAGAATTTATCACCTCATTTTAACAACAATGTTTGGCAACATACTGTATTGTTAAATGTGCAAGATTTTGACTCATAAATTCTAAAACAATCAATACATTTTAACTTTAGTACAAAACTGTAAAAATATGTAAGAATGCAATATACTGTGGGACAACAATTATGCATATCAGTATAATGTAGAGTAAAACTAAATATTTCTGTATCAGGCTATACAGAAGTATAATAGGCACTGCAAAAATGAACATGGCCTGCCAACAAAATCTTGCTATTAATCTCAACAGCAACTGTGGGTATTACACATGCAATAGCTGTGACCTCTTTGACACTGACTATTTATAAATCTATAAACTTTGACAGAAATATTTTATTCTGATGCTGTTTTGACACAGCTACTGCTTTGCCTAGATTCACGAGTTTACATAATTTAATCCACGGCAACTGAAATACTGCTGAAATATTTCCTTTAAAAGGATGAAAAATTTGTTTGGCAAATGGAGAAGTCATTGATATTTTAATACCCTCTGAAAATATGGTCATATAAGGCCACTGGCATAATAATATTTCAATGACATTATCTTATGTCATTGACATTTCCATTCCTACTTTGACAACTGCTTCCCATCCCTCTGACTTTGCTTGAGACTTTATGAAGCTCTAACAATAGGCAACTATAAAATTGATAGAGATTATTAAAAAATGAACCTTTATTAGTTCAACAGCTTGCAATTAAAGAGTGGGCTATGGTCACTTTTTTAGGTAAATATTAGTGATGGGCGAATTTGCGTTGTTTTGCTGAAAAATTTGCGAAATTCATGAAACAGCAAAAAATTTGTGAAATGGCATCCATTTTTTGATGCCGGCATCTGTTTTTTGGCAAAAATGCGCCGGCGTCCATTTTTTTTGAAGCCAGCGAATTTATTGGCCAGCAGCGAATCGCGCAAATTCGCCACAAATTCGCGCATGGCAAATAAATTCACCCATCACTAGTTAATATAATAAACTGTAAGTTTGCCCATAAAATAAATATATGTTTTTTATGCTAAATTACCCCTATACTGTTGCATGTGTGTGCCTGTAAGATTCATTTTTTAAAAGCAGGCATTAAATCTGATGTGAAGTTTCATTGTACTAGTGAAAAATTAGACAATTTTATTTCCATCTAAACCATTCCCTTGTTATACATTTTAGTTTCCGCTTCTTTTTTTTTGTATGAATATGTCAGAACTTTGTTAATTTGCACTGTTGAAATATTAAGGGAACCGATTACTCTTCATCATGCATTAATTTGATATAGTATTTGCAGTACCAGTAATACATTCTTTACATAAGTGCTTTTAATACATTTCCCAGGAGAGGTTTTAGGTGCACACTCTGTTTACAGTAGCATGTAAGTAAAATTTTATGCAGGAATGTGCAATATAACGTTTTTGTGCATTTTGTCTTTCAAAAATAAAATAAAGATTATTTTAATTTAAGATTTTTTTTTTTTTTACTTTTAAATTTTTATTGCTTTTACAAATTTTACAATTTACCATTAGACACTTTACAAATATCAATCAGTAGAAAAAACAAAGAGAGAAAGAAAAAAAAAAAAAAAAAAGGAAAGCCCCACCCCGAAAAAGGACAATATTAAAAAAAAAAAAAACAAAAACAATATTCATCCATCATGAGAATGTGGGTTAACTTATGCTAGTGTTACTATTATAAAGGACGGATCGCCGTCCACTGGGTGTCAGTGTTTCTACTAGTGTTAAAGTAATAAGTAAAAAAAAAGAATAAAAACAAATTTGTTACGTGTCCATGTTGGCCTATAACTAGTACCAATGGTCTGAAGTGATACCCTTCCAGTGATAAAAATTAAAATGAATAAGTAGGTAAATAGAAAAAACCTTAGTGCTTATATAAAGAAATTTTTTTTTTTTATCATATTAAGGGACTGATGTCGATGTGAGAAAAAAAAAAAAAAGGGAAAGCAACTTCCTGTTTTATTTATATGGTGTAAGTGCCCTTAATAGTATAAAAACCAGTGCTATTGTCTTAGTACGAGACCTTGCCAGTGTTATCATGAATAACCCTTATCCGTACAGGATAAGAGGGACAGGTGTGATATTATTTTGTTTTATTAACAGTGCATTATGGTGAATAAGTGTACATCAATTCCCCCGTGAACTTCCCCCTACCTTACCCTTAGCCATACCACAGTCTCGCAATGCGAGATTATTACTATCCGTGCTTCTCATGAGGAAAAAAGGAAAAAAAAAAAAAAAAAGAATAATATATATATATATATACTAAGTAGAAAAAAAAAAAAAAAAGAAAAAAAACCAAAGAAAGAAGAATAAAAAAGGGAGAGAAAAGAGTTAGAGGAGTTAAAAAAGGTAAGGTTATGAAATTAGGTCTCCCACCTTTACACACTAATCTTGACCTCTATATATGTTCCTCCACGTGTAGGTAGTATCTTTTCTTCCACTCCTCCCACAAATATTTTGAGTGTACACACTCCTTCTTTACCCGACGCTCACCAACCGACATTTGCTCGTACACTAAATTTAAGTCAATTAGTGAGATCAATTCCTGTTTTTGCGGGACTTGAGCCCTCTTCCAATACTTTGGTATTAATAATCTGACTGCTGTCAGAATGTGAAATATGAGATGCTGTACTATTTTTGGGAAGGTATCCAGCCCATAGTTCAATATTGCTAGTGGTGGAGTTAATATTACCTGGATTTGGGTGGCCTGTTTCAGAATCGTCTCTGTGGTTTTCCATAGTGTTGAAATTTTTGGGCAATGCCACCAAATATGAGATAGATTACCAATATTTTTACAGTCTCTCCATCATTGGTCAGAGGTCTCTGGGTAGTATTTGTGTAGAAGACTCGGAGTTTTGTACCATCTGTAAAAAGTTTTCCTGGCATTTTCAATGTGATTTGTGCATTTTGAATATTTATATGCCATATTGGCCATTTTTGTCCACTGTTGTATGTCCAGTTCCATGTTTAGCTCCTGTTCCCACTTCCGTAAATGTGGAGGTTTTTCTATTATACAGTAGCTTCTTCCATCAATAGCTTATATATTAAAGTTATTCCTTTCTTGCTCCGTGGATTCTGGGTAACTAGTTTCTCGTATCTAGAGGTTTGAGCCTGTGAAAAATCTCTTATTCTACTCAAAAAATGTTTTATTTGTAAGTATATATAGAAGTCATGCTTTGGAATATTGTATTCACTCCTCAGTTTCTCAAAGGGTTTCAAAAGTGAGTTTTCATAAAGTTGATTTAGAGTTATCACTTGATTTTTTCGCCAATTTAATATTTTAATTTAAGATTATGCAGCACCAACATTGGAGATTATTCTAATGTTCATTTTTCATTTACAAGTAGGAGTTCATCTGCAGTCTTCTGCTTTCTATTTGGCCTTTTCAATAGAAAAAGTACTCTTGTCGAGGACTAGAACTGTTTCCTTTTGTAATATTAGACATTATATTTTTAACATATAATGGATCAATAAATATTGATCATAAAATACATTCACCACTCTTAAGCAGTTATTGTAAAAAAACCTTAATAGTAAGCCCCCAATACACATTGCAAGGAAGATTGATGATTCCAACAACTCTCTTCATTCCAGCCCAGAAACGAAAAAATCTGAAACATTTTCCTACTGGGTGTTAAACACAGTTATTTTTTGGTGAACATTTTTGTATGTTGATTAATTACTCTTCTTTATCGTCTCTTTATCTGCTGTTAAGTGCCTCCTGGCTAGTGATGAGGTAAAGTGCCAAGTCCAGCTAAAAAATTAGTGCAGAAATAGCGGAAAATTGGAGTCAATTGACGTCTCGTGAATCCTTTTTCTTGTGCCAAATGCTTTGAAGTCAGAGTTTTGTTCCTTACACCAAATACTTGCTCCAAATGAATTTAAAAAGTGCATAAAAATAAGATTCCCCCCCATCAAAACAAAACACATGGTGGAATTCTAGAACAAATTGTTAAAAATTCCACCATCTCAAAAAGGCAAATTTTAAAGTAAATCTGTGTCAGTCAACAAAATTAGTTCATTCCTACATTTGGACATTGCATTAATAGGGGTTTTCTGTAGTCACAGAATTTACAGTTGCAGAACTAGGGAAAAGAAGAAGAATTTTCACATTTTGATTTACTACCCTTATTGTGACAGCGATAACATAATTCTACAAAAATGTTACCTTATAATTTCTATAGAATATATGTTTTGCAAACACATGCAGAATGATTGATACATTCCTATGCATTGAGAGTGATATGGTTCTTTTAACACAGTAAAATGTATTCTCTTGGAAGTCTTTAAGCCAGTTTTCAATTCTTTTATCTATACTAGCTGTATCAGTGCACCAGCCTTTCTTTTGTAATCATTTCTGTACCTAACAGTAAGGGAATCAATCCACAGAGAATTCATTGAGTAAACTTTTTTAAGTCACAGTAGAGACTGTACATTAGTCAAACAATTAATTCTATTTTGGGCTATAATAGTCTATCCTATGCTGAGCAGTTCTATCGGTATCTGTTATCTGTAGGAGTAATGACTTGAAAATGAGCAATTAACCTTCAAAATGCTTATCAATACATGCATTGCCTGATGTGTTTGACTAATAGACAATAACCTTGATTGTGCTTATGTCTTAAACTTCAAAGATTGTTGTCCTTTATTTCTATGGTGAACACTGTTACCATTAGTATTTTAAAATAAATATATAATATATATTTTTATATAATTATTTGCAGATTTGTTAATTCTACCATTTTGGCACACATCTTGTATTCTGTTCAACCATTTTTCTCAAAATATGCTGTCTCCAGTATTCATTAAGTATTTGGTAAATATACATTTACCAATAATATACAATATACAATAATAGCGAAACATTGATATTGCAAGAGAATCTGCATCTTTTATTTATACTTGTCTGTGTGTTTTTTTTAATTATTGAATATTGTTTTCCTTTTTAGCATTGAAACTGTTATTAGGTTGCTTCGGTCCCTCTTGTCCTAGGCAGTGGATTTGATTACAGACTAAAAAGAAGGGGACAAAACCTTAATTAAAAAGATATTGTGAATTTGCATTTTATATTTCATGTCAGAGAAGATAAATTAGAAATAAAAATAATCAAATAAACACAGAAAAAAAGGACAGTTGCATAATTGTCTTAGAATATAAATTTATAATAAAGTAAATGTTATAAGCTTCCTATTTAAATAAGGAATATACCCACTGTTTTGGTTACTATTTCTGTGGGCATTTTCATGTATATCTGTTACTAATAGAATAACACAAAATTTAAATTTAAGGTATTGTTTTTAGAACATTTGACAACATTTTGGAGGCATTACTGTAGTTAGTAAGATGAGCGAAATACTTTGCCACAAAAAACTTTTTTGCTGACAAAATGGGTCAGATTCATCCATCCCTAGTTAGTGGACATATTTACAATGTGTATTCTTCTGTAAGGGCAAGGTTGTTTTTTCAGTGCCTCTTTGTGATGCTCCACTTACTTGATTTAAGACTAGCTCAGACACACTTTGTATCACTGTACCCCCTAGACTGTGATGAGGAAAAGGGGATGTACTTAGAAAATAAGCATCTCCATTATTTTAAAAAAAAAAAAAAACTTTTTTCCACTAGGCTGTTAAACATATTTTGGCACAAACTACTTTCAATGATTAAGTTTGAACATTGCATTTAGTAAACTTGATGATCTTATGAATACAGAAATGGGTTGGTAACTGGCTGGCAAGTGTATAGACTATAAAAAGTGGTACCCAGAGATGTAATAACTTATTTACAGGTGCAATTAAATTTGAGGATCATTTGCTCTCTACTTTTCAAGTAACTCTCAAAGTTGATTTGAGAGCATAGGCTGCATCTTGGCAAAAAAACGCTTGCCTAGGCCTTGCACATTATTTTAATAGGTAGGAAAAATGCTAATTAATTACCTCTGAAAGAATGTTAGAATAAACACATAAGATAAATTATCGAATCCATGTAATAAAAGCATTAAAATATATTGAAAATGTATTAAATAAACCACAAAACTGAAGATTCATATTTAGCCTAATCTCACACTGTATATACAAGTAGTGTTAAAACATATGTGTAATTGATGAATAAATACTGGAAAGAAAGTCCAAATTTTCATATTTATATACATACAAATTCTCTGGTTGTGACATATTTAATTCTTGTTCTGGTCAAGTTTCCTGTCATGAAGATATAATACCACAATATCCTGAGACCCAATGTAGTCCTGTGCACTATGGCTCTTTAAATCAGTGTTATTAAAGAATTTAAATGGGAAATAAAATATTCCAAAATAAAAAAAGAAACGTTTGTTTACAATGCTAAACATGCACAGTGCAATTGCACTGATGCCCTGAATTAGAATAGGCTCAAATATGAATGTACTGGAATGCAATTATCTATTAGTACTACTTTTATCATTGTGATTATCAAATTGAAGTTGAAGCTTTTCTATATTTATATGCTGCAGATCATGTTTACATCAGAAATACAGCCTATTAGTGCTTTGTAAATACCTCTAACCTTAAAAAGTACACAAATGGCATGAATGTCAATTGAAGCTAAATGAACTGTCTCTTCAGACATATCTGACAAAGGCCATTCAACTCATTATACAGGTTATTCAATAAATGCCCTTTGTTTTATTATGCATGCATCTATTATTCTATTTAGCTATTTCATTTTATTTATGTATTCCAATGTGTCTGTGGAGCTATGTCATGAAAAAAGACACAATAGATCCCTGTCAAGTAAAATGACCCAACAATGACCATTGCGTCTGTTTTGAGAGACTTTCTTTTTTATTCTGCAAGCACTCTATGCGGTACCTACAGTATGCATATTTGCCTTTCTGAGCTTATAAAGCAATTAAAGATATTTTTCTAAATGGGAGGACAAGGATAGATACAATTACAGAGAAAGCAAGAAAAGCCTGTTTTGAAGTATTGTATTAAGAATCCTATTATTCAGAATAAACTTGAATTTCTTTGATGTGTTATACACCTATGTAGTTTTGTCATGATTTGTGTCATTGTGTCATAAAAAAATTATTGGGTTCAAGCTGTTGAAACAGTATCAGCATCTGTTTCAAATTCATTTCATACTGACAGCAAGCTGCTACTGGCAAGACTCCTCTCTTTTTATCATTAACAGGGTGCCATTCTTATAAAGCATAACTTTTTATCCATCTCTTGTTTACTTTATTTTAATTAGATCATTTTTACATTGTTTGAGGGGAAACATACAGTAGATACTGCATTTCCTTGTTGAAAGATTGCTATCAGCACCATTTTTATAGTAAGTATTTAAGTATAGTTGTTTTCATCATCCCTGCGAACTGACTGAACTGAAAAAACTTATGCTTTATAAGTGTTTTATTAAATTATTTTCTATTTTTAATAAACTAAAACAATGTAATGTTTTTATGCAACTTTAACTTTAAATCAGCTTTACATACATAAATCTACTGCACAACACTAAGGGGGTTAATAATCAAAGTCTGAATTTATCTCAACATGTTCTGCCAAAAACTCAGTTAACATTCACACTGAGTTTTTTTGCTTATTTATTATTAGATTTTGCCAAAAATGTGGTTTGCGGGAAAAAATCTGAATTTCATTAAGGGGCAGATTCACTTAGGGTCGAATTTCGAAGTTAAAAATACTTCGAAATTCGACCCTCGAATTGAAATCCTTCGACTTCGAATATCGAAGTCGAAGGATTTAGCGCAAATCCTGCGATCGAACGATCAAAGGATTTTTCGTTCGATCGAACGATTCAATCCTTCGAATCGAACGATTCGAAGGATTTTAATCCAACGATCGAAGGAAAATCCTTCGATCAAAAAAAGGTTAGCAAGCCTATGGGGACCTTCCCCATAGGCTAACATTGACTTCGGTAGCTTTTAGCTGCCGAAGTAGGGGGTCGAAGTTTTTTTTTAAAGGGCAAGTACTTCGACTATCGAATGGTCGAATAGTCGAACGATTTTTACTTCGAATCGTTCGAATCGAAGTCGAACGTCGTAGTCGAAGGTCGAAGTAGCCCATTCGATGGTCGAAGTACCCAAAAAATACTTCGAATTTCGAAGTATTTTCATTCGAACCCTTCACTTTAGCTAAGTGAATCGGCCCCTAAATTTTTCTAGATTTTTGCATTCAAAGTTTAGTAAATAACCCCCTGAGCGGCATATTTTCAAGGGTCAAATTTAAAATTTAAATCAAAATTTAAATCATTTGATTCAAATCAAATTCGATTTGAGTTTGCAGGTCAATCCTATTCACCCGAATTTTAAAAATGTAAATTATTTAATACATTTTGATTGGTAATTTTTTTCGAATTTCAAGTTTATGGGAGTTTTTATAAACTCACAAAAACTCTAAATTCAACCCTTGATAAATCTTCCCCTAAGGGGGATTTTATTAAATAAAAACTCACCTATGTTCTATTTGTTCCTATGGGATTTCTGTAAACATATTCATCAAAAGGTGAGTTCTAATTTTCACCCATTGATAAATATCCTTCTAAAAATCCCATAGGAATGAATAGATTGTGGGTGAGTTATTATTTTTTAAAATCTGAACTCACATTTTGAAATCTGCAGATAAAGGTTAAAGGTAAGGTTTGCTTACGTTCTTAAATCAGTACAAAAAGACCTGATAACATGATATAATCCTTACGCATGAATAGTAGGCATAAGAGAGGAGGAGAAATTCATTACGAAGAGGAACATACAAAGTTTAGGGAAAAATATATATTTTATTGAATTGTATGGTAATTTTCACATGCAAAAATTTGAGGGAAATTGTGATTTTTTTTTAAAATAAATTGTAAGTAAGGACAATGATCTACCTAGTACAGGTAGATAAAAGGTAGGAAGCCAATAGGTACTCAATGTAAATAATGCAATTAAGATAAAACTGGTATTAGGAATCCAGAGTCGACAATAAAATAAGAGGTTAGGCAGCACAGGGTTCAAAGTCCAAGTTAAGGTCAACAAACAGTTAATGAAAGGTCAATAAGGCATAAGTAATACTGAGGAACTAAAGGTGGACATATGTGGACAGAACAGGTATGTGTATGCACTATGCCCAGTCGGTCCATGGGTCAATTAGTCTGAGAGTTTATTAGTGGTCACACACACCTTGGCTGCATTTCTGTTTTTGTATTCATTGAAGCAAAAGGCTCCAACCATCAGCACAGCAGGAAGTGAAGAGGAGCTGCAGCTTTTCTTCACTTCCTTAGCTACCGATGGATCATTCTGTGCATGGCATGGTGCATCAGACTTGCATGATCCGCGAACAGACCATTATCAATAGATATTGATCAAGATCAGCAGGTACCCATACATGCACAGACCTAATCTGCAGAGACACCTATACGTTAGGCAGCACCGCCAACTGCATGCCAGCCAGGGGAAAACACCACCAACTGCATGCCAGCTGGGGGGGGGCATAAGTCCATTCAACATGATTAGCAGATTAACCCAATGAATGCATAAACAACAGGGTTGGATAATTAGTCAGGCAGTCAGAAAAATCAGCAGAGTAGACAGATGACCAGATAATGGCAGGGATTAAGACTTATTTAAAGCAAGGAAAAGGGAGAGCTCTAGTAATGAGCAGTATCTGATTCATAATGCATTGCAGGTGAGCACAAACAATCATATCACAATTTGCACAAAGGGCTCAGTGCAGGCACCTGCTCTAATAGTGCAGAGGTAATGGGAAACCCAGAACATAAAGCCTCTTGCTACAGTCCAGAATGCTGCAAATGACATGGGAAACATATTTATACTTTTAGAATGAATTTTACTCAAATTCCCTCAGGAAAAAAATAGCTTCTTTTTTTTATATTCACATTTTTATTAATTTGTAAGTGTCATTAACAATCAAATGTATTTTGAACAATTAACAGTTATAATGTAGCAAGTATGCAAGGGTGGTTCAGTTCCAAACACAATCATTCATGTACATTTTTGTATAATTTACATTGCTAATAGACAACCTGTAATCCCTCTACTGTTCGCTGTTGGAACTATCCATAATGTTTACTGTGTGCTATGTAAATTATGGGGATAAACCAGGAAGGTGGGTTGGGGGGGTGTCTAAGAAGTAATTACCAAGGGATCTGTCCCACAAATCACCTTGTTTCTGATTGGGCAGTTTCAAATTCTCCCCAAGGAAGCCACAACAGTTCGTTTTCATATCCCATACCTTGTAAATATGCTCTAATAGTTTCCATTGTTCTGACCAATTTAACTTTGGTAATGAGAGCTTGTTGGTTTGGAAGGGAATTTTTTTTCCACTGAGCTGCTCAATGTGTTTTTGCTGCTTTCAGTATGTGTGTTGCCAATTTGTTAGTCTCAAGAGCTTTTAATGCTTTAATTTGATCATTCCTCCCATTTTGTCATATAGGTTGCTTTAAAGTGGTATTATCCACCGCTAGATTGCTATACAATAGAGATATCAAGTGAGTATTCTGTTCTGAAGTGTTACATAAAGTCTCCGAATATGTAGGGGATGGCAGGGGAGTGTTACTTTGTAAAAATGTCTGGGAGATGAAATGGTGGATCTGCAGGTACCTGAAAATCTGATCAGAAGGTTTTCCTTGAGATCTTGAAAAGTTCTGACTTCCTGTTCTGAAACTAATGTGGTGCATAACAAAGCTTTATTTGTGATCCAAGGGAGAAAAGCTCTCATGTCTTCCCCTGAGGGAATCTTTTATTTCCCAAAAAGAAGCAATGCATTGAGTTTTGTGGTGATAAATTTCTCCCTATATTTGTCCCATAACTGTATAGAATGGTTTGTCGTAGGGGGTAAGTCCACAATTGTTCTCCTGTCCTTTTCAGGTATCCAAATTATCTGGTCTAGTGTTAAAGGGGTTAGGCCAGAATTTTCTATGTCTAACCACGGCCTTGTGGAATATCTATGCATCATAATGATGTCAGAGAGTCTGGCTGCCATGTAGTATCGGAAGATATGAGGCACTCCCAGGCCCCCTACAGTTTTTGGTTTGGTCATTATGTCTAGTTTAATTCTGGGGCATTTTATATCCCATATGAACTGTGTAATGGATTTTTGTAGGAAGTTAGCTACTCTTTCTGGAGATGCACTGGGAGTACTTGGAACAAGTATAGTATTTTAGGTAGCAGTGTCATCTTTACTGCTGAGATGCGACCAAACCATGATAGACCATATTTACCCAATTCTGTATATTTGTTTTTAGTGTTGAGAGCAGGGGTATATCATTTTGTTCATACAGGGAGTTATAATTGGCAACGAGCTGTATTCCCAGATATTTAACAGCATGTTCTTGCCAGTGATAATCAAAGTTAGCTTGCAACATTTTTTTCACTGTAGGATGCAATTTGATTGGCAGGGCCTGTGATTTGGAGCTATTTATCTTGAACCCAGATATAGTACTGAATTGGTGTAACAGTTGGTTCAGATATGGTAAAGAGGTTTGAGGCGAGCTGAGAGTGAGCAAAATATCGTCTGCAGACAAACTCATCTTATGTTTTACCCCTCCTAACATTATGCCACCTATCTGTGGCAGATTTCGGATGGCGTTAGCTAGAGGCTCTAACAAAAGGGCAAACAAAAGGGGAGAGCGTGTTCCCCCTTGAATTCTTATCTCCTTCAAGAGCACTCCCATCATCACCACTTTAGCTGATATTATACAGTATAACTGCTTAATCCCACAGATGTAGGATGCCGGAAGGTGAACTGCTTCAAGAACTGTCATCGTATTTCCAGTTCAATCTATCGAATTCTTTTTGAGCATCTAAAAAAAGGAGTATTGATGAGGTTGGCAATTTCCCTGCCAAATGAGTTAAGGTAATGGCTCTCTAACATTGTCCCCTGCTTGTCGTCCTGGGATGAATCCCACTTGATCGGGATGTACTAGGAGGGGATATATAGAGCTAACCTATTTGCTAGGATTTTGGCAAATAGCTTTATGTCCACATTAATTAGCGAAATTGGTCGATAGCTTTTGCAATTCAGGGGATCCTTCCCTTCTTTGTGGAGCATGGAGATAGTTGCTGTTTGCATGTAAGGCGTGGGGGGATGTCTTTCCATAAAGGATTGATATAGTGCAGTTATTTGGGGGCAGAGATTTTCTGTAAATTGTTTAAAATATATGGCTGTGTAGCCATCTGGGCCTGGAGCTTTACCGGACTTAGCTTTTTTTTTATAGTGTCCAGTGTCTCTTTTTGTGTGATAACCTTTCTATTTGCGTCTCTGAAAGAGAGGGCATGGTCCATTTTGTCAAGAAGTGTGACTTGTGTGATTGGCTTGCTAGGGGTGCTTTATCATCTGCGTAGAGGTCCATGTAGAATTTACGGACCATCTCAGTAATCTTCAGTGTGTCTCTTGTGATATCTCCCTCTGAGTTCCTTATAGCGTGTATGGCGTGTGCTATATTGTATGCCTTAAATTTTCAAGCTAACATAGTATGTGGTTTATTGGCATGTTTAAAATATCTCTGTTTATTTCTTGTTAGTGCAAACACTGCTTTATCTGCCATACAGGATGTTGTGTCAGCTCTGCTCTTAACTGGTTGATTCGGAGCAAGTTTGTGGATGTGGATGCTTGACTACCAATTTGAAATTAGACATTAACTTAATTCTTGGAAAGTAAGCATGTGATGTCTTCAAAAGACATGTGGAAGTGTATTTAAAAGAATACTCAAATAGGTGAATTATAAGTAATGCATTGCATTCAAAAGAGTTTTCTGTTTTGTCGATAACCCATTAACCTCTGTAATCACTGTGTTGTATTATTACAGAACTCATACCTATGCAGATGACTACATTTTGCGTGTACAAAGTCTATAAGCTTATAAGAAATGTGAGAAAAGGTCTTGTGAAAAAGGAATATATTCACATAATGAATCCTATACACATAGGGGCCGATGCATCAAGGACCGAATATCGAGGGTTAATTGACCCTCGATATTCGACTGGGGAATGAAAATCCTTCGACTTCGAATATTGAAGTCGAAGGATTTTGTGCAAAAACTTCGATCGAACGATTAAATCCTTTGAATCGAACGATTTGAAGGATTTTAATTCAACGATTGAAAGATTATCCTTCGACCAAAAAAAATTAGGCAAGCCTAGGGGGACCTTCCCCATAGGCTAACATTGGGTTCGGTAGCTTTTAGGTGGCGAACTAGGGGGTCGAAGTTTTTCTTAAAGAGACAGTACTTCGACTATCGAATGGTCGAGTAGTCGAACGATTTTTAGTTCGAATCCTTCATTTCGAAGTCGAAGTCATAGTCGAAGGTCAAAGTAGCCCATTCGATGGTCGAAGTAGCCCAAAAAACACTTCGAAATTCAACGTTTTTTTACTTCGAATCCTTCACTCGAGCTTGGTGAATTGGCCCCATAGCATAGAACAGAAATGAGAGGCCTAAATCTTCACTTGAGCAATTATGGGAAGAAACTTGTAAATTACTCCCTGTTGCCAATTAAAAAAATAGCCTGTGCACAATAAAAGAGGTTAGTGTGTTTCGGCTGGATTCCACAAGCGTTTTTCGTCAGATTACTCACGTGTGAAGATATAATTGGACTGAATGAAAAGTCAGAGTTAACAACTTATGGATGTAATGTAGTTGTTACCTCCCACTTTTTATTCAGTTCACTTATATCTTAATGCATGCGACTCCATCCGACTGGTCATGTGCATTTTTTGGTGGGCGTTGATCCAACAAAAATCATAGAGCTCTACCTATAGGCAAAATCGTAATATATAAAAGTTTGGCAAACAGATGCCTAATGTAATAGCCAGAATACCTAATACCTCCTTTTCAGCCCTCTAACCTGTTTCTCTACCTGGAACTTGAAGAGGGGGACACCTGGGACAAAAATAGTTAGTTTGCTTTCTACCTGATTTCCAGAGGAAACTAGCCATTTAACATCATGTCTTTTTTTCCCAAGTAACTGCCACTCAGGTGCACGTTATTAAAAAGGAGCACATCTGTTGTAAGTGGAACACTAGGAGATCACAGGCTAGTTCAGCTGCACCTACTCAGGGCCCGCAAACTTTATGCATCAGTCTCCCCCAACCCATGGATCCCATGGACTTCAGTAAGCCTGCATATCACTATAAGCCATGTATAGGTATGAGATCCATTACCCGGAAACCCCTTATTCAGAAAGCTCTGAATTATGGAAGGGCTGTCTTCCATAGACTCCATTCTATCCAAATAATTTAATTTTTTTTTAAATAATTTCCTTTTTCTCATTTATAATAAAACATTACCTTGTACTTGATCCCAACTAAGATATAATTAATCCCTATTGGAAGCAGAACCAGCCAGTTCCAAATTGCAGAAACAGCTGTTATCCGGAATGCCCTAGGTCCCAAGCATTCTGGATAACAGGTCTCATACCTGTATTTATAAAGTGCAGTCCTTTTCAACAAGCCACACTTATCACAACTGTTTTTGAGATGCGCTGACAAGCGAACAAGTCTCTTGTGCCCTAGCTGCTAGTTATGTATAACATAGTAAGTTAAGTTGAAAAAAGACGCACATCCATCAAGTTCAACCTTTTAAGTCTATATACAACCTGCCTACTAGTCATTATTAGCTACATTCTCCCATAAAATCTATTATACAGTACTACAAGTCTGCTTCTGAATTCTTTACCATAACCTTTGCATAGGAGTCAATTGTGATTCAACTATAACTTGATAGACAAGAGGGCAGATGTATTAAGGGTCGAATTGAAAATTCGAAATCAAATCATTTTCTATGGTCAAAACTGTAAAATTTGACTAGGGAATTATCCAAAGTCAATTTGAATTTTTAAAAAATTCTAATTTCGAGATTTATCATACTCTGGGCTCTTCAAGAATTTGACTATTCATCACCTAAAACCTACCGAATTCATGTATAAGTCAATGGGAAAGGCCCAGTGACCAATTTGGCCTTCCTGACATCCAAGTTTTTATCGCAAATAAAACTTGAATCGAGTTTGGTCAAATTCGATTTGAGTTTTCAAGGTGATAAAATTTCAAGATATTACATTTTTTTTCTTAAATAACCCCCAGTCAATTTCCAGTATATTCTAATTTAAGGGAGGTTAAAAAAACTCACATGAATTCTAAGTTCAACCTTTGATAAATGTGCCTCCAAGAGTGGTGTGGGCTCCATAGACTACTAAGAAGATACAAATACGCTTCTGCACCTTGTATTTTAGCATCAAAAAAGGCAAATACAAGCTGGTAAATCTTCCTTCTTTGAATTTTGAATGGGTTTCTGACATTAATTTATTATTGAATGAATTGAGGGGTCAAACCATGATTGTTTTATGTATTTTTAAGTACTTATGAATTGAATTACGTTTTTGTTGCATCAGTCTCCTTTTGGAAAATGTTTAGGTTGTTTTTGGCCACCAACCAGTGGAATTAAATTGGTTTGTAATACTGAATCAGTATTACAATAAATTATGATTTTAATATTGATTATAGAGAGTAGAACTTTGGTTAGAAAGGGGAATGGAACTAACCTTTTACATTTCTGCCATGTGCCTATCCCTTAGGCTGTTAAAGCTATTGTTGTCTCTGAGGGTTCAACATGACCTTATCTTTATTAAACTTGCAATTCAAATACTGTTTATAATACATATTGTACATAATTTACAACATGGGAATATATATGACATCTTGCAAATTATATACTTATACAGAGGGTCAATTTATTAAACCTCAAATTTGTATGGTCGAGTTTTTTTAAAGGGGAAAAAAAATCTAATTTTTAGAAATTCATTATGCTCTGAATCTGCAAAAAATTAGAATCTGAAAATACTCATGGTAAAACATATCTAAATCATAGAAGTTAATGGCAGATGGCCCCTTTTAACAATCTGAACATGTTTTTTTACCTTCAGGTTTCTCAATTAGCGTTTTCAGGGCAACTATTCATCAAACTGCACAATTTAAATTGATGCTCGATTTTGCGGCGACATTTTGTAGCACAGATTTTTTTGTTGAGGAGATTTATTGGTAAAGTAAGAGGATTTGGGTTTGGGAGTTTGGTTTAATTTTTATTTATAATACAGTGAGAAAAAGTTGAGTTTTACAATATAGGGCTTTCCTCATATCAGAAAATAATATTTATAACTTAAGGTGGCCATAAACAGACTGATAAAACCGCAAACACCTGGGTTGGCAGCTTATCAACCCGTGTATGGGGTTCTTAGATGGGGCTACATCAAGCAGATCCTTGCCCGACAGCCTTTATCCAATCATGATCTCATATGTTACGAGGGCCAAACAAGTGGATCAATCAATTATCACCCAAATCAAGGTGAGTATATTGGGAAAGATCTGCTTGTTTGGTGACTTTGCCAAATGAGCAGATCTTTCTGTGTATGACCAGCTTTAGGCTAATGACACACAGCTGACAACAGACCATGTACATCTCCCAGAAGACAATAATTGGGTTTATGTAATCAAAGGGATAATGTACTTAAAAAATTCTCCTAACCTAAAATGTAGTAGTTACAACCATTTGAGCATTCTACAGCTGAAGTGGAAGAAAAGCTCAAGATGCTAGCAGTCAGGACATTTAGGGGATTTTTTTCTGTCCGATTTAGTCTGATTTTTTTCTGATTAGACTTTTAAAGGGAAAAAACAAAATGTTTTCATGGAAAAAAAACTAAAATTTTTCAATTTATGAAAACCTGATGCTGTTAAAAGTCTGAATAAAAAAGTACTCCAACTTAGACCTGCTCATGTAGAAGTCAGTGACAGATATCCCATTGATTTCCTGATATGATTTGGGCTTCTGGAAAAAGTTGTGGTATTCGGGTGTCAAATCCAAAAAAGTTGCTGTATTCAGGCATCAAATGTTGCGGTATTTGGGCATGAAAATGTTGCGGTATACAGAGTTTTTCACAATTTGATTTATTATTTATTTAAGTTTTTTTTCCTGCACAACAAATTTTCGGGCAAATGTATTGATAAATAGGTGAAGGCCTATTTATGATTGCCCAAGCCTTTGAGCTTGAGTAATCATACTTGAAACCCCATGTGCGTTTGCTAACTCTGGCTGTGTATTTTGGCTGGAAAACACTGGCAATTGTTGTAAATGCTGCAAACACATTTTATATTCTAATTCATCCCTGTACCAGTTTCATTATTTTGGCAGTAGCACATAGTTTGTTAATAATCACTAAATAAGAAGAAAGGAGTGCATCAGTGCTTTGATAATGTTTTAGCTGGATGCTAGATACAGAATTTGTTTTTAAATCTTGATTGAAGCACTAATGCAGCAGAAAAGCTAGTAAAAGCTTTGCTGAATTCATTATTTAAGATTCTGAATATTAATCAAGCTTACAGAAAATCTAGCCAGTAAATATGAAAAAATGAAAGATTTTGAGCAATATTCATAACTGGTGCAAAGTGCTTGATGTTAAATGTCTGGGATTCTGGGAAGGTGATCCTGTCTGTTTTATTCCAAACATAGCTCTGGGAATGTAAAATCTTACACTAATCATGCATTATATTCCTTGGTAAATAATGAATTTTATTGTTAAGAGCAGTAATTATTATCACAAATAAGAAATTCATTTTGTAGCAAGGACAATTGTTTGAATAAGAAGTAACTAAGCACTGAGCAAACATACAGATAAGGATCAGTCCAAGGAATATAGATCTATCGATGCTTGATGTACAGTATATTTGTTACTATTCTTGGATAGAGACTGTGTGTCAATCAAATGATTTTATGCAGGGATTCTGTAAGGGAGAATGTACAAGATCACGTGCACTCTCAGGCCCTTCTCAAAATAATTCTGCTCGGTACTCAACTCTTAAGGGAGACGGCCCTCCCAATCTATATGTAACAGAATAGTACAGGTTGGCACACACACAGATTCAAACCAGGGTCCTACCCCTGGTACGTTTAATGCGTCACAACATTTTGGGGGCGTTCCCCCTTCGTCAAGATAAACCTAACAGGGGTAGGTCCCTGGTTTGAATCGCTATGTGTTCCAGCCTGTACTATTATGCTGTAAGGGAGAACAGGTTTGATCTTTTAAGTAGAGACAATTATGGTAAATTAAAATATTTAAAATGCAGATCCATTCAAAATGCTGAGCTATAAAAGAATGATTACTATTGTAGCCATCACATTTACTTGTTTATGTTAACTAGATTGCAGCATTCATTTGTTTTAGTGTATGCTGCACAAAATAATTTTTTCTTGCTTTTAATGAATCCAATGTGTGCTGCTTTGTGAAAAGCTTTCAGAGGACCCTTAAGGAAATACAGTAGTGTAATATGAAATATTAAAGGCACCATATACACATTTTTAATGAAACATAAATTGTTTTTAAAAAAAAATCAGACAGTTTAGAAAAATGCTACAAATACTGATTTTGTTGAAAGACAGGTGCTGAAAAACACAACTGCAGTTTCCCATCACAGTCAGTAATAACTTTGGTTTTATTTTCAAACTTGTAGTAAACTAATGAAAATGAATATGCTGATTAGATACTATGGGCAATTGCACTTGTGCGGTTTATCACCTATATTTGTAAATTAACCATAGTATGCCTATTTTATGAATTTATATAAATGTAGCTTAGCAATACCATACTGCTTGCTCTGTTTCAGTGATTGTCTGATTATTTAAATTATCAACCATAAAGAGCAGTGAAATAGTGCTATATGTGCTTAACGGTAGGATAAGAGTAAAACACTTCTCAGATATTGCCGTGAACATTACTTTAATTAGCAATTAGTGCTGGGTGAATAAATTCGCCTGGCACCATTCGCGAATATCCTGTGAAAATTTGTCGGTGAAAATTCGCCAGCGTCAATTTCCGATTTTCAGTATTTTTTCGTTAAAATGTCTGGTTTTCACTATTTTTTAGTGAAAACCTTCAAATTTCAGATTTTTTTTAGTGAAAACGTCAGAATTTCCTGATTTTTTGTGAAAACCTTTGGATTTCATGATTATTTTCGCGAAAAGTCCAATTTCACGATTTTTTCTTTCTGCATATTGTTGGTAACCAAGCTCTTTCTGATTGGGTGAGTTGGCTGCTTGAATTCTGGCAAGTATTGAGTGGCACACGCCATGAAAAAGTTTTGTATTCTGCACCCAATAAAGTCTTTGTGAAATCTCCCAAATCAAGATAAAATTATAGATCAGCGCCACAGGCTATGGGCAAAAACAAAAAACAAGAAACTAGCACAATGTTGTTAATATTCAGTGCAGTCAACAGTGTGTTACAACACAAACCATACGCTATATTGCTATCTCTAGAATAAAATTATAAAATTATAATCAAATTATAATTAAATAAAAGTGCTTGTAGTGCTTTTTTCAAAAGATAAAACAAATTAAAGCAAAGTGCAATGGTGTTTTCTTCAAATGATTAAACTCAGCATGTGGCTTCTCCACTCTCTGGTGGGATTAGCAATTTACAAGATTCTTGATTTCAAAATAGCATATCACTATCAATTCCAGGGTAATTCACACTTCAGAGTGCGTATCAGACAATGACTTTCTCCAGTGTTGTGGAGCAGATCATGGAGGTGAACCTTTGCAATACAAAGAGAAGGATTCTGCTAGCGTCTCCCTCTCACATATGTTCCACCTGTGCACCCACTTTTTTTTTTGCTTGATTTACAACAAGCTTCCTTATGCATAAATGAAAACAATAACAGCAATATTTAACATGACAATTTTTTTCTGTAAATTTTGTCAAATTTTCCTGACTATGAAAGTTTTAAATAATCCAAAAACAGATCAAACTGCCAGGAATCTTTATGGGTTACCCTATTTGATTTTTGATAACTCAGCCCCCTTACACTCTCCTGGTATTGTGTTTGTGATTATTCATTTCACATAATACAGCACCACATGTTTTGATTGCACCATGCTCAAGAATGGCAAACTTTCTCAAAAATAGTGTATAGCGAATATTACAGCTTGTATCCCCTCCCTATAAATTTTGGAGTCAGGTGGGACCAAATGTAATTGATGCTGTGTTATTATGTGGAATAAAGAAAAGCACAGCACCAAGAGACGGCTGATATGTCCTATTCATAGTGATAACCTTTGATCGTACACCCCACTGGCTAGAGTGCAGGCACCCCAAGATGCCCCAGAGCAGTTTGCCATTCAGCAGGCTTAACAAGATAATAAAATGCTATAGATCTGTTCCAAAAGTTTAAAGTTTAGTACAGGAAGTGACAGCATCATGGTATCAAAAGCAATGGATATAAACAATACAATATACCATGTTCCAACATCACAGCCCCTATTATTGTATTAAAATATTAAGAGCAAACAAATCAGAACAATCATAATTAAATACATAGTTCATAGAAAAATATAGAAGTTACAATCTCGGTTCAATCCTTATGGTTCTAATGATTTCAACATATGTATCACCTATACATACCTCTGTTAATCTTAAATTCACAATCTCTTCCATTTGTGAGGGGATGGAATTTCTTCCAAAACTGTAAATTCAAACTGTATTATGATCCAACTCGAAAATTTTGATGTATTCAAGTTTTTTAAGCCTACATACTTTTAAAATTCAAGGTATTCCAGCTATGTCACAATTGTATTCAATAATTTTTTTTTTACATTCTGATTTTTTCATAAATAAGCAAACATTATATTTTTATATTGTGAGTTTATTCGAAGTAGAAAAAACATCACAAAGTCTATTTTTTTTTTATAAATAAGCCAAACATGTGAATATGACTTAGCAGCAGCAGCAGCAGCAAATGATTGATGGAACATTGTAGAGTGTATAAATAAATAAATATGTAAATGAGCTAAAAGAAAATGTATATGTGATTTTAATTTTACTTAAAAATTATGTAAGGACATTTATGGGGGTTAATTATGGCAGTAGCTGAGATGGGATTGTATGCACAGAAAAATAGGAATATTGTTTATTTCCTGGCAGAAACAACAATATATTAGATAACATGATAAACTATTTGTGTGTGTATAAATACAGTAACACACTGCACATCGATAAACAAAATTTGATAGCATAGAGACCTTATCAATATTGTTTCCATTCTGTAGTCAACACAGAAAAATCATTGTTTGGAATAGTAAAGAACTGACAACACTGCCAATGTCATTTATTGGCTGGCATGTGTATGGTTTAAAAACAAGCTTCATGTAAAAGTCAATGTTCAAGGGGTGTATATCAAAGGTATTAGAGGCTTCAAAACATTCTATTAGCTTGACATGAAGCAAAAGACTGATGTTATATTCTGGCGCTGTAGAACCATTAATGTCTCTTGGATGTTACGTAAAAGGGCAAGATCTATAATGACTTTGTAACAGTAAGAGGTTGGTTTTACTTTAGTAAAACAATCCTTTAAACCAAGTAACTGTTATAATTAGACAATGCAGATAAATATTTTTTTTACATTTTGCTTTGTTTAATAAATTAGCACTATAAATTTTAACCTGTAATTTGTTCAGTCTGGAACAAGTTTTTGCAGTGCTATGGGGGTTGGTGAAGCATCACAAAGCTAATAAAAGTATATGTAAATTATAATGAAAGTCGTTCCTATAAATACACAAAAATGGTGCCATGTACATTTTTTTACAAAGTGCAGCCAAAATTAATATAATAGTTGGTAAGAATTCTAAAACAAAGTATGGTTTAAGTCAAATTTGTTGAGCTATTTTAAAGTGCTCAAAAAGTAGTTATTGTAGAAACAAAAGTCACCCCCATTTTAAGTTGCATTAGCCTGTATTTTTCTGCTACTTTACTTTTCTAATTATACACCACCAGTTATTAATGAATTAATTATTCTCTGGCCATTAAATTAGCATATTGACTTATGTACAATCAGCCATTAATTTGTAGATGCAAGTCAACATTCTCATATCAAATTTCTCATACTATATTCCTCTCTCTTTTGAGACCACTTATAGGACATTTTGGTGGGTACTACTATATTCAAGGATTTTTTCTTAATATTTGTACAGATATGGGATCTGTTATGAGGAAACCCATTATCCAGAAAGTTTTTAATTTTGGAAAGGCCATCTCCTATAGACCCCATTATAATCAAATAGTCCAATTTTTTAAAACAATTCCCTTTTTCTTCGTAATAATAAAACAATACCTTGTAATTGATCTAAGATAAAATTAATCTTTATTGGAAGCAAACCAGCCTATTGGGTTTATTTAATGTTTACATGATTTCCTAGTAGATTTAAGGTACGAAGATCAAAATTACAGAAAGATCAATTATCTGGAAAACCATGGGTCCAGAGCATTCTGGATAACAGGTCTTACTTTATTATCAAGTTACTCTTCTATTGTTTAAATGTTTTATTTTTTTATGGAGAAAAGCATTCTTGCGGCTTTCTGCCTTTCATAAGGATTAATGAAGGATTCATTATAAAAATTACATATTCAAGGTGTACTAAAATCAAGATTAGGAAAATTACTTATTTCTCAGAAATGTTCATTGCTGTTGTGTCAAACTGACTGTTCTAAGCCATGAATTCAAATTGCAGTTTGCTACTTGAAATTTCTGTTAGCTAACTCAATAATTCACCCATTTGTATATTGCACCAGATGAGCTGCAACGTAACTAGAGGGGGGCGGGCCTGGCAGAGGACTCGCAGCTGGGCCCCCCGCTCCCCTCCGTACGCCCGGAACTAGCCAGAATAATTGGCACGCAAACTGCCGGGGTGCGGGCCCTGGCCTAATCACACCCCCTGCTCCCCCGGTAGTTACGCCACTGCAGATGAGCATATGCGTTTTTAGAGCTTTCATAATAATAATGCATAATTCTCTGTCAAATCAAAGCCCATTAAAAACAAAATGCAGAAAATAATAACTAAATTGCCTAAAATGTATTCTCAGAGTTGTAAATAGTTACCTATCACTTATTTACTTATTAATCACTTTTATGTTCATCGATATGTTGTGTTTTATGTCATGCAGGTTTTTTCCGTCCCTTGTAAATCTTCTGTACAGTAGCATACTATTTGGTAAGGCTAAGGGGGTTATTGACTAAACTATTTAAACTGGAAAACAGACATTTTTTGTGTGGAAAAAACACCAAAATTTTTTTAAGATTTATTATACTCCGAGGCTGCTAAAAGTCTGAATCCAAAAATCTCAAGCCTGCTGAGGTCATGTACAAGTCAATGGCAGATGTTCTGGGTTTTGTACAATAATCAGAATAATTTGTGGTTTTCGGGCGATAATTCAAGATTCTTTTATTTGTCAATACAGACCATATACATTTATACAGCGTATAGAAATCACGTTTCACCCAGCCCCCCCATGGTGCATTTACATAAAAAGAAAAAGTGACAGGCGCACTATAGTTTCCAAACCACACCGTGATGTAGCTGCAGAGAACACTCTTGATGGTACCTCGATAGAATGTTGTGAGAATGGGAGGGGGGAAGACTGATAATAAAAAACAAATTGAAAAATTTGGGCGAAAAAATCGTATCATTTTATTGAGTCTTTCCCCACACTAAATTGTTTGAGTTATTTTATTGATAAATAAGGCAAAATTGTGGATGATAATTTGGTCAAATTTTAATTTAATAAAACAATGAGAACATTTTGAGTTTTAGTAAATAACCCCCAATACTCCTAAAAGGAATCGAGACACAGTAAAACAAAGCAAAACATTGGTAAAATATTATTGATCCCTGTCATGTGATCCTGGGAATGACATTGGAGATATTTCCTTCTTGAAGTCCCGATGGAATTGATTGTCCTTTACAAGTTACAAACCTTCCAGGTTATGAATCATGCAAGCTAAAGATAGCTTCATTATTAGTTTATATAGTCAAGCCTACTATGCCTTAATAACCATAACATAATGTAATGGAAAACAAAAATATTTTGCTGTATGTATTGATAAACATCACAGGCCAGGTTTTTCCAGAGTAAACACTAGATTAAGAAAATAAACTGCATATATGATGGATAGGAGTTTTCATTACTGAGTCAATGTTTATCAATAAACAATATCTTCAAAAATGACTGCCCTTTTTCCATAATTTTGGTGCTGGTTATTTCATGAATCCAATTGCCACTGTTCTTAACAGCAATATTAATGAGTAGTTCCTGCCCCTTAACATTATTATCATTATATGGAATTATTTTATCTTCATTATTGCCTGAAAGGCAATTTGTCTTACTGAGAAGGTCTGCAACTGATGCATAAAAAAATAAGTATTGTAAAATGAAAATGGTTTATATAAATCTTGTTGTCACTGTTGCTGTTTGCTTCCAGGCTATTAACCCTGCAAATTGAGTGGATTAAAAAAAATAAAAAAAAAGATTTTGAATTTTTTTTTAGAAAAGTAGAGAAATTAGGTCTTTGGGTTTTTTATTTTTTACAATCTAAAGGAAACGTACTCTTTCAATCTACTGTTCTACTTTTGCTATTTAGATAATTTCAAATCGTTTGTGGTTTTTTGTCCTGTTGCTCTTTTCTTTCTCTTATCTCTTATAAGAGTATACAGAAGATTTTCTATTCATTCATTTCCTCTCTAAAGTTGTTTTCTCTCCAGTCATTGGTATGCTTCTAGCCTCATTTATATTCTCCATACATACTGAATTATTAACTGTTTTTTTCTAAGCAGTGAAAAAGTATTTGGTTCCTGCAACATGTTTTTGTTCAGCAAACAAATTTACCCTTTACCCTCTTTGTATCAGGTAAAGAATTATGAACCTCAAAAACATATGAAAATAAACTTATTTAGAACATACATATATAGTATGTTACTTTATGTCTACAAATATTAGAATTTTCCAAAAGTAATATATGATATAAAGATACTTCAATAGAACAAATGCTTCTTTAGTTGAGATGTTACTACCCCCATAAAGGCAAATTGTTTTCCCAGGTTCAGTAACCCATTGTAACCAGTGAGATGCTTTGTTTTTAAGAGGTGGTCAGTAACAATCTTCTACTGTTTGCTTGCTCAAAGATAAGAACACAAAACAAACTGGTTAAAATATATAAGGTTATAGTAGCATTCATTACTTTATATTGGTCTGGCCTATATTGGTCTGGCCTATACAGGTACATTACTTTCTATTGGTCTGGCCAATCGATCTTATTCTCAGTTCTCGCCATTTTTATTTTAAACAGATGTGAGCTTTTATTATCAAAATTATGATTTACTGGGGGCAGAGTCTGCCTGCAACCCAGGATGGACACTTGAGGAGCGTGCTCCTCCAACCAGGGAGCACAAAACACAGGAGAAATAGGAGATCATTAACCCCAAGCACCACAAAACTACAGCAACAACCCAAGTCCATGAGAGGGAATAAAAAACCCAAAAAGCAGCAGTAATCGATTTCTCCACCATGGCATAGCCTCCACACACTGCCACAGACACCATCTTGGATCCACCGAGCAGTCCGGAGAATACAGAACTGGAGGAAATGCCGGATAAAACTCCAGTCCGAATACCGTCAGTCCAAATTAAGGAAATGCTCCTGGTAATGAAACACTCTCTAAGAGGGAACACTAAAGAGACACTGACACCAGAAATAAAACTCTCTTTTACATCTAACATATTATTGCCTTTGAAAGCTACAGATGAAGCCACTTGGATTTGTGTGTTAAATGTGTCATGACTCAGGATAAACTAAAGAAACTGCGTTATCAGGCAATTAGCAATAGAAACTCTGACTGTCAGGTTTAGAAACTTCAACTAACAACTAGCAAAAAACAGTCAGCAAGACCTATAGGTAACTTTTAATGTGCATTCATATTTTAAAAAGTAGTTTTAGTGTCAGTATAACTTTAAGCAAGTCTCAGAGGATCTCAGAGAACTATGCGACCACACGGCACACCTGGAAAAAGATGGGTGAGTTTGCAGAAGCACATAATGACTTAGTTGACTCCAAAAATAAATCAAATACTGAATTGGAGTGCCTTTCAGATAAGGTGCCAGACCTGGAGCATAGGTCCCACAGGAACAACCTGCATTTTAGGGGGATCCCTGAGACATAAAGTTATACTGCAAAACCTGCATGCCCTAGAAATGGTGATTGATCGCATACACAGGGTTCCAAAGCCCCAGACAACATACCACGCAATGTACTAGCCAGATTTGTGTTCTACCAAACAAAAGACAAACTGCTCTCCCTGACTCGGAAAAAGAAGGGCTGGCCTAAACAATACCAGCAGTTGGAAGTCTACATGAACTTATACCCTGTAACTCTACTCAAACATAAGACATTTGGCAAAATAAAAATATTGAGGCACAACAACATTTCGCTGGGGATACCAGTTAAGTTAGTAATCAAATATAATTGCACACCCACAACACTATCAACAGTGAGTGAGGGAAAAATAAGCCTTGGCAAGATGGGATATCCCTACAACCTCAGGCAATGGGACACAGTCACAACGGCAGTCACCTATAACTACAGAAGAATTGCCAATGACTTACCCACGTAAAAAGGTTTCTCCCACACAAACTCCAGCTTATAGCTGCCATAACAAATCCCTGGACAACAACATAAAATTTCAAACAGAATCGACTAGTGGTTTCCAGCAAATAACCATAATCACTACCTTATCTCACTTTGCAATCTAAGGTGTATTTCTATGTTGTATGTTTAAATATGGTTGAAATAGTTGTCGTTTCTAATGCTAAAAACAGCTTCTCTGTTAAATGTTATATTTATTTTAGTACATGGTTAAATCTTTTCATTATTGTGATAAGTTGTGTTGAGACCGCAAAGGAAAAGCATGCACACCTATAACAGAAATGTTGAACTAAATAGTAGGGGTCTATTGGGGCCTAAACTCCCCAAACATACAAAATCAGATACTTAATGATGCCTATAAAGCAAAGCAGATGTCATCTTCTGTCAAGAAACTCATTTTTGCAATCTTTCCCCTCCCAAATTCTATAATAAATATTTCCACACAATTTTCATGCCTATGCTAAAATAAATCAAAAGGTGTTTCAATCCCAATATCATCTAAAATACAATTTCAGCTCAAAGGTGTGCATGCTGATCCTGCTGGCAAGTATCTGATGTGAATATGTGAATTTGGCAACACTACGGGCCACATTTACTAAGCTTGAGTGAAGGATTCAAAGTAAAAAAACTTTTTTTTTTTTGGGTACTTCGACCATCGAATAGGCTACTACAACCTTCAACTACAACTTTGATTTGAATGATTCAAACTAAAAATCTTTCGACTATTCGCCCATTCGATAGTCGAAGTACTGTCTCTTTAAAAAAAACTTCGACTACCTACTTCGCCACTTTAAACCTACCGAGCTTCAATGTTAGCCTATGAGGACCATCCCCATAAGGTTTCTAAGCTTTTTTTGTTTGAAGGAAATTCCTTCGCTTGAAGTATTTGCGGTAAATCATTCCACTTCGATATTCGAAGTCGAAGGATTTTACTTTGAGGGTCAAACATCGAGGGTTAATTAACCGTCGATATTTGACCCTTAGTAAATGTGCCCCTACTTATTCTCTGATTAATATCTATGCCCCATATGAAAATCAAAACACATTCCTAACAAAAGCCCTCCCAAAATGACCAGTACAAACAAGAGAAATGTGTAATAGCATAAGACTTTAACATGGTCTCTGACCCAAGCTTAGATGTTGCCAAAAGCAAGGGGGCTCTATCTTAAAACCACAATGGAAACAAGCTAAAGTTTTTAGATGTATACTACATGAATTAACATACATCTGGAGGAGGACTTTAAATTCCACACAATAATAGCAGAAAAACACCTAAAGGAGCCACCAGCTGTACAAATCACATTGAGACGCATACAAAGATTACACACCAATGGTATCTCACCCCAAAACACATAGCGACCATAAACCCACAATACTCACCACAATGTTTTAGACACTGGGGGTCATTTATAAAGTTTGCACAGCACATACTTATATGCAAATTGTTGCATTGCCCATGTTTTTTTCGTGAACGCTAAAATATTGCACCCAAATTCACATTGAGAATACATTTTTGCAAATGGATCACAAATGAGACAGGTGTTTGAGTGAGTCTGCCCGCTTGTGCTTGGTTGTTGTGTCCGATAATCGCATTGACAGTAACTTAAATTATTATAAATCTACCCAGAAAAAATCTCAAGCCCCAACAGAAAGTTTCTATTCCATATATTCAAATCAGCTGCTAGTTTGATAGCGAAAACCTGGAAACAAACGGGAACTCCCAGCACATGACAATTGATCCACCAATTGGATCTGAGAGAGAATATGAAGAGAATGGCGGCAGTGACTCTGGACACTAGAGATAAATGTGCCAAAATATGGGATTTATGACACCCCCCACAAGGAGCACAGACTTTGCAACCTAACACCCACATTTATAATAGCACCTCTATTGAGATAGGAGTCTAAAAAGACTTGATATGAAAACTAAGTTCTCTATCACACAATTTACAATTTAATTTTCTTTATCTTTTTTCTTTTCTTAAGTTTTACATACAATATATGATCATCAGGATTACATGTCCATTCCAGTATGTAAACAAATGCAATGTTTGCACTTTGAGTGATTTTGATGCACAATAAAATGGTAAATAAAAATAACTAAATAAAAATTATAATTTACAATCCATTTATAGTGGCCGAACAATTTGATAAATTCATGAAATTTAATTTCACAGTGCTTTAGGGAAAAACTGATATCGAGCCAAAAGATGCTTTGTATTCATGTGTGGAAAGATTATTTTTGATAAGAGCACAAAAATGTACAATTCTCAATTTTCAAATATTTAACATCTTTAGACAAGATTATCAAAGAAGAAAATTATGTTTTTTTTAATACATCCAGTATTTCATTTATCAAGGAAGTGGACTGATCACTGATCACCAAATCGAATTGCAATTCAACAGAATAATATATGCTATACAAAATATCAATTTTGCTTACCTAAATCCACATATAATCAAAATATGACTCCCTATAGGTCCCTGGTAAGGCTTCACTGTGCAGGGCAGCGTTGGGAACCAAAGGATATTAATAAGCTGGAGAGAGTGAGACGGGCAACTATACTGGTTAGGGGGATGGAAATTTTTAATTATGGGAGAAGTCTGTCAAGGATGGGGTTATTTTCTCTTGAAAAAAAGATGCTTTTGAGGGCAAATATTTACTCTTTACAAGTACAATATAAGGCATTATAGAGAGATAGTATGGAATCTTTTTTTCCCATAATAAAGATCAATGCACCAGAGGCCAACCCTTTAGTAGAACAGAATTTTCATTTGAAGCAGCATAGGTGGTTCTTCAGATTAGGGCAGCAAGGTTGTTGAATGCCCTGTTGGTGATGGTATGACAGCAGATTCTATTTGTACCTTTAAGATAAACTTGGGTGATTTCTTGGACAAGCATAATATCATAGGCTGTAGCGATACTAAATACTATAGATATTGGTTTTTACAGTTTATGTGAATATATAGACAGGACATTATGAGTGGTTGTATGTATGTGCACTCTGGCTCATTTGGAGAAGTTAACTGGATGGTCTTTTTTCAACGTAACTATATACAATACGTATCTATGTGTTTTATACAACATTATAAATTGGCTCTTTATTGTAATTTTGCAGTCACTGCTTAATAAATAGGCCCCTTATTGTAGTTTTGCAGTCTATGGTTAAATAAATGTTATTACCTTTTCCACTTCAATTATTTTAAAATTATAAATTTAGGCAAGGCTTTACAAAATTGTAACTTAGTAAATGCCATGCCCCCCATGATGTGTTTTAGAAGAATATTATTCTGTGCTCCCACTTTATATTACTTCTATTCTATTTTATTTTTATTTCTAAGAGCTTTGCAGTATCTTTTTTATGATTGGCTAAACCAGCTGCATTGCGTTATGTCAATGAACATTGATTTCTGGTAGAACAAGTCTTTAGGCAGACCAGAGAGCAAAAATATTGTCAGCATATACTGTAAGTGCTGAGTTACTACACTGATTTAGACATCAATCTCATTGGTTATTAAGGCATAATACTGCTATGTCTACAGCAAATCTACATATGACTGCAAATCAAGCCTCATACTTGTAGTTCAATCAATCCGCTTTCCAGGGGTGATCAGTTAAAAGTTAATAACAATGGATTTTGCAATTATTTCACTCAATTCTGCAATAAACTGAATAATTTGAGCAAAAGTACTAAATTACAGCATTTATGCCTACATTAAAAGTGTATATTTAAATCATTAAAGTAGGTCATCTAAAAATATCTGAAAATGCTTTGAACCAAGTACATGGTAGCCTGAAAATAATGTTAATAAAGTTCAGTCTTTCATTCACATACTTGAAAATCATTATACACTTTATGAATCAATATAAAGCTACTAGTTAAAAGCTTGCTTGTAAATGAATATTTGTTTTTTTTTGTTGATTTTTTGTTTAATTTATTATTTGTTAAATTGCAAACTATTAAAAACCATAAATATTTAAAAAAAATCATTATACAGTGTGTAAATAATCCAAAGAGAAAAACTAAACAGGCAACACCATTCAGATATAAACTCTTCATGGTACAATTGGGCAAAATAATAAGACAAAGGGCTGGAATCACCTCATAATATCTTTTCTATTATTTTTGTATATTGTAATAAATAAATAATACTTTGTTTTTCAAATTACTGGGTTTGTAGGTAAAACAAATCCCCTTTCAATCATTGAAAACAGAAGAGGAAGTTGACAAACATACCTACAGTTTGTACATATAAGGTGTCATTGGCCATTGGTCCTAATCAGACTCACTACTACTATAGAAAACCTGATTTATCCTACCAAAGCAATTTATGTTATCAAAGTGGGCAATATACTGAACACTAACTGAAGTTTTGCCACATTATTTTATTACTGTTACTAGGTTGAAATGCTCCAACTGTATCTTAAATTCATGAGCTATTCATTAAATGGCAAAATATTTCATTTGTCCAAACTCAACAAATCTATCTTAATTAGTACCCAGGATACCATGTCTCATACTTCTTTAAGGTACAGTACTAAGCAACCTCATATAGTAAGCAATATGAGACAAGGGGCAATTTTAGCCCAAAAATAGTTATTTAGTATCCATTTTACAAAAGGGTTTGACAAAAGAGCTACTCTAAAATTACAGTGATTTTGATTTAAAAAATCAGTGCCATCCTAATTAGACAATTTAATCTGTAGCTTCTGAATCACTTTAATTAAAGACTGTCTGTCCATTTTTGTGATTCTTGGATAAGGGCCCTGGAAATATTGATTCAGTATCAAAGAGGGTTGGTAAATAATTAGTTTAATTATGTGACTGTAGATATTATATAACATTTGTTTGAAAGGTTTATTTTGGTGTTAACATCAAATGCTAAGAATGTGGCTCAACTCTCAGGGAGGGCTTATATATATCGGCATTACATTCTGCTAATTGATAAATAATTATCTGAATCCTTTCTCCCTTCATGTGCGACTCATCAGGAAGTCAGGATTTGGAAGTGTCATACTGCTGCACAGCCCTGAGCACTATACCATTGCACAAACATCAGTTTATATCAGCTAATCATCAGTTGGCATTGATCTGCCTAATACAGTTACAGTAATGAAACAAAGTCTCTGATTGGTTACTGTTTATTCATGAATGTGTCATATTTGTTTGATGCTTGTATATTCTACCTGTATTTACTTGAGTCATTGCAGCCTTAATATACTTAAAGATATAATGTCATGCATAAACATGTTTTTTCCAAAATGCATCAGTTAATAGTGCTGCTCCAGCAGACTTCTGCACTGGAATCCATTTTTCAAAAGAGCAAAACGGATATGTATTTACTTTTGAAATCTGACATGCGGCTAGACATATGTCAGTTTCCCAGGTGCCCCCAGTCATGTGACTTTTGCTCTGATAAACTTCATTCACTCGTTACTGATGCACTGCAAATTGGAGTAATGTCACCCGCCCCCGCCAAACATTTGCAGAACAATGGAAAGGTAACCAGATAACAGCTCCCTGGTACATATAAGAACAGCACTTACTAGTAAAAATCTATGTCCCACTGGGCCTCCTTCAGTTAAACTGAGTAGGAGAATCAATAGCCTGCCTAAAAGCAGTTCCATAGAGCAGTGCTGGCTCTTTCTAAATGCACATAACCAGGCAAAATGACCTGAGATGGCTGCCTACACACCAATATTACAACTAAAAAAATACACTTGTTGGGTTAGGATTTACATTGTACATGGTAAGGTGAATTATTTGAAGTGTAAACAGTGTAATTTAAAAATAAAAACTAGACAGAATCCCTTTAAAGTTAGCTGGACTATTTTAAGGCAAAAGCTAAAACGATACAAAACATGCATATACTGTGCAAAACATATTATTATTTGTGATGTTCTCATTCCAAGTCCACCTAGATAGAGATAGTGCAGGTTACTTTTGGCAGAAGTTTTATAAAATCAAAATAATTTCCTTCAAATATATTATTACATTTACTAATTGTGATCAAAGGTGCTCTTTATAGTTTACAATGTAATTTTCCTCTTCTTTGTCTAATGGCAAAAGTTATGAACATATGTATGAAAGCGGAGCAATTTTTTGCCTCTGAATCTTCAGAGTCTGTAGGGCTCATTTGTGTTCATTACAGCAAAGATAAAGAAATAGGTTTGTAATTTTTTTCAAGTATGTGTGACTGAGAAATATTTCAAAGATGTTTTCAATCCTCTGAGCTGTGCTTTGAATGTCTAATGTTTGAAACTGATGTAGGTGTATCCACTAAAACCACACTCTTTGAAACAGAACAAACCAAACTTGAGTTACAGAGTCCTGAGTGTGCTTTAAAGAGAATAGTCAGGACACATGATAAAAGGAATTCAAGTTGAAATGCTTTCATGTGTTTTAAAAGCATCTATATTGCATTTTAATGCACTTTTATTGTGTATTCCCTTATATTTGCTCAGTGATCTCTATTAGAACTATTTCTGATCCTTAAAGAAGAAAAAGCTGAATTAGAAATTCATATTTTCTATACTACCTGGAGTTAACAAAGAATGAAATAACACAATTTAACACTTTTATGGTAGTATATATATATATATATATATATATATATATATATATATATATATATATAACATACATAATGAATCATTAATAGAAAGTAAGCACCCATAGTGCAATGCATTTTCTTCTATACTCACAAATAAAGCACTTTATCATTCCTCTCTACAGTGGGATGTAAAAAACATGGATAACCCTGTTCCCAGTATACAGTAATTCTTGCTTACAAGAATCATGAGAACGTGTGACAATTCAACTCTTGAGATATTGAAGACAGCAAAGATATAAATAGCATATTGGACTTTATATTGGAGTTTTCTGATATGCATCACTCAAATTGCCTTTTATAAAGAGAATAGTTGTTTCAAGAATTACGCTTTTAGAAGATATATGAGTCATCAAATACTAATCATAAATACAGAGCAAGGACAAAAAGATTTCTGCTTCACTAGGGGACTGATTTATCAATGTTCAAATTTTTTTTTTTTTTTTTTTACTGTACCCTAGTACAGTTTGTGTTAGGGTTTCCAAAACATGAATGTTAAATATTTATTAAGCTCAAAAAAAATTAGTGACACTAGAAATGTAAAGTGCCTACATCTCAAAGCACGCAAGTTCATGTAACATTCAATGAGAGTTTCAAATTTTTTAAGAGTTTGTAGACCCATTAAAAATGAAGCGTACAATATGAATTTGATGAATTCTAGTTTTTTCACTTTTTTATTCAAATGTTTTAGATTTGAATTTCTTAATAAATAAGCAAGTATTCAAGTTTATTGAAATCTTAAAAAACCTGTAAGCGGCCCACTAATAATCAAATTTAGCTTTTTTCCATGAATCTCAAAAAAATTTTTTAAAGGGATGGTTCACCGTTACTTTTAGTATGTTATAGAATGGCCAATTATGAGCAAGGTTTCAACTGGTCTTCATTATTTATTTTTTATAAATAAATTTTTCCAGTTTTCAAGACAGTGAGAAAAGAGAGAAAGAGCAGCTTTTGCTCCATCAAGGAGGTGTAGCAGGGAGTAGCTTCCCAGGCTATAAGATTTGCCTAAAGTGAAGGGACACAGTGGATAGGATGTCAGGCTTAAGGTTCTCGTCCCTGACCACTTCACTGGGTGAGATCCAGACCACATGTGAGGTATTTCTGCCTGGAGGTATGCTGTACTGCCTTAACTACAGCCTCAGGGAATACACCTGCATATAGTTACATAGATTTACATAGTTAAATTGGGTTGAATAAAGACAAAGTCCATCAAGTTCAACCCCTCCAAATGAGAACCCAGCATCCATACATACACCCCTCTACTTTTAATTAAATTCTATATACCCATAC
This sequence comes from Xenopus petersii, assembly GCA_038501925.1. NCBI lineage: Eukaryota > Metazoa > Chordata > Amphibia > Anura > Pipidae > Xenopus > Xenopus petersii. Next base: position 61,391,631 of record CM076681.1, on the reverse strand, counting down.
TAACTATAGAGCTTAGTATCACAATAGCCTTTGATATTATGTCTGTCCAAAAAATCATCCAAGCCATTCTTAAAGGCATTAACTGAATCAGCCCTCACAACATCACCCGGCAGTGCATTCCACAACCTCACTGTCCTGACTGTGAAGAACCCCCTACGTTTCTTCAAATGAAAGTTCTTTTCTTCTAGTCTAAACGGGTGGCCTCTGGTACGGTGATCCACTTTATGGGTAAAAAGGTCCCCTGCCATTTGTCTATAATGTCCTCTAATGTACTTGTAAAGTGTAATCATGTCCCCTCGCAAGCGCCTTTTTTCCAGAGAAAACAACCCCAACCTTGACAGTCTACCCTCATAATTTAAGTCTTCCGTCCCTCTAACCAATTTAGTTGCACGTCTCTGCACTCTCTCCAGCTCATTTATATCCCTCTTAAGGACTGGAGTCCAAAACTGCACTGCATACTCCAGATGAGGCCTTACCAGGGACCTATAAAGAGGCATAATTATGTTTTCATCCCTTGAGTTAATGCCCTTTTTTATGCAAGACAGAACTTTATTTGCTTTAGTAGCCACAGAATGACACTGCCCAGAATTAGACAACGTGTTATCTACAAAGACCCCAAGATCCTTCTCATTTAAGGAAACTCCCAACACACTGCCATTTAGTGTATATGCCTCTGATATACTGTCTGAGCTGCGTGCCTAAATATTCTGCAAATGCCTCTTTACTGATCATTTGACTTTGACAAATAAAACTTTGTTCTGTTTGATTGCAAGAACCTCCTGGCACCCATTTCTTTATTGATTAAAGCACAGTAGCCTGTGGGAGTTGTAATTGTACTACACCGCACCATAATTTCTTCCATTTTGCGAAGGCCCAGCCTTAAGTGATAGAGTCCAGTGTAACCCATGCTCTAGTATTCTAGCTGGTTGTTAACCCCGTTGGCCTGGATAGTCCAAAAATGTGTTACAATACTTTTCTGACTATCAAGAAAAGTTTCCTCAGGAATGTGTTAATAAATGTGATTTAAACTGAGAAATCCTTCATTCAACATCTGATTATATTACACATCAATAGAAATGGCCACAGCCATGTACTGGTAACAGTTATTTATATAAAAAAAGACTGAAGAAAAAACCCTGTGTATATCACTCTTTCCAATAGTACATACTGTAAGAGCTCTTACATCAAATAAGCAACTCTCCAACTGTTTTTGAACTGCAACAGCCTTCATATTCAGCAAACCATAACTAGAAAGCTCAAACACAGGGACACAGGTGTCAATCTGCTATCGGAAACTACATCTTTGAACATCTTAGAACAGAAAGTACAATGCCATTTATCTGATGTCCTACAAATATCAATATAGTGCCACATTAAATCATGGCTGATTTGAATTTCCACTAAAAAAATTATGGATATTAATTTCTTATCTACCTTAAAATACCCATTAACATAGCAAAGTTTATAATTGCTGGTGTTTGTTATGTAATGTTAATGAATATTGTTACATACTAATTGGGAAATGTAATAAAAGTTAGGTGAAAAGTATTTGCAATGTTTACAAGTACCAGTTCACACAAAACCTTATAAATTGTATATAACACCTATTAAACATTTCTACTAAAAAAAATGGGATTTTGAACAAAAAAAAAAAGAAGTTGCATACTCAATTATTTATTGAAGGTGGACCTGGGGTTTTCTATCCATAATTTGGATCCAAACGTTCAGTCTGCTAAAAAAAAATGCTTAAATATTTAATAGGATTGTTTTGCCTCTAATAAGGACAAGGTACAAGATATTATTTTATTATTGCAGAAAAATAAATCATTTTTAAACATTCAAATCATTTAACAGGTTTAATCATGGATACCAAGTTTACGGATAACATTATCCATACTTGTATAAGTTGTGTATATTGGTATATTTGTAGTCAGGACTACTCCCTGAAACTTGCGTCTTATTCTGTGCTTCCCTGTGGCTGAATGGAAGAAAGCAAAATGAAGGGGAGCGCAGGAGGAAATGGCCATTTAAAAGCCCTTATCCACACGTACTGATTTGTAATTCTGCTGCAGTGGTTGTGGGGTGTAGATAATTGGGTCTAACTGTCTAATTAAAATAAAAGGGTATAGATAACCCACCCAAATTTTTGATAAATGCTTGCTGATCCATCTGAAACATGAACTTGCATTTCTACACAGTTATCTTGGCCTTACGTATGATTGTCAACATTCTGGTGCCGCCATGACTTTTGAAGGATATTAAATGTCCTCACCTTTTACTACTATTGCTTAATTGTCACATATTTAAGAAGTATTACAAACCTAGGTAAATCCTTTAAGAGGGACCTAGCCATGTCACAATCCCTTAAAGGGATACTGTCATGGAAAAACATGTTTTTTACAAAATGTATTAGTTAATAGTGCTACTACAGCAGAATCCTGCATTGAAATCCGTTTTTCAAAACAAGAAATTGATTTTTTTATATCTAATTTTAAAATTTGCTATGTGGTTAGACATTTTGACATTTCCCAGCTGCCCTCAGGTCATGTGACTTGTGCTCTGATAAACTTCAGTCACACTTTACTGCTGCACTGCAAGTTGGAGTGATGTAATTACCCCTCCCTCCTACAAGCTGCTGTAATATAAATAGGGCATTGTCTGCTGAGCCTGTCAATTGAACAATAGGCAGGAATCAAGATAAACTCCCACTGACACCACTTCAGAAGGACTGAAATAAGATAGTCCTGTGATCACTGCCCCCACTTACATTTCCAAAATAAATATATATATATATATATATATATACACACAATTCATTTTGGGCACTGGAAAAAATATTTTATATAGATAGTTTATTTATATTTGTTTACACAAAAATGAATGGCAGAAACACAGGAGTACACTCCCAGGACTGATGACAGGGAATAGAAAAAAAAAGGATAAAATAAGGAGGACATACTTGAAAACCAGGAAAACTTAGGAGGAAGTCTAGGAGGGTTAAAATAGCTCAGGAGAAAGGAGGCAGTAAGTAGTTAATGAAAAAAGAAGTATTGCAGGCAGGAAAGGAGCAAGGTCTGTGTGAGGTGGATAGCAGAGGGAACTCACAGCTCCTTTACCTCAGCTAGTAACCAGTAAAACAAACTAGGAAGGCAGCAAGGAGAGAAAGTTCCCCCCTCCAAAGGAAAGCAGAGAACAAACTTACAGAACGGCAGGAGCCTTGATAGTGTCTGTGGGAGGAGGGGCAGCTAGTGCAGCTGTAGAGCAGGATGTTCGAAAGTGAAAGTAATTGCTTCCCTGCAAACCATATGACCTCTCTCCTCCAAACATCACACGCATGGGCAGAGAGGGGAGGGGGAGTGTACAGCTAGATTCTCATGTCGTAGTGCGACCTGGTTTTTCATTACAGAGTGGCTGCCTCCAAGCACACAGGTAATGCTGTGCCTGCTGTTAGAGCAGCACAGGATGAATGTGTAATGAGCAGAAATGGAAGCCCCCATGACAAAATACAAACTAAAATAACTTATGCATGGATTTGTGGATTAACATTTTATTTGCCAGACAGTGTTTATGGATGTGTGTTTTTTATAAAAATGCAAAAAAAAGAAAAAAAAAGTTTAAAATGACGACAGATTCTCTTTAAATGAAATGAGTTGGAGAAGTCAATATAGTCAGGGAGAAAGGAAGGCAAGGCTGAGTATGATTAGAATCAATACATAGTCAAGGGTCAAGAATAGCTGTAGCAGAAAAAAGGCATAAACCAATATCAGAGCAATATTAGAACATACAGAACTCATCCAAACACTTGACTTTGTGACGTATAGCCAGGAATCTCTGAATGTATACCATAATAATTTAAGAAGCTCTTTGGTACCTAATATTGTGAAATAAACACCAATATGCAACCTCCTGCCTAATGCTATCATCATTTAGCATCTAGCTATGTCTTTATAAACTATGGATGGCATATATGACACAATAATTTGTTTTATTTAAAAATCTAAACAATAAATAAACAGTAGCCATATGTTATAATGATATATTATTTGTGGAGTGTTGTTGTTTACTGTATTTTTTGTTGGAATGTTTTATGGAATTATACATATGTCTATAATTCATACTTTTTTGAGCCTAAACATATGTAAAAATGTGTACTTAGTGTCATGTTATTTTTTTATTAATACTAGGATATTGAGAAATTTTCTGGAACTATTTAGATATTAATGGGCAGATTTATCAAGGGTCGAATTTCAAATTCATTTCAAATTCAAGTTTTTTAAAACTCCTTTGAACTCTAAAATTTGACCAATCAAATTTGTAATTTTCTAAACTCTTTTAAAATCAAACAGCAATTTGACAGGTTTTAGGTAGCGAACAGTCAAATTTGAGGGCCAGAGTATGATAAATCTGGAAAATCTTATTAGAATTTTTTTTTAAAAAAAAACTCTAATTCCCTAGTTGAATTTGACAGTTTTGGCCATAAAAAATGAAAAAATTTGAATTTTCAATTCGACCCTTGATAAATAAGACCATAAATATGGATTTCAAGTTTTAAGTTTATGACATATATATAGTTTTTGCCTGAAGTCTGAAAGTCTGAAGTCTGAAAACTGTCAAAGGTTAATTAGAAAGTGGATCATTCTTTATTTGCCTACAAGGTCATATTTACTTAAAATAGCTTATCTCACACTCAGCTCATTCACAGAATTAAGCATATTCTCATCATTATTTAGAGATTCAGTTGGGCTTAGTTTGCTATAAGTTATTGTGATTAGTAATTAATAATTGTTTTTATGGAAGATATTATAGTAAAATCATCTAATTCTAGTTATTTTAATACACATTACATTAGAATGAAGGCAAACATGGAGAAGCTTTAAAAAGGCACATTAGTATTCTGACATGACATTTTTGGAAATATTTATGTGAGTACAAGTAAGGGGTCTCTTAAAGAGTACACAATACATAATCCATTAAATGCAAATATGTCATATAACAGGTACCAACAAATTTTGAGGATCTTTAACAGTTCTGCTTTTTCAGTATTCACTTTTCTTCAAAAGAACAGAAGACCAACTTTTATATTTGAAGGGAGGTTGATTGGATTAATAACTGAAGATACTACACCGAAGGGCCTGAATAGGGAATATGATTTTTCAGTATCTCTAATACTGTATTTTTTGCTGGGAACGCTTGCAGTGTTCATTGCCCCATAGAGATTAATGATGTAGAAATAGAATTTTGAGAGAGGGCCTCTTTGAGCATTTAACTGTGACATGTGATTGATCAGGTGACCTGGGATGTATTAAAAATCTGAGATTCTGGTTGTTCAGAATAATATCATGTTGGCTTGATAGTAGATACCCTTGAAATGTTACCTTTTCAATACAGATGGATTTAAATAAAACTGTATACCGTATATACTCGAGTATAAGCCGACCTGAGTATAAGCCGAGGTACCTAATTTTATCTACAAAAACTGGGAAAACGTATTGACTCTAGGATAAGCCTAGACACAACTACAGCCCTGTCTCCCAGCAGCGCACATTTTGCCAAAGCGACCCCCTCAGCGATCAGCCGGACTTCTTTGCAAAGTTGATGGTGACAGAGAATTGCCAAAAGGATTACTGTGTGCATTGTCCCACTGTCCCACTACCATGTGCAGAGGGTGCTGTGTGATATTGCCATCACTGTTAATCTTTCGTATAACCAATAGAGGGCGCTGTGTGATATTGCCATCACTGTTAATCCTTCATATAACCAACAGAGGGTGCTGTGTGATTTTGCAGTCACTGTTATTCTTTCATATAACCAACAGAGGGTGCTGTGTGATATTGCAGTCACTGTTATTCTTTAATATAACCAACAGAGGGCGCTGTGTGATATTGCAGTCACTGTTATTCTTTCATATAACCAACAGAGGGTGCACTGTTATTCTTTCATATAACCAACAGAGGGCGCTGTGTGATATTGCAGTCACTGTTAATCTTTCATATAACCAACAGAGGGCGCACTGTTATTCTTTCATATAACCAACAGATGGCACTGTGTGATTTTGCAGTCACTGTTAATCTTTCATATAACCAACAGAGGGCGCACTGTTATTCTTTCATATAACCAACAGAGGGTGCTGTGTGATATTGCAGTCACTGTTATTCTTTAATATAACCAACAGAGGGCACTGTGTGATATTGCAGTCACTGTTAATCTGTCATATAACCAACAGAGGGCGCACTGTTATTCTTTCATATAACCAACAGAGGGTGCTGTGTGATATTGCAGTCACTGTTATTCTTTCATATAACCAACAGATGGCGCTGTGTGATATTGAAGTCACTGGTATTCTTTCATATAACTAACATAGGGTGCACTGTTATTCTTTCATATAACCAACAGAGGGCATTGTGGGATATTGCAGTCTCTCCCAAAGTGAACTGTTGATATAGGAATGATTAAACGTGACTGCAATCTCAGCTACTGCCCGCTGACCCGAGTATAAGCTGAGGTAGACTTTTTCAGCACATGTTGGATGCTGAAAAACTCGGCTTATACTCGAGTATATACAGGTAACTTATATATATGTACAGTATATGTCTAGAGTTTGTTTTGTGTCTGTAACAGAGACTTCAAGCACCCTTCCAGTTCAGCGTTTCTATAAAGATTTACACGGTTAATTTAACTATAAGGCACAGGGAATCTAATCCACACGAGGAATTTCCAAACACCCTTGACGTTGCTCACTGTTTAAGGCTAGTGGCCCAGCTGCTTGTTGCCCTGGACTGTACACTGGAGTTCTACAATTATCTACCTCCTATTGGGCTCCCCGTCATCCACCATAAATCACTTATAGGTATAATATATTTCGAGTCTTACCCCGTCCACGTGGTGCAGCCGCGCCGAGTCCGTCACTAAAGAGACGTTTTCACAGCGTCTGAGGTCTGACACCTCAGACGCTAGATGCTTAATCAGATGTGAAAATAAAGATATACCTTTTAACCATAACCTCGAGAATGGGTGATTCTTCCTAGATGCCGGTGTGCGCTGCCACAAATCTTTGTGTTCTGTAACCGAGACTGACTGAAAGGTTAAGGTGGGTTGGTCATTTTCTTTATTTTTAGAAATGATTTTCAGCCAGCCCAGGTGGGGGTATATTTACAAAAGTGTTAATTTTTTCCTCCTCCCGTGAACATCAATATGGTGTAATGTTCCAAAATTTTGCTGCTGTTATCCAGCAATACACTCGCAAATTTACTCTGTAAGGCAAGGATGTATGTTGGATATTAGCATGGAGGATAAAATATAGAAAATTAGATGCTAAAGCAGTTTTACCATCTTTATGATGGTAGCTCATCTTCTTGAACCTGCTGAAATCACTTTTAATCACTGTTAATAATAAGATGCCTGGTGAAAAGACATAAATGTTCACCAATGCAAAGTTAATATGACAAAACTTGTCTTACTCATGTTTTAGTGCATGCCAATGTAAATGTTTATATTTTTCAGAAGTACATCACATTTTTGCAATGTTGTGAATAAAATGAACACACACATGCTCAAATATGATCTTGGTTGTTTACGCAGAAATTTCAAATAGGCCCTGGCATTTCAAGTACACAGAAGCCCAAGCAGACCCCCCACAGGCTCAATAAATAGGGATTGTCTATGGCATCTCACAGCAGCCCCTCTGTCATTTGTCAGCTCTAAAGATTGCCAGTCCAGGTCTGTAGGTATGTCAGGATTTAAGCCTCGAACAAACATGAAAAGAACTAATTTATTCCCATGGTGCTCAAATCCCAGTGTGAGAAAAATAAAGCTGTCCTGTAATGTGGTATAAATTTGCTTCAATTTTCAGTAACTTTCAGTCAGTCTAGTGATGCTAGAATCATGAACAGCAAATGTATGATTGTCTGGTTCCTTTCCCACCATTACTACTAATGATAGCATTTTAATGCAGCAACATTAATAATCCTGTACAATATGTGTTTACATTGTTGCAGTACAGATGCATGTCTTTACATTTGTCCACATTACACCTTGAGTACCCACTCTACTATCTAACAGGAACTTGAAGTTCAAATTTTAGAAAGTTTGGTGTTATCTGCACATATGAGCACCTTACTCACTTGACCATCTACAATTCAGTTCGTTAAAACTACTTCCTGCAACACTACTCCTTGTACTCCACTTTTCCGACTTGACAGGATAGTACCCTATTCATAATTTAGGTCTCAGCTCTCAGACGGTACAAACCTCTAATCAAAGTATAAATACATCTCATTAACAATCTTGCCTTGATCCTTTTCACTATTGACCTCCTCATATAAGCTAATTTGAACTATTTGGCACTCGCAATCTTCACAAATCCTACTTTTGCTCACTAATAAATGCTGTACATTTGGCTTGTTTTGTAAACAATATCTTTAGTAAGGTTTCCCACTGCTAATATTGAGCAAACTGATGTATAACCTTATTTTGTTAAAGTAAAAAGTTAGCAGATGCAAGCTTTATCCGTTTTTGTAACATTCACCCTGGCATATAGAGCTTCAAATACTATTCATCCCAAATACTGTTCTGTCTTTTAGAACTTAACTCCTTCAGCATCCATATGATGTATTTTGACATGAATTAATTCTTTCTGTGTTAGGTTTTGTGTTGGACTGATTTTCAATGATCTATTGATATGTAGGGCTGGTTACATAGCCTGTCTTATCTTTGCAGGACTCAGTATGAATGTCACACCAAACAGACTGCAGATTTATAAACAAATTGTTGATTGTCAGTGTTAGTTCATAAGATTTTATTTATAATTAGATATACAATTGCAACAAATAAGAGTAATTTCGACAAATAATCATTTGTACTACTGGCTAGTCACTGTGAAATAAAAAAAAGGGCAAAGGTCTCAAGTATACTAATTCTAAATCCTTGTGTCTCCTAGTTTTTCAGTTGCTGAGCAACAGCCAGACAGGGGATTTTACAAGTCATTAGTAGGCAGAGCAGGTTACTGTTCATCTGATATTCCTAATCTTGTTTGTTGCTACATTGGAATATATGCATATACAATTACATAAACACATATGCAGAGAGAAAACTTATATTGTTTTAATTTTAGAAAATAAAGAGCCTTATGAAAATTAGTTTATTTTCACTATAGGCGAAGAGCTTTAATGGGATAATTTCCTTACAATGGAGCAGGCCTATGGTAGTTCTGAAACAGCCCACCCCTTCCAGGTTTCTCTGGCATAACCATTCTTCTTTTGGTGTTCAAGGATGTAGTGCATAGGCAGCATGAGGGGGCAGGGTAGCTTTGGCCATTTGTAACAAGCATATTGGGGTGGTGTGCTAAATGTGCATTTTGCCCAAGGCTTTAAGAAGTTGTTCCTCTGTCTTTATATTAGTAGTTCGCCAGTCTGAACCTGGAAATGTGAATGTTTGACAATGGGAAAAGCATCTTCACCAAAATGTATTTTACTCTACTATTAGTTAATTGCATTTTTTTTAATTTCAGTAAAAATGCCTCAAATTTTTACTTTTGCCCTTCAGTAAATATGCCCATATCTGTATGTCACTTACTATTCTCTACCCCTCCAGCCATTTAATTTTTGAGAGGGAAGAAACCCTGAGATGGAGCCAAGATAACATCTATTAAAAAGTCTTACTTAATTTGGCTGTGCAGCACCTTAATGTAAATTAGCCATATACAGCACGTATATAAAATGTATCATTCTGTGCAACTGCTATGTTACTGCTCCAGTCCTTTATTTGCTGACTGTTTGCTGAGGATGTATACAGTACAAATGTTTCTTTGCCCCTATATCCAAGCGATGAGATGAATTTATGTATATGCTCCTTTCCTTTAAAACTTAGAGGGGGTGCTAGAGGGGGGAAAATCACAGGTCAGTTCAGTTAAACTCTTGTCCATCTAATAAGGGAATATAAGTACAAATTTGCATGACAATGTTTATATGCATCATCTTTGTATAAATATTTTTTTATTCATGCAGAACTGTTTGCACCTGAGTCTGCATGAAAAGTAGCTCTGTCCCTTTCACCCGGATACGCAAAAACCTTAACTACTCACCTAGGTCTACAAAGCCTCTGTATTCATTTTGTATTGAATGAGTTTTGGTCCTATCCACTAGCCCTAAATATAAAACTAGATGTAAACATGATTATTATTGTCATTTCACTATGCAAAGAAAGCCACACGTTAACCAAAGTGTTAGCGTTTTGTCCTCTACAGTATGTCGTCGTATCCTAAATATTAAACGAATTAAATATGTTTTCAGCACAATGATATTAATGAATGTATATTGCAGAATTTATTACAATAAGACATGATATGGCAGCCAGCAAAGAATTATGTTACTAATATAATGAACTATTATAATACATGCATTTTAATGAAGGAATTCCCCATACCACCCTGCTGCTTGTCACTGTAAAATAAAGAACACATTGACAATTTGTGTTATGAAAACAAATATAAATTATATAAATTATAAAACAAATGGGTTTGGAAGTTTTTCAGTTTCTCTCTACACTGTCAATTGTTTAAAGAGTTGAGAAACACATACAGTACTGGGGTGGCTCTAAAACACATTTTTTTTTAACAAAAATGCTTTATTGTCATATCCACAAAAGCATCATATATACATATTCATGATATCTGTGGAATGTCACATACAATGTCCTGCACTGCAATATTGCTACGCATTGTGTCTAAAACACATTTTTTAAATGCATTTCTTTATTTATTTGAATGTAGAGTATGTATATTCATCTAACAGCTTGAGTCGCAACAGAATACAAAAGAAATGCAAACTTGAGTGCCTGCATTTTGAGGAGGATCAAAATTATGGCATTCAACAGATTTACCTACTGGTCGGTTTACTTAGGTTAACAAAGTATGTCCTACTGTGCTTTAAGCCTGTGTATCTCTACTGTGTAACTGTTGACATGTGTTTATATAGAGGTATGTTCATAAACCTTACTTTATATATTTTAGATGTTACATTTTCACCATTTACTTCCCAAGAGTTGTCAGATCAACCACTATGAGTCCATGGTTGAAGGGTAGATGTTGACCGTCTTGAGGCAGAAGAAAGCATTTTGGATCTGATATCCCCAGAGCTGCTTCTTATCCCCTCCTGATGATAAAGTGAACTGCATTTTTGCCAATAATTTCTTTTTTCAAAGCACAAATATCCACTAAATATCAATATACATGTCACCAACTACTATAAAGAATAAGCTGAATACAGTCTATAATGGGCATGAAATAAGGGATCATCCTCATGTTCGATAACATGCCAGCAAGTATAAAACTAAAGAACCCATGTCACAACTGAAAGAACTGGTCAAACATGAGGCAAGCTTTAAATATGAGAGTTATTCTCATGAAATCACATAGTCACTGAAGCTTTGGATTGATACTGTATTATGCCGACATTCGAAAGAAAAACATAAAAGGAAAACATAATATATACAGCAAATAACAGGAGACCAAAATTGTTGTTTACAATCTCCATATCAATTCCTGCCCACCACTGAAGTGGAAATTTTCTGAGCAGCTCAAAACAATTCCTTAAGTTTATTATTTGGAATGGATCACAGAAAAACACCAGGGAGAATCAATTATGAAATTGCTAAAAATATGCTTCCTTAAAAGGTTGCTAATTTACTATTTCATTCATTGGGATTAAAATGCTTGATCAGAAGATTGAAATGTGTCTAGCGGAAACCTTCTGAAAGAAACGGATCGATTTTAAGAAACATACATCATAAATATTTCATCAAAATCCATCTCAGAATTCAAAATGTTCAAAGTGTCACTGTGTATAACTTCTAGGAATAATGTGGCATTGTAAGATATGACATATTTAATATGATGGTATCAATGAATGCTTTTGACCACATTTCCTCGGATATTGTATGTGCACGGTTCAACTTAGAGTAGAGTAGAGAGCAGAGTTTGCGGATTCTTGGTGAATTGGATAAAGGTGGATGTGGGAGTGGCCACACCAGGGATGACTTTGTCATGGTTGGACAGATTGATTGTGTTGCAATATATGGACAAACAATGCCTGTTTTGTTGGGGGGAGGGCATTTTTTGGTATCTTAAAGCACAAAATATCTCAATGTCCTTAATGTATTAATAATGGGTTGAGCTCAAAAAAGAAGAATAAGTACATATGTTAGAACTGAATCAACTGCTCTGTACAGTGAAATACAATTGTTTGTTATGGATGTGGCAGCTCAGATATCAGAATCCTTTACATTTACTTGTCCATAGTGTGTCATATATTTTCTAAAATTATATAACTTTTATTTTTGATCAAACATACTGTACAATGAAGTGCAAAGGTCTTGTTTTGCAAAGTGATGGCAATATGCTATAATACACAATGCACTTTTACTTTTAAAAACAAAAATAATTTATGAATGCTGTAAAGCTGCCAACACTTAATAAAATTTCCTCTAGATGTTTTGAAAATATGCCCATGTATCATGTTCAGTACAGAATTTAGTATATCAGTCAGAAGTAAACCTATAATCACTGAAACATTGATTGAATCTCAAGAGATACCACCATAGCTTTTATGAAAAGCCTGGAACTTAAAACCAATAGACAGAAAATATTGTCTCGATTTACAAATCTTTGACCAAGAAAAATATAATCTATTTGCAAAATTTAAGGAGAACCCTTATCTGGAACAAATAGTTTTACAATGACATTTGATGACAACAAATGTGAAATGTGAAAGACAGTAAAGATAACATTTGGTATGAACACTGGTTCTGTTAATAATAAAAACAGTCGACATTCATTACTACTTCTACTTATCTTTAATAATGAATACAATTTTTAAACTACATTTTTATTTTCATTATCTCATTAACTAATTATTAACAGGGTTATGGGTTTAATAATATGGGTTTAAATGTTGACCACTATTTTAATTAATATTCTTTCAATGAATTTTAGAGAAGCATTTAGAGAAGTATGTGAAGAAGGAATGTATTAATTGTTTCCAGCATGTTCTATATTCATCAAGCATGCATGCATTGTGGTTCATAACTGAGTTAAGAAGTTAACAAGCATTAGTTTACACCTACTGTATTTATACAAGGTAACACAGAAAGTTACATATAGAACATGACATCATTGATGATATTCATACATTAACCCCTTAATTGCTTAATGTCATCCATGCAGGTATACAACAACTCAGCGTTAGTCCACTGCATATCCAAATCCAGCTAAAAAGAAACAAAACAAAGAATAAAAAACAGAAATTAAACTAATGTTTATCCCATCATAGAAATACATATAGGTCATAGTCTCTATTAAGCCCATTTGGGGCCAAGGTATTTAATTGGTGTATCCACCATACCTCTCTTTTCCTCAACAATAGCTCTCTATCACCCCCCCCCATTTGGGGGAGGGTACACTTTCCGGAACCATATATTTCAAATCTGTATCCTTGTGACCTTTCTCCACATAATGTTTAGAGACTGGCAACTTCACATTGCCCTTCCTAATTATAGATCTATGTTGGGATATCCGTGTTTTTATTTGTAATGTGGTCTCCCCAACATAGTGGAGACCACAAGGACAAATTAGCACATAAACAGCAAATTTAGTCAGACATGTATAGTACCCCCTTAAAGAATATTTACGACCAGTGGTCGGATGCTCAAAAATTGTACCCTTATATACACAACAGCATTGGGAACATGATAGACAAGGGAACATCCCCTGCGATTTTACACCCATATATGATTGTGTCAAGACCTGATTTTCCTTCGTATCAGAGTGAACCAACTGACTACCCAACGTTCTCCCCCTTCTATATGACACCAATGGAGGTCGACCAAACTCTTGAATTTCTGGATATGAGGATTGAAGAATCCCCCAATGTTTACAGAGAATGTTAGCCACCATGTTACTGCGATCGTTGTAATGAGTGACAAATGGTATAGAATGTTCTTTATCTTTGCGATGAACCTTAACTCTCTTTGCCCTAGTTTGGGCTCTATCTAGGACATATTTCGGGTACCCACGTGTCAGAAACTTATTATACATATCCTTTGACTGTTGCTCACATCTCTCTGGCTGGCTAACTAGCCTCTCAACCCTGGTAAACTGACTAAGGGGGATAGAGTCCCTGGTATGCACTGGATGATAGCTGGTATAATGCAGTAATTGGTTCCTACCTGTGGGCTTCAAATATAATTCTGTAGTAAATCCACTCCCTTGTCTGTTTACTGTAACATCCAAAAATTGTATAGACCCCCTATCCTTATGTATAATGTATGTAATATTCGGATGTGCTCCATTAATCTCTTGATGGAACCGATCAAGTGAGTCCGTGTTGCCCCTCCATATCACAAATATATCATCGATATAGCGCCGCGTGTGTGGTAAACGATATATAACGATAGATGTTATCCTCCTCCTGCCTAAGCATAAAGGAATTTGCATATGAAGGGGCGACATTTGAACCCATCGCGGTTCCTCTGAGCTGTAGATATTTGTCCTTGAATCTGAAATAGTTTTCACAAAGGATAATTTCCAAAAGTTTCACAAAAAATTCAACTTCCTCTTCACCATATTGTTTACTTTCCCTTAATAATGTAGCACAAGCTTCAACACCATCTCTATGTGGTATGGACGTATAAAGTGAGGACACATTAAAAGTAACTAGTAACAATTCCTCAGATTCTTCTACCTGTACAGACCTCAATTTGTCTAAGAAATGGTTGCTGTCATTTATATATGATTTCCCTTGCTGCACCAAAGGTGCAAGGTTCCTGTCCAACATGGAGGCCATAGGGCAGAACAAGGAATATATGCTTGCCACAATAGGCCGACCAGGTGGTTGGACAGGATCCTTGTGTATCTTGGGCAGCGTGTATAATACTGGGGTGACCGGTTTATCAACTACTAAAAAATCTCTTAACCCAATGGAGATGGTCCCCTTAGTGAGCATTTTGGAAAGAAAATCCCACATTTTTCGCTTTATACGAAACACAGGGTCATAACCTAATTCCAGAATCGGAAGGTGCAGACGTGGGGGTGCGCGACACAGAAGGAGATGGCAAGATTCAAAAGAAACAGCGCTCCACCCAGAGATCATGCAGGAACGACAAATAGTCTACAATCTATCGCAGGTAAAATTATCTGATACTGAACTCACGCTATTGGGGAAGGGACTGAATTTTTGCCCCACGCAGCGGTTGAATCCATTTCAGCTGAATGTAGAGTTGTATGCCTTTTTTCGTAGAATAAGGTTGAAAACACATTTTTCAGTTAATCCGTATGTTGCAGTACAAACGACAGGGGAAACCCTGACTTTGGACTCTTTAGGTCTCCGCAGCAAATGTAGGTTTGTGCCTCCCACTACTTACCCTGCTGTGGAAACGTATATTAAACAAGTAAAGAAAGATATTAATGAGCAGTGTCTTGGATCTGATGGTCGTAAGGCACCTGCTAATTTGACCATTGATGAAACTGTTGCACTTAATAATTTGAAAACTCGCTCTGATATCACAATCAAACCCTCAGACAAGGGAGGGGCGATTGTGGTATTAGACACTGGATATTATGAATCTGAAATATTAGGACAATTGGCAGACAGTTCTGTATATCTGGAATTAGGTTATGACCCTGTGTTTCGTATAAAGTGAAAAATGTGGGATTTTCTTTCCAAAATGCTCACTAAGGGGACCATCTCCATTGAATTAAGAGATTTTTAGTGGTTGATAAACCGGTCACCCCAGTATTATACACGCTGCCCAAGATACACAAGGATCCTGTCCAACCACCTGGTCGGCCTATTGTGGCAAGCATAGTTTCCTTGTTCTGCCCTATGGCCTCCATGTTGGACAGGATCCTTGCACCTTTGGTGCAGCAAGGCAAATCATATATAAAAGACAGCAACCATTTCTTAGACAAATTGAGGTCTATACAGGTAGAAGAATCTGAGGAATTGTTACTAGTTACTTTTGATGTGTCCTCACTTTATATGTCCATACCACATAGAGATGGTGTTGAAGCTTGTGCTACGTTATTAAGGGAAAGTAAACAATATGGTGAAGAGGAAGTTGAATTTTTTGTGAAACTTTTGGAAATTATCCTTTGTGAAAACTATTTCAGATTCAAGGACAAATATTATCTACAGCTCAGAGGAGCCGCGATGGGTTCAAATGTCGCCCCTTCATATGCAAATTCCTTTATGCTTAGGCAGGAGGAGGATAACATCTATTGTCATATATCGTTTACCACACACACAGTAGTGTGGTGGCGCTATATCGATGATATATTTGTGATATGGAGGGGCGACACAGACTCACTTGATCGGTTCCATCATGAGATTAATGGAGCACATCCGAATATTACATACACTATACATAAGGATAGGGGTCTATACAATTTTTGGATGTTATAGTAAACAGACAAGGGAGTGGATTTACTACAGAATTATATTTGAAGCCCACAGATAGGAACCAATTACTGCATTATACCAGCTATCATCCAGTGCATACCAGGGACTCTATCCCCATTAGTCAGTTTACCAGGGTTGAGAGGCTAGTTAGCCAGCCAGAGAGACGTGAGCAACAGTCAAAGGATATGTATAATAAGTTTCTGACACGTGGGTACCCGAAATATGTCCTAGATAGAGCCCAAACTAGAGCAAAGAGAGTTAAGGTTCATCGCAAAGATAAAGAACATTCTATACCATTTGTCACTCATTACAATGATCACAGTAACATGGTGGCTAACATTCTCCGTAAACATTGGGGGATTCTTCAATCCTCATATCCAGAAATTCAAGAGTTTGGTCGACCTCCATTGGTGTCATATAGAAGGGGGAGAACGTTGGGTAGTCAGTTGGTTCACTCTGATACGAAGGAAAATCAGGTCTTGACACAATCATATATGGGTGTAAAATCGCAGGGGATGTTCCCTTGTCTATCATGTTCCCAATGCTGTTGTGTATATAAGGGTACAATTTTTGAGCATCCGACCACTGGTCGTAAATATTCTTTAAGGGGGTACTATACGTGTCTGACTAAATTTGCTGTTTATGTGCTAATTTGTCCTTGTGGTCTCCTCTATGTTGGGGAGACCACATTACAAATAAAAACATGGATATCCCAACATAGATCTACAATTAGGAAGGGCAATGTGAAGTTGCCAGTCTCTAAACATTATGTGGAGAAAGGTCACAAGGATACAGATTTGAAATATATGGTTCTGGAAAGTGTACCCTCCCCCAAATGGGGGGGTGATAGAGAGCTATTGTTGAGGAAACGAGAGGTATGGTGGATACACCAATTAAATACCTTGGCCCCAAATGGGCTTAATAGAGACTATGACCTATATGTATTTCTATGATGGGATAAACATTTCTGTTTTTTATTCTTTGTTTTGTTTCTTTTTAGCTGGATTTGTATATGCAGTGGACTAACGCTGAGTTGTTGTATACCTGCATGGATGATATTAAGCAATTAAGGAGTTAATGTGTGAAGATCATCAATGATGTCATTTTCTATATGTAACTTCCTGTGTTACCTTGTATAAATAGGTGTAAACTAATGCTTGTTACTTGAAAGATGCCCTTGGCTTGAGAAAGGGGTTTGTATACCCCGAAACGTCGCCCTAGGGGCTTTGGTATGTTTTTCTACAATATATATCCTTTTTTGCATACAAAACTTGGAGTGCTGTGTCAGTTTTTATTTTTTCTATGATATTGCCTACTTTGGCAGTGCCTTTTTGACTACCTGCACCCAAAAATTAAGAGGGTTGTGCGGCAAATATCTTCTTTTTTATAGTATATATATATATATATATATATATATATATATATATATATATATAGTTATGCATAGGATGGCACACCGCTTCAACTGTTGAGTACCCAGGTGCACGGCAAAATCATGTGTGTAGCATTCAAAAAGACCAGCAACACTGGGAGATTTGGTGAAACAAATCAAATGTCTATATTTTTTTAAAGTGCATATACAGCCAACGTTACATTTCGGTCCCCTCTGGGACCTTTCTCAAGGCCTTGATCCAAGATCCAACTTAGTCAAATCACTCAGCAAAGTGGCAGCATCCTGCATGGAACCTATAGTTACGCACAATTTAGTAACATCAGAAAAAATAGAAACAGTACTTTCAATGCCCACTTCCAGGTCATTAATAAACAAATTAAAAAATCAAAAGACAAAATACAGAGCCCTGCAGTTCACCACTAACAACACTGGTACAATTAGAAAATGTTTAATTTACCACCACTCTTTGTAATCTAGCTTTTAGACAATTCTCTATCCAGGTACAAATACTATGTTCCAGGCCAACATTCCGTAATTTAACCAATAACCTTCTGTGTGGCACTGTAGGAAATGCTTTATCAAAGTCTAAGTAGATCACATCCACTGCCTTCTCAAAACTGAGGTCCCTACTCACCTTCCTATAAAAGGAAATTAAATTAGTCTGGCAAGATCTATTACACATAAAATTATGCTGGCACAAACTCATATTATTATGATTTTCAACGAAGTCCAATATGTTCTCCCTTAATACCCCTTCTAAATGCTTTCCTACCACTGATGTCAGACTAACCAGCCTAAAGGTTTTTGAGGCTGAGAATGGGATCCCTTTTTGAATAAAGGCACCACATTAGCAATAAGCCAGTCTTCTGGAACAGTGCCAGATCTCAATGCATCCTGAAAACTTAAGTAAAGTGGTTTGGCAATCACAGAGCTAAGCTCTCTAAGTACCCTGTCATGAATACCACCTAGTCCCAGATCTTTTTTATCTTAATATGTTCTAGTCTCTTTTGAATGGCTGCATGAGTGAAACATGCTATATTAGTTGTATTACTAGGATTACTATTAAGAAGGAAACCTTCATTAACTGTAGACATACAAAAAATAAGAGTTCAGAATCCCTGCTTTTTTCTGTTCTCATCAATCAGCTGACCCTTCTCTGATATTAAGGGTCCCATCCCTTCCTGCTTAAATTTTTTTTACTATTCACATATCTAAAAAATAATTTTGGATTATTTTTACTGCTGCAATACCTTTTTCTATATTGATTTTAGATTTTCTGAAATCAATGATTTATTAGCCTCCTTGTACCTGATAAATGTTTCAGCTTTACCAGCTAATTTGAAAGCCTTAAAAGCACATACTTTCTTACCCACCTCAACACCAACACTTGAACCACAACAGTTTTGTTTTGCAAAGACTTTCCTTACTTACAAGAGGAATATGCTGACATGAATATTTATTAAGCAGCATTTTGAAGACCCATTTTTGTTCTGTGTTTAGCCTGACATTCTTTGAACCATTAACATCATTTAACTCATTTAAACAAGGAATCGCATAGCCGTAGCAGTAATATTTGGGCACATTAGTGAAATGATCTGCTATTTGGTCTATACTGCTGCCTGTGTGCTGAAGGTGTTAGTAATAGACAAGTACTGGCACGTAGTGAAGCACTGCTCTTGCATATGTCTTTTGTTTACTGTACTGGCACATCAGTACATCTATTGCAGTTTCAGCCCTAAAGAAGTATGTAAGAGTGGCTCATCACTACATGCCAGTATGTGTCTATTGCTAAACACCTTCAGCACACAGGCAGCAGTATAGACCAAGTGGCAGATCATTTCACTAATGTGCCCAAATGTTACTGCTATGGCTACGCGATTCCTGATTGCACTGTGCTGACGGGCCACATTATTAATAATTTCACGATGGAGGCTGAGGACCAGTTTTAAAATGGACCACATTTGGCCCCCGGGCCTGACTTTGGACATACCTGCCATACACATCAAAGTTTGCGCCTCTAAAATGTAGTATTTTAGTTGCTCCCTTAAAGAGTTGTTTCTGCAACATACAGTAATGTCAAAGGAGACCATGTTATGATCACTATTCCCTAAATGCTCACCCACACAAATGTTAGAGATAAATTTGATATTATTAGTAATTACAAGGTCCACATAGAGTTATTCCTAGTAGGGTCTTCAACGAGTTGAAATAAAAAGTTGTCATTCAGCATATTTACAAACATGCTAGCTTTTTCTGGCTTGGCAACCCCATTTCCACAGTCAGTGTCTAGATAATTAAAGTCACCCATATTAAAAACATGACCTAGTTGTAATAGAAGCTGGCCATTATTTTTGTCACTTATACAAGGTGGTTTGTAGCATACACCAATGATGATTTTCTTTGTAAACTTTTGCCCAATTTAAATCTCTATCCATAGGGATTCCACCCCCACCCCAGGGCCATGAATGGATATTTCTTTAGTACATGGCTTTAATTCAGGCCTTACATACAAACACACTCCTCCACCCTTTTTAATCCCTCTGTCCCTCCTTAAAAGGGTGTAACCATTTAAATTCACAGTCACATGCTTCATTTCACCAGATCTCAGTGAGACCAATTATATCATAATTTTTAGAACATGCAATTAACTCTAGCTCTCCCATTTTACCTGACAAACTCCATGCATTTTCCAGCATACAGCCGAGGTTACTACTTTTCCTTTTTTAATTTACATTACTTAATGGAGAATTATTTCTGAAGTTAGTATTTGCCTGTTTTCCTTGTAATAGCTCCTTAGCCTCTTTAGAACACCTTAGCTGGTAAACTGTATGCCCCCTCTCTCCTCCCCATGACCCCTTACGAATCCCACTGCCCCGTCTACCCTAGCTTCTCCATAATTCTTTAACTCACCCACCCATCCCCCTCGCCTAGTATAAACACTCCTCCAGCCATTTTTTTCCCCTTGCACAATGGATTCCCTTCCATTGAGGTGCAGGTCATCATATATTAATTATATTAATAAATAGGTTTTACCACAAGGAAAAATCAGCCCAGTGCGCTTGGAACCCAAATCCTTCCTTCCCACACCAAGCCATGCATTTAGCTCCCGCTCTCTTCCTAAACTTGCATGTAGCATGGGCAAAATTTCAGAAAACATTACATCGGAAGACCTTCCCTTAATCTTAGAGGCTAGATCCCTGAGATCACTCTTTAAGGTCTTCCATCTACCATAAATGTTGTCGTTAGTACCAATATGTACTAAGACAGCAGGGTCATGCCCAGGCCCACACAATAATTTGTCTATCCAATCAGCCACATGCCAAACCTTGGCACCAGGAGGACAGCATACTGTTCAGTTGTATCTATTCAGATAACAGAATACCTATCCACTTTCCTAATAATTGAATTGCCTACAACCACAATCTGTTTAGGCCTGGCTCTGCTCTTCTCCCCACCAATACTAAAGAAACTGGTCATCAGCCCCACCTAAAACTGCCAATCCAGAGTTCATACTCCCATCTTTTTCACACAATTGGGTGAACTTGTTGGGATGTATAAACCTCCCTTTTCCTTTTGCCTACATTAGATTTTCTAACTGTCACCCAGCTAACTGCCTCATCATCCTGATCTGCTCCCCCAACATCTCTGACCCTGCTAGGTCCTGCTTAGTGAGCAAGAGGCTCCTCTCAAGATTGTCAATCAACTGCAGTGTTGCAATTTACTTCTCTAGTGCTCTAACACAAGCCTCTAAAGTGGCAATTTGCTCACAACCGCCACAGAGTTAAGCTGTTTGGAACTCTTGTTCCAAATCTACATACTTATGGCAAATTGAACACTGGGTCAGACCTTCAATCTTGCTAATATGTGAATAAATATGCCATGTGCAAAGTTTATAAATGACCTCACTATGCACTAATACAAACTATACAATTTGCAGTCTTTCCTCCACTATCAGCAGTGGTTGCTAAACAATTTCTGGGTTCACAAAAGCTGTATCAAATTCACACAAGAAAAGAGGTTAAAAGGTATTGAATGGCTTACATTTAAGATTACAGCTAGTTGTCCACACAACGCTATAAAATCAGCACCCACAGGAAAAATCAAATCTGACAAAATAAATATGTTTACATTGCTTACACAGCTATGAAATGAGTTTACACTTCTTTTTATATCAGAAGGTGAAAATTAAGAAAATATTTGTCATGACTTCATGCTTTATTTTAGCTAATTGATATTTAAATGATTTATTTCAACAAAGCATTTTAAAATCCATTAACATGTTTCTTAAAATGTCATTTGCCATTAAAGCCATCATTGGTGGTTCTATGATCACGCTGAGTTATATTTTTGGCACAGTGTAGATCTTTTAAGTAATTCCAGTAATTAATCTCCACTTATTCAGTAACACATTAGGCTTCAGCATATCTTTACTGTTTCACCAACTAACTAAAGTTGTACAAAAAAATGAAGGTATATAAATGCTTTGAAATCTGAAATAAACAATATCACTGCAGAAATTAGAGCAGTAAATGATGCCTGTACAAGATTCATTAACACTTAAATTGAGGAAATAAAGACTGATCTCTCCATTATAAAGCATGACATGCAAAAGCTGTGTGAGCATACTGTACTACAGTGGTTGAATCCCATGTAAGAACGCTGGAAAACTCCTGCAGAAATCTACAGGAACAATACTGGTCTGGTCAAAAACTGCTAGTGGAAGCAGGAAAACCAGTTGTGATGGTGCAATATCAATTTGTTGGATTCCCAGAACTTGCTGAAGGTAGTGAACCCAAGGACTTTATTTTAACGTGGATGCACAAATCTCTAGCATGTTTGCCAATGAATGGGCTCCCCACCAGTCAATTGCCTCCAGGCACACCATCAAGACCCCCTAATTGCCATGCTGTTGAATGCATGGGGATTGAGACAAGTTATTATTGCTGGCTAGGACACATGGAACCCTCCATCACTTCCAAGCAACAATAATTTCAATCTTTACAGATTACTCTATGGAAGTCCAGAGACAACAGGCAGCATAACAAAGCTGCAAAAACCATTTATGTGCTGTGGGGATCACTTATGTCTTATGCCATGCTTTCCACTGCTAGACTCTGAGCACAAGTTGATGGTTGCCTCAGTTCACCTCAGGACCTCAATGCATGGCTTGATACCTGGCATGAGACCATACAAAACATCAACATGACAACTCTAAAAAAACACACAATTGTATCAATTCCTACACAAATCATAGCAAACTGTAATACTGCCATTGAAGTTTTTTATTGCATTATTTCCTGTGCAAAGAAAAAAGCATGATGAAATTCTGGAGCAGATTTGTGAACAATTTTACATCTGACGAAAATGGAAATTTTGATGCAAAACTGTATGAACTGAAAATAATGTGCTCCTTCCTGTATCATATCAAGAAACACATGTTGTGAGTTTGTTTGATCTGAAAAATGTAGATTACTGTAGTCAATGTTTGTGACAAAGTTCATGGTAGTAAGTTCAATGAGTTCAATGATGATTAAAAAAAGAAAGGCTACCTGTACAATTATAACCAATGCATCAACACCAAAGTTTATGGTAATGAATAATGCATTGAATTGGATGGATGGAGCACACACTAGCTTAAATGTCAAGTATGTGCAAAGTGTTGGACTGCCCCGGCGGGAAACCGGGAAAAAACCTGGTGGGCCCCGACCCTCATGGGCCCCCACTGGGCCAGACCCCTCTTCTGATATAGAAATGGCACAGAATTTTTTTCTTTTTTCTGCGCAGCGCTGTTTGTGCATGCGCGGCTTCAGTTCGTGCATGTGCGCTGGTGCGCATTCATGTTTGTTCTCCTGAGCGGCGCCTAACAGTAGGGGGCCAGGGGGCCAGAGGGGGCTCTGCACAGCGGTCCTGGTTCCTGGTGGGCCCCGGGCCCCCCAGTCTGACCCTGTGTGCAAATATGAACAAATGCTGAATCCTGCAAATGAGATGAATTCAATGAACATAATATCTGCTGAATTAATACATGTCCTATCAAATGGAAATATAACAGAATAAAATTCCTTTGAAGTCATCATCATGATTCTCTATCTGGTCAAAGTGAAGGGATGCTTTAAAAAACCTTCTGATTTTGTGATCTAGCCAGTCCAAAAACTGATATTCCTATCACAGCTGCACATGGTCAAAAGGTTGATTAAATCTTATGTTACTCAATTTCCATATGTCCTCTTGCTATGAAGGGCTACACTGCTTAGAGTGGTGCATTTTTTAGCAGACCAGAGGTGATGATATAATGCTAGTAAAATAGCTTGATGGCATTTATAATAACTGCTTTGCAACTTGCTTAATTAACTTTTGGATTACTGCTCCAGAAAGCCACTTTTTCAATGACTTTTCAAGATTCTAATGAATAAAGTCATACTGTATTCCTCAGCATATCTTAATTTTCTAACTGGACTACTTTAGTAATCAAGTTAAATTATGTATATGTCAGTGTTTTTGTGAAAATAGATGAATGTATAACAATTTCATCAACACATAATTATTTTATACTAAAAACTATAATTTGGATAACAATGGTACTTCTGACACCCTAAGTCTAGTGTATCCCAAAAAACTTTTCTCCTTGGGGTAGGATGATTAGAATTAAAGTGCTAAGGCAAATTTCCCTGCAGTCATGTTAAACGAAATCTCATTCAGAAAAGCTACTTGCATCAAAGGCACTAAATTGGAACTCCAAAATCTAATATTTGTCATGACTGATGAAAGGAAATAGTTGACACCAACATATCTGAGAGCTCATTTGTTTCATGGATAGATCAAACAATCTGCTGTTTTCCACAGTAGCTTGTTTTTTTCTATAGGTTTCAGGTGGCCAAAAAAAATCACAAATATAATAGATTTTTTACCTGCAATATATGCAAATTGTGGCAAAAAATTTGGACATAAATGTATTAATTTGCCCCTTCTTGGCATGATGAGAGTTATAATCACTTCTTTCTTCAGTTGTGTTTTGTCTATGATACTTCTATGAAATAGATAGCAGTATTATAAACAAGTGTTATTTACTTTTTGGAATTTTGGGGCATGGGATTTCAACTGTGGTCTGTATCTTAGATTTAATTAATCTAGCATTCAGGCAGCAGGTTGGAAATCAAAATGGAATATGAACAGGAGAGAGGGTTAAGTGGTATATGAAAGGTTAACAATAAGAATACTAAAAATATGCAACCATGAGACTTGATATGTTTTTCAGATCCTTGGATCTGTGACTTCAGCAACTACAGTATATAGGATTTTCAATTGCAGACTGGAAACAGGCAAATTAGGAAAGCCAATAGTTTACAAACCATACTAAACAAGTAATCAAGACCAGTATAATTGTTTCTTTAAATAAGTTCATTTATAAGATACTACAGAATGCTTGGGACCTTGGGTTTTCCCGATAATGGATCTTATTTTTTAATTTGGATCTTCACACCTTAAGGGGCACATTTACTTAGCTCGAGTGAAGGAGTAGAATGAAAAATACTTCGAATTTCGAAGGATTTTTTTGGCTACTTCGACCTTTGACTACGACTTCGAATTGAACGATTAGAAGTAAAAATCATTTGAATATTTGACCATTCGATAGTTGAAGTACTGTCTCTTTAAAAAACTTTGACTACCTACTTCGCCACCTAAAACCTACCGAGCACCAATGTTAGCCTATGGGGACCTTCCCCATAAGCTTTCCTAGCAATTTCTGATCGAAGGAAAATCATTCGATCGATGGATTAAAATCCTTTGAATCGTTCGATCGAACTAAATGCAGTAAATCCTTCGACTTCGATAGTCAAAGGATTTTACTTCGATGGTCGAATATCGAGGGTTAATTAACCCTCGATATTCAAACCCAATAAGTTGGTTTTGCCTTCAATAACGATTAATTATATCTTAGTCAAGTACAAGCTACTGTTTTATTATTACAGAGAAAAGGGAAATAATTTTTAAAAAATTGGATTATTTCATTATAAGGGAGTCTATGGGAGTCAGCCTTTCCAGAACTTTCTGGATAATGTGTTTCAGGATACCAGATCCCATACCTGTGCTAGATAAAAGAACTTCCTCTTCTATGTAGAAAAGAAATGAACATGGGTCGATTTTGGATTCATCTGGTATTTCAAATATTGGCAACATACTAGATGGAATCATTAATTAATTTAAACAGTATGCTATTGGGGTATATGATTTGGAGACCAAGGGGCAAATTCACTAAACAACGAAGCGCCTAACGGTAGCATGAATACGCTGGCATAAATTCGCTAGTGTTAATTCGCACCCCTACGCCTGGCGAATTTGCGCAACGGACGTAACTACACAAATTCACTCAAATTTTACGTGCAGATTATTCTGAACGCTACCTTTTACGCCAGACTTCCTTCGCCACCTCAGACCAGGCGAAGTGCAATACATTAGATAGGGATTGCTTCAAAAAAAGTTATAAAATTTTCTAAGTCCCAAAAAACGCTGGCGTTTTTTTCATTTTTTATGGGTGATAGGCTGAAAAATATCAAAAAATTTTTTGGGGCTCCCCTCCTTCCCCCATAAATTTCCTAACTCATGGCACCTTAACTATACAATGGGCACATGTGTAGGGCAAAATAAAAATTTTATTTGCTGTTTTGAAGGTTTCCCAGGCTTGTGTAGTGATGCTACATATACCTCCATTGTAACTTGAATTTGGCGCCATATGTAAATTAACCATCGCTAGCGTAACTTTGCTTTGCTTGGCGAATTAACGCTAGCACAACTTTGCAACGTTACGCTTCCCCTGAGCGCAACTTCGGATTTTGGTGAATTAGCGTAGCGCTGGCAAAAATATGCCTGGCGAATCGCAGCGAATCGGACGCTGGCGCAACAACGAATCTTAGTGAATGTCCCACCATGTGCTGAATGAAAGCCTTACATTAGCTAAATATATCATAGCTGAAAAAACATTCTTATTATGTTTTATTTATTAAGCAATGTATATGCACAGGTGCATGCTTTATTTTGTTAACTTTGAAGCATATTTAGGAATCATCATCATAAAAGGTCATAATAATTTATTTTTTTTAAAAAACTGTTAATTTTCCTAAGAAATTTTTAATAGACTGAAGAGCAGAGTTTCGACAGGTAGTGAAATGAATGACCATAAATTATACATTTTCCAAGGAACAATGCAGTGGCAGGAAAGAGATAACCAGAGAATTACAAAAGGAAATTATTTATTTTGTTGAATTTATTGTAAAATGTACTTTAATAGGATTTTATGGAGTCAGGTTTTGTGGGGTGATAAAAAAAATATGCATGTGTTTGCTTGTAAAGTATTTGTTAAATAATTCTAAATATTTAGATGCTTTCAGTTCTAAAATTAGGGAGTTAGGACTCTTGCCCTCACAATAACTGATATAAATATTCTATATATTTTCAAATTAACTACAATGTCTATGGATTATTTACCAAGTAGATGCAGTTACTGCTGATTACATATTAATAAATTAAGTTTATATTGAAGTTTGTATACAGACATTATAGACAGCTTAATGACTAACTGCAGTTAGAATCTACATTGCAGTGATAGTTTTTGGGTTATATAACCTTCTTTTCAACAATTAGTAGTTGATTTTTTTATTAAGTTTTTGTGCTTCAACAGACCAATCAACAAATTGGGAAAATTATATCTGACTACAGTGACAGACTATTGTCATCTTCATGTTGGAGTGAGCTGTATAATATCACAATTTGTTTCTATAAATTTTACGATTAACCTTTCTCATGGCTTTAGTAAACCTAATCCAGTTAACAATACTTTGTAATTTGTAATAGTTGTATACAATTTACAAAAATCTAATTTTCCTGATGAGGTATAGGGATGTGAAAATCTTAGACACCCTTACACTTTACAGACAGGCACATCCCTAGTAATATGGACACCTCAGTAGGGACCTTGTGCTTATGTAACCCCTGCAGTTCACACAGTGCACACCAGTGTACACTGTGCCAGAGTATAAAAGGTTTAGGAACCATGTGCTCTGGGTCCATTGCTTTAGCCCAACCAAGCAGGCTGGAAGGAAATGGGTAGTGCTGACCCTAGGCCCTAGGCTCTAGCAATTAGACAGCTATACTCGTTTTATAGATCGCTCTAGGAGTGATAGAGAGGTTATTTAGTTGAGCAGCTCAAGGCTCCGCCGAGGAGATTAGAGGGATTAAGATCCCAGGGTATTACTGACCCAGAGTAAGGAATCAAGTGTTGAGATAGGGATGTCAGGAGTTCCCCTAGTCTGCCACTGGAAGATATCCTGAAAACTGGGCAATACCCATCACATGCTGTCAACTTACTCTCTGCTGTATATTCCCTAGCCTGTGGGGATTCAGCCTATACGTGCTGTGAGTATATGCTTCCTTTATGCTGCTGTGTATGTTCTATACTCCATTGTGGATCAATGTGCTAAATGATCTCTGTGCTATTGTTCAATAAATACTGTTCTTTGTTTAACTGTTAAAGAACTACTGGAGCCCATCATTGTGCTATCGCACCAGGTTACAGTTACACTACACCCTTGCCTCCACACCGTTGCGAGGGCTTACCCCTGAGAAAGAGAGCTCATCTGTGGTCTCAGCCCACCAAGGAAAGTAGCTTAAACTGCCCTAGCACAAGTCAATTTACTATAGCGCTACAGAGGTATAAAATAAATGTTTTTGAAAGTAGAATGCAATTTCTCTGCATTCTGTTTTTTTTTCTTACTTCCGAAGCAGTCACATTTTCAAAATTCAAGTTTTCATGTTCAAATGAAAAACAAAATCACAAATTTGAATTTTGTTAAATACACCTGTATGGCTTATTAATGTGGCACTCCAAGGCCTGCACAGTTCTGTGTTTTGATTTGTTAGAAATTAGTGATCCATTACCAATTCTCAGAGTGAGAATCACTATACTTGTTTAGTGACAGAGCATAAAACTATGCAGCAGATTTATCAAAGTTTGAAATCACACACAGAAATATTCACCCACATTCTATTCGTTACTAAATAAATGTGCTACTAAAAATCCCATAGGAATGAATAGAAAGAAGGTGGGTGAGTTTTTGTGGTAAGCTCTAATTCCCATTTTTATAAATCTGCTCCTATGTTTAACATGTGATTTCCCATTCTCAAAACACATAATGCAAAACTACAATACACACACAACCTAATGTTTCTTTTGCCTTTGCTGCTTGACAAAAACTAAAGTCTTTTCCAGAAAAAAATACCCAAAACCAATATTGTACTTCTAACATATTCTTTTTGAAACACTATATATGGGAAATGAACTTTGCAGTTCACTAAAAGTGCAAAATGTGTGTCAATTTATGTTCCTCTTTTATTATAAATTACTTAAATTAACATTTTGTTAGGTTGCAATTGTCTCTTCAAATAAAGGTCAATACATTTTCTCTGAAAAGCTGACATTTTCTATGCCCCATACAAGTACTACACACCATAGACTGCTGGAATAACCAAAATCATTCCCCTATTAATGCAAATTACCTTTTCAGGTTATAGTCTCTTTCTCCATCAAGCATGTTAATATTAAATCATTTACTGCAGTTAAAATTAATTCAGTCTTTAATAAATTATTTCATATCCATGTTCCAAATGCAGTTCAATATGATATTAAAAGTTCTTTAGATTTTGCTTTGTGCCGTTATCCATAATTGTTATTGTGTTTACACATTTTCTCATCACTTAACAAAGAATGCCCATTATTTACTGCCCCAGTGGGCACTTGAGTACATTTTTATCAGAACCATTTTAACTTCCCTGTAAAAAGGCCATGTAGACCCATACAGACTGCTTGCAGATAGTGTGCTGGTTGGAATAAAACTCTGGATTTCTCAGACTGTACACACTGGCAAACTCACTACAGGGCTAAAGTGCTAAGGGGTTACTTCGCTAGCAATAGCTCAGTCCCTGCACTAGTCCCATTCACTATGATGGCTGAATGGGAAGGGTTAACTCACTCCCTTTGCTCTGACTTTGGGGTTCACTGTAAGGTTAAATACGCCACAGGTGACACTCCTAGCTTTCAACTCAAACCGATCTTTCCTAGGAAGATTTGGCCCACTTTAATTTGGCTTTAACACCTACTTTACATAGGTCACATGGTCAGGAGCAAATCCCTCCTGCTGTGGCTGATCACTGTCTCACTGCTGGAAATTTAACGTCATAGGGTTATGCATTTTGGGAAAGGGTAAGTAAGACTTCCCTACACTTGCAATAAAACATTTTAATGCAAAGGATATGTCCATGTAAAAATATTTATGTGCTTATCTATATTATATTGAATATAGACTTTTGTACAGTGGATCTCCTGCCTTAACTTATTGCTTCTCATCCAATCACAGCTACCATGCAGCCCCTGCGCTCATAGCTTAAGCTTTCATTTCTGAAAGAACATGTAATTATTAAAACATTTCCAATATATATTAGTTATTCATATTTGTTTTAAGGTTATTTTTAAATGTTATTGCAAGTGAAAGCAGCTTTTGTTGGTCCCCATTAGGGATGTAGCGAACTGTTCGCCGGCGAACTTCGACCGTTCGCGTCCGCCGAATGTTCGCGAACGTCGCGCGACGTTCGCCAATTTGGGTTCGCGTTTGATTCGTTCGACCATTCGACCATTCAAATTCCTTCGACCGCTAAAAATTCGTTTGAACGATTGTAAGCATTCGATCTAATGAAAAGCATTCGATCGAATGGTTTCGATCGTTCGATTCGAATGAAAATCCTTCGATCGAACGAAAATCATTCGATCGAATGATTAAAATCCTTCGATCGTTCGAATCGAACGATTTTAGCGGGTGTTCGAAGTTCGCGAACTGTTCGCGAACGTTCGCATTTTTTGCCGGTGTTCGCGAACGGCGTTCGCGAACACCAAATGGGCAGTTCGCTACATCCCTAGTCCCCATCTTTTCTCTGCATTTTTGGTTCTGATTTCTGAAACACTGTTGAAGAAGCCAACTAGGTACTTGTAACAAACCTGAAAATAAACTGACTACATTGAGAATCATTGTACAAGACCTGTTTGGCTGCACATTCCTACTAATGTCTCTGTACTACTGCATTTCTTAAAATGAATACTGTTTTGTATCATGGCTACACAAAGATTTTTCAGTGAAATTCATGTGTATTACTGAAATTAGTGCTGTGTCATTTATTTAGGGTTAAAACAAATGCATTCCAGCAGACGGTTTTGCCAACAGCGGAAAGAATTATATTGCATAGAATCTTAATAATTTAATACAAGGACCAAATTAACAGTGTTTCTATTATAATTAGCCATTTTATGAAGGCTGCTCATTTACTAACAGATCAGGAACTCCATTTCATTTCTCATGCTGAACAATGTCTTTATTTCCCCCTGAGTATACTAACTCTATCTGCCTCGTTCAATAGGACACCTTGACAGTTCCAGTCAATTGGGGTTATGACATTCATGTTCAATCAAACAGATGAGGCCTAGGCAAGAAAATAATTTTCGTCAGGTAAATAGTGCTGCCCGATACAATGACAGGGCTGTTTTTCCAGCCAGATTAATCTCCCCTACTATTTGTTATACATGCAAGATAATGCATGAAGTGCTGCAATAGATAAGCTCTAATTTTAGCCACCTTTCAGACAGTAACATTACCATTTTTATTATAAAGATGAGAAGCACTTTCTTTTGATTGCTTTCTTAGCAGCATTGTCATAGTTTTAAATGAGGAGGAAAGCGATGTTACAAATTTTTTTCGTCCCAGTTACCTTGAAAGTAATTGGATGGTTTAAGTATATTCCCAATGGTTTGACATGTCACACTTTTTAAAGTATGTACCCTTTTAAAAGTTAAAAACATTAAACAAATGTGCAGTACGTTCATAAGAAATATTGACCGGCACAATAGAAACATTAAACATTATACAGGCACAGAATGGCAGTTTTGTGCATCAGCCCAAATGTTTTGTGTATATTAACCCCTTCCTCTGTGTCTTTTTCTTTATGTATTACACATTCTTCAATTATCGCTTCTTTGCAATTGTAATAAAATCTTACCCCGGAGGGAGTCGGCGGGGACGCCCGCCGCACTCCAAGTGGGGACGCCCGCCATGATGTTCTGTACCGGTTCCTAGGGCGCGCACGGCGTGCCTCCTTGCATCTTAAAGGCGCAGGTGCGCTGACGTATGACGTCAGCCCGCAATGGCGCGAAATTTAAAAGTACTTAAAGGTACATTTTCTTTTATCACATTGCCCATTATAGGAGTTTGTTCTTGGTGCTTCCTGAGCTTTTGCTATATGCTGTTTTGAACCTGTTTGATTCCTGTTGTGACCCCCTGTCTGGCTTTTGACTATTCTGACCTCTGGATCCTGACCCTTGCCTGAATACTGACTACCTCTTCTGCTTAATCCTCTTATTGACTTCCTGGTTTGACCCTTGCCTGCCTGACTATGTTTATTCTCTGCCTGCCTCGACCCGGCCTGATCTGACTACTCTTTTGCCTACTACGACCTTCTGCCCAAAGAGTTTGCTTTACAGTTGTGCCCCTCTGCCTATCCAGAACCTATAGCCTTGCATCTCTCGTTTAAGTCCTGGTGGCATCCAAGTAGCTGAGGGCTCCTCCCGAGGCCAAAGGCGGTCACACTATAGGTGAAGCACGAGCCGAGACCAGGGTGCTTGGCATTTGTTCTGGTGTTGGGTGCCGACCGTTACAGCAATCTTTTCTTACATTCTGATTGCAAAAGTGGCTTCTTTATTGAACATTGAATTTGAATTGGTTAGGTAAATTAATTTCTATGAGTTACTATTAATACATGCATTATCTATTATCCTTGACCTTCCACTAAGTGTGCAAGCATAAAATATATTGAGGATTTAATGATCTAAGACAGATAATGAGCTCAGGTTAGTGAAACATTTATGGTATATGTCATTGTTTTATCCTTCTCTCTGTCTTGTTGAATGTGGTCTGTTTGTTTGTCTATCTACCTGTTTAATTATACAGGTATAGGATCTTTTATTGTGAATGCTTACCTCTCCAGGAAAGGAGTTTTTCTGTAATGTGGATGCAATGTCAGAGTCTCTTAGGATAAGTCAGTAGTAGTGATAAACAAAATTTTTCACCATTGTGATGAGCAAAAAAGACATCCATAGACTCCAATGGGTGAAAAAAATGTTGTGCTTCAAAAAAAGTTTGTTGCCCATAGACTTTACTGCATTTGGCTAATTTTTTGGGGAAGTGAAACAGGTCACATTTGCCCATCATTAGGAGTCAAGGACAGGGTTAACCTAGAGCAGCAGGCATGGGGCCCTCAGTACTACAGAGCAATAGAGAAGATGTGTTGATGCAAACAGAAAAGTTGTAGGTAACATCTGTGAACTAAATGCAGATACTGCAGGGATTTGGCTTTCAAGTCATTCTTCCCCTCACCCTCTGCACTTAGCGCTGGTGCCCCCTAGTGGAGGGAGAAATTGACAAAGTACAATTGTAATCTGTACACTACGGGGCATATTTACTAAACTCCGAATGCAGAAATCAATAAAAATTTGTGATTTTTTTTTAATCACAATGATATTCTCGATTGCACTGTAGTTCAGACACCTTATCTGCAGGCATTACTATTTGACATTAAAATAATGGTATGACAAAATCCCATAACTTCTAGCACAGCTACTAGCTATTAAGGGTTACTGATGATAACTGTGGCCCAAACATTCTGTTAAGTAGAAGCTCTCAAATCCAAAGCAGTGGGCAAGGCTAAAGACCCGCAACTGGCTATAGCAGAACATTATAGCATTAACACATAGGGGGTTATTTATTAAAGTCTGTTTTTTTCTGGTCTGTGTACTTGTAATATTCATGTAATCATGGAGGAGCTTCAGCTGAAGCTCTAAGCTTTTATTGAATAAATCCATGGTAAAGCAAGGTGCAAAGCCACTGGGGGTTTGAATAAATGGATGAAATGATTAAAGTGAATAATATTATCTAGTGCAACAGTCAGCATTTCAGGTTATTTGTTGCCATTTGTCAGGTCTACACATACAGTATTTATAATAACACAGTTTATATAGACAAAAGGTGAACAGTCATCTATCCATTACCCATAATAAAATGTAAGCGATAACATGTTTGAATACAATATATCCACCTAAAAAACATGTTTTTAACCAAATTCAGGGGATAATAACATTCAAAATAAAGGAAAGCCCTGGAGCTATAAGTATAGGGGCTGCATGACAAGGGATCCAAATGACCAGCAGCCACATTATACTGGTGTAGGTCGAAGATGGGCAGAATCACATGTAGCTGTGTTTAGGTGAGAAGGAATGAGTTAATGCAGGAGATGGACAAACCCAAGGGCAGAGTAAGAGAGGGACGTGATGTCAGGGGAAGAAGCAGTTCACTTCCTTATCTTCTGAGCAGGTAGAAACATCCCACCCACCCCCTTTTTGCAAATTTTGGGAAATGTCAGGAGTTTCTCATATTATCTATTAATAAGTGAATATGGATGTTGTCATGAAAGCGTTGTTATATTGTAGTTTCTGTATCATTACATATTATAATTGTGAGAGTCTGTATTGTATTGATTTATGTTAAATTAATGTGAAACGCTTGATCCAGGGAATGTTTCTGATAGCCATTGGGGTCAGAAAGGAATTTTTTCTCTTTTAAAGCATAATTGGCACTGGCTTCGGGCTCGGTTTTTTGCCTTCTTCTGGATCAAAACAGTGCACATATGATATTAAATTTTAAGTTTTATTTGTCACAGCAGTGGTAGGACCTTGCCAGAGTACTGCACAGGTAAGTTTAGAAGAGGGAGAAAGGAGGTTATCTCCTGTGACTGGACAGTGGATTGATTGCTACAGAGGCTATTATTGCTTGTGCTAGGGGGCAGTCTGTTAGGATTTCCTATCATCGACACACTGCAGATGCAGGTCCGGCAGCAGGGCTGCTAAACTTCTCTCATGTTGACGGCACAACATAGTAGTGATCTCTTGTTAAATTCTGGCTTTAGAATATTGCCTTGGGTTAAGCTGTCAAGGTCCTGTTTATTTGATAAAATGTGAATAAATGCTGTGGCCATTTTACATCCATCTCTGTCTCCTGATTTCATGAAGGTATGTAACAATGGGGTCCAATGGGATAGCTCAAGGCGAAGGGTCCAATTGAGGAGTCTCCTTGTTATGGGTTTGGAGCTCCAACATCTACAGTAAATCTCCTGAAATAAAAAATCAATAATATATTTTTAAGCAGAAATTAAAAACAATATACACACTGTGTTCATATTTAATCCACATCCAGCAAAAAAAATCTTAAATTATTGTACATATGTGTCAGTTTGATAAAAGCTATGTAGAATTCAGTATGTTGCCTGTGGCAAATAATCACATTTTTGAATCTGGATTCGAAGTGCTGCTGAATTATTATCATAATCATAATCATGTCTATTTGAAATAACTTGTAATAATTTAGAAAACGTCAGGATTCACTGTGGTAAAATAAGCATATGATTAAGCATATCGTCCTCTGTATCCAGAATAGAACACTCAACATTTAAAAAATTAGAGTTGATCACTTAAAATGTATGCATGTACCCTGAAATTATTTGTTTAGTTTTACATTGCACAGAGTGGTATTAAATGGATAATTATGTAGTGATGTCACTTGCCAACAGATTTGTGCCTTAGGGCATGTCACATTTAATATATATTTAGCCTTGAAAATGCTGATTGTTGAACATTTTTTATAATACTCTCAACATTCAAGCAGTTTATTAGATTTAAAACCTTATAACGATATTTAAAACTCTTTCTTTTTGTCATTTCAAAGAGCACTCTTGCTGAATAATATTTTTTTTACATTTTTACCAAATGTTTTGTATCATAATAGTTGTTAGCCCCTAAAATTGCTGTAAGACATTGCACTTGGCAAATTTGTGATTCATCATATGAGCCAATCAACAATACATCTATTTGCAAATTGCAATAAAGGAATGTAATGAAGATAAGGAAAATTAGATAAAGGAAAAGGATAGAACTGAAAATGCTACATTCATCAGTCAGTCTGCATTAATAGGTACTGAATAATAATTTTAATTTATAAGCACATGGAATGAGTACTTTCGTTAATCATATTAACATTACCGCATAACCACAGATGTTTTATCATATTTAATAATGAAATTCATATTTACAGGGCTCATGTAATATAGACAAAAGGAGAGAGTGCTGGAGCTCTAAGTTGTGCCTATACACTTTGTTGTACCCTTGCCAGAAACAGGATCTGTGCATCATTCTGGGATCATGGAGTTTCACCTATGGGCACCTATAGGTTGGAGGTCAGCAAATTATGTTCTGAGGTTGTCAAGAGTCCTTATATCTTTATTTTATTTGTGCAATGAGGATTTAGTCACAAATACCAAGATTCTTCCCATGTAAAGCTCTCTTTCCTTCAAATGTCACCACAATAAGAGGAGAAAGAGGAGATATGATTTAAATTATGAGCTAAAATATTATACTATTATTATACTATTA
Organism: Xenopus petersii; assembly: GCA_038501925.1. NCBI lineage: Eukaryota > Metazoa > Chordata > Amphibia > Anura > Pipidae > Xenopus > Xenopus petersii. Next base: position 61,355,222 of record CM076681.1, on the reverse strand, counting down.
CAGCTAGGCCATCTCCCATAGACTCCATTTTAATCAAATAATTCAAATCTCAATTTTCCATGTAATTAGAAGACAGTACCTTGTACTTGATTAAACTAAAATACAATTAATCCTTATTGGATTAATTAATTGTATCCCTTTTCTGTGTAATAAGAAGACATTGTACTTGATTAAAACTAAGAAATGATTAAAGGGGTTGTTCAGCCTCAAATTAACTTTTAGCATGATTTTGAGAATGGAAACAATTTGCAATTGGTTTAATTTTGTTATTATTTGTAGTTTTTGAGTTATTTTATTCAACAGCTCTCCAATTTGCAGTTACAACAGTCTAGTCGCTAGGTTCCAAATGACCCTATCAACCAAGCATTCATTTTTATCATAGAATGGAATATGGAGAGGGCCTGCATAAAAAAATGTATTTAATGCAAGAATATACATTAAGGTGGTTATTTATCAAAATCTGATTTTTCAGATTTTTTAAATAAAAAATCTTCGACCAAACTAGAATCCACAATTTTGGTGAAAACAAATGACACAGAATGGACAAACCCCACACCAGAAGATATTTGCAAACTACGCAGCAGTATTAGAAGCAACAATATTAGAAGCCTTGACAGACTCCACACCTTAAGAAATTTGCCAAATATGCAGCAATAGTAGGAATAGTAGCAGCAGCAACATTATTATTAGCCTTGATAGACCTCAACCAGAAAACGTTTACCAACAATGCGGCAGTAGTAGCAGCAGCAGTAGTAGTAGAAGCAACATTATTCGAATCAAAGAAATATGCCTACCATGTTGCAGTATTAGTACCAACATTATTATTAGCCTTGATAGGCCCCCACCAGAAAAACAGCAAAAGCAGAGATAGCAGCCAGATGGGGAATAGGCAAAACTAGTGAGGAGGAGTCTATGAGAGAAGAGTATAGGCAGCAATGGAGAGAGGAGGGTACACCTGTGAGGAGGAGAGGAGGCTAATATCTGATGTTTGCAATGGCAACTTTGATATCTCTGCTTACGCATGCCTCATTCATCTTAATAAATGTCAGAATATCCATGCTGCCAGTGTCTACAGCACTGAACACATGCTCTGACAGGACAATGGCATGGGAGCAAGCCAGAACCTCCAGAGAGTATGGTGCCAGTTCTGGCCACTAGTCAAGCCTTGACACCCAAAAATGCACGGGGTCACCATCAGTGCGCATGGCATTCTGCACACTGATAGACGCCATGTAGTCAGCCACCATATGCTCTAGCAGCTGTTGGTGCCACTGACTGGGCCAGCTGCTGCCTGGTGAGTCTCAAAAAAACTCTTCTACACACCCATGAGATCACTGCCTCTGCTGTTGCTGCTGCTAGGCCACTGTCCCTGCTTAATGTGTGGAGTAGTGGAGGCCTGAGAAGTGTCAGACTAGGGGGAAGGCCTCCACCAGTTTTTCACACAGAGCCCTCTTCAATTGGCCCACCCTCCTCTCTCTCTCTCTCTGGCTGGGTACAAGGAACTCCCCCACCTTTCCCTTGTACCATGGGTCAAGCATAGTGGCCATCCAGTAATCATCACGGTCTTTGATGGAAGAGATCTAGGGATCCCTCCGGAGGCAAGTCTGCATATGGGCAGCCATGTAGAAGATGTTCCACCGACCAGCCTCTTCTTGACTGCCCTCCAAATGCAAGAGGTATTCTACCTCCTTCTCCCCTGCTCTGTGCCCTCCCAGCCACAGACAATAGCAGGGGTGGTTGGGTCACATGTGCCCTGTTCCCCCTGCTCTGCAGGCACCCAGTCCTCCTCTCCCTCATCCTCCTCATTTGGCAGAACTTCCTCCTCTGCATGCCTCCTAGCTCCTTCTGCCTGCATACAGGGACTGCACTTCTCCTCCTCAGGCATGTCACCCTCCTCCAACAGGCCATCTAAAGTAAGCTTGAGGAGGAAAACAAAAGGTATAATGTAAAGCACACATGCATTGTCCCTGCTAACAAAGCATGTGGCCTGCTCAAATGTAGCAACTAGCAAGTACTCGGCAGAGCTGCCTCATTTGCTGCCACTGCTCTGTATTGAAGTACCCCAAATCTGCCACCCGAGTACCTCTTGTACTGTGCTCCAGCAACTAATTGCTGACCACCCAGTGCTGCTCTACAAGGCTCTCCACCATGTGCAAGGTCTAATTCCAGCATGCCAGCAGATCACAGATCAGCCGGTGGTTTGGCAGATGGTGCTGCAGCTGCATTTGTGCCAAAGATGCACTAGTGGTGGGGTACCTGTAAAAGTATACCCTATGTGTATAGTCATCCAACCTTTAGTAGCTCTTTAGAAAGTGCTGCACCACACTGTTGAGGACATGTGTGAAGCAAGGCACATGGGTCAGTCGACCTAGGTGGAGGGCGGCTTGCAGTTTGCGAACATTGTCGCATACAATATTACCTGCTGGCGTTGGAGTGAGCACCTGAGTCTGGAATGCAACCATTTGCTCAGGTGCAGTATGACTCTTCTACCCCAGGCAGAAGAGTTGCAGCACAGCCTGACAGTGCTTGTGCTGCATATAAGCATAACTGGGCAAATGCTTCATAGCGGAGAAGGAAGTGGCCATGTGGGGTTTGCCCTTTACCCCACAGGGAGGCACCACTAGTCTGAGGGGAGCACCCCTGCTTGCACCCTCCACAGCACACAGAAGTTGGCAGTGAGGAAGAGGAGGAGACATAGGGGGCTTCAGAAGAGACAGAGCTACACAGTGGCCACCTCCAACTGTGAGCTTTAAAATCCCCTTCACTTGCTACAAGGGATGGGGAGCTAGCACCTCTTCCCTGAGTGGTCAGAAAGCACCACTGCCCCCCAGTGCCCTGCCACTTTGGTGCTGCTTCCATGTGATCCTGTGATGTTGTTTCATATGGGGAACTTAAAGCCAACAATCCCATACAGTATGTGACCCTGTCTGCCCCCTTCGAACTTTCTGCCAGCAGAGCTGGCACACTGCTACCGACTGGTCCTCAGTCTGGCACATGAAAAATACCCACACTACTGAAGTGCAGGCCACCACCTTGCCTGCTGTGGAGGGCTAGGGATGGTCCCCACCCCTATGCCCAGAGGCTCTGGATCCAGGTGCAGTGCTGCCCTGTTGCCTGTCCCCCCTAGAAGTGGTTAGTGGCATTTTCTGCCTCTGAGGGGCCGGCTCTTCATCATCAACAACACACAGTTCCCCCCCTGAACTGCTGCTGTTATCCTACTGAGCTGGCACTGAGGGTTTCTCCCTGTAATCCTCAAAGTCCTCCCCCAGACCAGACCCTGCATCGTACATAGCATTCACACCCATTCCAGCATGCTGGTGTCTAACTCCACACCAGCAGCATGCTACCGTACCATTAGGGGACCCTGCCTAATATCACCAACTGATGTGGTGGTCTGTGCCACAGCCTCCTCCTCATCATCAGACAGGAATGCACCCCCATACCTGTCTGGTTTTCAAAAACATCCTGAATGTCTGGGCCCAAGTCCACCTCAGGATCAAACAATAATGGGGATGGGGTGTCCCCCAGCACTGAGCTGGCAGATAACACCACCTCCTGCCGCTAACTCATGCCTGATGCAGACGAGGTAGACTGGGTAAGTCAGTCTACCACTGCCTCTGCCTAATGGCCATGGCCGCCATCAGGGGGGCACAGAGGGTACTACTGTACCGGGCCCGGACCTGAAGGGGGGCCCGCAGAGGCGTCTGCAGAAAATTTTTCAGTGGGGGAGAACAGACGCTCCGGCTGCGTGCGCTCTCCTAAGGAAGAAATGCAGACTCGCTCTACTCACTGATTCAAGAGGCTGCAGTGATGGCTCCGTCTGTGCTGCAAATACTTGTTGAGTTGCAAACTCCCCCCTCGCTCGATCCTCCCTCCTAAGCCCTCAGCCCCTCCCTCCTCAGCTCAGCCCCTCCCCTCTTAGCCCTCCTCCGTGCTCTGTGTTTAGCTTATGAGCTAGGATTTTCATGTCAGCCTTGAGCACGGAGGAGGGCTAAGAGGGGAGGGGCTGAGCTGAGGAGGGAAGGGCTGAGGGCTTAGGAGGGCGAGAGTAGAGCGAGTCTGCATTTCTTCCTTAGGAGAGAGAGTGCAGCAGTCTGTTCTCCCAATGTCCCAAAATGTGAGCCCAGGGTCTCCCCCACTCATCCCTCCTCCTTCCTCTCTCTGCCTCACACACTCAAGGCACATCCACGGGGGACAAGTGCCCCCCCTTTTGCCCCATGTATAGGGCCGGACTGGGGGGACCACCGGGACTGCCATGCAGGGCCCCCCCGCTGGCCGTACAGGCCCCCTCTGGGGCCCCAATTTTTTTTAACTTGTAAGGGGGCCCAATGTTTTTTTTAAAAAAAAACTTTTATGGGGGCCCTGGCGCCAATTTTTTTTTAACTTATTGGGGGGCCCTGGTCACCAAATATTGATTTTAACTTGTAGGGGGGCCCTGACCACCAATTTTTTTTTTAAAAAAAAAACTTTTTTGGGGGCCCTGGTGCCACAGGTTTTTTTAACTTATAAAAAGGGGCCCTGACCATCAATAGCTTTTTATAACTTGTGTGTGGGGGGGTTACCTTTTTTAGTGCTGATGTCTGGGTGGTGAAGTGGGCGGGATCTGGGGTGGGCGGGGTCCAGGGGGCCCTGAAAATTTTGTTGTACGGGGCCCCGTGATTTCTAATGGCGGCCCTGCTAATGGCACAGTGCTGTGTGTGCCAAAAAAAGTTGTTTTGGAAAGTAATAAATAGTGTGAAAGCAAAGTGATCTTTTATCATTAAAATGTTAAACTATCTTGGATGACTACCTATAAGAAACTGTCATGGTCGGCACCCAACACCAGAACAAATGGCAAGCACCCTGGTCTCGGCTCATGCTTCACCTGTAGTGTGACCGCCTTTGGCCTCGGGAGGAGCCCTCAGCTACTTGGATGCCACCAGGACTTAAACGAGAGGTGCAAGGCTAGAGCTTCTGGATAGGCAGAGGGGCACGACTGTTAGCGAGAGTCTTTGGGCAGAAGGTCGTAGTACAAGGCGTTAGGCAATAGAGTAGTCAGATCAGGCTGGGTCGAGGCAGGCAGAGAATAAGCGTAGTCAGGCAGGCAAGGGTCAAACTGGAATATCAATCAGAGGGGTTACGCAGAAGAGGTAGTCTGTGTTCAGGCAAGGGTCAGGAATCAGAGGTCAGAATAGTCAGAAGCCAGGCAGGGGGTCACAACAGGAATCAATACAGAGTAAACAGAAGCTCAAACGCACAGACGCACCGGGAACAAGATACTATAATGGGCAATGTGAAAAACTGCTTTGTGGCTTTAAATATTTAAAATTTCGCGCCACTGCGCGCTGACATCACACGCCAGCGTGCATGCGCAAACAAATCCGGAAGCGGCGTGCCGTGCATTCCCTAACAGTATTCCTATTGCGGCCCAGAGGAACAGCGGCGTGGCGGGCTTCCCTGCCGAGTAGGCTGCAGGCGTCCCTGCAGAACTCCTCCCACTAGACCACCAGGGTGAGTCATGTATTCATGTTTTTAAAATGTGAAATATTTTCATATATTTAAATTCTTAGATATTTCTCATTGTGATTTAAATTTCCTTTAAGCATAAATTATTTTATGCCTGCAAGACAATGATCTGGACAACAGAAATATTTCCGGTTGTGGTTTCTTTTTTCTTAGGTTTATTGTGTGGTAGTGCAGATTCATCTTTTTCATGAGAAAGTCTAGAACAAATATCAGCCCTATACCAGCTCTGTTCTATAAATAATTGTCAAATAAGCATTATTGCTTTAATTGTTTCTGTGTCTCTGTCTAGTTATCTATCTAGCTACAGTATCTTTCATCAATCTGTCTGTTGACAGAAAGAAGCTCAGCTAGCTTAATAATTACGGCCTTACCATTTAATCTAAATTGAACACTTTCATGCCTATTTCACTAAATTTCTGCAAATATAAAAGCTCACTAATATACCTGTTTCACTTTTGGACAAATCTGATATTTTTAATACACAGCATGTATATTATGAGGCTGTTGTTCACACATTACATTTTATAAAGAAGGTTCCTTTGAAAAATAAGCTTTCATTTGAATTTTAGAGGCAGGGTTATTTCCTCGAAAAGGTTTTAAGTGCATCATAAAAGAGCAGGGTTCAGGAAAAAAAGGTGGCGAGTTGTTTGAAATGTATTCTACATTAACATAATTACTTTTTCATAAATTAATTAGCATTGCCATCATATGTTTTTATAGAGAAAAAGTATCAGTGGTATTTTATTTTTATTTAAAGTCTCAGTTGTTATGCTAAAGAGTGTTCCATTTGATTTAATTGGGTACTTTTTATTCAACTATTGCTGGCATTAACAATAATTAGGGTGATATTTACATATATTTGTGTTAATTAGTGTTACTGACATTTCCCCAGATGTAACATTAAGGTCATTAAATACCATAAAACTGATGGGATTTTTTTTTGAAAAATGAATGGTTATACAGAACTATAAAAACATTTGGCAACCCGCCCATTTTTTCAATATGCATTTTTTTCTGTGATATACAGTATGTCACATATTTACTTAATTTGTATATTCCCTTTACTTAATATGTTATGTATTTGTTTTTAATTGTCCTCAGTAGCATTATTGTAGATATTAACTTTTGAATCAAAAAATTATTTTTTAACTTGTATGCGCAGGTCAGAATTGATACAAAATGTTGTGTTTTTACAAAAATTCTTTGTGCACACCACAATTTGTGTGCATTGGCCTCAAAATTTGTGTGCCCATACACATGCACACACCTTAGAGGGAATACTGAACACCCCCAAGTATAAGTGGTAGAGTTGTACATAAACTATGTTAAATATTTGTTTTTACTTGTCCTTAGTTACATTTTATACTGTAGGTGCAGTAAAACTTCTGTTATTAACCCCCCTTCAAATATGTGGTGATTATATGTAAATAGGCGGTAGAGTTACATAGCTAAGTTTAATTTAAAAAAAGACCCAAGTCCAAGTTCAACCCCACCAAATGAAACCTGGGGCACATATATACACACACTGAACTCTCCTTTTACTCGCATAAAATATATATACCAATATCTGTATTAAGTGTAAATGATAGTATCAGTTTAGCCATGGATATTATGCTTGTCCAAAAAAGTATCCAAGCCAATCATAAAGGCATTAACAGAATCAGCCATCACAACATCATCCAGAAGTGCGTTCCACAACCTCATTGCCTTTAAAGAAGAACCACCTATGCTGCTTCAAATGAAAGTTTGTTTCCTCTAGTCTAAAGGTGTGGTCTCTGCTGCAGTAATCCATTTCATAGAAAAAAAAATCTGCTATCTTTCTATAATGCTCTCTAATGAGTTACAAAGAGTAATCATGTCCAACACCTGGGCTGGACTAGCTTTGTTAGGAACCTGGGGCATATATAAGCTCCATCCTGGACTTTCTCAGGTATCCTGGTAGTGACCTTACCACAATTAATTAGTTTTAAAGTGAGAAAGAAGATTGCTAAGGGATAGGGGCCGCCACAAAAATTAGCTTAATAAATCAAAGTTTCTCTGTATGTTTCATGGTAGTCAAATGTATGTACAATATTTATCCTATATAATAAAGTGCAAGTGTCTCTGCGTCCAGTCCCAGTCCCTGTGTCCGTGGAAATGCGCTACTGCGCATATGCACCATGGACCGATAGGATAACGTCACAATCAGCCATTACTTCCTCAGCTTCACGCCTCCCAGCAGGACAGCAGTGTTTTAGCAGCAGCAGCCTGTGTTCTAAGCATGGCCGCCATCCGGGGGTCACAGGGGGGACAGTCCTCCCGGGCCCGGAGAATTCACAGCAGTAAGTCAAAATTGCCGGGTCCCTTCAGTGGTGTCAGCGGTAATTTTGCATCCCGTGCGTACGCATGATATCAGTACGCACGGGCGCAACTCTATTTAAACCGCCGGTAGCTTGCGGCTTCTGACAGAAGAGAGGGGACGCGTCAGAAGAAGGACCTGCTTCCTGGAGACAGAGCTACTTCCTGGAGACGGTGAAGACGCGGAAGACAGCGCCAGAGGAAGAAGAAGACCCTGCAGAAGAAGTCGCCACTGGAGAAGAAGAGGAAGTCACCACTGGAGAAGTAGTCGAGGACGTGGAACAGAGAACTTAGGAATTCGTTGCAGGTAAGTGCCACTGACCACCAATGCAGACTGCTGACCCCAGGTGCGGACCCCTTGACCCCAGGTGCGGACCCCTTGGACCCAGCCGTGGGCCCCAGATGCTGGCCCCCGCCGAGGTGCGGACCCCTTGGTTCCAGCCCAGGTGCGGGCACTTTGGCTCCAGATGAGGGCCTCTTTGGCCCCAGGTGCAGGCCCTTTGGTTAACCCCCCCCGGCCACCAATGTTAACCCCCCTGGCCACCAATGTTAACCTCCCTGGCCACCAAGGTTAACACCCCCTGGCCACCAAGGTTAACCCCCCTGGCCACCAATGTTAACACCCCCCTGGCCACCAATGTTAACACCCCCCTGGTCACCAATGTTAACCCCCCTGGCCACCAATGCCCCCTGGCCAACAATGTTAACACCCCCCTGTACACCAATGTTAACCCCCCTGTACACCAATGTTAACCCCCCTGGCCACCAATGTTAACCCCCCTGACCACCAATGTAAACCACCCTGGCCACCAATGTTAACCCCCCTGGCCACCAATGTTAACCCCCCTGGCCACCAATGTTAACCCCCCCTTCCCACCAATGTTAACCCCCCTGCCCACCAATGTTAATCCCCCTGGCCACCAATGTTAACACCCCCCTGGCCACCAATGTTAACACCCCCTGGGCACCAGCATTAACCCCCTGGCCACCAGTGTTACAAAGGGGGCCCTGCCTACTAATGTTACCCATTCTGAAATGTTGGGAGGTATGTGACGACATATGTTCTAGCGCCCGTTAATTTAACAGGCTTAATGTCTAGTATAAATATAAAAATGTATTTTTAAAAGTCTATGAAATATTTTAAAATGGAAATATCAGTACAGACAAACAGCAAATCTTCTCTGACTGATTTCTTTGACAGGAACTGCCAACCAGAGATCACTTTGCTTTAAAGGAAAAATTGTTATAGCTAACTATGTTACAAAATGAGTATTCAAAAAAGAAAGCTGAATTTTTTTTAAAAAAGGGAGAGTATGTCATACTTTGCTCTTTGCTAGACAATTGTGCCTGACAAAGAAACACTGCTTGGAAATAAAACATTGTTATTGTTCTTTTTGATGCAAAAGATCACACAGATTTGTGATTCCCTGCGTATAGACATCTGCCTGATTTATAAATTATCTAATAACTCACATTAGAATAAATAACCTTTAATGGTGAGGTAAACATTACAATAATGTGTTTGAAGTTGAGTTGAATGACGTACAGTTGCCATGCAATGGTCACTGGTAACAACCATGGCAAATTGATGACAACAATGTTTCCTGTATCTGTTACCTTGTAATTAGCTACAATAGGCCTTGATTAAATGATGGCCCTCCAAGGGGGTTTTTTAACTGTAAAAAGTCTAACAAACACTGTATTTTAACAAGTAAATTCATGATCACTAGAACTACAAATAGAAGTTTGAAGGGTGAGGTTAGTAGACGGAGGCTGTGAATAATGAAATATGAAGATGTGCTAACTTCGTTCATGATAACATAAGATTCCATCATAAGATAGCCTAAAGGTGGCCAAAGACGCACAGATAATATCGTACGAAACAAATTTTCATTCAATATTCGTTGCGTGTATGGTGGAAAAAGAGCCGGCTGATATTGGTAGAAGACTTGGATATCGGAAAATTTTGATCGGGTGCCTTTGAAGGGACCCAAACTTCGGCCGTTGTTAGTGCTGAATAGTCAGATACAGGTAGAATTCTATTGTTTCTTCCCGTATATCTACCTGTATATCTACCTGTATATCTGCCGATTCAGCTCTACAAATGTGTGTATTGAAACGAACAATCTTTCTTGGAAAGATCTTTTCCAAGAAAGATCGTAATTGTTACGTCTATGGCCACCTTAAGTCCCTTGGCCTCAAACATTTTGAAACTGAAAATGAAAGTGAAGGCATGGGGGTGGGGGATAATAAAATATTTCTTCCTCTGCATCCTTTATTTTAAATAAAGGAACCTAATGTGAGCCATGCAGTCATAGCTCTGCTGGTTCATCAAAAGAGAAACATGCAAGATTAGGCCCAACAATTAATGTCATTGCTTTTAAGATGAATAAGAGTGTGACATCTGACTGCAATAAGTACATTTGGCATCACAACATCACTAGACAGATCATTTAACAACAACACTGTTATATTTAGAGTGAAAAAATCTATCACTTGATATTTGTACTCTGTCAAGAGTAGTGATGAGTGAAATTTTTGCCAAGTTTCGCCACAAAAATGATGCCCGTAGACTGTGCAATTTGTCTTGCGTCAAAAAAATAATTGTCACCCATAGACTTCAATGCAATTTGTTGAATTTTGGGCATTTTGCAAATTTTCAGCGAAGGAAAATGGGTCAGATTCACCCATCATTAGTAAAGAGTTACCATGGTCCATTTAATTGCACGCATTTGCACTTTTTATAGCTAATTAATATCCTTCAGGTGCACCGGGGCTTTATTCTCCCAGTGCAACCTTAGCAGGGATCTTTAAAAAAAAATCCTTTATTACGCAAAAGTATACTTTATTAGCAGATTCTGACTTGCAATTCTTGAATCGTACAGTTAGCTAAATCGCTCTCAATTAAAAATTGCAAATTGCAAATAAAATTTATGTTACTTTAATGCTAATGCATACGTTTGCATAATTTTTTAAAGCTTTAAATGTGGTTTAGGTAAACCACATCTACCCTCTTTTCAGTTACCACGGCATCTGGTGGCTTCCATGTTATGATTGTGGAGAATTTCAGTTCTATTACTGTATTACATAATTTAAAGACATGCACTAAAGAAATAACCAATGATGGCAATGGGAAGGGTGTGGAATCCCTCTGGGTAGAAATTTCGACTGGGCAAAAGGTTACAAAGAAAATTATCATGGATGTATGCTACAAACCACTTTGTATAAGTGACAAGAAAGAAACCCAACTACTTTTACAAATAGAAGCGGCTTCACAATAAGGTAAAGTTATTATTATGGGTGACTTCAATTATCCAGACATTGACTGGGGTAAAAGGGTTGCCAAGACAGAAAAAGCTAGTAGGTTTGTAAATATGCTGAATGACAACTTTTTTTTATTTCAGCTCATTCAAGAACCTACTATGAATGATTCTCTTAGTAGTACTAACAAAAATGAAGCAGAAAGGGGTGGGACCCTTAGGGGCATATTTATCAAGGGTCAAATTGTAAAAAACCTCAAAATTCAAATTCAAAAAGACCAACTGAAACTAAGTCAAAGTTTTTTTTGGTGAAATAGGTCTGTTTTCGATTGAATTGGTCCATATTTAGCTGAATTCGAATTTGGCCGAATCAAAGGAAAAGCGCATTCTATTGAATTAGATTTTAAGTTTCTAGGGATGGGCGAATTTTTTCGCCTCGTCTCGCCGAAAAAATGACGCCCATAGACTTGTATGGAGACGTGCGTCAAAAAAAAAAGACGCGCGACAAAATAATTTCGCCGTGCGGCAAATTATTTTTGACACCCATAGACTTTAATGGGCGTCAGCGACATTTCGCCGGCGGCGAATTTTTGGCGAAACGAAACGGGTCAAATTCGCCCATCCCTGTAAGTTTTTCCTCAAAAAAAAAATAAAAGTTTTTTTCATTCGAAAATTCACCTCGACCTTTGATAAATCTGCCCCTTAATATCGGAGGGGTCAACTGGTTGTGGAGAATAGAAAAAAGCAGAGATTTTTTTTGTCAGTCTACACAAATGAGGAACCTGCTAATGAATGTGGAATGCCCCTCTGGATGTTTTTATGATGGATGATTCTGTTAATGCTTTTAAGAGTGGCTTGGATGATTACTTGGACAAGCATACTAGCCAAAGCTATTGTGATACTAAAATCTATAGTTAGTATAGATATGGGTATATATAGTTTATGTGAATGTATAGAGGGCTCAGTGTGAATGTGTATGTATGGGTGCTGGGTTTCATTTGAAGGGCTTGAACATGATGGACTTTTTTCAACCTGATTTAACTATGTAACCAACTAAAAATGAAATCAAGGCCCTCAAATAGCAAGACACAAATATAGTAACTGCATGTGGGTATTGTTATTATTATTATTATTATTATTATTATTATTATTATTATTATTATTATTATTATAATAATAATAATAACATGTACTTTTAGAGCACCAATATATTTTGCAATGCTGTAAAATAAATGTGTCTAACAAAGTACCTATAGAATTACATACATAGAACATACAGAATTACAGACATAGCAAACCAGTAACCGATACAAAAGGTAAAGAAGGCCCTGTGCAAAGAGCTTACAATTTAAAAGGGGAGGGGATTGAGGAACAAGGTGTGTGAGATGGCAAGATCAGAAATAAGCATGGTGGGAGGTGTAGCATATGGTATTACCTTTGATAGCTAAACAGAATGAGGGTATGCTTCTCTGAATAAGTGTGTTTTTTGAAAGCAGAAAGTTAGTAGAAAGTCGGACAGACTGTGGAAGAGAATTCCAGAGGAGGAGTGCAGCCCTTGCGAAGTCTTGACAGCGAGTATGTGAAGTAGTAATGAGAGAAGAGTTGCAGAGCAGGTCAGTAAAGGAGCATAGTAAGCAGCTGGGTGAGTATCTAGAGATGAGTTCAGAGATGTAGGCTGTAGGGTGAGTATTTCATATAAAGATATAACAGCATTGAACAGCAGTTTGCAGGATGATTAAGGGGCAGATAAGAATTCTCCACAGTAACATTTCCCCACTTTCTATTCATTCATATGGGATTTTTAGAAGTGTATTTATCAAATGATGACATAAAAAAAAATCTCATAGGAATGAATAGAATGTGGTAAAATGTTACCGTGGTGAGCTCTTTACTCACACTTTAATAAATCTCTCCCTATAGGTATAATTTAACCTTTGTTACCCTGGAGTAAAATTGCTAGCTTGTGTGTACACTTCCATTCAAGACAATTACAAAAAACATTTATTGGGAAGTTATTTATACATACATATCTATCTATTCTAATACTTTTTTTACTGTACAAATCAAATATGGATCAAGAGAGAGAGAATGTTTTATGTATGTCACATTAATCTCTGTTGTCAGAAACATTGTATAAAAATATAGATTCAATATTGCCTAAAGTTTTTACTTGATTTACATTATCTGCAACACCACCTTTGACCCACATTAGAAAATTAAATTTCTCTCATTCTTATATCTATGAGGAGTTATTTATTTGGGTTGCATATCATTGTTTAACTATTCATAAGCATTTAAATATCAAAAGAATTATTTATATTCTCTGATTTTATGTATCTTTTTAATGGGGTTATCGTGATTCATGTATATTAACTTTTACCTTCATATGGAATTGAATATGATGTGGGGGTTAAGATGTAGAATAGCACCTGTAGATTAGTTGTTTTTTTGTCCATTCATTATTTATAGTTCCACTTACTGCCAATAATACAAGAAGGGGAACTTCTACCATCAATATCATAAAAATATAAATATCTAAAAACAAAAACAAATAAGCAATGCTTATTTGCAGAATAGCACATGCAAATTAGTTGTTTTTTTGTCCTTTCATTATTTAAAGTTCCACTTACTGCCATGGCTACAAGAAGGGGAACTTCTACCATCAATATCATAAAAATATAAATATCTAAAAACCTATCTATCATCTATCTATCTATCTATCTATCTATCTATCTATCTATCTATCTATCTTTCTATCTATCTATCTAAAAAATGCATGTTTATGTATTTTATAAAAAGTCCATAAATGCTGGTTACACAGTAAATTTTTGGGGGCCTACTTAATTGAGAAGGATTTGCGAATGTAAAAACTATAAAAACTACTCGAATCCTGCCAGCTCTTAAAGTGCGAGGACCAGGGAGACAGTTATTGGCAGGCAAAAAAAACCCCAAAACAAACGTTAGTAGGAGGAACAGGGAACAAGGAGCTTGGTCATGGAGCAAGGCGGGCATTTAACATGACTAAAACAAAAACAATCTATTTAGCTTGTTTAAATCTGTAATGCAATCATAACTGGGCTATTTTATGTTCTTTTTCAAATAAATACCTGCATAAGTGTACTTTTCTGTTTTCTGTCAGGTGTTTGAGTGTCCTCCTTGGGGAGCTGGTAGTGACTTATGTTTATTCAATCTGATTTTAACCACTCTGCTTCTCTGGCCAACATGCTACATGAACATTTTATAGAATAAATTATCCCATTTGAATTCCTTCAATTCGTACGATTCTAATTTGTTTGAATACGAACCTATTCGATCGAAAACTGACCTATTCAACCCAAAAAAAAAACTTTGACTTAACTTCTGTTGGTCTTTTTGAATTCGAATTTCGACGTTTTTTCAATTTGAAATTCGACCCTTCATAAATATGCCCCTAAATGTAACTATATTATAGTATGTCTAATTCTTTCCAGCTTTCTTTTTTAATAGCTTTTTTTATTTATTTGCCTGTTTTTTGCAGCTTTTCTAAAAATGTACTCAAAACATAAAAAAATTTATGATAAGGCCAATTTATTTCTCCATGTTCGTGGCACAGTGGCATGCTACATAAATGTATTCAAATGGTGTGGGTCTGAGTGTCCACCAAAGATTTATATTAAAAAAACATAAAAAAATGCTTTATTCCTTTTAATAAAGAGGAAGTTCAGTTTTTAATTAACAGGTTCGTATGATAAAGCTTAGCCTATTCTAAGAAACTTTTCAGTTAATCTTCATTATTTCTATTAAATAGGTTTTCTATTATTTATCTTTTCACCATGCAACTGGAAATGTTATCTAGCTGTCAGGGTTGCTGACCCAAACAACCAATAAGAATTGTTTTGGAATTCTTCTGTATTTAAGTACTTTAACTTAAATTAATTCGTTTTCCAGGAGTTAGTAGCTCCCTTTTTTAAATTCAACATTTTTGGTGTGAAAGACAATGTGGGGTTTAGCCATAATAAGAAACAAAATATATAAAAAAAAAACATTACTAAAGTAAGAATAGTCATTTATAGTATAATTTACTCCAGATGTCTGACATAATGTGAATATGTTGATATCTCATAATTCTAGAAAAGATGAAACAGATGGCAATATGAAATTGAAACATCATCTTATTCTTTAACACATGAAAAAAAATGTTTACCACTTATCAGTAGTATATAAATGGAAAGACAAACAAAACCAAAAATAACATAAAATACAGACAAAAAATAGCAATGTTATCAGGACAGTGATTAGTAGAAACTAAATGTCTGGCAGATTGACACTAATAAATACATTACCAGCCTGCCTGGTTATTACACATTCATACAGTGCAAGAATGCAGCAAAATGTTGTAGTGTTTAGCATTTGCATTTTGTCCTTGGTGTTAACTTTCAAGTGGAAATGCTAACAGGTAAATTAATAAGGGTTAAAAGACCTAATTATTTATGATTAGTGATGGACGAATTTATTCGACAGGCTCGAATTAGCGACAAACTTGTGAGTTTCGCCCCTGGCAAATAAATTTGTGAATTCAATGTGATAATTCAATGGCGAAAATTCAACTGCGTTGAAAAAAATTTCAAAGTTTCTTTGACGCTACCACCGATTCCGACGCTGGTGCAAATTTTGACGCCAGCGCCGATTAACGGATGCCCATTGAATTTAATGGGCGCCGGTATCAAAATCCAATTTTACTGATTGTCGCAAAATTTGTGGTAAAGCCGGCGTCAAAGTTTTTCTGACACTGCTGATGTTTCTGACACCAGTGCCAATTTTGATGCCAGCGACGATTAGAAGACGCCCTTTGACTTTAATGGGCATCGGTGTCAAAATCTATGACTTTTACGTGAATTTCGCAAGGAATTCGCAAAATGTATGGTGAATCAAAACGGGAGAAATTTGCCCATCACTGTTCATGATAATTAAATCCATATTCTGATGCCTCCCAAGTAGGGATGGGCAAATTTGACCCGTTTCGGCATAACAAGGCGAAAAGGCAGTTTTTTAGGCAAAACAAGGCTAAAAAAATCGCCCATCCCTACTCTCAAGGATGCTCAGTGCCCTAAATACTCTATGGCCTGTGATATTTGTCTGTGCACACTTTCTAATTATTTACTAAAATTTGATAATTTGTTATTATTGTAATATTGTAATTATTATTTAAGAAACCTAAATATTATGTCATGGAATATAATTACTTCTTATGAGTATAAATAACAATAGTGCTCAGTAAATACTGACAACCTAGGATCATACATTCCAGAAAAAAACAAAATATGAAACTAGTGTCTATCTAAACATTTCTGTTTCTCCTACAGCAATTACAAAATCATAAAACTGGTTCTATGAGTCAGAATTCAATGGAACGCCTACCATTTTCAAATATTTAACTGTGGAATTTAAAAGGATTCCTGACATTAAGCAAATCATGCAGAATTGCCAATTTGTGTTTGACTGCTTTAAAACTGCAAACTGTAAGGAATCATCCCTCTTGTGGGGTTGAGCCAGGTACCTTATGTATTGCAGCGTGTTGCCTTACCTCTTCACTATTCAGGCAGATTAATGGTACTGTATAGGCTTACCCTGTTCTAAGGTTAATATGGCTAGCCCTGGCGCTGTTAATTATACTCATCTGCTCTGCGTTAACTGGCCTATACCTAATCAGCTCCCAGCAGAGGGCCCTTATCTAAACCATGAACTGGCTTCCCTCCTTGCCAGTTCATAGATCTATATACTTGTTGGACAATGGGTCTACATTCCTGATTTCCAAGTTCCAGTCTGACGCTGTTTCTGGACTCTCTCCCATCCTGGTATTATCCGGTTCCTGATTACCAAAGCTCCCTGTTCTTGTCTCCTTTTGGCTAGTGTTTGCCTGTTCCTGGATTTTTTGTTAACCTTGACCTGCTTAGCCAGTAGGTTGTTCATTTTTTTATAATGCCTGTTTCAGCACCATGGAACTCATTTACTTTATGTTGACTAGATAAACTCTCTCACTGCAAGCATCCTTCTAGTCTCCTTGCCAGTCTACTCCCTCCTAGTTTATACTTTAAATATTGACCCAGTGGCCCTGCTGGACATTCCAGTGTGGGGTTTGGGCTACTGGGCATGACACTAACCTAAATTATTTTATGACTGGTTTGATCACTTTTCATACAAGATGCTGTTACTAAAAATGATGAAATGTAGAATAAGGTTGAGGGTCAAAAGTATAATATAGGTTCAGTGCCAAGTTTTGTTTTGAAAGAAGGGAAAAGATAATTTATTTGCCATAATGTAATAAATATAGCACCACTTTTTGTTTATACATAAGTATATTACCCCTAAAGACTATATTCCATGTTACAATTGCCAGCATTTTTCCTGTTGCATGATATTCAGGACTACACAAATGTGCATTGATCCATTATGTGTATGACTGTGTGTTAATGCTGTGTTATTGTTTAATTCTAATAATATTCAGACCAATGGGGTTGATTTTCTACATTTACAAAATGCATTTTCTGTTACTGATATTAGTTACAATTTTAAATAATTCAAAGATTCGTCCAGGTGAAGTATATTATGCTAAAACAAATATTAATTACTGTAAAATGAAACAATTAAAGGAATATTGTTATTATAAAAGTTTTATTTAGTAATGTAAGAACATTTTATTTAGAATATAGATGCTTTGACAGATTAAACTGGAAGAGTAAGAAAGAAAATACCTTAATAAATAAGTAAATATGGCAAAATGTATAAAAAATAATATACATAATCATATAAGCTTCAGTAAAATTTATTATTCAAAAATTTATTTAAAATGAATTATTTAAGAGGGTAGTTTATTTAACAAAAGTATCCCTTTAAGCCATTAACTACCATATACATTACAATTGTAATATACACAGTGCCTGTATTACTAGTGGCCATAGATCTGGTTCCAGGCTTAATGTTAATTTAGTTTTGCATAGTTCAGATAGAGTCCATTTTGACTTACACTAGATCATGTAAATATGATGGAATGCATAACACTTGAGAAAATAGAAAACAAAGACAATAATGATGACAGGTTATAGACATATTATCTGTAATATAATTTGCATGAAAATGTGTATCTATTTAATAAAAATGTATAATATAACCTGATCTAAGTTCCATTTTTATGTCAGGAAAACTACAATAAAATTATCAAACTGATAAAAAAAGAGAATTGTTTTGCTTATCCTAAAATAGCTTTGTTCAGTAGTATGTTACAATTACTTCAAGCTGCTCATACTTGAATGGAGTTAATTCATATGAAAGTCAATGGCAGCTGTCCATTTGAAGATGTTTTAAACCTTCATGAATTTTGGGAGTTTTGCAGTGTTTGACACTGATTTTTGCTTGAAAATTTGAATAATTAATTTTTTTCAGTGACAACCTCGAATTATTCAAGTTTGCAGTGACTCAATAAATGCAAGTATGTCTCACGACAATGTGAAAAAGTCACCTGCTTTTTTCGAGTTTAATATAAATAATTTAAATTAAGCTAAATTTGTCAATGGGAGTTAGCTCAACTTTATTTAAAATATGGGAAAAAGTTGAGTTTTAGTAAATAACCCCTTCATGTGCAGAGGTAAAATTTTCTACTTGGGGCATATTTTTGCTATTAACAGAAACATTTTATTATATTCCTCCTATTATTATACATTATATATTCCTTCTATTTATTATATTTCTGCTATTTAATAATAATGTTATGGATCACAGTGTGATAAATCAGGCATATTTTGTATCTGACCTATTAAGGGTTGAATACCTATACGTATATATATTTTTATAAATAGCTACAGATGCAGCCACTTTGGTTTGTCTGTTTGACACAGAATAACTAAACACAGATATCCCATTTATCTCATTTAACACAGAAAACTGTGTCACAACATCCCATCTAATTAAAGCATTCACCATTGTGAACAATGGAGCGTTGGTATGCTAATGAAAAGGTTAAATGCATTAAATGAGTTAAGATGACTTAAGATAACACAGTTTCTTCAATTACCCCTGAGTCATGACGCATTTAACTCACAAATCCAAGTGGCTTCATCTGTATCTAAATAAAATTGGAAAGTTTGATTTCACCTTTCAATTTTTATATATTCAGTAAAATAGGATTGCTCCTTTATGCTTGATAAAGACAGATGCCAGGCAGCATAAACATGAGAATTAAGTAGAGTCTGCTGTTAAAAAGTCAAAAGAAACAGCAGTAAGCAACACCAATCAAAAGCATGAAAATGCTTTAAAACTACATTAAGTTAAACACCATTGCAACCTGCTGGAATTGTCAGTATCCAACAGATCTTTGTGAAGGACCTTTCTGAAGAAACAGCAGCAGGCAACACCACTTAAGACACTTTTTAAAATGTGTTACTTAATAATGTTTTTCAAATGGGTTATACAAGGTTATGTTTTTATTTTCTTACAGAACACCGTAACTTTCAAGTGCAGTTTTTGACTATTGGACAATGCTTACATTATGTACTACACAATAATGTTGTTATTCTTATTGTAAGTTGTAACATTTGGAAAGTTTAAAAGTGGTCTTATTAAAGCTTGTACAGTCAGGCATTTAGTGGTTAACATACCAATTGTTAAGGATAGCTTCAAGCTCAATTTAAAATTGTACTTCTCAGCAAAACAATTTGTCAAAATGTCAAGCTTTTCAATAACAGTAATAAGGCACTCTAGGGGCTTATGACCTTCTTATCCTATTCTGGATTGAGATTACCTGGAGGAGATCCAAGTTATATTGTGAAATATTGGCAAAGTTGTGAAGCCTTGCTATAAGTTTGTGCAGTCACACCAACAGACCTTTTGTCAAGTAAACAGTGTATGAAAATGTATTATGTAGTCTTCAATCTTTTAAATCTTTTAAAACGTTAAATGAAGACATGTAATTGATTGTTCTATTCATCTTATTTCAGCTAAATCTGTGGATTCCATGATTGTCTTGACTGCTTTAACTCAAACTGTTTACCTTTTATGATTTATGTATCTTGAATCTATTGGAAGATAACTGTGCAACAGGAGCTGTGCAATAACTGGAAATCACAGGTGGCACAGCCTAAAAAATGGTGAAAAAAGTGTCTGATTAATGACTTACTATTCAATAAGAATATTAATGACAGATTTCTATGGTTACACCATTGCTGTGGGATACTGCCCAGGTGCATATTTGCTCAGAGTTTATAAATGTGCTCCATTGTCAAATGCAACAATGGTCTACTGCTACACACCCGACAGATGACATGAACTCAGCATGTTGCCACCAATATATTAAAAAAGATATGTTTACAGCTTTCTGGCTATTACAATTACCTGGCAAAGTCACTGTACCTGCACAAAAGAAAATAAAGAATACACTTAAAAGATTTTACCATTGCCACATTTTATAATTCAGTTTCATTCAAGTCGGAATATACGACAAGATGAACAGGGCTTTCCGGCCAAAATATATTAATTAAAAAATTACTTTATTAATCAAAGTTAAACATATACTTGCATCTCTTTAGCTTTTATTAATAATGTCGTTTTTTAACTAATATGGATTACACTGAGTGCTGGATAGCCCGGTTTGTCTTGTCGTATATCTGGCGAGCTATTTACATTATGTTCTGGAGCACCTTGTTTCCCCTACCACTGTGAAAGAAAAGTGAGAGAACCTTAAAAAATAGAAGAAAACAAGAAAATGCATTAACATTATTAACATTATTACATTATGCATTTCTCATTTTCTTTACAACAATGTCATTCTTGAAACTTTCTGCTTTTCAAAGATGTTTCCACTTAGAAAAAACTCCAATAAATCATGAAGGCTATTTGTGTTGCCATTTGCTTCTATGGAAGTTGATGTGTTTGAAGTGCCATAATATGAAACTATTGTAAGCACAGTGGCAAAATGTTCATAAAGTGCCTTTTAGTGGAGCCTGGCAAGAAAAAGAAGTCTGATTCATTAGACAATGGATCAGTGAACACAACTATGTAAAAGGCTGTAGCTACAAAATGTACCTACAATGCAGAGTTAGAAAGATACAGATTGGTTTCTAATTGTCCTACTTTCCAACTGTTTACATTGGAAACATTTTCAGAAGCAAAAAACATACTAGAATAGCCTTTCTTTTCATAATTTAACATTGATCCTCAATTTAAAAAAGTGTAGCGTAATCGAAGTCAGAAGCTGGGTCAGTTTACCAAACAGGCAGCACAGTACAAAAACTAGGGATGCATCGAATCCAGGATTCGGTTCGGGATTCAGCCAGAATTCGGCCTTTTTCAGCAGGATTCGGCCGAATCCTTCTGTCCGGCCGAACCGAATCCAAATCCTAATTTGCATATGCAAATTAGGATTTGGATTCAGTTCGCAAAATCCTAATTTGCACATGCAAATTTGGGGCGGGGAGGTAAATCGCGTGACTTTTTGGCACCAAGGAAGTAAAACATGTTTTTTCCTTCCCACCCCTAATTTGCATATGCAAATTAGGATTCAGATTCGTTTTGGTATTCGGGCCGAATCTTTTGCCAAGGATTCGGGGTTTTGGCCGAATCCAAAAAAGTGGATTCGGTGCATCCCTAACAAAAACAGGAGACAGAAGTGTAATCTGTCACAGGCTGAGTCAAAATACCAGAGAGTTTCAGGATCCGAAAGAAAGCAGTCAAAGCACAGATAGGGGTCAAAGACAGGCAGCAGACAGGACTTGGTCAAGAACAGGCACGGTCAAACACAAGTAGAAACACAGATAATCACACCTAGGAACTAATGAATAGACCTTTATGTTGGGCAATGAAAACTACACAAAGAGCTTTAAATATTTGAATTTCACAGCACCGATGACGTCAAATTCTGCACTTTCAGGATAAATCCGGAAATAGCCAAACAGCACGAAACCCAGAAGTATGCGCATTCAGGAAGACAGAGCCAATGAAGACGGATGTGGCGGGTATTCCTGCCCATCGCACCCCCGCTAGACCACCAGGATGTGTCCTCGCACTCATTTACTATGAATATGAGAACAGGTGGTTGAGTACTTAGCTGTTCAAATTTGCATCTCTTTTAGCTCATACACTTAGCAGAAGACAGACCTGTATTTACAGTTGTAATGCAACACCCAGGGTGTATTTGCTGATGTATTCTCTCTTTAATAATAAGGGTTCCTTTGTACCCTGTGCAGAGGGATGGGTAAGGATGAGAGGGGGGACTCCTACGAGCTTTCTCTCACCTATCCATCATGATTTATGTATAAGTGAATGCAGGCAGCCCTGTATTTATGGCAAAACACTGATCCTTGATCTCCATTCTGGAGAGCATGGACCTACTTCCGCATGCACAAATAGTGGCATAGTGCAAAGTATAAAATATATGCAATGTGTTCAAATTTATTGTATGCAATTAATTTGTCACCTTATTAGCTTTACAGTAATAAAGGAAAACTAGAGCAAGATACATAGTTTAGCATTTTCAAATAATTTCCTTTTTCTCTGTGATAATAAAACAATACCTTGTACGTGATCCAAACTAAATTATAATTAATTCTTACTGGAAGCTGAACTAGCCTATTGGGTTTAGATCCATTATCTGGAAAACACCAGGCCCCGAGCAGTCTGCAAAACAGAAAAAAGGGTTGCTGTTTTTAGGATTGCTTGCTTACATATGGCTTTATGGGAATGGCAATGCCGTAGTTTGGTTCTTTCTGGACAACTGTTTTTTGGATAATAGATGAAACGACTTAAATTTATTCTTTACCTACCTCACAAACATTGCTAGTAAAACCATGATTAAAGAGCACGTTATATCTCAGAAACTTACAAAGAAAAAAATAAACACTGATATTTTAAAGATAATGCTAAGTCAAAAATCAAGCAAATGATACATGTGAAATTATACTTTATGTAATTTTTCCTTTGCCATTTTCCCATGGCTTCTGAACAAAACAATTCTTGATTGCATTAGTGCCATATACAGAAAGGTATTCTTAGCAAACAGAGTTTACCCTGCCAAACAAAAATTACAAGTACAGTACAATCTGTTCTAATCTAGTCATTAGTTACATAGTTTTTTTCTTTTTATATATAAATATCATATTTGTGGAGCTTGTCATTTGCATATTGTGGGAAAAGCATTTCGATTTTAGTAGCACAGAGATTTACAAAAACAAAAACATGGCCATAATATTTATTAGTTACTCTGTATTAAGTCTTTATTAAAGAAGAACGTGGTACTGGAAAGGGGGCATTGACGTTGTTATTAACACTTTTATAGTTAAATGCAAAAAATGTTAGTTTGTGTTTATGTATTCTGAGCATGTTGCCTTGGTGCTGGCATCAGCTACACAATCTGTGCTTATTGGAGAAATGTATTTGCACTCTTCCATTACATGGAGAGTTATACAGTATATGCAACAGAGCAATAATAACAGTTTTATTATAAATTCACCATTTCTGTGGTAATTACTGTCAGACAGAACATCAGTGTATTTCCTCGCACTCAATTACCGTAAAACATTTCCTTATTGTAATGGAATTCTTATATTTTGCTTGTTACAAAACTGTAGTAGATTGTCAACTCTATACTGGCTAGATGACTATAAATCCTAGTGTTTACCGTAAACCTCAGTTCAATAACTTCCCCTTTAAAAATAACACATTATAAGGGCCAAAAGTCGAGTTTTCTTTTTTTTCACGGTTCGCATAAAAAGTACGAATGTACTTGAGACTATTTTTTGGAACCTGAAATAGTTGCCATTTATTAAAGAATAAAACCACAAAAAGTCGCCAGAAAAAAACTCGGCAAGTAAAAGCTGGCAAAGTTCAATCGGAGTCAATAGGCATTGTCCCTAACAGCTTTAATTATATATTTTCTCAGTTCATTAGAGATTCAAGTTTTTTAGTCTCATCGAAAACGAATAACACAATGTGATTCTCGCTGGTATGCAACTTTTTTTATGAGAAAAAACGCACGCGAGAATATTATTGTTTTTTCTTAAAAGAGAACTTAACCCTAACATTAAAAAAAACCAAGCCCCCACCCTACATAGACCCCCCTCCCTCCTCCTCCCAGCCTAAGTGTTACTTGGGCAAATGAGGGGCAATATACTTACCCCTCAGTGCAGATTCAGGCATCGCAGGGGCATCATCTTCTTCTCTTTGGAAATCTTGGAGCAGTTGGAGCAATTTTCTGTTTCACGACAACTCATGAAAATATGTTGAAGCACCGGTCTCATTCCAAAGATTACTGAATCGGCACAAGATGCTGCCCATAAACTCCGATGCCTGTATCTGCACAGAGGGGTAAGTAAACTAAAGCTGGGGGGAGGAGGAGGGAGGGGGGTCTATGTAAGGTAGGGGTTTTTTAACTTTAGGGTTCAATTCTCCTTTAAGCTAGCATTCACAATTCACAAAGTCACATTTTTTTTCTTGGCACTCTTGTTTTTTTTCTCAACCTAGAAAATTAGCAAATAGGCCTTTTAGTATACAGAGTTTGCTGAAATGTTAGCAGATTAGATCCCTAAACAATCCTAATTAAAAGGAAGACTGATTGGATAAACAAAGGGGCAACACTTTAATACAATTACAAAGAATATTACAAATGAAAGAGTGAAAAAGGGTTTAAACTCAAAACATGTTTTGCAGCATGTTTTGCAGCAGTTGCCTATGAAAGGCTTCAAAGCATTTTGTGCAGTGGCAATATCTTTGTTCAGTACATGTATTGCATTTGATGTATAGTCAGGAACATATTAAGCATATAAGCTTGAAAAGTAAATATAGTGAAGAAAGTACCCCCATTGTAAAATATCTAGGATGTTATAAGCTACCAAGTTGTTCCATGATCATATCAAAGCTCAATATTGAAGGCCAGGTCATGGAACTAAGGGGAATTCTAATATCTTCACATATAACAACAGGGTACATTATTTATTTTAATACACAAGTGAGTCGTGTGATACTATCAACATCACTTTTCAGGATATTCATGGCTCTTGTATTTATATATAAATAACAATATTTCAACATTCAACATTTCAATACCTGGAATAACATAAATAACATTACCACAAAATTAAATACCTTGAATCCTTAGGCCCTCTATCAGTCTGCCCTTCCAGTTACTTGATACATTGGCTTGCAGATAAAACCTAGATCAGCAGGTGCACATGGAATTTCATAACCACTGGTACTGCTGTTTATTGCTGCATAAAATATAGCGTGTTGTATACATTTGAAATGGTAGCAATGGTATAAAAAAATGTGTAAAAAGTGGTGCACCTTGTTTAGGAAACCTTCTTACATGGTACATTTGTGTAATATATGTAAACATAGACAATTTTGTTAACAATTCTGGACAATGCAAGTGTACTTGATTTGCATGCCTATTTTCTAGGGATGAGTGTTTTTTGCCAGATGTTATGAGTTATGTAAAAGGTAGCAGATCTGTACTAGAATTTCCCCATGAGTTTCGTTTTGCTGGAATAAAAAATGTTTTTCCAAACAGGAAAAAGTTCCATTGACTCCACTGCATTTGACAAGGGAAAAAATGCATTAGGGGCAAGAAAAAAAAACAAGAAAAACATACTCAAAAAACATGGTGAAAAATACACTTTGCCTGGTTCATGTAGTGTTATTTTGGTGTATATATTCTGTATATATTCTGGCATTATACCTATAAACATGTTTTATAAGTAGAGATTTTATCTGTGAAATTCATCTGAAATGAGCAATTCACTATATATTAAAGTAAAATTAAAATGGGGTTTTACCATAACACTTGTGTGACTGACACAAACATTTTGGCTTTTTTGAATGCAACAAATTGATCAAATGTGTTTAACTGCCTCAAGAAGTCCAATGAAGAAGTTGTGCCCTTTGGGGATTTTGAGCTCAACAGAAGCTCTGAACTATAAAACCCCGAAAACTAAAAACACAATTATATACATTTTAACATAACACTCTATCTAGACCCCAAACAGATCCAACTTAGGACTCTCAAATGTGATTGTTATAACAGTAAAAAAAAGTATCCCTTTTGTTAATTAAGTAAACCTTTTTGCTCTTTTAATCTGAATTGATAAAAATGTGTCCTCAGGAAAGTGCAACTGCTGATTGATGTGAATTACTGAACTAGCATTAATGTTGTCAATGTGACTACAAAACGTCCTTTAAATCTGTGTTTTTGTCTATTAGCCTTTATCTCAACAGTATACATTGGTGCATTTTGCAGTCTTGATCTCCTGTAGTCTCTCAGTGGTCCCCTGATGTTTGTGATAAACAGTAATCTCACAGTTAGTAATATCTGGTGTGGAGGACATGGTTGGTTGTGCAGCCAGATGAAGGTGGGAGTATTATGCTGGCAGGCAGTGCATGATACCACTTAATACTCCAGGTTACTTATATGAAATATTGCATCTATGTACAATATATTATTAAACTTACATTTTTGACAAAGAAACATACATATTACATTCTGCATTCCCCAAAGGAACAGTGCCACCTTTTACAGGATGCTGTGCCATGAAATATGTATGTGCCTTTAAAACAGATATTGAACAGTATTCTTATGTGAAACAGTGAAATTTTAACTTTTTAATGTACTGTCAGCTTACACTGTAAATGATTGTGACTTACATGGTGTAATTGCACATTAGAAACAGCTATTAAAGTGTTTTGAATTGCACCTGAGAAATAACAGTATCTAACAGTTTTGTAATTTTTTGGCAAAAAAAAGAACAAAAAAACATGAGAATGAGAGTTGCAATCATTATACATGTAGACAAAGTAGCACAAAGCAAAATTTTCCACTTGTTCTGGTATCAGCCTCACAGATGGCTTTATTGTTAAGATAGCCACGATAATAATTTGGCTGTCATAATTATGACAGAACTGAGAGGATTAGATATGCAATCTGCTGTTCCATATGCTGTTATAAAACTAAGGTTGCAATACACAACCATAAAATGATATTCAGTGCTCGACTGCTCCAGTAAACACAAAATGGGATATCAAAGGATCATTCTGCATTACTACTTGAGCCTTTTCACCGACAGAAGCACAGAAAAACATACTTCAGTTAAGGGACAAAAGATAGATGAGAAATGAAGTGACAAGAATTTAGAGTAAGACTGCACAGCATTTGGCATCAGGTTAGAATCTGGGAATAACATTTTTTTCTATGCTTGCAGCAGATATCAGGAAAATTGGTAGGTACTGTGTAAACATATTATTAAACCACTAATAAACATGCTAAACATCCAATTTTAAAGGAAGAGAACAGCAAAACACTGCTTCACTACGTTCCTTTGAAATTGTTGCAAAGGGATATTTAAAAATTTACAAGGAAATATACAATTACCTGTCTGGTGCCAATGTTTAAGCACCCCCAAGTAACAGCTTAGCCCATACCCTGGGCCAGCAAGCCACTTTTTGAAAAATCATACAAGCCTGGGGTCATTTATAGCAGATGGGCAGCTGCCATCTTCCTTCATGTTCCAAGCATCCTTTAGTCAGGCTTTGCACATGTGCAGACATGAACCCATTGGACATTGTGTTAATTGTTAATTTGGTGTCTCCACAATCTCCATCAACTTAATAAAGATCAGTTTGATAAGCCAATATGATATTAATTATTAATTTATTAATACAAACATTGTTTGACTTTAAAGAATAACCCATACAGGCTGATTTATTAACTTTTGACATTAAGGGGGATATATACAAAAACTCAACTTTTTCTAATTTATTTAAATAAAACAAACTCGACCTAAAGCTGGCCATAGAGGCAACGATCTGATCGTACGAATCATGGATTCGTACGATTTTCGGACCGTGTGTGGAGAGTCCCGACATTTTTCGTCCTGCGGAGATCGGTAGTTTGGTCGATCGGACAGGTTAGAAAATTTCTACTGCCTGCTGATAATATTTCTGCATGTATTGCCGATCGTACGATTTTCAGTGGGAGACTGTCACCAGCTTTGGTCAGACATAGATATCGTACGATTGCTATCAGAGGTAGAACATTGGCTGATCTGTTTTTTTACTACTTTATTTGATCGGATCGGTAAGACTTTGATCTGAATGGTTAGTGGCGGGTCGGGAGATGGGAAAGTCCGATCGTACGTTGATTTGTACGATCGGATCTTTGCATCTATGGCCATCTTAAAGCCCATCAACTAATTTGGCTAATTTAATAACAATTAAAAAAAAACTGTGACAAAACCCACCGTAAAAACACCCAAAAATTGTGAACGGCACAAAGCATCTTCAAATGGCTAAAGAGACCTCTGCCATTCACTTTTACATGAATTCAACAGGTTTTAGATGTAGTATTTTCAGATTCTGATTTACAGTGTATTTGGGGCACAATAAATCTCTCTCTAAAAATTAAAATTTATTTTCACAAAAAAAACTTTAGAAAGAAAAATTTGAGTCTTGATAAATAGGTAAAATAGGCCCATAAAACTCAGATTAGATTCATATGAGGGAAAACCAGTGCAGTGCAGTGCATTTAAGAAATATCATAGTCAACAGATACTTTTAATCATTTTAAGACATATATTGTACTTAAGCATTGAGCTAGTAATAGTGATGGGTGAATTTATTTAGCAGGCATGGATTTGCAGTGAATTTCAAGATTCCGTCGGCTGCGAATGATTTCGTGAAACCGCTGCGAAAATTCACTGTGGGAAATTTCGCTGTGACAAAAAAATTGTTGCACAGCAGAATTATTCAGATGCCCACTCTAATGCATCTGTACAAAAGAGTCGCTTGTGTCAAAACTGATGCGGGTCAAAATAATTTTGACGCCCATTGACTTCAATGCGTTTCGTGAATTTTTCACTGTTCTGCAATTTTTTTACGGACAGATTCACCTACTAGTAACTTCCCAAAGTGAATAGAATTTGTTTACAGGTAACTGTATCTGTTAATCCAGCATTTACAAATAACCTACTTCTTGGCAACTAATGTCTTATTATATATGAGAGATGTTTTCTTGCATGGTGCTGCAGGGCACCACAAATGGCATTCAATCCATTTTTATCTGAAGTTTAATAACTAAATGCATTGATTTCTACATTATTCTGCTGTGAAACATGGGCTTGTTTGCCTATTCAGCTTGAATGGCTGCCCTCTTGGCTACATAGTAGCTTATTTTTATAAACTGTAGTAGTGTCTAAAGCAAACACATGATATTTATAAATGTTGGCTAATAGTATATTGTGAATAAAAGTATATATAACCTGGAGGCTATAAAAGGCATGAAAGCATGCTAAAACTGCAGAGTGTGTTGAATCCTGGAATAAAATCTTTAGCCAGTTGCTAGTTTATTAAATAATTTCATATTAATCACCCATAATTTTGTTAGATTACTTAAATGAATTTCATACCAGTGTTTATTAACTACCTATGTTATGCTATGTTGCAGTTAGGATTAAAAATCAGGAAATTTATAGGACATTTAATTTGCATCAGTATCGGACTGGGCCGGCGGGAAACCAGGAAAAAACCCGGTGGGCCCCGGCCTTCATGGGCCCCCCAGCCCCTCTCCCCTAATGTTCTGGCCCCCCTCCGCCGATGTCCGAGACGTTCGCGCATGCGCGCTGGCGTGCGGCCAGACGTTCACGCATGTGCGCAGGGGGACCGGAGTGGGCCCCCGCATGTCCAGACCGACCCTGATTTGCATATTTACAAATCAATCAATGATTTGTTTTACTTTGTTAAGTAAAGACCGGCATATGATTGTTTGTTGTGGTTTACTGCACTAATGTTAAAAAATGAGCCATGGTAAATGAGAAGACATTTTTATAAGGTTAAAGGGGAGTTTAGTATAGCCTTAGCAACTTTTATGTGGTTGTCATAATTTCTTTTGTACTGCATGAATTACTGTTGGAATAAACCAATTGTCTGTAAAGTTTAATAATCTTGTTACTTCTGTTTTTATTGCTATCTTGCTTGAGCCAAACTGATGACTGGTTGCTAGGGTAAAGAGTAAACTAGAAACCAGATAGGCATTCGGAGGAGCTGACCTAGAGATTAAGTGATCAGCCTTCAATCTGGGATCTCATGCTAGAGACCCTGATTTGATTCCCTTTGGCAATTCCTTGTGACCCTGGACAAGTCACTTAAACTCCTGTTGTCCTGGCTACTTGATGTGCCTATAATAAGAGCTTTGTTGCTGTGAAAGTGCTTTGAGTCCCATGGGAGAAGTGTTATTTAAAAATGATTCTCCTTATCCCCCCATTAAAATGGCAAACTGAAGTACTTCAGAATAAATTCAAAGCCCATAAAAAATTAAATAAATGAAGAATAATTGCAAGCTGTCTCTGAAAATTGCTGTATATGTCATACTACAACATACAAGTTCATTTATTTGTGATTAAGAATTATTCAAAACAAGTAAAAACTTCTAGATGATCCAGAAGTAGTTGATTTAAATCACCTCCATTGGGCAAAATGTGTTCACATATTATTTCTGCAGTTTACTGTATGTAACAAGATGATGATCTGTGCGAGAAGGATACATTGCCCTATATATGGAAATATAAAGTATATAAGGCAAAAGGAATTATAATTTTAACATTTTCATCTTTTGAATACATCTTTTCTTTGCTGAATAAAAACAATAATCGTGTGAACAAATTATTGCATCCTAAAAAGAGAAAACAATGCAGTTCTAAAACAAAAAGTCACGCTACAGGTCTGCAATAAGAAGGAAACACTAGACTCTACAAAGAGTTTTTCATGAAAAGATAGCCAAGCTGCTGCTACCATGGATAATAAGATAATTAGGAAGGTTGGCCAAGAAACTGTCTCTAAAAATAAGAAGACTGTGTCTATTAGGGGCTCTTAATACTATACTGTATTTCTTGGCAAAGATATGTCAAATATAATTTTTTTACATTTTTTTCATGAATAACATGAATTCTACAGATGCACACTATCACAGTAACAGTATTAATAATAAAAACAACTAGTTTAACTGGTACACATATTTTTGATCAGGGTTTTTGAAGGGGCTGCAATAACTTTTGCCAAAAAAAGTTGTAGAGTTACTTCAAAATTAGGCAGGTGTTAATTTAAAAAGTGTTAGGACCGATATTAAATAATATTAGCCTATCAAAAAAACACACCATACAATTAAGGGCCCATTTAATATAGCTTTTGCTTTTCGGCAAGCGCAATCTTTGATGAAACCCTGCTTAATGAAAACCAGTAATCATTCTTGGTTAGTTGCCAAAAAAAGCTTTGGCAACTAAAAGCAAGGATTTAACAAGTATATCAGACTCGAAACCCAGCATGAGGTCATTAACACACGCTGGTTTCCCTAAAACATTGCTTGAGTCTGAATGCTTGAGCATCTTTAAAAGGCCACTATGTATCTGAAGAACAGGAGGCTCTACCAAAAGCCTTTGCATTCTATTTAAGAGCCCCTAAAATGAATGGCATATATAACCATATTTAAATAATGACACCAATGGGTAAATCTACTGTGACTATTACTTGCAGCATTTGTTACTAAAAACAAAAGGGCTAATTCTCAATCAATAACTGGGGAAAATATCAAGCTGCTTGCAATCTCTATTTAATAAATCCTCCCCAATGTGTCAACTACGGTGGGTTTATGTAATTTTTTTGTTTTTTCAAGTGAAAGTGTACTGCATATCCTTGTACTCCCTTCTATTCTGCACTAAGTTTAGCAGTAACTTATAGTTTAGCAGTAACTTATAGCAACCAATCAGCAGTAGCATTTATTTGTCAACTGTTTAAAAGCAAACATCTTATGGGATACTTCTCCTGGGTATACTTAGTGCCTTTAATTACATATAGGGATTGTTATTTTTTTTATGTACTGTATTGCATAACTGTTTATGGGACACCAGGGGCCGACCCAAAAACCTCAGACCAGGGGACCACCATAAAACCTTAGACCAGGAGCCCACTCTCAGTACTAATATTCTCCCTCTCCTCAATCAATCTCTATTCTCCTAGCCTCTTTTCTTTACAAACTATAATCAATTATTCCATCTATTTAGACTCTTTTTTTCTCTTAAAAATAGGTAATGGCCATGAAATGGCCAAAAGTTTAGCAGTATGAGGGCCCCCTGACACCATGGCCCACCGGGAGTTTTCCTGGTATCCCGGTGGGCCAGTCCGACACTGATTTAACTCCATTAGGCATGTTGGATTAAGTTGCTCCATTTAGTAACTCACAACAAACAAATTTAAGTTTTAAAAGTAGCCAACAGTTCGGTTAGTCAGAGATGCTTTTTATTAGCTAGCATAGTAGATTATAAAGTGCAAACTTTTGGGGTGACTTAGGTCCTTCCTTCGGGCAGATTTAAGCTAATGTTTGATTGCTAAATATTAATGCAGTAGGGTGCATTTATCCAGAGATAGTAAATACTCTATTTGACAATATCCACAGTACTGTTTTTTATGTGTCTGGAATTCTGAGGAACATTTTGGTCTGAGGCATTTTTGAATATCATACAGAAACTTGTTCTTTCCAGTGATTCTTTGAAAGCAGTTGGCACAGTCTCGTTTCCTTCTTCTTGATCTAAAAGAAACCGACACATACCAATGTATTTCTCCACTCCTAATATACTAAAGTATTCCTTAACCCTCTGCTTTCTTAGCTACTTTAATCTACTTTGCAATGAACTCCCTTGTCCCTTCTTATAATGGAATCAGATCTTCAATATTCTACTAATGCAAATGTGCTTAAAATGTAATAGCAGTCCTCTGCTTCCATCTTGATAGCATTTCTCCAATTTAATACTGTATTTTGGGATAAGTTAAAACCATGTATCTCTATTCCAGTTAGATTCTCTATGTTATAGATCTAATTGCTAAATACAATCCCTAAAACTCTGATATAAAATTTGTAGTTATGGGAGTTACCGTATATACTCGAGTATAAGCCGAGTTTTTCAGCCCCCAAAATATGCTGAAAAACGCTACCTCGGCTTATACTCGGGTCAAGCGCAAAAATGGTCGCCGGCGCCCAAGAATAGTCGCCGGCGCCCAAGTATAGTCACCGGCGTCCAAGAATAGTCACCGGCGTCCAAGAATAGTCTCCAAGAATATTTGCCGGCGTCCAAGAATGGTCGCTGGCATCCAAAAACAAGACGCCGGCACCTCTAATGGGTGCAGAAACCCTCAATTTTTTGATTGAAACTTACCAGAAGCTGCTGCATTTCTCACCCTCAGCTTATACTCGAGTCAATAAGCTTTCCCAGTTTTTGGAGGTAAAATTAGGTACCTCGCTTATACTCGGGACGGCTTATACTCGAGTATATACGGTATTTACTCAAAATATTGTCATCATTTATTAAAACATTCAACCAAACTCCCATTCACGATTTTACCTTATTTATCAATAAAATAAATTGAAGAATTTTGTGTGGGAAAAGACTTGATAAAATTATGAAAAATAATTAAATGTCCGGATTTTTTGTATTTAATGCCCCAAAGCTCAGATTTTTTTTGGATTATTGCCCGAAAACAAAAAATTGTTTTGTATCGTACAAAACGCAGCACAGATCCTCTGCCAATTGTAAAAGGGACATCTGCCATTGTCTTCTATATGACCTCGACAGGTTTTAGATGGAGTATTTTTGGATTTGGACTTTTAGTAGCCTTTGGGTATAATAAATCTCGAAGAATGTAAGTTGTTTTTTTGTTCACAAAAAATGTTTACCCCAAACAGAAAAAAATTAAGTTAAGTATAGGTCCCTGTGCTCTCCAGGATAGACTACTGTAATAATGTATAATGTAAATGTATATTACTAGCTGGTATCCCTGAATCTCATCTCAAAATCTGGTCAACCCTGTCAAATTTGACTAAGGAATTATCTAAACTCGATTCAAGTTTTTTTAAATCCTTACTGCTGTTGCTTCCCACATCATCTCATCTACATCTAAATCTCTTTTGACCGCTTAACTTCTAATGGCTCTCTCCTGACTTTTACTTGGCAAAGTTTGGCAGTAGAGGTTTTCGTGGTTTATAGACTTAGGGACAGATGGGTCAAAGGTCAAGGTGAATTTTCGAATGAAAAAAATTAAAATTTTGAGCTACTTTTTGTGTACTTCGCCTAGGGAATAGTCCAAATTCGATTTGAATTTGAAAAAAATTTGAAAATTCAAACTGTCTCTTTAACATTTTGACTTTGACCATTCGCCATCTAAAACCTGCCAAATTGCTGTTTAAGCCTATGGGGGATCTCCTAGAACCTATTTGGAGTCAATTGGTGGACTTGGAAAAAATCTAAGTTTTTTTGGATAAACTTCGAATCAAATTCTATCGAATGCACTATTCCCTTGATTCGTACGATTCAAATTCTGCTGAATACAGACCTATTCGATTGAAAACTGACATATTTAACCAAAAAAACTTTGACTTAATTTCAGTTGGTCTTTTTGAATTCGAATTTTGAAGTTTTTTCAATTTGAAATTCGACCCTTGATAAATATGCCCCTAATAAATCAATAAATCAATATTTTGGAAATATAGGAAAGCCCCAAATAGATTTATTTAATTGTACTGTCTCATTTTATAATAACTGTACCTTTATAAAGCAAAGCATAAAATGATGGTGCTACATAAATACTCCATTGCTCTAATTTAACACATGGTCATGAAATATTATATGCTCAGTTCCTCTTATGCTAATGTATGTAATAAAACCATAGAATTGAAATGGTGGTAGCAACTTGAATACATTTTAAAAATGATGTCCCATTGCATCAAACACTGCTTAGTGGTCACCTGCAATGATATATCAAGAATATATATAAGATGCTATATTGGTGGGGGGCATGGCAAATTGTGTCCTAAAAATGAATTATAAATAAAACTTGAATTATAAATGACCCCATAAAAAGGAAGAATATTCTTATCAAAGAATAAAAATAGAGTTCATCACATATCATAGTCATATTAATCAAAGATTGAATAGAGAATTCTCTTTATTTTTGACCCAAAATTTACATTTACATTTATACCTCTGCATCCTAGCATTTTATTTTATATAATGGCATTAGTTTACAACATTTTACATGATGTTGGGAACTGTATTTAATATTTTATTATAAGAAAATACTACTTATTTATGTGTTATATTTTAATTATGTATCGAATAAACTTATTTTGTTTTGGGTGTACAGGGATTTAAACTGCTATATGGATATAAATGTGCAGAAATAGGATTTTAAAAAACCTAAATATTTAAAATCTACTCTATAGTCAAACTGAAACCTCAGATGAAAAAAAAAAAAGCATTGTCTTTACTTTGAATCAATCAAAATGATAAATTCACTAATA
The DNA here is from genome assembly GCA_038501925.1 of Xenopus petersii. Lineage (NCBI taxonomy): Eukaryota > Metazoa > Chordata > Amphibia > Anura > Pipidae > Xenopus > Xenopus petersii. The sequence goes on along the minus strand of CM076681.1, from coordinate 61,319,768 downwards.
ACTTCAAAAATCAAGCAAAGTTGAATGCAAGTTCTGACCCATACATAGGCCTTCATCTAAAAATGTTTTATAGCTATTATGTTACTTACATACATGTAATATATATTGTGCTGAATTGGGACCAAATTAGCACATAATTATATTATTTAAATTAAAATAATTATAATCATTTATTAATAACTAATTTTTGTGGTAATAGTTTGCAATCCAAACTATGATTTTGCTTCAAAGTGCAATAATATATGTTCAATATGATCTGCATATGCACTGTATGTTTTAGAAGGTGCTATAAAACAGAAAAGTAGTTTCTATTGCTACAATGTTCCCATATAATCAGTTTTTCGAAGAGACATGTATTTCTACAGAGTTTTTGTTGTTATCAAAAACTTCATATCCTTGAGTCTAACATTGTCATATTTTCAATATCCGTGCATGTTGTTTATCTTTTGTATATCTTATACAATGCTTTAATACTAGCTAGTTCTCTACTATGTATTTGTAATTGTAATTTTCTCTTACCTGTGCTTTAGATATTATACAGAAAACTCTAGGACTAAAATATTTTGTGTGCTTTGACCACTTGCAGCTGGTTTAGACCAATGCCTTTTCCACACCTCTAGAAAAAATGTGTAAGTTGTGTCTAAATATAACATGGGTCAGAAACTGGAGATACAAGTCTGAGAACCCAATCTGTTCTGAATGTTTGTGATGAAAGGGGGGTGCTTAAATGCTGGTGCATTTTTTTGAAAAGTCGTGCTAGCCCAATGAAAAATTGCAATATATTTCATTGAGGGGTGCCTGATAAATTGGTGCTCCAGAGTAAACTTCAATATGCTTGTCCTGCCATTTTAAATAAATTTTAAACAGATACCAGAAATTTATCCTTTTTACTTCTATTGTAATTTGTGCATGCTATTTCTAAATTACCCATAAAATTGTTGCCCAATGCTTTTACATTACCTATCTGATCCCGTATGTTTCTCTGAGTGAACTGCCATATTTGTGCAGCAGTAGTCTCAAACTCAGGTTTGAGAGGGGACAGTCAGGTTGGCAAAATAGTCAGGTTAGTGAACTTTAAGAAACAATTACTTACAAAAGTAGACCTATCAGTAACACAGTTACATAGTTAAATCAAGTTCAACCCCTCCAAATGAAAACCCAGCATCCATACACACACCCCTCCCTACTTTTACATAAATGATATTTACCCATATCTATACTAACTATAGAATTTAGTATCACCATATCCTTGGATATGTCTGTCTGTCAAAGAAATCATCCAAGCCATTCTTAAAGGCATTAACAGAATCAGTCATCACATCACCCGGCAGTGCATTCCACAACCTCACTGTAAAGAGCCACCTATGTTGCTCCAAATGAAAGTTACATAACATGACCTATATGTAACTTTTAAGGTACATTCATTTGTTTTAGTGTCACTATAACTTTAATAATGTGCTAACCTAATAGTTTATTATTTTACTACTAAGAAAAACAATATAATAGTCATAAAATCTATTAGCCTTTTACCTCAGTAAATCAAAATAGCATTGAATTTGTAAAAGTCAGACAAATGTAAATGACCTGAAAACTCTAGGGGGCACATTTACTTAGGGTCGAATATCGAGGGTTAATTAACCGTCGATATTCGACCGTCAAAGTTAAATCCTTTGAACGATTCAATGGATTTTAATCCATCGATCAAATGATTTTCTTTCCATCAGAAATTGGCTAGAAAACCTATGGGGACCTTCCCCATAGGCTAACATTGATGCTCGGTAGGTTTTAGGTGGCGAAGTAGGTGGTCAAAGTTTTTTTTAAAGATACAGTACTTCGACTATCGAATTTATGTGAATTTGTTTTTACTTTAATAAATTTGAATATACTTACAACTCGAATGGAAGGTTAAGAAAAAATTTGAATGTCTAATATTTGATTGAATAGTCCTGAACCGAAAATCCGAATCAAATTTGAATTGAGTTTTCTCTCTGAAAAAAACTCGAATGTCAGGCCATAAAAAAAATTGAAAATTTGAATCTTCAGTTCAACCCTTAATAAATCTGCCCCTAAGAGCTTGACTATGCTTGAAAGTGGATGTCCTTTCAATGGTATTTGTAATATGGCTTTTTGGCAGGAAGTTATCTAACTTGACAATTAAAGTTCCTCTGATCTTTAAGTTCCTACTCTGCCTAGGACCACCTGGCTATACCAATGCTGCTTAAAAGTTGAATTATGTTGTGCATCAAAAGGGAAGGCCAGGCAGCAAGTGCCATTACAGGTTTTTCTTTTTTTTCTGCTCTGCACACTGAGTGCCACTCAGAGAACACTAACTCTACGTGGGCTCTTGCATTCCCCTTAGTGCATTTGCATCCCCCATTAATGTTTTAAATGCAAAAATCCAAATGTTAGTCAAGAGAAAGTTATTTTAAGGAGATTTGTTACCGGCAGTAGAGCAAATTTATTGTGAGTGACAAATCTCCTGTCTGTCATCACCCTGTGATGTTGGGAATGATAGCTAGTAATTATAGCAGTAATAGTATGCACATAAAAAATAACATATTCACCATAACCAAATTATTTCTACTTCACAGTGTTTTGGCACCATATGCATCATTAATAATAAGCCATATCTGTATATTACAATATACAAAAGAGAAAAACACAGTTTGTATTATATTGATGCAATTGTTTGAGGCAACATGCCTATTAATGGTCATGTTGTTTGCCTCTGTACATTTCTGTTTCATGGTCCATTATTAAGGTCAGATGTGATATGTCATTTTCATGAAAGTGTAAAGGCACAAAACAGTACATGAACATTATGTCAACATGTGTCATTTATTTAGTCTGTCAAAAGCTCTAATGATGTGATCTTTTCAATATGGCCAATTTGAGCCTTTGCACTAATGTAAAATGTGTTTAAAAAAAGAAAACATTTATATTTAAATCAATTCTTTTTCTAAACCCATATGAAGTACTTTATTTAGATAATGCCAGTAGTTCAAATGTGTTTAACTTGTATTCTGCAACTTGCCACATTACATAAAGTGATGGACAAATCTGATCTGTTTCGGTTCACCGAAAATTCATGAAACCGTGAAAATGCATTGAAGTCTATGGACGCCAATTTTTATTTTGATGACAAATGTTTGACTTTGAAATTGTTTCACCCATTAGAGCCTATGGGCATAATTTCTGTGGCGAAACTTGGCAAAAGATTGTGCTCATCACTATTTACATTTGATGGGTAAGCCTTAAATCAGGAATTGTATGGGAAATACACAAAATTCACTTGGCTATGAGACTTGTTCAGGATTAAGAAAAAGTAAACTTAGCTGACATCGTATTTAATGAATACATTTCCTTAAAAATATGATCTTACCTTATGGTTGACACATTGCTATGGCATCTGTGGGTTTTACAAACTGATAATTCAGAAATCTAGTGTCCCAGCTTTAATGCTATTATAGTCTACCCTTAACATTCCCAACAATTTTTCTTAAGGAATTCCTAAGCTCCCCTTTAATGTATCAAAAACAATCAGTGTGTATACTTGACCTGACTGAGGAATAACAGGATGAAGCTACATTTTACCACCTCTTAAGACCCACAAAATATCATGTGATACCCATATCTGTGAATTAAATTAATGCCAAAATAGAGAGGGGATGCACACACAATAAAGAAAATAATACTTAGTAAACAAAGGTGGTATTTTAAAAATTCTCTTTTATATAGTGTATAGAAAACAGATATACATCAGACAAACTGGTATATTATGCACAATAGTCTTAATACAGATATATACATACCACCAAGTTCCAAAATCAAGGCAAAAAGGGACAAACCACAGGGAGCAGATACACTTGCCAATGATGAGAACACCCCAACGTTTCGGCACTATAGCCTTTATCAAGGGGAATTCAGATTAAATTAATGCCTCCTGTTAGAGGAATGGGATGTTAAAATTGACAAGTAAAAGTAAAAATGAAAAGTAAACAGTACAACTCCACTGTCTTAAAGCCTTAGCTAATTAGATAATTTTTGCTGAAAATGCATCAAGGAAACTATGCCTGTCCATTCTGAAAAAAACTGAGAATGGCTTATCCCCCCCAACTCCAGTCCCTTCCTGGCTTAATGCCATAGAGATAATCTTTTATATTTTATAAATCTTACTGTATATAGTTGGCGCATTCATTTACATTTGTTACAAATAAAGTGTTAATGGTCAGACTAAGGGTCAGATTTATCAAGGGTTGAAGTAAAAATTCGAAGTAAAAAATTCAAATTTTGAGCCATTTTTGTGTACTTTGATAAATTTGAATATCGAAACGTATTATGTAATGTCTCTTTAAAACTTCGACGTTGACCATTCGCCATCTAAAACCTGTCAAATTGCTGTTTTAGCCTATGGGGGACCTCCTAGAACCTTTAGGGAGTCAATTGGTGGACTCTGAAAAATCAAAGTTTTTTTTTAAATACTTCGATTCGAATTCAATCTAATTTGATCTTACTTTGATTTGAACGATCGAATACAGCCTATTTTTTTTTTCTCGAATACTTTGAACTTCGACTCCTGATAAATCTACCCCAAACTGTCATATTACATATAGAGATGGCGCGAACTGTTCGCCGGCGAACTTGTTCGCGCGAACATCGGGTGTTCGCGCTCGCCGGAAGTTCGCGAACGTCGCGCGACGTTCGCCATTTTGGGTTCGCCATTGTTGGCGCTTTTTTTTGCCCTCTCACCCCAGACCAGCAGGTACATGGCAGCCAATCAGGAAGCTCTCCCCTGGACCACTCCCCTTCCCTATAAAAACCGAAGCCCTGCAGCGTTTTTTCACTCTGCCTGTGTGTGCTGAAGAGATAGTGTAGGGAGAGAGCTGCTGCCTGTTAGTGATTTCAGGGACAGTTGAAAGTTTGCTGGCTAGTAATCGTTTTGATACTGCTCTGTTATTGGAGGGACAGAAGTCTGCAGGGGTTTGAGGGACATTTAAGCTTAGGTAGCTTTGCTGGCTAGTAATCTACCTTCTACTGCAGTGCTCTGTATGTAGCTGCAGTGGGCAGCTGTCCTGCTTCTGATCTCATCTGCTGACTGCTGCAATAACAGTAGTCCTTGTAAGGACTGCTTTTATTTATTTTTTTGTTGTTTTACTACTACTACTACTACTACTACTATAAGAGCCCAGTGCTATTAGTCTAGCAGTGTTGGGGAGTGGGACTGGTGTGCTAATCTGCTGCTCCTAGTAGTTCAGCAGCACCAACTTTAATTTTTTTTTTTTTAATATTCATTTTTTTTTTATTGTACTTTTTTTTATTTTACTACCGCTGTAGTAGTGTATAAGTTGACCTTTTAGGCATTATTTGCCCTGTAGGCATTTTTTGCCCAGTGTGTTATTCAACCAACTGCCATCTAGCTGTGTGACCTTGTTCACATTCTGTCTAAATATCCATAATATTACCGTCTCCAGAAAAAACACCGGAGTGACTTTTTTCAAGCAGCCATAATATATTTTACGTAATCCGTATCCATCGCTGTAGTAGTGTATAAGTTGACCTTTTAGGCATTATTTGCCCTGTAGGCATTTTTTGCCCAGTGTGTTATTCAACCAACTGCCATCTAGCTGTGTGACCTTGTTCACATTCTGTCTAAATATCCATAATATTACCGTCTCCAGAAAAAACACCGGAGTGACTTTTTTCAAGCAGCCATAATATATTTTACGTAATCCGTATCCATCGCTGTAGTAGTGTATAAGTTGACCTTTTAGGCATTATTTGCCCTGTAGGCATTTTTTGCCCAGTGTGTTATTCAACCAACTGCCATCTAGCTGTGTGACCTTGTTCACATTCTGTCTAAATATCCATAATATTACCGTCTCCAGAAAAAACACCGGAGTGACTTTTTTCAAGCAGCCATAATATATTTTACGTAATCTGTATCCATCGCTGTAGTAGTGTATAAGTTGACCTTTTAGGCATTATTTGCCCTGTAGGCATTTTTTGCCCAGTGTGTTATTCAACCAACTGCCATCTAGCTGTGTGACCTTGTTCACATTCTGTCTAAATATCCATAATATTACAGTCTCCAGAAAAAACACCAGAGTGACTTTTTTCAAGCAGCCATAATAAATTTTACGAGATCCGTATCCACCGCTGTAGTAGTGTATACGTTGATCTTGTGGGCAGTATTTGCACAGTGTTTTCTTCAAACCGCCATCTAGCTGTGTGAGCTTGTTCACATTTTGTCTAAATATTGATAATATTATTGTCTCTAGAAAAACCACTTGAGTTACTTTTTTTCAAGCAGCATTCATATATTTTACGTAATCCGTATCCACCGCTGTAGTAGTGTATACGTTGATCTTGTAGGCATTATTTGCACACTGTTTTCTTCAAACCGCCATCTAGCTGTGTGAGCTTGTTCACATTTTGTCTAAATATTGATAATATTATCGTCTCTAGAAAAACCACTTGAGTTACTTTTTTTCAAGCAGCATTCATATATTTTACGTAATCCGTATCCACCGCTGTAGTAGTGTATACGTTGATCTTGTAGGCATTATTTGCACACTGTTTTCTTCAAACCGCCATCTAGCTGTGTGAGCTTGTTCACATTTTGTCTAAATATTGATAATATTATCGTCTCTAGAAAAACCACTTGAGTTACTTTTTTTCAAGCAGCATTCATATATTTTACGTAATCCGTATCCACCGCTGTAGTAGTGTATACGTTGATCTTGTAGGCATTATTTGCACACTGTTTTCTTCAAACCGCCATCTAGCTGTGTGAGCTTGTTCACATTTTGTCTAAATATTGATAATATTATCGTCTCTAGAAAAACCACTTGAGTTACTTTTTTTCAAGCAGCATTCATATATTTCACGTAATCCGTATCCACCGCTGTAGTAGTGTATACGTTGATCTTGTGGGCAGTATTTGCACAGTGTTTTCTTCAAACCGCCATCTAGCTGTGTGAGCTTGTTCACATTTTGTCTAAATATTGATAATATTATCGTCTCTAGAAAAACCACTTGAGTTACTTTTTTTCAAGCAGCATTCATATATTTTACGTAATCCGTATCCACCGCTGTAGTAGTGTATACATTGATCTTGTAGGCATTATTTGCACACTGTTTTCTTCAAACTGCCATCTAGCTGTGTGTATTATCGTTTCCAGAAAAACCAACTGAGTTTTTGTTGTTGTTGTTTTTTTAAAAATAATGCCAGGCAAAGGCAGGCCGCCACGCAGAGGCCGTGCTAGGGGCCGTGCTGCTATGCAATCCTGTGGCCCTAGCAAATTGCCCAGTTTTAAAAAGCCAATGACCCTGAACTCCCAAAATGCTGAAGAGGTAGTTGACTGGCTTACACAGCACACCCCATCCTCTACCGTTTCTAACTTTACCACAACATCCTCCTCATCCTCCACTGCTATGGCCACCCCACGTAACACTTCCTCCACCACCGGTGTCCCTTCTTCACTGGAGTCAGAGGAGTTATTTTCCCATGAGTTTCTTGAACTGAGTAATGCGCAACCATTATTGCCAGAAGAAGATGAAGGAGATGAGGACGTTACACCAGATTTAATTCTGGCAGAGAACACGACAGAGATGGACATAATGAGTGATGAGGAGGAGGTCCCCGCTGCTGCTTCCTTCTGTGATGTGTCAGAAGAAATTGATGCATCTGAGGAGAATGATGATGAGGAGATTGATGTTTTGTGGGTGCCTAGTAGAAGAGAGCAAGAGGAGGGTAGTTCAGATGGAGAGACGGAGAGTCAGAGAGGCAGTAGGAGAATAAGACTTAGAAGAAGCAGGGAGGACAGCCCGCAGGGATCAGTAGGGCAACAACATGTATCGGCACCTGTGTTCAGCCGGCCAACGCACCCGCCATTGCCGCCAATGCCGCCAACTTCTACTGTTACCGCCAGATCGCACACTTCCAAAAAGTCAGCAGTGTGGGATTTTTTTAATGTGTATGCCTCTGACAAAAGCATTGTAATTTGCAATGAGTGCAGTCAGAAACTGAGCCTTGGTAAGCCCAACAGCCACATAGGTACAACTTCTATGCGAAGGCACATGAGCGGCAAGCACAAAGCACTTTGGGAGCAACACCTCAAAGGCAACAGGCAAACTAAAAGCCACACTCCTTCTGGTCCAGCATCTTACTGCTCTACCTCTGCTCTCCTTGACCCGTCTGAACCACCCTCCACTCCGCCTTCCACCTTGACCACCTGTTCCCATTCCCAGTCATCTGCCACCAGCCAAGTTTCTGTGAAGGCCATGTTTGAGCGTAAGAAGCCAATGTCTGACTGTCACCCCCTTGCCCGGCGTCTGACAGCTGGCTTGTCTGCACTCTTAGCCCGCCAGCTTTTACCATACCAGCTGGTGGACTCTGAGGCCTTCCGCAAATTTGTAGCAATTGGGACACCGCAGTGGAAGGTACCCAGCCGCAATTTTTTTTCTAAAAAGGGAATACCACACCTGTACCAACATGTGCAGAGCCAAGTTACCGCATCTCTGTCACTTAGTGTTGGGCCAAAGGTCCATATGACTACTGACGCATGGTCCTCCAAGCATGGTCAGGGCAGGTATGTCACCTACACTGCCCACAGGGTGAACTTGGTAATGGCTGGGAAGCAGGGAATGGGTAGCTCAACAACAACAGTGGAGTTGGTGTCACCGCCACGGATTGCACGCGGTTCTGCCACCACCTCTACTCCTCCATCGCTCTCTACCTCGTCTTCTTCCTCTTCTTCTTCTTACTCTGCTGCTGGGTCCTCCTTCTCCTCCTCCACACCTGTGCACCCCCAGCTCCCCCTAGGCTATTCGACGTGCCAGGTACGCCGTTGTCACGCTGTCTTGGGGATGACGTGCCTGGAAAGCAAAAACCATACCGGATCTGTACTCCTGTCATCTCTGCAGTCACAGGCCGATCGGTGGCTGACCCCACACCAACTGCAGATCGGAAAAGTGGTGTGTGACAATGGAAGCAATCTGTTGGCAGCGTTGAGACTGGGCAATTTAACACATGTGCCCTGCATGGCACATGTGTTAAATTTAATAGTCCAACGTTTTGTCTCCAAGTACCCAGGATTCCAGGACGTTCTCACCCAGTCCAGAAAGGTGTCGGCCCATTTCAGACGTTCCTACACAGCCATGGCACGCCTTGCTGACATTCAGCAGCGCTACAACATGCCAGTCAGGCGTTTGATTTCTGACAGCCAGACTCGCTGGAATTCAACGCTCCTTATGTTGGAACGTCTGCTGCAACAACAAAGGGCCGTCAACGAGTACCTTTTTGAACTGGGTGGTAGGACTGGATCTGCAGAGCTGGGGATTTTTTTCCCCCGTTACTGGGTGCTTATGCGCGATGCCTGCAGGCTCATGCGACCTTTTGAAGAGGTGACAAATATGGTCAGTCGCACCGAAGGCACCATCAGCGACCTAATACCCTTCGCTTTCTTCCTGGAGCGTGCCGTGCGACGAGTGACAGATGAGGCTGTAGACCAGCGTGACGAGGAGCTGGAAGCGCACGATTTCTGGTCGGAATCACCAGAACGAACCCAGGCACCTGCTGCAACGCAGGGAGAGGTGCCAGAAGTGGAGTCAGAGGAGGAAGGTGGCTTTGTGGAGGAGGAGGAGGAGGACCAACAGGAGCAGGCTTCCCAGGGGGCTAGTGGTGACCTTTTGGGGACCCCTGGTCTTGTACGTGGCTGGGGGGAGGAGACCGTGGATGATGCAGTCCTTGATAATGAGGAAGCGGAGATGGATAGCTCTGCATCCAACCTTGTGAGAATGGGGTCTTTCATGCTGTCATGCCTGTTGAAGGACCCCCGTATCAAGAGGCTTAAGGAGAAGGACCTGTACTGGGTCGCAACGCTACTAGACCCTCGGTACAAGCATAAAGTGGCAGAAATGTTACCAACATACCACAAGTCCGAAAAGATGCGGCATTTACAAACCAGCCTGCAAAACATGTTGTACAATGCTTTTAAGGGTGATGTCACTTCAGGAACTCATCAACATTCCAGGGGCAGAGGTGCCAGTAATCCTGCCACGAGCACACCTGCAAGGACAAAGCCCTTTGGCCAGTCTGTAACGTCAGACATGCAAATGTTTTTCTGTCCAAGGCAGCGCCACAACCCTTCTGGATCCACCCTCAAAGAACGCCTCGACCGGCAGGTAGCGGACTACCTGGCATTAACTGCAGATATCGACACTCTGAGGAGCGATGAACCCCTGGACTACTGGGTGCGCAGGCTTGATCTGTGGCCAGAGCTGTCACAATTTGCCATGAACCTCTTGTCTTGCCCAGCCTCAAGTGTGCTCTCAGAAAGGACCTTCAGTGCAGCAGGAGGGATTGTAACTGAGAAGAGAACTCGCCTAGGTCACAAAAGTGTCGATTACCTGACCTTTATTAAAATGAATGAGGGGTGGATCTCGGAGGGTTACTGCACGCCGGAAGACTTGTTCTGACTTCTATGCAGCTGTCCTTCTCTTCAAGCCTCATGACTCCACACACAGCTGTCCTTTAGCGTCCTCCTCCCTCCGCCACCGTTACAAACTAGGGTGCAAACCCTACTGGTTTAATTTTTTCTGGCCTCTGTGCTTCAGTGGCTGCAACCAAAAAAACTGGGCAAACAATGTCTACAAGGTCAACGTATGGCAAAAAATGACTATTTTCAGCATTTATATGGCATATTTTTTCTGGCAACTGTGCTTCAGTGGCTGCGTCCAAAAAAATGCATATTTTCTGCATTTATATGGCATAATTTTTCTGGCCTCTGTGCTTCAGTGGCTGCGTCCAAAAAAATGCATATTTTCTGCATTTATATGGCATAATTTTTCTGGCCTCTGTGCTTCAGTGGCTGCAACCAAAAAAATTTATATTTTCAGCATTTATATGGCATATTTTTTCTGGCAACTGTGCTTCAGTGGCTGCAACCAAAAAAACTGGGCAAACAATGTCTACAAGGTCAACGTATGGCGAAAAATGACTATTTTCAGCATTTATATGGCATATTTTTTCTGGCAACTGTGCTTCAGTGGCTGCGTCCAAAAAAATGCATATTTTCTGCATTTATATGGCATAATTTTTCTGGCCTCTGTGCTTCAGTGGCTGCAACCAAAAAAATTTATATTTTCAGCATTTATATGGCATATTTTTTCTGGCAACTGTGCTTCAGTGGCTGCAACCAAAAAAACTGGGCAAACAATGTCTACAAGGTCAACGTATGGCGAAAAATTACTATTTTCAGCATTTATATGGCATATTTTTTCTGGCAACTGTGCTTCAGTGGCTGCGTCCAAAAAAACTGGGCAAACAATGCCTACAAGGTCAACGTATGGCAGTTGTTTAAAGAGAACAGTAGATTACTAGCCAGCAAAGCTACCTAAGCTAAAATGTCCCTCAAATCCCTGCAGACTTCTGTCCCTCCAATACAGAGCAGTATCAAGCAGATTACTAGCCAGCAAACTTACTATCATCTGTCCCTGAAATCACTAACAGCTCTCCCCCTACACTATCTCTTCCAAGCACACACAGGCAGATTTTTCAGATACATTTTTGCCCTTGATCCCCCTCTGGCATGCCACTGTCCAGGTCGTTGCACCCTTTAAACAACTTTAAAATCATTTTTCTGGCCAGAAATGTCTTTTTTAGATGTTAAAGTTCGCCTTCCCATTGAAGTGTATGGGGTTCGCGAACCGTTCGCGAACCGCTCGCATTTTTGCGCAAGTTCGCGAATATGTTCGCAAACTTTTTTTCCGACGTTCGCTACATCCCTAATTACATAAAACAATTCATTGTAGCTGCAATGATGCATTAGAATATGATACATTAGATCAGGTATGTCCAAAGTCAGTCCCGGGGACCATATATGGCCCGTTTTCAAATTTACACCGGCCCTCAGCCCCCATCATGAAATTAATAATAATGTGGCCCGCCAGCACGTGCAATTAGGAATCGCGTAGCCATAGCAGTAATATTTGGGCACATTAGTCATTAGTGAAATGATCTGGCACTTGGTCTATATTGCTGCATTTGTGCTAAAGGTGTTAGCAATAGACATACACTGGCACATAGTGACGCGCAGCTCTCACATACTTCTTTAGGGCTGAAGGTATCAATAGACATACTGACGTGTCAGTACAGTAAACTAAAAAAGTATGCGAGAGCGGTGTGTCACTACATGTACGTGTCTATTGTTAAAGGAACAGTTCAGTGTGAAAATAAAAACTGTGTAAATAGGCTGTGCAAAATAAAAAAAAAATTCGGATATAGTTAGTTAGCCAAAACTGTAATGTATAAAGGCTGGAGTGACTGGATGTGTAACATAATAGCCAGAACACTACTTCCTGCTTTTCAGCTCTATAACTCTGAGCTAGTCAGCGACTTGAAGAAAGGCCACTTGGTACATATCTGTTCAGTGAGTTTGCAATTGATCCTCAGCATTCAGCTCAGATTCAAAAGCAACAGATATGACCCATGTGGCCACCCCTCAAGTCTCTGATTGGTTATTGCCTGGTAACCAGGGTAACCAGTCAGTGTATGCCAAGAGAGCTGAAAAGCAGGAAGTAGTGTTCTGGCTATTATGTTAGACATCCAGTCACTCCAACCTTTATACATTCCATTTTTGGCTAACTAACTATATTAGAAACATTGTTTATTTTGCACAGCCTATCTATTTATCCAGTTTCTATTTTTACACTGAACAATTCCTTTAACACCTTCAGCACACAGGCAGCAGTATAGACCATGTGGCAGATCATTTCACTAATCATGTGCCCAAATATTACTGCTATGGATACGCAATTCCTTGTTTAAATGAGTTAAATGATGTTATTGGTTCAAAGAATGTCGGGCTGAATGGTAGGCCCCACACATTTTGTTCTCACCGAATCTGGCCCTCATTGCAAAAAGTTTGGACACCCCTGCATTAGATGGTGCCAAAGCTATGGATCTGAATATACTGGGGGAAAAAAAATTAGTTAATGATTAAATATCATTCATCTCTTATACCTCATCCACAATGTATAGTCATTACAGCAAATATAGACTTGGATCATGTTATCTAAAAAAATATTCAGATTATGCAGTAGTAGTAAAATAACACTAAAATTACATGTAACTTATATCTCTGCTAACAGTAAGCAGATCAAATGAATGTTGAATGTTATTTATTTCACTGATATTATATTGTTATTAAAGTCCTACTGGTCCCAGTCAAAGATTAGCTACAAATGTTGCCCATCCATCAAGAAAGAAAACAAAAATTTTAAATCATTATATATATAAATATATTAATGTACTGGTATGGGATCCATTATCTGAAAATCCATTACACAGATGTTCTGAATTATGGAAAGGTTTTTATTTTTAAAAATATTTTTCTTTTTTTCTATAACAGTAGCTTGCACTTAATCCCAGCTAAGATATAATTGATTTTTATTGGAAGCAGAACAAGCCTATTGGATTTATTTAATGTTTACATGATTCTTTAGATGATTAAGGTATGATGATCCAAATTACAGAAATATCCCTTATCCAAAAAGCCCCAGGTTCTGAGCATTCTAGATAAAAGGTCCCATACCTATATTGCAATACAATTAAAGCTATTGTATATTGTATATTGACTTTGTATAAGGTAAAATTTTGTTCTTTAATTTCTTTTATTTACAGACCATATTATCATTTATTTTTAAAGTCACTTTCCGAAAATTCCCCACCTATTGTAATTCATATTCACTAACAATTCATAATAATTTCCACATCTAAGGTAACTGATTACTTTTTATAAATCATTACTACTAATAAAAAGGCTAATGCTGTTATTAATGCTACTACAAGCTACTAGGCTACATAAGTGTGTAATAAAGCCTTTCTGAGGAACTAATGCAGATTTGTTTTCTGAAAAGTTGGAATTTAGGTTGGAAAAACTTATGAGCTTTCATGAAGTTGCAAGAGCTGTTTAATAGGTTTTTGGCTATAGAAGCTCTGGTATTTAGAAAGTGCAGCTCTCAAAGCAACAAATACATCACTGTGAATAACATATTACGCTTTTAAAAATAAAATCAATCAAAAATGTATTTGAATGGAAAAATAAAACAAGAAGCCTTATATTTAGGGTCTTCAAAATCTATATAAGGTAAGTGGGATATGTCTCTTGTTTACTTAACAGGACAAAAACTAATTGAAATGTTGTGAGTGATAATGTGAATTGATTCTCTGGCTTTTAGTACTCCTTTCATTCAGGGTTGCCCAACCTGTGTGCTCCTGCTGTGTATAAGATGAGTGAACGTGTTTGTTAAAATCTTTGCAAACTGTGCAATTCAAAGTCATTTGAATTGAGCTGCAAATTGAAATGTGGTTGATCTGTGCAGTTTTACAGGCATACTTACAAGGCAAGAATACAGATTCATATTCATTAAGATCAAGCTCAAGATATCTGTGCTACAATAGCACAGTATTAGTTACCTGCACATAGTGGTGTATATGTTTCTTACTCTGATCATATTATGTACTTTTGAAAAGCGAAATGTACCCTTTACTAGCTGGCTCAACAAGTAAAATTTCACCTACAAATTAAAGATGTTATTTATTTAGTTTAGTCATGTTCAGAATGTAATTTTAAATTCTTATTACTTAGGGGCACTTTTACTTAGCTCGAGTGAAGGAATAGAATAAAAAATACTTCAAATTTTGAAGTGTTTTTTGCTAATTTGACCATCAAATTGGCTACTTCAACCTTAGACTACGACTTCGACTTCGGATCGAACGATTCAAACTAAAAATCGTTTGACTATTCGACCATTCAATAGTCGAAGTACTGTCTCTTTAAAGAAAACTTCGACCCCCTACTTCGCCACCTAAAACCTAGCGAGCATCAATGTTAGCCTATGGGGAAGGTCCCCATAGGCTTTCCAAGATTCGAAGGATTTAATTGTTCAATCAAACGATTATTCCTTGGATTGTTCGATCAAACGAATAGTGGTAAATCCTTCGACTTCGATATTCGAAGTCGAAGGATTTAACTTTGATGGTCGAATATCGAGGGTTAATTAACCCTCGATATTCGACCCTATGTAAATGTGCCCCTAAAAGTTTCAAAGGTTATAAAAGTTAGAAGTTACAAATACTATCAAATGTATGTGCCTGCCACAAACGTCTTTGTGGTGGTGGTTTCCAGAGAAAGCATTTCATAATGCATGCCCTGGGTTACTTGTCAATTAAATATTTGGTGTCATGTTGCTTTGAACAAAGCAGAGTAAGTGACAGTTTTACATTTGCTCTTACTGGAGATCATCACCTTACCTTATTTCTACTGTATGTTGTAGGCAGTAGAAAGCCAGAAGGAATATCTATAGTTGGTTAGTATTTTATAAAATTATTTCAGTTACTTCCTGGATGCAAGATCTAAAAGCAAATGTAAGGATTAAGATTGATAATAATAATGATTTTTATTTATTAATGTACTGTATATTCACCTTCTACTATGTAATTGATCTATTGATCCCAACATTTTTATTGTTTAAAAGTAATGCCTGAAATATGACCAAAAACTTAGTTGCATTTGCCATGTTTTTCTACTACATTTTTCAGTATTTTTTTAAATAATATAATGATATAAAAGTTTTGAAAACCTCAACTTCTTAAGTTTGTCAGACAATAACGATTAGGGATGTAGCGAAAGTCGGAAAAAATGTTCGCGAACATGTTCGCGAACTTGCGTCAAAAATGCGAACGGTTTGCAAACGTCGCAAACCCCATAGACTTCAATGGGAAGGCGAATTTTAAAAGCTAGAAAAGACATTTCTGGCCAGAAAAATGATTTTAAAGTTGTTTAAAGGATGCAACGACCTGGACAGTGGCATGCCAGAGGGGGATCAAGGGCAAAAATGTATCTGAAAAATACATTGTTGACACAGCGCTGCGTTTTGTGCTGTAAAGGGCAGAAATCACACTACATCACTCAGGTGATGTTTCTGGACACGGAATGTGAAAAAGCTCACACAGCTAGGTGGCACTTGGTTAAAGACTGGGCAAACAATGTCTGCAAGGGCAACGTATACAGTAGTGGATATTAGGGATGTAGCGAACTGCCGATTTGGTGTTCGCGAACGCCGTTCGCGAACACCGGCAAAAAATGCAAACATTCGCGGACAGTTAGCGAACTTCGAACACCCGCTAAAATCGTTTAAAAGGATTTTAATCATTCGATCGAAGGATTTTCATTCGAATCGAACGATCTAACGTTTTAAAATCATTTGATTGTATGAAAATCATTCGATCGAATGCTTACAATGGAAATCGTTAGATTTTTAGCGGTCGAAGGAATTCGAATGGTCGAATGGTCGAACGATTTTTATTCGAATCGAACGCAAACTCAAAATGCGAACGTTCCCAAACGTTTGCGAACATTCGGCGGAGGCGAACGGTCGAAGTTCGCGCGAACTAGTTCGCCGGCGAACAGTTCGCTACATCCCTAGTGGATATGGAATATATTATTGCTGCTGTAAAAACATCACTCAGGTGATGTTTACGGACACGGAATTATTATTGATATTTAGACAGAATGTGAAAAAGCTCACACAGCTAGGTGGCAGTTGTTTGAAGAACACACTGGGCAAACAATGCCTACAAGGTCAACGTATACACTATTACAGCAGTGGATACGGAATATATTATTGCTGCTTGAAAAACGTCACTCAGGTGGTGGTTCTGGAGACGGTATTATTATTGATATTTAGACAGAATGTGAAAAAGCTCACACAGCTAGGTGGCAGTTGTTTGAAGAACACACTGGGCAAACAATGCCTACAAGGTCAACGTATACACTACTACAGCAGTGGATACGGAATATATTATTGCTGCTTGAAAAACGTCACTCAGGTGGTGTTTCTGGAGACGGTATTATTATTGATATTTAGACAGAATGTGAAAAAGCTCACACAGCTAGGTGGCAGTTGTTTAAAGAACACACTGGGCAAACAATGCCTACAAGGTCAACGTATACACTACTACAGCAGTGGATACGGAATATATTATTGCTGCTTGAAAAACGTCACTCAGGTGGTGTTTCTGGAGACGGTATTATTATTGATATTTAGACAGAATGTGAAAAAGCTCACACAGCTAGGTGGCAGTTGTTTGAAGAACACACTGGGCAAACAATGCCTACAAGGCCAACGTATACACTACTACAGCAGTGGATACGGAATATATTATTGCTGCTTGAAAAACGTCACTCAGGTGGTGTTTCTGGAGACTGTATTATTATTGATATTTAGACAGAATGTGAAAAAGCTCACACAGCTAGGTGGCAGTTGTTTGAAGAACACACTGGGCAAACAATGCCTACAAGTGCACTACTATTGGTGCACTACTATGAAGAACAGCAAACAGCACTGGACACGTTAAAGAACAGTAAGATAAGTAAAATAAAAAAATATATATATATATTAAAAAAAAAAAATTACTCTGGTTGGTGCTGAACTACTAGGAGCAGCACACCAGTCCCACTCCCCAACACAGCTAGACTAATAGCACTGGGCTCTTATAGTAGCAAAGTAAAAAAACAAAAAAGAAAATAAAAGCAGTCCTTACAAGGACTATTGGGTTACAGGCAGGCAGCAGTCAGCAGATGAGATCAGAAGCAGTGCCCTCAGCAGCTACATACAGAACACTGCAGTAGAAGGTAGATGACTAGTCAGCAAAGCTAACTAACCTAAACTCACTGTCCCTCAAATCCCTGCAGAGTTCTGTCCCTACAATACAGAGCAGTATCAAGTAGATTACTAGCCAGCAAAGTTACTATCAACTGTCCATCAAATCACTAAACAGCTCTCTCCCTACACTAGCTCTTCCAAGCACACACAGGCAGAATGAAAAAACGCTGCAGGGCTTCAGTTTATATATGGAAGGGGAGTGGTCCAGGGGGTGTGGGGGTGGTCTAGGAGGGAGAGCTTCCTGATTGGCTGCCATGTATCTGCTGGTCTGGGGGAGAAATGGCAAAAAAAAGCGCCAGCTAAGGCGAACCCAAATTGGCGAATGTCGCGCGACGTTAGCGAACATTCGCCGAACGCGAACAGTCGATGTTCGCGTGAACTAGTTCGCGGGCGAACAGTCCGCGACATCCCTAGTAACGATTATAACTAATATAGTTTTTCGTATTGCTGCACTAAAGCCAGCATCAAAACTAGGGATGTAGCGAACCGCCGCCGATGTGTTCGCGAACGCCGTTCGCGAACACCGGCAAAATTTGCGAACAGTTCGCGAACTGTTCGCGAACTTCGAACATCCGAAAATCGTTCGATTCGAACGATCGAAGGATTGAAATCGTTCGATCGAAGGATTTTCGTTCGAATCGAACGATCGAAGCCATTCGATCGAATGATTTCATTCGATCGAATGCTTCGATCGTTCGATTCGAACGAAAATCCTTCGATTTTAGCGGTCGAATGGTCGAACGATCGAACGATTTTGACGCGAACGCCTATTGGCGAACGTCGCGCGACGTTCGCGAACTTGCGGCGGACGCGAACAGTCGAAGTTCGCGCGAACTAGTTCGCCGGCAAACAGTTCGCTACATCCCTAATCAAAACCACCCAAAAACAGCTTCCTGCTGTAAAAGGGCCACCTGCCTTTGATTCTACATGATATTAACAGGTTTTAGCTGGAGTATTTTTGTATTTGGAATTGGTGCATAATGAATCTCTTTTCAGCAACTTTTTCAAATATTCTTTGCAAAATAGCCTGACGCAAAAAAGTTGTGGTTTAATTAATCAGCCCCATAGTGATAAACAAGAGTAGCACATTAAATGGGTTATTAGGAATTAAAAAGCAAACTAACTGTGATTCACAAGAAAAAAATAACAGCATAATGCTTTATTTTTCTACTAATTTTTATATTAATAATTTTATTATTGCAAGCAACAACAATTATATAAATACTAGGATTACATAATCAGTAATTAATCAATGAAATACAGTGTACATATATTTATTTTTAATTACTACTTTCTTTCAGTGTTACCAAGTCATACTTGTGGAAATCCAGGGGAAATTCCAAAAGGTGTATTACATGGAACAAGATTCAATATTGGAGACAAAATAAGATACAGTTGCATTACTGGATATATTCTTGAGGGTCATTCAACGCTGACTTGCATAGTAAGCCCAGGAAATGGTGCTTCATGGGATTTTCCATCTCCCTTTTGCAGAGGTAAGATGCACCAACATATAGATCAAAACTGACTTGCAGTGTAAATTGTGGGCAACAAGTGTTGTTAGATAAGAGTTGAGCTTTTTCTGATACATTTACTGTTATATCACCAGTAACTTCTAATGGGTCTTACTAACATGTTTGAGAACCCAATTATCATTCAAAATATTTTCAGGTATCTTGGGTCCAAATTAATTCCTTAAAAATAACTGTAAAATTAACTTTTTGTTTTAAAATAATTGTTTATTCAAATTAAATTTAGGAATCCTTCAAGTTTCCAGACATTCAAGCTTTGCTGGAATTAGGCATCTATCCAACTGGCTGATCATTTCAGTTTGAATGATCTGAGCAAAAACACTTTTTATTATTTTATAAAGTATTATTGTAGGGGCTTTTAGTATTTGTTGTCCTCAATTAGATTCAAGTAAATGACAGGCTGCACACCTTAATAATTTTATAGACAGAAAGTGCTTAACTGATTGACACATTTATCAAAGCATCTATTGCTTTTGATCAGTGTCAATTCATCTAAATTTTACACTCTTTTTCATGGATCCTCTCCCCTCCTGAACTCTGTTGAATACCTTCTAGTTTAATTTTTTTTTGAGATTTATTGACATTACTATGTATATAAATCAGGGTTCTACAACCTTTTTTACATGTGAGCCATATACCATTATTAAAAAAAGTTGGGAGCAACACAAACTCAAATAAAATTCCTGGGAGTGCCCAAATAAATGTGATTGGCTATTTGGTAGCCCCCATGTGGACTGGCAACCTCTGTTTGGCAGTACATTTGTTTTTTATGCAACCAAAACATGCCTCCAAGCCAAGAATTCATAAATAAGCACCTTCTTTGAGGCCACTGGGAGCAACATCCAAGGGGTTGGTGAACAACATGTTGCTCACGAAGCACAGGTTGGGGATAACCAATGTAATGCAACAACTGCA
This sequence comes from Xenopus petersii, assembly GCA_038501925.1. Classification (NCBI taxonomy): domain Eukaryota; kingdom Metazoa; phylum Chordata; class Amphibia; order Anura; family Pipidae; genus Xenopus; species Xenopus petersii. The sequence continues at coordinate 61,299,591 of CM076681.1, read as the reverse complement.
GTAGCCCCTTTTAAATATCTCTAAGTTTATGTCTCTACTTTTTTAACGCAACTGGATGATAGATTATATCCTAAATGGAAAAAAAAAATGTTCAATGCCATTGTAACCAAGTATCAATCTCTGTTTGTTAACATGGTAGCAGCCTTGGTACAATTGGCGAAGTATTGAAATCAAAGTTTTTTTAAAGAGACAGTACTTCGATTATTGAATGGTCGAACATTCGAACGATTTTTACTTCGAATCGAAGTAAATTCAAAGTCGTAGTATCCTATTCGATGCTCAAAGTATTCAAAAAATTACTTCGAAATTCGAACTTTTTTAACTTCAAAAATTCATTCAAACCTTAGTAAATCTGCCCCAACATGTACAAATTATATTGTAAATATTTTAGAACCTGATCATATTTGAACCAGTATCATATTTGTTAATGGAGAATTTTGGAGATATGTGAAAATGTCTGCCAAAAGAAAAAAAAAATGTGTCATTGAATGATTATGAATGTACTTTTTTTTATAACTAAATTGAAAGCAATTTTAAGGGGTTTATTTATTAAAGTCTGTATGCCAAAAACCTGAAAATTTTGAGGGTTTTTTTTTTTTTCTATATAATCCAAATTTTTAGTGGAAAAATGTTTTCTGAGATTTATTTTGCCCAGAGGATGGAAAAAGTCAGAATCTGAAAATCCAGCATCTCAGACCTACCGAGGTTGTATATTAGTCAATAGGAGAGATCCCTATCCTATTTGGAAGTTTCTGTGGTCTGCACTGCAATTATCCCAAAAATCTGACTATTGTGGACTCTTCAGGCAAAAATCTGAGAAAATTCTGTCTATTTCGTGAAAAAGGCAAAACAATCTAACAATACAGGAAAAAACTCTGGAAAAAAAACTATTTGGATTTTCATTTAGTTTTTTCATGTTTGTCCCATGATCTGATTAAATTTTTTTTTTTATAATAAATAAGGTCTAATCATGGATTCTAGTTTGGTTGGACTTTTTTATTAAAATAATCAGAAAAATTTGGATTTCTATAAATAAGTGCCAAGTGTTTTATAGAACATAACATTATGCAATTGTCTGTGATATACTGTATGCATTGTACACAAACAGGAATGCTCATTACTGTAAAGCTGGCCATAGATGTTGAGATTTTTAAAAGATCCAATCCTCAATGTGAAACCACGATTTTCTCTGAACGATCGTATGATCGTACATATTGACCATCAACTAAAAAGACCAATTTGCCAGGAAAACAAAGGGGAGCTGCCTGCTTGGCCCTGCAAACATAGACAGATTGCACTGGGGCCGACAAAGATTTTTTGGCCTGGCCAATCAATTTCCTGACAGATGTCGGCCAAAAAATCGTAAGATGTACGATCGTTCGAATCCCACTAACCGCACGATAATTTCGAAGGATTGGTCGGACTTCCATAAAATCGGTCGTTCGGCAAGAAGAATCATCGCGTCTATGGGGAGCTTAAAGGACCAGAAACATCAAAAATTTAGAATACAACAACAACAAAAAAAACACCAACACAAATTAAATTTTAAAATAGCAAAGCCTTTATTAAGAAATAACTTACAGAAACTTAACTTCCTGTCCTCTTCAGAAAGGGTGACCATCCATCTGCAGCGCTTGATTTCTCCTCCTGGCTATACACTGACAGCGTGTCCGATCGCCTTCTCCAGCTCTTCTTCATCCAGCATCAGTAGGAAGGCGCTCCAGGAATGCAGCCCTGACTGCTGACCCCCGTGCCCACTCCGTCACTGTCAAGGCAGCTGAAACAAAGCAGCTGCAAAAGAATGCGTCCAACACTGAGCCGGCAGGAGGAGTAAATAAAAGTAAATCAAATAACCCTGGCTCTTTGCAGGCGATCGGGCAGAGGACACGCTGTCAGTGTATAGCCAGGAGGAGAAATCGAGCGCTGAAGATGGATGGTCGCCCTTTCGCCGTTTCTGAAGAGGACAGGAAGTGGAGTTTCTGTAAGTTATTTCTTAATAAAGGCTTTGCTATTTTACATTTTAATTTGTGTTGGTGTTTTTTGTTGTTGTATTCTAACAATTGTTTTGTAAAAATTTTTGATGTTACTGGCCCTTTAAGAGTGGCTAGTATCTCATAAAAATGTTTGATCAAAAATTTCAACCTATATTCCTGTAGAAGAACAATTTAGATTTAGCAAAAAATGGCAGTAACACTTACCAGCTACCTTTGTTGCACTTTAAGGGAAGGGAAGCTGAATAATATATGTCTACGGTTCATTTAGATCTGTCTAATGCTTCATTTATTTAAATTGATAAGTCTTATATAATGTTACTGTCAATGACAATATGTCACTTGCTTGTGCTTTTTGAAATGTCAGGCTTCTTAATTACATCTATTCAGCTTGTACAGAAGAAATAGAAAAGGGCAGAAATTTATGAAGGAAAATAAGTCTATCTTTTTATGTTTATCCAAACTTTCACATTTAAAACATGAATCTATTTCTGTCTTAAAAAAGTTAAAGCTAAACAAATCTTTTAAGCAACCCGTTTGCATTTTAGAGTAAGAAAAGGTGTAGACCAAGTAGACTAGAGTTTTGTCCTTGAATACATTGTGAAAAGTATTACTTTTTAGTTAAGATAATACTGCAAACTCCAATTAAATTGCATAAAATATTTGCCAATATTTTTACAGTTAATCAGATCAGTCTTAAACTGAATGCCTGTCAAAATACAACGTACAATAACAAACTAACAAAACTTGATTCATTGTATCATGATAGAAATTACCATGAAAGAAGGGGTTCCAACATTCACCAAACATCAATTCTGTGTAAGTCCTTACTGTGTCATACTGTATTAATATTGGGTATATGCTGAGCCGCTTGTACTTTATCCCAACCAAAATATAATTAATCCTTATTGGAAGCAACACCAGCCTATTGGGTTTATTTAATGTTTAAATGAAATTATAGTAGACTTAAGGTATGAAGACCCAAATTACGGAAAGATCCATTATCCAGAAAACCCCAGGTCCCGAGCATTCTGCATAACAGGTCCCATACCTGTATAAACATCCCACTACCCTCAGACGATCGTTTATTAAAGCTTTGTGAGAGTTTCATAACTCATGCTAGGTTTTGGGGTCCCATTATATCTCAACAACTTTAGTTTTTCCCCAAATGGACTTTTGTAAGAAAACAATTATATTTTTTTTTCTTAAAAAAACACACTCTGGGAAAAAAATAAATACTGTACTTTTGGCTCATAGTGTTGAGTCATAGTAAAATATTGACAGAAATACAGTAGCATTCTTAACACCGTTTTCTTTGATTTATGTAAATTTTTAGAGTGGTATATCAGTAGGATATTCTACTACAACAGTGAAAATCTAAAAAATGCACATACAGTATATACTATCCATGAAGTCTATTTGTATGCTTACTGATGAAAATTCATGTTTGTATTTATCAGCTGAGGGATCCTGTGGTGGCACTTTACGAGGTACAAGTGGAATAATTTCAAGCCCCCACTTTCCATCAGAATATGAAAACAATGCTGACTGCACGTGGACTATACTTGCTGAACCAGGGGATACAATAGCTCTAGTTTTTACAGATTTCCAAATGGAAGAAGGATATGATTTTCTTAAAATTAGTGGAACTGACGCTCCATCAATATGGCAAGTATCAAAGCAGAAACATTGAATATATTACATGTTTTGATTATTGTATGGTTTAATATGGTTAGGATTTCTTTCTACATGAAGAATGAAACTATAGATACTATAGATATAGATAGCCCATTGGCTATCATCTTCAGCACCACAAAATATCGGTGCCAAGGAGATGTGCACACCATGTCATGGCACTGTGACATCAGCGCGTGAAATGTGCAATATCAGTGCATCAAATGTGCACCATCAGTGCATCCATTTGGTGCCAAATTCAAAGCTTAAGGAATGCCAGAGCCCCAAGATTGGTACCCAATTATAAGTTCTTCTTGGGATGTTCCTGGGTTATTGCACTAGCTTTGAACATTATCATAACTGGCATAACAGTTTGTGGTTTAGGCTTTATTTACCTTATAGGCACATATGAGCTTGTTTCTAGGGCAAAAGGCTTAGGATGGCAGCCACTGGGTACCTATATAAAAACACTTTATACAATTCTCCTAATGGAGATAAATAGAGCTGAGGGGGAGGTGTTCATCTGGCTTCAAATTGGTACATAGGCAAAGACTGTCCTGTGCATGCGCTGCTCGAGAAGGAAAGGAAGAGGTTGCACAATGGTGCCTAAAGGAGGTGGCCATTGTGATGCCCCCCCTCTCCCCACCAATCTTACCTTTGATGCGTCTTTCACCTTTCCTCATGGCAGGTGTGCCCCTGCCTAAGGCAGCACTGGCTGATTAAAATATGATGCTTTACATAATTCTTAAATTCCTCATCTGCCTTTCATTTGTAAGTGAATTAGTATTGGTTCATAGCTAATACGCATGCACCAAATTCACCACTGTGGGATCAAGTTCAGTATTGAACAAATGGCAAAATTTTAAAAATGTATGAGGCAAAATGTGGAAGTTGTTTCCCTATATAATAGTTGTCTTCTCATATTAATTTCTAAAATAATCATATGCAAGTACTTATTCATTGTCAACCAGACACATGACTGTACATCAACTTAAACCAAAATCTGTACAGTAAAATTAATAATGTTGCTGAATTTCTATTTCTTAATTAAAAAAAGCACATGGAAAATTCTGCATCTACTTAAACTACAATGAATTTGTAAATAAATATATTTGTTTTCCCATGTAAATCTATGGCAATAATATTAACTTAAAAATGTAAAAGGACTGTTTTGAGATTTCTTAAGCAAATGTAATTTGTTATATAATTGGAATAAATTATTGTACTATCTGCTGTAAAAATCTGAAAGGAAGTAATTGAAAATCTAATCATTATCTGATGACACCATTTAATGTTGGAATTAGGATGGTTATAATATCATAGTTGCAGTCCTGCTGTTACTGAAAATAGCTAATACATTAACCAATTTCAGTATGATATACTTATCAAAGTTAAATCATCACATTTAAAGAAATCTAATTTTAAATTGTTTAAATTGTTTCATATTTGCTTATGTAAACTGGTCATAGACGTAAAGATCCGATCATACACATCCTCGATTTGTACGTTTTTCGGACCGTGTGTGGAGTGTCCCGAAATTTTTCATGTCGATCGGACAGGTTAGAAGATTTCTGTCGGCTGCCGATAATTTCTCTGTATGTATTGCCGATCTGACGATTTTCAGTGGGAGACTGTCACCAGCTTTGTCGGACATAAACTTTCGTACTATTGCTGTTAGGGACAGAACAGTGGCTAATCTGTTCTTTTACTACTTTATTTAAACTGAAGGTTAGTGGCAGGTCGGGAGATGAGGCTTCGAATGATCAGATCTTTGCGTCTATGGCCAGTTTAATACTCAAGAGTTATGAACTGCATTTAGCAGCATATTAGGATTTATTGGAACAGTCTCCAACCTATCTTACAAAGCATAGTGCAGTTTACACACACTAAGGGGGTTATTTATCAAAGTCTGAATTTATCTCAATATTTTCTAAAAAAAAAAAACTCAGACCAAATCACCACGTTTTTTTGGGCTTATTTATTAATACACTTTCCCGAAAATTTTGATTGTGGGAAAAAATCCGATTTTTTCGGATCTTTCATCCGATTTTCACATTTTTTTTTGTTGGATTTTTCACCCAAAAATGTTGCCCGAAAAACTTCTGGGTATTGTCAAAAAATCATTGGGAATTTTCCCATTGAGTTATATGCAACCTCGACAGGTCTGAGATGCCAGATTTTCAGATTCTGACTTTTCCCATCCTCTGGGTTTAATAAATTCTGAAAAATATGTGTTTTTTTTAAAAGTCACATTTTATAAAAAAAATATCACAAATTTTTCATGATTTTTGCATTTGGAGTTTAGTAAATAACCCCCCAATCATACCTCATTGATCTCCTACTTTTGAAGCTTTATAGGTTTAGAGCTCATAAAAACAGCCATGGAAGAATATGTAGCTTTGAAAATAAAGATATATATTTAAAATATTGTAGTTTGCATAACACTGACTTATTTATAAAATTTGGAAATTTATCATATCTAATGTTCATTATGGGAAAACAAACAGACCATAGGGGCAAGGGTAAAAAGACTGCAAATACCGTTAACTGTATGTATAGAAACAAAATTAGCACACAAGCTTACATTCTCCTACAAGTGTTATAGACAAATGATTGAATAACCTCTATGAAAACAATGTTAACTTCATTTCTTCTACAAATATTATAGGCAAATAGTTGACTAACCTCTATGAAAACAATATAAAAAACAAAAAATCTTGTCTATAGAAGGTTTTCTGTTTTCACTAATTCCAATTGAATGCACCTTTTCAACACTTTATAAGAAGTAACGTGTAATAATATATATTTATTGTAAATATTTTATATGAGAAAGTTGTCTTTATTGTAAAATGTGCGACTGCACATTTCAGTTAACTGCATAATACAATACTTTGGGACATGCTTATTATTACTGCTATTATTCCATTTAGTAAATGCTGAAGTGTATAAATAATGTTAAGAACAATCTGAACTATTAAATATATGTATCTCAACTGTGTATATAATCATATGTACCTCTTTGTATGACTGCCATAATCATAGTAGAATTATATCAGTGAATGATATTAAACATGACACCACACCAAAATCATGTGCAGTTCCAGGAGATATTGCATATCCTTTCTATGCTTTTACTTTTAGAAATTTCTTTGTAAAAGTCCATTTGTGCTTTGGATAAAACATGCTAATAGAGATTCCATTTCAGCATGGGGAAGCCATACAAGAAATAATTCACCTTTTGGTACAGGGTACTTCAATGCAATTTTATCTGTCACAACATGGAAGGACCGTTTATTGCAATACCAGGTGATTTTAGCATGAATGTGAAACCAAAGGCTTACAAAGGCAGATCTGCAAAGTATTGATCTGGGGAAGGAAGAGGAAATCCTAGAAGACTTATATTTGCCTCCAGTTATTAACACTGTCAGGAGATAGACTGTCAGGATAACTTTCCTGACAGACAAAAAAGTATTTAATTAATTGACACATTTATGAAATAAGTGCTAATTTAACAAAATGTGTTTGCCTGACTTTGGTACCATTCTGTTCCATAGTGTGTTAGAATTCGATATGAGTAGGCTGAATTTAATCACAGATGTTAACATTCTCTCAACTGTAAAAGATACCAGACACACGATAGCAAGTGAAGCGGGGATGACCCCTGCGTGTTTAATTACGTCAAATGTAACGTTTCGGGAGCGTGCCCCTTCGTCAGACATTCTCTCAACTGTCAGAAATATTTTCCTGACAGTCAGAAAAGAGTTTTATAGAATTTGCTAATTTATTACTTCCTTTCTTCTTTAAGTACTTCCTATTCTGACAAATGTGGAATTTTATTTGTTTTAATTCATTAACCTTTTCGCTGCCAGACAATTTGGCTGATTTGGTACTTCTATTGCCAGACTGTTTTTGAACATTTTGTACTCTTTCACTTTAAGAGCATTTCCTGGGGGGGGGGTGTTTTAGTTTAACCAGGGAAACAATATATGTTTTTTTCAGGACAACCTGAGCTTTCAAAATATGCTAGAATTTTTGTGTAATTCAACTTCTGTAAAAAAATATAGGCTTCAAAGTGCCTAATAAAATGAAAAAAATCAGGTTTCACATAGTACAATTACATATATCAGAAACATCATTTATTTTATGTACGAGAACACAGCAGATTTGGAAAGGTCTATGTCTCCTGAACGCAACAATACCAAATATATATAGTTTTATTGAGATTTCTCACTAATATAGATCAAAATCTACAAGCAGTACACTAGCAAATTTCCAAAGCACCGCTCCACAAAACGGCATACTTCTGATTTCAAGGCCAAAGATTCCACTAACAGTAGGTTCACCCCAGAAAACCATATATTTTCAGAAAGTACACATTCCCCCGAATCTAAATTGGGTATGCATGTCTTTCTACCCCAAAGCACCAAGCCGCAAATCTTTCCTAAATTTCCAAATTTTGGGGACATTTCCAAAAATCACCTCAAAACTTCCACCCTGCAGCATCTTATATCGAACATACTATTGGTTAACAAGACAAATGACCCCAAATATGAAAGCCTAGGGTCCGCTGAACAATTTGATGCCCAATATGTATAGGTGTACCTAAGCACATGGCATATCGGGCCTCAAAAGGAAGACCCCCATTTAGTCTATGATTTCAGGTGCTGCAAAATCAAACATTTACATCATTTTGGGGTGGGCAAAGGTAGGAAACAGTACGTTCACCCCAGAAAACTATATATTTTCAGAAAGTACACATTCCCCCGAATCTAAATTGGGTATGCATGTCTTTCTACCCCAAAGCACCAAGCCGCAAATCTTTCCTAAATTTGGCAATTTTGGGGACATTTCCAAAAATCACCTCAAAACTTCCACCCTGCAGCATCTTATATCGAACATACTATTGGTTAACAAAACAAATGACCCCAAACATGAAAGCCTAGGGTCCGCTGAACAGTTTGATGCCCAATATTTATAGGTGTACCTAAGCACGTGGCATATAGGGGCCTCAAAAGGAAGACCCCCATTTAGTCTATCATTTCAGGTGCTGCAAAATCAACACATTTACATCATTTTGGGGTGGGCAAAGGTAGGAAACAGTACGTTCACCCCAGAAAACTATATATTTTCAGAAAGTACACATTCCCCCAAATCTAAATTGGGTATGCATGTCTTTCTACCCCAAAGCACCAAGCCGCAAATCTTTCCTAAATTTGCCAATTTTGGGGACATTTCCAAAAATCACCTCAAAACTTCCACCCTGCAGCATCTTATATCAAACAAACTATTGGTTATCAAGACAAATTACCCCAAATATGAAAGTCTAGGGTCCGCTGAACAGTTTGATGCCCAATATGTAAAGGTGTACCTAAGCACGTGGCATATAGGGGCCTCAAAAGGAAGACCCCCATTTAGTCTGTCATTTCAGGTGCTGCAAAATCAACACATTTACATCATTTTGGGGTGGGCAAAGGTAGAAAAAAGTACATTCACCCCAGAAAACCATATGTTTTCAGAAAGTACAGATTCCCCCGAATCTAAATTGGGTATGCATGTCTTTCTGCCCCAAAGCACCAAGCCGCAAATCTTTCCTAAATTTGGCAATTTTGGGGACATTTCCAAAAATCACCTCAAAACTTCCACCCTGCAGCATCTTATATCGAACATACTATTGGTTAACAAAACAAATGACCCCAAACATGAAAGCCTAGGGTCCACTGAACAGTTTGATGCCCAATATTTATAGGTGTACCTAAGCACGTCGCATATAGGGGCCTCAAAAGGAAGACCCCCATTTAGTCTCATTTCAGGTGCTGCAAAATCAACACATTTACATCATTTTGGGGTGGGCAAAGGTAGGAAACAGTACGTTCTCCCCAGAAAACTATATATTTTCAGAAAGTACACATTCCCCCGAATCCAAATTGGGTATGCATGTCTTTCTACCCTAAAGCACCAAGCCGCAAATCTTCCCTAAATTTGCCAATTTTGGGGACATTTCCAAAAATCACCTCAAAACTTCCACCCTGCAGCATCTTATATCAAACAAACTATTGGTTATCAAGACAAATTACCCCAAATATGAAAGCCTAGGGTCTGCTGAACAGTTTGATGCCCAATATGTATAGGTGTACCTAAGCACGTGGCATATAGGGGCCTCAAAAGGAAGACCCCCCATTTAGTCTATTATTTCAGGTGCTGCAAAATCAACACATTTACATCATTTTGGGGTGGGCAAAGGTAGGAAACAGTACGTTCACCCCAGAAAACTATATATTTTCAGAAAATACACATTCCCCCGAATCCAAATTGGGTATGCATGTCTTTCTACCCCAAAGCACCAAGCCGCAAATCTTTCCTAAATTTGCCAATTTTGGGGACATTTCCAAAATTCACCTCAAAACTTCCACCCTGCAGCATCTTATATCAAACAAACTATTGGTTATCAAGACAAATGACCCCAAATATGAAAGCCTAGGGTCCGCTGAACAGTTTGATGCCCAATATATATACTGTAGGTGTACCTAAGCACGTGGCACATAGGGGCCTCAAAAGGAAGACCCCCCATTTGGTCTGTCATTTCAGGTGCTGCAAAATCAAGACATTTACATCATTTTGGGGTGGGCAAAGGTAGGAAACAGTACGTTCACCCCAGAAAACTATTTTCAGAAAGTACACATTCCCCCGAATCTAAATTGGGTATGCATGTCTTTCTACCCCAAAGCACCAAGCCGCAAATCTTTCCTAAATTTGCCAATTTTGGGGACATTTCCAAAAATCACCTCAAAACTTCCACCCTGCAGCATCTTATATCGAACATACTATTGGTTAACAAGACAAATGACCCCAAATATGAAAGCCTAGGGTCCGCTGAACAGTTTGATGCCCAATATTTATAGGTGTACCTAAGCACGTGGCATATAGGGGCCTTAAAAGGAAGACCCCCATTTGGTCTATCATTTCAGGTGCTGCAAAATCAAAACATTTACATCATTTTGGGGTGGGCAAAGGTAGAAAAAAATACGTTCACCCCAGAAAACCATATATTTTCAGAAAGTACACAATCCCCCGAATCTAAATTGGGTATGCATGTCTTTCTATCCCAAAGCACCAAGCCGCAAATCTTTCCTAAATTTGCCAATTTTGGGGACATTTACAAAAATCACCTCAAAACTTCCACCTGCAGCACCTTATTTCATACATATTATTAGGTATCAAGATAAATCACCCCAAGAAAGCCTGGGGTCCTCTGAACAGTTTGATGCCCAACGTACATAGGATTATCGAAGTACATTGCATGTAAAGACCCCAGAATCTACCTTTTGCATACTTATTTGATGTCTTACATTTACACTAATTTCCAAACATTACCAGTTTTATATGGGATAAAAGCTACAAAAAGTTATGGTAACCCCTAAAAGCCATATATTTTTGGAAAGTACACATTCTGACGAATCTAAAATGGGTAATTAGGTCTTTCTACTCCAAACTACCTTACTGCAAAGCTACGCTAAAGGCAGTGTTTTTTATGACATTTCTGAAAACTGTCTAAAAATATTGCAATTGGTCGCGTTTATCTCACCCAATTTGTTACATACAATTGTAAAACACCCTAAATATTGACGACAAGGGTCTACTGAACAGTTTGATGCCCAATGTGCATAGATATACCAAAGCAGCTGGCATGTGCGGACCCCCAAAAAATTTGTGTATTTGAATTTTCTCCGCTGTCTTTTCGCCTTCTGTGAAGTATGACACGTGACTGTGTATTATTTGCCAAAAGACCCTCCTAACAGCACATAGACCCCCAAAACCATATATGTTTGGAAAGTACACATTCTGACGAATCTAAAATGGGTAATTATGTCTTTCTACTCCAAACTACCTTACTGCAAAGCTTCGATAAAGGCAGCGGTTTTTATGACATTTCTGAAAATTGTCTAAAAATATTGCAATTGGTCACATTTATCTCACCCAATTTGTAACATACAATTGTAAAACACCGTAAATATTGACGACAAGGGTCTACTGAACAGTTTGATGCCCAATATGCATAGATATACCAAAGCAGCTGGCATGTGCGGACCCCCAAAAAATTAGTGTATTTGAATTTTCTCCGCTGTCTTTTCACCTTCTGTGAAGAATGGCCCGTGACTGTGTATTATTTGCCAAAAGACCCTCCTAACAGCACATAGACCCCCAAAACCATATATGTTTGGAAAGTACACATTCTGACAAATCTAAAATGGGTAATTATGTCTTTCTACTCCAAACTACCTTACTGTAAAGCTACACTAAAGGCAGCGGTTTTTATGACATTTCTGAAAATTGTCTAAAAATATTGCAATTGGTCGCATTTATCTCACCCAATTTCTTACATACCATTGTAAAACGCCCTAAATATTGACGCCAAGGGTCTACTGAACAGTTTGATGCCAAGTATGCATAGATATACCAAAACAACTGGCATGTGCAGACCCCCAAATAAAATTAGTGCATTTGAATTTTCTTCTCTGTCTTTTCACCTTCTGTGAAGAATGACCCGTGACTGTGTATTATTTGCCAAAAGACCCTCCTAACAGCACATAGACCCCCAAAACCATATATGTTTGGAAAGTACACATTCTGAAGAATCTAAAATGGGTAATTATGTCTTTCTACTCCAAACTGCCTTACTGTAAAGCTACGCTAAAGGCAGCTTTTTTTTGATATTTCTGAAAATTGTCTAAAAATATTGCAATTGGCCGCATTTATCTCACCCAATTTCTTACAAACAATTGTAAAACATCCTAAATATTGATGCCAAGGGTCTACTGAACAGTTTGATGCCCAATATGCATAGATATACCAAAGCAGCTGGCATGTGCGGACCCCCAAAAAATTTGTGTATTTGAATTTTCTCCGCTGTCTTTTCACCTTCTGTGAAGAATGACCCATGACTGCGTATTATTTGCCAAAAGACCCTCCTAACAGCACATAGACCCCCAAAACCATATATGTTTGGAAAGCACACATTCTGATGGATCTAAAATGGGTAATTATGTCTTTCTACTCCAAACTACCTTACTGCAAAGCTACGCTAAAGGCAGCGGTTTTTATGACATTTCTGAAAATTGTCTAAAAATATTGCAATTGGCCGCATTTATCTCACCTAATTTCTTATATAGAATTGTAAAACACCCTAAATATTGACGCCACGGGTCTACTGAACAGTTTGATGCCCAATATGCATAGGTTTACCAAAGCAGCTGGCATGTGTGGACCCCCAAATAAAATTAGTGCATTTGAATTTTCTTCTCTGTCTTTTCACCTTCTGTGGCCTGTGACAGCATATTGAGCCGCAATACCCTCCTAACAGCACATAGACCCCAAAAACCATATATTTTTAGAAAGTACACATTCTGTCGAATACAAAATAGGTAATTATGTCTTTCTACTCCAAACTATCGTACTGCATAGTTACGCTAAGGCAGCGGTTTTTATGACATTTCTGAAAATTGTCTTTTCGCCTTATGTGAACATAAAGCAGTGACTGTATATTGTGCCACAAGACCCCCTAACAGCACAAGACCCCCCAAAAACATACATTTTTGTAAAGTACACATTCTGACATTAACAAAATTGCAACAAAAAAAAAAAAGCCTGAAAAGAAAAAGAATAAAGCTAACTTAGTAAAATGTGTATTGTGTATTTGTACATGCATGTAATTAGTATGTAAATGTGTGTATAACTGTAAAATAAATGCTACATACAGTTCTGATGTCCAGCAGGGTCCTGGGCAGCTAGGGGGGGTCCTAAAGCAGAGTACACGCAGCAGGAAGCAGCAGGCTGGCTGGAACAGGCAGAGGAGACGCACAAGGAGCAGACACGTGTCTGCATAACTGACGATCGCAGGACCCATGTGACCTCCCCCTCCTCTCCCCCTGCTCGTTGCCTAGGGGTTGGGGAGAGATGCAGAGAGGAGCAGAGGAGAGGAGAGGCAGCACAAGGAGCAGACACGTGTCTGTGTCTGTAACTGTAGACGGGTCCTGCGACGATCGTGTCGCAGGACCCACGTGACCTCCCCCTCCTCTCCCTCTGCTCATTGCCTAGGGGGTGGGGAGACTAATGGAAGCCTCTGCTGAAGCGGCAATCGCCGCAGATGCAGAGGGGAGCCCTTTACAGCCAAGAACGTAGGTACTACGTGCTTGGCAGTTAGGGCTTTTCCCTGCAAGAACGTAGTACCTACGTTCTTGGCAGGTAAAAGGTTACATTCAATTCCAATTTTCTTTTGGATTTTCTGTTTCAGTAGCAGTGCTAAGCTTGCCTAAAGTGTTAAGAGTACACTAGTTAAATATTTTTTGACATTTTGCATTTTTAAAATATTTCAAATATAGGGTAAAAGAAATGAAAAGATTAGGGGTGATAATAATAGGGCTAAGTTTTATTAAAAGGTAATGATAGTTAGGGATGTAGCGAACGTCGGAAAAAAAGTTCGCGAACATATTCGCGAACTTGCGCAAAAATGCGAGCGGTTCGCGAACGGTTCGCGAACCCCATAGACTTCAATGGGAAGGCGAACTTTAACATCTAAAAAAGACATTTCTGGCCAGAAAAATGATTTTAAAGTTGTTTAAAGGGTGCAACGACCTGGACAGTGGCATGCCAGAGGGGGATCAAGGGCAAAAATGTATCTGAAAAATCTGCCTGTGTGTGCTTGGAAGAGATAGTGTAGGGGGAGAGCTGTTAGTGATTTCAGGGACAGATGATAGTAAGTTTGCTGGCTAGTAATCTGCTTGATACTGCTCTGTATTGGAACAAAATAATAAATAAAAGCAGTCCTTACAAGGACTACTGTTATTGCAGCAGTCAGCAGATGAGATCAGAAGCAGGACAGCTGCCCACTGCAGCTACATACAGAGCACTGCAGTAGAAGGTAGATTACTAGCCAGCAAAGCTACCTAAGCTTAAATGTCCCTCAAACCCCTGCAGACTTCTGTCCCTCCAATAACAGAGCAGTATCAAAACGATTACTAGCCAGCAAACTTTCAACTGTCCCTGAAATCACTAACAGGCAGCAGCTCTCTCCCTACACTATCTCTTCAGCACACACAGGCAGAGTGAAAAAAAGCTGCAGGGCTTCGGTTTTTATAGGGAAGGGGAGTGGTCCAGGGGAGAGCTTCCTGATTGGCTGCCATGTACCTGCTGGTCTGGGGTGAGAGGGCAAAAAAAAGCGCCAACAATGGCGAACCCAAAATGGCGAACGTCGCGCGACGTTCGCGAACTTCCGGCGAGCGCGAACACCCGATGTTCGCGCGAACAAGTTCGCCGGCGAACAGTTTGCGCCATCTCTAATGATAGTCATAAATTGATGAAACAATACAGCAAAACTACTAACAGAGGGATAACACTAGGGATTGGCTGCACCTGCCAGTTAAAGCAGAGCAGCCAAGTTTAATTAACAGTACTGGGAAAAGCCATAGGAATCTTAGAACAGTTAAGCATATGCCTCTAACCTGCTCAAATAGAGAATAGAATAGGCAACAGGCTACAATATACAAGGTACCTGGTTCAAGCCCAGCAGAAGAATGGACAGGGGAATGATACCTTACATAAATACCATTGTATTCACAGCCAGGAGAGTGCTCTCTCTTTTTCTGAGTGTTACATAACTTTTTATAGCATAAAACTAGACTATTATCATATTTATTTTATTATTTCCCCAGGTATCGCTACCTTCCCCAAAGTACCTCAACCTTGGTAGCTGCTCCCACATAGCAGGTAGACAAACAAAATGTGTCCTCACATAGGGGCCCCAAACTTGAATTGTACATTGTATTAGAATTCTGTTGAACAGGGAAAAACAACAACTCTTCATTAATACTGCCTAGAAACAATTACATTTGAGTTTGATTCAATTGCTGTAGTTATGTGATTTGTACCTACTGTATGTCGTTACTTAAAAAAAAAAATCTGCAGTAAAAGTAAATTACAATTTGCTCAATGAGTGACTGGGAAAGATAAAACAGAAGCTAATGTTATCTTTAGAAAAGCCTAGTCACAGAAAAATCTATGGAAAAAAAATCAGTAGATAACACTTGCAAAATTGATACTGTCTTCATTGCATAAAAGAGAACAGCATTTATGGGTTTTTTTTTTTTTACAAATTCTGTTGAAAGTCTTTTTATTGGCACCCACACAGGCTAATTACATCCACCCACATGCTTGGTGATTTAAACATAGCTTCTGTGTGAGGAGCGGCTACCATTTTGAAAGGTGCTGTAAGGCATTTTCTAAGTTTTGTTGGTCAATAAGGGTTTTTTTTTTAATCAAGGTCTGATTTTTTCTAAGTATTTCTAATATAAAAATCGGATCAACTCGGACTGCCCGAATGGACCTTATTTATCATTAAAAAAGTCTGAAAAACTTGGGTTGGGCAAAAATCCAATAACTCCAGTGCTTTGCCCGAAAAGTATGAATTTTGTTACTTTTCCACAGTTACAACAAATTATTCTGACTTTTCAGTCCAAAATACCCAAAATTATTGGATACCAGTACAGACACTGGGACCTTTCCCCTTTGAGATGCTGGATTTTCGGAGTCTGGATTCAGATTTCAGATATTCGGAACATAATATCTCAGTCGATGTGATGATAAATATGGAAATGAGTCTGAATTGGTGGGTTTAACTCTTTAAGTTCCAAAGGTTATAGAACCTGGTTGGGGAGCAGAGGAGCAGCTTGTAAAGCTGCTCACTTCCTTCCTGCTCATTCCCTAGCGACCCCTAGGAAATGAGCGGGGGAATGAGTGCCCCCTGGGGTGCAATCGCTCAGGGGCCCCAAGGCATGGAATCTATGTGTCCTGCTACTGCACTCTCTTCCTGGACCTCCAGCGCCTCCCCCAACTGGATCCTGGGTGGAGACGGCTTCCTTCCCTTTGTGGGACCCCCTCCAACCGTCTTGAGTTGGATTTTCAGCCTCTACCTCGGGTCAGTGTTACACACTCAAATACACACTTATCACACTAATAAACACTTACATTTACACTTACCCTATATGTTTTAGGGTGTCTGTAATGTTAGAGAGTCTTATAGGACATTCAGATGCACTATATTCATTTGGTTGCCTATGAAACGGATCACTCACCATTTGCTAAAAATTACAACCTGGGTGCCAGTCTAAAAATGCTAGACATCGAGGGAAGTTGACGGCACACCAAGGGTGACTTTGTACAAAAATATGCTTGAATAAAGTGAGGGTTTATTTAAACCAATGTTTCTGTTCCTCGCAGGAACTTTCGTCAGGGAAATTGGAAGAACTGTGCACAGAGAGATGCTTAAAATCAAAATATGGCGCCAAGGCTGGTTGCTAAGCAACCAGAAAAGTTACTGTGGTAGTGTAGCGGTGTGTCCCTTGCGCAAAGGGTTAGGAAGATTCAGTGGGGTGGAGCGGGTTGCATCATGAGCTCTCCCGCATATATGTCAAGTAACCCAGTGATTCACCCATGGCAACAGTATGCAATACCATCACACATTGCACGTTTAAATTGGCACTGACACCATAGCTTAGTTGCACAGTCTGCGCAGTGTCGCGGAAACAATGTAACAGAGTGGCCTGTGTTAATTTAAAAACCAATAAGAGATATGGAGCAATATGCACAGAAACAAAAGGACATATTGTTGCAAACCATGACACTAGGCAATGGAACATCAACACATAAGGAATTAAAGAGTTTGGTTAATACCTTAAACATTATTGGGGGGTGCAGTCTGACTCATATAAAGCACCCAAGTGGCAGAGTCTCATTGAGGCTCATATAAAGCACCCAAGAGTCTCATTTGGTTGCCTATGTACACCACATCATTTGGTAAATCTATGCATATTGGGCATCAAAGTGTTCATTTGAATCTATTTCATGAATGGTGGGGCAAAGAATGGGTAAAATGCAAGCTTAGTGGCCATTTTCAGAAATTTTATAAAAAAAATGCTATGTTTAACATGTCTTTACAGTTGCATGTCTTTACAGTTGGTTTGTAGTAAAAATACATATTTACCCATTTTGGATTCATCCAAATGTGTACTTTCCAAAAATATTTGGCTTTCTAGGGGTCTTTGTACAGTAAGGGGGTCTTATAGTACAAAATACACACTGGGTGCTTATATTGCAGCGCCAAGTTGTGAAAATTCATATGCATATTTTTATTTAGGTGCCTCTGTATACCGCATAGTTTGGTAAACCTATGCACAATGGGCATCAAACTGTTCAGTGGCATTGATATTTAGGATTTTTTCTGGGTACCTAATGCTATGTGGGAGATAAGATGCTAGCTAAGTGGAGGCTTTGGGGTGATTTTCATGTAATTGATCAAAACCAACTATTGTGGGAAAACATTGCAACCCAGTAGTTCCATTTTGGATTTGGCTGAATGTGTATTTTCCAAAAATATATGGTTTTGAGGGTTCATCTTGTTTTTTTCTGTTTTACCCCTCAAATAAAATAGTATGTGTTGATTATTCAGTAGCTGAGGTGACTTCTGTGACAATTTGAATGTTCTAACTTCTTTTTGGGGTCTCTAAATGCCTGATACTTTGATAATCCTTTGCACAATGGGAATCAGTGGACCCCTGACATTCATATTTAGGATGTTATTTCATGGTACCTAATGCTATGTGGGAGATAATATGTTAGAAAGAGGAAGCTTTGAGGTGATTTTAAGGTATTAGATCAAAACTGACAAATTTGGGAAAGCATTGCAACTCAGTAGTTAGGAGTAGAAAGACTTGAGTTACCTGTTTAGGATTTGGCTGAATGTTTACTTTCAAAAAATATATGGTTTCAGTGGGTCAACATTTTCTGTGTTTACCTCAAAAAAAATGCAGTAAATGTGTGGATTATATACTAGCTCAAGTGACTTCCGGGACAATTTGGATGCACTAAATGCCAGATACTTTTGTAATCCTATGCACAATGAACTGTTCAGTGGGCCCCTGGCATTCATATTTAGGATGTTTTTTTCCTAATGCTGTGTGGGAGATAAAAACTACCAAAGTTAAAGCTTTAGTTAATATTCAGAATCATCATAAATGTTTATAGAAAAGCTTTGATGTTTGATACTTTTGAGTAGAAATACATGGTTACCCATTTTGGATTTGGCAGAATGTGTACTTTTCAAAAATATATGGTTTTGTGGGGTAAACCTAATGTGCCAGGATTTTTCGGCTTTGGAATCTAAAGTATGCCATATGACACTGTAGTACTTTGAAATTTTGTAATTTACTGCTGTGAGTTTTTTTGAATTGTAGAAATTATACATATAAGGTATTGGCACATTCAAGACACTTGAGGCTTTCCATATGATTTTTTTTTTTTGTTCACAAAATAAAATATTTTTCTGGTATAAATCCCTATATCATGAAAAATAGCAATTTTTGGGGGTATTTAGAGCTCCAGCTCTTGTTCTAGAAATGAAAAAATGAAAATACACAGTTTTGGAAGGCTCATGTTCTCCTGGAAATGTATAGTTTTCCTAAGCAAACTAACCCCCCCCCCCAGAAAATGCCCCTACAAAGAGAGAGCACAAAATGTTCCAAAAATGCCTGGCACTGAGTGCAAATGAAATGCAAAATGCTGTTAGCATTTAAAGGGTTAATACGGTAGTTATTTATTTATTTATTTTATTTATTTATTATTATTATTGATATTATTACTATTATTATTAACAACACAGTTTAACACATGGTGGATCCTTGAGTAGAACACTGCAAAGCATGTTTTATTCTTATGAATAGTTACATGACACTAAACACATTAAGCAATATTTATGTGGATAGAATGTGCAAACATACTTTTCTGCAACATAACAGAGACTTTACAGTTCTCACTACGCAGGACCTGACTCTTACATTACGACTACAAGCCGCACATTGCACATTCCCTCATTCTTTTCTACACTGTGGGGAAAATACTTTGCCTAGCAATATTCAGTGCAACAATTGTATTAAAATATTATCTTGGGCCTCCTGTGATAAAACATTTGTTATGGTTGATATTTTAGTTAAAATGTGCATTATCTCTAGACAGCATTTTCTATTGTAGCTATCGAAGCTCAGAACATCACTTGCTCTAACTTAAGAAATAAAACATCTTTATTCAATCATCAGCAAAGATGTATTTTTCTACTTCTATTCCCATATGTGAACAAAAGTTGATTGATTTCCTACTGCTAGAGGTGAAACAAATATTACCACATCACATGATATATTAGCTAATACTTTCTTAATATGTAATTTTCTTATGTTTGCTCATTAAAATAACATAATAGGATTCTACTTACAGATGTAATGCCAGCAAATATGTAAATTGGTACATTATTTGAATACGTTTTTAATGACAGATTAACAGCTTTCCAAAATGCAGCAATAGCTCAGCATCATTGAAGAACCAGACATTATATATCAAAGGATAAACTGAACATAAATAAAGATTCACAACTACCTGCCAATATGAATAATGATATTTAGTAAATCACCAACATAACATGGTCTCCTTTGAGATTCTGTTGCAGAGGCAATTCTATAATGGAGTAACTAAAACACTAAATTTGAGGCATGACAGTATAAGGGCATCTCTGCAACATATTAAGTGGGAAATGTTTTTCACAGGATTAAACACAGATCAAAAATGGGAAGTCTTTAAAATGCTGCTTAATAAATATACATGTCAGTATACACCCTTTGTAAGCAAGAAACATTGTTGCAAAGCAAAACCTTTTTGGGTCAATAGAAGTGTTGGTGTTGAGTTGGATAAGAAAAGCCAAATCATTTATAAGGTACAAGGAGGCCAATAAATCATGCAAAAAAGCAAACAGGAAAGCTAAAATTGATATGGAAAAGGATATTGCAGCAAGCAGTAAAAATAATCCAAATTAATTTTTTAAAATATGTTAATAGTAACAAAATGAAGCAGGAAGGGGTGGGACCCTTAATATCAGAGGGGGGTCAGCAGTATATTTTTTTGGTAATAGAAATATATGCCATGAAATGTATATGCGTTCCGCACAGGAGCCTTCGTCAGGAAAAGAAAAGCAGTGCACAAGTATTTTGTGCACTGCTTTTCTTTCCCTGATGAAGGCTCCTGTGCGGAGTCGAAACGTTGGATCACCAATAAATCTCCACTTTCATTTGAACTATTGACTTGATGTATTTCCTTGGAGTTCTGTCAATCCCTGCATTTTGTCTACATACTTCTCAGACTAGCACCCAGGTTTCTGCATACTAATGGTTGTGCTTTCCATTCTGTTTGATTACATATCAATAAAATGAGTATGTATAGTTTTCCTAGGTAAACTAAAGGTTTCCCCTCAGAAAATGCCCCAAAATCGAGAGAGCACAAAATGTTTCAAAAACGTCTGGCATTTCGTACGACTGAAATGCGAAACTCTGCTGGCACTTAAAGGGGTAAATTTCAAAAAATACTTGTGTGTGTGTCATTGTATGTCTTTGGGTGTTTGTATATGCAAAACATCAGTTAGGTACAATATAAACCAAATTTCTCAAAACATAAGCTATAAGAGTCATAGAGATGGAAAGGTAGCAGAGATACATATAGATACATATATAGATACATATAGTTTAAGCAAATCAGAACAGTTATATTATAAGATGCTTAGGTTAAATAAAAATGCATTTCTATTGTACACTATGTAGCACTATTTATTAAATTTTTTCACTATTTTATTTAAAGTGTTAATTGAAAAAAGCATTGTTAATTTAATACAAACGTTTATTTAAAATGACAGAAAACCAATATACCCCATAAGGTTAACTTCACACTATGACTTTAAATCATCTTTAAATCATCTTTAGTTACCATGCAGAAGTCCAAGTATCTCATTTTACATATTTACATATATACCTTATTGGCCCATAGTGGCAGGTAACTACTGTACTTCCTGCCACACTTTAATAAAAAGGCTTATTTAAGGTTCCGATTGTAGTGGTTTGAGAGGTTTTTGAAACCACAACCAAACTCACAAACTCTAAAACCACAATTGACATTGAAGTTATTAAAAGTTTTTATTTCTAAAAATGAAAAAAGAAGGATTTCGATTTGTGTTCTTCTCCCTGATCTATTTCTGCTGTAGAGGATTCTGACTACATTGGCTAGAAACCTTAGAAACTTTAGAAAGTGAACCTTAAACTCCCCAAGCTATCTTCACAGGGCTACAACTTCAGTCTCTGTTTTTACTCTACTCATATCAGTGACTACAATATTGCACCAGTTGCTTGCGAGTATTAGCCCCTTGGTATTTTACACAATAAAGCCTGTTGCTATTTTGTTTGCAAGAACCTTCTGGCATACTATATCTTTATATTATACACAACTGTGCAAGAGAGGTGTTACAGAACACCCACACAACACTCTTCAACTTATTGGAAAGAGAGTCGAATGTAACCTATGTTCTTTTGCATTCTTTTCCAAACCAGACAAAGCCTGTTTTAGCCAAGATAGGGTTACAGAACTTTGGCAGATCATGAAAGAAGCATGCAACATGAAAGATGTTTGTTAAAGGAAAACTATACCCCCAAACAATGTAGGTCTCTATAAAAATATATTGCATAAAATAGCTCATGCGTAAAACCTTGCTTATTGTAAATAAATCATTTTCATAATAATATACTTTTTTAGTTGTATATGCCATTTGCTAATCCTAAATTAAA